>CM068372.1:156959257-158437547 GCA_034769895.1 Magicicada septendecula
ATGGTTAGGTCCGCAACCACCAGCAGGACTACGAAACCACAAATTCTACTATCATAATCGCACAAGATCCGGTAAAATGGTTTGCATATTAAGTAATGACTGATGTATATAAATTACTCAATTTCAGCATCATCAAAGTTCAACCGTTTACTATGAATTTTTATAAAATGTCTATTGAATTATTTATTGCTTTCACAACCTGCTATATTTTGTTAACTGCATCGCTAGTAGCAGACACTGATGAAGCTGTCACACCCACCTCGGACTATCTTCCAGTTTGCCCGATTAGAATTTCCCAAACAAAACAGTGCATTCTCTCAACATAGCCAATAAAAATATTTCTTTCCAAATCTGATTAAAGATAGAATCACGTGCCACACTGGTCCGCTTAATGACAGGTCTCCAGTGGTAGGCCTACTTTACGCCCGCTACACAACAATCTCATATTTATTTTCAAGTTACTACAACCACTGGATGTAAATGCATATAAATCAGATAACTACCGTCAGCCTCAAACGCCGAGCTCAATTTATGTTGCGAGATATTTCTTGTCGATTTCCATTTCTGTCAGCACTTACTATAAACTCGTGTTGCAAATTGGAGGATGCAGAAAAGCAGAAAATAAATTTATTAAAAACAAAACACGTACAATCTTGATACACGTATCAATAAAAATGATAAAATAAATTAAACTATGGCTTCATAAAAGAGTGCTGGTTTGCTTGTTGCTTTTACATTCTCGTATAAACTAAATTGTAATAACATAAAGTAAATAAAACAAATAAACGTCAAAATGAAAAACAGAAGTAAGAAAATACAGAAATATTAAAATAATGGTATACTTTAAACATGCGCTACCCTGCAATCATAGGCCTACTACTTCACCGACTGAATAATTCATTTTTGCCGACTAGCAGTGAACAATTTTCCAAACCACAATATTATTATTTCAATAACTTTACTACGTTACTAGATACACATGTATTGTTTAAATTTAGATACTAAATATTTTATTTAAATACATACACATGTATTGTTTAAATTTAGATACTAAATATTTTATTTAAAATTTCTTAATAATTTTGTATAAAAAGAATTTAAAATTATAACTGTAAGATTACTTACAACATCGCTTTTGCATTGTAAATTACTGTAATTGCCGCATATGGAATTTTTATAAACAACACTTCAAGAAATGACGAAATTTTACTTACTGATAAAACTACTTAATGGCCAAATAATTGACGCAAAGGATTAATGTTGTGGTCGGAAAAGAAATTTTCCGACAAGTCCTTTATTAAACAAATTCAACACGTCTACAAATTAACCAATACAAATCGGTCTACGTGTTAATTAACAACGATTCCAACATCATAGGTCATATGTAATCCGGTGACGTGGGAATAAGGTTTGTCTTAAAAAATAAATTTAACGGACCTTCTTCTGAAGATAATACGCGTGCCACAAAACAAAACTATGTGTCTAAAATCATATACATGCGCGGTAATGACCACAGAGAGGAGAAACGGTTTGAACATAACGTTTGACAACGAGAGAGAGAGAGAGAGAGAGAGAGAGAGAGAGAGAGAGAGAGAGAGAGAGAGACAGACAGAGAGACAGACAGACAGAGAGACAGACAGACAGACAGACAGACAGAGACAGACAGACAGACAGATATAGACAGTCGGACGGATGGACGGATACCATTATGCTGCCTAATTAACCGTTCCGACCGACGTTTCGTTTTCGTTATCACTTTTACTGTATAAATCACAACGCTGTGGAATACATAGTATTTAAACCGGTAAATAACGACACGTTGGAACGAATCGAAATTACGTTTAGTGCCGCCTGACCATTCAGATAAATCTTCTGTTATTTAAAGCTAGCATAAATCCTCCGTTATACGCAATAATTGTAGTCATTTTGTGGCATTTCATATCGGTTATAACGAAAAGCGATTAAATATAATATTTATTGTAGGTTACTTGGGTTGATAGGTCATGTTCTCTATTCTGTTTACATAACCGTGTACATCAGAAATATATGTTCGCCTGCAGACAGTTTTCGATGAAACAAACCGTTCAAATCATCCCATGAAACTGCTGTCATAAACATGTTCAACTAGCAGCTTAAGTGACGTTATTGCATGCGCATGTTACATTTTCCGTAAAAGCACGCGGAGTGTTGCTCGGCACAACGTAAAGCCTGCGTTGTCGAAGGACTACATAAAAAAATCAGAATTTCCTTTAGTTGAAGGTAATAATTTATTGCATAGCTAGGCAACAACTACCAAATAACGACAAAACGAACTACGTCGTTTTTTCTTCTGCTTCTTCATTTCATGGTTTAGACATAAATGGTTGTTCCGTCTCGGTAAAGTCACATAAATTTGTTCTCACGTTCCACGACTTCTAATGTCACACTTGTCCGCTGGACTGCTTGCCTGTTTTCGTCCATTCCGTCGACGTGTTCCCACCATTTTAATCTGTAATCGTCTATTCGCTGGTTCGGATTATGGACGTTTAGCTCGTTCCGAATGCAGTCGTTCTGTCCAACTGTGTGGAACCCTTGACTCTTCTCAGAGAAAGCACTTCAGCTGCTTCAAATTGTAGACATGTCTCGCTTACATTCCTCACTGTCGTACATCTGAATCGAGACAGCAGTGGTTTTGTATAATTTTAATGATAGCGTACAGCCAGTCGCCCTCTGGAAGGACCTTCTGGGAGGATTTTTGTACTGCACCTTGTGTCCTTCCACCAGGGTGTGAGTTCCTTACCACAATGATGAATATGAAAATATTTTTCTACTCCTGTAGTACTGAACAACTTACCTATTACAGTAATTTCTTATTTTCCTTACAATTACCTATTTAGTGTGCACATGTTCTAACCGAATCTCATATCCACTGTAACCTATAACATATGCGAGAGAACATGTCAAAATATCGATGAAATCTTTCCTTCACTATCGTATGAAATACTACGGATACCTTTCCTGATATTTTTTCCTCTACCCACAACTACAAACTTTTCAGTGTAGTGTTAAAAGTAATTAAAATGAAGATACTTAATCGGAAACAAAAGCTAATTTTTTGTAGAAAATTATAGAACTGGAGAGGCCTAACTTATTACAAGCTGACATAACCTGTGTCCGGATCATTTTCATAGCCACGTACTCAAAATGCATCCATTGATGTTGTTAGCAGGGTAGGAAGTAATTTTTGATTACGCTTACTAGTATTTTAGCCGTACCGTTGTAAATAATAGCGAAAATAAGGCGCTATTTACCCTCACGGCAGATGACACCGAACACCCATTCTCATGGATAAACGAGAGGTAGCTTACACCATGTTATTGTTACACCAGCAACTTGACGAATAACTCTACAGAGAACATTTTATCATCGGCAGAAGAATGGCAAAAAGATTCGCTACCTCTAAATTACAGACTGACAAGGAGCATGTCAAAGGCGAAATAATAATATTTAGAGTATTAAGCAGGGTCGAATAGTTATAGGGTGAGTAAACGATGCGTATTTTCCATCTGTCCAATCAAAGATACAAAATAAACCAAAAATACCACTACAGTACTACTTCTGGCCGGAAACTGAACTATAATAACCATAAACATTGTGACTTGCAGACAAAGTAGGGCAGGCGGATTGTCGTAGGTCGTTCTTGTGCGCGCATACACAATAGCACAATACACCAGCAATTGATTCGTTTCCCCACTTAATAAGCAATTACCGTTACTGTAACAAACACATACGCTGCGCTATGCACGCACGCTGGTCCGGTCGGGTGATGATCATAACTGTTCTTGACTCTCGTCTTATCTGGAGCACCGAGCTAATGTTTGAGCACGCGACCTCTTTATATTATTATTGTTATTATTATCACACGCATCTATGCAACTCCGTCATCATGGCACAACAGGTTCATTACGTTTTATAGGTCGCTTAACATCGCACAAAAATGCTACGCGACGTTACACAATTGTACGGAGAAACTCGCGCTCTATGTCATAGAACTTGGTTACCACGCTAATTTCGTAACACATCAGTCCGTAGAATTCTTGTACAGCAATCACCACCGCATATGCTCACAGTACGCGAACAATACAATGCGGCTTACCTCTTGAAATGATTTTCATGACTGTAAAGACAACCTGCACACAAACGGACGAAAGACATGACAGAAACTAAAATCCGACTACGATTCCCGCACAAACACTAAGGGTTACATGACTTCCAAGGACAGCCATTACACTATGGCTTCACGAATACAACCAAAATGGAATATTATCAAATGTCTATGTACGCTGAAAACAGTAGATCTAACATTTTTGCTACTGATTCAACAAATATCTAAGTTCTTGTACTACTGGATTTAGCAGCCAGTAGTCCTAATGTGACGATCCCTTTATCTGTCAATGGCCGAAAAATGCTGACCTGTGTTGTCGATATTACTTACAAACCGTACAATTTTGTTTCCAGAAGTTCAATTTTGTCGTTTTTTGCAAACGTATTGTCTCTTATCTTGAGTGCCGCGAGATTTTATGACACAAAGTAACACCAGCGTCTGAGGAGGGATACTAGACATATAATGTCCTTGACCTTGTTCATATTGTTCTTGCTCTTACCGTTCGAATCACACCTGTTGGAGACCAAATCTGTTACAGAGGCCATGTGTACTGGAAGTAGCGAACTTTAAATACGGATGATGCGAGCGACGGCCATATAGGAGAGTTAGTACTGGTTCGTAACAGACAACTATCCTCTTTTGACATTGTATGATTTTAATAAAAACAGATATCGGATTTAAATAATAATTCTGTGCTTGCAATATACAATCCATGTACACAAACTTATATATCCTTTGTTGGTTGTAATTATTACTAAACAGTAATACATGCTTAGAATGAAAATATTTGCTATGATTTTAGTAACGTACAACACCAGCTTAACCCAGAGAGAGCGAGAGAGAGAGAGAGTGAGAGACTGCAATGTGTCAGTGTAAAGTCGTGTCAATGACCTCGAATTGCTTCCGACGTCTGCGAGCGAGAGAGAGAGAGAGAGAGAGGGCGTTAATATTTGTCGAATAAATATAAACTTTCTAATTTCATATACATGCGCGCGGTACTGACCACAGAGAGAGAGAGAAACATACACAACAAGTGTGAGAGAGAGAGAGAGAGAGAGAGAGAGAGAGTTTAAACTGATAATTGTTTTATTAAAATCTTACAATGACGAAATATTATTATTTCATTGTTTACGATATATATATTTAATGCAAAAATGAATTTTTAAAATTACAATCGTCTGTAAACTATATTTAACTCTTACCGTTCGAATCACACCTGTTGGAGACCAAATCTGTTACAGAGGCCATGTGTACTGGAAGTAGCGAACTTTAAATACGGATGACGCGAGCGTCCGCTAGTAACAGTCACGGTGAATCTGCAAATACGCGTCTGCAACTCGGCTGTATGTGTTTTGTTTTGCCTCACCCATTATATATTTTTTCATATTTTATGCGTAACACTTTACCACACACAGACTTGGCAGTATATTAATTTCTAAAATCGCAGTCAATGTCTGTCATGTACCAAAATTAGAAGTAGAACGCAATGAGGTAGGCGATAAATATATTTCCTGGTGATTACATTTTAGTATCGCTAATTACAATAATCCATAAGTAGCACGACGCTTATGTAAAACCGATGACAACTGTGTCTAGAGACAAAGAGAGAGGAGGGGAGAGTGAGTTGATATCGAAGTCGTCGTCAACAATTTACTATAATATAGTTTGAATTTCCCACCGAAGAAAAATGTTGGCAGATCTGTTCTATACACACACAATAATGCAGGATTGGTAACCCTGATCATATATTTTAATATACACTATAATACACACACATATCAAGTTTGAACCCATACATAGGTTGGTAAACCTGATCATATAGATTTAATATACATTATAACACACAACAAATTTGAACTCATGCAAGGTTGGTAACCCTGATCATATATTAATATATACACTATAATGCATCAAGTCGGAACCCCCCACCCTAGGTTGGTAAACCTGATCATATAGATTTAATATACATTATAACAAATTTGAACTCATGCAAGGTTGGTACTCCCCGATCATATATTTAATATATACACTATAATGCATCAAGTGATAGAAAGTGAAAGTGATCTAAGCTCGCGAAAGGCGGCATATAAAAAAATAACGCGGATGCTGTGATCCAGATACGCGAAAAAGTCGCGGATCTTGACACAGATCAGTGAAAAAGTCGCGGATGCTGTGGTCCAGTAGAAAGTGAAAGTGATCTAGGCTCGCGAAAGGCGGCATATATTCGCGGATATGCAAATCAATTTAATTAAAAAAATAAAAATATCAAATAAAAAAAAAAATAACAAAATTTATTCGCGGAAATTCGCGGTCCAGTAGAAAGTGAAAGAGATTTAGGCTCGCGAAAGACGGTATATATTTGAACTTGACGCGCGAAAGGCGCCATGAAATTTGATTGGTCGATGCTGCTGGTCCAAAGGTGGTGGTGGGGGAATAACGGTACTTTGGTCAGAACCATCATTTTCCCCCTACTTATAGTCTTTTAAAGTAACTCGTGTTTCATTAATACTCGCACCGACGTACTGCCGGTTCCATCGCACTTCAAGTTATGCAATACTGTTGAAAAACATTACTCGACTTTGTAAAATTCGCGGTTTCGAGATGCGTGGATTTTACGTACTATTCTGAGTTTATCTGAGAAACAGTGTGTCGCTCGCTGGGGTTTTATACTACTTCCTCCGTCCCCTTCCTGTTGGAAACTGTTTGGACAAAATTCAACAGGTCCGCGCGTCGATTTAATTGCTAATTACAACCTACTCGTCTTTCTATGAAGCCCACACTTTTTTTCTAAATATTACTTCACCAATCGTTAGGTATATTATTTAACTTTGTTTATGCAAATTATGAATATTACGGTGTGTAAATTGTTGCAGTTATGGCAAAATTTCACACGGTGGCGGCTGAACGGTTCCCACGATCATTGACCAATTAGTCTTGAATGATAGCGCCAGGCGCTAGCTATGTTTTTACATATGTCGCTGATTCGTGTGACTTCTGGTTTTCGTTCAGTATTTAAAAAACTGTGTAAAATTTTCCACCTTCGTTCGCATAATTCAACCTGTCTGTCATTTACACATGTACACTAGCACACACACGCAGACTGATACACAAGCGGCGGCATGTCGCTATGACGTCACCTTTTCCAGTTGGCGCTTGTCGATTTCTCCACTTCCCTACAATTAACAACCATTTAAGCTTTTAATTCCATATGCAGGCTCACTTACAAATATTTAGGGATTTAAAATTAAATACTACGTTTATTTCTTATATTATCTCTTATATCTAACGCTTAATTATTACATTATTTTTATTATTTACATCGTATATATCTCATACGTGCGTTCGTATGTTATCATACCTCAGTCAGGGGTTGATACATATACTTATGCTAAACGTATCGTTGCATAAATTCCCCTGCTGGGTAAAATAAAATTTGAATAAAATTCAAATTTTATTTCTTTGCTCAGAAATTATTTATTTTATTATTTATTTTTTTATTACAACTCACACTTAGTGGTTATAAGGGATCTTAAAAATTTTCACTCTTTCCCTGGGTGGATTACGTCCCTCCCATGGATTTATAAGTTGACTTTGGTTTATTCATCCATAGACTTTATGGAATGCTGATGCATGGTACTTTCCAATAGTTTTTCTTCTTGTCGGATCGTAGACGATAAATGTGTGTCGTCCTTTCCTCCTTTGTAATAAGTAGGGTTCCTCGTACAGTCTGAATAGTTTCTTTGCTGTATTGTCGATTCGTTTTCCCACTGGACTGCTTCTTAGTAGCACTCTCTCTCCTTCATGGAATGTGATGAGTTTGTGCGTTCTGTTGAATCTCTCGATCCTCTTCTCTCCAAGTGTTTCCATCCTCTTCTTCGCATTGTCGTATTTGTGAATCAATGGAATTTGCAGGTATTGGTTTGGAGGTTTGTCAATGTTTTTCGACCAGAATCTATTAAGTGTTTTATTTGTTTCCAGTTCCACCGGTGTATATCCCGTAGCTTCACTGTATGTAGCATTTATAGCTTGTTCAAAAAATGATATGTACTCTGCCCATCGGTTATGTTGTTCGTTACAGTAGATGCGTAAATGTTTTCCTAACTCCTTATTTACCCTTTCTGCAAGGTTTCCTTGTGGGTGTCGTATTGACGTTAACACTGGTTGTAGGCCGTGCTGAGTTAGCGTTTCTGCCCATGCTTTATTTTGAATTTTTTTACCTTGGTTACTCTATATCTTTTTGATTTGACCATACTTCGGTACGTATTTGCGTAGTATGGCATTCAGCACACTTTTTGTGGTGGGTCTTCGAATAGCGAAGAGTCGAACTGCCTTGGTGAACACATCTATACATACAAGTATGTGTTTTGTACCCCCGTGAATAGCTGTCGGAAATGCACCCAGGAAGTCTACTGCTACTAATTCTCCCTTTTCCTGTTTCTTGATATTTTGCATATCTACGTATGTGTGAAGATTCGGATGTCGTGCTGTTTGACATTCATAGCATCCTTTTAAGATTGCTTTTATTCTTCTATACATATTACTCAAAATGAAGTTTTCCTTCAAAAGTAAATGACATTTTAAAGAAGACTCATGTGCTAAACTTTGATGACATGGTATAATTAGTGTTTTTAGCATCTCTGGTGATAGGGCTATTTTCCAATCATAATTGACAAGTTTGTACAATATGCTATTTTTTATTGTATATCTACTACATAGTGGTGATAACTTCATGTGACCTATTTGAAGATCTTTGTTTTGTTCATTTGCTATATTGTTTAACAAATATTTAACTCTATCATCTGTTTGATATGTAATATATAATATTTTAACCTCACTACACTTATTTATATTACTTATTGTTCCCCCTTCTGTAGGACAATAGGCGTTTGACAACATTCTTTCCTGTTGTGTATTGGTCAGGGTGGTACGCAAATCAAGTGTGGGCAGGTCGTTTTTGAAACCTGTCCGTGCTGGCGCTTGGTTCCCCTCCTGTAGTCATTCAGTTTTCTTGTCAATTGTTCTACGATCACCCCCTTCCTCTTTGGACGTTGACGGGCGTGTCGGTTGTTGCACAATCTTATTTTCATAATAATTTTTATTATTATTATGCTTATTATTTGTATTAATGTTATGTACATTTGCATTGTACGGTTTACGTATTTTTTCGATGTACCTAGGTGTGCGTACGCTCCTTTATTTGGAGTTGGGTTACTTTTTTCACAGGGTTGTTTATATTCTTTCCACTTATCTTCTTTCTTCTCGAACTGCGGCGATTTGTGGTGTATTGGATGTCTCTCCTTTCGTACTCTTTATTAACAAACTGCGATGATTGCGTTACAAGGATAAGAAGTTCCTCAATGGTTTTAACTCCTTGGATATATACTGCGAGTCTAATGTGTTTGTCAAAATGATAATTTAGTTTTAATACTAATTCGTGCTCAGTGAAACTTTGTCTAAGATGCTTACACCGTTCGACGAGTTGTATTATGTAGTCTTCCATGGAACGTTTGCTGTTGACGTAATACCGGCCATACTCCAGCTGGTCTCGTACCTCTCTCTGGGTATGTATATTCCAGTATCGATTTTCGAAGGATGCCTTGAACTGTTCATAAGTTTCTGTTTGGTCCCGAACAATCGTATACCATTTGGATGCTGTTTCCTGGAAATGTCGACTTACAAAATCTATACGGTCTCTGTCGCTTAGGTTGCTTCCTATTGTTGCCATTTCTCGTTCACACTTGTGTAAAAATTCTATGAGGTTCTCCCATTTATTACCTTTAAAACTGATCTTCTCTCGATCGTCTACTTTTGCAGCACACATCATTATAGCACTTGGTCGTCTCTTGACTTCCGCTCGTAGTTTTTCTATCTCCTCTTGCAGTCCATCTTTCATGTTATTAATTTCCATGGAGTGGTGCGTAGTTTTTCTAGTGACCTCCTCCACAGCTATTCTACTATCCGAGACTTTCTACTGTCTCGGTCCTCACAGAGAGTTCCTTTGTTCTGTTTGTGTTGTCCAGGATGCGCTCATTTGCGTCTTTGTGTCTGAGGTCTTGCTCCTGCTTCTTAATTTTAAATTTTTCATTCCACTGTTCAGCCAGTTGTCGAATGTGTTCTTTAGTTTCACGTGTTGTATATTCACGCTGTTCTTTGAATTTGCTATCGATCTTTACAGCTTGTTCATTAAGTGACTGTTGAACTCGCTGCTCGACTGCTTCAATGGGTGCAGTAAGCTCTGTTTTCAAAGTATTACTGACGAGTTCTATATTACTTTCTAACTGAGTTTTCACTTCTTCAATAGTAATTTCTAATCTATTACGACTATCTTCTATTGAGTTTATAATCTCGTATTATTACTATCAATCTTATTTTCTAATCTCGTATTACTATCTTCTAATCTTTCTAATTTTTAATTTGCTACTTTCTAATTGAGTTTTAATTTCATCACTATTCGTTTTCAACTCTTCTTGAAGTCGTTTAAACATCGTTTCGAAGTCCATTGTTGCTGGCTTCGCCATTGTAGACTACGGTGCCTTAACTGATTCGTTATAGGAATTAAATTTTTAATTATTGGTCCACCGTGACTCTATATTTCATTATTTAAAATTTATTTTATTTATCAGTATTAATTTCACAACTCTTTTTTTTCTGTACTTAATTTTAACAATTTGTAATATTATTTATTACATGAATTGGCTATTAATTTTTGCTACAATATTTGTGCTAATTATTTATTAGACTTTATCTATTTCTGTGCTTTATTTATATTCCTTAGATTCTGTGGTTTATTTATATTCTGGGCGCCATTTACTTGTAATGATAATTAACATATATCTTGCAACACATTTGAAACGCCATAAATTATGACACAACAATAATTAACGCATATAAAATTATTTGTGTTTGCCGAGCCCCACGATCTTGGAGCGCCAATTACAGTATTATACAACGTTTCCAAGATCGTGACTTTATACACATATCGAGCCACACGTTGGGCACGCCAATTATTATACAACGTTATTTTTAGACACTTACTTTTGCACATATGCTCTTACTCATTTGTGCGCACTTACCCACGTCTCGAAGGTATACTCTTCTTCTGCAGTATTTACCTTGATGTTCCACGGCTGGGTCGCAGGCTTTGGTCGTTGATTGAGTGTGGATAAGCACGTGAATATCGTTATATAATTTTAATACAAGTAAAGAGTACAGAGGATTTAGTACCGGTTGTGAAATTAGTACGACTGAGTTAATAAAATCATATTCATATGATTTATTATTTAAAAATTCAAATTATCATATTAATTATTATTTTGTGTGGGTTAATTACTCTTTGAACCCTTATATTCGATATGAATATAATGTAATTATAATGTGTTTAAATCTTATCTCTTATATTTTAAGACATATTATATACAAACAAAACATACATGACCTGAAATATTCACACAGACATATAATACATAACACATATATTAATATAATACGTGATTCGCAAGTCTGGAATTGACTATTTATCTTGTCTTTGCAAGTGTGGTTTTTATTATATACCACTTAATAAAACAGTTAATTAATTAAACATGTATTAAAATTACCAATAGAGAACATTTTATTACTTTTATTAATTATCTTATTAATGTCTCAATTAATTAAAAATCATCAATTTAAATAACTTTCATACTTGAATTTAATTATATATACAAAGAAAAAATATAATAAACTATGCTTCTATATTGACCCATTATTTATGAGATTAATACATTTAACTTATATGCTCTATTCAATTATTCTTTGAACTTATTTATTACTCATTCTGTAAAATAAAAATATACTAATGTTTTTGTAAACTTGTATATGGAATCTAGAGCTTCTTTCGATAGACCTCAGGGTCATTTATAATTTTAAATAAATGTCTGACTTCACCTGCATTTTTCTGCAACCATTTTACTTTGTCGTTACCGTCATCTGGACTCTCGAGCTTTTTTATCTTCTTCGGTATCACCTTCTCTGTCTCTGCGTCGTTAAAATTCCTTTCTCCGTCTACTGGATGCTGAGTTCAGACGTGGACCTTTCGTCGTGATGATGTATGGCTGGATGTAGCTGCATGTGGCTGTCCCTGCGTCCTCTCGTATTCTTGCTCTGGTTCCTCTCCTCTTCTTATTTTGTCCCTCGTAGATGTCTAGAAGTTCTATGTAGACATCTCGAAGTTCATCGTGGTTACAACTTCTCGTAGATTCGATATTATAGTCTTTTAAAGTAACTCGTGTTTCATTAATACTCGCACCGACGTACTGCCGGTTCCATCGCACTTCAAGTTATGTAATACTGTTGAAAAACATTACTCGACTTTGGAAAATTCGCGGTTTCGAGATGCGTGGATTTTACGTACTATTCTGAGTTTATCTGAGAAACAGTGTGTCGCTCGCTGGGGTTTTATACTGCTTCCTCCGTCCCCTCCTGTTGGAAACTGTTTGGACAAAGTTCAACAGGTCCGCGCGTCGATTTAATGGCTAATTACAACCTACTCGTCTTTCTATGAAGCCCACACTTTTTTTCTAAATATTACTTCACCAATCGTTAGGTATATTATTTAACTTTGTTTATGCAAATTATGAATATTACGGTGTGTAAATTATTGCAGTTATGGCAAAATTTCACACGGTGGCGGCTGAACGGTTCCCACGATCATTGACCAATTAGTCTTGAATGATAGCGCCAGCGCTAGCTATGTTTTTACATATGTCGCTGGTTCGTGTGACTTCTGGTTTTCGTTCAGTATTTAAAAAACTGTGTAAAATTTTCCACCATCGTTTGCATAATTCAACCTGTCTGTCATTTACACATGTACACTAGCACACACACGCAGACTGATACACAAGCGGCGGCATGTCGCTATGACGTCACCTTTTCCATCCTCTTCTTCGCATTGTCGTATTTGTGAATCAATGGAATTTGCAGGTATTGGTTTGGAGGTTTGTCAATGTTTTTCGACCAGAATCTATTAAGTGTTTTATTTGTTTCCAGTTCCACCGGTGTATATCCCGTAGCTTCACTGTATGTAGAATTTATAGCTTGTTCAAAAAATGATATGTACTCTGCCCATCGGTTATTTTGTTCGTTACAGTAGATGCGTAAATGTTTTCCTAACTCTTTATTTACCCTTTCAGCAAGGTTTTCTTGTGGGTGTCGTATTGACGTTAACACTGGTTGTATGCCGTGCTGAGTTAGCGTTTCTGCCCATGCTTTATTTTGAAATTGTTTACCTTGGTTACTCTATATCTTTTTGATTTGACCATACTTCGGTACGTATTTGCGTAGTATAGATTCAGTACACTTTTTGTGGTGGGTCTTCGAATAGCGTAGAGTCGAACTGACTTGGTGAACACATCTATGCATACGTGTATGTGTTTTGTACCCCCGTGAATAGCTCTCGGAAATGGACCCAGGAAGTCTACTGCTACTAATTCTCCCTTTTCCTGTGTCTTGATATTTTGCATATCTACGTATGTGTGAAGATTCGGATGTCGTGCTGTTTGACATTATAGCATCCTTTTAAGATTGCTTTTATTCTTCTAAACATATTATTCAAAATGAAGTCTTCCTTCAAAACTAAATGACATTTTAAAGAAGACGCATGTGCTAAACTTTGATGACATGGTATAATTAGTGTTTTTAGCATCTCTGGTGATAGGACTATTTTCCAATCATAATTGACAAGTTTGTACAATATACTATTTTATTGTATATTGTTATAAAACAGATTCTATGTGTATAGGTGTGATTGTAGATACGCTCCGGTATCCACAACGATATAAGATAATAAAAATTTTAAAATGGAATTATTATTGTTGATTATTAATAGTTGAGTGGGTATTCCCGTTTAAATCTCTCAATTTAAAAAAGTATTTTAGCACTTCACTTTTCACCTCCCCACTTACCATATGTGGATGTTATTACTGTTCTGTTTGGTGACTGCTTCTGCTGCAACATACACTTTATACATACATGTGGATATTCAACTTGAATACCCTAGGTGATACACATGCACAATTAAATAAAATAGGGGCTTAATTATGATTTGAATTATATTGAATATTTAAATTCTGCCGCCACCTTCTGATAGAACTAGTTATGATAATTAAACTATTTTATTTTAAAATCAAAAAACTCTTTCCACTGGTAAAAATAATTGAGGTTTATTAATTTTTTATTTTATATTGCCATTAATTCTTTTAAATAACAATCCATCACTAATATCTTGACAATACAATAGTTATTATGAACAATTTTTTAAAAAGAAACTCTTTTAACCTCAAGGCTGGTAACACTGCAGGTTAATACAATAATTTTAGTTAGAGAGTTTATCTCCTCTTTACACAGTTAAATTACCAAGTTCGTGTGATCTTTGAAGTTGCATGATACCAGATACAAGATGTTGTCTTTTATAACAATATTTAATAAAGAATTAATATAAAACAAACAAACAAATATTAAAATTAAAAGTCGGTACCATAGAATCGATAACTATCGTACTATCGTACGCTGGATACAAGGACACAGCAATTACCTTAATAACACGTGCGTTGAGCTGCACTGCAAAAATTTACTATTATTATTTAATAGTTGGTTATAAAAATGATTTATTGGCAAGAGAAAAAAATCTATAATAAGAAAAATACTCTTGTGATAGCTTTCATTTGATTTATATTACTTGAGAACAGAATTATGAAAAGGTGACAAGTTGTCGTTATTATTTCTAGGTTAGCTAATAAACGTAAGTAGTTCTTGTGGATAAGTAAATTATTCATTGAGTTCTTAATAATCTAAACACATATATCTTATTCATAATGCATTTGATGTGTAACTATCAGTTAATTAGAATGCCTTTCGCAAAAAACTTATTTATTAGTCAAATCAAACGAAATGAGTCAATTGAGCGTCTAATCATTTCACTCCTATTTGTAGTATTTAAATTAATATTGACTTCTTTAATTACGATAAAATCATAAAAACATTTATTTCTTAAGTTAAAAAATGCGAAATAATTCTTTTACTTATTTCTGATAATTTTCATCATAATGAATACACTTCGATACTACTGACTAGAGTAGTACCAAAACAATAATTTTCCGTTCATTAACAGAATTATTATTTCCGTTTTACTTGTTAAATAATGAAAATATAGTACTCCCTGGTTTTTTATAAACACAAAACTCGAAAATACGACCGTTATTATACACTGGTCGTATTTTATTATTTGAATTCACTCCGCACTGTACACTCGTTATTTCTTTGTTATGTGTAGGTTAGGTGTGTGTAGCGTGACTCATGTACGTGTCGCGCACAATTTAAATACAACTTCATACGTTTCTTCATCGACCTTGCCCGTCGAATTATTCATGTAGACTCTTTGACGATTGAAAGATGACTGTGACGCTTCACCTAAGCGTCTCTGGCTTGTCTGGTTGTTTTAATTCATTTGATTGGTTGAAATTGTCGAACCTCTCCAACTCCAACCGAACACTTCGGTTGAATAAAACTTTTAACTTTTACCAATTTCGTATATGGGTTGGAGATTATAGTGACGTAAGCGTTGATACACAAAATGATTAAAAAGTTTATAATTGTTATAACTTTTTTATTAATTGTCATATCGTTGAATAGTTGGTGGCAATAGATCGCGGACACCTTGGGCTTTAAATAAAGTCTAAACAAGAATAAAATCCATCCATTATTAACTCACTACAACTATTTCACAAACTCCTATGGTGAATCTTAAAATTAATAAGTTTATTTCACCGGATCTTATTCTAATTACACAATAACACTTCTTATCAAACGTTTTGAGTCCATTTCTCAATTGTTTAATTCAGAAAATAGGTGCAATTACTATTTCCACAATATTTGGGTAATGGCCTCTTCAAATGTCCATATTCGATTATTTATAACCGCTTATAATACTATTATTCCTTATCTAATGACATTTGTTTGGTATTCTAACAATAATATATACATTTATTTACATCGGTTTACACTTTGTTATATGAAAATGTTCTTTTTCATATACTAATAGTCTTATCAATATACCTTCTGCTCTCTTTTCTTTAAATTGTCACTGTGTCAATCATTTTACCATATAATACATATAATGTTACAAATGAAAATAGTGTACAACTATAGTACCTTGTTAATTTAATGCATTTATTAGCCTTTCGCTATCTGAAAGCTTTCCAATTCCTAGTATTGGGTTTGTTTACATCAGGTTATGACATGGCAGTCAGTTATTTTTTTAATAAATCAATAACTAAATTGCTATTATTACATTTGATATATATTCTCATAGTAGTATCAGATATCCTTCTGACTACTGATAACATTTTTATTTACCTTTGAACAAGTTTGGATGGTGCATTTTGCTTAACTAACTTGCTACATACTGTTTGTTTACATTTGATTCCACAATCATAGTCATTTAGTTTTCAATAATTTGTCTATAAAATTACTATTCTTATACTTATGATCTGTTCTCATAGTAGTACTAGATGTTTTTCTAACTACTGGTAACACTTTCAGTAATCCTTGGACAAGTTTTAATAATGTATTCTGCTTAACTAGTTTGTCACATTGTCTTTGTTTACATCTGGCTATACATTCATAGTCAGTTAGTTTTCAATAATTTGATTATGAAACTATTATTATTATAACTGTGGTCTGTTCTCATAGTAGTATTAGATGTTTTTCTAACTACTGGTAACACTTTCAGTGATCTCTGTGTAAGTTTTAATAATGTATTTTGCTTAACTAGCTTGTCATATTGGGTTTCTTTTCATCTAGCTTTGTGCTATCATATTTAATCTGCTTTATGTGCTGTGCATTTCAGTATAAAATATTACTTATTAGTGTGCATCATTATTTATAATGAATTTTTGACTGAAACAATTGTTGATGGTTGCTTGGTTTAATTAACATATATGATTTTGTGTTATAGGTGCACTCCCTATTGGGGTTATGTATCAATGTGCAACATATTCTTATGCAGTAGTTGCTTCTACTATTATGACTTCATTGTGGTATTTTATTACAATGGTTTAATTGTTGATTAATACACATGTTTACACTATTTTTCTAAACAATAACACAAATATTCTTAATCTAATGGTATTACATTTCTTGTTGTTGTACCTAATTTCTGGTACATTGGTTGTTTGATACTTAACAAACTAGCTTGTTTGTTATTATTTTTTCTGGACTTTCTTTATATTGTATTCTGTTTTGCCGTGGCATTCAGTTATATTTCATTTTAAAACTTAACAAAGCTTTTATTATCAGGTTTTATGAACAATGATTTTACTGTTCTATCTTACATTTCACTTGGTGGTCTTATGATTATCTATTTGGGATTACAATCTTGATTAAATTGGTCACACTAATTGTCTGTGCATTTTAACTATTTAATCTTTGATGTTTCCACTATAAAGGTAACACATTTTCTTCTATTATAAACCTTCTCACTTGTATTGTCTGTGGGGTTTATTTAGGTTAAAATTGGTTAACTGGTTACAGTTTCTCACACTCACATTAAGTATTCACTATTACTGTTTGTGATTTCCTAAACATGCTAAACACTGTTTCTTCATAGTTGATAATCGTTATTCTTCTTCCGGTCACTAGTATAGCTCCTTGCATACTTGGTGAATGGTGATTTCTTGTATTGTACATACATTATCTTCACTCTTCGTGTCATTTTTCCTTGCTCTTCTTCTTTCTTTCTTCTTTCGGTTTAAACGTCTCCTCCAATATTTCCATTTGTAGTAGTCGTTGTTCCATAGTATTTATATTTTATAAATAGATTGGTTAACCAAACCTGCCATCATTGTGGTTGCTCTTGAATTGTCTCGTCTTCATTTTACGTAGTCATGATTTTTGTTGGTTCCTATCACTGATGGAAACTATTGTCTTCTTTTTCATCTTACATATTTATTATTTTTGTTGTTTCCCCTCACTGTTGGAAACTATTGGGCCTGGTGTCTAACATATTATATTGGCTTGTAGTCATTTTCTTTCTCTCTTTCGTACTCGATGATGCTATATTACACTTCCTCCTTCTTTGTTGGAATTTTACAATAATGTATCTGTAGGTATTCACTTTTTGTTTCCATTGCTTTACGTACTTAGAACTAATTTCATGATTTCCCGTCATCTGACGTAATAATTGTTTACCTATGTAACTACCAAATTTGGTAACGTTACAATATCTACTACATAGTGGTGATAACTTCATGTGACCTATTTGAAGATCTTTGTTTTGTTCATTTGCTATATTGTTTAACAAATATTTAACTCTATCATCTGTTTGATATGTAATATATAATATTTTAACCTCACTACACTTATTTATATTACTTATTGTTCCCCCTTCTGTAGGACAATTGCCTTTTGACAACATTCTTTCCTGTTGTCTATTGTTCAGGGTGGTACGCAAATCAAGTGTGGGCAGGTCGTTTTTGAAACCTGTCCGTGCTGGCGCTTGGTTCCCCTCCTGTAGTCATTCAGTTTTCTTGTCAATTGTTCTACGATCACCCCCTTCCTCTTTGGACGTTGACGGGCGTGTCGGTTGTTGCACAATCTTATTTTCATAATAATTTTTATTATTATTATGCTTATTATTTGTATTAATGTTATGTACATTTGCATTGTACGGTTTACGTATTTTTGCGATGTACCTAGGTGTGCGTACGCTCCTTTATTTGGAGTTGGGTTACTTTTTTCACAGGGTTGTTTATATTCTTTCCACTTATCTTCTTTCTTCTCGAACTGCGGCGATTTGTGGTGTATTGCATGTCTCTCCTTTCGTACTCTTTATTAACAAACTGTGATGATTTCGTTACAAGGATAAGAAGTTCCTCAATGGTTTTAACTCCTTGGATATACACTGCGAGTCTAATGTGTTTGTCAAAATGATAATTTAGTTTTAATACTAATTCGTGCTCAGTGAAACTTTGTCTAAGATGCTTACACCGTTCGACGAGTTGTATTATGTAGTCTTCCATGGAACGTTTGCTGTTGACGTAATACCGGCCATACTCCAGCTGGTCTCGTACCTCTCTCTGGGTATGTATATTCCAGTATCGATTTTCGAAGGATGCCTTTAACTGTTCATAAGTTTCTGTTTGGTCCCGAACAATCGTATACCATTAAGATGCTGTTTCCTGGAAATGTCGACTTACAAAATCTATACGGTCTCTGTCGCTTAGGTTGCTTCCTATTGTTGCCATTTCTCGTTCACACTTGTGTAAAAATTCTATGAGGTTCTCCCATTTATTACCTTTAAAACTGATCTTCTCTCGATCGTCTACTTTTGCAGCACACATCATTATAGCACTTGGTCGTCTCTTGACTTCCGCTCGTAGTTTTTCTACCTCCTCTTGCAGTCCATCTTTCATGTTATTAATTTCCATGGAGTGGTGTGTAGTTTTTCTAGTGACCTCCTCCACAGCTATTTCTACTGTCTCGGTCCTCACAGTGAGTTCCTTTGTTCTGTTTGTGTTGTCCAGGATGCGCTCATTTGCGTCTTTGTGTCTGAGGTCTTGCTCCTGCTTCTTAATTTTAAATTTTTCATTCCACTGTTCAGCCAGTTGTCGAATGTGTTCTTTAGTTTCACGTGTTGTATATTCACGCTGTTCTTTGAATTTGCTATCGATCTTTACAGCTTGTTCATTAAGTGACTGTTGAACTCGCTGCTCGACTGCTTCAACGCGTGCAGTAAGCTCTGTTTTCAAAGTATTACTGACGAGTTCTATATTACTTTCTAACTGAGTTTTCACTTCTTCAATAGTAATTTCTAATCTATTACGACTATCTTCTATTGAGTTTATAATCTCGTATTATTACTATCAATCTTATTTTCTAATCTCGTATTACTATCTTCTAATCTTTCTAATTTTTAATTTGCTACTTTCTAATTGAGTTTTAATTTCATCACTATTCGTTTTCAACTCTTCTTGAAGTCGTTTAAACATCGTTTCGAAGTCCATTGTTGCTGGCTTCGCCATTGTAGACTACGGTGCCTTACTGATTCGTTATAGGAATTAAATTTTTAATTATTGGTCCACCGTGACTCTATATTTCATTATTTAAAATTTATTTTATTTATCAGTATTAATTTCACAACTCTTTTTTTTCTGTACTTAATTTTAACAATTTGTAATATTATTTATTACATGAATTGGCTATTAATTTTTTCTACAATATTTGTGCTAATTATTTATTAGACTTTATCTATTTCTGTGCTTTATTTATATTCCTTATATTCTGTGGTTTATTTATATTCTGGGCGCCATTTACTTGTAATGATAATTAACATATATCTTGCAACACATTTGAAACGCCATAAATTATGACACAACAATAATTAACGCATATAAAATTATTTGTGTTTGCCGAGCCCCACGATCTTGGAGCGCCAATTACAGTATTATACAACGTTTCCAAGATCGTGACTTTATACACATATCGAGCCACACGTTGGGCACGCCAATTATTATACAACGTTATTTTTAGACACTTACTTTTGCACATATGCTCTTACTCATTTGTGCGCACTTACCCACGTCTCGAAGGTATACTCTTCTTCTGCAGTATTTACCTTGATGTTCCACGGCTGGGTCGCAGGCTTTGGTCGTTGATTGAGTGTGGATAAGCACGTGAATATCGTTATATAATTTTAATACAAGTAAAGAGTACAGAGGATTTAGTACCGGTTGTGAAATTAGTACGACTGAGTTAATAAAATCATATTCATATGATTTATTATTTAAAATTTCAATTATCATATTAATTATTATTTTGTGTGGGTTAATTACTCTTTGAACCCTTATATTCGATATGAATATAATGTAATTATAACGTGTTTAAATCTTATCTCTTATATTTTAAGACATATTATATACAAACAAAACATACATGACCTGAAATATTCACACAGACATATAATACATAACACATATTAATATAATACGTGATTCGCAAGTCTGGAATTGACTATTTATCTTGTCTTTGCAAGTGTGGTTTTTATTATATACCACTTAATAAAACAGTTAATTAATTAAACATGTATTAAAATTACCAATAGAGAACATTTTATTACTTTTATTAATTATCTTATTAATGTCTCAATTAATTAAAAATCATCAATTTAAATAACTTTCATACTTGAATTTAATTATATATACAAAGAAAAAATATAATAAACTATGCTTCTATATTGACCCATTATTTATGAGATTAATATATTTAACTTATATGCTCTATTCAATTATTCTTTGAACTTATTTATTACTCATTCTGTAAAATAAAAATATACTAATGTTTTTGTAAACTTGTATATGGAATCTAGAGCTTCTTTCGATAGACCTCAGGGTTTTTTATAATATTAAATAAATGTCTGACTTCACCTGCATTTTTCTGCTACCATTTAACTTTGTCGTTACCGTCATCTGGACTCTCGAGCTTTTTTATCTTCTTCGGTATCACCTTCTCTGTCTCTGCGTCGTTAAAATTCCTTTCTCCGTCTACTGGATGCTGAGTTCAGACGTGGACCTTTCGTCGTGATGATGTATGGCTGGATGTAGCTGCATGTGGCTGTCCCTGCGTCCTCTCGTATTCTTGCTCTGGTTCCTCTCCTCTTCTTATCTTGTCCCTCGTAGATGTCTAGAAGTTCTATGTAGACATCTCGAAGTTCATCGTGGTTACAACTTCTCGTCGATTCGATATTATAGTCTTTTAAAGTAACTCGTGTTTCATTAATACTCGCACCGACGTACTGCCGGTTCCATCGCACTTCAAGTTATGTAATACTGTTGAAAAACATTACTCGACTTTGTAAAATTCGCGGTTTCGAGATGCGTGGATTTTACGTACTATTCTGAGTTTATCTGAGAAACAGTGTGTCGCTCGCTGGGGTTTTATACTACTTCCTCCGTCCCCTTCCTGTTGGAAACTGTTTGGACAAAATTCAACAGGTCCGCGCGTCGATTTAATTGCTAATTACAACCTACTCGTCTTTCTATGAAGCCCACACTTTTTTTCTAAATATTACTTCACCAATCGTTAGGTATATTATTTAACTTTGTTTATGCAAATTATGAATATTACGGTGTGTAAATTATTGCAGTTATGGCAAAATTTCACACGGTGGCGGCTGAACGGTTCCCACGATCATTGACCAATTAGTCTTGAATGATAGCGCCAGGCGCTAGCTATGTTTTTACATATGTCGCTGATTCGTGTGACTTCTGGTTTTCGTTCAGTATTTAAAAAACTGTGTAAAATTTTCCACCTTCGTTTGCATAATTCAACCTGTCTGTCATTTACACATGTACACTAGCACACACACGCAGACTGATACACAAGCGGCGGCATGTCGCTATGACGTCACCTTTTCCAGTTGGCGCGTGTCGATTTCTCCACTTCCCTACAATTAACAACAATTTAAGCTTTTAATTCCATATGCAGGCTCACTTACAAATATTTAAGTATTTAAAATTAAATACTACGTTTATTTCTTATATTATCTCTTATATCTAACGCTTAATTATTACATTATTTTTATTATTTACATCGTATATATCTCATACGTGCGTTCGTATGTTATCATACCTCAGTCAGGGGTTGATACATATACTTATGCTAAACGTATCGTTGCATAAATTCCCCTGCTGGGTAAAATAAAATTTGAATAAAATTCAAATTTTATTTCTTTGCTCAGAAATTATTTATTTTATTATTTATTTTTTTATTACAACTCACACTTAGTGGTTATAAGGGTTCTTAAAAATTTTCACTCTTTCCCTGGGTGGATTACGTCCCTCCCATGGTTTTATAAGTTGACTTTGGTTTATTCATCCATAGACTTTATGGAATGCTGATGCATGGTACTTTCCAATAGTTTTTCTTCTTGTCGGATCGTAGACGATAAATGTGTGTCGTCCTTTCCTCCTTTGTAATAAGTAGGGTTCCTCGTACAGTCTGATTAGTTTCTTTGCTGTATTGTCGATTCGTTTTCCCACTGGATTGCTTCTTAGTAGCACTCTCTCTCCTTCATGGAATGTGATGAGTTTGTGCGTTCTGTTGAATCTCTCGATCCTCTTCTCTCCAAGTGTTTCCATCCTCTTCTTCGCATTGTCGTATTTGTGAATCAATGGAATTTGCAGGTATTGGTTTGGAGGTTTGTCAATGTTTTTCGACCAGAATCTATTAAGTGTTTTATTTGTTTCCAGTTCCACCGGTGTATATCCCGTAGCTTCACTGTATGTAGCATTTATAGCTTGTTCAAAAAATGATATGTACTCTGCCCATCGGTTATGTTGTTCGTTGCAGTAGATGCGTAAATGTTTTCCTAACTCTTTATTTACCCTTTCTGCAAGGTTTCCTTGTGGGTGTCGTATTGACGTTAACACTGGTTGTAGGCCGTGCTGAGTTAGCGTTTCTGCCCATGCTTTATTTTGAAATTGTTTACCTTGGTTACTCTATATCTTTTTGATTTGACCATACTTCGGTACGTATTTGCGTAGTATGGCATTCAGCACACTTTTTGTGGTGGGTCTTCGAATAGCGTAGAGTCGAACTGCCTTGGTGAACACATCTATACATACAAGTATGTGTTTTGTACCCCCGTGAATAGCTCTCGGAAATGCACCCAGGAAGTCTACTGCTACTAATTCTCCCTTTTCCTGTGTCTTGATATTTTGCATATCTACGTATGTGTGAAGATTCGGATGTCGTGCTGTTTGACATTCATAGCATCCTTTTAAGATTGCTTTTATTCTTCTAAACATATTATTCAAAATGAAGTCTTCCTTCAAAAGTAAATGACATTTTAAAGAAGACTCATGTGCTAAACTTTGATGAGATGGTATAATTAGTGTTTTTAGCATCTCTGGTGATAGGACTATTTTCCAATCATAATTGACAAGTTTGTACAATATACTATTTTTTATTGTATATCTACTACATAGTGGTGATAACTTCATGTGACCTATTTGAAGATCTTTGTTTTGTTCATTTGCTATATTGTTTAACAAATATTTAACTCTATCATCTGTTTGATATGTAATATATAATATTTTAACCTCACTACACTTATTTATATTACTTATTGTTCCCCCTTCTGTAGGACAATAGGCGTTTGACAACATTCTTTCCTGTTGTGTATTGTTCAGGGTGGTACGCAAATCAAGTGTGGGCAGGTCGTTTTTGAAACCTGTCCGTGCTGGCGCTTGGTTCCCCTCCTGTAGTCATTCAGTTTTCTTGTCAATTGTTCTACGATCATCCCCTTCCTCTTTGGACGTTGACGGGCGTGTCGGTTGTTGCACAATCTTATTTTCATAATAATTTTTATTATTATTATGCTTATTATTTGTATTAATGTTATGTACATTTGCATTGTACGGTTTACGTATTTTTTCGATGTACCTAGGTGTGCGTACGCTCCTTTATTTGGAGTTGGGTTACTTTTTTCACAGGGTTGTTTATATTCTTTCCACTTATCTTCTTTCTTCTCGAACTGCGGCGATTTGTGGTGTATTGGATGTCTCTCCTTTCGTACTCTTTATTAACAAACTGTGATGATTGCGTTACAAGGATAAGAAGTTCCTCAATGGTTTTAACTCCTTGGATATATACTGCGAGTCTAATGTGTTTGTCAAAATGATAATTTAGTTTTAATACTAATTCGTGCTCAGTGAAACTTTGTCTAAGATGCTTACACCGTTCGACGAGTTGTATTATGTAGTCTTCCATGGAACGTTTGCTGTTGACGTAATACCGGCCATACTCCAGCTGGTCTCGTACCTCTCTCTGGGTATGTATATTCCAGTATCGATTTTCGAATGATGCCTTTAACTGTTCATAAGTTTCTGTTTGGTCCCGAACAATCGTATACCATTAAGATGCTGTTTCCTGGAAATGTCGACTTACAAAATCTATACGGTCTCTGTCGCTTAGGTTGCTTCCTATTGTTGCCATTTCTCGTTCACACTTGTGTAAAAATTCTATGAGGTTCTCCCATTTATTACCTTTAAAACTGATCTTCTCTCGATCGTCTACTTTTGCAGCACACATCATTATAGCACTTGGTCGTCTCTTGACTTCCGCTCGTAGTTTTTCTACCTCCTCTTGCAGTCCATCTTTCATGTTATTAATTTCCATGGAGTGGTGCGTAGTTTTTCTAGTGACCTCCTCCACAGCTATTTCTACTGTCTCGGTCCTCACAGTGAGTTCCTTTGTTCTGTTTGTGTTGTCCAGGATGCGCTCATTTGCGTCTTTGTGTCTGAGGTCTTGCTCCTGCTTCTTAATTTTAAATTTTTCATTCCACTGTTCAGCCAGTTGTCGAATGTGTTCTTTAGTTTCACGTGTTGTATATTCACGCTGTTCTTTGAATTTGCTATCGATCTTTACAGCTTGTTCATTAAGTGACTGTTGAACTCGCTGCTCGACTGCTTCAATGGGTGCAGTAAGCTCTGTTTTCAAAGTATTACTGACGAGTTCTATATTACTTTCTAACTGAGTTTTCACTTCTTCAATAGTAATTTCTAATCTATTACGACTATCTTCTATTGAGTTTATAATCTCGTATTATTACTATCAATCTTATTTTCTAATCTCGTATTACTATCTTCTAATCTTTCTAATTTTTAATTTGCTACTTTCTAATTGAGTTTTAATTTCATCACTATTCGTTTTCAACTTGAGCCGCTCATCACCAAAGACATCACAACAAAAAATTTTTTTTTTTTTTTTACTTTCCAAATCTGACACCTTTTCTAAGTTTGACATCCACCAGAAAAATTTTTAAAAAACTACAACTTACCTTGATGACCGGCTCACTTTTTCACTCGAACTAGGAGAAGACTCCTAGTGGAAGAATGTCCACATGCGGGGTAACCATTGGGGAATCGAACGAATGAGGTGACCTCAAATTTGTTGTTTTGTTTAAATTCAACAATTACCAATTTATTGCTTCTGTGCGAAATAATAAATCATATACAATATTTCATGTGACAGCACTCCATTAGGAGTATATAAAATACACACCATATTTAAAATATATGACATCGTATTCAGAATTTTAATTTCAAAATATTCAAAATTCAATATTAAAAAAAAAACATTCCATTAAAATTATATAAAATCTGTAAAACCTTTAAACTCTCTTACATGGCATGCAAATCACCATTGACAAGCACCTTTTTACCTTCACCCATAGAATTTCCTTATTTGGAACTAAATACATTAACATTGATAAGTACCAAGAGTAAATCCAGAGGTTTTCAAAATATAACATTTAATAACACTAAGTCTTTTTTTTTTTTTT
This sequence comes from Magicicada septendecula, assembly GCA_034769895.1. Classification (NCBI taxonomy): domain Eukaryota; kingdom Metazoa; phylum Arthropoda; class Insecta; order Hemiptera; family Cicadidae; genus Magicicada; species Magicicada septendecula. Next base: position 156,985,774 of record CM068372.1, read on the forward strand.
TTTTTTTTTTTTTAAGCCCCCCTCTGGTTGTACTATAAACACTTTCAATAATATCAACAATTTTATAAACCATTTAACAAGCATTAACAAGCAATTCTATCATACAACGATTTAAACAAACATATTACATAACGACATGCGCCCTCTGAAATCTAATTCAAAATTTAAAGAAAGAGAATCATATAATTAGGAAAAAAATAATGGAAACCTAAGATAGGTGATTATACACTCTGCGTGGAATTCACAAGTGCATGTGCTCAGTTTTCCCTAAACCTGCATAAACTTGAGTAGCCCAAAGGCTTGCAGATTTCAGAGTGCACCATCATTAAGAAACTAACAAATAATCAGGTACATATATCTCTCAGCCATGTAATATGTTGTGTGCATGGAATTATGAGCCTATACATATACAAAAGAATTTTCACAGTGACTGTAAATGGATAGAGAATGAAATTAAATATGAGTATATACATCTACCAAAGATTTTTAAAAGGTCACTGTACATTGATAGAGCATTAACAATACTATGAGCATATAAATCTACAATTCTTATAAATATATAAATAGTGAAAATTTCATCTTGTACAGCAGTTCAGTCGTTTTTATTAATAGGCAGAATGCTCCTGAATTACAGTTCTAGTACAGGGCAATGTATTGTTACAATTGTAGGCGATCTGCAACTCTTTTCATAATCGGATTTACAAGTTCCACTAAAAGGCTGCCACAATATAAGTTCCCCACCGATTATAGTAAAAAAGGTATACTAGCAATTACATGCTTCCACAATTAACACACAAGACATTTATATGAACACACTGAATATGAGCATTAAAGGAACTCGGCTGAATTTTGCTTCACTCGGCCCATGAGCACACTGGCCAATTCCTAACACATTTTCTTAAGTTTTTTATTTTTGTTTTCATTTTTTTTTTTGTAGATAAAAATTTTGCACAGAAGCTATTACAGTCGAATAAGAAACTAGTCACATAAGACACTAGTAAGGTTCACCAGACCTTTTTTTTATTAAAAGCATGCGTTCAAAAATTTGCAATGAGTGCAGAAACCTGTCTATTATATTCCCAATATATAGAGAAGGAAAAAAAATATATCCAGAATTAAGCAACAGTTGTTCTTTTTTTTTTGTGTTAGAAACAGTTAGGCCACACTTGGCTCCAAAACGAGCAGCGCAAAAACGCATCCCAGGCAAAAATTTAATAAATTTTATTTTTCCATACCTGTACAATTTTGCCAAGTGTCACTTACAATTGAGTTCCTCAATTCACTCACACATAAATCACATCTCGGTCTTCACAGGATCACGGCCGCCGGCTCCAAGGGACCCCCTTGGCACACTTTACTCTTAGCCGGCCATGATTAATAAAAAAAAAACCCAGGCCTTATAAAACAAATAAAGCAACTTTTTCAAACGCCGATCTCTAAGACCACACGTGGCGAGAACAGCTCCTGAATAGAACAGCTGACATCAACCCTCGTCTCTCTCTACCCAGCTGACCCGGAACCACCCCCATCGAGTCAAAAGAAAAACTCTCCACTCGACGAAAACCACAGGCCAACCCACTGCTCAAGTCAAAACAGCAAACCCTCTACTCACGGCAAACACCGCACCAAGCAGCGGGACCGAAAAGTTAAGTTGTGCGAAGTCTCTAACAGATAGCGACAGTATCCAAAATTCGGAGCGAGAGCCACAACCAGTTCCGAAGTTACCGTAACTTCTCATAGATAGCGAAGTGACCACTGTCCAAAGCGCACTCCCCAGATACATGAAAATATCGCCCGGAATCCTTAGAACCGCTATTTGCCGTACACCTACGTACGGCACACCCCCACAACAAAAGGAGTCCAACGGGTTGGACGACACTGGGACTGCCACCACCGGAGGAAAAGCGGGGACTGACTAAAAACAAATAAAAAGATAAAATCTGGCGAAAGTGGAAAACGAAAGGACACCAGAAGGAAGGACAAGGTGTGTGTGGGTGTGTGTAAGTGTAGAAGATACGGGGAGTGTGAGCGGCCGCGGCCTAAAGCAAAGAAAGAAGAAAGGAAAGGAGAGAAGCTAAAATAACGATAAAACGTTTAAAACCCCAATTAACCCCACCTAAAACAATAAAACACTAAAAAAATAAAACCATAAAACACAATCCCTCCAGCGAAGCCCCCCGAAAACCAAACCCGAGGACCCTAACTAATCCTAACTGGGGTGAACAATACCAATTTACCTCTCCCGGAAGCTCCATCTGAGCACACGCCTTCAAATGGGACACATGGGCCAACCTCACCTTCATCCCATCCTCCGAATCAACCAGGCTGGCAGTGACGGGCGAGACAAACTCAGAAATCCGGAAGGGTCCCAACCATCTATAGCAGAGCTTGGCAGCGCGACCCTCCACCTTAGAGCTGAGCGGGTGGCTCCTGCAATAAACCAGCTGACCCACCTTAAAAGGGTTGGGGACTCTCCCAGCATTATAGCGACGCCGCACGCGCTCGTGCGATCGGAGCAGGGCTATCCTCACATCTTTCCACCTGTGAACGACCCCTTCGTTAGGCAAATCCGGGAGAAGATCCTCCAGTTTCCACAAATTACCAAGGGGATGAGCGGGGGAGAAACCAAACATGACCTCAAAAGGCACGGCACGATGGCTTTCATGAAGGGACGAATTGAACGCCATCTGCAACCACTGGAGATTCTGGTCCCACGTATTCTGCTGCTCCGCGTGATAGGCGATAAGGGCGGATCTCAGATTGCGGTTGAATCGCTCTGCGTGGGAAGGTTGCGGGTGGTAGGGGGAAGTGGTTACATGCCGGATGCCGTGCCGGAAACACATGTTTCGGAATTGCCTCGAGATGAATTGCGGGCCATTGTCTGAGACAATGATGGAGGGAAGCCCGAAATGCTGAAAAATACTGGTCTGAAGGGCTACGATGGTATTGGCAGTACTAGCCTGACGCAAGGGAAGTAGCCAGACATACTTGGAGAAGGCGTCCACACAAACAAGGAGGAACGAATTCCCGGCCTTGCTACGCGGGAAAGGACCCACGTAGTCGATGAAAACCTTCTCCATCGGTCTGCCAGCCACCTCAGAAGACAGCAACCCCAACTTAGTGTTCTGAGCGGGCTTGCTCAGACTGCACAGATGACAACACTTCACCCAGGTGGCGATGTCCCGGTCCATGCCTTTCCAGATGAAGTTCTTTCTGATCGCGGCGATGGTCTTTGAAACACCCAAATGGCCTCCAACCGGGGAATCATGATAATATTGGAAGACCATGGGTATCAGCTTGCTCGGCAGCACTATCTTAGGGACCCGTCCTCTACGTTCCTTGCAGCAGAGGACGCCCTTGGACAGATGATATGGAGCCTTCATCTCGCCTGATTTGATTCTATCGATGATGGGACCCAACACCTCATCATCAAGCTGATGAGGGATAACTTCCGTGAAGGCGAGGGGGAACTCCAGGAGTACGGCGCATGGTTCATTTATTGGCTCCTCACTGGGTAGGTGATACATACGGGACAGAGCGTCGGCAACAACATTTTGGGTCCCCCTTATATGTTGTGCCCGAAACTTAAAAGAAGAGATCTTGACCACCCAGCGGCCTAGTTTACCCAGTTGACGGGGGTGCGCCAGAAGCCACGAGAGAGCCTGATTGTCCGTCTCTAATAGGAACTCAGCGTGTTCAAATACCTCCTAAACTTGTCAAGGGCGAAGACTACCGCCAAACACTCTAACTCGTATACCGAGGATTTCTTTTCAGGGTTGGTAAGGGTCCTGGATACAAATGCAACTGGCTGCCGAGCACCATCCACCTCCTGAGAGAGCACGGCCCCGATCGCCACAGAGCTGGCGTCGGATTGCACAATGAAAGGCTTCGTGAAATCGGGCATCCGAAGCACGGGCGGCGACAAAATGGACTCCTTTAGGGACTCGAAGGCACGTTGCTGTGCGTCTCCCCACACGAATTTGGCCCCTTTTTTCCTTAAGGAATTTAGGGGAGCCGCAATCTCAACAACCCCCGGGATGAACCGCGGGTAAAAATTCACCATGCCCACGAAGCGGGCTACCCCTTTAGCATCCCGTGGAGGAGGAAAATCCCGAATTGCCTGCGTCCTCTCTGGATCAACCGTGACCCCTTTATGAGAGACAAGGTGACCGAGGAAAGAAATTTCCTCCTGGGCAAATTTCACCTTGTCGGGATTCACTGTAAGCCCCGCGCGCCTCAAGCGACACAACACCTCACGGAGATGGTTCATGTGTTCTTCAAGAGTGGAGCTGTAAATGAGCAGATCGTCCAGATAATTAAACACATATTGGAATTTAATGTCGTGGAACACGGAGTCTAATAGACGGGTTAACGTCTGCGCACCAACCGCCAGTCCCATGGGGACTCTCTTGTATTGGTACAAGTTCCACGGCACGCAAAAGGCAGTAAACGGCCGAGAATCCTTGTGTAAGGGTATCTGGTGGTATGCGGAATTCAGGTCGAAAATGGTGAAATATCGGGCCTGCGAAAACCAGTCAAAGGCCGAATGCAGGTCCGGGAGGGGCACCGACTCAACTTCAATATTCTGATTCAATTTTCGATAATCGATGACCAGCCTATGCTTCCCTCCCGGTTTAGGCACCAGGAATGCTGGACTGGCATAGGCCGACGTGGAAGGTTCAATAACCCCCTGGTCCAACAATTCCTGCACCTTCTCACGCAAGATGGTCATCTTAGGCGGAGCGAATTTATACGGGTGCGAACGGACAACCGCGGAGTCGCACAGGCGGATCCGATACTCCAAATTGTGAGTGAGTCCGAGGTTGGCGGTCAGCACCTCGGGGAACTCATCACACAATTTACGGAAAGCAGTTTGTAGAGATGGGCTTAAAGTATTAATGTACGCCGGGGGTTGAAGTTCTTCAAGACCTTCCCCCGCCTCATCCCGATATCCCAGAAAGGGGATGCGTACTGCACGGTTGAACTTAAAGAAGCACACGTGCCCCTGGATATCGAGAACCATGCCACTTTTCATAATAAAATCCGCACCCACAATACAGTCCACGCTCAAGTTCGGAGCCACGATAAACTCCCAAACCCACGAAAAATAGTTTATTTTAAATTTAAAAGCCACCAATATGGAGGTCGGCAAGACCTCCCTCGAGGCCGTCCAACATACCACCGACGAAGGAGTATTCGACCGGATCAATGACTCCCGGACCAACTGCTGGTAAACACGGTAGGAGATAAGACACCGAGCCGATCCGGAGTCCACCCGGGGCTTTACCCGGCCCTTCCCGACCTCCAGCTCCAAAAATGGACACACGGAGAGACCCGGACGAATCGGCTTGGGATCGGCCTCCCCGGATGGGTGTCCCGTCTCAACTGCACATAACGGGACCTGGGATGCGACAGAGCTACCAAACGTGGGGAGGGACCGGCGTCCCCTCAGTCCCCCCCACGCAGGCCGTTTTTTGATGGACGGTTTTCCCGCGAGACCTCCGATCGTTTGAGGGGGCAATTCCGGGCCAAGTGCCCCATCTTCCCACAGGAATAGCAGCGGACTTCCCGCCTCTCAGAGTCGCCACCACGTTGCTCTTTCCAAGGGTGGCCACCACGTTGCTCTTTCCAAGGGTTGCCACCACGTTGCTCCCGGGTAGGCCGCTGCTGACCAGATGAGGAACAGGGGACAGGGAATTCGGAACGGCCGGAGCGAGCCTCATCGTTCATCTGGATGGTGCGGGCGAAGACACAAGCCTCGCTAAGATCAGCGAAGCTGCGCGGTCGCTCCAAAAACACCAACCTTGACCTCTCCTGCGGATTAAGGCCCTCCAAGATAACCCGCACCACCTCAGCCTCCGACACATCCACCCGCAGCACACGGGCAGCACTTTTGATCGAGTTTATAAATACGTTCAACTGTTCCCCTTGCCCCTGAACTCTGTAGAAAAATCGCTGCTGCATCCGGTCACGCAGCCTCCCGGGGATAAACAGTTCCAACACATCTTTGTGGAACGCCTCAAAATCCCCGCCCGCGCCCAGATGCCAGACCACACTATCCAGCAGGGGCGCCCGACAATACGGGTAAATAAAATTTAACAGGGCAGCGCCGGTCACCCCAGGGACATCAAAAATGCCGAAAACCCCTTCAAGGAATTGGACAAGCTGGTTAGGGTCCAAACCGTCGACCACTGGAAGCCGACGGAGGAGGTCATAAATGGGGTTCGGCAACGATTCATACTTAACACTAGCAGGTGCAGTACCCAACCCTCGAGGCACTTCCACATGCTCCCCCTGAAATCCCTGGGGGCGACTGCCCACCGAAATAGACGGACGTTCCCTCCACCAGAGCGCTACAAGGCTCCCCTAGGAGACCCACCCGCTCAGGGGCCACGGTCTGGCGCATGGGCATCTCCTTCAGGTTACTAGGGCTTTCGGGAGCCTCCCCAGGTAGACCAATCTTTGACTGGAGGGCCGACGCCGTCCGCCTACCCTCCTCCTCCAGATCATCCTGCAAAAGCAAATTACTCAGGCGGGCGGACAAGTGGTGCATCCTTTGGGTCACCCGCTGCCAAACACGGGTGGAACTCCCCATATATTCCGAGTCCTCCATCAGGGTGGAGAACTCGGTCCACTTGTCCTCACACACGGCCAGCTCCTCCTCCAAATCCTCGATTTCGACCCTCCGGATGGGAGCGTCACCCACCAGCAGTTCCCGCAGTTGACGCCGCAAGGACGCCACGTCCCTCTGGGGAACCCCACCCCGCAAACGTGTCTCGAAAAGGAGTTCGTCCTTTGTGAAATATTCGGGCACCAGACCGCGGCCTTCACGACTCCTACTCTGCCCCTGCTCCGCCATAGTATCCAACAACAAGAAACTGAATTCAACAAGAGCTGACAATCAAGGTGCCTCAGGGTCCCCGACCCGGCACCGGACCAACAATGAAGACCAAGATGAAGTGCGATACGACAACAAAGACAACCATGATCACACAAAAACACAAACAAACAAATAAACACTCAAGAACCCCCAAAACCATCAGAAATCGCCAGGCTGTGCTCAACCCCCCTAGGGGTCCCGGCCCGGCAACCGCACCCAAAGACCAAGATTTACAACACTAATAAACATCACTCTTGACAGAACTTGTCCGACTAAGATTTGTAGGTCACCTCATCCATTTCCAATTTTCGTTTCAGAGGTGGCCAGGACTACGTCCAACCACGCTCTGCTACCATTTGTGAGCCGCTCATCACCAAAGACATCACAACCAAATTTTTTTTTTTTTTTTTTTTTACTTTCCAAATCTGACACCTTTTCTAAGTTTGACATCCACCAGAAAAATTTTTAAAAAACTACAACTAACCTTGATGACCGGCTCACTTGTTCACTCGAACTAGGAGAAGACTCCTAGTGGAAGAATGTCCACATGCGGGGTAACCATTGGGGAATCGAACGAATGAGGTGACCTCAAATTTGTTGTTTTGTTTAAATTCAACAATTACCAATTTATTGCTTCTGTGCGAAATAATAAATCATATACAATATTTCATGTGACAGCACTCCATTAGGAGTATATAAAATACACACCATATTTAAAATATATGACATCGTATTCAGAATTTTAATTTCAAAATATTCAAAATTCAATATTAAAAAAAAACATTCCATTAAAATTATATAAAATCTGTAAAACCTTTAAACTCTCTTACATGGCATGCAAATCACCATTGACAAGCACCTTTTTACCTTCACCCATAGAATTTCCTTATTTGGAACTAAATACATTAACATTGATAAGTACCAAGAGTAAATCCAGAGGTTTTCAAAATATAACATTTAATAACACTGTCTTTTTTTTTTTTTTTTTTTTTTTTTTTTTTTTTTTTTAAGTCCCCCTCTGGTTGTACTATAAACACTTTCAATAATATCAACAATTTTATAAACCATTTAACAAGCATTAACAAGCAATTCTATCATACAACGATTTAAACAAACATATTACATAACGACATGCGCCCTCTGAAATCTAATTCAAAATTTAAAGAAAGAGAATCATATAATTAGGAAAAAAATAATGGAAACCTAAGATAGGTGATTATACACTCTGCGTGGAATTCACAAGTGCATGTGCTCAGTTTTCCCTAAACCTGCATAAACTTGAGTAGCCCAAAGGCTTGCAGATTTCAGAGTGCACCATCATTAAGAAACTAACAAATAATCAGGTACATATATCTCTCAGCCATGTAATATGTTGTGTGCATGGAATTATGAGCCTATACATATACAAAAGAATTTTCACAGTGACTGTAAATGGATAGAGAATGAAATTAAATATGAGTATATACATCTACCAAAGATTTTTAAAAGGTCACTGTACATTGATAGAGAATTAACAATACTATGAGCATATAAATCTACAATTCTTATAAATATATAAATAGTGAAAATTTCATCTTGTACAGCAGTTCAGTCGTTTTTATTAATAGGCAGAATGCTCCTGAATTACAGTTCTAGTACAGGGTAATGTATTGTTACAATTGTAGGTGATCTGCAACTCTTTTCATAATCGGATTTACAAGTTCCACTAAAAGGCTGCCACAATATAAGTTCCCCACCGATTATAGTAAAAAAGGTATACTAGCAATTACATGCTTCCACAATTAACACACAAGACATTTATATGAACACACTGAATATGAGCATTAAAGGAACTCGGCTGAATTTTGCTTCACTCGGCCCATGAGCACACTGGCCAATTCCTAACACATTTTCTTAAGTTTTTTATTTTTGTTTTCATTTTTTTTTTGTAGATAAAAATTTTGCACAGAAGCTATTACAGTCGAATAAGAAACTAGTCACATAAGACACTAGTAAGTTTCACCAGACCTTTCTTTTATTAAAAGCATGCGTTCAAAAATTTGCAATGAGTGCAGAAACCTGTCTATTATATTCCCAATATATAGAGAAGGAAAAAAATATATCCAGAATTAAGCAACAGTTGTTCTTTTTTTTTTTGTGTTAGAAACAGTTAGGCCACACTTGGCTCCAAAACGAGCAGCGCAAAAACACATCCCAGGCAAAAATTTAATAAATTTTATTTTTCCATACCTGTACAATTTTGCCAAGTGTCACTTACAATTGAGTTCCTCAATTCACTCACACATAAATCACATCTCGGTCTTCACAGGATCACGGCCGCCGGCTCCAAGGGACCCCCTTGGCACACTTTACTCTTAGCCGGCCATGATTAATAAAAAAAAACCCAGGCCTTATAAAACAAATAAAGCAACTTTTTCAAACGCCGATCTCTAAGACCACACGTGGCGAGAACAGCTCCTGAATAGAACAGCTGACATCAACCCTCGTCTCTCTCTACCCAGCTGACCCGGAACCACCCCCATCGAGTCAAAAGAAAAACTCTCCACTCGACGAAAACCACAGGCCAACCCACTGCTCAAGTCAAAACAGCAAACCCTCTACTCACGGCAAACACCGCACCAAGCAGCGGGACCGAAAAGTTAAGTTGTGCGAAGTCTCTAACAGATAGCGACAGTATCCAAAATTCGGAGCGAGAGCCACAACCAGTTCCGAAGTTACCGTAACTTCTCATAGATAGCGAAGTGACCACTGTCCAAAGCGCACTCCCCAGATACATGAAAATATCGCCCGGAATCCTTAGAACCGCTATTTGCCGTACACCTACGTACGGCACAAACTCTTCTTGAAGTCGTTTAAACATCGTTTCGAAGTCCATTGTTGCTGGCTTCGCCATTGTGGACTACGGTGCCTTAACTGATTCGTTATAGGAATTAAATTTTTAATTATTGGTCCACCGTGACTCTATATTTCATTATTTAAAATTTATTTTATTTATCAGTATTAATTTCACAACTCTTTTTTTTCTGTACTTAATTTTAACAATTTGTAATATTATTTATTACATGAATTGGCTATTAATTTTTTCTAAAATATTTGTGCTAATTATTTATTAGACTTTATCTATTTCTGTGCTTTATTTATATTCTTCATATTCTGTGGTTTATTTATATTCTGGGCGCCATTTACTTGTAATGATAGTTAACATATATCTTGCAACACATTTGAAACGCCATTAATTATGACACAACAATAATTAACGTATATACAATTATTTGTGTTTGCCGAGCCCCACGATCTTGGAGCGCCAATTACAGTATTATACAACGTTTCCAAGATCGTGACTTTATACACATATCGAGCCACACGTTGGGCACGCCAATTATTATACAACGTTATTTTTAGACACTTACTTTTGCACATATGCTCTTACTCATTTGTGCGCACTTACCCACGTCTCGAAGGTATACTCTTCTTCTGCAGTATTTACCTTGATGTTCCACGGCTGGGTCGCAGGCTTTGGTCGTTGATTGAGTGTGGATAAGCACGTGAATATCGTTATATAATTTTAATACAAGTAAAGAGTACAGAGGATTTAGTACCGGTTGTGAAATTAGTACGACTGAGTTAATAAAATCATATTCATATGATTTATTATTTAAAATTTCAATTATCATATTAATTATTATTTTGTGTGGGTTAATTACTCTTTGAACCCTTATATTCGATATGAATATAATGTAATTATAACGTGTTTAAATCTTATCTCTTATATTTTAAGACATATTATATACAAACAAAACATACATGACCTGAAATATTCACACAGACATATAATACATAACACATATATTAATATAATACGTGATTCGCAAGTCTGGAATTGACTATTTATCTTGTCTTTGCAAGTGTGGTTTTTATTATATACCACTTAATAAAACAGTTAATTAATTAAACATGTATTAAAATTACCAATAGAGAACATTTTATTACTTTTATTAATTATCTTATTAATGTCTCAGTTAATTAAAAATCATCAATTTAAATAACTTTCATACTTGAATTTAATTATATATACAAATATAAAATATAATAAACTATGCTTCTATATTGACCCATTATTTATGAGATTAATACATTTAACTTATATGCTCTATTCAATTATTCTTTGAACTTATTTATTACTCATTCTGTAAAATAAAAATATACTAATGTATTTGTAAACTTGTATATGGAATCTAGAGCTTCTTTCGATAGACCTCAGGGTCATTTATAATATTAAATAAATGTCTGACTTCACCTGCATTTTTCTGCAACCATTTAACTTTGTCGTTACCGTCATCTGGACTCTCGAGCTTTTTTATCTTCTTCGGTATCACCTTCTCTGTCTCTGCGTCGTTAAAATTCCTTTCTCCGTCTACTGGATGCTGAGTTCAGACGTGGACCTTTCGTCGTGATGATGTATGGCTGGATGTAGCTGCATGTGGCTGTCCCTGCGTCCTCTCGTATTCTTGCTCTGGTTCCTCTCCTCTTCTTATCTTGTCCCTCGTAGATGTCTAGAAGTTCTATGTAGACATATCGAAGTTCATCGTGGTTACAACTTCTCGTAGATTCGATATTATAGTCTTTTAAAGTAACTCGTGTTTCATTAATACTCGCACCGACGTACTGCCGGTTCCATCGCACTTCAAGTTATGTAATACTGTTGAAAAACATTACTCGACTTTGTAAAATTCGCGGTTTCGAGATGCGTGGATTTTACGTACTATTCTGAGTTTATCTGAGAAACAGTGTGTCGCTCGCTGGGGTTTTATACTGCTTCCTCCGTCCCCTTCCTGTTGGAAACTGTTTGGACAAAATTCAACAGGTCCGCGCGTCGATTTAATTGCTAATTACAACCTACTCGTCTTTCTATGAAGCCCACATTTTTTTTCTAAATATTACTTCACTAATCGTTAGGTATATTATTTAACTTTGTTTATGCAAATTATGAATATTACGGTGTGTAAATTATTGCAGTTATGGCAAAATTTCACACGGTGGCGGCTGAACGGTTCCCACGATCATTGACCAATTAGTCTTGAATGATAGCGCCAGGCGCTAGCTATGTTTTTACATATGTCGCTGATTCGTGTGACTTCTGGTTTTCGTTCAGTATTTAAAAAACTGTGTAAAATTTTCCACCTTCGTTTGCATAATTCAACCTGTCTGTCATTTACACATGTACACTAGCACACACACGCAGACTGATACACAAGCGGCGGCATGTCGCTATGACGTCACCTTTTCCAGTTGGCGCGTGTCGATTTCTCCACTTCCCTACAATTAACAACCATTTAAGCTTTTAATTCCATATGCAGGCTCACTTACAAATATTTAGGGATTTAAAATTAAATACTACGTTTATTTCTTATATTATCTCTTATATCTAACGCTTGATTATTACATTATTTTTATTATTTACATCGTATATATCTCATACGTGCGTTCGTATGTTATCATACCTCAGTCAGGGGTTGATACATATACTTATGCTAAACGTATCGTTGCATAAATTCCCCTGCTGGGTAAAATAAAATTTGAATAAAATTCAAATTTTATTTCTTTGCTCAGAAATTATTTATTTTATTATTTATTTTTTTATTACAACTCACACTTAGTGGTTATAAGGGTTCTTAAAAATTTTCACTCTTTCCCTGGGTTGATTACGTCCCTCCCATGGATTTATAAGTTGACTTTGGTTTATTCATCCATAGACTTTATGGAATGCTGATGCATGGTACTTTCCTATAGTTTTTCTTCTTGTCGGATCGTAGACGATAAATGTGTGTCGTCCTTTCCTCCTTTGTAATAAGTAGGGTTCCTCGTACAGTCTGAATAGTTTCTTTGCTGTATTGTCGATTCGTTTTCCCACTGGATTGCTTCTTAGTAGCACTCTCTCTCCTTCATGGAATGTGATGAGTTTGTGCGTTCTGTTGAATCTCTCGATCCTCTTCTCTCCAAGTGTTTCCATCCTCTTCTTCGCATTGTCGTATTTGTGAATCAATGGAATTTGCAGGTATTGGTTTGGAGGTTTGTCAATGTTTTTCGACCAGAATCTATTAAGTGTTTTATTTGTTTCCAGTTCCACCGGTGTATATCCCGTAGCTTCACTGTATGTAGCATTTATAGCTTGTTCAAAAAATGATATGTACTCTGCCCATCGGTTATGTTGTTCGTTACAGTAGATGCGTAAATGTTTTCCTAACTCTTTATTTACCCTTTCTGCAAGGTTTCCTTGTGGGTGTCGTATTGACGTTAACACTGGTTGTAGGCCGTGCTGAGTTAGCGTTTCTGCCCATGCTTTATTTTGAAATTGTTTACCTTGGTTACTCTATATCTTTTTGATTTGACCATACTTCGGTACGTATTTGCGTAGTATGGCATTCAGCACACTTTTTGTGGTGGGTCTTCGAATAGCGTAGAGTCGAACTGCCTTGGTGAACACATCTATACATACAAGTATGTGTTTTGTACCCCCGTGAATAGCTCTCGGAAATGCACCCAGGAAGTCTACTGCTACTAATTCTCCCTTTTCCTGTGTCTTGATATTTTGCATATCTACGTATGTGTGAAGATTCGGATGTCGTGCTGTTTGACATTCATAGCATCCTTTTAAGATTGCTTTTATTCTTCTAAACATATTATTCAAAATGAAGTCTTCCTTCAAAAGTAAATGACATTTTAAAGAAGACTCATGTGCTAAACTTTGATGAGATGGTATAATTAGTGTTTTTAGCATCTCTGGTGATAGGACTATTTTCCAATCATAATTGACAAGTTTGTACAATATACTATTTTTTATTGTATATCTACTACATAGTGGTGATAACTTCATGTGACCTATTTGAAGATCTTTGTTTTGTTCATTTGCTATATTGTTTAACAAATATTTAACTCTATCATCTGTTTGATATGTAATATATAATATTTTAACCTCACTACACTTATTTATATTACTTATTGTTCCCCCTTCTGTAGGACAATAGGCGTTTGACAACATTCTTTCCTGTTGTGTATTGTTCAGGGTGGTACGCAAATCAAGTGTGGGCAGGTCGTTTTTGAAACCTGTCCGTGCTGGCGCTTGGTTCCCCTCCTGTAGTCATTCAGTTTTCTTGTCAATTGTTCTACGATCACCCCCTTCCTCTTTGGACGTTGACGGGCGTGTCGGTTGTTGCACAATCTTATTTTCATAATAATTTTTATTATTATTATGCTTATTATTTGTATTAATGTTATGTACATTTGCATTGTACGGTTTACGTATTTTTTCGATGTACCTAGGTGTGCGTACGCTCCTTTATTTGGAGTTGGGTTACTTTTTTCACAGGGTTGTTTATATTCTTTCCACTTATCTTCTTTCTTCTCGACCTGCGGCGATTTGTGGTGTATTGGTTGTCTCTCCTTTCGTACTCTTTATTAACAAACAGTGATGATTGCGTTACAAAGATAAGAAGTTCCTCAATGGTTTTAACTCCTTGGTTATATACTGCGAGTCTAATGTGTTTGTCAAAATGATAATTTAGTTTTAATACTAATTCGTGCTCAGTGAAACTTTGTCTAAGATGCTTACACCGTTCGACGAGTTGTATTATGTAGTCTTCCATGGAACGTTTGCTGTTGATGTAATACCGGCCATACTCCAGCTGGTCTCGTACCTCTCTCTGGGTATGTATATTCCAGTATCGATTTTCGAAGGATGCCTTGAACTGTTCATAAGTTTCTGTTTTGTCCCGAACAATCGTATACCATTTGGACGCTGTTTCCTGGAAATGTCGACTTACAAAATCTATACGGTCTCTGTCGCTTAGGTTGCTTCCTATTGTTGCCATTTCTCGTTCACACTTGTGTAAAAATTCTATGAGGTTCTCCCATTTATTACCTTTAAAACTGATCTTCTCTCGATCGTCTACTTTTGCAGCACACATCATTATAGCACTTGGTCGTCTCTTGCATTCCGCACGTAGTTTTTCTACCTCCTCTTGCAGTCCATCTTTCATGTTATTAATTTCTATGGAGTGGTGCGTAGTTTTTCTAGTGACCTCCTCCACAGCTATTTCAACTGTCTCGGTCCTCACAGTGAGTTCCTTTGTTCTGTTTGTGTTGTCCAGGATGCGCTCATTTGCGTCTTTGTGTCTGAGGTCTTGCTCCTGCTTCTTAATTTTAAATTTTTCATTCCACTGTTCAGCCAGTTGTCGAATGTGTTCTTTAGTTTCACGTGTTGTATATTCACGCTGTTCTTTGAATTTGCTATGGATCTTTACAGCTTGTTCATTAAGTGACTGTTGAACTCGCTGCTCGACTGCTTCAACGCGTGCAGTAAGCTCTGTTTTCAAAGTATTACTGACGAGTTCTATATTACTTTCTAACTGAGTTTTCACTTCTTCAATAGTAATTTCTAATCTATTACGACTATCTTCTATTGAGTTTATAATCTCGTATTATTACTATCAATCTTATTTTCTAATCTCGTATTACTATCTTCTAATCTTTCTAATTTTTAATTTGCTACTTTCTAATTGAGTTTTAATTTCATCACTATTCGTTTTCAACTCTTCTTGAAGTCGTTTAAACATCGTTTCGAAGTCCATTGTTGCTGGCTTCGCCATTGTAGACTACGGTGCCTTAACTGATTCGTTATAGGAATTAAATTTTTAATTATTGGTCCACCGTGACTCTATATTTCATTATTTAAAATTTATTTAATTTATCAGTATTAATTTCACAACTCTTTTTTTTCTGTACTTAATTTTAACAATTTGTAAAATTATTTATTACATGAATTGACTATTAATTCTTTCTACAATATTTGTGCTACTTATTTATTAGACTTTATCTATTTCTGTGCTTTATTTATATTCTTTATATTCTGTGGTTTATTTATATTCTGGGCGCCATTTACTTGTAATGATAATTAACATGTATCTTGCAACACATCTGAAACGCCATTAATTATGACACAACAATAATTAACGTATATAAAATTATTTGTGTTTGCCGAGCCCCACGATCTTGGAGCGCCAATTACAGTATTATACAACGTTTCCAAGATCGTGACTTTATACACATATCGAGCCACACGTTGGGCACGCCAATTATTATACAACGTTATTTTTAGACACTTACTTTTGCACATATGCTCTTACTCATTTGTGCGCACTTACCCACGTCTCGAAGGTATACTCTTCTTCTGCAGTATTTACCTTGATGTTCCACGGCTGGGTCGCAGGCTTTGGTCGTTGATTGAGTGTGGATAAGCACGTGAATATCGTTATATAATTTTAATACAAGTAAAGAGTACAGAGGATTTAGTACCGGTTGTGAAATTAGTACGACTGAGTTAATAAAATCATATTCATATGATTTATTATTTAAAAATTCAAATTATCATATTAATTATTATTTTGTGTGGGTTAATTACTCTTTGAACCCTTATATTCGATATGAATATAATGTAATTATAACGTGTTTAAATCTTATCTCTTATATTTTAAGACATATTATATACAAACAAAACATACATGACCTGAAATATTCACATAGACATATAATACATAACACATATATTAATATAATACGTGATTCGCAAGTCTGGAATTGACTATTTATCTTGTCTTTGCAAGTGTGGTTCTATGTAGACATCTCGAAGTTCATCGTGGTTACAACTTCTCGTAGATTCGATATTATAGTCTTTTAAAATAACTCGTGTTTCATTAATACTCGCACCGACGTACTGCCGGTTCCATCGCACTTCAAGTTATGTAATACTGTTGAAAAACATTACTCGACTTTGGAAAATTCGCGGTTTCGAGATGCGTGGATTTTACGTACTATTCTGAGTTCATCTGAGAAACAGTGTGTCGCTCGCTGGAGTTTTATACTGCTTCCTCCGTCCCCTTCCTGTTGGAAACTGTTTGGACAAAATACAACAGGTCCGCGCGTCGATTTAATGGCTAATTACAACCTACTCGTCTTTCTATGAAGCCCACACTTTTTTTTCTAAATATTACTTCGCCAATCGTTAGGTATATTATTTAACTTTGTTTATGCAAATTATGAATATTACGGTGTGTAAATTATTGCAGTTATGGCAAAATTTCACACGGTGGCGGCTGAACGGTTCCCACGATCATTGACCAATTAGTCTTGAATGATAGCGCCAGGCGCTAGCTATGTTTTTACATATGTCGCTGGTTCGTGTGACTTCTGGTTTTCGTTCAGTATTTAAAAAACTGTGTAAAATTTTCCACCTTCGTTTGCATAATTCAAACTGTCTGTCATTTACACATGTACACTAGCACACACACGCAGACTGATACACAAGCGGCGGCATGTCGCTATGACGTCACCTTTTCTATCCTCTTCTTCGCATTGTCGTATTTGTGAATCAATGGAATTTGCAGGTATTGGTTTGGAGGTTTGTCAATGTTTTTCGACCAGAATCTATTAAGTGTTTTATTTGTTTCCAGTTCCACCGGTGTATATCCCGTAGCTTCACTGTATGTAGCATTTATAGCTTGTTCAAAAAATGATATGTACTCTGCCCATCGGTTATTTTGTTCGTTACAGTAGATGCGTAAATCTTTTCCTAACTCTTTATTTACCCTTTTAGCAAGGTTTCCTTGTGGGTGTCGTATTGACGTTAACACTGGTTGCATGCCGTGCTGAGTTAGTGTTTCTGCCCATGCTTTATTTTGAAATTGTTTACCTTGGTTACTCTATATCTTTTTGATTTGACCATACTTCGGTACGTATTTGCGTAGTATAGCATTCAGTACACTTTTTGTGGTGGGTCTTCGAATAGCGTAGAGTCGAACTGCCTTGGTGAACACATCTATACATACGAGTATGTGTTTTGTACCCCCGTGAATAGCTCTCGGAAATGGACCCAGGAAGTCTACTGCTACTAATTCTCCCTTTTCCTGTGTCTTGATATTTTGCATATCTACGTATGTGTGAAGATTCGGATGTCGTGCTGTTTGACATTATAGCATCCTTTTAAGATTGCTTTTATTCTTCTAAACATATTATTCAAAATGAAGTCTTCCTTCAAAACTAAATGACATTTTAAAGAAGACGCATGTGCTAAACTTTGATGACATGGTATAATTAGTGTTTTTAGCATCTCTGGTGGTAGGACTATTTTCCAATCATAATTGACAAGTTTGTACAATATACTATTTTATTGTATATTGTTATAAAACAGATTCTATGTGTATAGGTGTGATTGTAGATACGCTCCGGTATCCACAACGATATAAGATAATAAAAATTTTAAAATGGAATTATTAGTGTTGATTATTAATAGTTGAGTGGGTATTCCCGTTTAAATCTCTCAATTTAAAAAAGTATTTTAGCACTTCACTTTTCACCTCCCCACTTACCATATGTGGATGTTATTACTGTTCTGTTTGGTGACTGCTTCTGCTGCAACATACACTTTATACATACATGTGGATATTCAACTTGAATACCCTAGGTGATACACATGCACAATTAAATAAAATAGGGGCTTAATTATGATTTGAATTATATTGAATATTTAAATTCTGCCGCCACCTTCTGATAGAACTAGTTATGATAATTAAACTATTTTATTTTAAAATCAAAAAACTCTTTCCACTGGTAAAAATAATTGAGGTTTATTAATTTTTTATTTTATATTGCCATTAATTCTTTTAAATAACAATCCATCACTAATATCTTGACAATACAATAGTTATTATGAACAATTTTTTAAAAAGAAACTCTTTTAACCTCAAGGCTGGTAACACTGCAGGTTAATACAATAATTTTAGTTAGAGAGTTTATGTCCTCTTTACACAGTTAAATTACCAAGTTCGTGTGATCTTTGAAGTTGCATGATACCAGATACAAGATGTTGTCTTTTATAACAATATTTAATAAAGAATTAATATAAAACAAACAAACAAATATTAAAATTAAAAGTCGGTACCATAGAATCGATAACTATCGTACTATCGTACGCTGGATACAAGGACACAGCAATTACCTTAATAACACGTGCGTTGAGCTGCACTGCAAAAATTTACTATTATTATTTAATAGTTGGTTATAAAAATGATTTATTGGCAAAAGAAAAAAATCTATAATAAGAAAAAAACTCTTGTGATAGCTTTCATTTGATTTATATTACTTGAGAACAGAATTATGAAAAGGTGACAAGTTGTCGTTATTATTTCTAGGTTAGCTAATAAACGTAAGTAGTTCTTGTGGATAAGTAAATTATTCATTGAGTTCTTAATAATCTAAACACATATATCTTATTCATAATGCATTTGATGTGTAACTATCAGTTAATTAGAATGCCTTTCGCAAAAAACTTATTTATTAGTCAAATCAAACGAAATGAGTCAATTGAGCGTCTAATCATTTCACTCCTATTTGTAGTATTTAAATTAATATTGACTTCTTTAATTACGATAAAATCATAAAAACAATTATTTCTTAAGTTAAAAAATGCGAAATAATTCTTTTACTTATTTCTGATAATTTTCATCATAATGAATACACTTCGATACTTCTGACTAGAGTAGTACCAAAACAATAATTTTCCGTTCATTAAAAGAATTATTATTTCCGTTTTACTTGTTAAATAATGAAAATATAGTACTCCCTGGATTTTATAAACACAAAACTCGAAAATACGACCGTTATTATACACTGGTCGTATTTTATTATTTGAATTCACTCCGCACTGTACACTCGTTATTTCTTTGTTATGTGTAGGTTAGGTGTGTGTAGCGTGACTCATGTACGTGTCGCGCACAATTTAAATACAACTTCATACGTTTCTTCATCGACCTTGCCCGTCGAATTATTCATGTAGACTCTTTGACGATTGAAAGATGACTGTGACGCTTCACCTAAGCGTCTCTGGCTTGTCTGGTTGTTTTAATTCATTTGATTGGTTGAAATTGTCGAACTTCTCCAACTCCAACCGAACACTTCGGTTGAATAAAACTATTAATTTTTTACCAATTTCGTATATGGGTTGGAGATTATAGTGACGTAAGCGTTGATACACAAAATGATTAAAAAGTTTATAATTGTTATAACTTTTTTATTAATTGTCAAATCGTTGAATAGTTGGTGGCAATAGATCGCGGACACCTTGGGCTTTAAATAAAGTCTAAACAAGAATAAAATCCATCCATTATTAACTCACTACAACTATTTCACAAACTCCTATGGTGAATCTTAAAATTAATAAGTTTATTTCACCGGATCTTATTCTAATTACACAATAACACTTCTTATCAAACGTTTTGAGTCCATTTCTCAATTGTTTAATTCAGAAAATAGGTGCAATTACTATTTCCACAATATTTGGGTAATGGCGTCTTCAAATGTCCATATTCGATTATTTATAACCGCTTATAATACTATTATTCCTTATCTAATGACATTTGTTTGGTATTCTAACAATAATATATACATTTATTTACATCGGTTTACACTTTGTTATATGAAAATGTTCTTTTTCATATACTAATAGTCTTATCAATATACCTTCTGCTCTCTTTTCTTTAAATTGTCACTGTGTCAATCATTTTACCATATAATACATATAATGTTACAAATGAAAATAGTGTACAACTATAGTACCTTGTTAATTTAATGCATTTATTAGCCTTTCGCTATCTGAAAGCTTTCCAATTCCTAGTATTGGGTTTGTTTACATCAGGTTATGACATGGCAGTCAGTTATTTTTTTAATAAATCAATAACTAAATTGCTATTATTACATTTGATATATATTCTCATAGTAGTATCAGATATCCTTCTGACTACTGATAACATTTTTATTTACCTTTGAACAAGTTTGGATGGTGCATTTTGCTTAACTAACTTGCTACATAGTGTTTGTTTACATTTGATTCCACAATCATAGTCATTTAGTTTTCAATAATTTGTCTATAAAATTACTATTCTTATACTTATGATCTGTTCTCATAGTTGTACTAGATGTTTTTCTAACTACTGGTAACACTTTCAGTAATCCTTGGACAAGTTTTAATAATGTATTCTGCTTAACTAGTTTGTCACATTGTCTTTGTTTACATCTGGCTATACATTCATAGTCAGTTAGTTTTCAATAATTTGATTATGAAACTATTATTATTATAACTGTGGTCTGTTCTCATAGTAGTATTAGATGTTTTTCTAACTACTGGTAACACTTTCAGTGATCTCTGTGTAAGTTTTAATAATGTATTTTGCTTAACTAGCTTGTCATATTGGGTTTCTTTTCATCTAGCTTTGTGCTATCATATTTAATCTGCTTTATGTGCTGTGCATTTCAGTATAAAATATTACTTATTAGTGTGCATCATTATTTATAATGAATTTTTGACTGAAACAATTGTTGATGGTTGCTTGGTTTAATTAACATATATGATTTTGTGTTATAGGTGCACTCCCTATTGGGGTTATGTATCAATGTGCAACATATTCTTATGCAGTAGTTGCTTCTACTATTATGACTTCATTGTGGTATTTTATTACAATGGTTTAATTGTTGATTAATACACATGTTTACACTATTTTTCTAAACAATAACACAAATATTCTTAATCTAATGGTATTACATTTCTTGTTGTTGTACCTAATTTCTGGTACATTGGTTGTTTGATACTTAACAAACTAGCTTGTTTGTTATTATTTTTTCTGGACTTTCTTTATATTGTATTCTGTTTTGCCGTGGCATTCAGTTATATTTCATTTTAAAACTTAACAAAGCTTTTATTATCAGGTTTTATGAACAATGATTTTACTGTTCTATCTTACATTTCACTTGGTGGTCTTATGATTATCTATTTGGGATTACAATCTTGATTAAATTGGTCACACTAATTGTCTGTGCATTTTAACTATTTAATCTTTGATGTTTCCACTATAAAGGTAACACATTTTCTTCTATTATAAACCTTCTCACTTGTATTGTCTGTGGGGTTTATTTAGGTTAAAATTGGTTAACTGGTTACAGTTTCTCACACTCACATTAAGTATTCACTATTACTGTTTGTGATTTCCTAAACATGCTAAACACTGTTTCTTCATAGTTGATAATCGTTATTCTTCTTCCGGTCACTAGTATAGCTCCTTGCATACTTGGTGAATGGTGATTTCTTGTATTGTACATACATTATCTTCACTCTTCGTGTCATTTTTCCTTGCTCTTCTTCTTTCTTTCTTCTTTCGGTTTAAACGTCTCCTCCAATATTTCCATTTGTAGTAGTCGTTGTTCCATAGTATTTATATTTTATAAATAGATTGGTTAACCAAACCTGCCATCATTGTGGTTGCTCTTGAATTGTCTCGTCTTCATTTTACGTAGTCATGATTTTTGTTGGTTCCTATCACTGATGGAAACTATTGTCTTCTTTTTCATCTTACATATTTATTATTTTTGTTGTTTCCCCTCACTGTTGGAAACTATTGGGCCTGGTGTCTAACATTTTATATTGGCTTGTAGTCATTTTCTTTCTCTCTTTCGTACTCGATGATGCTATATTACACTTCCTCCTTCTTTGTTGGAATTTTACAATAATGTATCTGTAGGTATTCACTTTTTGTTTCCATTGCTTTACGTACTTAGAACTAATTTCATGATTTCCCGTCATCTGACGTAATAATTGTTTACCTATGTAACTACCAAATTTGGTAAAGTTACAATATCTACTACATAGTGGTGATAACTTCATGTGACCTATTTGAAGATCTTTGTTTTGTTCATTTGCTATATTGTTTAACAAATATTTAACTCTATCATCTGTTTGATATGTAATATATAATATTTTAACCTCACTACACTTATTTATATTACTTATTGTTCCCCCTTCTGTAGGACAATTGCCTTTTGACAACATTCTTTCCTGTTGTCTATTGTTCAGGGTGGTACGCAAATCAAGTGTGGGCAGGTCGTTTTTGAAACCTGTCCGTGCTGGCGCTTGGTTCCCCTCCTGTAGTCATTCAGTTTTCTTGTCAATTGTTCTACGATCACCCCCTTCCTCTTTGGACGTTGACGGGCGTGTCGGTTGTTGCACAATCTTATTTTCATAATAATTTTTATTATTATTATGCTTATTATTTGTATTAATGTTATGTACATTTGCATTGTACGGTTTACGTATTTTTTCGATGTACCTAGGTGTGCGTACGCTCCTTTATTTGGAGTTGGGTTACTTTTTTCACAGGGTTGTTTATATTCTTTCCACTTATCTTCTTTCTTCTCGAACTGCGGCGATTTGTGGTGTATTGCATGTCTCTCCTTTCGTACTCTTTATTAACAAACTGTGATGATTTCGTTACAAGGATAAGAAGTTCCTCAATGGTTTTAACTCCTTGGATATACACTGCGAGTCTAATGTGTTTGTCAAAATGATAATTTAGTTTTAATACTAATTCGTGCTCAGTGAAACTTTGTCTAAGATGCTTACACCGTTCGACGAGTTGTATTATGTAGTCTTCCATGGAACGTTTGCTGTTGACGTAATACCGGCCATACTCCAGCTGGTCTCGTACCTCTCTCTGGGTATGTATATTCCAGTATCGATTTTCGAAGGATGCCTTTAACTGTTCATAAGTTTCTGTTTGGTCCCGAACAATCGTATACCATTAAGATGCTGTTTCCTGGAAATGTCGACTTACAAAATCTATACGGTCTCTGTCGCTTAGGTTGCTTCCTATTGTTGCCATTTCTCGTTCACACTTGTGTAAAAATTCTATGAGGTTCTCCCATTTATTACCTTTAAAACTGATCTTCTCTCGATCGTCTACTTTTGCAGCACACATCATTATAGCACTTGGTCGTCTCTTGACTTCCGCTCGTAGTTTTTCTACCTCCTCTTGCAGTCCATCTTTCATGTTATTAATTTCCATGGAGTGGTGCGTAGTTTTTCTAGTGACCTCCTCCACAGCTATTTCAACTGTCTCGGTCCTCACAGTGAGTTCCTTTGTTCTGTTTGTGTTGTCCAGGATGCGCTCATTTGCGTCTTTGTGTCTGAGGTCTTACTCCTGCTTCTTAATTTTAAATTTTTCATTCCACTGTTCAGCCAGTTGTCGAATGTGTTCTTTAGTTTCACGTGTTGTATATTCACGCTGTTCTTTGAATTTGCTATCGATCTTTACAGCTTGTTCATTAAGTGACTGTTGAACTCGCTGCTCGACTGCTTCAACGCGTGCAGTAAGCTCTGTTTTCAAAGTATTACTGACGAGTTCTATATTACTTTCTAACTGAGTTTTCACTTCTTCAATAGTAATTTCTAATCTATTACGACTATCTTCTATTGAGTTTATAATCTCGTATTATTACTATCAATCTTATTTTCTAATCTCGTATTACTATCTTCTAATCTTCTAAATTTTTAATTTGCTACTTTCTAATTGAGTTTTAATTTCATCACTATTCGTTTTCAACTCTTCTTGAAGTCGTTTAAACATCGTTTCGAAGTCCATTGTTGCTGGCTTCGCCATTGTAGACTACGGTGCCTTAACTGATTCGTTATAGGAATTAAATTTTTAATTATTGGTCCACCGTGACTCTATATTTCATTATTTAAAATTTATTTTATTTATCAGTATTAATTTCACAACTCTTTTTTTTCTGTACTTTATTTTAACAATTTGTAATATTATTTATTACATGAATTGACTATTAATTCTTTCTACAATATTTGTGCTAATTATTTATTAGACTTTATCTATTTCTGTGCTTTATTTATATTCTTTATATTCTGTGGTTTATTTATATTCTGGGCGCCATTTACTTGTAATGATAATTAACATATATCTTGAAACACATTTGAAACGCCATTAATTATGACACAACAATAATTAACGTATATAAAATTATTTGTGTTTGCCGAGCCCCACGATCTTGGAGCGCCAATTACAGTATTATACAACGTTTCCAAGATCGTGACTTTATACACATATCGAGCCACACGTTGGGCACGCCAGTTATTATACAACGTTATTTTTAGACACTTACTTTTGCACATATGCTCTTACTCATTTGTGCGCACTTACCCACGTCTCGAAGGTATACTCTTCTTCAGCAGTATTTGCCTTGATGTTCCACGGCTGGGTCGCAGGCTTTGGTCGTTGATTGAGTGTGGATAAACAAGTGAATATCGTTATATAATTTTAATACAAGTAAAGAGTGCAGAGGATTTAGTACCGGTTGTGAAATTAGTACGACTGAGTTAATAAAATCATATTCATATGATTTATTATTTAAAATTTAAAATTATCATATTAATTATTATTTTGTGTGGGTTAATTACTCTTTGAACCCATATATTCGATATGAATATAATGTAATTATAACGTGTTTAAATCTTATCTCTTATATTTTAAGACATATTATATACAAACAAAACATACATGACCTGAAATATTCACACAGACATATAATACATAACACATATATTAATATAATACGTGATTCGCAAGTCTGGAATTGACTATTTATCTTGTCTTTGCAAGTGTGGTTTTTATTATATACCACTTAATAAAACAGTTAATTAATTAAACATGTATTAAAATTACCAATAGAGAACCTTTTATTACTTTTATTAATTATCTTATTAATGTCTCAATTAATTAAAAATCATCAATTTAAATAACTTTCATACTTGAATTTAATTATATATACAAATATAAAATATAATAAACTATGCTTCTATATTGACCCATTATTTATGAGATTAATACATTTAACTTATATGCTCTATTCAATTATTCTTTGAACTTATTTATTACTCATTCTGTAAAATAAAAATTTGTTTTTGTAATGTTTTTGTAAACTTGTATATGGAATCTAGAGCTTCTTTCGATAGACCTCAGGGTCATTTATAATATTAAATAAATGTCTGACTTCACCTGCATTTTTCTGCAACCATTTAACTTTGTCGTTACCGTCATCTGGACTCTCGAGCTTTTTTATCTTCTTCGGTATCACCTTCTCTGTCTCTGCGTCGTTAAAATTCCTTTCTCCGTCTACTGGATGCTGAGTTCAGCCGTGGACCTTTCGTCGTGATGATGTATGGCTGGATGTAGCTGCATGTGGCTGTCCCTGCGTCCTCTCGTATTCTTGCTCTGGTTCCTCTCCTCTTCTTATCTTGTCCCTCGTAGATGTCTAGAAGTTCTATGTAGACATCTCGAAGTTCATCGTGGTTACAACTTCTCGTAGATTCGATATTATAGTAGTAGGGGGAAAATGATGGTTCTGACCAAAGTACCGTTATTCCCCCACCACCACCGCTGGACCAGCAGCATCGACCAATCAAATTTCATGGCGCCTTTCGCGCGTCAAGTTCAAATATATACCGTCTTTCGCGAGCCTAAATCACTTTCACTTTCTACTGGACCGCGAATTTCCGCGAATAAATTTTTTTATTTTTTTTTTATTTGATATTTTTATTTTTTTAATTAAATTGATTTGCATATCCGCGAATATATGCCGCCTTTCGCGAGCCTAGATCACTTTCACTTTCTACTGGACCACAGCATCCTCGACTTTTTCGCGTATCTGGATCACAGCATCCGCGTTATTTTTTTATAAGCCGCCTTTCGCGAGCTTAGATCACTTTCACTTTCTATCAGTTGATGCATTATAGTGTATATATTAAATATATGATCGGGGAGTACCAACCTTGCATGAGTTCAAATTTGTTATAATGTATATTAAATCTATATGATCAGGTTTACCAACCTATGGTGGGGGGTTCCGACTTGATGCATTATAGTGTATATATTAAATATATGATCAGGGTTACCAACCTTGCATGAGTTCAAATTTGTTGTGTGTTATAATGTATATTAAATCTATACGATCAGGTTTACCAACCTATGTATGGGTTCAAACTTAATATGTGTGTGTATTATAGTGTATATTAAAATATATGATCAGGGTTACCAATCCTGCATTATTGTGTGTGTATAGAACAGATCTGCCAACATTTTTCTTCGGTGGGAAATTCAAACTATATTATAGTAAATTGTTGACGACGACTTCGATATCAACTCACTCTCCCCTCCTCTCTCTTTGTCTCTAGACACAGTTGTCATCGGTTTTACATAAGCGTCGTGCTACTTATGGATTATTGTAATTAGCGATACTAAAATGTAATCACCAGGAAATATATTTATCGCCTACCTCATTGCGTTCTACTTCTAATTTTGGTACATGACAGTCATTGACTGCGATTTTAGAAATTAATATACTGCCAAGTCTGTGTGTGGTAAAGTGTTACGCATAAAATATGAAAAAATATATAATGGGTGAGGCAAAACAAAACACATACAGCCGAGTTGCAGACGCGTATTTGCAGATTCACCGTGACTGTTACTAGCGGACGCTCGCGTCATCCGTATTTAAAGTTCGCTACTTCCAGTACACATGGCCTCTGTAACAGATTTGGTCTCCAACAGGTGTGATTCGAACGGTAAGAGTTAAATATAGTTTACAGACGATTGTAATTTTAAAAATTCATTTTTGCATTAAATATATATATCGTAAACAATGAAATAATAATATTTCGTCATTGTAAGATTTTAATAAAACAATTATCAGTTTAAATTCTCTCTCTCTCTCTCTCTCACACTTGTTGTGTATGTTTCTCTCTCTCTCTGTGGTCAGTACCGCGCGCATGTATATGAAATTAGAAAGTTTATATTTATTCGACAAATAGTAACGCCCTCTCTCTCTCTCTCGCTCGCAGACGTCGGAATCAATTCGAGGTCATTGACACGACTTTACACTGACACATTGCAGTCTCTCACTCTCTCTCTCTCTCTCTCTCTCGCTCTCTCTCTCTCTCTCTGGGTTAAGCTGGTGTTGTACGTTACTAAAATCATAGCAAATATTTTCATTCTAAGCATGTATTACTGTTTAGTAATAATTGCAACCAACAAAGGATATATAAGTTTGTGTACATGGATTGTATATTGCAAGCACAGAATTATTATTTAAATCCGATATCTGTTTTTATTAAAATCATACAATGTCAAAAGAGGATAGTTGTCTGTTACGAACCAGTACTAACTCTCCTATATGGCCGTCGCTCGCATCATCCGTATTTAAAGTTCGCTACTTCCAGTACACATGGCCTCTGTAACAGATTTGGTCTCCAACAGGTGTGATTCGAACGGTAAGAGCAAGAACAATATGAACAAGGTCAAGGACATTATATGTCTAGTATCCCTCCTCAGACGCTGGTGTTACTTTGTGTCATAAAATCTCGCGGCACTCAAGATAAGAGACAATACGTTTGCAAAAAACGACAAAATTGAACTTCTGGAAACAAAATTGTACGGTTTGTAAGTAATATCGACAACACAGGTCAGCATTTTTCGGTCATTGACAGATAAAGGGATCGTCACATTAGGACTACTGGCTGCTAAATCCAGTAGTACAAGAACTTAGATATTTGTTGAATCAGTAGCAAAAATGTTAGATCTACTGTTTTCAGCGTACATAGACATTTGATAATATTCCATTTTGGTTGTATTCGTGAAGCCATAGTGTAATGGCTGTCCTTGGAAGTCATGTAACCCTTAGTGTTTGTGCGGGAATCGTAGTCGGATTTTAGTTTCTGTCATGTCTTTCGTCCGTTTGTGTGCAGGTTGTCTTTACAGTCATGAAAATCATTTCAAGAGGTAAGCCGCATTGTATTGTTCGCGTACTGTGAGCATATGCGGTGGTGATTGCTGTACAAGAATTCTACGGACTGATGTGTTACGAAATTAGCGTGGTAACCAAGTTCTATGACATAGAGCGCGAGTTTCTCCGTACAATTGTGTAACGTCGCGTAGCATTTTTGTGCGATGTTAAGCGACCTATAAAACGTAATGAACCTGTTGTGCCATGATGACGGAGTTGCATAGATGCGTGTGATAATAATAACAATAATAATATAAAGAGGTCGCGTGCTCAAACATTAGCTCGGTGCTCCAGATAAGACGAGAGTCAAGAACAGTTATGATCATCACCCGACCGGACCAGCGTGCGTGCATAGCGCAGCGTATGTGTTTGTTACAGTAACGGTAATTGCTTATTAAGTGGGGAAACGAATCAATTGCTGGTGTATTGTGCTATTGTGTATGCGCGCACAAGAACGACCTACGACAATCCGCCTGCCCTACTTTGTCTGCAAGTCACAATGTTTATGGTTATTATAGTTCAGTTTCCGGCCAGAAGTAGTACTGTAGTGGTATTTTTGGTTTATTTTGTATCGTTGATTGGACAGATGGAAAATACGCATCGTTTACTCACCCTATAACTATTCGACCCTGCTTAATACTCTAAATATTATTATTTCGCCTTTGACATGCTCCTTGTCAGTCTGTAATTTAGAGGTAGCGAATCTTTTTGCCATTCTTCTGCCGATGATAAAATGTTCTCTGTAGAGTTATTCGTCAAGTTGCTGGTGTAACAATAACATGGTGTAAGCTACCTCTCGTTTATCCATGAGAATGGGTGTTCGGTGTCATCTGCCGTGAGGGTAAATAGCGCCTTATTTTCGCTATTATTTACAACGGTACGGCTAAAATACTAGTAAGCGTAATCAAAAATTACTTCCTACCCTGCTAACAACATCAATGGATGCATTTTGAGTACGTGGCTATGAAAATGATCCGGACACAGGTTATGTCAGCTTGTAATAAGTTAGGCCTCTCCAGTTCTATAATTTTCTACAAAAAATTAGCTTTTGTTTCCGATTAAGTATCTCCATTTTAATTACTTTTAACACTACACTGAAAAGTTTGTAGTTGTGGGTAGAGGAAAAAATATCAGGAAAGGTATCCGTAGTATGTCATACGATAGTGAAGGAAAGATTTCATCGATATTTTGACATGTTCTCTCGCATATGTTATAGGTTACAGTGGATATGAGATTCGGTTAGAACATGTGCACACTAAATAGGTAATTGTAAGGAAAATAAGAAATTACTGTAATAGGTAAGTTGTTCAGTACTACAGGAGTAGAAAAATATTTTCATATTCATCATTGTCGTAAGGAACTCACACCCTGGTGGAAGGACACAAGGTGCAGTACAAAAATCCTCCCAGAAGGTCCTTCCAGAGGGCGACTGGCTGTACGCTATCATTAAAATTATACAAAACCACTGCTGTCTCGATTCAGATGTACGACAGTGAGGAATGTAAGCGAGACATGTCTACAATTTGAAGCAGCTGAAGTGCTTTCTCTGAGAAGAGTCAAGGGTTCCACACAGTTGGACAGAACGACTGCATTCGGAACGAGCTAAACGTCCATAATCCGAACCAGCGAATAGACGATTACAGATTAAAATGGTGGGAACACGTCGACGGAATGGACGAAAACAGGCAAGCAGTCCAGCGGACAAGTGTGACATTAGAAGTCGTGGAACGTGAGAACAAATTTATGTGACTTTACCGAGACGGAACAACCATTTATGTCTAAACCATGAAATGAAGAAGCAGAAGAAGAAACGACGTAGTTCGTTTTGTCGTTATTTGGTAGTTGTTGCCTAGCTATGCAATAAATTATTACCTTCAACTAAAGGAAATTCTGATTTTTTTATGTAGTCCTTCGACAACGCAGGCTTTACGTTGTGCCGAGCAACACTCCGCGTGCTTTTACGGAAAATGTAACATGCGCATGCAATAACGTCACTTAAGCTGCTAGTTGAACATGTTTATGACAGCAGTTTCATGGGATGATTTGAACGGTTTGTTTCATCGAAAACTGTCTGCAGGCGAACATATATTTCTGATGTACACGGTTATGTAAACAGAATAGAGAACATGAACTATCAGCCCAAGTAACCTACAATAAATATTATATTTAATCGCTTTTCGTTATAACCGATATGAAATGCCACAAAATGACTACAATTATTGCGTATAACGGAGGATTTATGCTAGCTTTAAATAACAGAAGATTTATCTGAATGGTCAGGCGGCACTAAACGTAATTTCGATTCGTTCCAACGTGTCGTTATTTACCGGTTTAAATACTATGTATTCCACAGCGTTGTGATTTATACAGTAAAAGTGATAACGAAAACGAAACGTCGGTCGGAACGGTTAATTAGGCAGCATAATGGTATCCGTCCATCCGTCCGACTGTCTATATCTGTCTGTCTGTCTGTCTGTCTGTCTGTCTGTCTCTCTGTCTCTCTGTCTCTCTCTCTCTCTCTCTCTCTCTCTCTCTCTCTCTCTCTCTCTCTCGTTGTCAAACGTTATGTTCAAACCGTTTCTCCTCTCTGTGGTCATTACCGCGCATGTATATGATTTTAGACACATAGTTTTGTTTTGTGGCACGCGTATTATCTTCAGAAGAAGGTCCGTTAAATTTATTTTTTAAGACAAACCTTATTCCCACGTCACCGGATTACATATGACCTATGATGTTGGAATCGTTGTTAATTAACACGTAGACCGATTTGTATTGGTTAATTTGTAGACGTGTTGAATTTGTTTAATAAAGGACTTGTCGGAAAATTTCTTTTCCGACCACAACATTAATCCTTTGCGTCAATTATTTGGCCATTAAGTAGTTTTATCAGTAAGTAAAATTTCGTCATTTCTTGAAGTGTTGTTTATAAAAATTCCATATGCGGCAATTACAGTAATTTACAATGCAAAAGCGATGTTGTAAGTAATCTTACAGTTATAATTTTAAATTCTTTTTATACAAAATTATTAAGAAATTTTAAATAAAATATTTAGTATCTAAATTTAAACAATACATGTGTATGTATTTAAATAAAATATTTAGTATCTAAATTTAAACAATACATGTGTATCTAGTAACGTAGTAAAGTTATTGAAATAATAATATTGTGGTTTGGAAAATTGTTCACTGCTAGTCGGCAAAAATGAATTATTCAGTCGGTGAAGTAGTAGGCCTATGATTGCAGGGTAGCGCATGTTTAAAGTATACCATTATTTTAATATTTCTGTATTTTCTTACTTCTGTTTTTCATTTTGACGTTTATTTGTTTTATTTACTTTATGTTATTACAATTTAGTTTATACGAGAATGTAAAAGCAACAAGCAAACCAGCACTCTTTTATGAAGCCATAGTTTAATTTATTTTATCATTTTTATTGATACGTGTATCAAGATTGTACGTGTTTTGTTTTTAATAAATTTATTTTCTGCTTTTCTGCATCCTCCAATTTGCAACACGAGTTTATAGTAAGTGCTGACAGAAATGGAAATCGACAAGAAATATCTCGCAACATAAATTGAGCTCGGCGTTTGAGGCTGACGGTAGTTATCTGATTTATATGCATTTACATCCAGTGGTTGTAGTAACTTGAAAATAAATATGAGATTGTTGTGTAGCGGGCGTAAAGTAGGCCTACCACTGGAGACCTGTCATTAAGTGGACCAGTGTGGCACGTGATTCTATCTTTAATCAGATTTGGAAAGAAATATTTTTATTGGCTATGTTGAGAGAATGCACTGTTTTGTTTGGGAAATTCTAATCAGGCAAACTGGAAGATAGTCCGAGGTGGGTGTGACAGCTTCATCAGTGTCTGCTACTAGCGATGCAGTTAACAAAATATAGCAGGTTGTGAAAGCAATAAATAATTCAATAGACATTTTATAAAAATTCATAGTAAACGGTTGAACTTTGATGATGCTGAAATTGAGTAATTTATATACATCAGTCATTACTTAATATGCAAACCATTTTACCGGATCTTGTGCGATTATGATAGTAGAATTTGTGGTTTCGTAGTCCTGCTGGTGGTTGCGGACCTAACCATTGCGCGCTGGGAGGGGGATACAAAGAATTACATATTGTTATTCTCCTTCTCTATTTATGTTTCCAATTGTAATGGAGTGTTATACTCAGCATAAAAAAAGTAATGCGCGCACTGAAGCCTATACTAACTGCTAACCGAATGAAATATTTACAGACGGACAACAGGAAGGCATAAAATTTACCCACGAGGTTGAAATATAAAATAAACTTAATTTTCTCGATCTAACAAGGTTGGGACAATAGTTTCAATACCACATAAGAAAGATCTTTTCTAAAAAGGTGACAGCACGTGCTGAAAACCGTATGCTTTCAGTATTCGCGAAGATGAAGATTGTACAGTAAGCAAACAAATTGTCAATAAAAGATATGGACTTTTTGGTAGGTGACGAAGCAGCACTGATCCGCTATTACCGAACAGTATTCGTTGTATACATCACACACACACACACACACACACACACACACACACACACACACACACACACACACACACACATGTTAGGTTAAATGCAACCTCTATACAAAAACAGATATCGGATTTAAATAATAATTTTGTGCTTGCAATATATACTACCTATGTACACAAATTTAAAATATATAGTTTACTGACCATTGACACGACTTTACACTGGTTTAGCATAGTTACTCATGTTAGGTTGTTCGCAACACACACACACACACACACACACACACACACAAATACTATACATCAGACTGCATGTATCTGTCATTAGCAATCTAACGTTACGACGGCAGCATAACGATAATGAAAGCCATACATTATCGTTTGCTAACGTTTGTATTTTGTCTAAGCTATGTTAACTTCATACACACACACACACATCATTAGCAATCTAACGTTACGACGACGACATGTTAAATATCAAATTCAGTCTACTTACGTTTCACGTTAGGTTAAAAAATGCAAACACACACACACACACACACCTGTATGTTATTTAAATTATTATTTAAATAACATACACACGTGTAGTGTTTAGCTCATCAGTACATGACGCAACGGGAGTGATAGGTCCAATTAGGTTTGTTACACGTTGTGTGTTAGGTTAAAATGCAGTCCATTCACGTTCATGTTAGTTTAAATAACATACACACGTGTAGTGTTTAGGTCATCAGTACATGACGCAACGGGAGTGATAGGTCCAATTAGGTTTGTTACATGTTGTGTGTTAGGTTAAAATGCAGTCCATTCACGTTCATGTTAGGTTAATATGAATACAAACACACACACACACACACACGTGTTAGGCTGTAGCCTAACACGTGTGTATGTTATTTAAATAATAATTTAAATAACATACACGTGTGTGTGTGTGTGTGTGTGTGTGTGTGTGTGTTTGTTTTCATTTTAACCTAACATGAACGTGAATGGACTGCATTTTAACCTAACACACAACATGTAACAAACCTAATTGGACCTATCACTCCCGTTGCGTCATGTACTGATGACCTAAACACTACACGTGTGTATGTTATTTAACCTAACATGAACGTGAATGCATACAGGTGTGTGTGTGTGTGTGTTTTCATTTTAACCTAACATGAACGTGAATGGACTGCATTTTAACCTAACACACAACATGTAACAAACCTAATTGGACCTATCACTCCCGTTGCGTCAAGTACTGATGACCTAAACACTACACGTGTGTATGTTATTTAACCTAACATGAACGTGAATGCATACAGGTGTGTGTGTGTGTGTGTGTGTTTTCATTTTAACCTAACATGAACGTGAATGGACTGCATTTTAACCTAACACACAACATGTAACAAACCTAATTGGACCTATCACTCCCGTTGCGTCATGTACTGATGACCTAAACACTACACGTGTGTATGTTATTTAACTTAACATGAACGTGAATGCATACAGGTGTGTGTGTGTGTGTGTGTGTGTGTGTGTGTGTGTTTGCATTTTTTAACCTAACGTGAAACGTAAGTAGACTGAATTTGATATTTAACATGTCGTCGTCGTAACGTTAGATTGCTAATGATGTGTGTGTGTGTGTGTGTGTGTGTGTGTGTGTGTGTGTGTGTGTGTGTGAAGTTAACATAGAATACAAACGTTAGCAAACGATAATGTATGGCTTTCATTATCGTTATGCTGCCGTCGTAACGTTAGATTGCTAATGACAGATACATGCAGTCTGATGTATAGTATTTGTGTGTGTGTGTGTGTTACGAACAACCTAACATGAGTAACTATGCTAAACCAGTGTAAAGTCGTGTCAATGGTCAGTAAACTATATATTTTAAATTTGTGTACATAGGTAGTATATATTGCAAGCACAAAATTATTATTTAAATCCGATATCTGTTTTTGTATAGAGGTTGCATTTAACCTAACATGTGTGTGTGTGTGTGTGTGTGTGTGTGTATACAACGAATACTGTTCGGTAATAGCGGATCAGTGCTGCTTCGTCACCTACCAAAAAGTCCATATCTTTTATTGACAATTTGTTTGCTTACTGTACAATCTTCATCTTCGCGAATACTGAAAGCATACGGTTTTCAGCACGTGCTGTCACCTTTTTAGAAAAGATCTTTCTTATGTGGTATTGAAACTATTGTCCCAACCTTGTTAGATCGAGAAAATTAAGTTTATTTTATATTTCAACCTCGTGGGTAAATTTTATGCCTTCCTGTTGTCCGTCTGTAAATATTTCATTCGGTTAGCAGTTAGTATAGGCTTCAGTGCGCGCATTACTTTTTTTATGCTGAGTATAACACTCCATTACAATTGGAAACATAAATAGAGAAGGAGAATAACAATATGTAATTCTTTGTATCCCCCTCCCAGCGCGCAATGGTTAGGTCCGCAACCACCAGCAGGACTACGAAACCACAAATTCTACTATCATAATCGCACAAGATCCGGTAAAATGGTTTGCATATTAAGTAATGACTGATGTATATAAATTACTCAATTTCAGCATCATCAAAGTTCAACCGTTTACTATGAATTTTTATAAAATGTCTATTGAATTATTTATTGCTTTCACAACCTGCTATATTTTGTTAACTGCATCGCTAGTAGCAGACACTGATGAAGCTGTCACACCCACCTCGGACTATCTTCCAGTTTGCCTGATTAGAATTTCCCAAACAAAACAGTGCATTCTCTCAACATAGCCAATAAAAATATTTCTTTCCAAATCTGATTAAAGATAGAATCACGTGCCACACTGGTCCGCTTAATGACAGGTCTCCAGTGGTAGGCCTACTTTACGCCCGCTACACAACAATCTCATATTTATTTTCAAGTTTCTACAACCACTGGATGTAAATGCATATAAATCAGATAACTACCGTCAGCCTCAAACGCCGAGCTCAATTTATGTTGCGAGATATTTCTTGTCGATTTCCATTTCTGTCAGCACTTACTATAAACTCGTGTTGCAAATTGGAGGATGCAGAAAAGCAGAAAATAAATTTATTAAAAACAAAACACGTACAATCTTGATACACGTATCAATAAAAATGATAAAATAAATTAAACTATGGCTTCATAAAAGAGTGCTGGTTTGCTTGTTGCTTTTACATTCTCGTATAAACTAAATTGTAATAACATAAAGTAAATAAAACAAATAAACGTTAAAATTAAAAACAGAAGTAAGAAAATACAGAAATATTAAAATAATGGTATACTTTAAACATGCGCTACCCTGCAATCATAGGCCTACTACTTCACCGACTGAATAATTCATTTTTGCCGACTAGCAGTGAACAATTTTCCAAACCACAATATTATTATTTCAATAACTTTACTACGTTACTAGATACACATGTATTGTTTAAATTTAGATACTAAATATTTTATTTAAATACATACACATGTATTGTTTAAATTTAGATACTAAATATTTTATTTAAAATTTCTTAATAATTTTGTATAAAAAGAATTTAAAATTATAACTGTAAGATTACTTACAACATCGCTTTTGCATTGTAAATTACTGTAATTGCCGCATATGGAATTTTTATAAACAACACTTCAAGAAATGACGAAATTTTACTTACTGATAAAACTACTTAATGGCCAAATAATTGACGCAAAGGATTAATGTTGTGGTCGGAAAAGAAATTTTCCGACAAGTCCTTTATTAAACAAATTCAACACGTCTACAAATTAACCAATACAAATCGGTCTACGTGTTAATTAACAACGATTCCAACATCATAGGTCATATGTAATCCGGTGACGTGGGATTAAGGTTTGTCTTAAAAAATAAATTTAACGGATCTTCTTCTGAAGATAATACGCGTGCCACAAAACAAAACTATGTGTCTAAAATCATATACATGCGCGGTAATGACCACAGAGAGGAGAAACGGTTTGAACATAACGTTTGACAACGAGAGAGAGAGAGAGAGAGAGAGAGAGAGAGAGAGAGAGAGAGAGAGACAGACAGACAGACAGATATAGACAGTCGGACGGATGGACGGATACCATTATGCTGCCTAATTAACCGTTCCGACCGACGTTTCGTTTTCGTTATCACTTTTACTGTATAAATCACAACGCTGTGGAATACATAGTATTTAAACCGGTAAATAACGACACGTTGGAACGAATCGAAATTACGTTTAGTGCCGCCTGACCATTCAGATAAATCTTCTGTTATTTAAAGCTAGCATAAATCCTCCGTTATACGCAATAATTGTAGTCATTTTGTGGCATTTCATATCGGTTATAACGAAAAGCGATTAAATATAATATTTATTGTAGGTTACTTGGGCTGATAGTTCATGTTCTCTATTCTGTTTACATAACCGTGTACATCAGAAATATATGTTCGCCTGCAGACAGTTTTCGATGAAACAAACCGTTCAAATCATCCCATGAAACTGCTGTCATAAACATGTTCAACTAGCAGCTTAAGTGACGTTATTGCATGCGCATGTTACATTTTCCGTAAAAGCACGCGGAGTGTTGCTCGGCACAACGTAAAGCCTGCGTTGTCGAAGGACTACATAAAAAAATCAGAATTTCCTTTAGTTGAAGGTAATAATTTATTGCATAGCTAGGCAACAACTACCAAATAACGACAAAACGAACTACGTCGTTTCTTCTTCTGCTTCTTCATTTCATGGTTTAGACATAAATGGTTGTTCCGTCTCGGTAAAGTCACATAAATTTGTTCTCACGTTCCACGACTTCTAATGTCACACTTGTCCGCTGGACTGCTTGCCTGTTTTCGTCCATTCCGTCGACGTGTTCCCACCATTTTAATCTGTAATCGTCTATTCGCTGGTTCGGATTATGGACGTTTAGCTCGTTCCGAATGCAGTCGTTCTGTCCAACTGTGTGGAACCCTTGACTCTTCTCAGAGAAAGCACTTCAGCTGCTTCAAATTGTAGACATGTCTCGCTTACATTCCTCACTGTCGTACATCTGAATCGAGACAGCAGTGGTTTTGTATAATTTTAATGATAGCGTACAGCCAGTCGCCCTCTGGAAGGACCTTCTGGGAGGATTTTTGTACTGCACCTTGTGTCCTTCCACCAGGGTGTGAGTTCCTTACGACAATGATGAATATGAAAATATTTTTCTACTCCTGTAGTACTGAACAACTTACCTATTACAGTAATTTCTTATTTTCCTTACAATTACCTATTTAGTGTGCACATGTTCTAACCGAATCTCATATCCACTGTAACCTATAACATATGCGAGAGAACATGTCAAAATATCGATGAAATCTTTCCTTCACTATCGTATGACATACTACGGATACCTTTCCTGATATTTTTTCCTCTACCCACAACTACAAACTTTTCAGTGTAGTGTTAAAAGTAATTAAAATGGAGATACTTAATCGGAAACAAAAGCTAATTTTTTGTAGAAAATTATAGAACTGGAGAGGCCTAACTTATTACAAGCTGACATAACCTGTGTCCGGATCATTTTCATAGCCACGTACTCAAAATGCATCCATTGATGTTGTTAGCAGGGTAGGAAGTAATTTTTGATTACGCTTACTAGTATTTTAGCAGTACCGTTGTAAATAATAGCGAAAATAAGGCGCTATTTACCCTCACGGCAGATGACACCGAACACCCATTCTCATGGATAAACGAGAGGTAGCTTACACCATGTTATTGTTACACCAGCAACTTGACGAATAACTCTACAGAAAACATTTTATCATCGGCAGAAGAATGGCAAAAAGATTCGCTACCTCTAAATTACAGACTGACAAGGAGCATGTCAAAGGCGAAATAATAATATTTAGAGTATTAAGCAGGGTCGAATAGTTATAGGGTGAGTAAACGATGCGTATTTTCCATCTGTCCAATCAACGATACAAAATAAACCAAAAATACCACTACAGTACTACTTCTGGCCGGAAACTGAACTATAATAACCATAAACATTGTGACTTGCAGACAAAGTAGGGCAGGCGGATTGTCGTAGGTCGTTCTTGTGCGCGCATACACAATAGCACAATACACCAGCAATTGATTCGTTTCCCCACTTAATAAGCAATTACCGTTACTGTAACAAACACATACGCTGCGCTATGCACGCACGCTGGTCCGGTCGGGTGATGATCATAACTGTTCTTGACTCTCGTCTTATCTGGAGCACCGAGCTAATGTTTGAGCACGCGACCTCTTTATATTATTATTGTTATTATTATCACACGCATCTATGCAACTCCGTCATCATGGCACAACAGGTTCATTACGTTTTATAGGTCGCTTAACATCGCACAAAAATGCTACGCGACGTTACACAATTGTACGGAGAAACTCGCGCTCTATGTCATAGAACTTGGTTACCACGCTAATTTCGTAACACATCAGTCCGTAGAATTCTTGTACAGCAATCACCACCGCATATGCTCACAGTACGCGAACAATACAATGCGGCTTACCTCTTGAAATGATTTTCATGACTGTAAAGACAACCTGCACACAAACGGACGAAAGACATGACAGAAACTAAAATCCGACTACGATTCCCGCACAAACACTAAGGGTTACATGACTTCCAAGGACAGCCATTACACTATGGCTTCACGAATACAACCAAAATGGAATATTATCAAATGTCTATGTACGCTGAAAACAGTAGATCTAACATTTTTGCTACTGATTCAACAAATATCTAAGTTCTTGTACTACTGGATTTAGCAGCCAGTAGTCCTAATGTGACGATCCCTTTATCTGTCAATGACCGAAAAATGCTGACCTGTGTTGTCGATATTACTTACAAACCGTACAATTTTGTTTCCAGAAGTTCAATTTTGTCGTTTTTTGCAAACGTATTGTCTCTTATCTTGAGTGCCGCGAGATTTTATGACACAAAGTAACACCAGCGTCTGAGGAGGGATACTAGACATATAATGTCCTTGACCTTGTTCATATTGTTCTTGCTCTTACCGTTCGAATCACACCTGTTGGAGACCAAATCTGTTACAGAGGCCATGTGTACTGGAAGTAGCGAACTTTAAATACGGATGATGCGAGCGACGGCCATATAGGAGAGTTAGTACTGGTTCGTAACAGACAACTATCCTCTTTTGACATTGTATGATTTTAATAAAAACAGATATCGGATTTAAATAATAATTCTGTGCTTGCAATATACAATCCATGTACACAAACTTATATATCCTTTGTTGGTTGCAATTATTACTAAACAGTAATACATGCTTAGAATGAAAATATTTGCTATGATTTTAGTAACGTACAACACCAGCTTAACCCAGAGAGAGAGAGAGAGAGAGCGAGAGAGAGAGAGAGAGAGAGAGTGAGAGACTGCAATGTGTCAGTGTAAAGTCGTGTCAATGACCTCGAATTGATTCCGACGTCTGCGAGCGAGAGAGAGAGAGAGGGCGTTACTATTTGTCGAATAAATATAAACTTTCTAATTTCATATACATGCGCGCGGTACTGACCACAGAGAGAGAGAGAAACATACACAACAAGTGTG
The DNA here is from genome assembly GCA_034769895.1 of Magicicada septendecula. NCBI lineage: Eukaryota > Metazoa > Arthropoda > Insecta > Hemiptera > Cicadidae > Magicicada > Magicicada septendecula. The sequence continues at coordinate 157,026,448 of CM068372.1, forward strand.
AGAGAGAGAGAGAGAGAGAATTTAAACTGATAATTGTTTTATTAAAATCTTACAATGACGAAATATTATTATTTCATTGTTTACGATATATATATTTAATGCAAAAATGAATTTTTAAAATTACAATCGTCTGTAAACTATATTTAACTCTTACCGTTCGAATCACACCTGTTGGAGACCAAATCTGTTACAGAGGCCATGTGTACTGGAAGTAGCGAACTTTAAATACGGATGACGCGAGCGTCCGCTAGTAACAGTCACGGTGAATCTGCAAATACGCGTCTGCAACTCGGCTGTATGTGTTTTGTTTTGCCTCACCCATTATATATTTTTTCATATTTTATGCGTAACACTTTACCACACACAGGCTTGGCAGTATATTAATTTCTAAAATCGCAGTCAATGACTGTCATGTACCAAAATTAGAAGTAGAACGCAATGAGGTAGGCGATAAATATATTTCCTGGTGATTACATTTTAGTATCGCTAATTACAATAATCCATAAGTAGCACGACGCTTATGTAAAACCGATGACAACTGTGTCTAGAGACAAAGAGAGAGGAGGGGAGAGTGAGTTGATATCGAAGTCGTCGTCAACAATTTACTATAATATAGTTTGAATTTCCCACCGAAGAAAAATTTTGGCAGATCTGTTCTATACACACACAATAATGCAGGATTGGTAACCCTGATCATATATTTTAATATACACTATAATACACACACATATCAAGTTTGAACCCATACATAGGTTGGTAAACCTGATCATATAGATTTAATATACATTATAACACACAACAAATTTGAACTCATGCAAGGTTGGTAACCCTGATCATATATTAATATATACACTATAATGCATCAAGTCGGAACCCCCCACCCTAGGTTGGTAAACCTGATCATATAGATTTAATATACATTATAACAAATTTGAACTCATGCAAGGTTGGTACTCCCCGATCATATATTTAATATATACACTATAATGCATCAAGTGATAGAAAGTGAAAGTGATCTAAGCTCGCGAAAGGCGGCATATAAAAAAATAACGCGGATGCTGTGATCCAGATACGCGAAAAAGTCGCGGATCTTGACACAGATCAGTGAAAAAGTCGCGGATGCTGTGGTCCAGTAGAAAGTGAAAGTGATCTAGGCTCGAGAAAGGCGGCATATATTCGCGGATATGCAAATCAATTTAATTAAAAAAATAAAAATATCAAATAAAAAAAAAAATAACAAAATTTATTCGCGGAAATTCGCGGTCCAGTAGAAAGTGAAAGTGATTTAGGCTCGCGAAAGACGGTATATATTTGAACTTGACGCGCGAAAGGCGCCATGAAATTTGATTGGTCGATGCTGCTGGTCCAGCGGTGGTGGTGGGGGAATAACGGTACTTTGGTCAGAACCATCATTTTCCCCCTACTTATAGTCTTTTAAAGTAACTCGTGTTTCATTAATACTCGCACCGACGTACTGCCGGTTCCATCGCACTTCAAGTTATGCAATACTGTTGAAAAAAATTACTCGACTTTGTAAAATTCGTGGTTTCGAGATGCGTGGATTTTACGTACTATTCTGAGTTTATCTGAGAAACAGTGTGTCGCTCGCTGGGGTTTTATACTAGTTCCTCCGTCCCCTTCCTGTTGGAAACTGTTTGGACAAAATTCAACAGGTCCGCGCGTCGATTTAATTGCTAATTACAACCTACTCGTCTTTCTATGAAGCCCACACTTTTTTTCTAAATATTACTTCACCAATCGTTAGGTATATTATTTAACTTTGTTTATGCAAATTATGAATATTACGGTGTGTAAATTGTTGGAGTTATGGCAAAATTTCACACGGTGGCGGCTGAACGGTTCCCACGATCATTGACCAATTAGTCTTGAATGATAGCGCCAGGCGCTAGCTATGTTTTTACATATGTCGCTGATTCGTGTGACTTCTGGTTTTCGTTCAGTATTTAAAAAACTGTGTAAAATTTTCCACCTTCGTTTGCATAATTCAACCTGTCTGTCATTTACACATGTACACTAGCACACACACGCAGACTGATACACAAGCGGCGGCATGTCGCTATGACGTCACCTTTTCCAGTTGGCGCGTGTCGATTTCTCCACTTCCCTACAATTAACAACCATTTAAGCTTTTAATTCCATATGCAGGCTCACTTACAAATATTTAGGGATTTAAAATTAAATACTACGTTTATTTCTTATATTATCTCTTATATCTAACGCTTAATTATTACATTATTTTTATTATTTACATCGTATATATCTCATACGTGCGTTCGTATGTTATCATACCTCAGTCAGGGGTTGATACATATACTTATGCTAAACGTATCGTTGCATAAATTCCCCTGCTGGGTAAAATAAAATTTGAATAAAATTCAAATTTTATTTCTTTGCTCAGAAATTATTTATTTTATTATTTATTTTTTTATTACAACTCACACTTAGTGGTTATAAGGGTTCTTAAAAATTTTCACTCTTTCCCTGGGTGGATTACGTCCCTCCCATGGATTTATAAGTTGACTTTGGTTTATTCATCCATAGACTTTATGGAATGCTGATGCATGGTACTTTCCAATAGTTTTTCTTCTTGTCGGATCGTAGACGATAAATGTGTGTCGTCCTTTCCTCCTTTGTAATAAGTAGGGTTCCTCGTACAGTCTGAATAGTTTCTTTGCTGTATTGTCGATTCGTTTTCCCACTGGATTGCTTATTAGTAGCACTCTCTCTCCTTCATGGAATGTGATGAGTTTGTGCGTTCTGTTGAATCTCTCGATCCTCTTCTCTCCAAGTGTTTCCATCCTCTTCTTCGCATTGTCGTATTTGTGAATCAATGGAATTTGCAGGTTTTGGTTTGGAGGTTTGTCAATGTTTTTCGACCAGAATCTATTAAGTGTTTTATTTGTTTCCAGTTCCACCGGTGTATATCCCGTAGCTTCACTGTATGTAGCATTTATAGCTTGTTCAAAAAATGATATGTACTCTGCCCATCGGTTATGTTGTTCGTTACAGTAGATGCGTAAATGTTTTCCTAACTCTTTATTTACCCTTTCTGCAAGGTTTCCTTGTGGGTGTCGTATTGACGTTAACACTGGTTGTAGGCCGTGCTGAGTTAGCGTTTCTGCCCATGCTTTATTTTGAAATTGTTTACCTTGGTTACTCTATATCTTTTTGATTTGACCATACTTCGGTACGTATTTGCGTAGTATGGCATTCAGCGCACTTTTTGTGGTGGGTCTTCGAATAGCGTAGAGTCGAACTGCCTTGGTGAACACATCTATACATACAAGTATGTGTTTTGTACCCCCGTGAATAGCTCTCGGAAATGCACCCAGGAAGTCTACTGCTACTAATTCTCCCTTTTCCTGTGTCTTGATATTTTGCATATCTACGTATGTGTGAAGATTCGGATGTCGTGCTGTTTGACATTCATAGCATCCTTTTAAGATTGCTTTTATTCTTCTAAACATATTATTCAAAATGAAGTCTTCCTTCAAAAGTAAATGACATTTTAAAGAAGACTCATGTGCTAAACTTTGATGACATGGTATAATTAGTGTTTTTAGCATCTCTGGTGATAGGACTATTTTCCAATCATAATTGACAAGTTTGTACAATATACTATTTTTTATTGTATATCTACTACATAGTGGTGATAACTTCATGTGACCTATTTGAAGATCTTTGTTTTGTTCATTTGCTATATTGTTTAACAAATATTTTACTCTATCATCTGTTTGATATGTAATATATAATATTTTAACCTCACTACACTTATTTATATTACTTATTGTTCCCCCTTCTGTAGGACAATTGCCTTTTGACAACATTCTTTCCTGTTGTGTATTGTTCAGGGTGGTACGCAAATCAAGTGTGGACAGATCGTTTTTGAAACCTGTCCGTGCTGGCGCTTGGTTCCCCTCCTGTAGTCATTCAGTTTTCTTGTCAATTGTTCTACGATCACCCCCTTCCTCTTTGGACGTTGACGGGCGTGTCGGTTGTTGCACAATCTTATTTTCATAATTATTTTTATTATTATTATGCTTATTATTTGTATTAATGTTATGTACATTTGCATTGTACGGTTTACGTATTTTTTCGATGTACCTGGGTGTACGTACGCTCCTTTATTTGGAGTTGGGTTACTTTTTTCACAGGGTTGTTTATATTCTTTCCACTTATCTTCTTTCTTCTCGAACTGCGGCGATTTGTGGTGTATTGCATGTCTCTCCTTTCGTACTCTTTATTAACAAACTGCGATGATTGCGTTACAAGGATAAGAAGTTCCTCAATGGTTTTAACTCCTTGGGTATATACTGCGAGTCTAATGTGTTTGTCAAAATGATAATTTAGTTTTAATACTAATTCGTGCTCAGTGAAACTTTGTCTAAGATGCTTACACCGTTCGACGAGTTGTATTATGTAGTCTTCCATGGAACGTTTGCTGTTGACGTAATACCGGCCATACTCCAGCTGGTCTCGTACCTCTCTCTGGGTATGTATATTCCAGTATCGATTTTCGAAGGATGCCTTGAACTGTTCATAAGTTTCTGTTTGGTCCCGAACAATCGTATACCATTTGGATGCTGTTTCCTGGAAATGTCGACTTACAAAATCTATACGGTCTCTGTCGCTTAGGTTGCTTCCTATTGTTGCCATTTCTCGTTCACACTTGTGTAAAAATTCTATGAGGTTCTCCCATTTATTACCTTTAAAACTGATCTTCTCTCGATCGTCTACTTTTGCAGCACACATCATTATAGCACTTGGTCGTCTCTTGACTTCCGCTCGTAGTTTTTCTACCTCCTCTTGCAGTCGATCTTTCATGTTATTAATTTCCATGGAGTGGTGCGTAGTTTTTCTAGTGACCTCCTCTACAGCAATTTCTACTGGCTCGGTCCTCACAGTGAGTTCCTTTGTTCTGTTTGTGTTGTCCAGGATGCGCTCATTTGCGTCTTTGTGTCTGAGGTCTTGCTCCTGCTTCTTAATTTTAAATTTTTCATTCCACTGTTCAGCCAGTTGTCGAATGTGTTCTTTAGTTTCACGTGTTGTATATTCACGCTGTTCTTTGAATTTGCTATCGATCTTTACAGCTTGTTCATTAAGTGACTGTTGAACTCGCTGCTCGACTGCTTCAACGCGTGCAGTAAGCTCTGTTTTCAAAGTATTACTGACGAGTTCTATATTACTTTCTAACTGAGTTTTCACTTCTTCAATAGTAATTTCTAATCTATTACGACTATCTTCTATTGAGTTTATAATCTCGTATTATTACTATCAATCTTATTTTCTAATCTCGTATTACTATCTTCTAATCTTCTAAATTTTTAATTTGCTACTTTCTAATTGAGTTTTAATTTCATCACTATTCGTTTTCAACTCTTCTTGAAGTCGTTTAAACATCGTTTCGAAGTCCATTGTTGCTGGCTTCGCCATTGTAGACTACGGTGCCTTAACTGATTCGTTATAGGAATTAAATTTTTAATTATTGGTCCACCGTGACTCTATATTTCATTATTTAAAATTTATTTTATTTATCAGTATTAATTTCACAACTCTTTATTTTTTCTGTACTTAATTTTAACAATTTGTAATATTATTTATTACACGAATTGACTATTAATTCTTTCTACAATATTTGTGCTAATTATTTATTAGACTTTATCTATTTCTGTGCTTTATTTATATTCTTCATATTCTGTGGTTTATTTATATTCTGGGCGCCATTTACTTGTAACGATAATTAACATATATCTTGCAACACATTTAAAACGCCATTAATTATGACACAACAATAATTAACGTATATAAAATTATTTGTGTTTGCCGAGCCCCACGATCTTGGAGCGCCAATTACAGTATTATACAACGTTTCCAAGATCGTGACTTTAGCCACACGTTGGGCACGCCAATTATTATACAACGTTATTTTTAGACACTTACTTTTGCACATATGCTCTTACTCATTTGTGCGCACTTACCCACGTCTCGAAGGTATACTCTTCTTCTGCAGTATTTACCTTGATGTTCCACGGCTGGGTCGCAGGCTTTGGTCGTTGATTGAGTGTGCATAAGCACGTGAATATCGTTATATAATTTTAATACAAGTAAAGAGTACAGAGGATTTAGTACCGGTTGTGAAATTAGTACGACTGAGTTAATAAAATCATATTCATATGATTTATTATTTAAAAATTCAAATTATCATATTAATTATTATTTTGTGTGGGTTAATTACTCTTTGAACCCTTATATTCGATATGAATATAATGTAATTATAACGTGTTTAAATCTTATCTCTTATATTTTAAGACATATAATATACAAACAAAACATACATGACCTGAAATATTCACACAGACATATAATACATAACACATATATTAATATAATACGTGATTCGCAAGTCTGGAATTGACTATTTATCTTGTCTTTGCAAGTGTGGTTTTTATTATATACCACTTAATAAAACAGTTAATTAATTAAACATGTATTAAAATTACCAATAGAGAACCTTTTATTACTTTTATTAATTATCTTATTAATGTCTCAATTAATTAAAAATCATCAATTTAAATAACTTTCATACTTGAATTTAATTATATATACAAATATAAAATATAATAAACTATGCTTCTATATTGACCCATTATTTATGAGATTAATACATTTAACTTATATGCTCTATTCAATTATTCTTTGAACTTATTTATTACTCATTCTGTAAAATAAAAATTTACTAATGTTTTTGTAAACTTGTATATGGAATCTAGAGCTTCTTTCGATAGACCTCAGGGTCATTTATAATATTAAATAAATGTCTGACTTCACCTGCATTTTTCTGCAACCATTTAACTTTGTCGTTACCGTCATCTGGACTCTCGAGCTTTTTTATCTTCTTCGGTATCACCTTCTCTGTCTCTGCGTCGTTAAAATTCCTTTCTCCGTCAACTGGATGGAGAGTTCAGACGTGGACCTTTCGTCGTGATGATGTATGGCTGGATGTAGCTGCATGTGGCTGTCCCTGCGTCCTCTCGTATTCTTGCTCTGGTTCCTCTCCTCTTCTTATCTTGTCCCTCGTAGATGTCTAGAAGTTCTATGTAGACATCTCGAAGTTCATCGTGGTTACAACTTCTCGTAGATTCGATATTATAGTCTTTTAAAGTAACTCGTGTTTCATTAATACTCGCACCGACGTACTGCCGGTTCCATCGCACTTCAAGTTATGTAATACTGTTGAAAAACATTACTCGACTTTGTAAAATTCGCGGTTTCGAGATGCGTGGATTTTACGTACTATTCTGAGTTCACCTGAGAAATCGCTCGCTGGGGTTTAATACTACTGGCTCCGTCCCATTCCTGTTGGAAACTGTTTGGACAAAATTCAACCGGTCCGCGCGTCGATTTAATTGCTAATTACAACCTACGCGTCTTTCTATGAAGCGCACACTTTTTTGTAAATATTACTTCACCAATCGTTAAGTATATTATATAAATTTGTTTATGCAAATTATGAATATTACGGTGTGTAAATTATGGCAGTTATGGTAAAATTTCACACGGTGGCGGCTGAACGGATCCCACGATCATTGACCAATTAGTCTTGAATGATAGCGCCAGGCGCTACCTATGTTTTTACATATGTCGCTGGTTCGTGTGACTTCTGGTTTTCGTTCAGTATTTAAAAAACTGTGTAAAATTTTCCACCTTCGTTTGCATAATTCAACCTGTCTGTCATTTACACATGTACACTAGCACACACACGCAGACTGATACACAAGCGGCGGCATGTCGCTATGACGTCACCTTTTCCAGTTGGCGCGTGTCGATTTCTCCACTTCGCTACAATTAACAACCATTTAAGCTTTTAATTCCATATGCAGGCTCACTTAAAAATATTTAAGTATTTAAAATTAAATACTACGTTTATTTCTTATATTATATCTTATATCTAACGCTTAATTATTTCATTATTTTTATTATTTACATCGTATATATATCATACGTGCGTTCGTATGTTATCATACCTCAGTCAGGGGTTGATACATATACTTATGCTAAACGTATCGTTGCATAAATTCCCCTGCTGGGTAAAATAAAATTTGAATTTTATTCAAATTTTATTTCTTTGCTCAGAAATTATTTATTTTATTATTTATTTTTTTATTACAACTCACACTTAGTGGTTATAAGGGTTCTTACAATTTTTTCACTCTTTCCCTGGGTGGATTACGTCCCTCCCATGGATTTATAAGTTGACTTTGGTTTATTCATCCATAGATTTTATGGAATGCTGATGCATGGTACTTTCCAATAGTATTTCTTCTCGTCGGATCGTAGACGATAAATGTGTGTCGTCCTTTCCTCCTTTGTAATAAGTAGGGTTCCTCGTACAGTCTGAATAGTTTCTTTGCTGTTTTGTCGATTCGTTTTCCCACTGGATTGCTTCTTAGTAGCACTCTCTCTCCTTCATGGAATGTGATGAGTTTGTGCGTTCTGTTGAATCTCTCGATCCTCTTCTCTCCAAGCGTTTCCATCCTCTTCTTCGCATTGTCGTATTTGTGAATCAATAGAATTTGCAGGTTTTGGTTTGGAGGTTTGTCAATGTTTTTCGACCAGAATCTATTAGGTGTTTTATTTGTTTCCAGTTCCACCGGTGTATATCCCGTAGCTTCACTGTATGTAGCATTTATAGCTTGTTCAAAAAATGATATGTACTCTGCCCATCGGTTATGTTGTTCGTTACAGTAGATGCGTAAATGTTTTATTAACTCTTTATTTCCCTTTTCAGCAAGGTTTTCTTGTGGGTGTCGTATTGACGATAACACTGGTTGTATGCCGTGCTGAGTTAGAGTTTCTGCCCATGCTTTATTTTGAAATTGTTTACCTTGGTTACTCTATATCTTTTTGATTTGACCATACTTCGGTACGTATTTGCGTAGTATGGCATTCAGTACACTTTTTGTGGTGGGTCTTCGAATAGCGTAGAGTCGAACTGCCTTGGTGAACACATCTATACATACAAGTATGTGTTTTGTACCCCCGTGAATAGCTCTCGGAAATGGACCCAGGAAGTCTACTGCTACTAATTCTCCCTTTTCCTGTGTCTTGATATTTTGCATATCTACGTATGTGTGAAGATTCGGATGTCGTGCTGTTTGACATTCATAGCATCCTTTTAAGATTGCTTTTATTCTTCTAAACATATTATTCAAAATGAAGTCTTCCTTCAAAACTAAATGACATTTTGAAGAAGACGCATGTGCTAAACTTTGATGACATGGTATATTTAGTGTTTTTAGCATCTCTGGTGATAGGACTATTTTCCAATCATAATTGACAAGTTTGTACAATATGCTATTTTTTATTGTATATCTACTACATAGTGGTGATAGCTTCATGTGACCTATTTGAAGATCTTTGTTTTGTTCATTTGCTATATTGTTTAACAAATATTTAACTCTATCATCTGTTTGATATGTAATATATAACATTTTAACCTCACTACACTTATTTATATTACTTATTGTTCCCCCTTCTGTAGGACAATAGGCGTTTGACAACATTCTTTCCTGTTGTGTATTGTTCAGGGTGGTACGCAAATCAAGTGTGGACAGGTCGTTTTTGAAACCTGTCCGTGCTGGCGCTTGGTTCCCCTCCTGTAGTCATTCAGTTTTCTTGTCAATTGTTCTACGATCACCCCCTTCCTCTTTGGACGTTGACGGGCGTGTCGGTTGTTGCACAATCTTATTTTCATAATTATTTTTATTATTATTATGCTTATTATTTGTATTAATGTTATGTACATTTGCATTGTACGGTTTACGTATTTTTTCGATGTACCTGGGTGTGCGTACGCTCCTTTATTTGGAGTTGGGTTACTTTTTTCACAGAGTTGTTTATATTCTTTCCACTTATCTTCTTTCTTCTCGAACTGCGGCGATTTGTGGTGTATTGGATGTCTCTCCTTTCGTACTCTTTATTAACAAACTGCGATGATTGCGTTACAAGGATAAGAAGTTCCTCAATGGTTTTAACTCCTTGGGTATATACTGCGAGTCTAATGTGTTTGTCAAAATGATAATTTAGTTTTAATACTAATTCGTGCTCAGTGAAACTTTGTCTAAGATGCTTACACCGTTCGACGAGTTGTATTATGTAGTCTTCCATGGAACGTTTGCTGTTGACGTAATACCGGCCATACTCCAGCTGGTCTCGTACCTCTCTCTGGGTATGTATATTCCAGTATCGATTTTCGAAGGATGCCTTGAACTGTTCATAAGTTTCTGTTTGGTCCCGAACAATCGTATACCATTTGGATGCTGTTTCCTGGAAATGTCGACTTACAAAATCTATACGGTCTCTGTCGCTTAGGTTGCTTCCTATTGTTGCCATTTCTCGTTCACACTTGTGTAAAAATTCTATGAGGTTCTCCCATTTATTACCTTTAAAACTGATCTTCTCTCGATCGTCTACTTTTGCAGCACACATCATTATAGCACTTGGTCGTCTCTTGACTTCCGCTCGTAGTTTTTCTATCTCCTCTTGCAGTCCATCTTTCATGTTATTAATTTCCATGGAGTGGTGCGTAGTTTTTCTAGTGACCTCCTCCACAGCTATTTCTACTGTCTCGGTCCTCACAGTGAGTTCCTTTGTTCTGTTTGTGTTGTCCAGGATGCGCTCATTTGCGTCTTTGTGTCTGAGGTCTTGCTCCTGCTTCTTAATTTTAAATTTTTCATTCCACTGTTCAGCCAGTTGTCGAATGTGTTCTTTAGTTTCACGTGTTGTATATTCACGCTGTTCTTTGAATTTGCTATCGATCTTTACAGCTTGTTCATTAAGTGACTGTTGAACTCGCTGCTCGACTGCTTCAACGCGTGCAGTAAGCTCTGTTTTCAAAGTATTACTGACGAGTTCTATATTACTTTCTAACTGAGTTTTCACTTCTTCAATAGTAATTTCTAATCTATTACGACTATCTTCTATTGAGTTTATAATCTCGTATTATTACTATCAATCTTATTTTCTAATCTCGTATTACTATCTTCTAATCTTCTAAATTTTTAATTTGCTACTTTCTAATTGAGTTTTAATTTCATCACTATTCGTTTTCAACTCTTCTTGAAGTCGTTTAAACATCGTTTCGAAGTCCATTGTTGCTGGCTTCGCCATTGTAGACTACGGTGCCTTAACTGATTCGTTATAGGAATTAAATTTTTAATTATTGGTCCACCGTGACTCTATATTTCATTATTTAAAATTTATTTTATTTATCAGTATTAATTTCACAACTCTTTATTTTTTCTGTACTTAATTTTAACAATTTGTAATATTATTTATTACACGAATTGACTATTAATTCTTTCTACAATATTTGTGCTAATTATTTATTAGACTTTATCTATTTCTGTGCTTTATTTATATTCTTCATATTCTGTGGTTTATTTATATTCTGGGCGCCATTTACTTGTAACGATAATTAACATATATCTTGCAACACATTTAAAACGCCATTAATTATGACACAACAATAATTAACGTATATAAAATTATTTGTGTTTGCCGAGCCCCACGATCTTGGAGCGCCAATTACAGTATTATACAACGTTTCCAAGATCGTGACTTTATGCACATATCGAGCCACACGTTGGGCACGCCAATTATTATACAACGTTATTTTTAGACACTTACTTTTGCACATATGCTCTTACTCATTTGTGCGCACTTACCCACGTCTCGAAAGTATACTCTTCTTCTGCAGTATTTACCTTGATGTTCCACGGCTGGGTCGCAGGCTTTGGTCGTTGATTGAGTGTGGATAAGCACGTGAATATCGTTATATAATTTTAATACAAGTAAAGAGTACAGAGGATTTAGTACCGGTTGTGAAATTAGTACGACTGAGTTAATAAAATCATATTCATATGATTTATTATTTAAAAATTCAAATTATCATATTAATTATTATTTTGTGTGGGATAATTACTCTTTGAACCCTTATATTCGATATGAATATAATGTAATTATAACGTGTTTACATCTTATCTCTTATATTTTAAGACATATAATATACAAACAAAACATACATGACCTGAAATATTCACACAGACATATAATACATAACACATATATTAATATAATACGTGATTCGCAAGTCTGGAATTGACTATTTATCTTGTCTTTGTAAGTGTGGTTTTTATTATATACCACTTAATAAAACAGTTAATTAATTAAACATGTATTAAAATTACCAATAGAGAACATTTTATTACTTTTATTAATTATCTTATTAATGTCTCAATTAATTAAAAATCATCAATTTAAATAACTTTCATACTTGAATTTAATTATATATACAAATATAAAATATAATAAACTATGCTTCTATATTGACCCATTATTTATGAGATTAATACATTTAACTTATATGCTCTATTCAATTATTCTTTGAACTTATTTATTACTCATTCTGTAAAATAAAAATATACTAATGTTTTTGTAAACTTGTATATGGAATCTAGAGCTTCTTTCGATAGACCTCAGGGTCATTTATAATATTAAATAAATGTCTGACTTCACCTGCATTTTTCTGCAACCATTTAACTTTGTCGTTACCGTCATCTGGACTCTCGAGCTTTTTTATCATCTTCGGTATCACCTTCTCTGTCTCTGCGTCGTTAAAATTCCTTTCTCCGTCTACTGGATGCTGAGTTCAGACGTGGACCTTTCGTCGTGATGATGTATGGCTGGATGTAGCTGCATGTGGCTGTCCCTGCGTCCTCTCGTATTCTTGCTCTGGTTCCTCTCGTCTTCTTATCTTGTCCCTCGTAGTTGTCTAGAAGTTCTATGTAGACTTCTCGAAGTTCATCGTGGTTACAACTTCTCGTAGATTCGATATTATAGTCTTTTAAAATAACTCGTGTTTCATTAATACTCGCACCGACGTACTGCCGGTTCCATCGCACTTCAAGTTATGTAATACTGTTGAAAAACATTACTCGACTTTGTAAAATTCGCGGTTTCGAGATGCGTGGATTTTACGTACTATTCTGAGTTCACCTGAGAAATCGCTCGCTGGGGTTTAATACTGCTGCCTCCGTCCCATTCCTGTTGGAAACTGTTTGGACAAAATTCAACAGGTCCGCGCGTCGATTTAATTGCTAATTTCAACCTACGCGTCTTTCTATGAAGCGCACACTTTTTTGTAAATATTACTTCACCAATCGTTAGGTATATTATATAAATTTGTTTATGCAAATTATGAATATTACGGTGTGTAAATTATGGCAGTTATAAAATTTCACACGGTGGCGGCTGACCGGTTCCCACGATCATTGACCAATTAGTCTTGAATGATAGCGCCAGGCGCTACCTATGTTTTTACATATGTCGCTGGTTCGTGTGACTTCTGGTTTTCGTTCAGTATTTAAAAAAATGTGTAAAATTTTCCACCTTCGTTTGCATAATTCAACCTGTCTGTCATTTACACATGTACACTAGCACACACACGCAGACTGATACACAAGCGGCGGCATGTCGCTACGACGTCACATTTGCCAGTTGGCGCGTGTCGATTTCTCCCCTTCGCTACGTTGAAAACAATTTAAGCTTTTAATTCCATATGCAGGCTCACTTACAAATATTTAAGTATTTAAAATTAAATACTACGTTTATTTCTTATATTATCTCTTATATCTAACGCTTAATTATTACATTATTTTTATTATTTACATCGTATATATCTCATACGTGCGTTCGTATGTTATCATACCTCAGTCAGGGGTTGATACATTTACTTATGCTAAACGTATCGTTACATAAATTCCCCTGCTGGGTAAAATAAAATTTGAATGTTAGTCAAATTTTATTTCTTTGCTCAGAAATTATTTATTTTATTATTTATTTTTTTATTACAACTCACACTTAGTGGTTATAAGGGTTCTTAAAATTTTTTCACTCTTTCCCTGGGTGAATTACGTCCCTCCCATGGATTTATAAGTTGACTTTGGTTTATTCATCCACAGATTTTATGGAATGCTGATGCATGGTACTTTCCAATAATATTTCTTCTTGTCGGATCGTAGACGATAAATGTGTGTCGTCCTTTCCTCCTTTGTAATAAGTAGGGTTCCTCGTACAGTCTGAATAGTTTCTTTGCTGTATTGTCGATTCGTTTTCCCACTGGATTGCTTCTTAGTAGCACTCTCTCTCCTTCATGGAATGTGATGAGTTTGTGCGTTCTGTTGAATCTCTCGATCCTCTTCTCTCCAAGCGTTTCCATCCTCTTCTTAGCATTGTCGTATTTGTGAATCAATGGAATTTGCAGGTTTGGTTTGGAGGTTTGTCAATGTTTTTCGACCAGAATCTATTAGGTGTTTTATTTGTTTCCAGTTCCACCGGTGTATATCCCGTAGCTTCACTGTATGTAGCATTTATAGCTTGTTCAAAAAATGATATGTACTCTGCCCATCGGTTATGTTGTTCGTTACAGTAGATGCGTAAATGTTTTCCTAACTCTTTATTTCCCTTTTCAGCAAGGTTTTCTTGTGGGTGTCGTATTGACGTTAACACTGGTTGTATGCCGTGCTGAGTTAGCGTTTCTGCCCATGCTTTATTTTGAAATTGTTTACCTTGGTTACTCTATATCTTTTTGATTTGACCATACTTCGGTACGTATTTGCGTAGTATGGCATTCAGTACACTTTTTGTGGTGGGTCTTCGAATAGCGTAGAGTCGAACTGCCTTGGTGAACACATCTATACATACAAGTATGTGTTTTGTACCCCCGTGAATAGCTCTCGGAAATGGAGCCAGGAAGTCTACTGCTACTAATTCTCCCTTTTCCTGTGTCTTGATATTTTGCATATCTACGTATGTGTGAAGATTCGGATGTCGTGCTGTTTGACATTCATAGCATCCTTTTAAGATTGCTTTTATTCTTCTAAACATATTATTCAAAATGAAGTCTTACTTCAAAACTAAATGACATTTTGAAGAAGACGCATGTGCTAAACTTTGATGACATGGTATAATTAGTGTTTTTAGCATCTCTGGTGATAGGACTATTTTCCAATCATAATTGACAAGTTTGTACAATATGCTATTTTTTATTGTATATCTACTACATAGTGGTGATAACTTCATGTGACCTATTTGAAGATCTTTGTTTTGTTCATTTGCTATATTGTTTAACAAATATTTAACTCTATCATCTGTTTGATATGTAATATATAATATTTTAACCTCACTACACTTATTTATATTACTTACTGTTCCCCCTTCTGTAGGACACTAGGCGTTTGACAACATTCTTTCCTGTTGTGTATTGTTCAGGGTGGTACGCAAATCAAGTGTGGGCAGGTCGTTTTTGAAACCTGTCCGTGCTGGCGCTTGGTTCCCCTCCTGTAGTCATTCAGTTTTCTTGTCAATTGTTCTACGATCACCCCCTTCCTCTTTGGACGTTGACGGGCGTGTCGGTTGTTGCACAATCTTATTTTCATAATAATTTTTATTATTATTATGCTTATTATTTGTATTAATGTTATGTACATTTGCATTGTACGGTTTACGTATTTTTTCGATGTACCTGGTTGTGCGTACGCTCCATTATTTGGAGTTGGGTTACTTTTTTCACAGGGTTGTTTATATTCTTTCCACTTATCTCCTTTCTTCTCGAACTGCGGCGATTTGTGGTGTATTGCATGTCTCTCCTTTCGTACTCTTTATTAACAAACTGCGATGATTGCGTTACAAGGATAAGAAGTTCCTCAATGGTTTTAACTCCTTGGGTATATACTGCGAGTCTAATGTGTTTGTCAAAATGATAATTTAGTTTTAATACTAATTCGTGCTCAGTGAAACTTTGTCTAAGATGCTTACACCGTTCGACGAGTTGTATTATGTAGTCATCCATGGAACGTTTGCTGTTGATGTAATACCGGCCATACTCCAGCTGGTCTCGTACCTCTCTCTGGGTATGTATATTCCAGTATCGATTTTCGAAGGATGCCTTGAACTGTTCATAAGTTTCTGTTTGGTCCCGAACAATCGTATACCATTTGGATGCTGTTTCCTGGAAATGTCGACTTACAAAATCTATACGGTCTCTGTCGCTTAGGTTGCTTCCTATTGTTGCCATTTCTCGTTCACACTTGTGTAAAAATTCTATGAGGTTCTCCCATTTATTACCTTTAAAACTGATCTTCTCTCGATCGTCTACTTTTGCAGCACACATCATTATAGCACTTGGTCGTCTCTTGACTTCCGCTCGTAGTTTTTCTACCACCTCTTGCAGTCGATCTTTCATGTTATTAATTTCCATGGAGTGGTGCGTAGTTTTTCTAGTGACCTCCTCTACAGCAATTTCTACTGTCTCGGTCCTCACAGTGAGTTCCTTTGTTCTGTTTGTGTTGTCCAGGATGCTCTCATTTGCGTCTTTGTGTCTGAGGTCTTGCTCCTGCTTCTTAATTTAAAATTTTTCATTCCACTGTTCAGCCAGTTGTCGAATGTGTTCTTTAGTTTCACGTGTTGTATATTTACGCTGTTCTTTGAATTTGCTATCGATCTTTACAGCTTGTTCATTAAGTGACTGTTGAACTCGCTGCTCGACTGCTTCAACGCGTGCAGTAAGCTCTGTTTTCATAGTATTACTGACGAGTTCTATATTTCTTTCTAACTGAGTTTTCACTTCTTCAATAGTAATTTCTAATCTATTACGACTATCTTCTATTGAGTTTATAATCTCGTATTATTACTATCAATCTTATTTTCTAATCTCGTATTACTATCTTCTAATCTTCTAAATTTTTAATTTGCTACTTTCTAATTGAGTTTTAATTTCATCACTATTCGTTTTCAACTCTTCTTGAAGTCGTTTAAACATCGTTTCGAAGTCCATTGTTGCTGGCTTCGCCATTGTAGACTACGGTGCCTTAACTGATTCGTTATAGGAATTAAATTTTTAATTATTGGTCCACCGTGACTCTATATTTCATTATTTAAAATTTATTTTATTTATCAGTATTAATTTCACAACTCTTTTTTTTCTGTACTTAATTTTAACAATTTGTAATATTATTTATTACACGAATTGACTATTAATTCTTTCTACAATATTTGTGCTAATTATTTATTAGACTTTATCTATTTCTGTGCTTTATTTATATTCTTTATATTCTGTGGTTTATTTATATTCTGGGCGCCATTTACTTGTAATGATAATTAACATATATCTTGCAACACATTTAAAACGCCATTAATTATGACACAACAATAATTAACGTATATAAAATTATTTGTGTTTGCCGAGCCCCACGATCTTGGAGCGCCAATTACAGTATTATACAACGTTTCCAAGATCGTGGCTTTATGCACATATCGAGCCACACGTTGGGCACGCCAATTATTATACAACGTTATTTTTAGACACTTACTTTTGCACATATGCTCTTACTCATTTGTGCGCACTTACCCACGTCTCGAAGGTATACTCTTCTTCTGCAGTATTTACCTTGATGTTCCACGGCTGGGTCGCAGGCTTTGGTCGTTGATTGAGTGTGGATAAGCACGTGAATATCGTTATATAATTTTAATACAAGTAAAGAGTACAGAGGATTTAGTACCGGTTGTAAAATTAGTACGACTGAGTTAATAAAATCATATTCATATGATTTATTATTTAAAAATTCAAATTATCATATTAATTATTATTTTGTGTGGGATACTTACTCTTTGAACCCTTATATTCGATATGAATATAATGTAATTATAACGTGTTTAAATCTTATCTCTTATATTTTAAGACATATAATATACAAACAAAACATACATGACCTGAAATATTCACACAGACATATAATACATAACACATATATTAATATAATACGTGATTCGCAAGTCTGGAATTGACTATTTATCTTGTCTTTGCAAGTGTGGTTTTTATTATATACCACTTAATAAAACAGTTAATTAATTAAACATGTATTAAAATTACCAATAGAGAACCTTTTATTACTTTTATTAATTATCTTATTAATGCCTCAATTAATTAAAAATCATCAATTTAAATAACTTTCATACTTGAATTTAATTATATATACAAATATAAAATATAATAAACTATGCTTCTATATTGACCCATTATTTATGAGATTAATACATTTAACTTATATGCTCTATTCAATTATTCTTTGAACTTATTTATTACTCATTCTGTAAAATAAAAATATACTGATGTTTTTGTAAACTTGTATATGGAATCTAGAGCTTCTTTCGATAGACCTCAGGGTCATTTATAATATTAAATAAATGTCTGACTTCACCTGCATTTTTCTGCAACCATTTAACTTTGTCGTTACCGTCATCTGGACTCTCGAGCTTTTTTATCTTCTTCGGTATCACCTTCTCTGTCTCTGCGTCGTTAAAATTCCTTTCTCCGTCTACTGGATGCTGAGTTCAGACGTGGACCTTTCGTCGTGATGATGTATGGCTGCATGTAGCTGCATGTGGCTGTCCCTGCGTCCTCTCGTATTCTTGCTCTGGTTCCTCTCCTCTTCTTATCTTGTCCCTCGTAGATGTCTAGAAGTTCTATGTAGACTTCTCGAAGTTCATCGTGGTTACAACTTCTCGTAGATTCGATATTATAGTCTTTTAAAATAACTCGTGTTTCATTAATACTCGCACCGACGTACTGCCGGTTCCATCGCACTTCAAGTTATGTAATACTGTTGAAAAACATTACTCGACTTTGTAAAATTCGCGGTTTCGAGATGCGTGGATTTTACGTACTATTCTGAGTTCACCTGAGAAATCGCTCGCTGGGGTTTAATACTGCTGCCTCCGTCCCATTCCTGTTGGAAACTGTTTGGACAAAATTCAACCGGTCCGCGCGTCGATTTAATTGCTAATTTCAACCTACGCGTCTTTCTATGAAGCGCACACTTTTTTGTAAATATTACTTCACCAATCGTTAGGTATATTATATAAATTTGTTTATGCAAATTATGAATATTACGGTGTGTAAATTATGGCAGTTATAAAATTTCACACGGTGGCGGCTGACCGGTTCCCACGATCATTGACCAATTAGTCTTGAATGATAGCGCCAGGCGCTACCTATGTTTTTACATATGTCGCTGGTTCGTGTGACTTCTGGTTTTCGTTCAGTATTTAAAAAAATGTGTAAAATTTTCCACCTTCGTTTGCATAATTCAACCTGTCTGTCATTTACACATGTACACTAGCACACACACGCAGACTGATACACAAGCGGCGGCATGTCGCTACGACGTCACATTTGCCAGTTGGCGCGTGTCGATTTCTCCCCTTCGCTACGTTGAAAACAATTTAAGCTTTTAATTCCATATGCAGGCTCACTTACAAATATTTAAGTATTTAAAATTAAATACTACGTTTATTTCTTATATTATCTCTTATATCTAACGCTTAATTATTACATTATTTTTATTATTTACATCGTATATATCTCATACGTGCGTTCGTATGTTATCATACCTCAGTCAGGGGTTGATACATATACTTATGCTAAACGTATCGTTGCATAAATTCCCCTGCTGGGTAAAATAAAATTTGAATTTTAGTCAAATTTTATTTCTTTGCTCAGAAATTATTTATTTTATTATTTATTTTTTTATTACAACTCACACTTAGTGGTTATAAGGGTTCTTAAAATTTTTTCACTCTTTCCCTGGGTGGATTACGTCCCTCCCATGGATTTATAAGTTGACTTTGGTTTATTCATCCACAGATTTTATGGAATGCTGATGCATGGTACTTTCCAATAATATTTCGTCTTGTCGGATCGTAGACGATAAATGTGTGTCGTCCTTTCATCCTTTGTAATAAGTAGGGTTCCTCGTACAGTCTGAATAGTTTCTTTGCTGTATTGTCGATTCGTTTTCCCACTGGATTGCTTCTTAGTAGCACTCTCTCTCCTTCATGGAATGTGATGAGTTTGTGCGTTCTGTTGAATCTCTCGATCCTCTTCTCTCCAAGCGTTTCCATCCTCTTCTTAGCATTGTCGTATTTGTGAATCAATGGAATTTGCAGGTTTGGTTTGGAGGTTTGTCAATGTTTTTCGACCAGAATCTATTAGGTGTTTTATTTGTTTCCAGTTCCACCGGTGTATATCCCCTAGCTTCACTGTATGTAGCATTTATAGCTTGTTCAAAAAATGATATGTACTCTGCCCATCGGTTATGTTGTTCGTTACAGTAGATGCGTAAATGTTTTCCTAACTCTTTATTTCCCTTTTCAGCAAGGTTTTCTTGTGGGTGTCGTATTGACGTTAACACTGGTTGTATGCCGTGCTGAGTTAGCGTTTCTGCCCATGCTTTATTTTGAAATTGTTTACATTGGTTACTCTATATCTTTTTGATTTGACCATACTTCGGTACGTATTTGCGTAGTATGGCATTCAGTACACTTTTTGTGGTGGGTCTTCGAAAAGCGTAGAGTCGAACTGCCTTGGAGAACACATCTATACATACAAGTATGTGTTTTGTACCCCCGTGAATAGCTCTCGGAAATGGACCCAGGAAGTCTACTGCTACTAATTCTCCCTTTTCCTGTGTCTTGATATTTTGCATATCTACGTATGTGTGAAGATTCGGATGTCGTGCTGTTTGACATTCATAGCATCCTTTTAAGATTGCTTTTATTCTTCTAAACATATTATTCAAAATGAAGTCTTCCTTCAAAATTAAATGACATTTTGAAGAAGACGCATGTGCTAAACTTTGATGACATGGTATAATTAGTGTTTTTAGCATCTCTGGTTGATATGACTATTTTCCAATCATAATTGACAAGTTTGTACAATATGCTATTTTTTATTGTATATCTACTACATAGTGGTGATAACTTCATGTGACCTATTTGAAGATCTTTGTTTTGTTCATTTGCTATATTGTTTAACAAATATTTAACTCTATCATCTGTTTGATATGTAATATATAATATTTTAACCTCACTACACTTATTTATATTACTTATTGTTCCCCCTTCTGTAGGACAATAGGCGTTTGACAACATTCTTTCCTGTTGTGTATTGTTCAGGGTGGTACGCAAATCAAGTGTGGGCAGGTCGTTTTTGAAACCTGTCCGTGCTGGCGCTTGGTTCCCCTCCTGTAGTCATTCAGTTTTCTTGTCAATTGTTCTACGATCACCCCCTTCCTCTTTGGACGTTGACGGACGTGTCGGTTGTTGCACAATCTTATTTTCATAATTATTTTTATTATTATTATGCTTATTATTTGTATTAATGTTATGTACATTTGCATTGTACGGTTTACGTATTTTTTCGATGTACCTGGTTGTGCGTACGCTCCTTTATTTGGAGTTGGGTTACTTTTTTCACAGGGTTGTTTATATTCTTTCCACTTATCTTCTTTCTTCTCGAACTGCGGCGATTTGTGGTGTATTGCATGTCTCTCCTTTCGTACTCTTTATTAACAAACTGCGATGATTGCGTTACAAGGATAAGAAGTTCCTCAATGGTTTTAACTCCTTGGGTATATACTGCGAGTCTAATGTGTTTGTCAAAATGATAATTTAGTTTTAATAATAAATCGTGCTCAGTGAAACTTTGTCTAATATGCTTACACCGTTCGACGAGTTGTATTATGTAGTCTTCCATGGAACGTTTGCTGTTGATGTAATACCGGCCATACTCCAGCTGGTCTCGTACCTCTCTCTGGGTATGTATATTCCAGTATCGATTTTCGAAGGATGCCTTGAACTGTTCATATGTTTCTGTTTGGTCCCGAACAATCGTATACCATTTGGATGCTGTTTCCTGGAAATGTCGACTTACAAAATCTATACGGTCTCTGTCGCTTAGGTTGCTTCCTATTGTTGCCATTTCTCGTTCACACTTGTGTAAAAATTCTATGAGGTTCTCCCATTTATTACCTTTAAAACTGATCTTCTCTCGATCGTCTACTTTTGCAGCACACATCATTATAGCACTTGGTCGTCTCTTGACTTCCGCTCGTAGTTTTTCTATCTCCTCTTGCAGTCCATCTTTCATGTTATTAATTTCCATGGAGTGGTGCGTAGTTTTTCTAGTGACCTCCTCCACACTCTTTCTACTGTCTCGGTCCTCACAGTGAGTTCCTTTGTTCTGTTTGTGTTGTCCAGGATGCTCTCATTTGCGTCTTTGTGTCTGAGGTCTTGCTCCTGCTTCTTAATTTTAAATTTTTCATTCCACTGTTCAGCCAGTTGTCGAATGTGTTCTTTAGTTTCACGTGTTGTATATTCACGCTGTTCTTTGAATTTGCTATCGATCTTTACAGCTTGTTCATTAAGTGACTGTTGAACTCGCTGCTCGACTGCTTCAACGCGTGCAGTAAGCTCTGTTTTCAAAGTATTACTGACGAGTTCTATATTACTTTCTAACTGAGTTTTCACTTCTTCAATAGTAATTTCTAATCTATTACGACTATCTTCTATTGAGTTTATAATCTCGTATTATTACTATCAATCTTATTTTCTAATCTCGTATTACTATCTTCTAATCTTCTAAATTTTTAATTTGCTACTTTCTAATTGAGTTTTAATTTCATCACTATTCGTTTTCAACTCTTCTTGAAGTCGTTTAAACATCGTTTCGAAGTCCATTGTTGCTGGCTTCGCCATTGTAGACTACGGTGCCTTAACTGATTCGTTATAGGAATTAAATTTTTAATTATTGGTCCACCGTGACTCTATATTTCATTATTTAAAATTTATTTTATTTATCAGTATTAATTTCACAACTCTTTTTTTTCTGTACTTAATTTTAACAATTTGTAATATTATTTATTACACGAATTGACTATTAATTCTTTCTACAATATTTGTGCTAATTATTTATTAGACTTTATCTATTTCTGTGCTTTATTTATATTATTTATATTCTGTGGTTTATTTATATTCTGGGCGCCATTTACTTGTATTGATAATTAACATATATCTTGCAACACATTTAAAACGCCATTAATTATGACACAACAATAATTAACGTATATAAAATTATTTGTGTTTGCCGAGCCCCACGATCTTGGAGCGCCAATTACAGTATTATACAACGTTTCCAAGATCGTGACTTTATACACATATCGAGCCACACGTTGGGCACGCCAATTATTATACAACGTTATTTTTAGACACTTACTTTTGCACATATGCTCTTACTCATTTGTGCGCACTTACCCACGTCTCGAAGGTATACTCTTCTTCTGCAGTATTTACCTTGATGTTCCACGGCTGGGTCGCAGGCTTTGGTCGTTGATTGAGTGTGGATAAGCACGTGAATATCGTTATATAATTTTAATACAAGTAAAGAGTACAGAGGATTTAGTACCGGTTGTGAAATTAGTACGACTGAGTTAATAAAATCATATTCATATGATTTATTATTTAAAAATTCAAATTATCATATTAATTATTATTTTGTGTGGGTTAATTACTCTTTGAACCCTTATATTCGATATGAATATAATGTAATTATAACGTGTTTAAATCTTATCTCTTATATTTTAAGACATATAGTATACAAACAAAACATACATGACCTGAAATATTCACACAGACATATAATACATAACACATATATTAATATAATACGTGATTCGCAAGTCTGGAATTGACTATTTATCTTGTCTTTGCAAGTGTGGTTTTTATTATATACCACTTAATAAAACAGTTAATTAATGAAACATGTATTAAAATTACCAATAGAGAACATGTTATTACTTTTATTAATTATCTTATTAATGTCTCAATTAATTAAAAATCATCAATTTAAATAACTTTCATACTTGAATTTAATTATATATACAAATATAAAATATAATAAACTATGCTTCTATATTGACCCATTATTTATGAGATTAATACATTTAACTTATATGCTCTATTCAATTATTCTTTGAACTTATTTATTACTCATTCTGTAAAATAAAAATATACTAATGTTTTTGTAAACTTGTATATGGAATCTAGAGCTTCTTTCGATAGACCTCAGGGTCATTTATAATATTAAATAAATGTCTGACTTCACCTGCATTTTTCTGCAACCATTTAACTTTGTCGTTACCGTCATCTGGACTCTCGAGCTTTTTTATCTTCTTCGGTATCACCTTCTCTGTCTCTGCGTCGTTAAAATTCCTTTCTCCGTCTACTGGATGCTGAGTTCAGACGTGGACCTTTCGTCGTGATGATGTATGGCTGGATGTAGCTGCATGTGGCTGTCCCTGCGTCCTCTCGTATTCTTGCTCTGGTTCCTCTCCTCTTCTTATCTTGTCCCTCGTAGATGTCTAGAAGTTCTATGTAGACTTCTCGAAGTTCATCGTGGTTACAACTTCTCGTATATTCGATATTATAGTCTTTTAAAATAACTCTTGTTTCGTTAATACTCGCACCGACGTACTGCCGGTTCCATCGCACTTCAAGTTATGTAATACTGTTGAAAAACATTACTCGACTTTGTAAAATTCGCGGTTTCGAGATGCGTGGATTTTACGTACTATTCTGAGTTCATCTGAGAAACAGTGTGTCGCTCGCTGGGGTTTTATACTGCTGCCTCCGTCCCATTCCTGTTGGAAACTGTTTGGACAAAATTCAACCGGTCCGCGCGTCGATTTAATTGCTAATTACAACCTACGCGTCTTTCTATGAAGCGCACACTTTTTTGTAAATATTACTTCACCAATCGTTAGGTATATTATATAACTTTGTTTATGCAAATTATGAATATTACGGTGTGTAAATTATGGCAGTTATGGTAAAATTTCACACGGTGGCGGCTGAACGGTTCCCACGATCATTGACCAATTAGTCTTGAATGATAGCGCCAGGCGCTAGCTATGTTTTTACATATGTCGCTGGTGCGTATGACTTCTGGTGTTCGTTCAGTATTTAAAAAACTGTGTAAAATATTCCACCTTCGTTTGCATAATTCAACCTGTCTGTCATTTACACATGTACACTAGCACACACACGCAGACTGATACACAAGCGGCGGCATGTCGCTACGACGTCACATTTGCCAGTTGGCGCGTGTCGATTTCTCCCCTTCGCTACGATTGAAAATAAATTTAAGCTTTTAATTCCATATGCAGGCTCACTTACAAATATTTAAGTATTTAAAATTAAATACTACGTTTATTTCTTATATTATCTCTTATATCTAACGCTTAATTATTACATTATTTTTATTATTTACATCGTATATATCTCATACGTGCGTTCGTATGTTATCATACCTCAGTCAGGGGTTGATACATATACCTATGCTAAACGTATCGTTGCATAAATTTCCCTGCTGGGTAAAATAAAATTTGAATTTTAGTCAAATTTTATTTCTTTGCTCAGAAATTATTAATTTTATTATTTATTTTTTTTATTACAACTCACACTTAGTGGTTATAAGGGTTCTTAAAATTTTTTCACTCTTTCCCTGGGTGGATTACGTCCCTCCCATGGATTTATAAGTTGACTTTGGTTTATTCATCCATAGATTTTATGGAATGCTGATGCATGGTACTTTCCAATAGTTTTTCTTCTTGTCGGATCGTAGACGATAAATGTGTGTCGTCCTTTCCTCCTTTGTAATAAGTAGGGTTCCTCGTACAGTCTGAATAGTTTCTTTGCTGTATTGTCGATTCGTTTTCCCACTGGATTGCTTCTTAGTAGCACTCTCTCTCCTTCATGGAATGTGATGAGTTTGTGCGTTCTGTTGAATCTCTCGATCCTCTTCTCTCCAAGCGTTTCCATCCTCTTCTTCGCGTTGTCGTATTTGTGAATCAATGGAATTTGCAGGTTTTGGTTTGGAGGTTTGTCAATGTTTTTCGACCAGAATCTATTAGGTGTTTTATTTGTTTCCAGTTCCACCGGTGTATATCCCGTAGCTTCACTGTATGTAGCATTTATAGCTTGTTCAAAAAATGATATGTACTCTGCCCATCGGTTATGTTGTTCGTTACAGTAGATGCGTAAATGTTTTCCTAACTCTTTATTTACCCTTTCAGCAAGGTTTTCTTGTGGGTGTCGTATTGACGTTAACACTGGTTGTAAGCCGTGCTGAGTTAGCGTTTCTGCTCAGGCTTTATTTTGAAATTGTTTACCTTGGTTACTCTATATCTTTTTGATTTGACCATACTTCGGTACGTATTTGCGTAGTATGGCATTCAGTACACTTTTTGTGGTGGGTCTTCGAATAGCGTAGAGTCGAACTGCCTTGGTGAACACATCTATACATACAAGTATGTGTTTTGTACCCCCGTGAATAGCTCTCGGAAATGGACCCAGGAAGTCTACTGCTACTAATTCTCCCTTTTCCTGTGTCTTGATATTTTGCATATCTACGTATGTGTGAAGATTCGGATGTCGTGCTGTTTGACATTCATAGCATCCTTTTAAGATTGCTTTTATTCTTCTAAACATATTATTCAAAATGAAGTCTTCCTTCAAAACTAAATGACATTTTAAAGAAGACTCATGTGCTAAACTTTGATGACATGGTATAATTAGTGTTTTTAGCATCTCTGGTGATAGGACTATTTTCCAATCATAATTGACAAGTTAGTACAATATACTATTTTTTATTGTATATCTACTACATAGTGGTGATAACTTCATGTGACCTATTTGAAGATCTTTGTTTTGTTCATTTGCTATATTGTTTAACAAATATTTAACTCTATCATCTGTTTGATATGTAATATATAATATTTAACCTCACTACACTTATTTATATTACTTATTGTTCCCCCTTCTGTAGGACAATAGGCGTTTGACAACATTCTTTCCTGTTGTGTATTGTTCAGGGTGGTACGCAAATCAAGTGTGGGCAGGTCGTTTTTGAAACCTGTCCGTGCTGGCGCTTGGTTCCCCTTCTGCAGTCATTCAGTTTTCTTGTCAATTGTTCTACGATCACCCCCTTCCACTTTGACGTTGACGGGCGTGTCGGTTGTTGAACAATCTTATTTTCATAATAATTTTTATTATTATTATGCTTATTATTTGTATTAATGTTATGTACATTTGCATTGTACGGTTTACGTATTTTTTCGATGTACCTGGGTGTGCGTACGGTCTTTATTTGGAGTTGGGTTACTTTTTTCACAGGGTTGTTTATATTCTTTCCACTTATCTTCTTTCTTCTCGAACTGCGGCGATTTGTGGTGTATTGCATGTCTCTCCTTTCGTACTCTTTATTAACAAACTGCGATGATTGCGTTACAAGGATAAGAAGTTCCTCAATGGTTTTAACTCCTTGGGTATATACTGCGAGTCTAATGTGTTTGTCAAAATGATAATTTAGTTTTAATACTAATTCGTGCTCAGTGAAACTTTGTCTAAGATGCTTACACCGTTCGACGAGTTGTATTATGTAGTCTTCCATGGAACGTTTGCTGTTGACGTAATACCGGCCATACTCCAGCTGGTCTCGTACCTCTCTCTGGGTATGTATATTCCAGTATCGATTTTCGAAGGATGCCTTGAACTGTTCATAAGTTTCTGTTTGGTCCCGAACAATCGTATACCATTTGGATGCTGTTTCCTGGAAATGTCGACTTACAAAATCTATACGGTCTCTGTCGCTTAGGTTGCTTCCTATTGTTGCCATTTCTCGTTCACACTTGTGTAAAAATTCTATGAGGTTCTCCCATTTATTACCATTAAAACTGATCTTCTCTCGATCGTCTACTTTTGCAGCACACATCATTATAGCACTTGGTCGTCTCTTGACTTCCGCTCGTAGTTTTTCTATCTCCTCTTGCTGTCGATCTTTCATGTTATTAATTTCCATGGAGTGGTGCGTAGTTTTTCTAGTGACCTCCTCCACAGCTATTTCTACTGTCTCGGTCCTCACAGTGAGTTCCTTTGTTCTGTTTGTGTTGTCCAGGATGCGCTCATTTGCGTCTTTGTGTCTGAGGTCTTGCTCCTGCTTCTTAATTTTAAATTTTTCATTCCACTGTTCAGCCAGTTGTCGAATGTATTCTTTAGTTTCACGTGTTGTATATTCATGCTGTTCTTTGAATTTGCTATCGATCTTTACAGCTTGTTCATTAAGTCAGTGTTCCGCAACCGGTGTTCCGCGGCACAATAGTGTGCCGTCACAAGGTGAAAGGTGTGACGCGAACTTTTACCTATTGTTGTAATAAATTAATTGTTGATATTATCTCTTATATCTAACGCTTAATTATTACATTATTTTTATTATTTACATCGTATATATCTCATACGTGCGTTCGTATGTTATCATACCTCAGTCAGGGGTTGATACATATACTTATGCTAAACGTATCGTTGCATAAATTCCCCTGCTGGGTAAAATAAAATTTGAATTTTATTCTAATTTTATTTCTTTGCTCAGAAATTATTTATTTTTTTATTACAACTCACACTTAGTGGTTATAAGGGTTCTTAAAATTTTTTCACTCTTTCCCTGGGTGGATTACGTCCCTCCCATGGTTTTATAAGTTGACTTTGGCTTATTCATCCATAGATTTTATGGAATGCTGATGCATGGTACTTTCCAATAGTTTTACTTCCATATTCCTTAAGGAATGGAAGTATGGTGATGGCAAAAAAAATCGTGTTCGAGATTATTGCAGATTCTGATTCTACTACACTCAAAACATGAAAAAAAGTCGTTTTCCGAAAAGTGTCTGTGTGTCTGTCTGTCTGTGTGTCTGTCTGTATGTGTGTCTGTAGATTTTTTTTCTATGGCAAACGATAACAGCCGCAAATTCAAACAGAATCAAATAATTTTTTGCATACAGACCTGATTTGTAGAGTACTCGCGACCTATTGTTTTTGGTGAAGATCGGTTGAGGGAAAGGGGTAGTTTACCTGCAACGGTTTTTTTTATCAAGGGTAATTTTGTTTGTTTGGCAAACGATAACAGCCGCAAATTCAAACAGAATCAAACAATGTTTCGCATACAGCCCTGAATTGTAGAGTTCTCACGATCTGTTGATTTTGGTAAAGATCGGTTAAGGGAAAGGGGTAGTTTACCTGTACCGTTTTATGTTTTAACAAGGGTATTTTCTATGGCAAACGATAACAGCCGCAAATTCAAACATAATCAAATAATGTTTTGCATACTGCCCTGAATTGTAGAGTTCTCAAGACCTTTTGTTTTTGGTGAAGATCGGTTAAGGGAAAGGGGTAGTTTACCTGCAACGTTTTATGTTTTTAAGGGTATTTTCTATGGCAAACGATAAGAGCCGCAAATTCAAACAGAATCAAATACGTTTTTGCATACAGCCCTGATATCTTGAGTACTAAAGACCTATTGTTTTTGGTGAAGATCGTTTAAGGGAAAGGGGTAGTTTACCTGCCACGTTTTTTGTTTTATCAAGGGTATTTTTTATGGCAAACGATAACAGCCGCAAATTCACACAAAATCATATAATATTTTGCATACAACCCTAAATTGTAGAGTTCTCAAGACCTGTCCTTTTTGGTGAAGATCGGTTAAGGGAAAGGGGTAGTTTACCTGTAACGGTTTTCTATCAAGGGTAATTTTTTATTACTTCCATATTCCTTAAGGAATGGAAGTATGGTGATGGCAAAAAAAACCGTGTTCGAGATTATTGCAGATTCTGATTCTACTACACTCAAAACATGAAAAAAGTCGTTTTCCGAAAAGTGTCTGTGTGTCTGTGTCTGTGTCTGTGTGTGTCTGTGTGTCTATAGATTTTTACTTCCATTTTTCTATGGCAAACGATAACTGCCGCAAATTCAAACAGAATCAAATAATTTTTTGCATACAGCCCTGGTTTGTAGAGTACTCAATACCTATTGTTTTTGGTGAAGATCGGTTGAGGGGAAGGGGTAGTTTACCTGCAACGTTTTTTTATCAAGCGTATTTTCTATGGCAAACGATAACAGCCGCAAATTGAAACAGAATCAAATAATTTTTTGCATACTTCCCTGAATTGTAGAGGTCTCAATGACTTTCGATTTTGGTGAAGATCGGTTAAGGGGCAGGGGTAGTTTACCAGCAACCTTTTACGTTTTAACAACAGTAAAGTACTTGAAAATTTATTTAAACTTTTTGAAACAATGGTAATTGTTAAAAATAAAATAATTTTGTTGCCAGGCAATAAAATTATAATTTTTTCATTTTAATGTAATATAATATTTTTCATTTAATACAGCAATAAAAAGGCAGGTAAGACACAGCCTGGCTGTTTGGCTGAAAATGATTTTAAATATAAATCTTAGAATATGGAAGTCATGTATGGTTCTCCATACCGATATTTTCTTCTTGTCGGATCGTAGACGATAAATGTGTGTCGTCCTTTCCTCCTTTGTAATAAGTAGGGTTCCTCGTACAGTCTGAATAGTTTCTTTGCTGTATTGTCGATTCGTTTTCCCACTGGATTGCTTCTTAGTAGCACTCTCTCTCCTTCATGGAATGTGATGAGTTTGTGCGTTCTGTTGAATCTCTCGATCCTCTTCTCTCCAAGTGTTTCCATCCTATTCTTCGCATTGTCGTATTTGTGAATCAATGGAATTTGCAGGTTTTGGTTTGGAGGTTTGTCAATGTTTTTCGACCAGAATCTATTAGGTGTTTTATTTGTTTCCAGTTCCACCGGTGTATATCCCGTAGCTTCACTGTATGTAGCATTTATAGCTTGTTCAAAAAATGATATGTACTCTGCCCATCGGTTATGTTGTTCGTTACAGTAGATGCGTAAATGTTTTCCTAACTCTTTATTTACCTTTTCAGCGAGGTTTTCTTTTGGGTGTCGTATTGACGTTAACACTGGTTGTATGCCGTGCTGAGTTAGCGTTTCTGCCCATGCTTTATTTTGAAACTGTTTACCTTGGTTACTCTATATCTTTTTGATTTGACCATACTTCGGTACGTATTTGCGTAGTATGGCATTCAGTACACTTTTTGTGGTGGGTCTTCGAATAGCGTAGAGTCGAACTGCCTTGGTGAACACATCTATACATACAAGTATGTGTTTTGTACCCCCGTGAATAGCTCTCGGAAATGGACCCAGGAAGTCTACTGCTACTAATTCTCCCTTTTCCTGTGTCTTGATATTTTGCATATCTACGTATGTGTGAAGATTCGGATGTCGTGCTGTTTGACATTCATAGCATCCTTTTAAGATTGCTTTTA
The DNA here is from genome assembly GCA_034769895.1 of Magicicada septendecula. Lineage (NCBI taxonomy): Eukaryota > Metazoa > Arthropoda > Insecta > Hemiptera > Cicadidae > Magicicada > Magicicada septendecula. The sequence continues at coordinate 157,057,616 of CM068372.1, forward strand.
TCCTTCAAACATATTATTCAAAATGAAGTCTTCCTTCAAAGCTAAATGACATTTTAAAGCAGACGCATGTGCTAAACTTTGATGACATGGTATAATTAGTGTTTTTAGCATCTCTGGTGATAGGACTATTTTCCAATCATAATTGACAAGTTTGTACAATATACTATTTTTTATTGTATATCTACTACATAGTGGTGATAACTTCATGTGACTTATTTGAAGATCTTTGTTTTGTTCATTTGCTATATTGTTTAACAAATATTTAACTCTATTATCTGTTTGATATGTAATATTTAATATTTTAACCTCACTACACTTATTTATATTACTTATTGTTCCCCCTTCTGTAGGACAATAGGCGTTTGACAACATTCTTTCCTCTTGTGTATTGTTCAGGGTGGTACGCAAATCAAGTGTGGGCAGGTCGTTTTTGAAACCTGTCCGTGCTGGCGCTTGGTTCCCCTCCTGTAGTCATTCAGTTTTCTTGTCAATTGTTCTACGATCACCCCCTTCCTCTTTGGACGTTGACGGGCGTGTCGGTTGTTGAACAATCTTATTTTCATAATAATTTTTATTATTATTATGCTTATTATTTGTATTAATGTTATGTACATTTGCATTGTACTGTTTACGTATTTTTTCGATGTACCTGGGTGTGCGTACGCTCCTTTATTTGGAGTTGGGTTACTTTTTTCACAGGGTTGTTTATATTCTTTGGTTGTATTGGATTTGGTGTAGAGTACTGCTGCTGCTGCTGCGGCCGGTTGTCTCTCCTTTCGTACTCTTTATTAACAAACTGCGATGATTGCGTTACAAGGATAAGAAGTTCCTCAATGGTTTTAACTCCTTGGGTATATACTGCGAGTCTAATGTGTCTGTCAAAATGATAACTTAGTTTTAATACTAATTCGTGCTCCGTGCAACTTTGTCTAAGATGCTTACACCGTTCGACGAGTTGTATTATGTAGTCTTCCATGGAACGTTTGCTGTTGACGTAATACCGCCCATACTCCAGCTGGTCTCGTACCTCTCTCTGGGTATGAATATTCCAGTATCGATTTTCGAAGGATGCCTTGAACTGTTCATAAGTTTCTGTTTGGTCCCCAACAATCGTATACCATTTGGATGCTGTTTCCTGGAAATGTCGACTTACAAAATCTATACGGTCTCTGTCGCTTAGGTTGCTTCCTATTGTTGCCATTTCTCGTTCACACTTGTGTAAATTTCTATGGGGTTCTCCCATTTATTACCTTTAAAACTGATCTTCTCTCGATCGTCTACTTTTGCAGCACACATCATTATAGCACTTGGTCGTCTCTTGACTTCCGCTCGTAGTTTTTCTACCTCCTCTTGCAGTCCATCAAGACTGATGGATAATGGATGGATTCATGTTATTAATTTGCATGGAGTGGTGCGTAGTATTCCTAGTGACCTCCTCCACAGCTATTTCTACTGTCTCGTTCCTCACAGTGAGTTCCTTTGTTCTGTTGGTGTTGTCCAGGATGCTCTCATTTGGGTCTTTGTGTCTGAGGTCTTGCTCCTGCTTCTTAATTTTAAATTTTTCATTCCACTGTTCAGCCAGTTGTCGAATGTGTTCTTTAGTTTCACGTGTTGTATATTCACGCTGTTCTTTGAATTTGCTATCGATCTTTACAGCTTGTTCATTAAGTGACTGTTGAACTCGCTGCTCGACTGCTTCAACGCGTGCAGTAAGCTCTGTTTTCAAAGTATTACTGACGAGTTCTGTATTACTTTCTAACTGAGTTTTCACTTCTTCAATAGTAATTTCGAATCTATTACGACTATCTTCTATTGAGTTTATAATCTCGTGTTATTACTATCAATCTTATTTTCTAATCTCGTATTACTATCTTCTAATCTTTCTAATTGTCATTGCTACTTTCTAATTGAGTGTTAATTTCATCACTATTCGTTTTCAACTCTTCTTGAAGTCGTTTAAACATCGTTTCGAAGTCCATTGTTGCTGACTTCGCCATTGTAGACTACGTGTCCTAACTGATTCGTTATATGAATTATATTTTTAATTATTGGTCCACCGTGACTCTATATTTCTTTATTTAAAATTTATTTTATTTATCAGTATTAATTTCACAACTCTTTTTTTCTCTGTACTTAATTTTAACAATTTGTAATATTATTTATTACATGAATTGACTATTAATTCTTTCTACAATATTTGTCCTAATTATTTGTTAGACTTTATCTATTTCTGTGCTTTATTTATATTCTTTATATTCTGTGGTTTATTTATATTCTGGGCGCCATTTACTTGTAATGATAATTAACATATATCTTGCAACACATTTGAAACGCCATTAATTATGACACAACAATAATTAACGTATATAAAATTATTTGTGTTTGCCGAGCCCCACGATCTTGGAGCGCCAATTACAGTATTATACTATTCTGAGTTCATCTGAGAAAGAGTGTGTCGCTCGCTGGGGTTTAATACAGCTGCCTCCGTCCCATTCCTGTTGGAAACTGTTTGGACAAAATTCAACAGGTCCGTGCGTCGATTTAATTGCTAATTACAACCTACGCGTCTTTCTATGAAGCGCACACTTTTTGTAAATATTACTTCACCAATCGTTAGGTATATTATTTAACTTTGTTTATGCAAATTATGAATATTAAGGTGTGTAAATTATGGCAGTTATGGCAACATTTCACACGGTGGCGGCTGAACGATTCCCACGATCATTGACCAATTAGTCTTGAATGATTGCGCCAGGCTCTAGCTATGTTTTTACATATGTCGCTGATTCGTGTGACTTCTGGTTTTCGTTCAGTATTTAAAAAACTGTAAAACTGTACACTAGCACACACACGCAGACTGATACAGAAGCGGCGGCATGTCGTTATGATATCACCTTTGCCAGTTGGCGCGTGTCTATTTCTCCCCTTCGCTACGATTAAAAACCATTTAAGCTTTTAATTCCATATGCAGGCTCACTTACAAATATTTAAGTATTTAAAATTAAATACTACGTTTATTTCTTATATTATCTCTTATATCTAACGCTTGATTATTACATTATTTTTATTATTTACATCGTATATATCTCATACGTACGTTCGTATGTTATCATACCTCAGTCAGGGGTTGATACATAGACTTATGCTAAACGTGTCATTGCAATATATATATATATATATATATATATAGGTATCGCTACGAACGAAAGGGTGGACACTGTGTATAAAATTTGCTCTTTGTGGAGGACGCGTCACTATGAGGCGTCCAAGGCTACGCTTAGCCGTCCAGTCCGTCTAGGCGCTAACGTTTTACGTAGTTATATTGTATCCTTTACACTGATCCAAGTGCCACCTATGTCTGGTTTTGGTACTGCGCTGACGTCATTCAGTAACGTATGAGGGACATACACATTGGGTTATCTGTTTTATTCAATTGTTTTTTCTTGGCTTGTAGTGGTTTTCCCTTGTTTTTGTTTACGTATTATTTTTCGTTCATTAAATATAAGTGTACCTATTATTTAGTGACGTTCATAATTTCTATGTAAATACGTATAAATGTATTCTGTATAAATACAGAGATAAGTGTATTACTAAAATTTTCACTTAAGCACCGCTCCTATATAATAGTGAGAATTCGTCCAGTACATAATACTAAGTACATGAAGAAACAAACGTGAATTCACAGACTGAAATTAATGCACTAATTATAATTAACAACTAGTTGAAAAATTATGGAATACGACAAAATTAATTAATTTTGTACATCTAAAATCGTATTCGTTAAGCTATTTGCTTGACAAATACTGAAATACATGTGTAGTGACGTTCGTGTTTAACCTCGGTAATTCTGTTTAATGTGATTAATTTTAGTTTAAAAAAGATTATAATAATTAAACATTTGTTACATTAAACTATTCTGAATTCAAAATTTCTTATTTTTGTATACAAAAGACATTTATATCATGCCTTGGAGATGAATTATAGAAGTCGATAATGATTAAAAAACACTTGTTGTTATTATAACTTTCCACGACTGATTATTAACCCACAACTCCCAAAAATTGGCCCGTGTAAATTCAGAGTTCCAAATTGAATTTGCAGACATTCTTTTTTTAAGGAGTTGATTACCAGTATACTAGCAATGCTACGTTAAATAGTCTGTAGTAGGTTGTAAACATTAACTGAAGTAACTGAATTAAGCTAATTAAATAAGAAAAATAATACTAATTTACTAACTTTTTGCGAGCGTTATTTACGTGTAACATTTTTTACCATATTATTAACTGGTGTCATTACAATTTGTCTTCCAAAACGTTTCATAAGTCATGATCTTTTATAAAAATCAATGCACAAATAGTTAAATTTATCGTAGCTTGTTCGTTTTATTATAGCCTGTTTTTGTTTATTTAGTTTTACCCATTTTCTCTTTAAATTATAAATTCTGTACATTAATAATACATTGCAACTATTGAAGTGCACAATTGAGAGATAGGGACTTTACATTCAATTAAGAAGTAATTTACTTTTTAATTTATAATTGTTGTGAATTGAATGCCAAAGCTTAAAGTAGATTAAACTAATAAACACTAAACTAAGAGACTATTAATTTTGTTCTTATCAAATTTACGTGAACACTGAAATATTTCTGGAGTATTTGTGTAAATATGTAATAAAGTAGGAGTACTAATGTAAATTCTTGTTAGACAGTTAGGTATTAGGATACTGATCAAAGTTAGGTGTATCAGCAAACGTAATGAATTATCTAAAATGTACATTATTATTTTATACCATCACTCGTTTTTACGCGGATATAAAGCATAACTTCTTTCGTTCATCAACCTGACTAGCAGGGCCGTCCCTATCCGGGCGTGCAAGGCGTTCGGTGCACTCCGGCAGCACGTGAGCGGGGGCGGCAAATAACAAAGAGCACTACGATTTTTTCTTATTAATAAAATGAAAAAATTAATAAAATAAAATGAAATACTTCGATTTCCCAGACGACTAATTTTATACGTAGTAGACTTGTTTTAAAGTGTAAACAGATGTTGGGCCACCCGGGATGTGTCCTATTGTTCACACGAGCTAAATCGCACACTTGCTCCAATCTTTTGGAAATGTCAAGGTCAGTTTTATTGTTTCCTGTCCCAAAGCTTCCATATGTTTTGCTTTTCGTGTGTAAACAACAATGGTCAAACTATTTTTTTTTCAGTTACTGATGTGGTGAGTATTTTAGTAAATCTTTTCAGATTTCACTCGAACATACTACGGTGCACATCAAAAACAAGTTGTTGATTTTAATTGTAATAGTTACTTGTGTTTTTAAAAATTTAAAATAATAAGACATCTATAATAATTACCTAGTGTTTTTCCAAATCATTAGGAGTGTTATAAACCATAGGAAACGAAGGTAAGTAAAGTAAAAATTAGATTTATTTTTATCATATTATCGAATTAAACATTTCATTAAATCATAGATATTTTATATACTTAATTCATTAAGGACCGATTTCACAGGCTTCGACTAATTTTTATTTTTGAGTTAAATATTAAAAACGATTGTAACCACGGAAACAGGGCTTTATTCTGAACTTAAACCTTAACTGAAATCGGTGAAATCGACCGTAAATATAATTTATTTATTGGATATTCAAGAAGATTAATTAGATTATTATGTATAAAATACGTTTAATAATCGCGCACTTTTAGATGCATTTTTGCAAGAACTTGATTTTACGATGTAATAGCAAATTTTTCAATTCAAAATTTAAGTAGTTACCTCACTGCAATTCATGTAATAATGCCCAACCTTACGTTAGTCATTATCATTTCGTGAAAAGTTAAAAATTCAATTAGTATTCATATTTTCTTTCTTTCTTCCTTTGTTTATTTGTTTATGTATTTTATAGATGTCAGATGGAAGAAAGCGGCTTTCTGGATGGCAATATAAAAAAAAAGAGAACAAAAAAAGAAACTATCAAAAAAGTAATAACTCCAATTACACAGTTCTTTGAATCAACTCCAAGTTGTTCGTCCAAAGATTACCGGGCTACATCTCCATCTGAAGAATCTAACGAAACAGAAGCGGGAACCACAGTGAGTACTCCACCATCGGCAACACAAAACACTTCAATTTCAGAAGAGTCAGAAAATGTTGTAAATGAAGAAATTGAAAAAATAAATGTCCCAGATATTTTCAAAGTCATCAAGAGCAATTGACAGTTATTTTGAGATTTGTTATTTACAATGCTGAGATTGGGGAAGTTGAAATAAGAGAACACTTTTTAGGGTTTTGTGAAGTTAACTTCACAAACTGGGGCAGGATTAACCAAATATATTTTAGAATTTTTAGAAAAAAATAAAATCGATATTCTTAATATGCGCGGCCAGGGTTACGACAATGGTGCCAATATGAAAGGCAAGCATAATGGTTTGCAAAAACAAATTTTAAATATCAATCCGCGGGCCTTTTTCGTACCTTGTGCTGCGCATACTCTGAATTTAGTGGTTAATGATGCGGCAAAAATATCTTATGAAACCATAGATTTTTTTGGAATCATTCAAGAACTGTATAATTTTTTTTCCTCTAGTACAAAACGTTGGGCTGTATTATTAAACAAATTTCCAAATTTTACACTCAAGCCACTATCTGACACTCGCTGGGAAAGTAGAACGGATGCACTCAAACCTCTTGCGAAGGATTTACCAAAAAATATCAATGCTCTTAGTACTATTCTGGAGGACAAAGATGATGTTTTTGATCTCAACACCAAGCATCAAGCGCAGGTTTTGTTGAACAAAATTCGTTCATATAAATTTATATGTTCGTTGATCCTTTGGCATGATATTCTGTTTAATGTAAATATCGTTAGTAAATTACTCGAAGGTACTGACATTAACATTTTACAGTCAATTGAGTACTTGGCGAAATTGAACGAAACCTTGAAAAATTTTAGAACTGATGATGATGAATATTTTAAAAGTGTACTCGAAATGGCAACCGAAATTTCTAAAGCAATTGATATAGAAGCAAATTTTCCAGAAAATGTTTGTGTTAGATCTTGCAAAAGACCACGAATGTTCGACTACGAATCTGCAGACGAAACTACTACGGATCTTAAAAGTAAATTTAAAATAAATTTCTTCTATGCAGTTCTAGATACTACGTTATCTGCCGTACAAGAACGTTTTGAGCTTATACAAGCATATAAAGATAAATTTATTTTTTTACATAATTTTAGAGAAATTAAAAATGTATCTAGGTTAGAACTGATGAAAAGCTGTGCTGACTTGGAATTGTTATTATCCGATTTGTCTAACACAGATTGCCCCAAAGACATTAATGCAACAGATCTAGTAGACGAGATCCAAAACATACAAAATTTTATAGAAACTGAGAATTCCCCCAAAGAAATTTTAAGCTATATATATAAAAATGGTCTAATATCTGAGTTTCCCAATTTATCCATTGCACTACGGATTTTATTAACCCTACCTGTTTCTGTGGCAAGTGGAGAGCGATCATTTTCCAAATTAAAATTAATAAAAAATTACCTACGGACCTCAACCTCGCAAGATCGCCTAAATTCTCTTGCTTTAATTTCAATTGAAAATAAAATTTGCGAAAATTTAAGTCTAGAACAGCTAATTAAACAATTTGCTGAAATTAAAGCAAGAAAAGTAAATTTTTATTAGTCAGCGATTTAGGTTTTCAATACGAACATTACATGTAATGTGCTCTTATATATTTTTTTTAATTAATTATGTAAGTAATTTTTAACTTAATTCATTTTTAATTTTTTAAATGTACATATTATTTGTGTACTTTTTGTGTAGCTAAAATTTATATTAGAATTTAGAATTTTGAAATATAAAATATTGAAAAAAACATTGATAATTTTCATGATTTTCGTTGACCCTCTCCCCCTTCTATAAAAGCGGCAAATTACACTTTGCACTCCAGCGGCAAACTTAAGCTGCAATTACACCTGCCGAGTGCTGGGCCGAGTCACTCGCTACTCGGTACTCGGCCGAGCAACTTTAGTGGAGAGAGGTGATTACATGCGGAGGGACAGTGGACGAGTCAGTCCGTTTTGAGATCGGTTCGAATACGTTAAACATGGTTTCGCAGCGGGGCAAAATGAAAAAAGAGAAGACAGTTTTTAAACAGTATTGTAACTTGATCATACCTGCCTTAATAGAGAAAATCGAACATGAAATCAGCAGTATAGAAAACGATTATGGACAAGACCGTGGCTATTGAGAAGAGATGTTAGGGGAGCAACTGCAACCCTGTTAAGAGAATTTGAAACTGAAGATCTCAGAGAATATAGATCTTTTATGAGACTGGGATTAGAGCAGTTTGATTCTTTACTTAAAGCTATAACTCCTAAAATTCAAAAAACAGACACTGTTTTGCGAGCTGCTATTCCAGCAAAAGTGAAATTACAAGTCACTTTATGTTTTCTTGCAACAGGAGCTAGTTATCCCTTTTTACAATATTTCTTCAGAGTGTCCCAACCAGTTATAACTAAATTTATCCCAGACGTTTTGGATGCTATTTACGAACACATAAAGGATTACATTAAGGTAAGTGAATTAAAACTAATATTTCTATTGAAGTAGATATTTATTTAAAATATTTGAATTATGTAATTAATTATAAGAACATCACAAGTACTTAGGTTTCTAAATCAAAAGTTAATTGAAAATGGCAGAAATAAGCGAGACCAGTTTGTCAGAGGAGTCTGTAGGACTGAATTCACTTGCACTGTTGGCTGACTGTGGTAACGTCTGGTACTGAGACATTGCTGACTGCGATGTCTGCGTATAACTGTAGCTGTCACTTGACTGTGGTGAAGACCGGTATTGAGGAGTCGTTGAGAGTGATGGTGAAGGTACAAAGTATGATGATGGCGTAGATGCACCTGATAAATGGTGATGGTTATCGTAGGCCAGTGTTGACTGAGAACGTTGTTTTTTTTCTCGTAAATCCTGAATACTGTAATCCGTCAGAAAATTTTGGATTGCACTCTGAGTCAAAAGCGCTCGTTCTTCTGACAACTTTCTTAACTGTTTTGCAACACTATTCCCAAATGCATCGAAAGAATCTTCGTCATCCACAGTGGCATTGATAGATGCGTGTAAACGCTTGAGATCTTTCACGGCATTAATGAGGCTTTTGGCTTTCTTTTGTTTTGGGGAGGATGAACGGGCTTCTGCACTGACTTGTGATGAAGTCGATGGAGGTTCTTCATTATTATCCTTTTCATCCACGATCTCTTGCCCTTCATTAATCTGCAACATAAAAAGAACAAAAATTTATGAATATTGTTATGTGACATGATGTTCCCTAAATTGTGGGATTAGACTAATACAGTATAATACTTGATATATTAATAAGACGTTGATAAAAACCTCTATATTGATGAATGGAAATCCTGGGTATAGGCCTAAGATAAAATTAAACAGATGGAACAGGCATAGATTAAATGAATAAATAAAAACATAAAATACCCTAAACAAAGGACAAACTTAAGACTGAAACGCAGACTATGACACTGACAATCTCATAGGTGAACATTTACTTAGTGAAAGTTGTTTATTCTTTTGTGTTTATTCTAGTTTATTCGTAATATTCAAAGAACCTACAACCTGACTTAAAACCTATTATGAAATATTAATATTGGTATTATCGTGTATAATTAATTAACTGAATTTACAGTAGCTCAGCATGACATTAACTACAGAATTTTTCCATGGTTAAATAATTTTATTTAACCTGAGATTATATTAACCAGGGACTGAAGAATTTCACAACACTTTTTTATTTCCAGGTGCCAACAACTCAAAAAGAGTGGAAAGTGATAGACAATGGCTTTAACACTAGATGGAATTTTCCTGGATGCCATGGTAGTATTGACGGAAAACATGTTACAAATCAAGCACCTCCAAATTGTGGAAGCGAATTTTGGAATTACAAGGGCTCCAATAGCATTGTGTTACTTGCTATAGTTGACCACGATTACTGTTTTCGTTATATCAGCGTCGGATCAAATGGAAGAAACGCAGATGGCGGTATTTTCAGGGACTCTCTAATGTACGAAAAACTGGAAAATGATTTGTTGCCGAATGGTGGATTTTTAGTTGGTTATGACGCCTTTCCTTTGAAGACGTATATATTGAAACCGTATTCACATAAACCTTTAACATTTCAACAAACAATTTTCAATTATAGATTGTCGAGAGCTCGAAGAATAGTAGAAAACGCCTTCGGGATTCTAACAAGTAGATTTCGGATATTTCAAAAGCCTATAATGACTAGTGCACATGTAACCGATAAAATTATTCGTACTTCATGGGCATTGCGTAATTGGTTGAGAATTGCGAGTACGAATACATATCTTCCACAAGGCAGCTTACACATTGAAGATGTGGATGCAGGTGTTACAATTCCTGGATCATGGAGACAAGAAGTTAATAACCAATTGCCAAGTAGTAATCGTAATAATGTGGCAAATCATACATCAAGACAAGCAAGAGAACTTAGAGACAGGTATGCCGGCTATTTTATTAACTCTGGAGCAGTGCCATGGCAAAGCAGAATGGTTCATTGACCATGAAGTGTAAATATTGGAAATTTATAAAATTATGTATTAAACTATTTGACATAATATTGTATGTAATAAATAATATAACTTACATTATCATATGTTTTCCTCTTCTCCCCAATGTTCATGGTAGGTTCCAGTTCCTTGAGCCATTTTACATTAGATTCATAAACTGAATTTAATCCGCTACCCGATTTTTTAGAATCTTCGACTTTTTTCTTTTCTTGGTTGTATGTCGACCGCAAATTTCTAATTTTATTTTTTACTTCTGGCACACCAAAGTCGGGTAAATTCATTGCTTCTACCAATTTGAGATAAGATAAGCAGCATCCCGCACGTTTTTGTCTTTGTACGCAGCCGATTTGAAATCCCACAAACACTCATGTGTTTTATGTTCCTGGACAAACTTTAACGTTGTTTCGCTGGACCACTTGGACATATTTAAAAAATGTAGAAGCACAAAATGTACAATGAAATAATAACAAAAAAAGAGCGCCCGCAACAGGACTCACTTAACACTTCACTGACTCGACTGATCTCACTGACCGAGTGATAGACGAGTAGAGCACCGAGTATAGTGCGTGGGTGGAGGGGGAACTCATTCGGCCGAGAAAATAGAACACGTTCTATCCACTGTCCTCGGTCAAATCACTCGTCCGTTACTAGGCCGAGTACTGACTGTACTGATCACATTAGTAGAGTACTCGGCCGAACGCACTGTCTCGGCCGAGTACTCGGCAGGTGTAATTGAGGCTATACTCAGAACGGCCCTGCTGACTAGTGTATATAAATCATCACTAAACAGTACGCAACGTACGTACGGAGGGACTACGTATTCAAGGTCACACACTGAATGAAAACGAGTTTGTTTATTAAGTGGAAGCCAGAACAGCATTGAATATTATGTCTTCAATTGTATACACAGCTGGTGTATGTTATTAAATAGTTCTCCTTGATAGTACAACATCTGACGACTATATTGCTACATACCTTCTTGAAACAATTTGTTAGTCATCACTACGAGAACTTGTACACATGACAATTTGTGGTAAGCAGTTCTAACTAAGGCTAGGCGCACACTTGCGATTATCTGTCGCAACGAAAAAAAACGTGGTCGCAAAAAAATATTGAAGTTCGCACACTTGGCGATAAATCAATCGCAATTTTACCATAATTTTTTATCATTATTTGTCAGTATAGAAAGGACGTCGTAGAAACAACTTGTCTTGTGGCTTTGATTTTGCGCTTAAAAGGAAAACAGAAGCCATACAAAAAGAATACTGGGTACATACAATTATCAGTCAGAGGACGCTAAATGGACAGTTTTATAAAATTCATGCGGATTTACGATTACATCCCAAAGAATTTTTCAATCGAACGGACTTTCCTAACTGTATCGGTGCTGTGGATGATAAGCACATAAGACTAAAGAAACCCGAAAACTCCGGTTCACAATTTTATAATTATAAGAACTTTTTCTCAACGATACTTCTCGGCGTAGTTGACGCTGACTACTGTTTCACAGCAATTGCTGTAGGAGCATGCGGGGCGATTCTAATGTACTTATTCAAAAATTCAAATTTTGTTCGAAGACTACAAACCAACAAATTAAACATTCCTAACGCACAAACGTTACCGTACGATGAGCTAGGGAAACCTATGCCATTTGTTTTCGTAGGAGATGAGGCATTTGCATTGTCACAACATATCCTTAAGCATTATCCGAGGAGATACCTAACAGTTAGGCTACACAACGAGTTTATAACTACAGATTTCTTCTCCTTCGCAGATAATTCACTCCAATTTCGTATTAGGCCTACATTTTCGCACACCTCGCCCCACAGTTTTTCTTTTATATTACGGTCTCTGTATTCTTTTAACCGCTTATTGAACAGAGCTGGTCGTTTTTCAGATTCAATGATAATTAGCTCTGGGTCTAGGACACAATTTACAGTATCATCAGATTCGGTGCCAGACATGGTGCTAGTCTACTCAGCAATACACTCGTCTCAAGACTAACAGCCAAGCAATCGTGGCTACAGAATCGCAAGTGGGTGCAGGTCTGTACATAACTGTGATTTATTTGAGCCAGCGACAATCGCGTCGCTGATAAAATAGAACATGTTCCTACTTTTTAATCGCTGCGATTTCTCAGTCGCAAGTGAGTGCACTGGCATTTAAAACTATGTGTTCCATTAATCTGTCGTGCAACAAAAATCGCAAGTGTGCGCCTAGGCTAACCGATTATCCGACCATGAATTACAGGACCGTATTTTCCTAAAAAATAATTATTTTCTTATAAATGAAAAATTCTGGTAATATCAGGTCGCCAAGTAATTGACATTACTTTTTAAGTGAATTCCGTAATTATATAAATTTAGTGTTAATATTTATGTAAATACTGGAAACATGGAGTTCATTAATATTCTTAATATAACAATTAATTTGAGCAGGGTTTCCTTACAAAAAGCTTCGTTTTACCTCGGTCTAGTCTGCAGTGAGACTAGAGATCTTCCTTCCACAATTTTTTTTATAAAGAAATTCATCTTGTTGTTGGCGACGAGATAGTGTTTCGAAAGATCGAAGCTGCGTGTGTGTGGTGAGATGTGTTCGAATAATGCGTGCGATTTGAATTGTGTCTGTTCGTTTAGGATGTCGTTTTTATTTGTTTTTGTGTGTTTGTATATTTCTAATTGTTCTAGAGTGTCTAGTTTTCGGCCTTTTGTGTGTACGTGTAGTATGTTCATGTTATTGTCGATGCTTTTATATGTGTGAGAATTCCTAACCGTTTATTTTCATCTTTCTCATTTGCTAAGCTTCCTTAATCGCATTTATGGCGTTTCCGTTCACACCATAATTACTCTTAAAACCTTTACACAGTTTTCTCAGGTGAGATTCTGAAGGCAAAGGTAGTAATTCATGCTTCAGACAATGTCTGTAACCTCTAGGCGATTTTATTTTTAACAGCAAACTGTCCAATATAAATTCATTTGAATATCGCATGCCTTTGGAACGAGCGTTACATTTCTTCAGCATCGTGTCAACCATAAGTTTTTGTTTCTTACTTAGACAACTTAAGCGATCCTCTGCTTCAGTCGAATTTATTTGGCGCGTCTTTCTTTCAAGCAAATTTATTTTAGCTTTGTAAACTGCTAATTTATTTTGTGTTCTTTTTAAGTTCCTGTTTAAGTTTCTTATTCTTTTCTTCAAATTTTGAATAACTGGTGGATCATGAGCACTAGAATTGGTTAATTTAGATGTAGAGGGAAGATTATGATTAGGGTCGATTACTTCTAAAATATTGCATTTAGCGCTGTTGCCACTAGCTGCGGACTCCTTGCGTGATTCCCGTTTCACAGGGGATTTCCGAACCTTTAATTTTTGACTTAAATAAGAAGGCAAGCTAGGAAAAATATGTGGAACAGTACCCGGCTTCAAGGTCCATCTAATTCTTGGAATTTCCACACGTTTCCCATCAATAACAAAGGAATCTGCTTTAATTAAAAGAGCATAAGCAAAATGGCATTCACAAACGGCTTAGAGATTATTATCATTTTCTTTTATATGTAAAGAGTAAAATCAATAATTTACATCAATAATGATAAAGGAACAAATATAGTAAATTTGTTATTCAAGCACAAAAGAACAAGGTATTTTAAGACCAGCAAGACAGGAGAGGCGATTGCCAACGAGATTGTTTCCACTTTAGATAGCCTTAACAAACCACTACTAGATTGTCGCTCTCAGGGTAACGAAACGGTGCAAATATGCGGGGAGCAATTAAAGGAGTACAAAATAGAGTTCTTGAAAAGAAGGAATCCGCAATATTTTTACCAATACATTTTACCAATTATATTTTTCGTAATGACAATGAACCTACAAATTGTATAAAACATTTTGATTACTTACTTACCATCTAGCAATACCAATTCTAAAAAGCTTCCTTATTTGTGATAAGAATTATGTTTCGCCTTTAATAGTGGCACATCGAGAACGGGACTGGATTACTACCTAATTTGACCTGAATTGTAAATTTTAAAATATGAGTTCTCGTTATTTAAAGACGTGTCAGAGAACGCATGAAAATAAATTCTTGTGAATCAACGGCACTTTTAATCTTAATTTACATTAGAACTTTGTAAATGTAATTTAGAACATTACAAAATTCAATCGAATTTAAGTATCCTTTTTTAACAGCTGAATAAATTAAACAAATTTCTTTGAATGTTACAGTATTCTATACAATATGTTTCCCACAATAAGCAAAGTCTAAAAAACGTTGTATCTATAAAATATACACGATTGAAGTCTTAAACATCAGATGTATCGAAATCTCATTAGTTTGTATTTGTGCAAGCGCGCAAGCGCGTATCTGTGTATTCGCGCGTTTGTCAGTTCATAAACGTAGGCTAATATCAATAATACAATACTGGCAACGGAATATTTGTAATGATAATAACAATACTAATAATAGTAATGTGTTTAATATTAATAACTAGCCCTATATCCAAAGTAAAGCGTTTAATAGACTGTAAGTGCTAACAAATATTTTCTAAAAAATATTAATTTTCTAAAAGTGTGCTGAATTTTGATTCATCTAATTTGGTTGTATTATTCAAGAAGTTTAATTAAGAAGGTTTTCAAATCTTAATAAAAATTGTTCTACTGGTTGAAATAACCTTTACTGCCAAATTTGAGGTTTCGTGGTTTTGTGCTTTTCTGTAGCAAGGCGACAATCCTTCAAGGCATAAAATTCGTGTTGGTGAAGCCAGTGTTCTGATATGGTTTCATTAATTTAGATTTTCATATGCTACAAATAGTAGAACAAAATAATAACAATATATTATAAAATGAGAGTTAAAAAGTGGTCTATAAAGACGAAAATTGAAAAAAAGATTGAGTAATCTTTCTTTTCTTTATAAAAAAAATTGTGGAAGGAAGATCTCTAGTCTCACTGCAGACTAGACCGAGGTAAAACGAAGCTTTTTGTAAGGAAACCCTGCTCAAATTAATTGTTATATTAAGAATATTAATGAACTCCATGTTTCCAGTATTTACATAAATATTAACACTAAATTTATATAATTACGGAATTCACTTAAAAAGTAATGTCAATTACTTGGCGACCTGATATTACCAGAATTTTTCATTTATAAGAAAATAATTATTTTTTAGGAAAATACGGTCCTGTAATTCATGGTCGGATAATCGGTTAGCCTAGGCGCACACTTGCGATTTTTGTTGCACGACAGATTAATGGAACACATAGTTTTAAATGCCAGTGCACTCACTTGCGACTGAGAAATCGCAGCGATTAAAAAGTAGGAACATGTTCTATTTTATCAGCGACGCGATTGTCGCTGGCTCAAATAAATCACAGTTATGTACAGACCTGCACCCACTTGCGATTCTGTAGCCACGATTGCTTGGCTGTTAGTCTTGAGACGAGTGTATTGCTGAGTAGACTAGCACCATGTCTGGCACCGAATCTGATGATACTGTAAATTGTGTCCTAGACCCAGAGCTAATTATCATTGAATCTGAAAAGCGACCAGCTCTGTTCAATAAGCGGTTAAAAGAATACAGAGACCGTAATATAAAAGAAAAACTGTGGGGCGAGGTGTGCGAAAATGTAGGCCTAATACGAAATTGGAGTGAATTATCTGCGAAGGAGAAGAAATCTGTAGTTATAAACTCGTTGTGTAGCCTAACTGTTAGGTATCTCCTCGGATAATGCTTAAGGATATGTTGTGACAATGCAAATGCCTCATCTCCTACGAAAACAAATGGCATAGGTTTCCCTAGCTCATCGTACGGTAACGTTTGTGCGTTAGGAATGTTTAATTTGTTGGTTTGTAGTCTTCGAACAAAATTTGAATTTTTGAATAAGTACATTAGAATCGCCCCGCATGCTCCTACAGCAATTGCTGTGAAACAGTAGTCAGCGTCAACTACGCCGAGAAGTATCGTTGAGAAAAAGTTCTTATAATTATAAAATTGTGAACCGGAGTTTTCGGGTTTCTTTAGTCTTATGTGCTTATCATCCACAGCACCGATACAGTTAGGAAAGTCCGTTCGATTGAAAAATTCTTTGGGATGTAATCGTAAATCCGCATGAATTTTATAAAACTGTCCATTTAGCGTCCTCTGACTGATAATTGTATGTACCCAGTATTCTTTTTGTATGGCTTCTGTTTTCCTTTTAAGCGCAAAATCAAAGCCACAAGACAAGTTGTTTCTACGACGTCCTTTCTATACTGACAAATAATGATAAAAAATTATGGTAAAATTGCGATTGATTTATCGCCAAGTGTGCGAACTTCAATATTTTTTTGCGACCACGTTTTTTTTCGTTGCGACAGATAATCGCAAGTGTGCGCCTAGCCTTAGTTAGAACTGCTTACCACAAATTGTCATGTGTACAAGTTCTCGTAGTGATGACTAACAAATTGTTTCAAGAAGGTATGTAGCAATATAGTCGTCAGATGTTGTACTATCAAGGAGAACTATTTAATAACATACACCAGCTGTGTATACAATTGAAGACATAATATTCAATGCTGTTCTGGCTTCCACTTAATAAACAAACTCGTTTTCATTCAGTGTGTGACCTTGAATACGTAGTCCCTCCGTACGTACGTTGCGTACTGTTTAGTGATGATTTATATACACTAGTCAGCAGGGCCGTTCTGAGTATAGCCTCAATTACACCTGCCGAGTACTCGGCCGAGACAGTGCGTTCGGCCGAGTACTCTACTAATGTGATCAGTACAGTCAGTACTCGGCCTAGTAACGGACGGGTGATTTGACCGAGGACAGTGGATAGAACGTGTTCTATTTTCTCGGCCGAATGAGTTCCCCCTCCACCCACGCACTATACTCGGTGCTCTACTCGTCTATCACTCGGTCAGCGAGATCAGTCGAGTCAGTGAAGTGTTAAGTGAGTCCTGTTGCGGGCGCTCTTTTTTTGTTATTATTTCATTGTACATTTTGTGCTTCTACATTTTTTAAATATGTCCAAGTGGTCCAGCGAAACAACGTTAAAGTTTGTCCAGGAACATAAAACACATGAGTGTTTGTGGGATTTCAAATCGGCTGCGTACAAAGACAAAAACGTGCGGGATGCTGCTTATCTTATCTCAAATTGGTAGAAGCAATGAATTTACCCGACTTTGGTGTGCCAGAAGTAAAAAATAAAATTAGAAATTTGCGGTCGACATACAACCAAGAAAAGAAAAAAGTCGAAGATTCTAAAAAATCGGGTAGCGGATTAAATTCAGTTTATGAATCTAATGTAAAATGGCTCAAGGAACTGGAACCTACCATGAACATTGGGGAGAAGAGGAAAACATATGATAATGTAAGTTATATTATTTATTACATACAATATTATGTCAAATAGTTTAATACATAATTTTATAAATTTCCAATATTTACACTTCATGGTCAATGAACCATTCTGCTTTGCCATGGCACTGCTCCAGAGTTAATAAAATAGCCGGCATACCTGTCTCTAAGTTCTCTTGCTTGTCTTGATGTATGATTTGCCACATTATTACGATTACTACTTGGCAATTGGTTATTAACTTCTTGTCTCCATGATCCAGGAATTGTAACACCTGCATCCACATCTTCAATGTGTAAGCTGCCTTGTGGAAGATATGTATTCGTACTCGCAATTCTCAACCAATTACGCAATGCCCATGAAGTACGAATAATTTTATCGGTTACATGTGCACTAGTCATTATAGGCTTTTGAAATATCCGAAATCTACTTGTTAGAATCCCGAAGGCGTTTTCTACTATTCTTCGAGCTCTCGACAATCTATAATTGAAAATTGTTTGTTGAAATGTTAAAGGTTTATGTGAATACGGTTTCAATATATACGTCTTCAAAGGAAAGGCGTCATAACCAACTAAAAATCCACCATTCGGCAACAAATCATTTTCCAGTTTTTCGTACATTAGAGAGTCCCTGAAAATACCGCCATCTGCGTTTCTTCCATTTGATCCGACGCTGATATAACGAAAACAGTAATCGTGGTCAACTATAGCAAGTAACACAATGCTATTGGAGCCCTTGTAATTCCAAAATTCGCTTCCACAATTTGGAGGTGCTTGATTTGTAACATGTTTTCCGTCAATACTACCATGGCATCCAGGAAAATTCCATCTAGTGTTAAAGCCATTGTCTATCACTTTCCACTCTTTTTGAGTTGTTGGCACCTGGAAATAAAAAAGTGTTGTGAAATTCTTCAGTCCCTGGTTAATATAATCTCAGGTTAAATAAAATTATTTAACCATGGAAAAATTCTGTAGTTAATGTCATGCTGAGCTACTGTAAATTCAGTTAATTAATTATACACGATAATACCAATATTAATATTTCATAATAGGTTTTAAGTCAGGTTGTAGGTTCTTTGAATATTACGAATAAACTAGAATAAACACAAAAGAATAAACAACTTTCACTAAGTAAATGTTCACCTATGAGATTGTCAGTGTCATAGTCTGCGTTTCAGTCTTAAGTTTGTCCTTTGTTTAGGGTATTTTATGTTTTTATTTATTCATTTAATCTATGCCTGTTCCATCTGTTTAATTTTATCTTAGGCCTATACCCAGGATTTCCATTCATCAATATAGAGGTTTTTATCAACGTCTTATTAATATATCAAGTATTATACTGTATTAGTCTAATCCCACAATTTAGGGAACATCATGTCACATAACAATATTCATAAATTTTTGTTCTTTTTATGTTGCAGATTAATGAAGGGCAAGAGATCGTGGATGAAAAGGATAATAATGAAGAACCTCCATCGACTTCATCACAAGTCAGTGCAGAAGCCCGTTCATCCTCCCCAAAACAAAAGAAAGCCAAAAGCCTCATTAATGCCGTGAAAGATCTCAAGCGTTTACACGCATCTATCAATGCCACTGTGGATGACGAAGATTCTTTCGATGCATTTGGGAATAGTGTTGCAAAACAGTTAAGAAAGTTGTCAGAAGAACGAGCGCTTTTGACTCAGAGTGCAATCCAAAATTTTCTGACGGATTACAGTATTCAGGATTTACGAGAAAAAAAACAACGTTCTCAGTCAACACTGGCCTACGATAACCATCACCATTTATCAGGTGCATCTACGCCATCATCATACTTTGTACCTTCACCATCACTCTCAACGACTCCTCAATACCGGTCTTCACCACAGTCAAGTGACAGCTACAGTTATACGCAGACATCGCAGTCAGCAATGTCTCAGTACCAGACGTTACCACAGTCAGCCAACAGTGCAAGTGAATTCAGTCCTACAGACTCCTCTGACAAACTGGTCTCGCTTATTTCTGCCATTTTCAATTAACTTTTGATTTAGAAACCTAAGTACTTGTGATGTTCTTATAATTAATTACATAATTCAAATATTTTAAATAAATATCTACTTCAATAGAAATATTAGTTTTAATTCACTTACCTTAATGTAATCCTTTATGTGTTCGTAAATAGCATCCAAAACGTCTGGGATAAATTTAGTTATAACTGGTTGGGACACTCTGAAGAAATATTGTAAAAAGGGATAACTAGCTCCTGTTGCAAGAAAACATAAAGTGACTTGTAATTTCACTTTTGCTGGAATAGCAGCTCGCAAAACAGTGTCTGTTTTTTGAATTTTAGGAGTTATAGCTTTAAGTAAAGAATCAAACTGCTCTAATCCCAGTCTCATAAAAGATCTATATTCTCTGAGATCTTCAGTTTCAAATTCTCTTAACAGGGTTGCAGTTGCTCCCCTAACATCTCTTCTCAATAGCCACGGTCTTGTCCATAATCGTTTTCTATACTGCTGATTTCATGTTCGATTTTCTCTATTAAGGCAGGTATGATCAAGTTACAATACTGTTTAAAAACTGTCTTCTCTTTTTTCATTTTGCCCCGCTGCGAAACCATGTTTAACGTATTCGAACCGATCTCAAAACGGACTGACTCGTCCACTGTCCCTCCGCATGTAATCACCTCTCTCCACTAAAGTTGCTCGGCCGAGTACCGAGTAGCGAGTGACTCGGCCCAGCACTCGGCAGGTGTAATTGCAGCTTAAGTTTGCCGCTGGAGTGCAAAGTGTAATTTGCCGCTTTTATAGAAGGGGGAGAGGGTCAACGAAAATCATGAAAATTATCAATGTTTTTTTCAATATTTTATATTTCAAAATTCTAAATTCTAATATAAATTTTAGCTACACAAAAAGTACACAAATAATATGTACATTTAAAAAATTAAAAATGAATTAAGTTAAAAATTACTTACATAATTAATTAAAAAAAATATATAAGAGCACATTACATGTAATGTTCGTATTGAAAACCTAAATCGCTGACTAATAAAAATTTACTTTTCTTGCTTTAATTTCAGCAAATTGTTTAATTAGCTGTTCTAGACTTAAATTTTCGCAAATTTTATTTTCAATTGAAATTAAAGCAAGAGAATTTAGGCGATCTTGCGAGGTTGAGGTCCGTAGGTAATTTTTTATTAATTTTAATTTGGAAAATGATCGCTCTCCACTTGCCACAGAAACAGGTAGGGTTAATAAAATCCGTAGTGCAATGGATAAATTGGGAAACTCAGATATTAGACCATTTTTATATATATAGCTTAAAATTTCTTTGGGGGAATTCTCAGTTTCTATAAAATTTTGTATGTTTTGGATCTCGTCTACTAGATCTGTTGCATTAATGTCTTTGGGGCAATCTGTGTTAGACAAATCGGATAATAACAATTCCAAGTCAGCACAGCTTTTCATCAGTTCTAACCTAGATACATTTTTAATTTCTCTAAAATTATGTAAAAAAATAAATTTATCTTTATATGCTTGTATAAGCTCAAAACGTTCTTGTACGGCAGATAACGTAGTATCTAGAACTGCATAGAAGAAATTTATTTTAAATTTACTTTTAAGATCCGTAGTAGTTTCGTCTGCAGATTCGTAGTCGAACATTCGTGGTCTTTTGCAAGATCTAACACAAACATTTTCTGGAAAATTTGCTTCTATATCAATTGCTTTAGAAATTTCGGTTGCCATTTCGAGTACACTTTTAAAATATTCATCATCATCAGTTCTAAAATTTTTCAAGGTTTCGTTCAATTTCGCCAAGTACTCAATTGACTGTAAAATGTTAATGTCAGTACCTTCGAGTAATTTACTAACGATATTTACATTAAACAGAATATCATGCCAAAGGATCAACGAACATATAAATTTATATGAACGAATTTTGTTCAACAAAACCTGCGCTTGATGCTTGGTGTTGAGATCAAAAACATCATCTTTGTCCTCCAGAATAGTACTAAGAGCATTGATATTTTTTGGTAAATCCTTCGCAAGAGGTTTGAGTGCATCCGTTCTACTTTCCCAGCGAGTGTCAGATAGTGGCTTGAGTGTAAAATTTGGAAATTTGTTTAATAATACAGCCCAACGTTTTGTACTAGAGGAAAAAAAATTATACAGTTCTTGAATGATTCCAAAAAAATCTATGGTTTCATAAGATATTTTTGCCGCATCATTAACCACTAAATTCAGAGTATGCGCAGCACAAGGTACGAAAAAGGCCCGCGGATTGATATTTAAAATTTGTTTTTGCAAACCATTATGCTTGCCTTTCATATTGGCACCATTGTCGTAACCCTGGCCGCGCATATTAAGAATATCGATTTTATTTTTTTCTAAAAATTCTAAAATATATTTGGTTAATCCTGCCCCAGTTTGTGAAGTTAACTTCACAAAACCCTAAAAAGTGTTCTCTTATTTCAACTTCCCCAATCTCAGCATTGTAAATAACAAATCTCAAAATAACTGTCAATTGCTCTTGATGACTTTGAAAATATCTGGGACATTTATTTTTTCAATTTCTTCATTTACAACATTTTCTGACTATTAGATTATTTAAATTTTCAATTATTAGATCCTTGGATCTAGAATAAACTAAGTGTTAAATAATCTCAAAATAAATAACTCGAGGTGCAATACATAAGGAATTTTAACAGTAAGCCAAATTAATCAAAATAATTCCGTACTATGTATCAATACCAGTGTACAAGATCGACTATTCACAGCGAGCATGCTGTGGATTGTTACAGAGTTTTGTCTTTACTCTCACTTATAGCTTAAAGTCTCTGGTAAAACTAAATGTTCATATTTCCTTCTTTATTGATTGGATTTTCAGTGTTGTTTAATTGTAGTATAATATTGTTGTATTGTGATATGTATGTTACATGCCTAAAATACGGACAAGGTGTGTCACACTGTTTACGTCATATGGATACAGTTTTGGAAGCAATCTACACTTAATATTAATTTGGGAAAGCTGTTCCTTAAAATGTACGAGTATATCCCCATCATTTACGTACACCTCAAATTTACATAGGAACCCAAAGCGTTTTTCTAACATTTTGAAATTAGAGAAATGGCTTGAAATTTTAATTGACAGTTTGTCCAAAATTTCTATTAGAGAACATCGCAATTCTTGCCGAACAGTTATTGCAGAAACATCTGCATACCCCCTAGCATTGTGCGCTTCCTTCTTATCCTTTTTGTGATACTGACACACCATTTATTACATACCTTCTCTGCCTTAGTAATGACATTGTCACACACCTCATTCCTGCAAACTTTTAATTTGTCCGATAGCGTCTCCAGAAGTGTCAATGCTTTAATAAAGTTTATTCCTTTGGTCTGGGGGATTTTCAAGATTTTGTTCATTGAAGAAAGAATATCTGTCCAGAAAAAAGAGTAAGGTTACAAAATTAAAGTTTTCTATTGTATTAATTATAAATGCTGCATCTTCCCTCATATCAATTGTTCTAGTTGGTGTATCCCTCAGTTTCTCCAGTGCAGTGATCACTTCATCCAGCTGAGTGGATATTGCTTTAACTACATCTGCTTTTTAACTCCACCTGGTACCACAATGTCTTTTTAGAGTAATATTTATTACACCGTAATTTGTTATCATAATGAACCGTAATTACGATGCTCAAAAATAGACTAATACTGTTTACCACGCAATGTTTATGACAACAGACAAGCTGGCTGGTTACGCTTCTTTTATAAAAGGAATAGCCATATGAAAGAAACAAGTTGTTCGTAGTTTTATAAGTCTACGCTCACTTTGCTGCCCTCCTGGCTATGCTGTCTGGGGCGGCTGCCCCTTGCCCCCCCCCATAACTATGCCTCTGATAGAAGTAGAATAATAATACACATATCAGTAATGACCACAAGGAAATCAATCTATTTATGTTTTTATTTTTCTTCCATTTTAGATAGACGAATTATAGTTACTTACTTGTTTTCTATGTCTGTGAGTTTGTTAAAATCTGTGTTTAATTATTCATAAAACTAACTTTACAAAATAATAATTAAAAAATAAATCATGTTTAATATACTATTATGTGTAATAGACGGTCACAGACTGACCAGGATTGTCGAGTAATTGATAAAATTAATGAAGCTCTTGCAGACAGGTTGAAGACTAATAAGTCAGGTATACATGTATTTGCCAAACCCTATTTTGATGTAAATAATATTATACATGAGATACAAGAGAAGTTTCATAACTTTAACAGAAGAGTCACATTTAGTAAGAAAGTCCTTTTCTGTAGTTATTACAAACAACATTCTGAACTCAAATCAAGAGCCACAGGAAAAAGTGTTGCCACTGTATAGTCTGTTACTTGTTACTGAAATCAATACAAACACTTTAATAACAGTGATGTGAGCTTGACACCCCACATTAGTGACTAATCTTTTCATTGGTTGGGGTCTGGTCTATGGTTCCAACAATAGTTTTGTTAAAATATTATAAGTAAATTTTAATTCAGGTATCAAATTTTACTAGAAACGTGATAAATTTAAATGAAACTTTAATTTTTTGTACTTGTGCATTACCCCCCCCCCTTAACAATTGGTACATTCCATCTAGATGCTGATTTTCCAGACTAATTCCTAAAAGCATAGGAAAATTGGTTTTTGGTGTATACTGCCACTGCAACTCATAAAAGTAATAAATAAAGCCACAACCAGTGGGTATACATAACCTTCACACATAAAAACACCAGCACATGTTAACATATATTACATACACTGAATTCAGACAAATGGGAGCAAACCACTTTAAATATTCAAGAATAAGGTCAGGAAATGGATTTTTATTTAGTTGAAAAACTTTCACCCCAAGAAAAGTAATAAACAAATAAAACTAATACCTACTTATCTAAGCCCACTGACCTATGTCAACACAGCCTACAACTTGTACAATACGGTAGGCAAACGATTTTGGCACATAGGTACAGACGAATTGAAATGAAACCACTTTCATAACCTTCTGCTTA
Source organism: Magicicada septendecula (assembly GCA_034769895.1). Classification (NCBI taxonomy): domain Eukaryota; kingdom Metazoa; phylum Arthropoda; class Insecta; order Hemiptera; family Cicadidae; genus Magicicada; species Magicicada septendecula. The sequence continues at coordinate 157,082,594 of CM068372.1, forward strand.
AATACATTAAACCATACAACATATTTTATCATGTCTAATTGTTATTGGGTGTACTTGTTTCGTGGTCTAAATTGTTTATTTTATTTTAGTTTATACCATCGCATCTACTGAACACCCTGTCTGTTTTCCTTATTTTGATGACAACATGAAACATATTAATAGTGATAAAAACTGATACTGATATCGGTGGTTGGTTATATAACTGCACAAGTACCAATTTATTTTTACAAATCTTAACATTCTAATTTAAAATAAATAAGTGGTTTCTTTTTTGTGTTGTTGCTAGCACTGCAATACAAAAGTATTCTGGACTCAAATTATCATAAAATGTTAATTACATACTAACACAACATTTTGACCGTTCATAATCAGTGGTTGCCTTTTGAAGTACCAGAACATTTCAACAAAATGTCTTGTAAAAAGTAAAAAAAAAAAAGAAATGTAATTGCATAAACACAACTTGCTAATAAGGCCATGAGTCTGTAGGTTTTTAGTCATTATACCTTCCACAGACAAGTACTCTCACACCTGGAATTGTGGAAATGGGTGGAAACTCTTACAGTCTGTGGGCATTATTCATAAGTTTTATTCATGCGTATAATTTTTTTATTTTACGTCATTTATTGTGTAATTATATATAATTTTTTTTTAAATTATAGATCAGTTTTTGTGGTGTCACTGTACATACGCACCGATTCTGAGTGGCTGAAGCAATGTGTGTGTGTAATTAATGCTTAACAATGGTGAAAGTTTATAGTGTAAGATGTTGGCATCATCATCCAACAGAGGTACAACCAATCTATGAGCCTGACCTCCTGAAGAAATCTTTACCATTTTGGATGATCCTCTGCTGCTGTTCTCCATCAGACTCTAAGCACCTTCTGTCAGACACCCAGCATGATTCTTCAATATTTAGCGTCTTTAAATTTAGGAAAGTAAATATGCATATCACCTGTGTGTGTTCACGGTAACTGTGAAACAATATCAATTAGTGCAAATAATAAACTACTCGAGTCCCTGATCTCGGGTGTTACAGAAACTCTATAAACTATTGCAAATATTAAACTCTTACCTTAGGGGTTGCTCCAAGGTTCTACAGACGAACACAGCTGCAGAAAGGATTATTTGAAGGTTACTGGTACACATATAAATACGCAGTTTATATTCAAACAAATGCTTCTGATTTATTAAACAAGTTAGTTATTTCGTTTTGGATTACTTTGATGATAATTTAAAAATACATTGAATCAATACCAAATAATATAATCTTATACAATCACACTGATTAACCAATGGAATACTTCTTAATTCTAACCTCTTACAAATAACTTTTTTGTTATATGAACCAATACGTTTTCTTTTATAGAGCTCTTTAAACTTTTATTAGGTCACATTGGAAAATTTACTTTAAATTTTTAATTAATAGTTTGTTTATTGGTACTTAACCAAATCCTGAGAAGTTCTCGTTGTTTTCACCATCACCGCGTGTAAGATACCGTTTACTCGAGCACTTCGCACTTCAATGTTTCACACGTTCATACAGTTATTGTACTGGATAGACCGACGATGTTTTTGGCCCATCTCACACGCCGTTGGTACTGAGTTTACTGTTTCTTTTGTTTAATTAAGTTTTAACTGATTGGTTCACTGGTTCCACATTATAAATGCAAGATAAAAGTCGGCCGATGTAATTTTACTGGCACTTAGATGTTTTATGCTGCTGGCCACGCTATATTGTTTATACATTTTATCCTTTTTAACGAGTAATGTTTTTACCATTAACTGGATAGGCCGAATTGATTTTATGGCCTATATTGCACGCCCGAGGCCACTGATTTACAAACTGTATACTGCTTCCGGCTGCTGTCTGATGTACACACTATGAGGGCAATCTGCTTACTGTGATTCACAAGGGAGACTGCTACTGGGGCTATTACGTAATATGTCTAGTCTGGCTGTCTAGACATCAGTTGTTTATGCTAACATTGTGTTGCACTGGGGCACCTCACAGGTGGATACTGACAATTAAAAACTAAAACTGAATTTAAATTAAAACTGGGGTAGCACACAATTCTGTACCATTACAATACCCCCCCCCCAATGAGAGGTTGGATGTCGAAACATACAAACTCTCATTGCTTGAAACCTAAGAGGATCAGTGAGGATATGGCGCCGCAACCCCCCTGAACTCTCTACTAAAATCATGGGTACTTACCCCCCTAGTCTGGTGACCGTGGCAGCACCCATCCTATCCTACTGGACTTTTCTGTTCGAGATCCCAACACCATAAGCTCGGACAGATACCCGCCACCATATCACCCGACTCTAAAACATTTACGCAAAATATCAACAACGGGCCTTCCATTACTCCATATCCACAACTGACTGATTTCCTCTTAGCCGTACTGGTTCATTAATTGCAAAGTATTGGTTCGTTTGTTACAAAATATAACCTAACTGTCTACTTACAGCTAATTCCATACAAATTAAATAATACTCACTGTATACTAATTACCCCTCCAAAATAACACATTGATTATGCAAACATTTTTTTATTGTTGTTACCCAAAAATTTCCTTCATTTTCCGTTTAAGTAAAGTACATATTTTACTCACTATATATTTTTTTTTATCAGTTATTTATTTTACAATTATGGTCAAAATCCAGATCAAAATAAATTTAAATTCATTATTCACCTTTTTAATAAATTAAGTACCAATTTAATTCCTCAAAACTCGAATTTACAGTAATTACCTCATTATATCAATCTCATCTGTTCAGTTTCATTTGCTTTAATTACATTTTTCAAAATGATTTTACATTGGCAACATTCTCTCACATAGATATGAACTGCATTACAATCAAAACACTGAGTTATTTTCTTATTACATTGTAACAAAATTACCTCCATTTCAACACATCTTTCATTTCTTGTGTTTCATAATAAGATTTTGCTCAAGGCACTGATTCATCAAAATACAACATTCTTGTTGTTGTCAACTTCAACACATGGCTGTAAACATTGGTCACACAACACACAACATACCTGTTTACATAAACAGTTGTATGCCAGACTTGTTTTATAAACACTGAGTCAGTCTCAACATTCTGATTACATCACACCTAATACCTGTACTTCTAATTTTCAATTTCTATAAATCTTTTAGTTAACATATTTATCAACTAATATTTTATTATAATTCAGATCAAATATCATTTTAAATTACTTTAATTCCACCTCCATTCAAAATAATTTGGTTTTAGTTACATTGTTTAAAACGCTTTTAATATAAACACACAATTCAAAATAAAATTCATTATTACCTATTGTTCATTATTATTGTTAATTCACAAAATAAAATATTATTATGATTATTATAACATACCGGTACTACAAACATTGTTACATGAACAATTTTACAATACAAACACAATTAATTTTACTATCAATTTATTTACAATCTTTTATCATTATTTTTTCAGTTTACCACACCTCATTTCCTAGATTAGCAAGGTCAGAACCATATACTAAAGTATTTAAAATGTCCATTCATTGAGTTTATATTCAACCTCCATCATCGTGTAATAGTCTTATCTTCACGTAACATTTTTCAATTTTATTTATGCACATCATATGGCTATCATTTGTGTAATAACCATAAAAATTTGTTTTTTCCATTGTACCATAAGAATAATACATAGGGTTACCTCCCCTTATTATTTTGCCATAAACCAAGTCAACATTATTGTTTTTTGTCAAGTCTCCGTAAGTTTCTGTTGTTACACCCCGGTACGTTACATCATCACAATTATCTGCTACTACCAGTACACTACTTCTCCCAACAGGTAAATATTTATCATCAATATACACATTGTTTACTACAATACAAGGTAAATCTACCATAATATTCAAATTCATATTCAAACTCTCTATCAACTCTTTATAACTTCTATTTAACTTGAAACACTCTAACTCTTTCTCTCTATCTCATAATCACTTTCATCACAATACTTCTCACAACATTTCACATTCTCATTCCACACAGAGGGCAACACAACATTATTACAACACATCCTGGCCTTACCAGGGAAACCATAATACATAAAGGGACTATTATTTGCAGACCTTTTGTCTCCCAAATAAACTAATAAGGAACCTTTGTCCTCATACAACACTTGTGAAGCATTTACTTCATATATACTACAAGAAAACTTTGCCCTCTTTTTATACTCTGCATTTAAACTATCTCTCCATTTTTTCTCCAACTCCTCAATACTTATTACCACTTTCTTACTAACATCAACTAGCGTACTACTCTCAATATTACTACTATTATCTACTGTATCACTTTTTGATACCCCATTTTCACATTTATTACCCACTTTATTTATGTCTGTTTTATTGTCTACCACACACACACACACACACACACACACACACACTCTCTCTCTCTCTCTCTCTCTCTTAACTCCTCTGTTTCTCTTTTTGTTTCGCTACATATTTCGTTAATTCGCTCATTAATACTACACAATGAATTGGTTAATGCGTCAAACTTAGCATCAATGGTGTCAAAGCGTTTATTTAATTCGCTGAATTTAATCTCGTTAGTGTCAAAAGGTTTGTTTATTTCGCTACTCATAGTCTCAAACTTTTCATCACTATTGTCTAAACGATTATTTAAGGCATTTAATTTACTGTTCATCTCGTCCTTAAATTCATTAAAATTATTGCTTAACATCATACTTTGTTTTTCTAACATTACTTGTATCATATTCACTATATCGTTATTGTCATTTTGCTTGTTTTGGATAGGCGTTGAATGAATCTTAGCGCTTTCCATTGTCACTGACTCTGTTAGGCTTATTTCATTTATTACCGTTTCGGTTATTACTGTATTTACTTGATTGTCTGTACTTGTACTAGTCAAGTCAACGTTGTTGACTTTATCACTGTTACTCTCCATTTTTTAGTAAATATATACTTGTAAATGCATACTTAGTAAACTACACAATCGCCCTCACTTCCAAATAACCTGTTCTGCAGCTTAATTAGGCCTGATCTGTGTGATTCTATTAAATCACACAAATCGTCCAACTGTACGGGTGCCACTGAACTATATTAATTATTTCAATATTAATAAAATACTCTCGTGTCCCTGTTCTTGGGCATCAGTGAAACCATATTAATTAGTGCAAATATTAAACTAATCGAGTCCCTGATCTCGGGCGTTACTGAAACTCTATAAACTATTGCAAAAATTAAACTCTTACCTTAGGGGTTGCTCCAAGGTTCTACAGACGAACACAGCTGCAGAAAGGATTATTTGAAGGTTACCGGTACACATATAAATACGCAGTTTATATTCAAACAAATGCTTCTAATTTATTAAACAAGTTAGTTATTTCGTTTTGGATTACTTTGATGATAATTTAAAAATACATTGAATCAATACCAAATAATATAATCTTATACAATCACACTGATTAACCAATGGAATACTTCTTAATTCTAACCTCTTACAAATAACTTTTTTGTTATATGAACCAATACGTTTTCTTTTATAGAGCTCTTTAAACTTTTATTAGGTCACATTGGAAAATTTACTTTAAATTTTTAATTAATAGTTTGTTTATTGGTACTTAACCAAATCCTGAGAAGTTCTCGTTGTTTTCACCATCACCGCGTGTAAGATACCGTTTACTCGAGCACTTCGCACTTCAATGTTTCACACGTTCATACAGTTATTGTACTGGATAGACCGACGATGTTTTCGGCCCATCTCACACGCCGTTGGTACTGAGTTTACTGTTTCTTTTGTTTAATTAAGTTTTAACTGATTGGTTCACTGGTTCCACATTATAAAAGCAAGATAAAAGTCGACCGACGTAATTTTACTCGCACTTAGATATTTTATGCTGCTGGCCGCGCTATATTGTTTATACATTTTATCCTTTTTAACGAGTAATGTTTTTACCATTAACTGGATAGGCCGAATTGATTTTACGGCCTATCTTGCACGCCCGAGGCCACTGATTTACAAACTGTATACTGCTTCCGGCTGCTGTCTGATGTACACACTATGAGGGCAATCTGCTTACTGTGATTCACAAGGGAGACTGCTACTGGGGCTATTACGTAATATGTCTAGTCTGGCTGTCTAGACATCAGTTGTTTATGCTAACATTGTGTTGCACTGGGGCACCTCACAGGTGGATACTGGCAATTAAAAATTAAAACTGAATTTAAATTAAAACTGGGGTAGCACACAATCCTGTACCGTTACAACTGTAGCTACAGAAATTAATTTTACAGACCTACACATGAAGGTAAAAGTTATATCTACTAGTAAGCTCCCCAAGCTGCAGAACTTGCTCACTATTTTGAATGATACTTGTTCTTAAATACAATCAGATTAACAAAGTCTAACAGGGCTGTACTATTACAGTTCTATCTATATGTCAATACAGTACACATGCACGTTCATAGGTTCTAATGACTTTCATCTCACCGTGTGCGTGTGTGTGCATGTGATAAAACTAGAATTTGGGTATATGTTTTAATGTCTCTGATGTGTTCAATTAGCAGGAACTGTTACACACGCATGGAAATCTGTTCTTTTTGTCCAACGTAGACTTGAGACAGTAACTGAAAAACATCAGAGGTTGAATATTTTTTGTTATGTATACTTATAAGAGATAGTTGAAAATTTCGCAGAATGGAAATGAAAAAACAAGCTAATTGTTACAAAAATGACTTTATTTTTCTATATAATTTCCCCCAACTTCAATACACTTGGTCCAACGCTTCTCTAATAATTCGATCCCTGTCTTGAAGTAATATTCTGAAAGATCCGTAAAATACTCCTCTACAGCTGCCATTATCTCTTCATTTAATGAAAAACGGTTTCCAGTCACAAATTTTTTAAGGTTTGGAAATAGATTTTCAAAATCACTTACTATGAAATGGGCCGACCACAGATTGTATAGATAACTTGTACAGTTCGTAACTAATTTCAAATTATTGGGTACAACTTTCCCACTGATTAAAGTTACTGACAAAAATTGAAAAAGTTCCTCACTAATCACTTTTTGAAGTCATATTTGATGTCCCTATTTCATTTCACATAAGAAAAAGTGTCCGACTTAGGTAAAATAACTATCCATTACATTCATAAGTTTACATTGTTTAATTTTGTGTACATAATATTCTTATTTTCCAACACAGTAACTACAAATTTGAGCCCACAACACTTTCAGTCAGGCTAACATCAGTGAAATCTCCATTTGAATTATATTCGCAGTGCTTTCTTTACACTGTCTAGTAAATAGTGAAAAGAGGATTAGATCAGTATTTATCAAACTTTTATCCCGCTTCAGAACTTGTTTTTATTTCAAGCGCCCTTTGCCCCACCAGCGAAACAATTCACAGATCTTTTCTTTATACTCTTTGTAATTTAAAAAAAAAACAATACAATTATATAAAAATGTATACTTAGTATTCCTTAATCAACGTCACCCTTGTGTTTGCCGAACACAAACAAGTTTTTTTATATCTCGTTCTATTGCTGACAGGTTATTGTACATTGTACAGGTTATTTCAGGTTGTGCGCGCGCGCACACACACACACACACACACACACACACACTTATGCATCTGTCCATATGAAAAGACAATTCTTTGATTAGCTGATAAATAACTCACTCTATCAAATGAGAACTAAAAGGTGAGGGTTTGTCTGCTGAATAATAATAACATGTGACCAACACACTTGGGGGGGGGGGTTCTATCAATGCAGGCGACACACACAATGGTGTGAGGGTAGAGCTACATTCTGGAGGGGACCACTCCAAGAAACATATTGTTACGACGGTCTACTGATCATCGTATGGTACATTGGAAAACAAAATACAAGACACCAATTACGTCACTAGTCACCAGCTTTAATTATCACAATTAACCAGTTTGTAATTAACAAGACAGTCTCTTACAACAAATAAAATAAAAGTTCTTCACACGCCATAAAAATGTCTACTAATATAAAACACAATTCTCGTCAACAATCGCCCCACACAACACATAAAACACGTAACACTTTGCTACAATACCCGAACCGCACTGAGATATATCACAACTCAAATTGAAACTGATCGTCGTTGAATACTTGTATTTATACCCTCCCAAAATACTAGAATATTCCATACTGCGCATTAACAATAAAGGAAAACATTAGAGCATAATTCATTGCGGCCTTGACACAGTTTGCGCGGTTTCTGTCAGTCTAGCTAATGTGTTGAGATTCACGTACACCACACAGATTACAGCCGGATTCCTCTGGAACATTCGATAAACACGTAGACTGTTCTGTAATGTCGTAACACAGCCTCCTCCATAAGCCTGTTCGTCCCGAACTGGCAAACCGTCTATGAAGTAATACTTGGCCAGGCGATCCAGGTGGATGACTTAGAACTTTCTTTGTCCTTCCTGTTGAATCCTATACACAACATTGTTGATCCTTATTTTCACAGTGTAGGGTCCTTCCCAGTTAGTCTGAAGCTTAGGTGAGCGACCACGACGGCGCTTTGGGTTGAACAACCAGACCTGATCTCCTTCTTGGAAACCCACACTATTGTTGCGAATGTTGTATCAAGTTTTCATTTTATCACTGGCAATCTTTAGCCGTCCTCTTATCAAGTGATTCATTTCTCTCAGTTGGTTTTCTAATTGCGAGGAATAGTTCTGTGGCTCTTGGGACCGAGTCTCAGGTGATCCGAACATCAAGTCCCCAGGAAGACGAATCTCCCGCCCAAACACCAATTTTGCTGGGGTCATGTCGGTTGTGTCGTGTATTGATGACCTATATACGCCATGAGGAATTGTGGTATACGTTAGTCCCAGTCTGTTTGGTTCTCGTCAACAACCTTCAAAAGATGCTGTTCAAGTGCCCTATTGAATCTCTCAACCATTCCGTCCGACTGAGGATGTAGAGGCGTTGTCATGGTCTTTCGAATTCCGAGTAGATGCCATAATTCTTTAAAAACTCCTAATTCGAAATTTACCCCTTGATCCGTATGGATTTCCATAGGGGGTCCATAACGGTAACAGAAGTTGTGAACTAACTCCTTTGCCACAGTGGTAACCTCCTGATTTGGAATTGCTTAACTTCCACCCACTTAAAAAAGTAATCACATACAACCATGATGTACTGGTTTCCATCGTCAGTAACTGGGAATGGTCCAGCAATGTCTATGGCAATTCTCTCGAAAGCCAGACCAACGTTATACTGTCTCCGCTGCTAACAAAGTCCGGCTGGCAAAAGCGATCGTCCGATGTTCCTTATGCTCACCCTCCTGGTATAGTTCCGCGCCGAGGGCTATGTTGCTGGCATCCGTCTGTAAATAAAATTTTTGCTGAAAATCGGGATGATTCATCATTATCATACCCATAAACTTTTCTTTAATTTCGTTAAAGGTAACTCTTTCCGCCTCTCCCCATCTCCATTGTTTATTCTTTTGTAATACTGCACTTAATTTAGAGGTTACTTGCGAATAATTTTTCTGAAATTTCCTATAAAAGTTACATAAACCTAAAAAACTTTGCAACTGTTTGATATTTTTAGGTTCAGGGAATCTCATTATTGCTTCTACTTTTTCGGGGTTAGCTCGAATTCCGTCAGGTGAAATAATGAAACCCAAAAAATGTATCTTTTGCTGTAAAAATTTTGATTTCTCCCAGTTTACTGTTAAACCCCCTCTTTGTACCTACCTATTCTAAATGTTCTGCATGTTCTGATAACGTTCTTGAAGCTATTAAAATGTCATCTACGTATACAGTTAAAAACTCTAAATTCTTCGGTTGCAAAATCTCATCTAAACATTTTATAAAACTAGCCACACTAGTGTTGAGTCTGAAAGGTAGTCGTTTGAATTGGTAATTTTTCCCATTAAACAAAAAAGCAGTATATTTCCTACTCTATATCTCCAACGGGACCTGCCAGTAACCCGCAGTTAAGTCTAATGATGTCATATATTTAACCCCGCTGAATTTCTGAAAAATTTCGTCCATGGGTTCGGGTGACTCCCGATCCGGAATAATAATCTGATTTATTCTGCGTGCGTCTAAACATAACCGCACTTTACCATCCTTTTTTATAACAACTACAGGGTTTGAATAGGGTGACACTGATCTCTCTATTATATCCCCCTCCATCATTCGGTCTATCATCTGAACCACTCTATGCTTAGAAAAAGACACTGGATAACTTCTCTGCACAAAAGGTGTGTGTTCCCATACTTTCAACTCACATTCATAGTTCCTGGCTCTTCCAGGTAACTCCGCAAAAACTTCTTTAAAATGGTCCACTACTGCCCACAACTCCTTGCGTTGGGGTCTCCCTACAACTCCACCTTCGTTAACAAATTTATCTGCCCTGTTTTCCCACACTCTCTCTTCGCTTACATCTACCTCTCTCTCTCTCTCTGCATACATTCACCCTCGCTTCTGTGTCCCCCCTATCAACTGGATGGTGTACAACCCTTATTCCCAAAATTCTTATATTATCTATCACCCGTTAAAAACTGACCCTAACCGGTTTAGTTTCCTTGTCTAACTCTAACACCCGTTTATTAAAGTCAATCACTGCTTTGTGTCTTTTAAAAAAATCGTTTCCCAAAATTACCTCTAAATTCAACCCTCTTACTACTAAGAATGTATTCTCGAATTCAACCCCATTTATCAACATGTTTAATTGGACTTGTTTAGTCACCCTTTTACTTCGAACCCCCGTAATCCCTATTATAGCGACTCCCGCAACTGGTAAACATGGAATATTTTTATTTATTTCTTTTAATTTCTCTAGCCCATTTTCAGATATCACTGATACCTCACTACCTGTGTCTATTAAGGTTTTAAACTCCTTACCTTCCATATTGACTGTCACCTCTGTCAGTCCGGTCTCCTGTTCGATAATCTCTGCATCGTCTTCCTCCAGCAATTCCTTTGATATGTCTGTTTTAATTAGCTGGCTCCGATAGTGACACTCCTCTTGTACCCCGCTGCTACCTGCTGACAATGGTTGGGTCCTTTCGTCCACTGTCCTTGCTAGTTTCCCTGTGGTACTGCGGCGCTGCCTTGTGAATATCCTCCTTTACCCCTCGTCATATTTCCACCTCCTCTGGGTGCTCCTCGGCTGCTATCTCCTCCTCTCTGCTGCTGACTGTGCTGGTTGTACGCTATGTTGCTTCGCTGACAGTCCCTCGCCTTACTACACCTATAACAGGTCGTTCTTACAGAAAAAAATTCAACATGGCACTCCGAACATCGCCAATCCTCGCCTCTATTACCACTATTACTTCCACGCGCCCCTCTATAAGAGGTTGGTATTCCCCTGGATTGATGATAATTCCCGTTAGCGTAACGCTGGCGGGTTCAGACGCCTACCCATTTCCTGTTCCTTTATGTTTTGAAAGATATCTAATATCTTCTCAAGCTCCGTAATTTCTGTAATTTCACGTGTCATCAGAGTGATCTGTATCTCTCGAGGTAAGTGTTTACTTATGTGTCGCACAAATGATCGGAACGGTAGCGGTGGCTCTAAATATTTTGCCTCGTATAACCGCATTACATACATCGTCACGTTATTCCTGTGGGTCCCAAAATTACCGGATCCCATGATTTTACTACGTAATACTTCTTGCTCTTCTCCTGACCAATATTTACTTCTAAAGGCCCTCTCAAAACTCTGATAATCTACCCAATCTATTTTATGTACCTCCGCCCACACCGCGGAACTCCCTTTAAAAAATATCATTATTTTTAATAACTGCACCTCCCAACTACTACTACAGAACTGATTGAATTCTTCCACTCTATTTAAGAATTGCATGGGGTGTACCCCTCTATTGTCACAATTAAACAATTCTAAATCAATATCAGTATTCATGTCTCGAGTAATCACTACTTGCTCAGCAACACTACTAAGTTTTTTACTTATCGCTACATTTAACTCATCTTTGACATTAACTATGCTTTGTTCAATTGACACAAATTTATCATTATTTAAACATTCAAATTGCATGCAACGTTTATCCATTACATTTACTGTATCTTGTATCACTTGTATTTCTATTTTACAAGTACTTTCTATTTCATTTATCTTAAGATTAGTATTGGTTTCATATGTCTTAATTTTATCTCTAATTTCTTCTATCTTATCAACTGCACAATTAAACTTATACTCACTGCCAGCATTACATTCATTTATTTTATGTTCAAAATTTTCTTTTACTTCGTGAATTTGTTCATTAACTTGTACTTTTACTGCATCTGACACTTGTTTGTTGACATCGTTAAATGTCTATTTAATTGCTCATTTACCGACTCTATCACTTTTTCTTTTATTGTCTTTAAATGTTCGTTAATCTCGTTTAGATGTTTATTCAAATTACTTTCACTTTTGATATTTTGTTGTTCCATCTCCCCCTTTATTTCATTAAATTTAGCATCAAAGTTATTATTCTGTTCATTTAATTTACTGTCATTAATATCAAAATGTTCGTTAATCTCACCCCTTAATTCATTAAATTTTTCATCATTAACATCAAAACGATTATTGATGTCGCTACTTATTTCATTAAATTTAGTGTCAAAACGATTAGACATCCGTTTAATCTCCCCCATAACCAATTTCCCGTTTCGTCATCAGTTTTATTACTTTCCCTAGTCGAGACGGGAGTTGAATGAACTCTCACCTCGTCCATAACAGCTGACACTGTCCAGCTTTCTTTATCTACTATAGGAGTTTCTGACTGAATTTCTGATTCACTTATAACAGCTGAGTCAGACAAACTGACTTCGTTTTCCGCATTTTCCATTGTATTAAATTTAATTCAACAGTTAATACAATGAAATATTTAATTCAGCGTAATTTTGTATGTAAAACTTACTTTTCCACTCAATGTGCCATGTGCTACTATGAACACTTTCAATTACACTAGTACATTATACTACTCAACATAACCACACTTATATGAAACGTAATTGTTTATGACAATTTTATATAAAATGCCTTTACCACCACCTACCCTCTGTGCCACAAATAGGTCTCTTTCATATAATATTCTTATATAAAAATCCTATTTTTTTAAATTTCCCCTTTTTATTTATAGAGCTCTTTCTTTAATTCTCGTTTGATTAGATTTACAATAGTTACTTCTGTTTTGCGCATTACTGCTGTGGCCGTCTTCACGTGGTTGCAACACTACCGTTAATTCGCTTTGGTTCACTTTAGGTCCGAAAATCACTGTTTAGCTCTTTGATGTAAATTACTTTTGTTCACATTTTTTTTCTGTCTTACATACATTCACTTTTTATTTGTCGGCCAACTTTAAAATTTTGCTCGAGCACTGATATAGAGAACCGCGCGGTTCGAAGGACCTCAGTCGACTGCGGCGAATCACAAAAATGGCTAACAGCGTCTCTCGACGTTCACCTGCCTTGTTTCACCACAGGAAGCAGGTCTCATTGTAGATTTGAGTGGTTCATTCTATTAGCGGAAAAGGTCTCGCCGTGGTGCATTTTGGGTTCGAGGCTGTATATTTTTTCCCATAACCTTTCTCGTCCTCTGAGCACATGTCGAATTTTACGTCGCAAAAGGTGACACACACGTGCGCTCATACGCACCCTTTCCGCTCATTTGCATTCCCAGACTCTTTAATTGCTTTTGTGCAACACGTATGGTATGCACATGGTATTGCTTTTGGTACCGCACTGACTGCAAGGTGTTCAAAAATGTCAAGCGTTTGTGATCAAAACGTTGTTCAGCTTGAGTTGCTACTTTTTACAATTATTAAAGAATAAAATAAATCCCAACAGTTTGTCCCATTACAATATGTTGGTATTAACAAACTGGCGACCATCTTGAGGGCTAGGTTATCATTTCTAGCTGGCGATCGAAAATAAAAACTAGCAAGCAGCTGCAATACTGCAATATGAGACAAAAATGTATCGTCAACCTACGTCTAAAAAACGCGCAGCCAACGCAGAGAAAGAAACCAATACGGGAGATAAGGAGGTCCAACCAACACCCGAAGTGGAGGTTACAGTAGGGGATAATCCAGAAAAACAACCCAACAGACCCACAAAAACCGGAGAGGTGAATTACCAGGAGATGATCATGATCACATTCACACAATTAAGCCAGAAAATGGAAGAATGAATAAGAAGATAGACGATAACAGTAAAACATTAAAGGAAGATTTAAATAAGAAGATGGAAGAGAAAATAGTTGACAACAGTAAGAAATGGAAGAGAATATGGAAGCATTAAAGGAAGAATTAAAACATAATAACCGGAAAAACATGAGAGACCTTAAAGGAAGAATTAAGTAAAACCATCGAGGATAACAATGAGCAAATGAACAAGAAAATCGACGAACACAATGGAAAAAACAAATAAGAAAATAGAAGAGGAGATAACCGGAATTAAACAACAAATTTCTGAAATACATGCAAAATGGAACCAATCAAGTCAGGAGATGCAACAAATAAAGGAGGACGTCAAACACATGCATGAATAATATTGAGGACAATATAATCCGAATGGAGGTACTACAAAAAGGGAATCAAGAAGAAATAACAAGAGTAGAAACATGCTTCATGGAGAGGTATGAAAACATGGATATGAAGAGAATGACATCAGTGGTCAGGTAAAACAAAACAAGGAAAAGATTGACGAACTGCGGGACAAGGAACTTGTACACATACACAACTAGAATTTTTTCGGAACCGACCTTTCAAGTTGTCTAATATTTCGGATACAGAAAACCAGGAGGTTATTAACTTCCGAATTACAAGCGAAATCCCATGGAGTTTTTGGAACATATCGACGAAAACCTAACAAAACACCGTGAAACCAGATGGACATCAATACGCAGAATGTTTGATGAACATTTTAAGGACATGAACGACAACTGGTGGATGGCGACTCAGCATGACATCACCGATTACCAACAATTTAAAAATGTATTTAAAGCAAAATACTGGTCCGAATCAACCCAGAACAACATCGTACATGACAATCTCTGCAATGGAAAATTTGATTCAACCCGAGGACAGACACTGACTGCATATTTTCTAGGGAAGGCGTGTCTTGCAAGAAATTTGGAACCCCCGGATACCTGAAGAATCTCTCGTCACCAAACTGTCCTACCATTTCGAACAAGGAATTGCAAGAGTGCGACTCTATGGCCAAATTAAAACAATTCAGTCGATGGCTGCAATCCTTGATGATTCTGAACATGAGAACTACTATCGTAGGAGCTGACAAAGGAATGATAATTACGAGGGGAGAAACAATAATAATGTAACAAATAATTATAATAACCAGAACTACCGACATAATAATAATGACAATAATAACCATCATAACCAAGGGAATTGGAATCATCATCCCAATAATGCAAATAATAACCACCCTTTTAATAACACCAACCGAAATAATCAGACACCGAATAATAACAATCCCAATTGCACATATCGACCCCGAATAAATCATGTAAGAGTACATGAGAACAGACCTAGAAGACACCAGTACCAGAGACGCAAGAGTTTCGGTAATGATGATGACTGATGGGACCACATGAATTTAATAATTCCCCGAGATACCATGAACAAAGGAGTCAAAGTCCGGAAGAGAATAGAAGGAGACGACCCTACGATAATTTTGACTACATTCCAAATGCACGACCAGAGTCACCACCAGAGAATGTAACAAGTCAACCAAACGAACAAAACAACACCAGCGACAACACTTTAAACGGGAGGAGGCAGTGAGAACAACTCACAGCCCATCACTGCTCCAATCTACTGGGTATTTAAGATGAACATATGAACCGACGATTAAAAATATAATAACGATCATTTATACTAATTATCTACACAATCTAAGAGAAGAACTATTAGAAGAAGAATGTACCAACGCTATAAGCAATAATAATGAAATCACTTATATAATCGCCAAGGTAGAAGGAATTACAGCACGAATTATGATCGATACAGGGGCAAATGTCTTATTAATAAATAGTACGGAATTCGAAAGAATACAAAGAGAATGTCATAGAATATTACCTACCCTACCAGTTAATAATATTACTTTGCTCGGAGCAACAGGACGCCAGAACAAATCAGTTAAAAAACAAGTCTTCCTCGATCTGAACAGCAATGGTGTGAACATAACCACAGTATTTTTAGTCACAAACGGCTTACCATTCAACATATTGTTAAGATGTAATGTGCTTAGAAAATATTCAGCCATCATCGACCTGAGCAGAGAGAAGGTATCTCTGTACTCAGAAGACGTAGTGTGGACGGCGGAGCTAATAGGAAGCGAAAGTGCCCCTCCGAATCCATCCAGCTACTATGTTAAAAAATTAAATTGTATAAGGAATCACACACTAAGCGAGAAGACAGTATACCAGACCGACGATGATGATTTATGGAAGAAGTTGACGAAACAACAGGTAGAGAATTTAATAAGAATCTATGAGAAGTATCAACATGTATTTTCAGAGGCGCCAGGAAAGGTGAAAAATTATCAATGTAAGATCAGACTCAAAGAACAAGTGGAATTCCACAAGAAGTCATATCCAATTGCTTATTCATTGAAGGAGGCGGTACGAACTGAAATTAACAGGATTATAGACGACATCATAGAACATAGCCATTCTCCTTATACCAGTCCAATAGTGTCAATTTCCAAGAAAAACGGCCAAGTAAGACTGTGCTTAGATGCGAGAGAAATCAATAAGATGATTGTGAATGACCGTACTTCTCCAGGAAAAATAGAGGAGATCCTTAAAAATTTCACGGCACAAGGTTATTAGTACATGGGATACGGTTTGCGGCTACTGGCAGGTGAAGTTACATCCACACAGTCGCCAATACATGGCATTTATTTTTGAGGGTCACAATTATCAATTCAAGCGGCTGCCATTTGGTCTAATCAAGTCAGTGGCCATTTGTGTCAAGTGTATGGACCAGATCCTAGGTCAGGATGTACTTCAATTTACCACAGTTTATGTAGATGATCTACTAATCACTTCATCCAACTGGGAGGAACATTATAACCGAGTTGAACAAGTACTACACAAATTATCAGAAAACAACATAACTCTGAAATTAGAAAAATCCAAATTTGTAGCAGATGTAGTCCAATTTTTAGGTTTTAATTTAAATGAACAAGGGATATCTCCATCACAAGAGAAGGTAGTTGCCATCCAGAAGTTCCCAACACCCAAAAACAGGAAGCAGTTACAGTCATTCCTCGGAATATGTAATTACTATCAAAAGTTTCAGAGAAATTATTCTGAATTAACTGCAAGATTTCAGCAACAACTATCTTCGAAGAACAAGTGGACATGGGGACCTGAACAGGACGTCACACTTCAATTGATCAAAGACAAATTCCTGGAATCCGTCATACTACATCATCCCGATTTCTGCAAACCATTCTTCATAAATTGTGATGCCAGCGATATCAGCCTTGGACCGCCTTATATCAAGAAGATGAGGATGGAAACCATCTTGTCATCAGCTTTGCCAGCAGAGTATTAAATCAGTGTGAACGGAACTATAATGTGACGGAAAAAGAACTTCTAAGTGTAATATCTGCCTGTAATAAATTCCGCACCTACATTTTAGGGTATCAAATCACGGTAAGAACTGACCATAAATCCATCTCTTTTCTGAGAAGATGCAAACTGAGTCACGGCAGACTAATGAGATGGGTGTTGGCCCTACAGAAATACAATATAAAATGGGAGTATATTACTGGTAAAAAGAATATTGCAGCCGATATACTGTCCCGTATTAACATAGAAAAGCAAACCTTCGAGGGGGAGTAGGAGAAGATAGCTAAAATTTACAATATAATTAAGAACCAATCAGACTTAGAAAACATCATTAAGGATATAAGACTACACCAACAGACAGATACCAAACTCATCAACATCAGAACAAAACTAGATGAACAGGATGACAGAGTAAGTCAATTCTACTGGCTACATGACGGAATACTATTTGTGAAACCCAAATTAAGTCAAGGTGATTGGAACATAGTGATACCAAGAACCATGGAAAAGGAACTAGTCCTAGATTATCACATCCGATATGGCCATATGGGTGCGTTGAAGGTGATCAAGGCACTGGAGAACAGATTTATATGAAAGACATTAACTGAAGAGGCCGGAACTATATTCGTACATGCCATATATGTCAACTCATCAAGAGTAATTATGAAAAAAAAAGAAGGAATATACCGATCACATCTATCCAGAAACTTAGTCTTTTTAGATATATGCGGACCGTTTCCTTGAAGCAGAGGACGGCACAAGTATAAATACCTCGTCATAATGACGGACTATTTTACTAAATTATACCCGATTAACTGGGCGACAACCACAAAGATCATTCAGATAATTACACAACATTACATACCCGAAGTGGGGAGACCAATATCAATAGTTATGGATCATGGGACGCAATTTAAGGGAAAACCATGAAAGGACAAACTATTGGAACAAGGAATAAAAACCTACAAAATATCCATATACCACCCAAGCAGTAATCCGGCAGAGAGAGTACTACGAGAAGTGGGGAGAATCCTACGAACTTACTGTTATGACCAGCAACAAAGGTGGAATGAATACCTAGCATCCACCGAAGAATTCTTAAATTTGGCTTACCATCAATTAATTGACATTACTCCTTACACTGCAATGCATTAGAAAGCTCCACCCCGAGAAATCTGTGAACTAATAAATTTTCCTGATCACCCAGCGTACCAATTCGATAAAATAAGATTTTACAATAAGATTACAGAACAAACCGAAAAAAGAAGTAAGTATCAGAAGAACCACACTAAAGCAATACATTATGAAGTAGGTAAAGAGGTATTATTAAAAAACAGGGAGTTACCTAGCACACTAGAAGGTATTGCCAAAACATTATTACTACTCGAAACAGGACTTTATGTCATTACACAAAACAAAAACAATAAACTTATGAGTTAAGGAACCCAATCTCGAAGAAAATCAAAGGGGTTTACAACCAAGCATCAATCAAGAAATATTATCGAGAACATCAAATCAAATAAGTTATTATTTCCTCAACACCAGTAAGTATATTCAGAAATAATCACTTTTGATGGAGGTGCATTATATAACATGACCAAAGGTACAGAGGACAAAAATAATAGAGTGTAACTAATGATAAGGCAGCATATAAGAAAAGAATATTATTATGAATATAATATTCTAAATATTAACTATGACAATGACGAACCATGACTTACGAAGACAATAAATCCAGAAGGGAAGATCAAGTGACAGACAAACATGTAAATAATAATTAATTAATAGAGTTAAAATGTATAAATGTTAAACGTGTTAATAAGTAAAAGACATTTGTTAGGTCACAAGCAATAGAGTAAAACTATGAGGTGGTATGTGTACGTCAGAGTTATTTTGTAGTATTGAATCACAGTCGATGAATGATACAATTTTTACATACATAATCATATCAAATTATAATTACCAAAGTTATATTGTGTAATGGTGATATAAAGTGAGAAAAATAGTGATAAACGATAAAATGAAAAAAAGTGTCTAGTGAAAGTGTATCAACCCAATTATAATAAACAGCGTTGAAACATACTTTATATGAGAATACTATATAGCTCGTGTGGTATGAATAAACACAGTGTAAATAACTAAAAAGAGAGAAATCTTACGTTACGAACTCACAATATCATCTAGTGACAAAGATAAAATAAAATACAAAAGAATAATATTATTTATAAAATGTAAAATCGAACCTGAGACCCAAAAATATGATCCAAGACCTTAACTTAATAAATTAGAGTTTTGGGTAAAAAAGAATTGTTGGAAAAAATTGAAAAGAACCAGGGGAACGTATAAAAATTTACTCCTGAAGGTATATTAAAATTAATGACTGATGAAGGATGAAATGATCCAGATATTTTAACAAACATTATCACGTTTTAAAAGAGACTTACAGTGAACAGTTATAAAACAAACAACATAAACAATTTAATAATTAATTTTATTAGTAAACTCTAATTATTAGTATTAAGAGTTCAGTTTTAGTTATCTTTTTGTATAATCCAAAGGACCTACTACCACTACTCAACATACATTAACAACATACAATTACAAAACATTCATTATAAATAATGTGTTTTATGTTATGTTATGACTTGAACAATACTTTAACATGAATTTGACTTTAACCCTGAGATTATAAGAGTTGTCATGTTCTACAATTTAAATTAATTACCAAAAAATGAAGACATTGAATGTCAACACCATTAAAAAATGTCAGAGGAATAATAAATTTATTTGAAAGAAAAAATATATAAGAAAAGGAGTTGTTTATTTTATTTTAACAATAAGTTAATTAACCAAATTAAATTATATACAATTGATACATTACAGTATGTATTAACTTGTGTTGTGACAAACTGCCTGACTGAGTAAATGATTTTGAACAAACATCGCACTGGTACTCCTTAACGGCAGAATGTATTAACTTGTGTTGTGACAAGGTGCTTGAAAGAGTAAATGATTTTGAACAAACCTCGCACTGGTACTTCTTAATGCCAGTATGTATTAACTTGTGTCTTGACAAATGGTTTGACAAAGTAAATGATTTTGAACAAACATCGCACTGGTACTTCTTAATGCCAGTATGTATTAACTTGTGTTGTGACAAATTGCCTGACTGAGTAAATGATTTTGAACAAACATCGCACTGGTACTCCTTAAGGCCAGAATGTATTAACTTGTGTTTTGACAAGTTGCTTGAATCAGTAAATGATTTTGAACAAACCTCGCACTGGTACTTAATGCCAGTATGTATTAACTTGTGTCTTGACAAATGGTTAGACAAAGTAAATGATTTTGAACAAACATCGCACTGGTACTTCTTTATGTCAGTATGTGTTAACTTGTGTTGTGACAAGGTGCCTGACCGAGTAAATGATTTTGAACAAACATCGCACTGGTACTTAATGCCAGTATGTATTAACATGTGTTGTGACAAATGGCTTGACTGAATAAATGATTTTGAACAAACATCGCACTGGTACTCCTTAACGCCAGAATGTATTAACTTGTGTCTTGACAAATTGCCTGACTGAGTAAATGATTTTGAACAAACATCGCACTGGTACTTCTTAATGTCAGTATGTATTAACTTGTGTTGTGACAAATGGCTTGACTGAATAAATGATTTTGAACAAACATCGCACTGGTACTCCTTAAAGCCAGAATGTATTAACTTGTGTCTTGACAAATTGCCTAACTGAGTAAATGATTTTGAACAAACATCGCACTGGTACTCCTTAACGCCAGAATGTATTAACTTGTGTGTTGACAAATTGCCTGACTGAGTAAATGATTTTGAACAAACATCGCACTGGTACTTCTTACTGCCAGAATGTATTAACTTGTGTGACGTCAGATGGTCTCCCAGAGTATTCTGAATTGACTTTCCCCTATATAGTTCACAATCCAGAGTAGAATACTCTTCTTCACAGATATCATTCATGGGTGTAAATAAGTAATACTGGAACAAATGAATACACAACTGTAATAATTCATAATTGGAACACTGAAGAAGTAGAAAATAGTGTTAAAAATCATGTTCTATCTGTGAGGTAGCTTAGGCTTGCAAAAATGAACCTTACCAGACATAGGTCTGATTTCAGTATTGCACTACACTTCATAGGAAGAATAGTAGATTTTTATAAGCAAATATGTATATAATTGAATGGTGAATGACACACACACACACACACACACACACACACACACACACACACACACACACACACACACACACACACATTTGCATATTTAACCACACTAGAATTTTTGTAAAAATAGTTTAAGTAGTGCTGTGTACGTGCAGGGAAAGCTTACAAGCTGTAGCTTGTCAAAGTGAACACATGTTGATTTTAAGCTCTGTGTGTGTGATTTTAAGTCAGTAAAGGGGTATTTGAAAATATAAGGAAGACACAAGTGTTAGAAATCTGAACTACTCATTGGAAACTGCCATGGTCTACCAAAACAACAAAGGACTATCCAAGTCAAATAAATACATTCTACAATGATTTACACATTAAGTAGAAAATCTTAGAATGTGAATAAAGAGAAGGCTGGTTCAGATGATTGTGTATCCTACAGAAGAGAGGAAGAGAGGACTAATTTAATATTCAAGGATTGAAGAACACTCAAACTGAATTCTATCTGAATAGTGAACGAGAAATGGAATCTATAGGTAATAATATAATTGACAGAGAAGCTTGCTTAGTAAATAAACATTTTCAAGATTCTGCTGCCACATGATTGTTTGAGCAAGTAAACTATTTGTGAACAACATAAGACTTGTTTGAATACTGCTGCTATTGGAATATTGATACACAAAGACAGGTAAGATACCAATTGGTGGTAGATATTAAACACATGGAAAACTTACCCTTGAAGAGAACATCACTCAGCCAGTTGAAAGGAGTAAACAAATCAAAATTCACTGAACACAAGTTAGTGTTAAAATTAGCATACCACTTGAACTAAAATATAAGATTAGGAATATATATGTAAATATACATACAACGAATTAAAACCAACGAAGAATTACTAAATTTCGTCACACAGATTACAAAAATAAAAGCAATTCTCTAGAGGTGATATGTGATGGCAACCACAAGGAACTGCAAGAAAGAAGGGAGGAGAGTGTAAGAGAAAACTTTTGGCTGAAAGAGAAGGAATCGCTATGAAGAGAGAAATGAAAGCAAGGTTGGAGAAGAGAAAAACGATATGAACAACGAAGTGAGAGAAGACAAGAGAAATTATTTCCCACAAGAAGAGAGAGAGATAGACCAAGGGTGAACACAGTATGGGTCTCAGAATAAACAGCACATTATTAGAGAAACAGGTAGAAATAGCACCATGAAAAGAAAGGTATAAAAATCATTGTTATTGTGGTGTGCCGAGGTTTTAATTTTCCCGGCCCGCTTTGAATGCGATCAGTGCTGCGTCTGCGCTTCGGCAACGCAATCTAGCAGGCCTAGTCAAACGTATCAGCTGCTCGCTGTACGCTGTAGTAAGAAGATTACCAAAGGTTATGATTGGCAAATCAGAACAGGTCGCCTTTATGCGGGATAGTGGGACCGACTAATTCAGGTCTCATTCCCATTCCTTGCCAACCTTCAGGGAGAGTGTTTTAATGGTCTGACGGCTCAGGGTTAAGTAAATCTTTCCACATGAGTTCGTAATCCAGTAAAGGGCTTTCAGGTTACACTCAATTATATTATTCTATGTTATTTAATGATGGATTATGTGTTATGCTTGTATGTGTGTGTGTGTGTGTGTGTGTGTGTGTGTGTGTGTGTGTGTGGCCTCGACATCTGTAAAGTCTCTTTCATTGTAAAACCTTTGTATTGTAAAACTGACTTACACCTTACTTCCGGTCTGGAAACACATGGCGACATTGTATTTAATTGTCTTTTGATAAGGTTAAAAGTAAAAGATTAAAAGTAATGAGTATAACTGGATAAAATAAGTAAATAAAATGTTGATAAAAATTGTGACAGTGAGTGTGGTGTCTGTGTTCCGAGGCGAGAGAGTGTATGGGTGGGTGTACTGACTGACGGCTAATCTCCAAATAAAATGTTACAGGGTCCCCGTACCAGCCGGGAGAAAGGGAAGCAGAGGTAGTAACATCAACACCTGTCACTATCCACAGAGCAGTGCACCAGCATGCTCCCCGAAGCCGTCAGGCCCAGGAATACTTATCAGCAGAACACTGAAGGTCCCACATCTGCCCGGATTGAGACTCGCTGGAGATTCAACACACTCTAAGGACAGTCTGCAGTACTCATGGCACACTGGTCAGCATGGTACCGGTTGAGTTCTTCAGCACAAGTACAGGTGGGAGCGTTCTAATTATTATCCTTCAGTCAACATCTACTCAATAGACTGAATAGGCCCCCTGGTGTTCACAAAAGTTTGTAATAACTTAAATTAATGTTCTTAAAGAAAATGATACGAGAATCAAGCTGTTTAAAAAACTTGTAACTGAATAGTTTGTAATAACTCAAATTAATGTTCTTAAAGAAAATGGTTCATGATCATAACAATGTGTCACATGTTAGCACTAATAAAAATTGTTACTGGTTACAAGAGTGTTGATTTCAAATCCTGTCACTCTGTTTGGGCTCCAGCACACTTTTCGCTTCCTCTAGGTTAAGTAGCCTAGTTTTTTAATTTTGTGTAACAGCCTAAGTGGCCATTACATTATATAGCCTCTTCCTACAAAGCACGTAAATGTGACACAGGATATCGTCAACGGAGAACAATAAGTCCAAAGAAAGGTGGCAGAATTTTGTGTCCCTCCGTGGCAGTCTTTACTATGTTCGATTAAATCTTTTTTCATAAGAAGCCGTTTTAAAACGTATTGTTATGTGAATAATTCCGTATGTGAAGATGTAAATAAAATACGAATACCATTCAAATCCAGTAACACCTGGGGAATACATGCAACAACACATATATTTACATATTTAACAATGGCAGTATTGTTGTAAATAATTCATAAAGAGAAGTTGTTAAATATAATTTTAAGTAGTGTATGTACAGGCAAAGATTACAGGCTCTAGCCTGTCAAACATGATCACCTGTCGATTTTATGCTGTGTGTGTGTGTGTGTGTGTGTGTGTGTGGTCTACCAGCAGAAACAGGTATTGTGCTGCAAATGGGGATGATCACTGTGTACGCATGTATTTTGCTTGGTTAGAGAACTCCTGTCCAGACATGAATGAATTAAGGACAATAATTAAACATGGTTATTTAATCAAATCTGAAATCTACAAAACACATTTTGCAATTCAGACAATGCCATAAGAAGAAATGTACTTTCTTTCCACTGCCACCGGAAGATGCAAATGACTTATTCATGGGACCACTCTTGGGGTTTTATTAGCGACAGGAAATCTGCATCGACAACATCATCACCACCATCATCGTTGTCATTGTCTCATAACAGAAGCTGTGCACACACGCACACACACACACACACACACACACACAAGTAAAAAATAAACAACTATTTTGTTCTAAATAAAGAAACACCTCACAAAGAACTGAAGTATGAGTTAGTGAAGTAAAATCAATACAAAAATGTAAACAGTTGAAGTAAAATAAGTACCTAATATGGAATTTTAAGTTTTATTAAAAATAAATTTTCCAATCAATTTAGAATGGGTGGTGTTTTGTAAACAATAATTATGTTTACTTAAAGTGAATATTATTTTATTAAAATATTAATGAACTTACTTGATTTAACAAAAAATATAATACTATTTTTGCAGATTATTTGCTAAGATTTAAAATTTTAATAATGATTCAAAGTTTATATTACTGTCAGACACCCAAGAAATTTACAAGAATTTTACAATTGAATTGCTCCGCCCAACAATGTTGCAAACGGCGACATTTCTAAAATGCAGGTTTTGTAGAAACAATGTTGCAAACGACATTCTGAATAGTGTGGGGTATTTTTTGTTTGAGAAAGTTTATGTTGGGTGCCCTGAAATAAGCCTACAATCTCCCGCATGTTTAGTTCTGCGGCAGCAACAACGTTGTAAGCGCCTAACGTTGCATTCCCAGTCAGGCATCATCCTGGCACTTGGTGACGAAAAATGTTTAAACAGTGGAAGAAAAGGAAGATTTGTGTGTCTTCATGGAAGAATAAGATTAGAAAAGTTTCAAGGGACTCTGGAAATCCATACATATCATCACGGAAGAAGAAGCCAGTACCAGGAAAATTGCCCCCAACAGATGTAAGCTCAACAACGTTGTAACCGCCACCTGTTGCAATGCACTAGCTGATACACAGAAAAAAGTTTTGTGAGCTTGCAGTTGCTCCACACTCATATTTTTGAGCGGCTATTCCGAGAAGCGAGTTTGCGTGTGTAGGATGGTATGTGTAAGAGAGCTCATGCTATGCGAAAGCGGTTGGCGCATGCAATATTTACGAATGCGCACTCACGTGAACGCGTTCCTCAGTCGCTACAACAGATTGCCGTTCCACTGCTTCCTTCATTTCTTAAGGAACGAATTTTAGCTGACAAAACTTTTTTCCGTTAGAATACATGTGTTTCTTTAGGGATTTGAATACTAGCTGTATATGTATGAATATAAAATGAAGTTGATCTTTTTTTATTTTGAAGCTAATATAAAGTAGTAAAAATTTGGGCATAGCCATCCATGTATCTATTAACAACAAATTTTTATGGGTATCAATATTTAAAAAATTTTAATTTTTACTTCCATGTTCCTTAAGGAAATGGAAGTATGGTGATGGCAAACGTGTTCGAGATTATTGCAGATTCTGATTGTACTACACTCAAAACATGAAAAAGACATTTTTCGAAAAGTGTCTGTGTGTGTCTCTGTAGATTTTTTTTCCTATGGCAAACGATAACAGCCGCAAATTCAAACAGAATCAAATAATTTTTTGCATACAGCACTGATTTGTAGAGTACTCAAGACCTATTGTTTTTGGTGACGATCGGTTAAGGGAAAAGGGTAGTTTACCTGCAACTTTTTTTTTTTTAATCAAGGGTAATTTGTTACTATGGCAAACAATAACAGCCGCAAATTCAAACACAATCAAATAATATTTTGCATACAGCCCTGAATTGTAGAGTTCTCAAGACATGTTGATTTTGGTAAAGATCGGTTAAGGGAAAGGGGTAGTTTACCTGCAACATTTTATGTTTTAACAAGGGTATTTTCTATGGCAAACGATAACAGCCGCAAATTCAAACATAATCAAATAATATTTTGCATACGGCCTTGAATTGTAGAGTTCTCAAACCTGTTGGTTTTGGTGAAGATCGGTTAAGGGAATAGGGTAGTTTACTGGCAACATTTTATGTTTTAACAAGGGTAATTTTTTTTATGACGAACGATAACTGCTGTACATTAAAACAGAATCAACTACTCTTCTGCATACCTTTTTGAATTATACAGAACTCAAGGTCTGTTGATTTTGTTGAAGATCGGTTAAGGGAAAGGGGTAGTTTATCATCAATGTTTTATGTTTTAAAAAGGGTAATTTTGTTTATGACGAACGATACCTGCTGAAAATTCAAAGAGAATCTAATAATTTTTTGCACACTTTCCTGAGTTGTAGAGAGCTCAAGGACTGTTGATTTTGGTGAAGATCGGTTAAGGGAAAGGGGTAGTTTACCTGCAACATTTTATGTTGAACCAAGAGAAATGTTTACATAACGAACGATAACTGCCGCACATTCAAACAGAATCAAATATTTTTTTGCATGCATCCCTGAATTGTAGAGGACTGAAGGCCTATTGATTTTGGTGAAGATCGGTGAAGATAAAGGGGCATCTTACCTGCAATGTTTTATGTTTTAACAAGAGTAAAATACATAATTTTGATAAACAAAGTATATCCTGATAAGAAGCTCATAATAATCCACTGCAGAAACGTAGATGAATATCTATAAATGAAGAGGCTAGTTGAACGGGGTGGTGGTAATTTTCTATTAATGAAAATTATAGTTGAAGAGGGAGGGGCGAAAATTTTGTGTACTATGTTAGCGGCAACAAAGTAGTTTTTGTTAAAATTCCTTCCCGGGCTGTTTTAGCCGTAGTCCAATGTTTTCTGCAAAACCAGACATTTCGGCAGTGCCATCAAAGTCCATCATCAGTGAAAATCGAGTGCGAAAAAGTGAGGTGGTATATGTTAGTGACCAAAGTATTGTGGTTAAGGCTGAAGCAATAGAAAGAAGTAGTTTCTATGGAAATATTTCATTTCAAATATGCTTTTAAATATAAATCTTAGAACATGGAAGTTATGTATGGTTCTCCATACCGATATTTAAAATATTGACATAAAAATTCGAATACTTTCGAATAAGATTTATATAAAAGGATGTATAAATCATAAGATGGTTATGTCAAAAAAAAAAGAGCAGCAGAGGTGTCATCGTGCATCCTCAAGTACATAGAAATACACTTCACTGAAGCCAGGTGAGGCACATGTTTTGATTTTCTGGTCTGATCGATGTATTGGTCAGAATAATAACTGGTGGTTGATTGCCCTAATGCAGCATCTAGTGGTGGTAAAGTACTTTTCATCAGAACAAAAGTTTATGACTACTGGTCATAGCTTCCTCCCATGTGACCGCAATTTCGCTGTCATCGAGACAGCAAAAAAAGGGACCATGTGTATCCCTATGCACTGGGTTGAGGTAATTGCCAATGCCAAGTCCCAGCAGGTTTGAAGTGTGTTATGGGAACAGACGACTTCAAAGATTGCACATGTTGAAAATTCTCTGCGTAAAGGGAGCTATATAAGATTACTGAACAGGTCTGGTATCAAATAGCTTCTGATGAGCCTACATTTTGTGGCAGAACTTCACACAATGTGCTTCAGCCGTGGGAAACGCCTAGCATTGCTAAGAAAGCTCAGGGAAGGGGTGGGAGAAAGCTTCCACCAGTTAAAGTAGCATGATTTCACAACTTGTACGGCGAGTGCCTTCCAATTAAACGGGCCAAGAACACTGACTTGGAAGATATGTGCCGATATATTCATGAGGAATTTGTTGAATTTTATAACAACCTTTGAGATGAATAAACATTGTTTTGGACTTACTTATTTACATACTTGAATGTCTTAATAGCTGTTTTGAAAGTTTTTATTTGTAATGACCAAGTTAAAATGTTTACTCATTTTCTCAAAAAATTATTTTAAGTTGACATTTTGTGTGTGTGTGTGTGTGTGTGTGTGTGTTTAATTCAAGAAATATGTACTTAAGGAAATTGTATTCATTTTATCCCTAGTTTCAAATAATATAATCGATAGGTACAATGTGCAACAACGTTGTAACCGACAGGCACCTACAACATTGTTGCTCTATAAGGAGGTTAGTTTTTTATATATTTCTTAAAATAAGTGAACCACATTCATCTGGGACTATAAAATACTCTTTTCAAAATTGTTACAATACATTACGGCTAAAAACCTAGCCAAAAACAACATATGAAAAACACTTTTTACCGTTTTTTGAAAAATTGTACTTTTGGCACTTGCAACGTTGTTGGGCGGAGCAATTCAATTGTTTTTTAATGTCTTTTGTTTTGATGCCATAGATTATTATTGTTGTGTTACATATAAGAGGCATAATAGTATGTCAGTGTATCTTCTTAAAAAGGGAATATTCTGAATTCACATTTCAAATTTTTGGTATTTAATTTTTCTAATATAATAGTTAATAAATGGATGATTTATTATTTTTCAGTATTGTAATTAGTTATTTTATCCCATCAATGTCTCACTCCTCTATTAAAAAATTTACTGTGCAACAATTATACTTAACACAATGAACAAGCAAATTCATATGACCCAGCTTGTGATTTACACAATACAGTTAGGCTGGGTATAAACACAGAATTGTATTCATTAATATTATTCTTAACACTGCATAATAAATATTAGTGCTGCCAATCTGTCACACAAGAATTAGTACATTGTTCTATTATTATTAGTATTTTATATTTTATTGTATTCAAAGATAGTACTATAATTTTATTATTGCGTGTATTTCATAACTGGCACTCTGCAAAATTTAAAGAGGAAAATTGTTATCATGAGATAATTATAATAACCAAAACAGTTAAAAAGATAATATTAAATAAAGACCAAACGGAGTCAAGGTTTACCAAGAATCAGTACACATAAAACCATTAATTTAAATTTATTTACACTACAACGAAAATGGCTGAATTTATCAAACGATGTATATATGTATACGTATTGTGATGTACAGGTGTCACATAGAATAACTAGTCCGAGATAGGCCTATGTTTGAAGTGGATGCTATTAATAATGATGCTATTATTTTTGACAATCTCCTGAGATTTTAATACAGTTTATAAAAAAAAAATCTGTGTTGACCTTAGTTATACAAAATAAAAGATTCCCTTTATATACAATGAAGTAAAGTAATATTTAACATTCTTTTGTTTTATTTACCATAAAGTCTTTACTGATGTGATAATCATTCTTTTAAATTATTTTTTTAATTGTGCATAAATAATACAAGTTTGCTTCCCTTTTATGTAGACTTCAGATGATCGGTTGTTTATGGATGATCCTGGATTGTGGACTGATATACTCTGTCCAGCCGCAGGGTCGCTTTCAGACGTGTAGTTATTTCTCATGGGCATGGTTACATACTTTCACGGCAAACTAATACTGATTACTAAAATGGTGTGTTATGCTAACATCCTTTTTCCAGTCAGCTTAAAGCGTCTATATACCTAATCGGATATCTTGAACTTTCACAGAATAGCACTACTATATTTCTCGCAGCAAATGTAGTAATTTTCTAACTTGTGTGAGTGGTGATTGGGACGTCAATGATCATGTACCAGTGGCAATTACTTGTTATCAATTCCAAAGAGAGACTGATCAATCGGTTCAAAATAATTTTCAACTGAATTCGCATAATCAGATTGGTTCTTAGGTAACCCCTACTCATGATTTTCTACAGATAATAGAAGATCTTGTCGAAGGACGCTTCTGAACAGAACCATTCTTGTTCAAATAACCTGAATATTTTTACAATAAAATTTATGGCCATAAACCCTTTTTACTTAAAAAAACATACATTTAGTTACTAATTTTTAAAATAATTACCGTCATTAATTAGGTCGAACCGTTTTATTTTGAACATTCTGGTACAAGTCCTATCTCAAAAATTTACATATCACAAAAATTAATTAAATTACCATGCTTTATATATATTGTAATGCGACATAATGAGCATAACTCAATAAGTGTATAAACCCCCATATAATATGACATAAACTAAACAATATACCTAACCTTGCTAAACCAATGAGAAAGGTTAAAACCCGAAATAAGCAAAAAGAAGTACAATCTAAGCTAATGTAGAACAAATATGTACTCTAAACCATTAAAAGTGACTGTTCATAGCAATAATAGCTAATTGTAAAAAGAAAATGTAATCACAACAAGAACAATAAGTGATTGAGTGTAAAATGTAAATGTAAGATATTGGTTACTACGTATACAGACAGGACTGTTAATAATAGTGGTAACTTATTGTGAATGAAATTTATAATCACAACTAAAGACAATGTGTAATCATATAATATTTTATGTGTGAAATATCTGATATACAATATACCTGTGTATTACCAATTTGCCAAAAGACTTCAACCTATAAAGGACCAAAAGGCGATTTAGGTTGATAATTTAATTTATTTTATTTTAATGCTAACTGAATAACCTTGATTGTATAAAATAGTTCCCTATTTTATTTTTAATGTTAACTGAAGGGAATAATACAATCATTTGTGTTGTTTAAATTAAAGTGTTAAACCTTAATTTAGGGTAATAAGAGTTAGATTGTTCAAACTGACCAGGTGTCAATAATACTTAATAATAGGTCATAATAAATTGACCAACTATACCATTAGATATTAAGAAGTTATTAAAGGAAAGTTTTATTGTTTAAAGTTGGTTTGAGTTTGACCATAATGGCCTAACATTATGGTAATATGTTTGTTTTATGTCAATCTTGTTCTTCACTTTATCAGAATCAATTCAATGGATAATAATAACATAATGGATACTTCAATGCATGTAATAATAATAGTGTATCAAGCCACAAGGTCACACAGTAATTTTAAATTGCAACTTTGTGCTCTAGAGAAATACCAATTAATTGGCCAATATCAAAATAGAAATTATTGTAAATCCAACTATTAAACCATCATAGCACTGTAATAAATAGTAAAAGATGTTATAAATACTAATATATGCTTTATTTACGTGTCAGAAGCAACATTTTAATTAATTAATGGAATGTTAATGTGAATCGAAATGTCAAAAGCTACATGGAATGGCTTATGAGATGAAATTTTATAAAATGTTAAATTAATTATTAGGACACACACCTATGCCGTGTGCGGTGTCTAAATTTGTCTTGTTATAAGGAATATTGTACTGTAAACTAATTTGAGATTTATTATGTAACAGACAGGTAGTAATTGTAGCTAGAAGATGTAAAATTTTGTATCTTAAATAATTAACATCATGTGACCTCCTAACCCGACGATTTTGACCAATGAGAAATTTTGAAATGTTGGTCAAGCCCGTTGAAGGTATAAGGATATTTCTTCACTTGAGTGTTAGACTCGAAAGTATAAAGAACTAATCTATGCTGCTCTGTATAAAAAGTATATGATAGAGTCAAGTCCAAGTCAGAAGAAGAGTGAAAGTAAAATAATTAACAGTGTAAAACTAGAACCAAGAAATAATAATATAATAATAAAACAAGAAGAAAGAAGAAAATAATATCTCTAAAAAAAAACAAATAAAATTGAACTACCAAAAGTGGTGACCAAACATTATATACTAACACTAGTAATAATTATACAACAGAACTAAATCACTAAATCACATAACACTTATTCATCAGAACCAAAGTGAAAAGACCAATTCAACACCAGTGAACAATTTATTGACTTATTTTATTTTAAAAAGTTGTTTTAAATAGTCGGGAGGTAAATTAACTCTGTAGTTGCTTAACGTCAGTCCGCCATCTTGGCACTGCCAACCGAAATCAACACTGCGTCGACACTAACTGTTGTGCTCGCACATCAGACCAAAGAACTATTTCATTGTATTTTCTTGATTTTAATTTTATTGTTATTAGTAAGTAAGAATTATTTTAATTGTAATATGTTGTACTTCTTAGTTGCATTTTGTACTTTTTAATAACAGTCAAAAGAATCCAGGAGTTTATATAACTATTGAAAGTGTAACTCTGAATCGAACTGAGATTAAGAATCGACTTGTGAATTGTACCAAATAAACATTAGAACAATGAAGGCAGTAACTTATGAAAATATATAATGATATTTTCCCCTATTTGATCCAAGTTGTCTTTTATTAAAAAATAAAATAAAATAAAGAATTTTATTTCAGAATAAGAAGATAGAACCCGACCACGACAACATAAGTAATTCCGTCAAGTGTAATAACCTATGGTAAATGAGTCTGGTAACCTCAATCTTGACAACTCAAAATGAAACCCAACATCTGTCCCCAAACAAACAGTAATCCATGTTAATAAATAATAAATAAGTTAAAATAACTTAACTTCACTCGCATATTAAAGAAATAATATAAACAAAATAAAATATAGCGTTATAATATATTCAATAAAATAATTTTGTACCCTCACACATGCATACTACAAACATGGCTATACAACCTTACATACCATTCCACTATACTTAACATTTTGAGTGCGATCACCTTACGAACAGTTCCATACCGAGGAACGGATTACTTTTTTTGTAAAACTGCTTGTTTTTTGAAATGTATAAAAATTTTAATTTAATGTAACTGCCGCACATTGTTACATTCAATGCGGCAGTTTGAATGTTGTAACGGGATGAACTGAAGGGTTTATAATTTAAAGACTTTCATGTTAACCATCTGCAGACAACTTTTGAATTAACTTTTTTATTTGTCCAGAGTGTAGTTTTGGTCACCGACTATAGCTCCGTGACAGGTACGGTAAAGCACCGGAATGTTAATTGTCAGAAGGGTGCGTATTTGTGCATACGAGCGCACGTGTGTGCCGCCTTTTGCGATGTAGAAATGACACATGGGAAAGCAAAAGGAATTCCATGGTCGAATATACAATTGAAACAACCAATCACAGAACGAGTTGAGACCGCGCAGCCAATGCCTAACGCCTGGCGGGTAGGCAACCGCGCGCACAATGCAGTCGGTCGTCGCAGGGCAGTTCATCACAATGAATCACACAGTACAGACGTAATATAACACAGCCTCGGAATTTCGGTAGACCGAAGTGAATTGAGTAGCCAAGGTCTACCAAAATATGTAATAGTGTCAAAGAAGAAAACCAGGAGGAAAAGTGGTATCAGTTGAATCTAAATAACATGTAAATGTGAAACATTAGAACAGTGTTAGTGAACGTGAACTGAAAGCAGGCAGAATCATTTTGGATAACTCAGACAGTTAAGTACCGTGAATTTGTATATAGTGGCCAAAAGGGTGGAATATTTAAATTGATGAGCTCAAATAACAGGGGTAAAGAAGTCTAAAAAGAGAGAGTGAGAGAATGTGTGTATGTATAACAAATAAAAGGGGAAAATAAAATGTAAAAGTACTGGGATAGAAGTAGGGGTTATTATAATAAAATACTATGTAATAAAATTAAAGGTAAAGAACGCAGATAGAGAAAGAGGGCATATTAAAGTTATTTTAATAAACAAAGTTGTTCAAATGTGGTAGGTGAGAGTTGATGTTTATTACGTAACGAAACCCAATAACCACTCTTAGAGGTCACGAGTTCGCATATAGGACCCTGGATCCCAGTGAAGGTAAGAATTTTGGGAATTGTGAATTTTAAGTATTTTATGGTTTAATAAATTTATTAAAAAATTATTAGTAACTTTACAATGTAATAGTAACCACAATTACACAGATTTTGCTACAAATCTTATTCCCATAAATGTTTGCAAGTAAGGCCAGTACATGAGTGCTGCCGAGGAGTTTGAAGTGTATAAGGCGTATAAATTTTATCCCAAGCATTTGTTAAACGACCAGCTGAATTTTCATTCCAACACATTGAATGATACAGCATTGCAATTCTCTGAATGCCTGAAGCCCGCATCACAGATAGCGCACAGACAACAATGACAACAGATGGCAGTATGGATATTATACCATACGGTGCCCAACATGTGTTGTGTCTTAATGTGTTGACGACCTCCAACGAGTGAAACGCACCTGGTGATGGAACATAAGTTCTGAAACACGTTGTTTTTACATCTTTAACATTTATATAAGGAAGCCACAGGATGGACTAAGAAGGTAATACTTATTCATTTAGTTCATTAAAAGCATCCCTGCTTATATATAATGACAAAAAGAAGAACACCAGCAAGAAACAGAACACACAAAAGCAATGATTTAGGAACAAAGGCATTTGCAAGAGCATACTACTGCAGAGTTGGGTTCTACTATGTGGAGGTGTGGGTGAATTACATGATCTCAGTGGGCAAGAGGTAAGATTATCTGTGGTAGAGAAGTGGACTGCAAATGTAAAATAACAGATTAAAACAGAAGCTGAACAGTCAATGAAAAAGCACCCTGTGTTTCAAATCAAATTGCTCAACAGATTGTACCAAAAAAAGGTAACGTCCAAAAAAATACAGAAAATAAGGTAACAGAGAGTAAACAGACTTTGACTGCAGTCATGCCTATTCATATCAAGGGCCCAACATTTGATGGAAGCACTACTGGACAACATATCTTCGACAATTTGAAGTCGCAAGCACATATTATTGGTTTCACTTATTCTTGCTTTCAAGTATCTGCCTTAGAGCTACTACAGAAAGTATCACCTTACAGCCAGAACTCTTATGCAGAACAGTTTGAAGCAAGTATTGACTTGCTAGTTAGACTGGGCTGTCATAAAGAACCAGAGAACTTCTGAATGACATTGGTGATATAGATATTTACTGACGGTAATCAGAGATAGTGAACTACAACAACTGTTACAATGGCAATACACGAGAATAGAGTGGATGCGCTTGTCTATGCTGTCCTGTTTGAGGCCTCCAAGTCAGTGTCTGGTTGGGCGAATCATAAAGTGCGCACACTAACAGATTGTGACAACACAAATGATTAAGAGGAAGAATAAGAGACAGAGTCTTAAAACTTCGGCATCACAGTATGAAGGTAGAAAGTATGGAAGACTGAAGCTTTTTAGATATGGGGAACCTGGGCATCAACAAAGAGATTGTCAGTCCATTGTTAAGCAGTAGAGAAATGGGCAGTAGTCAGTGCAACTAATTGGAGGAATGAAGCACCTAGACAATACACAAGTTATACACTTTACAAAAACAGTAGGAACTCAGTATATTATCTGAAATGAAGTACAACAAATAAAATGGCGGCAATCAATTCATTTTGTTATAGAGCTTACAGGTTCTTAAAAGAGACAGAAACAAAAGATAGGGAGATAAAAAAGATAAAGGGAATTGTAAATAACAATAACTATAACACCAACATAGTGGATAAAGTTATGGAAAGTATTACCATGCAAAAAGCTAAAAATGAACCAAAA
Source organism: Magicicada septendecula (assembly GCA_034769895.1). Classification (NCBI taxonomy): domain Eukaryota; kingdom Metazoa; phylum Arthropoda; class Insecta; order Hemiptera; family Cicadidae; genus Magicicada; species Magicicada septendecula. Next base: position 157,118,898 of record CM068372.1, read on the forward strand.
CAAAACAATTATGCACGGTCACTGACATATGTAGGATCACATACCAGAAAAATTATACAATGTTTTAAAAAATACGAGTCGATATAGCAATTAAAAAACGTGAAACAGTATTTGATAAGATAAGAAATAAACATAGAAAAAATCCCAATCTTACAGAGAAGCGGAGTTTATAAATTAAAATGTAAATAATGCAATAAAGTGTACCTAGGTGAGACAGGATGGAAATTCGAATTCCACAAACAACAAATTCGTTATATGCAAGACATTTCATAGAAGAGAACCATAAGTTTGTTAATCCTTTAGAAGACTATGAAATTTTGAAAGTAGCGAGTAACAGTTAAAAGAAGGCTTAGAGAGGAGTTAGAAATATTGAAAGAAAGAGAGAAAGGGTTAGAAAATTTAATGAATACTAAAACTAAATGAGAAAGGATTTAAAACATTAGGTATTAAAAAGAATGTACACACAAAAAAACACAAACACACAGAATGTACTAGAAAGAAATGTAAAAGTACCGAAATGGCTGACTGAACTCTCTAGTTAATAATAGCCAGAAAGGACATTTAACTTATAGTTTGTTTATAAAAATGTGTATGCTAGTGGTAGGGCAAGTGGGTACAAAGAAGTTGTATAGTCCTATTATTGTTTTTTCCGAAGAGCTGTGAAGCTTGAAAGCTCTAAACGGAATAATTTTTCTATAGTGGTGTGCAACAGTGTTAATTCTGTTCAAAGAAATATGGTAATCAGGATTTTCTGCTAATCGAAAATGATGTAATTTAAAAGTTCATTCAGTAATAAATGTACTTTGTTCAAAGTAGTGAGCAAGTTCTGCAGCTCAGGAAGCATATTAGTGTTGTTGCATGTCCCATCGTTGTCTCTCACATGTCTAAACAGGTTTTATAATTGTTTTGTATATAAAGAGTGGCCCACGTAGAGTTGACTGTGTGGCAGCCATTGTAGTTTTTAGTCATGTGATAGCTCATTTTGTTGATTGTAGCAAACTATACACACAGGAGAAATGCCACTATATATAAGGATTTGACAGCATATCTTTCAAACAGGTTTATCTGTCTTCATTTCAGATAATATACTAAGCTCCCACTGTTTTTGTGAGGTGTATAACTTGTGTATTGTCTAGGCGCTTCATTCCTACAATTAGTTGTACCGACTACTGCCCATTTCCCTGCTTCTTAACAATGGACCGACAATAGTGATTATAACCACTCACACAACTTTCTTAATTAAAAATGCCCTATTTTTTTTTCAGAAATGTAACAACTGTATAGTAAGCACACAATACAGGCGAAAAATTTTAAACATCTAATTTGTGTTAACACTTATAGTGCTGTGTGTTTTTACTCATAATATGCGAAGAATGCTGGCCATTTTTCGAACTTTTCATTTTAATGTAACTCATAAACTAGAACAGATAGAAAAATATAACTTACCTTATTTTAAAGGTCATACTTTCTTCTTTATAGTGATTGTATCGTGAATATTGTACAGGAAAAGCTTAAGCTGTTTCTCAAATTTCAAATTTAGTTGTTTATGAAAATTTTTAAAACTTGACCGCGTTAAACTTACAATTTTATTAATCAATTACACTTAGATTTAACACTTTATTCAATTTAATTAAAAAGATATGTATACAGTATATAATAAATTCACACTTTATAGTTTTTTTTTTGAATGAAATAATTTAAAACAAGGGTTTATACATAATGCTACCTTACACTCACAACACTGGTAACTTGTGTCTTTCCTCACAAACTTTACCGTTTCTTTTTTCCTTCTATCTCCACATACTTTGCAGCATTTCTGTAGTCTCTTCTTACCAGGTGGTGGTGGTATCTTCTCCAAGAAATGTTTTCCTGTGGCCAACCGAGAAAGCTGATTTCCACTGTTTCCATTGGTACTTGCCATAGGTGGATCATCTTCAACCGCAACAAGATCTTCACTCAAATTCTGTATAAATTGTGTCACAGGAATCTTCAGACCTTTCACTTTATTATACAAAATACTTGAGTTTATAATGCACATACGCAAAATGTGGAAAGCAAGTTTTCTCCACCATTTTACTGTCCGATGTTCAAATACACCATAAGACAATCTTTGGTCTGACAGATCTACACCAATTTTGTTGTTGTTGTAATCTATTACACACGCTGCTTTGGTTTTTTCTTGTCTTCTTTTGTTTACATATGTGACCATCTCAGCACAGTGTCTGGTACTGATCATATATACATTTCTTTTATCTTTCCAACAAATAGCCAGAGTATTGCCTCTTCGTCTGTACATTTGTTCTCCCCATTGAAGAGTTGGATTTTTCAATGCCAAAGGCATTTATCTTTTCTGTTTTTATTTGTTGTTCCCACCAGTGCAGTATTTTCATTTTCGAGCTCACTTGCAAGAGTTGGACTGGTGTAGTATCTATCAGTGAACAAAGTGTGTCCTTTCCAACGCAAGTCTCCTAATAGATCTTTCACAATATTAGTGACAACATTACTCTGCCCACAAAAAATAGAAAAATTCCATATATAGCCAGAATCTGACTCTGAAAGCATGTATAATTTGATGCCATATTTATTAGGCTTCTGAGGCATGTATTGCTTGAAAAAAATTCTACCCCTGTATTTACACATGCCCTCATCGATTGTAATGTCCTCAGCTGGTTGGTATGCCTGCTGAAAGCGCAAGCGGACTTTGTCAACTAAAGGGCGAATTTTATGCAAAGGATCATACTCAGGTTCCCCTTTCTTTTTTTTCGCTACTATTATCGTTTATATGAAAATTGCGAAGAATCAAAAGAAACCTGTCACGGCTCATCAAATTAGGACAGAAGTTACATAATATTACAGCCTTCTTGGACCAGTGATCTGAAATGTGTGGTTTCTGGCTAACACTCATATAAAAAATAATGCCAAAAAATTTACGTAATTCAGAAATCGTCACACCCTTCCAATTTGCCATTCTAGACTTGGGAGATAACGAATTTGTACTTCTTATCTTTCTAATACATTGTTGGGCATACAGATTTGTTTGTTCCTTGATATGGTGCAAAAACTCATTGTCAATGAAGTAACAGAAAAAGACTGTTATGGAACTATTTTCGTCTAATTCTGTAATATCGGTTATACCTGATTGTCCTGTGAATACATCAATAGTTGGTACCTGATCAGTTCCTGTCCAACCATTGGCTGAGTCACTTCTTCTGGCCCTGTCTCTGCCTGTACGACTATTTATTGGCCTTCCTCTCATTTGAACAGGAGCAGAATGTTGTTGCTCACTTTCATTTTCAGACTGCGCTTCTTCATTTTCAGTATCTACAACAACAAAACAAAATCGTATAAGTATTTATAAAAAAATAAAATAAAATACGTTCACAAAAAAATTAAGTTTATAAAAAATACGTTCACAACAAATGCAAATGTTATTGTATGATTATAAATACTAACCTGAATACAAATCTTCTTGAACATAATCTGGATCATCGTCTGTATTATCAGAAAAACCACAATCACCAATATCACCATCACTATCACTAAAATCGCGTTCCAATTCAGCAAGAATTTCGTCTACGGTCAAGCCGCGTCCCGACATTTTGAGCGCCAAACAACGACTGGGTTCAACTCAAACTGTTGATTATTATGTGGCCGCATATGAGATCTAGCGGTAAAAATGTGAACTGCTTGTGCATTACCAACGCTGTATGGTGCTGCTAAACCGTCATATGAATGACTAACCCGTATAAAAGCATTGAAAACACGACTCCGTCAACTGACGGACTTCGCATTTTACGGAAGTTTCGCTAGTCCGTCAATTGACGGAGTTAGCACTCAAAGTGTTAAAATATTCTTTAGTCTGACCACGGCCGGATTTCAATAATTTTTTATTCCATTCTAGTGTTAGAAATTCTGTGTTAAAAATTTTCATTCCAAAATATTGAAATTTCTGAAACTCACCACTACATTCAGATTTTAGTTAATATTCCCTTTGATATCCCACATGCTATATGCCCAATAATCCCTTTGAATTTCTGCTATTTTATCAGAATTTTCCCTCACTTTTTGGCCCCTGGCATCCCAAAATTTTGAGATTTTAAAAAATGAAGCTAAATTCATAATGGTTAAAGTTCTCTTTAATTCGATATTCCACACACTTTTGTGATTTTTTTCCAAATTTTCACCCTCACACATTTTTACCACTCTCCCACCTACAGTTTGCGGGATCAGTGTCAAAAACAATAGGGTTCTGTAGGGTAAAGTTACAGACACACAGGCCAAGCTTTACAAAAATCATTTGATGTGTTGAAAAGTAATCGTGAGACATACCCCAACAGACAGAAAGACAAATGCCAAAAAAAGGTCGAGTAAAAACAAAACTCGATTCGTTCATTCAATTATTGATGTACTTACAATATATTCATATTACACGTTGATAACAATCATCAACCTACCCATTGCTCACAAGGAACAAAAGTGTAGAAGACAACATTCAACGTTTCACTGGTATAGGAAATTCAATGTTATTGTATAAACTAACAACTGAAATTGAATCACCAACCCCAATCAACTAGCACTCAACTTTTTGGGTGACAGCACCAATGCAAGACGTCTCAGGTGTCTCCATGTTTTAACCTTTTCGCTGCCAACACGTGTGAGTGCTTATGCTTATGCTTTGCGACTTACCACATCTGGAGCATCATATTGACATAAAAATTTCGTGTGCATACAGATCCAGAGCACCGGAAAGGCTAAGACTGAATCTAATTTTCAACTATAAATGTTCAACTTCAAAAATATTTTGTTAATAAAGTGACTGCCTTCAATGGAAGACTGATCTACCATGAATCTCATTTGTCTCACCTACTTGTAGATGGAAGACTGATTATATATTTAAAAAAACTTTACCTCTTGTGTATTCATTTCTTTTTCCACTTCTTCTAAAAGAATTTCATCCTTTATAATTGTAGTGATGTCTTCCAAATGCTGTAACAAAATAAATATAAATACAGTAGACTCCCGACTATGTGGCGGAAGGGCAGGCCGGATAACAAAAAAGCAGGATAGGCTGGAGTTCTATAATTACTCACTTCCTGCCCCACCCATACCATTAAAATCACACTTTTTATACCAAAACCCGCTCTTATTCATATTTTCTGACGTCTTAGTACAGTCCAGTACTTTATAAATGTTAGTTATGTACTGTACTGTACGTTTTAAAAATGTATTACAGAAAAAGGAAGTCCAAGAATACAAATATTGTATACACATTTTAAGATAAATTTTATGTCTAACTAAATTGCAGGAAACATAAAATGATGTACACTGTACAGTATGAATACATACAATATTAAAATAAACAAAACATTAATGTAAAACGTAGGCTTAATTCTTAAAAAAATTATTTAAACTTATTTTACTGTTCATTGATAAATGTCTACACAAATGCGTAAAATCCTAAGATAATAGAGTGAAAACCTACAGTTTTAGTTTTTGAAAAAGCCCTTGATAGATGACTGCTTATCCGATTTAGCCCTCTTCCGCGACGCAATGTCCCTCCACTTACGCAACCAGATGATATCAGCTGGCGTCACTTCCTCCTGCTGACTAATGTACTCCAGCGCTGCCTCAATCGTCTTGAACCCTTCCGAATGTGGGATGAGATTTTTCCTGTCATCTAAAGATGCCTCCTCTTCTTCTATTTCATCTCCCAGTGTCAAAATTTCCACACTATTTTTATCCGTTATTTCATCAACTTCGTCGTTTGCCTACCATTCCCTAATGTCCTCTGCATTGACACTGTCACAGCCCAGTACTTTTTTTAGCAATGTAACAAGTTTATCGTTTTCATCTTCCACTTCGGTTTCACACACGGGTTCAAGGTTGAAATGTCCACCTTCATGGTTCAAAAAAATTTTCCAAGACCTTACAAGTGATATGTTTGGAATCTCTTCCCATGTTTCGGCCAACCACCTTATGGCATCTAAGTAGAAGAGGGGGGAGTCCGCGCTTTTCATGTCGCAACTTGTGTTTTGCACACGGCACGTAGGTTCAAAAATAGGCCAGATAGTATGGAGGCTGGATAGTCGTGAGCCGGATAGTCCAGAGTCTACTGTATAAATAAAATATCTACCCTAAAATAAAAAATAAATTATTATTTTTCCCAATGAAATACGGCTGTTCTAACAAACTGTAAACATTTACTGCAACTCTTCAAATTGGTCACGCGCGCGCGCGTGCACACACACACACACACACACACACACACACATACATTTCAAACACTTTTTGCTACAGTCTATTTCTTGATGCATATATAATTTATTTAATATTTATAATTTCTTTACCTCAAGATGTTATAGCCTATTTATAAATATACAAACACAAAACTAAACAAACTAAGACTACATAGAGAACAACAGAGTCCATGAAACAGATGAATATAAGAGTAACATAATACGTACAGATATGACAAAGGAGTTGTTGGAGGAAGATGACACGGGAATTATAGAGACGAAACCGGGATTGACGGAGATCATTGTCACTATAGAAGGTAAGAATTTTAAGACATTGATAGATACAGGGAGTGAAATATCAGTAATTTCAGAAAATGTAATGGGGGAATTGAAAGAAATAAATAAAAACATTCCATCATTACCAGCTGCGGGCGTAACAGTAGTGGGGGTAACAGGAATACGGAGTAAAAGGGTTACTAAACAAGTACAATTAAATATATTTATTAATGAAACTGAGTTTGAAAATACCTTTCTAGTAGTTAAGGGACTAAGCTTAGATATAATCTTAGAAAATGATTTTTTTGGAGAGAAATAGGGCAGTAATTGATTTTAATAAACAAATAGTAGAATTTAATAGTGGGAGTGAACCAGTCAGGGTTGAATTTAAGCGGGTGTTAGATAAGATTAGAGTTACGGGAGTAAAGATGATACAGAAGCGAGTAGGTGAGAGACACATAGAAACAAAGGTGAATATATGTTGAGAGAGCGAGATTATGGAGAGTGAAGAGGAAGAGATGCATGTGAGTGATGAGAGAATATGGGAAAATAGAGCGGGTAAATTTTTTAATGAGGGTGGAGTTGTAGGGAGTCCCCAACGACAGGAGTTGTGGAACGTTTTAGACAGGTGTTTGCGGAGTTGCCTGGAAAAGCCAGGAACTATGTGTGCGAGTTGAAGGTTCGGGAACACACACCCTACATGCAGAGGAGTTATCCAGTACCGTCTTCAAAGAGGAGAGCAGTGCAAGAGGGGTTGGAGAGGATGATGGAGGGAGACATTATTGAGAGATCGATATCACCTTACTCGAATCTGTTAGTAGTGGTGATAAAGAAAGATGGAAGGGTAAGATTATGTTTCGATGCTAGGAAAATAAATCAAATTATAATACCTGACCATGAGTCACCGGAACCCATAAATGAGATTTTTCAGAAATTCAGCGGAGTCAAGTACATGACATCTTTAGATTTGACAGCAGGATACTGGCAAGTTCCGCTAGCAGCAGAGAGTCAAAGGTATACTGCATTTCTTTTCAATGGTAAGAACTATCAGTTTAAGCGTTTGCCATTTGGACTTAACACTAGAGAAAGCAAGTTTCATAAAATGTTTAGATATGACATTGCAATATAAGGACTTAGATTTTCTAACAGTACATGTTGATGACATATTAATAGCGTCAAGAATTCGGAACATTTAGAACATCTTGAGTATGTGTTGAATAAATGGGGGACTAACGGTTAATTGGGAGAAGTCCAAGTTTTTACAAACTGAGATACACTTTTTAGGTTTTATTATTACTCCAGAGGGAATTCTAGCCAACCCTGATAAAGTAGAAGCTATACTGTGTTTCCCAGAACCGAAGCATATTAAACAATTACAGAGTTTTTTGGGTCTGTGCAACTTCTATAGAAAATTTCAGAAAAACTACACACAGACAACATCAAGGTTAAGTGTCGTTTTACAAAAGAATAAACAGTGGAAATGGGGAGAAAAGGAAAGGGATGCATTCAAGGAGATAAAGCGAAAATTTTCGAACATGATAATGACAAATCACCCTGATTTCTTGAAAACTTTTTATTTACAGACTGACACCAGCAACGTCGCCCTCGGAGCAGAATTATACCAGGAGGATAGCGACAAAGAACATCACACAATAGCTTTCGCCAGCAGATCCCTTTTGGCAGCTGAGAGAAATTATACAACTACAGAAAAGGAGTTATTGAGTATCGTGTTCGCTGTGGGAAAGTTCCGCACATACATCTTAGGGAACAGGACAGTCATCAGGATGGACCACAAAGCGCTGTCATTTTTGAATACCTGCAGATTAACCCATAGCCATCTAACCAGGTGGTTAACTATCATTACAAGAGTATAATTTCTCATGGGAGTATATTAAAGGGACAGACGATAAAATACCAGACACTCTTTCCAGGGTAGATGTTACAGAAAACAAAACAGGGAGGGATCTGAAAGAGATAGAGATTTTTCGTTTAACAAGGGAAGATAGAATTTTTGGTGAGGAATTAAGGGATATTAAGAACATGCAAAGATCACATAATAAATTGGGTAAAATAATTGCTAGTTTAGAAGCGGATTTAGATGGGTCTGAATATAACACACATTTTAAAATATATCAGGGAATTTTGTTCAAAAAGGTAGAAGGGGGTGAGCGTGATTGGAGGTTGGTTGTACCAGAAGGGTTGATAGATAGAATTATTTGGGATTGTCATATAAGGAATGGGCATTTTGGGGTGAAAAAGTGTACAAATGTTTTAAAAGAGTCATGTGTTTTTAATAATATGGAGAGGCGAGTTCGAAGGTTGTTACGGGTATGTGATTTGTGTCAGAGGTCTAAGGTAGTGAATTATAGGGTAGAAGGGGAGTTGAATTATACTAAGGTGGAGAGGCCGTTTGATTTTGTTGCTGTAGATTTATATGGACCATTGCCCAAGGGCAGGGGTGGAGTAATGTATGTTTTTGTTGTTTTGGACACTTTTTCTAAGTTTGTTAAGTTATATAGTGTGAAGAGAGCGACGAGCAGGGTGCTGAGCAAAAAGATAACAAGGGATTACATGGTAAATGTAAGTAAACCGAAGATAATTTTATCAGATCACGGACCCCAATTCATCAGCGATAGGTGACGGCAGACCCTAGGATGGGAAGGCATCATACCCAAGCACACGGCAGTATATCATCCACAGTCCCACCAAGCAGAACGGGTGATGAGAGAGATCGGCAGGATATTTCGAGCCTATTGTCACGCCAAGCACAGTGAATGGCCATTATACATGAAGAAGGTAGAAGAATGATTGAACAGTACCACCCATGAATCCACCGGGTTTACGCCATATGAATTAATAAAGGGAACAAGGCCACCTAGAATATTGGAACAACGTTTTGATTATCCACCAGAAAATCAGACCATAGACATGAATGTGAAAATCCAACTAGCAAATGAAAGTTTACTAACCAAAGGGGAAAGGAGAAAGCGGAGGCATGATGAAAAAGGTAAGTGGACTAAATATGAGGTAGGACAGTTGGTATTGGTGCGGAGACAAGATTTGTCTAGTGCGCAAGATAAAGAGATAAAGAAGTTTTTTCTATTATACGAGGGACCATATGAAGTGATAGAGATAAAGATGAACAACGCATACGTGTTGCAAAATCAAGCGACACAGGAGATAGTAGGTACACAGAACACGGCGAATTTGAAGTTATATTGGTCACAGTAATTGAATTTTAATCTATTATTATATGTTTTCAGAAGGGACTCTCCCCCATTTTCAGGCGGTCACGGCTTCACCATCCCTGACTGTGGATTTTGGCTGTTTGGAGGCGGACCATGGTTGAAGGTAACCTCAACTAGGGGGTGAAAGCAACGATGGTCCTACTCCACAAATTGGTGCAAGTAGAAATTTAATTTTATTGTTGAATGGGGAGGGGAACCCCTAAAGTCCATGGATGGAATAAAAAAAAAAAAAAAAAAATCAATTGGTAATTGTCCACGGACAAATAAACAAATAATGGTTCTATTTTACAAATAGAACACTCAAAATTTAATGTAAATAACAAGTGCAACTCGTTAGGAGTTATTTCGTTACCAAGCAATATTGTCAGTAATGAGTAACTATATTACTTGGTAATGACATACAAATAATTTTAAAGGGCGGTCAAACTTATGAAGGAGTAAAAGATAGTTGTAATTTAGATTTAAATTTACAAAGGGTTAAGGTGACCAATTAGCGTTATAGTATACTTGTTGCACTTGTTAGAGACTATTGTTGAAAAATAAGTTAGAATGTGTGCGTGTGTACCTAGTTTAACTCCATGGAGTAGCTTAGATATCAAAAATAAAAAATAGCAGACCAGTGTCTGGTGGTAGTTAAAAGGAAAATGATGTAATATGTGAATAGATCAAATGTTGAGTATAATCTCTAATGGAACTGAAGTAGTTCCAAGGACATAGTAAGCTATGGTGATAAAATAGAACTGATCAATGGACACTGAAATTTAAATGATAACGTTTGTGAAATTTGTTGTAACAAATAATGATTTCTTTTATCTTTTGTGAATTGTAGTGATAAGGTAAATTTTAAATGTATAATATGTTTTAAATACGATTCCCCACGTTTCGGGCGGTCCCGGCCTTACCAGCCCAGACCGTGGTTTTGGATGACAATCAGCTGTGGGCAGACTTATTGTAACCTGACCATGGTTGGTTGCCTATGAAATTGGTACAATTTAGAAATTAACATGGGGTTTAATCAGAGGAATCCACATAACTTTGGAACAGCGGCTCCACCGAATGGGATGATAGAACCGTATTAAGGGCATATGAATCATTGCAGTAGGATTACTGGTGTCCTCGGACTTCAGTAATGCCGAATTTTTATATAACGCCGAAGCAATAACGGTGTAAGCAGCGTTTGCACCCTAATAAAATTCAGTTCTTGTGGAGGCAAATGGGCGCTACAATCCAACATCATTAAGCAATAGTGTGTGTGGAAAGGAGCTGGCCGTTACAAGCCAGGGGCATAAATAATAGAGTATTTATGCAACAAGGTAAATACCAAAACCGGTGTACCCGTGAGCTTATTTACCTAATTGTAACTGGGTTATGGGGGGATATTAGACAATGATGGAGAAGGAGGTTACTAAATTGTTAGTAACGAGTTATTGAATATTAAAATGAATTATGTGAATGACGTAGAAGGTGTAGTTGATTGTATGATGTAATTAAATGATTTGATGTTGATTTAACGAGTAATATGAAGATGCTTAACGATTTTAAGTAAATAATTTGTTCTGATGTAGCTGATTTAAATGTGTTTTATTCTATATAAGAATTTTATTAATGAAGCTAATTATTTTGAAATGAGAATTATATAAGGGAAGGTATTTGTAATGTTGTAATGGGGAATGTTTATTTAAATTCTGATGGGAATCAGGGAAATGTTTTGAATTTTGGGGATAAGAGTTAACGAGAGAAGGGCATTTAGAATGTTGATATTGAAGTTTAAATGTTATGTTAAGTATGTATCAATGTATATGTTAGAAGTTAAGAAAAAACCAGTGCTTCTTAACACACACCAGCACAGCTAAGGGGAACCACATCAGTTAGGGATATGTTATTATACAAGGCCACTATTTGATATTTTGATTTAATGTTTCAGTGTCTGGTGATGCTGTGGCGGCGGTCCTGTGCTGGCCTGCGGGCTAGAGCAGGGGCGTCAAGTGCCTGTCTAGCCTTGCGGTGTTGGGATCTCAAAAGGGAAGTCCAGTAACGTCATTCAGGTGCGGTCACAGTCACTGGACCAGGTGGTAAGTTAACCACGATTTTAAATAAAACATAAGGGGGTTGTGGCGACATATCCAGGCTGATCCCTTTAGGAAGTATGAGAGTGTCAATGAGAGTTTTTATGCTTCGGCATAAAACCTCTCATTGAGAGGGTATTGTAACGGGACATTTAGGTCTACCCGGGGTAATTTGCGGAAAAGAGGTCACAACATAATAAATGTAAATTTTATTCCTAAATTATAATGACACAGGCAAGTGAGCGAAATAGTGTCAAGGTCAACATCAGAACGCAAGGAAAACAGTTATTTTTAGCAGTATAAACTTTGACCTATGTAATCAGAAGTCACGCCAGATAACATCAGTGCCGGACCTTTAAAATATGTCACTTGGAATGCAGGGCGATGTCAACCATCTGCGCTGAGAACAAAGGCAGTCCTCATCTAACACCTAACAGCGGTGGACACGGGCCGTGTGCTCGCCCGCTTCGTACAAACTAAGACGAAACTACAAAAGTTCAGTGCGCGCCAAACAAACAAAAATGTAAAAGTGAAAGAAATCAGTTTTATTAAATAGTACAAAATGAAATAACAGTTTCGATTTGAATGGTGAATAAATGAAAAAACGGTGAAAGTAAGAAAATGTGTGGAGTGACAGGAAGTATGCCAGGACGCTGGACTCTTCGGACATATCAGCTAAGTAATCAATGAGGGTAAAACTAAATATTTGTAATCAGGGCACTTACAATTTCAACTACAATTTTATTTAAAAGGGAGATCTCCTAAAGTCTTGGGGCGTATGTGTGTGCGTGTGAATGGAAGCGCTGGTATGCGTTAGATAAAGTTAAGTTTGTAGCAAGTTATATTGTTTTATTTGAATATTACTAAAGAAAAAATGTAAGAGAGGGAGAAGAATTATTTGGTATGTAATAATGGGATTAAAAGGAAAGTACAAATTTTTTGTTTAATTGAAAAAAGGATGAATCTGATGGGATTTCAAATTGTAATAAAGCAAGTTTGATTTGAGCATTAGTAAATGAATTATTAGTTATTCCAAACAACCATCTTGCTTTTCAGCTCGTCCAACCTCGAATCCTGGACCTGGTAAGTAAATTTTCAAGGTTGGTACTGAACAACATGGCGGCTACAATAGCTGAAAGTTAATATTGGTAAACAGAGTCCACTTATATACATATCAGACAAAATTAAAATGTTTCACCTTTACATAGTACAGGGACTCCCATAACTTTGTAAAGCTTTAATTTTGCATCTCAATCTACCTTGTTTCTAAAAATACGTTGATTTTTCCGCAGATTGTTTGGAACACCTAACTTGTTGTGCACTTGTTACGGTGCAGTGGAGGAGAAAGTGATCAAGTGATCTGCTATACGGTCATTTGTATTCGAGAAATGGAGCAGTGCGGACAGTATTTCTTAGCACGGTTCAACACTTACTACATCGTTCAATATCGTGTGAACAATTAAATTACATTTGTTTTTCTATAAGGTAAGACCTAGTGATTTTCTATTTATTCATTCTACAGCGGTTTCATTTATAACTTTCTAATTCCGTACAATGACGTCTGTTATAGATTCACTGCTGATGTTAAAACCATCTGACGATTCTATAGGTACTTTATGCAGATGTGTGTGTTTTATTGCATTATATAATGCATAACTGTGAATATTTATTGTACCATTTTTGATGGTGTAATTATACTTATACACATGATTGATGTCGTGTTTTATTTCACACATACTGTTTCGCACTGTGAACAAGGAGAATGATTGTTTTCATTAGGTTACAACAATACACAAAATCTATGTGCACCCATATACATCAAGGTGCTTTTACGCAAAGGCTACCCGACCCACACACATTTTATACCTACATAGACAGACAACACGCCCATATACACATTTCGTTTTCCTTAACACTCATTAATCATTTGTGTGAAGGTTAACCTTACTTTTGAACACTGAAAAAAACCTGCGACAACAAAGACAAGAAGAGCAGTCAAGACACAGTGTTTTACTTAACACACACACACACACACACACACACCACACATGCATGAACGTTAACCTTATTTATGAACGTAGAAAAAACAAGACAAGAAGAAGAAACCAGGAACTGACCACTTTATTTTCTTTCATACACATGTATACATTAAGTTACACCATTTTATGCCTCACACGACACCACCCTATTAAATCAAGACAAGCAGAGGACAAATTGGCCACGGACACGCTGGATACACTTGTTAAGGGAACATAAATCCGTTCCCGCCATGACGTAGATACACTGGTGGTAGTGGCAACACTACATTTTCCCTCACACATCCTTCTTTAACCTATTCCTCTTCTAGAGGGAATTTTCTTCTCCTTTATCACATGTTGGCCACACCGACTACCACCATTTAAGAACACCAATCACAACTGATTCTGCTATATGATGACATGACATATATTAAACATGGCCAACCAATCACTACACTTCGCACCAGTGCTGTAGTACCCCCACATGGTGCCTGTCACATGGTACTCCCACCATGGCCACGTGTTATCCCTACTTCACTCACATTCTACCCCCACCATGGTCACATCGTACTCACACCCCTGACGTCATAAAATTCAAATTTCCTGCCATGTGGTACTGGTACATGTTATGGCTAAATCATGTGGACTGAAAGTGCACGTAAAAATGAATTCCATGGGACACCAAATGTTCTCCAACAGTTTTAACCGATAAGTTTACAAATAAATACAATGCTGTTCATTATAACGATAAATGCTTGTTACTATAAACAAATTTATAACTATGTATAATACCTGATCAACAAACTGTTCATTCTCTACTTTGATGATTTCTTCTTTTACATGCAGTTCTCCTTTTAGGACAGACTTTATAACTGGGAATACATCCTGCAAATTGAACAATTATAAAATTTACTTTGTCTTCTCAGTGATATATAGAGTATTATATAAAGAGGTGATCAATACTAAATATGAAATATATAGAATCACCTATCAATTTTTGCAATAAATATCCATACTATGTACCTACATGGTGTGTGTGAGCGCACGTGCTCGCACAAGTGTGCAATTTAACTTACTTAATCTCATGTAGTTTATATGTATACAACACTATGATACAGTTTGTGTATTCTATTGATTTTTAATTACATATCTACAAACGAATGTGATCCAAATCTCTAGTGGTACATGACACGGAACAACCTAACACATTACCTATGGGCTAAATAATGGTTATGCACATTACCTGTTCAGTCTCAGCCTCTTCTGGATATGCTTCTTTCTTTACACTGACCGTTAAAACATCCTACAAATAACAAGGAATTAAAATTTACTTTTATACAAATTCATTTACCATTATACGAGAATGGTTTATAAGAGGCTGTAAAGGAAACCATAAAGATGTTCAAGACCATAATAACATTTCATTGAGAGTATAAGAGTTATGAGTTACTGATGTTAAGAGTTAAGAGTTACTGATGGTACGGTTTCTACTCACAGAAAACAAGGTAAATTGAGAACACAATTGAATTTTATAAAAAATTATTAGGGGAAAGAGGAGAATCAGGAACAAAAATAGGTAAATATTAAAACTGGTAAAGATAACTGAGAGGAATCAGTGTCAGAGCACAGGCCAAATGGAGAAACAGATTTGCTACTGTCAAATACTGGATTCTAAATTAAGAAGAAATTCCTCAACTTATATGTTTGCAGCATGCTATTATAGAAGCTGCATGTGAAACCTAGACAATAGGGAAAAGTGAAAGACACAAGCACAGCATTTGAAAACTGCTGCTGTAGGAGAATATTAAAAATATACTGGATGGACAAAGTAATTAAAAAACAAAAGTGAACAGGTTCTGGAAACAATGGGTGAATGGAGAGGTTTATGAAAATGAGACAGTGTGGTGGGTCACTATTGGTTGAGACTCAGTAATGACTTTGCTGATGGGCGCCCAGTGAATGGGAAGTACTACAGAGGAAGGCAGAGACTAGAGTACCCAGGTTGACTGTTCGGTTGTGGGACGCTGTAGCTCTCACAGATAAAGAAGGTGGTTCAGGAAGAGCCAAAGAAGAAGAAGATACGAAGAGTCTGAGAAACATGTCAGACATATCAGGTGACACCACATTTGCCTCAAGAACAGCTGTACAGCAACATATTGGTATGCAGTATTGTTAATTACAGTCATGTAAACAAAAAAAGGAAAGTCAACATTGTCTGTTGGATAGGTATGACTTGATTTTCTGAGTGGCTAAGAGAATGTTGTTAAGAGATTATCATGGATGTGCCATGATACAACAATGCTGTTCATTATAACAATAAATGCTTGTTACTATAAACAAATTTTAGAACTATGTATAATACCTGATCAACTAACTGTTCATTCTCTTCTTTGATGATTTCTTCTTTTACATGCAGTTCTCCTTTTAGGACAGAATTTATAACTGGGAATACATCCTGCAAATTGAACAATTATAAAATTTACTTTGTCTTCTCAGTGATTTATAGAGTATTATATAAAGAGGTGATCAATACTAAATATAAAATATATAGAATCACCTATCAATTTTTGCAATAAATATCCATACTTTGTACCTACATTGTGTGTGTGTGCATACTCGCTTGCACGAGTGTGCAATTTTACTTACTTAAACTCATGTAGTTTATATGTATACAACACTATGATACAGTTTGTGTATTCTGTTGATTTTTAATTACATATGTATAAACGAATGTGATCCAAATCTCTAGTGGTACATGACATGGAACAACCTAACACATTACCTATGGGCTAAATAATGGTTATGCACATTACCTGTTCAGTCTCAGCCTCTTCTGGATCTGCTTCTTTCTTTACACTGACCGTTAAAACATACTACAAATAACAAGGAATTAAAATTTACTTTTATACAAATTCATTACCATTATACGAGAATGGTTTATAAGAGGCTGCAAAGGAAACCATAAAGATGTTCAAGACCGTAATAACATTTCATGGAGAGTATAAGAGTTACTGATGTTAAGAGTTAAGAGTTACTGATGGTATGGTTTCTACTCACAGAAAACAAGGTAAATTGAGAATGCTACTGAGGATTATAAAAAATTATTAGGGGGAAGAGGAGAATTAGCAACAAAAATAGGTAAATATTAAAGCTGGTAAAGGTAACTGAGAGGAATCAGTGTCAGAGCACAGGCCAAATGGAGAAACAAATTTGCTACTGTCAAATACTGGATTCTAAATTAAGAAGAAATTCCTCAAATTATATGTTTGCAGCTTGCTATTATAGAAGCTGCATGTGAAACCTAGACAATAGGGAAAAGTGAAAGACACAAACACAGCATTTGAAAACTGCTGCTGTAGGAGAATTTTAAAAATATACTGGATGGACAAAGTAATTAAAAAACAAAAGTGAACAGGTTCTGGAAACAATGGGTGAATGGAGAGGTTTATGAAGATGAGACAGTGTGGTGGGTCACTATTGGTTGAGACCCAGTAATGACTTTGCTGATGGGCGCCCAGTGAGTGATGTGAAGTTATTTATTAATAAGACTTACCATATTTAAAATTTTTACTAAATCCGGATCCACTTACCTTGCCAGCCCAGGTCCATCACACGAACGGTGAAATGCAAGCATGGTTTAGTGTATATCAGTAATGTACACGACTCTCATTTGCGTGACACAACTCAAATTTTATTTCATTTTTATGCTCCTTCAAGTTTATGGATTATTCATCTTTTCTCTCAAAATAAAATATTACTGTTTCTTTCAAATATGAGTAAAACAAAACATTCATTTCAATATAGTATACTTATTCTAATTCTTATGATAGTATACTTATTCTAATTCTTATGTTAAGTAAGACGACCCAGCTTGCTCATACTCTCACTCATACAATTTAAATCACCATTTATTTAGAGCTCTTTAATTGAAATTTAAAGGAAATTATTTAAATATTGAATTTTGTTGTTGGCTACTTAACCATCGGTGTTCCTCCCCATCACTTGTGGAATTGAGTGTTTGTCCATTCACCACATTGTTAATTTTGCTTTCTTCCCTTCACTTACTTCATTCTGAGATATTGTTCACTATTTATGTCAGTTTGTCACTTTCTATTAAAAGTTAAAAGAATTTATTTGGGGCCCACGAGTCTTTTTGTCCACCCGGCCGGGTAAAAATTGTTAGACGACTGCCGTGGAGAGTACCAACAAACTCCCCACTACATCTTTTTGCTCAACCGGAAGGCACTGCCTTCAGGTGACGAATTTTCCATAGTCGTTCATAGTGTGTGGGTTTTCTATGGGCCAAATAGGCTACTGTTATCAAATGTTGCCAGTATAGGAGGCTTGTATAGGTGGAGCATTTACTTGACTTCCGCCGTCTCGAAACCACATGGTACAAAACTCTTACCGCTTCACCATTTTCAGTAGCGTTGGTTTCACCTGTGAGGCGTAGATGCTGCGCCCCACTACGTGTGTGCGTGTAGCTGTACGTGACACGCATTGAATTCACAAAAGAGTCTGCCATTCTCCAACTACACTCTGCCCAAAAAGTTTACGTTACTGTTCTTTGTTTGACTGCAGCCGTATTTTACATGGGACTTGCAACTGAAAGTTAAATAAATTTAATAAAAATAAAATCCCCCTTTTTTGCCACATTACAATACCCCCCCCCAATGGGAGGTTTTATGCCCAAGAGCATAAAAACTCTCATTGCTAACCTAAGAGGATCGGTGAGGATATGGCGCCAACAACCCCCCGTTAATTTCTAAACATGTCATGGGTAAACTACCCCATTAGCCATAGCTCAGCGACTACGGCTGCAGCTGAACGACATTACTATACTTCTCTAGGTGAGATCCCAACACCATAAAATTGTACAGATACTCACCATAGTGCCCCTAACCTTCTATCATTCCGCCCAAAATCAAAACACTGGCCTTATACCATACCAGATCCTCAATCGATATGTTCCCCCTTACATGCATACTGGGTTGCCTTTAGCAAGTACTGGGTGCGTACACATACTCATTATTACTGATCATAACATCTACATTCCATTTCTTGCTTTCAAATTTCAAAATAATTTGTTTTATTTTCAATTTCTTTTCTCAAATTTCATCTACTTCTTTTTTTTTTTAATCAAAATAAATCAAACAAATTAGATTAAATCACTTAAATTCTGTTCAAAATTAATCTAAGTCTAATATCAAAATGTTGTATTACCATTAATTTCATCAAAACCCCAAAATCTTTTACATGAATCTACAATTCTTCCTCACTAGCTACTAACAATCATAAAAAACAAATAAACTGAAAACCTTATTAAATCATAAATTTACTTATCATTACATTTGTTTACAACACATATAATATGAATAATATAAATCAGTTAACACATTAACATATAATCAACAATATATTCTGGACATAAAAACACAATCTATACTTCAAGCAAAAAATAATTTTTTTTTCTCAAAAAAATTTTGATTCCCAAAAAGAATCATTTTGTCAACAAAATTTATTATTTAATCATTTCATTATGACTACACAAACAAAATCTATGAATCAATTGTAAGAAACATACAATATATCAAACATCAGTCATCAGCTGATCTCTCTGGGTCAGGTGATGATGACCTTGCCCTAGATACATTTCAAAAATTATACAAGGTAAAATACATCACGTTTATAATTTTTACATTCAAACATAATAAAACATAGAACACTCATAATTAACATTGTTATTACCTTACAATAAACAATTCACATTTAATTTTGATCAAAATTTACACACCTTACAGCTTTATTTTATTTTCAAATTCTATTAAATCTTTCACTGGTTTCATTTATTATTACATTTTACCTATGATTTTATCTTTAACCTTTTCATTATCAATTATTTTCGGTGACTCTTAATTATTCATAATAATTCGATTTACAAATGGGTGATTAAATATAACCTCAACCCCCTTCTGACTCTAACACTTACTAACAGATTTACATAGTATGACACCACTCCCTCAAAATATTTATCTCCACTAACTTACTACTCTAACTCACTTTTCGAATCATTCTACCCTTATAACAAAATACCCTATACCTCCTTTGTACTTAGGATGTGTGTTCCCTCCCTATGCTCATTCCCTTATTGGTTCCTGTTCCCCCCCCAGGTAACCCCGCCAACGCACATACGGTTCACCTCCCGCCACAACGCTTTTCATTGAGGACTCCTTATCACACCACCCCCTTACAAAATTCCACCATCCGCTAATTACTCTCCAATTACATCCCTCTCATTACTCTACATATACTCCCTCTCGCTACTGTGTCACTATTAATACTCGGTTTTCTATCTTACTTTTATTCCCAAGAATCTTATTCGGTTTAACACCCATTTAAAGTTAACTCTGACTGATTCAAATGCCTTATTTAAATATTCATCACCCAAATTCTAACCTTTATTACTCATTGAAAATTCATAACTATCTCAGATTAATTTCATCATTTAATTTAAAACCTCTTAAACCCATTTAAAATTTATTATTCAAACATTTCATTATATTGATACAATCTGCAAATCAATTAAAAGTGACATGCTACATATATAACACCAGTAGTCAGCTGATGTCTCCTTGTCAGGTGAATGACCTTTCTCTCAACACCCTTCATATAACTCACAAATACACAAGATTATACAATTATCATTATAAAATATTCTGGTGGATTTAGAATCCTTACAATTAAACCTAGTACTTAAAATCGTTCCCTCTCATAAGGGAAATACATCACTAATCATCGAGTCATAGTTATAGCAACTGTTACTGAACAGGAAACTGGGTCACCAACCACCAACTCTCTCTATAGAGTAAGTGAAATTGATCGCCCGCTGTTTACAGATGTCGTCACCCTCTCACTGATTTCTCAGTTACCCTCCTACTACATCGTTTTCTTAAATTCCCCCCTTATACCCAGTTACAATTAGGTAACCACCTGCCGGATAAACCGGATCGAGCGTTTGCCTTATGCACAGATGCATTATCTGTGCCCCTGGCTTGTAACGGCCAGCTCCTTTTCCACACACACTATTGTTTCCTGCTGGTGGACTGTAGTGCCCATTTGCATCCCCAAGAACTGAAGTTTATATATGGTATAGACGCTGCCTATACCGTTCTTGGTTCAACGTTATATAAAAAATTCGGCATTACTGATGTCCGAGGACACCAGTAATCCTACTAAATATGATTCACACACCCTTAAAATGGCGCTATCACCACCTTCAATGATAGCCGCTGTTCCATAGTTATGTAGATTCCCCTGAGTTACCCCCCGGTTAATTTCTATGTTCACCAATTTAGAATATATTTACATTATAAATCCACGGTCAGGGTTCGATGAAGCCATGACCGCCCGAAATGTAGGGGAAACTACCAAAAGACATAAGGTTCACACTTACACTGTTACTACAATTCTCGGATGGTCAACTCTTATATGTTTGGTTATATTATTATTTCTCATCTCTTAGACTCATTTACCATTTATTGTTCGTCCATTCAAACATTTTACTTTATTTAAATTGCTTTATAAAATTCATACTTACATTACATCACTCATACTCGAATACAACATGATTACTGTCATAGACACAAAAATATAACCACCAAATAATGTATATAACTCCATGTATCTTCTGAAACATTATAACAATCATATGATTCCACAACTAAATACCTTTTACATTTATTCATTTACTATTTATTATCAAGTTCAAATCATTTAAATTCATTATCAAAATCTCTTTATACAGCATTTTAAATTAATCAATTAATACATCTCAAATTATTTAATTCAATCAATTGTTCAAAACACAAATTATTTTAATTACCTCACTCCAGAACAATTACAATTCATTTATTATCACCTTCATAATTATTCTCATTATTTATTTAGTCTCCCAAAATATTATTATTATTATTATTATTACATCAATTCTACTACATACACATTGTTTACACAGAATACATAGCAACCCAAACACAATTAATTTCACTATAAATTTATTTACAATTTCTTGTCATTATTTTTCTGTTTACCACACCTCATTTCCTAATTTAGCCAGGTCATTACCATAAACTAAAATATTTAAAATGTCCACTCACTGATTTTTTATTTAACCCCCATCATCATATAATAGTCTAATCTTATGACTACACCATTCATTTACAATTGAATACATATGGCTATTATAATTATAATAGTCATCATTATTACTTTGTTCCATTATATCAATACTATTGATAATACAAATATTATTGCATACCATTACTTCAAAATTCCTGTCGACATCGGGTAGGGTAATTTCTTCTTTAGTATTTTCTGTCAAAGTAAGGTAAGTTAATAATTCATCAACTTCATCATCTACTTCTGCTACTACCTCAGTTTCACTACAAGGTAAGTACTCGATATAATTCCCAGCTCTCTCTACATCTAACCTTTCTACAAATTCTTCATAATTTCTATTCACCTTAAATAATTTTATCTCTCTATCTACACACAACTCTCTCTCTAAATATCTCTCCCCATAACACCATATCACACTTTCTCTACCATCCCATACAGAGGGCACTAACTCATAAAAATTCAGGGAACAACTCAAAGACCTCATGTCTTCCAATAATAAGGGACTCTTGCCCTTCAGCAACAACATTTGTAAACACCTTGGTTCACAATAAACCTGGGGAAAATTTACCCTCTGCAACCCCTCTACCTCTATACTATCTCTCCGCTTTTTCTCTGATTCATTAACACACACTAACATTCCATTATTACATCCTACTTCCACTAAAACTTCATCAGCACTATCAATATTCACAACCCTACTCTCTAACACCACATGTTTAATTATGTCATCATAATTCTCACCCCTACTTACCTCATTATACGTCATCTGACCGTCTTTATTTATGTTTAATTTATCTGTTTCTCCACTATTCTTTACCCCCACTATACTCTCAGAATTGTAATTAACATCATTTTCATCACTATTCAATACTTTATTATCTAACACTACCTGTTCCACTATTTTGTAATTATTAATATTTGTCATGATTATAACATTGTCACCTAACTTCTTATTCATTATCTGATTTAATTTACCTTCTAAATTTTTATTCATTTCGTCAACCATCTTCTCACAATTATTACTTATAGATTTTATTACCTGTTATTTAATATTATTAAAACGTGTATTAATTTCATTCACTTGTTTACTAAAATTAATATTTTGTTGTTTTATTTCATCTCTGATCTCATTAAACTTCTCAGTAAAATTCTTTTTAATCTTATCATTCTGTTCATCGAATTTATTATTTATTGTCTCAAGTTTATTATTTTGTTCGTCAAATCTAGCATCAAATTTATTACTCTGTTCATCAAATTTGGCATTAAAATTACTATTTTGAACGTCAAAGTGATGATCGAATTTTTCAGCATTACTATCAAAACGACTCTTTATTTATTTCATTAAATTGATTTAGTATAATACTCATTATGTCATCATCAAATTTATTATTACATTTTGTTGAGGTTGGAGTTAACTGAACTCCTGAATCCTCTGTCACATTTGTTTGATCTGTTACATTTAATTCAACTATTTTGTCTTGACCCACATTCAGAGTCGAATGGGCTTCAAGGCCGCTCATGACAGCTCATTCGTTAAAATTAATTACCTCCTCTATCTCATTTTCATTATTTTCTGCCATTTTTAACTTATGCAATTACCATTTATTTTATTATATTATATTTTAACAATTCTTATCTTACATACATTAAGTATTCCTTAAATATTATTTACGTACAATCTTGTTTTTTCGTAATTTTTTACGCACTCCTAAATCACGCTTGCATTTACCTGTAGGTGCGGTTTATGTATAAAATTTAATTTATAAAACTTTTCCTAGTTCGGATGCGCCA
This sequence comes from Magicicada septendecula, assembly GCA_034769895.1. Taxonomy (NCBI): domain Eukaryota; kingdom Metazoa; phylum Arthropoda; class Insecta; order Hemiptera; family Cicadidae; genus Magicicada; species Magicicada septendecula. Next base: position 157,142,711 of record CM068372.1, read on the forward strand.
ACTGTGAAGTTATTTATTAATAAGACTTACCATATTTAAAATTTTTACTAAATCCGGATCCACTTACCTTGCCAGCCCAGGTCCGTCACACGAACGGTGAAATGCAAGCATGGTTTAGGGTATATCAGTAACGTACATGACTCTCATTTGCGTGACACAACTCAAATTTTATTTCATTTTTATACTCCATCAAAAATGGATGGATTATTCAAATTTATGGATTATTCATCTTTTCTCTCAAAATAAAATATTACTGTTTCTTTCAAATATGAGTAAAACAAAACATTCATTTCAATATAGTATACTTATTCTAATTCTTATGTTAAGTAAGGCGACCCACCTTGCTCATACTCTCACTCATACAATTTAAATCCCCATTTATTTAGAGCTCTTTAATTGAAATTTAAAGGAAATTATTTAAATATTGAATTTTGTTGTTGGCTACTTAACCATCGGTGTTCCTCACCGTCACTTGTCACACTGAGTGTATGTCCGAACGTTTGTCCATTCACCACATTGTTAATTTTGCTTTCTTCACTTCACTTACTTCATTCTGAGGTACCGTTCACTATTTATGTCAGTTTGTCACTTTCTATTAAAAGTTAAAAGAATTTATTTGGGGCCCACGAGTCTTTTTGTCCACCCGGCCAGGTAAAAAATTGTTAGACGACTGCCGCGGAGAGTACCAACAAACTCCCCACTACATCTTTTTGCTCAACCGGAAGGCACTGCCTTCAGGTGACGAATTTTCCATAGTCGTTCATAGTGTGTGGATTTTCTATGGGCCAAATAGGCTACTGTTATCAAATGTTGCCGGAATAGGAGGCTTGTGTAGGTGGAGCATTTACTTGACTTCCGCCGTCTCGAAAGCACATGGTACTGTCTGGCTGCGATTGGAATGCGCGGCTTGGCATCCCCACCAGTAGACCGGCAGATGCATTGTTACTACTTAGTACATTCCCCCACTTTACCTACCCTGCGCACTCCAATCGCAGCCAGACAGTACAAAACTCTTACCGCTTCGCCATTTTTAGTAGCGTCGGTTTCACCTGTGAGGCGTAGATGCTGCGCCCCTCCGCGTGTGTGCGCGTAGCTGTACGTGACACGCATTGAATTCACAAAAGAGTCTGGCATTCTCCAACTACACTCTGCCCAAAAAGTTTACGTTACTGTTCTTTGTTTGACTGCAGCCATACTTTACAAGGGACTTGCAATTGAAAGTTAAATAAATTTAATAAAAATAAAATCCCCCTTTTATGCCACATTACAGTGGGAAGTATTACAGAGGAAGGCAGAGACTAGAGTACCCAGGTTGACTGTTCGGTTGTGGGACGCTGCAAGCTCTCACAGATAAAGAAGGTGGTTCAGGAAGAGTCAAAGAAGAAGAAGATACGAAGAGTCTGAGAAACATGTCAGACATATCAGGTGACACCACATTTGCCTCAAGAACAGCTGTACAGCAACATGTTGGTATGCAGTATTGTTAATTACAGTCATGTAAACAAAAAAAGGAAAGTCAACATTGTCTGTTGGATAGGTATGACTTGATTTTCTGAGTGGCTAAGAGAATGTTGTTAAGAGATTATCATGGATGTGCCATGATACAACAATGCTGTTCATTATAACAATAAATGCTTGTTACTATAAACAAATTTTAGAACTATGTATAATACCTGATCAACTAACTGTTCATTCTCTTCTTTGATGATTTCTTCTTTTACATGCAGTTCTCCTTTTAGGACAGACTTTATAACTGGGAATACATCCTGCAAATTGAACAATTATAAAATTTACTTTGTCTTCTCAGTGATTTATAAAGTATTATATAAAGAGGTGATCAATACTAAATATGAAATATATAGAATCACCTATCAATTTTTGCAATAAATATCCATACTCTGTACCTACATGGTGTGTGCGCGCGTACTCGCTCGCACGAGTGTGCAATTTTACTTACTTAATCTCATGTAGTTTATATGTATACAACACTATGATACAGTTTGTGTATTCTGTTGAATTTAATTACATATGTACAAACGAATGTGATCCAAATCTCTAGTGGTACATGACACGGAACAACCTAACACATTACCTATGGTCTAAATAATGGTTATGCACATTACCTGTTCAGTCTCAGCCTCTTCTGGATCTGCTGCTTTCTTTACACTGAGTGTTAAAACATCCTACAAATAACAAGGAATTAAAATTTACTTTTATACAAATTCATTACCATTATACGAGAATGGTTTATAAGAGGCTGTAAAGGAAACCATAAAGATGTTCAAGACCGTAATAACATTTCATGGAGAGTATAAGAGTTACTGATGTTAAAGAGTTAAGAGTTACTGATGGTATGGTTTCTACTCACAGAAAACAAGGTAAATTGAGAACGCTACTGAGTATTATAAAAAATTATTAGAGGGAAGAGGAGAATCAGGAACAAAAATAGGTAAATATTAAAACTGGTAAAGGTAACTGAGAGGAATCAGTGTCAGAGCACAGGCCAAATGGAGAAACAAATTTGCTACTGTCAAATACTGGATTCTAAATTAAGAAGAAATTCCTCAAATTATATGTTTGCAGCATGCTATTATAGAAGCTGCATGTGAAACCTAGACAATAGGGAAAAGTGAAAGACACAAACACAGCATTTGAAAACTGCTGCTGTAGGAGAATTTTAAAAATATACTGGATGGCCAAAGTAATTATAAAACAAAAATGAACAGGTTCTGGAACAATGGGTGAATGGAGAGGTTTGTGAAGATGAGACAGTGTGGTGGGTCACTATTGGTTGAGACCCAGTAATGACTTTGCTGATTGGGCGCCCAGTGAGTGGGAAGTACTGCAGAGGAAGGCAGAAACTAGAGTACCCAGGTTGACTGTTCAGTTGTGGGACGCTGTAAGCTCTCACAGGTAAAGAAGGTGGTTCAGGAAGAGGCAAAGAAGAAGAAGATATGAAGAGTCTGAGAAACACGTCAGACACATCCGGTGACACCACATTTGCCTCGTGAACAGCTGTAAAGCAACATGTTGGTCTGCAGTATTGTTAATTACTGTCATGTAAACTAAAAAAAGGAAAGTCAATTTTGTCTGTTGGAAAGGTATGACTTGATTTTCTGAGTGGCTAAGAGAATGTTGTTAAGAGATTATCATGGATGTTCCAAAAAATAAAGAGTGATATTCTAACCTTTTAGACCAAATAAATGAAAATACTTGTAAAAAAGGGCCAGGTTTAGTATATAAACAGATAATTTTGTAGTAGGATAATGGAAGACCTCAGACAAGCATTGTTTTTAAGGCAAAAAATCACCGAGCTGAAATACAATCTGTTGCAACATCACAATCACACTCACTCGCCTAATTTAGCTCTATTTAATTTTAATTATTCCCAAAACTCAGAAATTCTCTGGGGAGGGAGGGATATTTCTGGACGTGACTGAAACCAGCAGTAAACGGTTATCAGAGGACCTAGAACAATCAAACGTCTGAATGGGATAAAAGCACTGGAGCATCACTAAATCAAATGTGTTCAACTACACGGAAACTATGCTGAAATATGAAAAGTGATTCCAAAACGAAAAAATACTGGTAAGTCTTTTATTACTAGGCCATGAACTTTTCAAATTGCCCTAGTATATACCTGTAAGGTATATGAAAGGATAAATGATCTTACCTACAAAAAGCCATGTTTCAAACGGATTTCCATCATATATTGTTGCATTAAAGATTATTAGTTATGATGAGGTGATATGAATTTTAATGATGTTAAAGTAAGATAACAATTTAATTAAGTCAACTGTAATTAATTATCTACTGTCTACTGTAGTGTAAACTTATTAACACACTTTCTACATTAATAGTTTGTTAATTATACAGTTGAAAGCAGCATGCCTACCGTGTCCTTGACTGACTTGTTTATAACTAATCTTTAGAGCAGTGGCTTAGTAAGAAGGGTTAACCTCACTCCCCACAAACAGGTAGGTCGTGTACACAAAATCTGAAGGAAGCAATTGTATAGCTAACGGTTACAACATTAAAAGTGGGCAATAAATGGTGAATTTTGGATTCCCCCCACTTGGCACAGGAGCGGGTGGTCAGATAAAAAAATTCAATTGCAAGTCATGATCACTCATAGAATAGTCAGTTGTGTGCCTGGCTCTTACTATCTGGCTAACAAACATTTGAGACAAAACACAAAGGTTTGAATATGTACATCAGTTACATGTCTAATATTGACTTATTTTAGATATATAATACTAATAATACATACACGGTATAACATAAGACATATAATACATCTAATACTGATGTATTCTGCAGAAACTGGGAGTGAGACAATGCAAGTCAAAACAGCGAAATGAGATGTCACAAGTATGGAGTTCAGAAGAATACCAGGAAGACTTGCAGAGGACAGGACTACCAGAGTGGACAAAACAATAGAATGAGTGATGATAGAGTATATGAGTATGTTGACATAATTGGTCAACACAAATACAGAGACTGGCAGATCAAAAAAAAAGTTTTAAAGCTACTTTGCAACTATCAAACAGACTACAAGTTTCAATTGGATGAGGGAGGAAGAGAATTGCTTGAAAGTTAGGAGGTTATGGAAAATGCATATTGTCAATGCGAACCCTACACAAAATAATACATGTATAAATCATATTCTGTACAGCAATTAATTACAAATCAATATGATGATAAATAAACTATTATTAATATAAGAAATGAATGTGTGTAATACGATACGTGTATATAACACGTGTATCAATTTAATACATACATTAAACAGCAAAAAATTTATTTTTATTTTTAAACTTTATACCTTGTCCTCAAATTTGATCTCTTCCATTTGTCAGATAATGGATAAATTGATCTTGTTAACACCTGAAACAAATGAAAACAAGTTGGCAGTCAATAAAGACTAAATCTACATCACCCACAAGTTAGCACAAGAATAACATCTGATTAAGGACACTTTTAGATTAAATGCACATGTCTTTATTAATAAATAATGTCTTCCCAATGTCAGACCTCAGTTTAATCAATGAGGATGCCTTATATTAGTGTGGGCAAGGTACTTCATTTAATACAATAAAGTGTTCTTGGCTGAAAGGAGATACCGAGACCACTTATGTAGAGGAAAAGTCACATTACTTCTGCACATGTAATTGGAATGAGCTAACGTACAGAATAGCATTAAACCTACAGTCCTAACTATACTGATGATTCCTGGAAAATGTTTTCCCCATAAAGGTACATTTTTCTTTGAAGCCATACAAACATGTGTCCACAATTTTTTTTATCAGTTCGTCATACCATGTTACTTATTTTGACACAGACTTTGTTTTTAAATTCCTATTTACCAGAAATTATAAGACTTTTGACATAATTTTAGAATTATTTTGAGATGGAAAAAACAACTGCTTATCAATTGAATGCTAAAATTTTTATGAAACCTCAGAGTCAAAATGTTTGCAGAAGTTATACAGTATACTCTGTTTCACATAACTTCCAAATTGACAGCTGTGGGAATACACTGCAATACTACTAGCAAACTGTTGTTTACAATGGAAGTTTGAAGTGTTTGACAGATTTAAAGAGTTGAAATATTTGTTCTGCTTTATCTAGTATGAAGACGCGTTTCATCTTATTTATAGCTTTCAGGGTGCAGCAAATTTAATCTGGTCTTAAACAGAAAATCTTTGACAAATAATATTAGAAATCGTGTAGAAATTATAATTTTAATGACTTGAAATACCATAATGGACAATGGAACAATATTTCATAGTTTGTAAACTGCATATAAAAAGGAGAACTGGGACTGATTGAATTCATGATCTGCTGTGACCACTTTGAAGAGTTTTCCAGTAACATGAAGGGTAACATTAATGATATTCATGTCACTGATATAATTTCTAACAGCCTAATAACACATTACTAAAACAAACTACATACAAAAACAGCTAACAGATCCAAAACGTGATGTGTTATATCACTGAAAAGAGACATTTGTGTAAGCTGATAAGAATTGGCAACATTTATTTGTTGGTATGGGAAGGACATCTTAACATCAGCTACGCATGGCAAAGTGAAAGAGCACCAAATCTGAATTTCCTGTGCATTCCCAAGTGTCAATACTGATGTTATATGAAAGTTATTGTAATATTAAAAACAAAATTATATTTTATTTCTTTGAAAAATGCATTTCAATTTTCAGAATTTAACATAGTGAAAATAAGGATATCCACCTTGCAATCATATTATGTTTATGTTGAACTGTTTGTTTATAATAAATGGCTGTGCATGGCCAAATAATAATAATATTCAGTAGTTGGTTAACATACACATTTATGTAATAGATTTTTAGTTTACTTTGTGTATTTTAATAATATCTAATGGCATGTATTGGCTTAATAATATACAGTACTGACCAAACCAGAAATATTATATACAATCCGTTTTGAAAATAAATTTCTTACAAGAAACTATAAAACTACTTTACGCCGCCTCCGCCACAAAGCTATTTCATGCACAACATAACATGGCTCAATTACTGTTCAAGCTGAACTGCACTGCCTTTACATTCAACACATTGACTTAAGTAAAAATGGGTATTTATTACATACATAAAACATATACTGACAATAATGTCTAAGCAAAAAATGTTCAGAATCTGAAAGTTTTATTAACGTTTTGGAAGTCTACAAAAAGTTGTATTTGCTTTAGTTCAGTTCAATACAAATTATATAATAAATCGTTTCAATAATAATATAGTGAGCATCATAATTTTCTTGTTTTCATTTGTAAGAACTGTAATAAATTCATTTGTCATTTCAAATTGTCATTAACCTGATTAACTACAATTCATTTTTTAATGTGCATTGAACTGTTGTGAAAACGTTTATCACAAAAGCATAGTTTTGACAAATCATTACGTATTTACTTATATTCACATGCCTAAAAATATGTTGTTGTTTTCTAATGGCAGGACATTGAATCATTCCATTTGTCTTCTGGCATCCCAATAGAGTTTTGGTAGATTCCCTGTCTCTTGATAAGAGTGATCCAATCCCGAACATACAAGAAGATGGTTTCTGTTCATCACTATATTCAGCTGCTTAAAAATTGTGCTCTTTTTTCATATTTTGGCTTTGGATGTCAGATCTGCCAGCACTGTTACTCATTTAGCACCACCCAGTGGACACGTACAGCTTAAGGATGCTGCGGACGTGAGTAACTTTGTCCCCCTGCCTAAAAATATATTCATCTACTGATACTTTCCATAAATGCCACTAACAGCAATTTTCCGTATTCTGTTGAATATCTGTATGTTTCATTAGTTCATATTTATAGTTATTAGTCACCTTATGGTAGTAGTCAGTTATGCAGGCAAGATGAGGTTATGTTTGTACAGGTGTGGGTTATGCAAGCTATAATAATATTACATTTAGTCTTGAACTTGTCCTGTACGTTGTATAACACTATATGACTATGCCATTACTATCAGTACATTTATAACGCACTCTTATACTGGTTAAATCCACATACATTAAATTAATGGTACCTTTAGAGCTACCAACCTCCAAGCTTAGTCTAGACATTGTGTTGTGTTTACAGCATATGCAGGCCTGAAAAAAGTCTTACACTTATATATGCTGATGTGAAAGTTGGAATTATTAATTCAGACATTAAAACGGAAATACAAAGTAAACAGGAAACCTTGGTAACTGTTTACTGTAACGGAAGATATTTTAACGTACAATCGAGTAATTCTTCTAGCTTGTGGATAGTCATCAACACACAACGAAGAACCACATCCAAATTGAAATTAATTTTTGATAATTAGTCTGCATTATATTACAAATGAAATTATCCGTAAGTATACTTCATACCCATCAATGACTATTATCGTTACTTCCACCATAGCGATTAGAAGAGATTCTTCTATGTCTCTTCTACTCGCTGTTTCCAACTTAACCTAACGTCGTTGTCTTTAAATAAGTAAATTACCTTAGACCTTCGTAAGTATACTACCGCTGCTATAATTTAGTTTCACTAACATAAAACTGTTCAATACACCGCTGCAGGTAATAAACTTTTCGAAAGCACGGTAACAAGAGGTAACAATAATAAATTAATGAAAATGTAAATACAAACTACGCTATTCACCATACACATTCACATTCAGTGCCATACAAATCACATAATACGAAACTAACATACAAACAACATAGCTTCCAACGTAGAAACTAAAAGTCTTTCAGCATAATCTGACACGTAATTATAAGAATAAATAACCAAGGAACAATATCTACAGTCAGATCTAGCTAAACAGTCGTCTAATTGCTTCTGCGTTACAGTATAAAATTATTACATCTCACTGCATATAACAACAAGGTGTACACAAACAGACGGTATAGTCCCATTTCTCCCATACGCAAAATGTTTAGCAAACGCATGAAATCAAAGTCTAGCGAAATGGCTTATAATGCAAACAAGATTTATTTAATATTTAGTCACAGAATACAACCAAATATGTAATTAAATAAGTTTAGTTATAATCGAGTTTCCATTGATTTTTGACGTATTTTGAAAATCACAGAGTTCTAATTAATTTTATTCTGTAGTGGAATTTTTAATTTCGGGTCTTGGAGAATAGTCAGCGGGAAAATGTAACTTCCGCGCCGCGCGTGTACTATATTTCGGTGTCCGATGTGTATACCAATAAGGATCTATAAAAGGATCTATATTATAGAGCTCTAATACCAACAGTTTTCTTCACAAGTAACTAATGCCAGCTTATACAATGTAACTTAAATAAAATTTACTTTGTTAGTGTACATTAAAAGGGTGTATTTATTGGAAGTACAGAAATTAGTTTACATTTATCGCACATAATTATGGTACAGAGACGATTTTGGGAGGTTGTGGCTACGTTTAATTATTTAACTTAACCTTTTAGATTTTTAAAATTAAATAGACTTAACAGACATTTCCTTAGTTAGTGTACATTCAGAGGCTGTATTTATTGTATGGATAAAAGGCTGTATATATTCGAAGTAAGTAATGTCAGCTTATGGAGGTTATGTACGACAATGTAACTTAAATAAAATTTACTTTGTTCGTGTACATTAAAAGGGTGTATTTATTGGAAGTACAGAAATTAGTTTACATTTATCGCACATAATTACGGTACAGAGACGATTTTGGGAGGTTGTGGCAACGTTTAATTATTTCACTTACGGTAACCTTTTAGATTTTTAAAATTAATTAGACTTAACAGACATTTCGTTAGTTAGTGTACATTCAAAGGCTGTATATAACATTAAAGGCTGTATTTAATAAAAGTACCGGAATTAAAACGTACTTCCAATTTAGAACCTAGTACAATCTAATGTATAACCAAACAAGTACATTAAAATCCTTTTTTCAACATAATGCAATAAAAAGCAATGTGCAGTTTCTGTTAACATGCAAATGATTAAGTATTAATAATGGGTTACAGTGGAATTTAATGTTACTACGGTCTGAATTATAATGCAAATAAAATTGGGAGAATCTCTTAAACATATTAAAGAATGTTTGTATATTACACACAAAATTATTACAGTACGGACCTTTGTTAATGATTAGAAACAAATTTGACTATACTGTAGTATGTACCAATAAAATTCATCTTTTTTCAAATACCAATATCTGTTGTTTTTTTCATACCCTTAAAAAAAGGTCATTAACAACATACATTATGAGAAAACGTGATTACAAATAACCAGCCATTAGTTACTTGTGAAGAAAATAGATATAACATTTACAAACATCAAATCTTCAGTTCTCTCCCTATTTGTTTTATAAAAACTGGAGTTTCTACTGCAGGTTTTAAGTCCACTAACTACTTAATTAAATATACATAATTGTTCCTGTATCTTGTTGGGTAACATATTATATTAATACATCTGCTTCCTACTCATATGTGCAAACAATGTTTTTAATGTACGGTCCTAAAATCTTTATCAACACTTTATATCTTTAAGATTTAGACAAAGTCTAATGAGCAACTTGGCCTAACCTGAATTTACATGACCTGGCTCAGAACAACTTTATTTTGGCAAATACAAAGATGAAGACTGGTTGCAATTTACTACCATAAATGCCTGGAATGCTATGCATTAAAGAATTTTAATTAAATTTATATAGGGAAAACTGGTTTACATACATTATTTCTGAAAATAATAATCTTGAAATGTAATCAGTACTTATATCAAGTTAAGTGCAATAATTAAATTGATTCTTCAACTTGCACGTTGCAAACTTAAGGTGCTAAGCCTTTACTTTATTTTTAATTTACCATCAATTTATGTTCGGCAACATTAAAAAGAACATGTTATGGCCTCTGAGAAAGTACACAGTGAGTGGAAGCTGGCTTAAATGAAGGTAAAAATTGTATCTAATAATTAGTGTCCCGTGAGGGCTGATTCTGATTGTACTACCCTCAAAACATAAAGAAAAGTAATTTTTAGAAAGATGTTTGTGTGTAGAATTTTGTCTATGGCGAATGATAACTTCCTCAAATTCAAATAATTTTTTGCATATTGTAGAGGACTCAAGGTCTGTTGATTTTGGTGAAGATCGGTTAAGGAGAAGGGGTAGTTTACCTGCAACGTTTTATGTTTTAACACGAGTAAAGTACTTAATTTTGATAAATAAAGTATCCTGAAAAGGTCATAATAATCCACTGTAGAAAGGTAGATTTAATATCCATAAATGAAAAGGGGTAGGGGGAGGGGATAACTTTTATATGTGTACTACATTATCAGCAACATTTAAGTAGTTTGTTGATAAAATTCCTTCCCAGGCTGTTTGGCCATGGTCCAATGTTTTCTGCAAAACCAGACGTTTCGGAAGTGCCATCGACTGCCATCATCAGTGAAAATCGAGTGCGCTAACATAACAGGTAACTAATATAACAGGTGGTATATGTTAGTGATCACAATTTTGTGGTTGAGGCTGAAGATAGAAGTAGTTTCTATGGAAATATTTCATTTCTAAAATGATTTCAAATATAAATCTTAAAACATGGTAGTCATGTATGGTTCTCCATACCGATATTTTAATTATTTGCATCAACTAGTATTATTGTTTAATAAATGTTCTATCCAGATCAAATTATGTGTATACAGTCTGGAAAAATTAGACAGGCATAATATTTTGTTTGTTTATTGTAAACTGTATTATGTTTGGAAGTATCCCAAAGTAAATTTAACATTAGTCATTTCAATCAATGAGGCCAGTCCAGTTTTTTAAGGCCAGGAGAATCCTTGAAATGTTTGGAGCATCACTAGGTCATGATGGATCTAATCATCAAACTTCAGTTTCTGTGAAAAACTGGCAGATTTGAGTAGTCACTTGATAAAGGATGGTGTTGTAAAAGCAACAATTCTTACAGAATTTTTTATAACCCTGTCAGTCTGCAAATAATATACTGTATTACAGTATACAAATGTAGTGTAATATCTTGGCACAATACTATATGATAAATTTGGATAAAAGGCTCATTTCCAATAGAAAGGATAGCTGGTGTGATCAGACATAACAAATTTGTTGTATTAGTTTTTTGAGAATTTATTCCTATCAAACTGGAGTAAGCATATTTTCAAACCTTTATGGACGTGTGTCATGGAATTTACAGATTGCACCAAAAGAAACAGTTAAAATATATCTTTTCAATTAAACAAAAATTGGTCTTGCAATATGATTCGGTAATACAGCAGGAACTAATGAGTTAATTGCTATTACAAAATGCCTTATTCCTTTTCCATGATGATCAGATTTTGCTATACGCCTGCATAAATAAAAATTATTAAAATGCTTAACTCCCAACACAAAGTTGAACACATGATGAAAAGTTCATCATGTCACATTCTAGTAACAAGGTAAGTTTTTGGAATACTGTTTTAGCTGAATTTATACACTAGGAGGACACTCAGCATTTAGTTTGTGTGTGTAACTCTGGTTAATCAAAGAGAATTATTTGTGTAAATTCAAATTTAGTAATATGAATCTACTACTGTAAATGCCTGGAATGCTATGCATTAAAGAATTTTAATTAACTTTATATGGGGAAAACTGGTGTACATACATTATTTCTGAAAATAATAATCCTGAAATGTAATCAGTACTTATATCAAGTTAAGTGCAATAATTAAATATATTCTTCAACTTGCACGTTAAATAGATCCCTTCTCCTTCACTTACCAGGCACATAAGGGAAGCTCTAAACCATAAACTGTCCCAGTAGTGAATGCTACAATGAGATCTTTAGAGTCTGTATCACTTTCTTTTGAACTTCTAAATACAGGATTTCTTGGAACTGTGTAGAGTGGGATCAGTGGAGTAACTTGTGGAGGGGGGTTATCAGGGGATCAATTCCCCTCCAGAACTATTCGAAATTTCAGCAGAATTCCATAATTGCCTAAGTAGACCCATTTTTAAGCCAGTTTTGTTTGTACAAGTAATACTTATAAATTATTATAGAAATAAAAGTAATTACAATATTGTAACGTTATGTTTTCCCCTTACATAAAATAGGCCCCAACTTAAACCATTTCATGACCATGATACATGAAGAACAAAATACTAAGTCATTAACTAAATTGTATACTATAAATATTGTCTGAGATAATAAAAAGAGATAAGAATAATGTAATGAAACTGATAAGAACATTATCAATAAGAAGATTTTACTCCAGTAAACTGCATTAAAAATTGTTAAAAAAGATAAAACCTATACTCCATACTGCAGTAATAAACTGGATACTCAATAAAGAAAATTATTAATTCAATAATTAGTTTCTAAGTACTAAAATAATGAAATCAAATTTTATTTATGATTATGAATAGAATAATGTAAATCAAAAAGAGTATTACAAAAATGTAATAATAAAACAACAATAGAGCTAAATGTAAGCCTACAAGTAAGGTTATGTAACATTATAATGTTTTAAACAACAGAAAGAACAAAAAAGTATTGTAAAATCCATGAATTGTAAACAGAAGGTGAAAACTACTGATGAAGTAGTAAATAAGCTTATAATAGCTAGATAATAATGGTTATAATTTGAATTATAACATGAAGAAGAAGAAATATGAGAAACTAAAACTTGTCAATAATTGTATGTAAAAAGAACAGTTTTAATGTAAACTTATTAAACAAACTATACTGTATAAATAATACTAGAATCGTTATTATTAGAATAATATTCTAGTAAGGAAGATATGATGAACCAATAAGTATAAACAAAGTAAATAATGAAACAAGATACATGGACTAAACCTTCAGAATACTGATACTGAAGATAATAACAACTAGAATAAGTAAGAAAAACAATATTAAAGGACAAACTATGTTGTCAAAGCTTCAGTAAATTGTGAAGAATGTTTTAGAATAATGATGTAATAGGAAGAAACATGTATTTTCAAAGTATGAATGAAATTAAGGGTCAATATCATAGGCAAATGAGCCTAGAACATTTGTACTGTATGTTATTCATAGTAAATAATTGTTAAGTTATGTCATTATTATTGTAGTGAAAGTTGAATAAGGGTATCAAGAACAATGTAAAGTAATTGTCTGATAGCAAAAGTAATTATTTTAAACGTACGAAAGAAACTAAGGTGTCCACTACAATTGGCCAGTAGGCCCTATACCTGAATAACTTATTTCTACTATTTGTAAACAATTATTGCTAATAATTGTCATTATTAGTGTAACAAAAGTGAAAGCCAAGGATCAAGAACAATTTAGAATAGTTGTCTTGTATTAAAAACAAGAATTGTTAAAATATGAAAAAATAATGTTCAAACTATAATAGGCCAATATGCCTAGACAAATTATGTATGTTAATTGTAAGAAATTATTATTGATTTTTGTCATTAGTATTGTTGTAAAAGTTGTAGGGAGTTATAAGGAACAATTGTGATCAGTTATATCACAATAAAGTTAAGTAATATTATTAGAAGAAAGAGAATTAGGATGTCAGGAACACAGGTTGGGTTATGCCTAGTTAGCCAAACATGGCTTTTATAAATTGGGACATTATTAATTACTGTAAATAATGTTACACTCAATGGTTAGTAAGTAAATACAGTGAAACCTCGGAATGCGAGTAACGTGGTCTACGAGTGTTTTGCAAGACGAGCAAAAATTTTAAATAAATTGTAACTTGATAGGTGAGCGAGGTTCCGCAATACGAGCGTCATGTGTGCCTACGTTTCCCCTCCCCTGAGCCTACGTTTTCCCCTCCCCTCTGCCTCTCTTTCCTGGGCGATTGTGTGTAATATTCTCCCGCACTAGACTTCAGTTGGCGTGCCTCGCTCACATAGTCAACACCGTACGAGCGTATACATGTTTTGTTTCTTTCATTAGTGTTATAATTAGTGTTATAACTGTATTGCAACAATGGGCCCAGTGAAGGAAAAGAAGGCTGAAAAGGAATTCGGTCGGAAGAAGATGATTACGATGGAAGTTAAAAAGGAAATGATCGAAAAGCACGAACGAGGTATGCGAGTGGCTGATATCGCGAGATTTTATAACAAGTCTACGTCAACGATTTGCACAATATTAAAGAAGAAAGAAGAAATAAAAGGGCTAGATGCAGCAAAAGGAGTTACAAGAGTACCAAAGCAACGGCCACGTGTTCTGGAAGATGTAGAAAAGTTGCTTCTCATTTGGATAAATGATAAGCAACTAGCAGGTGATACTGTGACCGAGAATTTAATCTGCGAGAAGGCAAAGACGTTGTACGCCAACCTCTTAAGTAAACTGCCATGTAGTACACGTACGTCAACAGAAATCGAAGAAAGCTTCAAGGCCAGCAGGGGATGGTTTGATAACTTTAAGAGGAGAAGTGGCATCCATAGTGTTGCGAGGCACGGGGAGGCTGCAAGTTCGGATGCTAAGGCAGCTGAGGCATTCACTGCTGAGTTCCAGAAGCTCATTGTTACTGAGTGTTACCTGCCGCAGCAAGTTTTTAACTGCGATGAAACAGGACTTTTTTTGGAAAAAGATGCCGAAGAGGACCTACATTACAGCAGAAGAGAATGCAATGCCCGGTCACAAGCCCATGAAAGACCGTTTAACCCTGTTATTGTGTGCTAATGCCAGCGGGGATTTAAAAGTAAAGCCCCTGCTTGTGTATCATTCCGAGAATCCACGAGCCTTCAAGAAATGCAAGGTGCAGAAGAGCCAGTTAAATGTTATGTGGAGGTCCAACACTAAGGCTTGGGTCACTCGTATGTTCTTTGTTGAATGGATGAACGAGGTCTTTGGTCCTGTAGTGAAGAAATACGTTTTCGATAATAATCTGCCGCTCAAAGTCTTGCTGGTTATGGACAATGCTCCTGCTCATCCTCCAGGCCTTGAGGACGACTTACTGGAGGAATTCAAGTTCATTAAGGTTAAGTTCCTTCCTCCCAACACTACTCCAGCCTATGGATCAGCAAGTCATTTCGAACTTCAAGAAGCTATACACCAAAGCACTATTTCAGCGATGCTTCAAAGTGACCGAAGGAACAGACCTTACCCTCCGAGAGTTTTGGAGAAATCATTTCCACATCGTGAACTGCCTGAAGATCATCGATAAAGCATGGGATGGGGTCACCAAGAGAACTCTCACTTCTGCTTGGGGAAAACTGTGCCCTGACTGCGTTCTTGGACGTGACTTTGAGGGGATTGCTGGTGAAAATGAGTCTCCGATTGTTGATAAAATTGTGTCCTTAGGGAAGACCATGGGGCTGGAAGTGAATGACGCCGACATTCAAGAGCTGGTGGAAGAACATAGCCAGGAACTGACTATCAACGAACTGATGGACCTGCATCGCGAACAACAGGAGGAGGTTATGGAGGAGATCTCGTCCGGTGAAGAGGAGGAGGAAAAGTCAGAGGAATCTCTCACTTCAAATGAGATTCGGGAGAAGTGCAAAATGTGGGAAACGGTGCAAAATTTTATAGAAAAACACCACCTGAATAAGGCTGTAGCAATGCGAGCGATGAATCTGTTCAATGACAATGCAATGTCACATTTTCGTGAATCCTCAAAAAGAGGCAAAAGCAACAGTCATTGGACAGGTTCCTTGTTAAAGTTGCACGAAAAGAAAACAATTCTAGTGAGCCAACAGATAGCAGTGATTCCGTTAGTGAAATTCGTGCTACACAATAACCCTTCTCATGTCATCTCTCTCGTCTCCCTCACACCAACAATGACTCTATTGTAAGGTAAAGTGCAGTTTAATTTGTTTTACGTTATACTGTATTTTGTATTAGAAATGTTATGCGAATAAATATTTTTGTGTTGTGGAATGAATCATCCGCGTTTCAATTGTTTCTTATGGGAAAATTTGCTTTGATATACGAGCGCTTTGGATTACAAACACGTTCCTGGAACGAATTATGCTCGCAATCCAAGGTTCCACTGTATCATTCTTTAATTTTCTTAATTCTTAACTCATATTATGAGTACAAATGTATGCCTACTTATAAGTAACTTTATTAATGAAAAGTCTTTTTAAAAAAGAGACTTGTGTCCATGTTAACAGCAAAGATGACTATTACTGAAGCTCTGAGAACTGTCATATGATAATGGGATGACAGTGTATCAGTTAGAATAATCAACAACTTATTAAGGCACACTGTAAGGAGGTATGTTTTAATCATTTTGCACACATCATTCCAGAAGTCTGTTCTAAAAACAATTATAATCAAACTGCTGTTTCAACAGTACTAATAATGCAGCATGGCAAAATTTAAACCATTTTTATTGGTCTGAACGTTTGTTTCAAGCTGAATATACCAAATATGTTTGTAATAGGTTTATAATTTAAGATGTGAAGTATATGAAGCCTTTACTAGTACCTGTTCATTAGACAACAAATAATAACTATAATTTCCATTAATTTTGTTAATGTTCTTTACCATTCATTATTTAGTTATTTTTTTACTGTCAGGAAAAGTTCTGATGTAATTTCTGTACGTGTTATTTTTAGTCTCTCTCTCTCCCCCTCTCATTGTATTTATTGAAAAAACATAAAAAAACTGACACTCCTCTGTATGTGTCCACATTGCATACAATTAAAAAAATTAAAAACATACTTGAAACATACTTGTGATCTTGCAAAAGAGGATCAGTCCTCTGTGTGTTTGAATGATAATTAGTTAATCAATGAACATGTCATGGACAACAAAATGCAAAAATTTACAAATGAATAATGAAAACACAAAGATTAAAAACTAATAAGAAATCATTACAGACATAAAGAAACAAATTAGTAAGATTTATTAATGAATCAAAGGAATTCAGAAATTCAACTGATAATCACACATTAGTACATAGTGTTACTAATTTCACAATTCCACATAATTTGTAATTATTGGATAGTGAACATTGGATTTCAATATAGTAAGCGTACACATATTAATTTTAAGCACGTTTTACAATTAGTGAATGGAAAAGAAAATAAATACACGATTTCAACTTTCTTAAACTGAAAACAAGACATTCTTTTGAGTTAGTGTACGGTAACATGTTTTGTTACTGTAAGACAGAGAAGTGCTGTTAGTGTACTAATTATGATGCATTAAATGTATAAATAAAGCTAATGAGTTATTCTTAGATGACGTCATTAATCTTATTGGTAATGGTGTAAAAGCCTTCCCACAGCGGTTGCAGGTTTGGGCAGATTTCTTTCTTCCTTATCATGTTACAGAACTAAGCCTGGCAGCAGGTGTGAGCCCTGAAGAAATTGCAACCAGTCTTCATCTTTGTATTTGCCAAAATAAAGTTGTTCTGAGCCAGGTCATGTAAATTCAGGTTAGGCCAAGTTGCTCATTAGACTTTGTCTAAATTTTAAAGATATAAAGTGTTGATAAAGATTTTAGGACCTTACATTACAAACATTGTTTGCACATATGAGTAGGAAGCAGATGTATTAATATAATATGTTACCCAACAAGATACAGGAACAATTATTTATATTTAATTAAGTAGTTAGTGGACTTAAAACCTGCAGTAGAAACTCCAGTTTTTATAAAACAAATAGGGAGAGAATTGAAGATTTGATGTTTGTAAATGTTATATCTATTTTCTTCACAAGTAACTAATGGCTGGTTATTTGTAATCACGTTTTCTCATAATGTATGTTGTTAATGACCTTTTTTTAAGGGTATGAAAAAAACAACAGATATTGGTATTTGAAAAAAGATGAATTTTATTGGTACATACTAAAGTATAGAGTCAAATTTGTTTCTATTCATTAACAAAGGTCCGTACTGTAATAATTTTGTGTGCAATATACAAGCATTCTTTAATATGTTTACGAGATTCTCCCAATTTTATTTGTATTAATTCAGACCGTAGTAACATTAAATTCCACTGTAACCCATTATTAATACTTAATCATTTGCATGTTAACAGAAACTGCAAATTGCTTTTTATTGCATTATGTTGAAAAAAGGATTTTAATGTACTTGTTTGGTTATACATTAGATTGTACTAGGTTCTAAATTGGAAGTACGTTTTAATTCCGGTACTTTGAATAAATACAGCCTTTAATGTTATATACAGCCTTTGAATGTACACTAACTAAGGAAATGTCTGTTAAGTCTAATTAATTTTAAAAATCTAAAAGGTCACCGTAAGTGAAATAATTAAACGTAGCCACAACCTCCCAAAATCGTCTGTACCGTAATTATGTGCGATAAATGTAAACTAATTTCTGTACTTCCAATAAATACACCCTTTTAATGTATACGAACAAAGTAAATTTTATTTAAGTTACATTGTCGTACATAACCTCCATAAGCTGACATTACTTACTTCGAATATATACAGCCTTTTATCCATACAATAAATACAGCCTTTGAATGTACACTAACTAAGGAAATGTCTGTTAAGTCTACTTAATTTTAAAAATCTAAAAGGTTAAGTTAAATAATTAAACGTAGCCACAACCTCCCAAAATCGTCTCTGTACCGTAATTATGTGCGATAAATGTAAACTAATTTCTGTACTTCCAATAAATACACCCTTTTAATGTACACGAACAAAGTAAATTTTATTTAAGTTACATTGTCGTACATAACCTCCATAAGCTGGCATTACTTATTTCGAATAAATACAGCCGTTAATGTTATATACAGCCTTTTATCCATACAATAAATACAGCCTTTGAATGTACACTAACTAAGGAAATGTCTGTGAAGTCTAATTAATTTTAAAAATGTAAAAGGTTAAGTTATATTGTTAAACGTAGCCACAACCTCCCAAGATCGTCTCTGTACCGTAATTATGTGCGATAAATGTAAACTAATTTCTGTACTTCCAATAAATACACCATTTTTATGTACACTAACAAAGTAAATTTTATTTAAGTTACATTGTCGTACATAACCTCCATAAGCTGGCATTAGTTACTTGTGAAGAAAACAGTTGGATGTACACATCGGACACCGAAATACAGTACACGCGCGACGACGGAAGTTACATTTTGCCGCTGACTATTCCCCAAGACCCTTAATTTCTTACAAATCACGATATTTGCTAGCAAACCTAATGCCTAAGTTTTATGGTAATCTATGGCTAACATTTACATTCAAGGTCAATAAGTTTACACATCAAAACACACACACAAAGCACAAAACAAATTCGACCTACCCGGTGTTTACAAACTAAATTGCTCAAATTGCAACAAATTCTACATAGGCCAGACAGGACGTAGCTTCAAACAGAGATACATTGAACACACAAAGGCACTCCACTCCACTACAGAATCCACCTTTGCAAACCACCTCATTGAAGCAAACCACACATACAAAAACATCGACAATAACATGAACATTCTACATGTACCGTAAAACGGGGTGAATAGAAACAGTGGGGTGAATAGAGACAAAACTTCATATTACTTTGAATATATATATAATTACTGGAAATTATTTTTAACTATTATTGCTTTTGGGTTGGCAACACTTTAGACCAACAAGGAAATTATGTTTTGTTTGTGTGGCAGCACTGTAGGTTGACGTTTATCCTAGTTTCATTTTGTTTTAATTGTCTGCAAGTCACGTTACTAATATTTAGAATTAATATAAGGCAATTACCTGTATTAACTTCCGTCTTGTGACTTCTTTAGTTTTTTCCTTAAAACAACGCGTTTCGAGAATAAATTCTCATCATCAGGTTTAAAAAACTATTGGGTGAATTTGATGTTTTTATAGTTTTTTTAAACCTGATGATGAGAATTTATTCTCTAAACGCGTTGTTTTAAGGAAAAAACTAAAGAAGTCACAAGACGGAAGTTAATACAGGTAATTGCCTTATATTAATTCTAAATATTTATCCTAGTGTCTGTCTTGAAAGTTTTCAAGACGTTTTCCTACCTACTTTGAACTTATCTGGTAAGTAAACATGTATTCTATATGTGATAGTTAATGGCATTGTAAATACTACCTATAACATCAATATAAAACAGTAAGGGTTGGTTTTTTTTTACTTTTAACGAAATCAGCTCTGAGAATTTTCTGAGAATTCTGGTGTTTCTGTTCACCCCACAACAGCAAGATTAAAAAAAAAATCTAGTATGCCATTATTAATACTATATAAAAACCTACTATCCATTCTCTAGTTATGTTATATGCATAACTAACATATCTGTGTTGTTTCAGAGTTGCTGTTCAAATATGCCACGGAAATACAAACCCATCGTTGGAGGCGGTTACAAAAAACACAGTCCTGATCATATAAAAAATGCCCTATCTGACATCGAATCTGGCGTTAGACTGCGGAAAGCAGCTGAAAAACATGGGATTCATTATAGTATACTATACAGACACCTAAAAAGAGGCCCAGACATTAAACATCAGGGTGGACAAACTGCCTTGTCTTTTGAAGAAGGAAAGCTGTTTGTAGATAGATTGAAAATATGCAGCAAATGGGGCTATCCTATCGACTCTACAACCTTACGACTTCTAGTAAAGGACTTTCTGGACAGAAGGGGGAAGGAACTGAAAAGATTTAAGGATAATCTCCCCGGTCATGATTTTGTGGAAGCATTTATGAGACGACACAAAGATCAATTGGCAGTGCGAATGTGCCAAAACATAAAACGCTCCAGAGCCGGTGTAACACCAGAAACCATCAACAGTTACTTCGATGAACTGTCAAACGAATTAGAGAATGTGCCGCCGTCTAATATAATAAATTATGATGAGACCAACCTTACGGATGATCCGGGAAAACGAAAGGTAATCACACGGAGGGGAACTAAATATCCTGAAAGGGTCATGAACTCTTCAAAGGCATCAACCTCTGTGATATTTGCAGCCGCTGCAGACGGCACTATACTACCCCCTTATGTTGTGTATAAGGCTTTGCGTTTATATCAAAGCTGGACCGAAGGCGGGCCAAATTATGCAAGATATAATCGGATGAAATCTGGCTGGTTCGATTCGTTCTGCTTCGAGGATTGGGTCCTTACAGTTGATGTCCCATATCTGAAAAAGCTAGAAGGGAAGAAATTTCTCATTGGAGACAATTGAAACCCCTACTTCATTTTGAGTAGTTAAAACAAAAAGAATATTTCTTTTTGTAAAGAGGGGCTACAAGTTAATTAAAACTAGGCTAAGGCCTAGAGAAGCTAAAAATTGTGCTGGATCCAGTAAGACGGGACTTGCAATAAAAACTCAAGAATTAAATAATTAACAATCCCATTTTATTATTCTATCTCATAATAAAAATAACAAAAAACCAACAGTGATTTAGAATTCCCCTTTAAATGGTTAAATAAAGAAGTATACCCTCTCAACAAGGCCACCTGAAAAATATAAACTGAATCCACGAAAATAATTGCTATGTCACCATCAATGAATTGAAAATTTAAAATAATCATTAACCTCAAAATAAAACTCCCATTAAACTATTTATTAAAATATAAAATTTATATCATGTGTTCCTTTTAAAAATGCAGTATATAAATTAATGAAGATAAATGATTTCATTCCCAGTTACTATTAATAATTAAAATAATTACTCATCCAATTAAATGAACTTTAAAGGTGACACTTCCTATACGTGTTAAATAAAATAATTAATTTAAAGAAATGATCAGCCACGATTATTGAGATAGAATACTCGTCTACTGGTGTATATAAATTCTAATAATAAATCCCTATATCCCACCAAAAGTACAGCAATGCATAATATTTATATATATATATATATATATATATATATATCCCCCAAAATGTACACAGAAATATACAGACATAACATGTTCCACAAGACAAATTACATATACAATAGTATACAAATACATAAAGGTCTCTTGCCACGCCCTTTTTTATATTACCCTTCTGGTGTATATAAATTCTAAACTTCTTCTTTATAGGAATCCCAATTAGGATTAAAGATTTATTTCTATAAATGTACCCCCATGGTGTGGGTTAATTGCACGTCATGTGTATCATAAAGTATTGCATACAAATGTCCCCAGGACATTAAAAATTTAAAACCAAGTGCCTAAGTGGCTAAGTGCTAAAATACTTAATTAAGGTGAGAAATAAAAATTGTTTAAAATAATTAACGCCCCCCAGTTACCATGATTAATATAAAGAATTTATATAGACTAAAATAGGGCCAATTAATGAAAGAGAAAAATTGCACAATATTAGCACCTTATATAAAAAAAATACATTTGTGTGTCAGAGACGGACATGTTTCTTCAACTTATGACCAGTCTCAACAAATTTGTCTCAACAACCTTGTTTCGACAAACAAGTTGAAAAGTGTTTCGACATGCACAGCTTGGTTGAAACTAATTAAAAATTCACCTACCTCCCCAGTAATCTTTTTATACAAATGACATAACCTGATTTTAAAAATAAGAGAAAATATGTGTTTTTATGCATAGTAAATTAAACTTGAGAAAATTCCTAATAACAAAACTGACTTTAAATCTGTAGCGAAAGCTCTATAAAGAAATGAGTGGAAATCTAAGTTGGATGCTGTGTTGTAGACATGTCAGTCTCTGAACTGACAATTTACTATACATATATTGAAATTTTACAATTAATTCTTAGTGTTCACACTAAACTGTCCCATCAATTGGGGATCCAAATGAATGTATACTGGAACGGTAAAAACTGATGATTATGTATAACTGGTGCCATGTTGATTCTACGTGTGAATTGTAAATGGTTATTTTTCACCTGCTTATATGGCCAGAAGGATGATCTCTTATTTGTAACGTGGCGATCTTATGATTGGCATGTTGTTGTGGTCTTATTCTCTTCGGTGTCGAGTGTGGAGCTTTTAAGATGTCATTCTTTCAGTCGTGTAGCAGGACTTGTCTCTGTTCGGTGAACCCTGTTCACACATTACATTTTTAGTGAGAGACCACACACAAATGCCCCCACTGTTTGGACACCCTCCAAAATCATAAATAAAAACAACACCTAGTTATGTTGTACATAATAAAACTTGGTAACATTATTTTGGCCAACATGCCTTACTTAAAAAGTTCTCTAACAATGATTCTTTATAACGCTTTATAACTTGAACCTCACTGAATGTGAGTTGCTTTTGCAATATAATAATTTATCTTGGCTCTGTAACATCTTATGAACTTATTACTTTGAGTGAAATTGAGGTTACCACGTGGCGCAGAATTTATTTAAAACACATAGTTTTTACTCCATAGAATCTGAGAATACTATTGCTTTGAATGAGACATGATTTACGTTTAAAACGTGCCTGAGTAAGTTCCCAATTATATTTGTATAAAGTTTTACTGTCATTGTAGCAAAACCTTATACCACTTAATAACGACACATTGTGTAATAGGTTAAGTGCTCAACACAATCTCATTACATCGGTGTTAATGAAAGTGCAAAATTAAATATATTGTGGTTATTGTACTTTAGGTATTAAAGCCGAGATTCTGACACTCCAATAATCAAGTTTTATTGGTTTATAAAAACTTTACGAACAATTACGTATCTCACAATGCATGCTCCGACAAGTGGGGGCTTACTCAAGCTTACTAAAAAAAACGTTTTCTCCTTTAAAAATTTAGTATATAATGAATATAATGAAATCAAAACTCACCGCAGTCGTTTAAGAAACTTATCTCATAGTTATAAGAAGTAGATGCTAGATTTTCACACTTCTCTCCACCGAAGAGATTTTCCACGAGGCCCTGAGTTAGGCTTCCATGTTGAGACAAGGCCTTAACAGAAATTTCCGTTCGTTGTCCGTTTGTAAGGAAACTCTCACCAGGACGCAGCACTGTTTAAAACTGCTGCAAAAACTCAGCAGATGGCAACACCGATCAAACAGTGAAAAATCGAAAACGGTAGCCTCTCCTATCCGCGGGTAGAGAGCAGCACTCATTATTACTTTAAATTTCGTACTGCCAATAACGTCAAAACTGCCGATAAAATTACTGACTTCGCGCTGAATCTTTTGACTCAGCACACCCTCACCCCAAAAGGGCAACATAGTTGCCCCAACGTTAAAGGCCAGGAGGGTACCCTGCAGTGTACCTCTCCCCAAAAGATACCAGTGGACGTCGTGGTTGGGTTGGCTCAGCTGAGCATGCTCTCAGGAGAACAGCAATCAAAAAGGGAAAATGAAAGAGACGAAAGAAGATATGTATTATGTAAGTGTGCGGGTGCTGCATGCTGACCTGATCAGAGTCCGCATACAGCACAAGAGAGAGAGACAGCAAAAGGCAAAAGAAAGATTCCTACCTAGGTAGATCTTCCGATCTCCTGAGGCTCGCCCCATCCGCCTGAACACGACCTCCACATTTAACATGGACCTCCGTCCTATCTTTACGGGGACTATTCCCCTTCGAACGTTTTGGATAGCCCCCGACAACGTTTAAGTTTGGAAATGTGGCTTGTCATCAACTTTTGTTTGTCTCCCGGTACGCCCAGCCGGGCCGTCACCGGTGACGTAAATCCTATGATTCGGTATGGCCCCGACCAACGGTAGCATAGCTTCGCAGCACGTTTGTCGGCGGCAGAGCTGAGTGGGTGGCTTTGGCAATAGACCCAGTCGCCAATCCGGAAGGGGTTTGGAATACGCCCCTGATTATAACGCCGACGGACCCGCTCGTGCGCTCGCAGCAAATTCTTCCGAGCCATTTTCCATCTCTCCGCAGTTTTATTATTGGGCTCCCGCGGCAGAAGATCTTCAATATCCCATAGGTTGGTCAACGGGAGTGCGGGCGAGAATCCAAACAAAATTTCAAAGGGCACGGCCTGATGACTGTCGTGTCTGGCCGTGTTGAAGGCTAATTGTAACCACTTCAGATTCTGATCCCAGGTGGTTTGTTGCTCAGCGTGATAAGCAATCAAGGCGGACCGGAGATTCCGATTGAATCTCTCCGCATGGGACGGTTGTGGGTAATAAGGGGAAGTGGTTACGTGTTTGATGCCACTGGCGAAACACATACGCCTGAATTCGTTTGAAATAAATTGCGGGCCATTGTCCGAGACAATGATGGTCGGAAGACCGAAATCTGAAAAACGTGGTTCTGTAAAGCGTTGATGGTCAAACGAGCGGTTGCCTGCCGTAAGGGCAGTAGCCAGGCAAACTTTGAAAAAGCATCTACACAAACAAGCAGGTAAGCATTACCTGACTTGCTACGGGGGAACGGCCCCACGTAGTCAATAAATAACTTTTCCATTGGTCTGCTCGCCACCTCAGAAGATAACAACCCTAGTTTGGTGTTCTGGGCAGGCTTGCTCAAGCCACACAGATGACAGTTTTTAACTCTCGTCGCGATGTCTCTATCCATGCCCTTCCAGATAAAATGTTTCCTAATACTGGAAATGGTCTTCGAAATTCCCTTGTGGCCTCCGATTGGGGAATCATGGTAATAACTGAAGACCATGGGCACTAATTTGCTAGGCAGCACGATTTTAGGTGCTCGTCCTTTTCTTTCTCGACAACAAAGGACTCCCTTGGACAAGAAATAAGGGGCCTGTACGTTACCCTGCTTAATATTTTGGATGACTTGACCCAGCACTTCGTCGTTTAACTGATGGGGTAACACATCAGTGAAGGCTAATGGAAAATCGAGAAGAACGGAACAGGGTTGCTCAGCTTGGGCATCACTGGGTTGGGAAAACATACGGGATAAGGCATCTGCAACCACATTCTGGGATCCCCTGATGTGTTGCACGGTGAACTTAAAGGATGAGATTTTCACCACCCATCTACCAATTTTACCCAGTTGCCGGGGATGAGCTAGAAGCCATGAGAGAGCCTGATTGTCGGTCTCGAGCAGGAACTCAGCATGTTCCAGGAAACGCCTGAACTTATCTAGAGCGTATACATAGTTTCTATTCACCTCTCTTTGGTTTTAAAAGAAACAAACATGGTTTTATAACACTGTTTCTATTCACCCCTATTTGCGGGGTGATTAGAAACACCATGTTTTTATTTTTTATAACTTTATTGAAATAAAATAATTTAATAATAATAATATCATAAGCTGATAGGGGCAATACAGACCTGAGTTTTGGGTAGTATTTTTTTGTTTTAACTTGACAAACAATAAGTAAATTTTTAATCCAAAGTTCAAATTTGTTTCTATTCACCTCGTTTTATGGTACACACAAAAGGCCGAAAACTAGACACTCTAGAACAATTGGAAATATACAAACACACGAAAAAAAAATAAATAAAAATGACATCCTAAACGAACAGACACAATTCAAATCGCACACATTATTCGAACATATCTCACCCCACACACACAACATCGATCTTTCGAAATTAGATTCCGTCACCCACAACAGGACAGACAGTGCTACCAGTGACAACCTCTGAAGAAGCCTTTTAAAGGTGAAAACCGGTTCAGGTTGTAAGGTAAAACTTTATGTTTTTACTTATAAAAAAAGTTTGTGTTCCGAGTCGTTCTTGTAATAGTTGTATTTACATTAATTCTGTTTATTATAATTATGTACTCTCTTCTAAAAGCCATTATTAAAAAACACAAGTTGTGAATAAATAATCAAAAACCTGTAAAACTATTAATAACCATTTTACTTGGTTGGCCACATTTCTGAGAACAAAGTAAGGATACCAGCATACTGGGTTAGATTCCTAGCAGGGGAGTGATATTTTTTGCGGACAAATTTTCATCCTTAGGTACTTAAAATTACAAACTCTACAGTGTAAAATTGTATTATAATTTTTATTACTCTTGGTATAATAGTATTATTAATATAAATCCTTGTTTATTATAATAAAAGCAAATAACTAAAAGATTTATAGAGACATATTTTAACTAAATATAATTATTTCACTATGACTCGGAACACAGTTTTGTGTTCCGAGCCCGAGTCGTAGTGGAATAATTATATTTAGTTAAGAAACAGACACGTCATGGACAATGAAATCCAAGAACATATTTCAAATTTAAATAAAGTTTACATAACAATCAACCTCAGTACTTTTCTTGCACCAGTCACATTTTTGCAAAAAGAGCACTTTCATCAAAGAGTCTTATCTTCCTTTATTGTATTTCTTGTATGTAAGTCACTACATTCAAGTTCAGAACTAATTTTAAGAAACAGTCAAGCTTTCACCTAGTCTACTATCACCTGTACTTTCTCAGAACCCCACATGTTTCAGTACAGGAAAGACTATTTGAGTTGTATCAGAAGTACCTGGAAGGCAGAAAATGAAATTAGTCTTTTTTTTAAGTTCCGTATATGGTGCACATCCTATTCCTAGTATTCTCTTACCAAACTTCTTTTAAACTCTTTTGTGAACATTTTTTTTGTTCCCCTCTAAAATTTCTATTTGTGGTTGTCCGAAAAGAAACAAACTAATTTATTATCAGCTATTTTATCTGTGTTAGCAGTCTTCATAATAACTTTGTCGTATTTTGTTGCTTCTCTGCTACGTACAATTTTCCCTTGAATGAGGCCTTTCGGTTTAGCAACCATTATCAAGTTCTTCCTACAACAAAATTAAAATACCTACTTCCCTTATATATATACTAACCCTCCCACACATAACCGGTTACATTCAACCAATAGGGGGCATTACTTACCGCCCAGTCCTTGTTAGCCCTGCCCCTTACTTAGTCAACTTGACCTCGTCACATACATTACCCTCTAGAAATCTCCTACAGCTTTCTACCTTCTGAACACATATCCTGTAACCGTATTACACCTTTTATACATTACTCTTTCAAAATATAGTAAAATATATCCTCATTATTAAATTCAGTTCTAAAATTAAGTTCAAAGAGGGAATAGTGGAGTACAAATAAATTACCTAGACCTAAATATAAAGATAGAGTGTGGTGTTTTTAAAATTGATGTATTTAGAAAAGAAATGTATACAGACTTATTATACCTCAGGAATCATACCATCCCGTAAGTCACAAGATGGCGGCACTAAACTCATTTTGTTATAGGACAATAAAATATTTAGAAGTTGATTTTTGTAAAAAAAAGAGTTAAAAAGAATAGAAGAAGTGAAAAATAATAATTATAAACCAGTAGTATAGAAAATAGTAGTAGAAAATTGTAATAAGAATAGAAGGAAATAGTAGACAAGAAGAGAAGAAAGAAAAGAAATACATAGGATCAATAACGTATCAGGGAATTCAAATGAGGAACGTAATCAAGTGCTTTGAAAAACACAATATAGATGTAGCGGTTAAAAAGACAAAGACAGTTCTTGATTATATAAAGAATAGTAGTACTGAAATAACGCCTGAATTACAGAAAAGCGGTGTTTATAAGTTGAACTGTAAACAGTGTGATAAAGTTTATCTGGGTGAAACAGGACGTAAGTTAGAAATTAGATTGAAAGAGCATGCAAGAGGAGAAGGAGACAGAACTACGAATTCGCTCTACATGAGACATTTTAATGAAACAGGGCATAGGTTTTTAGACCCAACAGAGAACGTCGAAATAGTAAGGTTAGAGAATAACATAAGTAAACGCAAATTGTATGAAGAATTAGAAATATTAAAAGTAAGGAAAAAGAATAGTAATGCGCTGATGAATATAAAGACTGAATTTAGTAATGAGGATATATTTTACTATATTTTGAAAGAATAATGTATAAAAGGTGTAATACGGTTACAGGATATGTGTTCAGAAGGTAGAAAGCTATAGATTTCTAGAGGGTAATGTATGTGACGAGGTCAAGTTGACTAAGTAAGGGGCAGGGCTAACAAGGACAGGGCGGTAAGTAATGCCCCCTATTAGTTGAATGTAACCGGTTATGTGTGGGAGGGTTAGTATATATATAAGGGAAGTAGGTATTTTAATTTTGTTGTAGGAAGAACTTGATAATGGTTGCTAAACCGAAAGGCCTCATTCAAGGGAAAATTGTACATAGCAGAGAAGCAACAAAATACAAAAAAAAATTAATTTATGTTCTAAACCATACTTCTTTAACATTTTAACTTATAATCTGACAACATTTTTCCAGTTTCTATACTGACATTGTCAACCTCTAAAATCCTGACCTTAATACCTTATGTCATATTGAAAATTCTACACATAACTGGCACCAACTTGACCTACTTACTGTTAAACAAATTTATTGTAAAGTTTCAAAATTGGCTTTGTCGAGTTCAGATCTGACATCATCAAACAATTAGAAGCAATGACATTAACTGCTATGGCCTCAGAGATAGTCCTAGGACTGCTATACTTTGGTCATACAACTTGGTGATAAGCTTACACTGACAGCCAATAGATCTGAAATTCTGTTCATGACTTACATTGTGCTATGAAAATGTGGTTTATTTTTCTGCAATAACAAGGACATCAGCCTTTGCCACTTTATTTTTAAAAGAGTCTACGTACAGTTTAACTTGTATTTGCACTCTGTATGGTTGTCAAATGTTTTTGAGTGTCCAAATCTTCCATATACTGCTGGGCGCCAAATGCAATACTAAACCTGGAGCTGCACACAGTACATACAACACCTGAATCACTACTATCAATTATTTTTTTAATGGGAAATTGATCATAATTTAAGACTTAACTTGAGAAAAATGACATTTCTGTTTTTTTTTCTACTCACAACTTGTATATTTCCTACCATTAATTTCGAATATATTTACTCCAGACTACTGTTAAAGTATTAGCTTAGCATAATATGTAAAACATATGAATTGGCAATTCCTACCATGATAGTCAAACTCCCTCCGTATAATTTCTGTTATTCTTTAGCACTCAGCTTTTTATAAATGAGTATGGTATCATTACTGATTTATGTTCCAAATCAAATTTTAACCTCTCTTGTACCATTAAATGACCTTTTCAACTGGATGGTTTATAAAAACAAATATGTGCAGTTTATTTTATATCTGTCAAGCCTATGTCACACTATGCTACTTGACTAGCCGCGACTCGTGTAGCGGCTACTAAGTAGCCTAGTGTGACATAGAAGTAGCTACTAGCACTCGCAGGCGAGTGAAGAATCAGTAGTTAGAGAAGATGGATGTGTTCAATTAAGGCACTACTAAGTAGCCATTAGCAGACCCTGAGGTCATATGACTCATTAGCCGCTACCGAGTAGCACCCCAGTCACCCAGTGTGACAGTGCAGTAGCAGTGAAGTAGCGTCTCCATTTTCACCACACGTTTGTCTCTGCATTTGTTTTGGTTTTGTTGTTGTAATGTGCCTTTTGAGTGTTCTATCTCTACATGTACAATGAGTGATTCATTAAAATTGTCGGGTGATGAAATAATTACATTCCTTAACATATATTGAAAATAGGATTATCTATGGGACATTACATCCATAGAGTAACGCACGATGTAATGTGGTACGATTGGGGGCCCTCAATTGCCAGCTCTATGATTAGTGTTGTTGAAGTTCCCAGTTTATCCATTCTACATATCAATTCCCGAACCCACATGCATTTATTTTTGTTCCTGATGTTACGCAGCAGCTCCTTACAACGCTCTAACACCAATTAGCAAAAGGTGTCTCAAAACCTCATGTCGCACACTCACAGATGACGTTCTGCACAATACTTTTTAACATCAAACCAATCTACACAACTATGTACTTTGCTGTATTAACCACCACTAAATGGTGGCTATTTAAAAACATTGTGACATAGAAATACTCATGAAATGCAGTAGCAGTAGCGACTAGTTAAGTAGCATAGTGTGATACAGGCTTCAGTGTCTGCCACATCTCAATATTCGCCAACATTTTCTGTCTTCACAGCCTGTGATTTTAAGGCCCCTGTTGTTCATAACAGTTTATATGCCATTGATCCAGGAAATTTATGGTCTACCATTACTTCTTCTTGTTGTGTTTAATCAACAGTTGCTTAGAAATTCTCATTTCAGGCACTTTATGTAGGTGGCAATAAAATTTTATTTCTTTACTTCGACTGTTCCTGTAATATTTATATCCATTCCAGTTCACCTTCTTATTTCATCATTTCCAACCATGACTAGCCACTTCTTGAGTTACAACTTCTCCTCCAGCACCCAATTTTAACCGAACTTAACCTTTCCCTACTTCTTTTATGTACATTCCACACTTGTGATCAATAAACATCTATCACCTCCACTGTGATCTTTTATTTAAGACTTGTAATTCTCTTGGATATTGGTTGGTTTTAATATTAATAGGATGCAAACTCTTTAAAGCTGTTCTTCATCTTCTTTTTCCCAGTCATATTTTTGTTCCTTTTTTCATGATCGGGTTTATCCAATATAATCAGATATTGTTAAACTGTATCAAAGAATTTTCTACAACTCAGGGTATGTCTGCTTATGTCTAGCCATAAGCTAGACATTACAATTTAAAACGCATACACTTCCTTGTTCAGTTGTCAAGACAGATCCATTCCTGTAGAAACAAGTGATAGACTAGACTAATAATATACAGGTCAGTAATGACCATAAGGAAATCAAACGACTTAAGTTTTTATTTTTCTTCTCTTTCAGGTAGACTAATTGCAGTTACTTACTTGTCTTCCAAATCTATGTCTATGTGTTTTTCTTAAATCTGTATTTGAATATTCATAAAACTAACTTTACAAAATAATAATTAACAAATAAATCATGTTTAATCTACTATTATGTGTAATAGACGGTTGCAGACTGACCAGGATTGTCAAGTAATTGATAAAATTAACTAAGCTCTTGCAGACAAGTTGAAGGCTAATATACAGGTAGGCCTATACATGTATTTGCCAAACCCTATTTTGATGTAAATAATATTATAGATGATATAAAACAGAATTTTCTTAACTTCAACAGAAGAGTCACATTTAGGGAGAAAGTCCTTTTCTGTAGTTATTACAAACAAATTCTGAACTCAAAACCAAGAGCCACAGGAAAAGTAAGTGTGACCACTGTATAGTCTGTTACTTGTTACTGAAATCAATGCAAACACTTTAATGACAGTGATGTGAGCTTGACACCCCACATTAGTGACTAATCTTTTCATTGGTTGGGGTCTGGTCTATGGTTCCAACAATAGTTTTATTAAAATATTCTAAGTAAATTTTAATCCAGGTATCAAATTTTACTAGAAACATGATAAATTTAAATGAAACTTTAATTTTTTGTACTTGTGCATCCCCCCCCCCTAACAACTGGTACATTCCATCTAGATGATGATTTGCCAGACTAATTCCTAAAAGCGTAGGAAAGTTGGTTTTTGGTGTATTAAAACACTGCCACTCATAAAAGTAATAAATAAAACCACAACCAATCGATATACATAACCTCCACACATAAAAAACACCAGCAGATGTTACCATATAGGCCTATTACATGCACTGAATTTGGACAAATGGGAGCAATCCATTTTAAATATTCAAGAATAAGGTTTTAAATATTAGGAAAAGTGGTTTTGCTTTAGTTGAAAACCTTCCACCTCAAGAAAAGTAATAACAAATAAAACCAATACCTACTTACCTAACCCCACTGACCTATGCCAACACAGCCTACATCTTGTACAGTACGCTCAGGATTTTGACACATAGGTACAGACGAATTGAACTGAAACCACTTTCATAACCTTTTGCTTAAATACATTAAATAATACAACACATTTTATCTAATCTAATTGCTATTGGATGTACTTGTTTCATGGTCTAAATTGTTTATTTTATTTTAATTTATACCATCACATCTACTGAACACCCTGCCTGTTTTCCTTATTTTGATGACAACATGAAACATATTGATATCGATAAAAAGTGATACTGATATCAGCGGTTGGGCATGTAACTGCACAAGTACAGTAAGATTCAGTAGACATGAATCAACCGTTTTCATGCTAAAGGTGCAGGTTATGTAATGCGCATGCACCAACAGAGAATAATAGCTTAGTTTTCTCTGAGTCAGTGAATACATCAGTATTCATCAAAAGTGAAGCGTTTAGTTTCATTTCATTTGAATAAGAATAGCATAATAAAAATAGACAATGGCCCCCTACCATAATATACAAATAAATCCACCTCTATTATCATTAACAAAAAAGGCAGACATGATTAACTGGTTACAGAACCATGACATTCCTTGTAGTCCATATATGTTAAAAGCTGATCTCTATGCACTAATTAAACAAAATAAACCAATATACAAAACTTTAAAATAGATGCTACTTTGGCAATCCATGGACATTACGTTTTACGACTTCCACCCTATCAGCTGGATTTTAAACCTATGGAACTGATTTGGGCAACCATGAAGGAGCGTTAAAAGAAAAAACGTGCATTTTTCTATAGACAGCGTCATAAACTTAGCGAAAAAGGAATTTTATTGTATTTCTCCCGCAGACTGGAGATCAAGATGTGACGTCATGAAAATTGAAAATGACTACATGAGATCAGACCAAATAATGGATACTGTAACAGATCATTTAGAAATTAATATAAGATGGGATAGCAGCAGTGAAGATGATTTGAGTGATAGTAATAGTAGGCTAACAGTGATAACAGTGATGGAAAGATTAGTAGGGTGAAGAACTGACCTAAATAATTGTAACTGCATGTAGACCTACATAAATGTGCAATTACTTTCTAATTGTTGCATTAATATTGGTTCTCCTGTTCTTTATGGATAGTTAATATCTACTTTAAACACACACACACACACACACACACACACACACACACACACACACACACACACACACACACACACACACACACACACACACACACACACACACACACATTTCACATGCTTGGCTGTTACTGATGTTACTTATTCAAACAAATTAAGATGCCAGAGCAATGTGGAGCATATATTACTATGTTTTTTGTGTGAGTCATAACATGTACACAAAGTGTACACATCCAAAATATACAATGACTGTTGATGTCTAGGTTCGACTTTGGAGAAACATTGCAACAGACACACGCTAAGTCACTATTTACAAAATAATGGCAGTATTAAACATTTTATAACTTTGTGAAATTTTTATTACATTGTCTCTTTTTGTTGTGTCTGATGTTTGTTTTGTCTGTCAAAATATCCACTGTCTGGTGTGTCGTAATCAAAATCAAAACTTACCTACAACAAAATTTTTAGTACAGTGAAATTGAAAGTTAACGGCATATGTGCAGAAACCAATTTATGGATGGACGAGCCCACTTTGAAATTGTGAATGGTGGGAGGGTAACGGAAAATCAGCCGGTATGCAAGTCAAGGTGGTGCCAACTTGCGTGTGATGTTTTAGATACTGTGTGGCATACTATCTCAGTCTTACATTTGTTATTATTATCTCAATTTATTACTATTTGTATCGTTGTTTTACAGTAATTCGTTTTTATTAGTTATTTAATTTTTTTAGTTAATTTCCATTGGTAGTTTTTATTCTATAATTACATATTATTGTAATTATTTGTGTTATCTCCCAGTAACGAGATTTGTTAAAATGGATACTTCTCCTTCAACTAGCAAAGACAGGAAAGTTATTCATAGTCAAGCACGGGAAGTAATTTTAATGTTTTACAATTTATGAGAAGAGAAGTGGGTGAAGGAATAAATATTCCAATTGAATTTTTACTCCAGCTGGAATATCTACTCACATGTTATCGCATATCGCA
Organism: Magicicada septendecula; assembly: GCA_034769895.1. NCBI lineage: Eukaryota > Metazoa > Arthropoda > Insecta > Hemiptera > Cicadidae > Magicicada > Magicicada septendecula. Next base: position 157,177,837 of record CM068372.1, read on the forward strand.
ACGGAGGGAGAAAAATTAGAAGGAGGACAGTTTAGGAGCCCAAAGAAGACCAAACCCCAGGTTAGTCCCAAGACAAGTGTGGACAACTTTGACACCCACGTTTAAACAAAAGCAGGAAATAAAACATTATAAGAAATTAAAAATAAAGTAAATACCAACAATTTAATCATAACTAAAGCAGACAAAAGCCAGGCAACAGTAATTATTGACAAAACAGACTACATCAGAAAAACTGAAGACTTCATCAACAATAATGATTTCATACAATTAAATAAAGACCCAAAGAAAAATATCTTAAACAAACAATAAAACTAATAAAAGCAGCTAAAAACGTTTTCAACAATAAAAATACAGACATATATATAAATAATGTTATAATACGATATTCTATCCGTTTAATCCCCGCAATTTAGTGCCAAATGTTTATATTATATTTATATTATATTATATTTATATTATAATACGACATTCGGAGTCTCGTGTTCGTATTTATTATGACCCTAGTTGCGGTGCCATATGTTATAAAACGATATTCGGAGTCTCATATTCGTATTTATTAGGCCCCAAGTACGTGGTTAGGTTATTGAACGTGTTCTCCACCTCTTGAATTATACTATTATATTTAAGTCTTGTTTATTTATAATTAATTAGGTTGAAATCTTTTACCTAATTAAAACCTCAAACGTTGGTTTAGTAAATAAATAATTTGTTTATTGTATTGTTCGTGTTCACTGAGTTCGTATTTGACCTTTGACATTCTCTAGTAGCTAAGACGAACCTAATTGGGTGCCTTCTCACTGAAAATAGAAGTGATCGGTTATACAATTACTTACTTGTAGTGGTGTTCTAATAGTAAAGCTGATGGGTATTTATGGTCATAAAGTTTAAAATTATTTAAACCCACTTGTTACCGCCACCATCGTTGCCAACCGTGGATGCTGTCCACCTAAGCTGTAACGTCTTAGTCTGGCAAATAATTAGTCAAAACTCTTGGATGGAGTATAAATTAAGTTTATTCTTCGAACTCTTTCTGAATTATGATCAAAATACAATAATATTACTTATCTTTCCTTTAATTCAAGGTTACTGGTGGACTCTTTAAAATTATTATATCTCAGGTTTACAAGTCTGATTAAAACTATTCGTCACTCTGGACGCTAAGAATTTCGTTAAATTATTTAATAAATAAAGTAGGTTCTTTGAGACTGAAAGATACAAACAAAAGTAAAACAATGCACTACTATCATTGTTTAGTAGTAGGAGAGTGATAACATTATTAAAATTTCTTAACGAATAACATAAAAAGTGAACATGCGATTTTTGTTGATATTTGAGGTTAAAGCTAGTTTCATTGGAACATTCATTTATCAGCTTTAAATTTTTAACACCTCTTTAGCGACATTAAAATATCCGTACAATATGGTTAGGAATTCAATTTAATTACCAGATTCATTATCTGCTTCCTTAGATTGGATAACAAAATGTTTACAGGTATTTGGATATTCCTTACTAATAGTGTTGAACATTATTAAATATTTTATAACAAACTTAATGTTACGCATAATACATAATGATTAGTAATTGATAGTTCAAAGTTTTAAAGTTTATCATCAATTGGTTGATGCATCCTATCTTGGTATGTCAATCAAGTTAATTCTAAAATTAAAGTTTGGTTACGATTAATCCCTTCACTAATAATTATCTGAATTAATAATTTAAGTATTGTTCCAAGCTTGGTTGGATTAAAATTGAGATAATACTGTTAATCAATTTCGCTCATAGCGTCATCGAACATTTTATTACTATTCGAACATTTATTAATAGGCACTTATACTTGCGTTCACAGTAGTTTCTTGGAGTATCACTATTCAAATTTTTATTGAATTAAAATTATTTTTTAACAATTCTGAAACATTCACTGCCTATGCGCATGTACTCTGGACTAGAACACTAATATAAAAAAACTTCACTCTGTTTACGTCCGACCTAACCTCAACTTCGTGTTTCGAGGTTAAAATGCTTTGATCAGCTGTCGGGTATCAATTCAGTATTGTTGGTTACGATGACCTGCGTGGATTCCTCGTCAAAGTCTTGAGATGAACTGATGATCTTACCTGTGTCAAACTCTGGTACATAGTAATTAATAATGGCCTCTGATTGGCCAATTGTTGTAATTTCCGTGTACTTTGGTATTATTCGGCAAAATAGACGCGTTCTTGGCGTCATCTCGCTGGGTTTGAGAGTACCGAAATTTGGTTCCCCATTGTACACCCACGGGCTTGTAAATAATTAATTCCTTATAATTTACATTGTCCATTTATAAGTACACTAATCTTTTTCTCGTTACTCCCATTGCTTTTGTCTTTTGAACATGAATATTTCGGTTACCCACACCATATAACTTTGATAAGGATTAACAAAATAAATTTGTTACTATTTTTTACGATCTATTTACATATCTTATATTCTATTTTATTTTATTTAGTATGTTAACTTTCGATAAACTTTTATCATTTCTACTTCCTTATTAGTTATTACACCTTCTCATTAAAGTTTCAGGGGGTAATTTGTTAAAAATTGTCTGGTAGTTTAGGCCTACCTCAATATTTTTTACAATGTCGTTATCCCTTTCTTATGTTAATAATTCTTACATCTAATCTATTATTATTACTCACTTTTGTTCTCTGTGTTATCTTATAATTATTGCACAGTAGTATTTTACATAATTACTTAATTATTATCCATTACAATACTATTTCTTTTGGCTAGACACCTGGTCTATGGCCTTGCTAATTGTTTTTATTTTTTTATAATATTATGGGTTTCAAAACTATATTTCCTGTGGCCTATTTATACTGAACTAATCATCACAACTTCTGGTTACCTCAGTATTAGCTAGTATTCTCTTATTTTAATTTATTTACATTTTTCATCAGACTATCATTCAGTATTCTTAGGTGTTACATTTTTTCTTATTTGACATTACACCTTCATCTTTTGATTATATTTAGTTTGTATAATGGTTATTATAGTAATGCTAAGATTTGGCAGTGTTTTGTTCTGCTCTGGTATTTTGACATTTGTTGGTAAATATCTAATACTTCTTGCATCTAGTTTCACATATAAGTTACATATAATATACATCATTAGTATTCAATTTATGGCAATAAATATTGAGTTGCCTTATATTAGTAGTATTACATCTTAGTTAACATCATGACCTTAGTCCCTTTTCTTTTATCATCATTTTATGTGTGATTTTTATTGTTCAAGGTGCCAATACTATGTTGTACCTCTTGAGCATGTTAATTTACACTTATAATGTACACAAGTCCTTCTATATTATTAATTTTTGTTAATGGATTGCTCCTTATAGTCTCTAGTTTGCTTATATTATAATACACTCTAGTTTAAGAGCATTCCTGTTATTGTTTCTTGCAATTCTAATGGAAACTTGCTGGTCAGTTTAGGTTATGTGTCCTCACCTGGATCTCCAACAATGGTTCAACCTTAGATTTTGTTTTTTACATATTGCACTGAATTCTTTACATTTCTTAATGCTAAGTTTTATTATTTATAGTTATATTTTTCTTCTTTGTGACTATTTCAACATTATTGTTGATTAATAGTTTTCTCTTATAATTTTGTATCTACCTTACACATTGAATTAGTCTTTTGTACATCATTTAGTTGTTATTTTTATACATTCTTAATTTGTACATTTACAACCCTTATATTCACTCTCCACTTTATTTTTCTATCATTATTGTTTTACCTTTGAGTTCTGGTTATATTGTCAAGTCATTGAAGTTAATTTATCAATAGTTTGATGTCGGTGTCAAGTCATAGCATAGGGTTTTGAATCAACTTTTAAATCACTTGTGTTTTCTCTATCATTAACAATAATTTATATTCTCATTATTAATTTTATTCTTGTCATTATTTGTTCCTTCTTGTAGTTGATTTCCTTTTATTTTCCCTAGTCGCACTTATTCTATTATCATCCTTAATGAATTTCTTCTTGTTATGGGTGTTTCTGTCTTCTTCTCACTGTCTGATCTATTGGGTATTTGGGTCAATGTTGTCTTGTCTTTAGTCGGATGTCTTCATTTCTTCTGTAATACATTACTTGTGAATAATAACTTCTTTCATTCCCTTACATTTGTCACTATTTGTCCTATGTTCCTTTTTAATGTTCTCATTTTGTTGTTTATTTTGTTTTGGATTGTTTATAATCAGTTTGTTTAATGTTTGTATTGGGTTGGTTATATGTAACATTACAATAATAATCCAGAACCACCTAAAATGAATAGCATAATAAAAATACACAATTAAACAACCCAATACGACCATTAATCAACTTCAAAAAAAGCACCTACATACAAAATAGCAAAAATAATAGCACAAAAACTAAAAAGTAACCATCTAACAAATTATTATCATAACTTTCCAGAATTGACTGGGAAAAAATGACTATTATTGCACCATCAGTAGTATCGACATCAGATGATATTGATGTGGAAAACATATCAAGTGGTGAGGTAATATAATCAAAGCAATTTACTATTTCTTTTATGAATTTGCTAACTGCTATAATTTTTTATTGTTCGACTAAGCTTTTCGTCATTACTGACATCTTCAGGTCTTAAACAACGATGTCAGTAATGACGAAAAGCTTAGTCGAACAATAAAAAATTATAGCAGTTAGCAAATTCATAAAAGAAATAGTAAGGATGGCTGCTAATTTAAACAATACAAAGAACAAAGCAATTTAGCTTATAGATAATTTCAAATTTTATTTTTTCTATTTGTGAATTTTGTAACATTAGCATATTTGATTTAATGTTTGTTTCATAAGTAGTGTTAGGTTTACCTAAATTATCTTTACTTGACAAACTAGACTTGTATACTTTAAATCAATTAAGAAAATCAGCTTTGAATGTAGCACAATGAATTCATATCATATTTCATTAATGTTTTGTTTTCAAAGCATTTTTTTGTTTGGGCGTTATTTAATTTGTGTTATGGCAAAGTTAATTTTCTGCATCAGCAATGTCCTATTTCATTGAGCAAGCTTTATAGGAGATTTTGAAGTTTGTGATAAAATAGCCATTAATGATTGTGTTTTGTCTTGTTAATGACAACAATATAAAGTTATTAACAGTCCCATTTACATTTTAAATGAGAAAATTTAGTAACATAGTAGTTGGAATCATTTTTAATTAGTAGTATTATAGGGTGTCAATGCTTTCAAATCAGGGGCTTCCTTTGGAAAGTATAATTATATGATAATTTTAAGATAAGTATTGTTTGTTTATATTATTTTTTATATAAAGAGTTTTGGAAGCTGCTGGCAAAACAAAAGTTCTTAATAAAGTACATAATTAGTTTAATAACGTTATTTCCCATAAAATTGCAATATTTCATTTAGTAATTTGCACTTTTGTTGATACTGGCAATGATAATTATTTTTCTCTGTCAGCTAAAATTCTTTCTTTGTTACAGAGTCCATTGTTGTAGAACCTCTTATATCACCAGATGGTTGTGCAAGATTTATAAGTTTGGAGGTAAATTTCTCCTTATAGAACTGCTGTATTCTTATATAGTTAACGCTCTCTCTCTCTCTCTCTGTATGTGTGAGTGCGCGCGCGCGCGCGCGCGCGAGAGAGAGAGAGAGAGAGAGAGTGGTGAAATATTAATGCACCATATTAAAAAGGTGTAGTTTAAATGTAACTTGAAGATTTCATTTTTTTGTAAACATACGTGTCTAGTTTTTCTATTTATAGTTTATGCTATTTATTTTTTTAATAATTTGAACTAATTGAACCCCTAATCAATCCTACACTCCCTCGCAGAAAAACCTATATTTAGTTCATTTATATTGTCATCTGTGTTTAGTTATGTTTGATGTAATAAATAAAATGTTTATTTCATCAAAGGTGTTTTTACTTTTTGTAATTATGTTCTTGTAAATAAATATTCTATGTACTTTATTAATGTAATCTTATAGTTACTGATAAAGTAACAAAGCCCAAATGTCTGTGTGGTATTTTTGTTGTAATAATATTTGTCTGATATGTATTATTTTTGCAATGTTTTTATGTATCTTCTCTGAAGAAATAAATTGTTCATTATCCTTAATATTTATGAATTATTGATACCATAGAATTGAAACTGTTTTGTATAAATTTTGTAATAAAAATCAATGTACATGTAAGTCATTTTATATCACTAACCTAGTGACCATAACACATTCCTTGTGGAATGCAAGTAGGCCTACCAAATACCTACCAAAAATGTATATCCCCAATTTTAATTTTACTTCCTTAAGGAAATGGAAGTATGGTGATGGCAAAAAAATCGTGTTCGAGATTATTGCAGATTCTGATTGTACTACACTCAAAACATGAAAAAAAGTCATTTTTCGAAAAGTGTCTGTGTGTCTGTCTGTAGATTTTTTTTCTATGGCAAACGATAACAGCCGCAAATTCAAACTGAATAAAATCATTTTTTGCATACAGTCCTGATTTGTAGAGTACTCACGACCTATTGTTTTTGGTGAAGATCGGTTGAGGGAAAGGGGTAGTTTACCGGCAACGATTATTTTTTTAATCAAGGGTAATTGTTTTATATGGCAAAAGATAACAGCCGCAAATTCAAACAGAATCAACTACTCTCTTGCATACAGCCCTGAATTGTAGAGTTCTCAAGACCTATTGTTTTTGGTGAAGATCGGTTAATGGAAAGGGGTAGTTTACCTGCAACGTTTTATGTTTTAACAAGGGTATTTTATATGGCAAACGATAACAGCCGCAAATTCAAACAGAATCAAATTGTTATTTGTATACAGCCCTAAATTGTAGAGTTCTCAAGATCTATTGATTTTGGTGAAGATCGGTTAAGGGAAAGGGGTAGTTTACCTGCTACATCTTATGTTTTAAAAGGGTATTTGCTATGGCAAACGATAAAAGCCGCAAATTCAAACAGAATCAAATAATGTTTTGCATGCAGCCCTGATCTGTCGAATACTCAAGACCTATTGTTTTAGGTGAAGATCGGTTAAGGGAAAGGGGTAGTTTACCGGCAACGTTTTATGTTTTAAAAGGGTATTTTTTATGCCAAACGATAAGAGTCGCAAATTCAAACAGAATCAAATACGTTTTTGCACGTAGCCCTGAATTATAGAGTTCTCAAGACCTACTGGGTTTGGTAAAGATCGGTTAAGGGAAAGGGGTAGTTTATCTGCAACGTTTTATGTTTTAACAAGGGTATTTTCTATGGCAAACGATAACAGCCGCAAATTCAAACAGAATCAAATGATTATTTGCATACAGCCCTAAATTGTACAGTTCTCAAGACCTATTGTTGTTGGTGAAGATCGGTTGAGGGAAAGGGGTAGTTTACCAGAAACCTTTTATGTTTTAACAAGGGTATTTTCTATGGCAAACGATAACAGCCCCAAATTCAAACAGAATCAAATAATTATTTGCATACAGCCCTAAATTCTAGAGTTCTCAAGACCTGTTGGTTTTGGTGAAGATCGGTTAAGGGGAAGGGGTAGTTTACCTGCAACGTTTTTTTATCGGGGGTATTTTACTTCCATATTCCTTAAGGAATGGAAGTATGGTGATGGCAAAAAAAATCGTGTTCGAGATTATTGCAGATTCTGATTGTACTACACTCAAAACATGAAAAAAAGTCGTTTTCCGAAAAGTGTCTGTGTGTCTGTCTGTCTGTCTGTCTGTGTGTCTGTCTGTCTGTAGATTTTTTTTCTATGGCAAACGATAACTGCCGCAAATTCAAACAGAATCAAATAATTTTTTGCATGCAGTCCTGATTTGCAGAGTACTCGCGACCTATTGTTTTTGGTGAAGATCGGTTGAGGGAAAGGGGTAGTTTACCTGCAACGGTTTTTTTTTAGCAAGGGTAATTTTGTTTGTTTGGCAAACGATAACAGCCGCAAATTCATACAGAATGAAATAATGTTTCGCATACAGCCCTGAATTGTAGAGTTCTCAAGGTCTTTTGATTTTGGTGAAGATCGTGTAAGGGAAAGGGGTAGTTTACCTGTAACGTTTTATGTTTTAACAAGGGTATTTCTTATGGCAAACGATAACAGCCGCAAATTCAAACAGAATCAAAAGATTATTTGCATACAGCCCTAAATTGTAGAGTTCTCAAGACCTATTGTTTTTGGTGAAGATCGGTTGAGGGAAAGGGGTAGTTTACCTGCAACGTTTTTTTAAAAAGGGTATTTTCTATGGCAAACGATAACAGCCGCAAATTCAAACAGAATCAAATAATGTTTTGCGTACAGCCCTGATTTGTAGAGTACTCAAGACCTATTGTTTCTGGTGAAGATCGGTTAAGGGAAAGGGGTAGTTTACCTGTAACGTTTTATGTTTTAACAAGGGTATTTCCTATGGCAAACGATAACAGCCGCAAATTCAAACAGAATCAAAAGATTATTTGCATACAGCCCTAAATTGTAGAGTTCTCAAGACCTATTGTTTTTGGTGAAGATCGGTTGAGGTAAAGGGGTAGTTTACCTGCAACGTTTTTTTAACAAGGGTATTTTCTATGGCAAACGATAACAGCCGCAAATTCAAACAGAATCAAATAATGTTTTGCATACAGCCCTGATTTGTAGAGTACTCAAGACCGATTGTTTTTGGTGAAGATCGGTTAAGGGGAAGGGGTAGTTTACCTGCAACGTTTTTTTATCAAGCGTATTTTCTATGGCAAACGATAGCAGCCGCAAATTCAAACAGAATCAAATAATTTTTAGCATACGTCCCTGAATTGTAGAGGCCTCAATGACTTTCGATTTTGGTGAAGATCGGTTAAGGGGAAGGGGTAGTTTACCAGCAACCTTTTACGTTTTAACAAGAGTAAAGTACTTGAAAATTTATTTAAACTTTTTGAAACAATGGTAATTGTTAAAAATAAAATAATTTTGTTGCCAGGCAATAAAATTATAATTTTTTCATTTTAATGTAATATAATATTTTTCATTTAATACAGCAATAAAAAGGAAGGTAAGACACAGCCTGGCTGTTTGGGTGAAAATGATTTTAAATATAAATCTTAGAATATGGAAGTCATGTATGGTTCTCCATACCGATATTTCTCTATGGCAAACGATAACAGCGGCAAATTCAAACAGAATCAAATAATGTTTTGCATACAGCCCTGAATTGCAGAGTTCTCAAGTCCTATTGGTGTTGGTGAAGATCGGTTAAGGGATAGGGGTAGTCTACCTGCAACATTTTATGATTTAACAAGGATAATTTTTTATATGACGAACGATAACTGCCGCAAATTCAAACAGAATCGACTACGTTTTTGCATACTTTTTTGAATTAAAGAGAACTCAAGGTGTGTTGATTTTGTTGAAGATCGGTTAAGGGATAGGGGTAGTTTACCTGCAACATTTTATGTTTTAACAAGGGTAATTGTTTATATGACGAACGATAGCTGTCGCACATTCAAACAGAATCAAATATTTTTTTTGCATGCATCCCTGAATTGTAGAGGACTGAAGGTCTATTGATTTTGGTGAAGATCGGTTAAGAGAAAGGGGTAGTTTACCAGCAACGTTTTATGTTTTAACAAGAGTAAAGTACTTAATTTTGATAAATAATGCATCCTAATAAGAAGCTCATAATAATCCACTGTAGAAACGTAGATGAAATATCTATAAATGAAGAGGTTAGGTGAACGGGGTGGGAGTAATTTTCTATTAATGAAAATTATAGTTGATTGGGGAGGGGAGAATTTTTTATATGTGTACTACGTTATCGGCACCAAAGAAGTAGTTATTTGTTAAAATTCCTTCCCGGGCTGTTTAGCTGTAGTCCAATGTTTTCTGTAAAACCAGACTTTTCGGCAGTCCATCGACTGCCACCATCAGTGAAAATCGAGTCAGGTGGTATCCGTTAGTGACCACAGTACCGTGGTTAAGGCTGAAGCAATAAGTAGAAAGAAGTAGTTTCTATGGTAATATTTCATTTCGAATATGATTTTAAATATAAATCTTAGAACATAGAAGTCATGTATGGTTCTCCATACCGATATTTTGATAGAATATTTGATTTTTGTTGCCACCAGAATTTTACTTTGATTTTACTTTCATGTTCCATAAGGAAATGGAAGTATGGTGATGGCAAAAAAAATCGTGTTAGAGATTTTTGCAGATTCTGATTGTACTACCCTCAAAACATGAAAAAAGTAATTTTTGAAAAGTGTCTGTGTGTCTATCTGTAGATTTTTTTATGGCAAACGATAAGAGCCGCAAATTCAAACAGAATCAAATAATTTTTTGCATACAGCCCTGAATTGTAGAGTATTCAAAAGACCTATTGTTTTTTGTGAAGATCGGTTAAGACAAAGGGGTAGTTTACCTGCAATATTTTATGTTGTAACAAGAGAAATTTTTTCATGACGAACGATAACTGCCATAAATTCAAACAGAATCAGATAATTTTTTACATATGTGCCTGCGTTATAGAGGACTCAAGGCCTATTTATTTTGGTGAAGATCGGTTATGGGGAAAGGGTAGTTTACCTGAAACATTTTTTGTTGTAACGTAATAGTTTACCTGATAATTTTTTTTATATATGTACTACGTTATTGGCAACATAGAAGCAGTTTGTTTTTAAATTCCTTCCTGGCCTGTTTGGCCGTAGACCAATGTTTTCTGCAAAACCAGATGTTTCGGCAGTGCCATCAACTTCCATCGTCAGTGAAAATCAAGTGCGATAAAGTGAGGTGGTATACGTTAGTGACCACAGTAAGTGGCTGAAGCAGTAAGTAGAAATAAGTAGTTTCAATGGAAATATTTCATTTCGAAAATGATTTTAAATATAAATCTTAGAACATGGAAGTCGTGTATGATTCTCCATACCAATATTTTGTTCTTAAGTGTGCTATTAAGTATTATAAATCTTCTTCTCCATGTCAAGGTATAGGATTACAGCCTGTTCTGCCTTCACTGAAGGCATCTCTTTTCCTTGCCCTCCCTATATCTCGTCTTCCCTGAGGTCTGTATCTTATTACTTGTTTAGGTAGTCTCATGTTTTCCATTCTCTTGATATCTTGCCTCCATTTTATTTGTCCTTCCCTTATTCTGCCGGCTATAGAATATACATTTAACTTGGTTCTTATATTTTCATTTCATATTTGATATCTAAGGGTTTGTATTATGAATACTCGACACAATATTTTTCTTGTTAGATTCGAAGTTTTAAGTAATTTTCTCTTAAAAAGTGTGTATGAACATACAAAAATTTGACAGATATTTTTGTCACAAAAAACTTTTATGATATATTGTGAATAAATACACATATAAAGGTATTTTTGCCACAAAAAACTTTTATGATATATTGTGTATAAATACACATATAAAGGTATACAATACATTTGATTTGTTTAACAGTCATTATAAGACAGTATTACCATATAGGGGAGAGCAGAGAGACTTAAGTTGATAAATTGTACTTCTTCAAGTGTCCCTTAGTCGCAGCACCTCTGCAACTGTATAACGTTTTTGTTATAGCTTGTAGTACGTGCTCCTCCAGTCTGATTATAGCAGTGTACAGTAAAATGAGTCTTTGTTCCCTTTTGTATTTTAGAACGTGTAAAGCAACCTTTTTGTCACTAATTTGCTATGGGTGTTTACAGCTATGTACTTTGTTGGATCCATGGTAAGTGTACAATTGAATCATACTAATACAAAAGCAATGTGGCAGCATGAGGGCAAGTTATGTTTCTCTATAACTCTTAAAAGAAAACTAATTCATAACCTAACAGATCTCAGAATTAATTATGTGTCAGTTACTTGTCATCCTATAATGAAGATTACATGTTTATTAAATCCTAAAAAACTAAAATTTTTAAAATGATAATAGTAATAATGGCTCCTTTTTATGCCGCCTAGGAAATTTAGGAGATAGAAGAGGTTGCCTAAAGTGAGTGTTCGACACACACACTAAAGGTAGAGTGGCCAGCAGCACTACACTTCAGCCACTAATTTTAAAATTAAAGGTGTACCTTCAATTTCACCAGAAGGAAAGGTGTATGTTGGTACAATGTAAGTAAAACATTTTGTTCTGTTTTCTTTTTTTCATATTTGGTTCAAACGTACAAGTGAAAAACTTTCTGGGGCAATGTAGGTCACAAACCCGACAAAGACTCTGTGTTTTCCACAACTTGTTTTTAGGAAAGAACAAAAAGAAAAATCAGATTTCTATGTTATGATCTGCACTATTCTGTTAGTTATTATGGTTTGTACCCTAAGAATATTCGTATGTTAGCCTCCGAATACGTGTTTGCAAATAATGTCGATTTTCTGGTGAACTGGGCCGGTAAAAGATTGTTTTACTGGCTTCATGCAGCGACATTCAAGGTTGTCTTTTAGAGAGGCTGAAGCAACAAGTTTTGCAATAACATTTAGTTTTAATAAACATAACATAAAACTTTCTTTAATATTCGAATTCTGTGATAAGTCGCCTTCATCTTTATTGTCACAATATTTGGAATGTGAAGGAAACCAGGCAGCGTAACAACAGTGAACTGTCCCAACAAAGTTGTCAGTTTGAAGGGAAATAAACAAGTCAGTAGGGTTATGCCTTTGGAAAAGGGTGAAACCAGTGGTATTTTCATAGATGGCAGCTGGAAACCACCACTTATCGTTATCCCCAGAGTGTTATGTAGAGATCACTTTGATTATTTATGGACCAGCAGGTTGTATTGGAGTAGCACATCCATCAAGATAAATTACAGCCTCTCTTTTTTTACTATTTATGAAACAGTTTATACCTCATACCCGTTACAATCTGACTTCAGCCATTAGACAAGAGTGTTTATATGGCCTGTTTCGGTGCAGCCGCTGAGAGCTGGATGACAATAAACCCAGGTAAAACCATGACAATATATGACATACCTGGGCTAGCAAAAGATACTCTTTCAAAGGAAGCTACACCATCTAACTGACAGCAGGTTTTAGTTCAACTGGAATTTGGCCATTAAATTAAAATATATTCAGTATCGAAGAGTTTCTGTGTTCACCTGTAATTGACAGAGAGATAGGAGACAAAAGTAATTATGAAGAAAGATTAACACCAACAAAAGATTGTCAAGAGACCACAGAAGCCGGACATCCCACGTCGGGAATAAACGAGACATCTGCTAATACCTTAGCACAATTGACACCAGAATAAATTCGCCCTTATCCGAAAGCGACTGCAAAAATAAAAAAAAAAATGCGCTAAGAAGAAAAAGTCAAGTATTCTCACTGACTCCTGTTAAAAAAGCAATTCGTATTGAAGAGGCATGACAAAAGAAAGAGCGATCAAAACGGAAACTAATCATGACGATAAAACGAAGGCGATTTGTGGACTATATAAAAACGGTCAGTCAAACTCTCCAAGACTTAAGAAATTGTAACAAATTAGTGGGTAGCGTAACTTTTGTTATTTCAGAGGATTCTCGCTAGAGATTACCGGTAACTGCAAGAGGAACCCGCGCTGATATTGTCTAAGTATGTTTAAAGTCATCGGCAATGTGGAATGCTATTCAGACTAAATTTGCAAAGCAATATGAGAGCCCATTTAGGAGGAGGAGATGGTGATTTTACTACAAACTTACTGCACCTCGGTGACCGCAGTGTTCCTAATGACGATAGCTTCACAGAAGTTGACGAAAAACTGGGACATAGTAAATAGTACAACTGTATTAATTGCTAAAATCTGTGCAAAACGTCAAGTGTTTACTTGATAAAAATTACAAGTGGTTATTCCCAAAGAATCGAATCTGTGAAGGAAAATAATGATACAAGTTTGGAAAATTTTTCTGGGATAATAAAAAGTACGAAGAATCTATTAACACCGTATTTAATATTGAAAATATAGTGTACTATCTCCAAGAATTTTTGAATTCTTTAAATCAATCTTGCATTCCGCCACAACGGTTCATTCTGAAGGTTGGCACTCCAACAATGTTGTTGAAAAATTTACATCCTCCGAACGTTTGCATAATACAAATTGCAGGTGACATACGCGAATTTCTGTGTCAAGTAGGTAATAGCGTTATTATCGACTCAAAAGCCCTCTTCACACACACACATTCGAATCAGTAGGCTACTGGTTGTTAGTATTACCTGTTGTAATTAATACCTGTTAGTATTAATGTTGTTGGCCTACCTGGTGTAATTACCAACTTATAAATTGTAACATTCTTTACATTAGTACACACTTGAAGGAAATTAACAGTTTCAAAATTACATCCGTTGCATTTACATAATTTTCATTAAACCTACTTAATATGTAGTAGTGGACGATAAGCTTTTCCAGGTTTTACTAGTACTTGACCTACAACGGTCTGATCTCCTACACTCAGTGCCTCTGTCTTTAATCACTGCTTTCTTTACATAATAATTATCTCATTCCTGCATAGAATTTACCCGCTCGCACAGAAGGCAACAGAATTTAGTGAATCCAAGCTGCAATCGAAGTAAAACTACGTTACTTTCACATCTCCGTAGGTATGCCACGAATATCCGTCATACTGAATTCTGCTCAATAAAAGTTTCATACTATCACATGACTCCGACATGTAAGCAGTATAAACTGAAGGGATTGGTGATCATTTATTTTCAGTGTGAAGTAGTACTGCTTGCAAATTAACCTGTGAGAGTCAGGGCCGCATTTACGCGCAGGCTATCTAGGCTGCAGCCTATGGGCCCGCACCACAAAGGGGGCCCGCACCACAAAAAAAAACTGTTTAAAAATTTTAATTTTGAATAGACTAAAATAAAAAATGTCTTTGTTTTAATACCGTGGTGCGGGCCCTCTTATAATCATAAAAGACGTCGACGCAGTTATTTCGTGTGGACTAATTCGGCTGAACTCTTCAGTGGTCAACTGATATGAGTGAGTCAGCATTCAGGAAACTCGATCGGTTGGCGTCGCGTGGGAACTGTAGGAGGTTTCTCTTGGACCTGCTTTAAGTGAAAATGTTTGCTTGAAAAATGACATTGGATTGTGGCCGGAGTTTATGACACAAGGTAATACAGATTACTGCATAAAAATGGGCGCCACAGCACTTCAAAATTGACTGTAAATCTGTACACAGTATTTTGGGATGATATCTTGGGACAAGTAAACAAAACTAGTGAAACTCTGCAGAACCCTAGATTGGACGTGAACACAGCCGCCTCAGCACTGACATCGCTAACAAGCTTCACAGGAACAAAACGGGATAGCTTTGAAGAATATGAGGTGAAAGCTGCTGAGTTAACTGATTGCACTGAGTATGAGAGTGAAACAGGGCGCAACCGCAAAATAAACGTGCGTTTGTCACCTCTTGACTGTGTCCCAGTCCAAGCACCAGAAGTTAACCAGACCCCATCAGACAAATTTCGAACCCAGAGTTTCCTTCCTGTCATAGATCAATGTGAATCTTCATTGCGGCAGAGGCTTGAGGCATACAAACTAGTTGATACCCGTTTTGGGTTTCTCAACAAGTTGGATACACTTACTAATGAAGAGATAATTGCAGCAGCTCAAAACTTAGTAGAAACATATAACAATGACTTAGACGATCAATTGGGAAATGAACTGATTCAGTTCAAGGGTTTTTTTTACCATGAGTTTCAGAAAGATGATGAGGAAAATGAAAACGTCATTAGTCAGTTGAGGTGGGTGTATAAACTCGTCCTAGAAAGAAACGTCAAAGATTGTTTTCCTAATATCGAGGTCGCTCTAAGAATGCACCTGTCACTTATGGTCACTAACTGCAGTAGAGAAAGGTCATTTTCAAAATTGAAGTTGATCAAAAACAGGCTTCGAACCTCCATGATAGAAGACAGGCTCAACGTTTTGGCTTTGCTCAGCATTGAAAGTGAGATTTTAAGACAACTAATTTATGAAGATATTATAAGTAGAAGATTCATTAGTATGAAGTGTAGGCGCAAACCAATTAGCCACTAAGCCATTTCCAAGTTGTTATATGTAGTAACTACAATTTAGTAGTAAATTGTACACACAGTATTTTCATACATATTAGTGTCATAGTATTGTATAATACTGTAATATTACTCTACTCACTACTGTAGTAATGTAACTTACTGTAGTATAGTATCGTCTTTTAACACACTGCTAATAAATTCATTTCACACCCAAACTTTGTGTTCTTTTTTTAATATAGTTGTTCATAGCAATGTTAATAAATCGTGTTGAATATCTTAATGATTTTCAATTCTTTTCATTTTTATGTCATCAATTATTAACTTCTAAATACTGTACAGTAACATTTTCTACAATTTAGTAATAAACTTTAAATGTTTCTGTTTAGGTTTTTAGTTAGAAAATTGCTCTAAAATGCGAT
Source organism: Magicicada septendecula (assembly GCA_034769895.1). NCBI lineage: Eukaryota > Metazoa > Arthropoda > Insecta > Hemiptera > Cicadidae > Magicicada > Magicicada septendecula. The sequence continues at coordinate 157,194,224 of CM068372.1, forward strand.
TTTTGCAGGTTAATTTTCAAAAAATTTCCGGACCCCCGTTTTACTGGGGGGGGGGGGTATGGAATACTCCCCAGACCCCCGGGAGGGCCTGCACCACAGGTTCAGACTAGGGGTCTACAGATCCTAAATACGGCCCTGGTGAGAGTCTATAAAAAAACTGAGTTACCAACAACTGCTTGGTAATTTTCAGTTACCAAAAAGTGAGGCTGGTAGAGAAATTCTGACTTCATATTCGGAATCATCACTCAAAAATACACAAGACTTACTAAAAATTGTACATGTAACAATATCACTGTTGACCAGTATTATCTGTTATGTCTATCTTTTTGTACGTTTTATCATTTAGTTTCTTTTTTTAGTATGGGTGTGGACAGGCCGTTTTTTAAATTGCATTTTTAACGGACTGGAGTGAAAAGTACAAGTGTATCTAGCTTGTGTACAGTGAAATCAAGTTAATATTTCGATTATACAATGAAAAACAAAAAGGGTGGGAAGGGTTGACTTTTTTGTAAAAAGAAATTAATTATTTAATTATAAAAATTATGTATACAGATAATTATGGAATTATTAAAAATGGAGTAAAATCAATAGGTTAAAAAACGTTCGTAGAAATCTTGAGAGGAGGGAACGTTAGAAAACTGTTTATGTTATGGATGCTTAAGCCTACAAATCGTGATAGTTATTATTATTATATTATTACTATAAAACAACATTTGTATTATTTTAATACAGACAGGAGTGAATACAGCCTTCGAATGAATTAGTAGAACGAACACGTCAGCCTGCCAAAAGACATTAGATCTGTATATTTATATGTGTCAGCCAAAACAGTAGTACTTTTTGTAAACGTAGACTGTTGTGTCATTACGACATTAAGAATGTCGTTGGCGTGAATTTGATTAATGAGACAGATTTCTTTATCTCTGCCCTTGTTTCTCTCTGTCAGTCTCTCTCTCTCTCTCTCTCGCTCTCTCATTCTCTCTCTCTCTCTCGCGCGCACACACACACACACACACACACGCATGCACGCGATCGCCAACTCAATACAGTTTCTTCTTTTTCTTGTCACAATTTCAGTGTTACACATAATCCCTCACTGCCCTTTTCCTGCCCCCCTCCCACTTTGTGAACTTCTCCATCAATCCTAACCTATACGTCAAATTAGATCGAAACTAGACACATTTTGTAATAGTTTAATCGATGTGCCTAAACCAGAAAAATTATTGGGTCACTTGTGTGAAAGAAGAAACTTAAATTTATTTACCTTATAACAATTCCCCCTAAATAAAAGGGAAATCCCCAAATTCATATTTCGAAGCCACATGTTGTAGATAAAACGGTATTTTCTCTTGAATACATACGTTTAATCTCATACAAACGTTTTTATGTGTGTTCCTATCAGCACCGATACACTTGTACAGGCTTCTCCATATTTTTCTACACCTGTCCAAATATGACTATAGGCTACTGATTACAATAGTAATTTCTGCTGCGGTTTGTTTATGACCGTAAGATATGTCTTTATAGTTCCTTTTAAATACCATTATTTTCTGCTCATTCGTACAAAACTTTTAATTGTTGAATGTGCCAATTCTGATAATCTTTGCCAAACCCAAATATTAATGTTATACGGCGTCATCTTATTATGTAGCAAACAAAATTAGAACAAATCACTGTTATTTTAGCAGTAGCTTTTTTAAGGAGCCCAGAGTAGGCCTACTAGTAGGCCTATACCTACCCGACACACACACATTTGAAGGATCAGTATTTTGTCTTGGAGTTCACTCTCCCAGCTGAGATACCCATGTTTTTAGGGACCAGGAACTCGCATTTGAACTTCTATCATCAGCTACATAATGTAAATCCACTTACGTGTAAATCCTAGATAAATGTACAAGCCTATCCTCTAAAAGCCTAAGCTATGGTACCCACAATCATCTACGTTTTACTAAAATAATGGTTGCAAGTTAAATTTTTTGATTCATGTTAATGCTTTTGTCTCGAAGAAACCAGGTAAATTAATCTGCTTTTCGTATCCGGCCGACGATGGTGTGCTCCCACTTACGAACAGTGGCACTTGCAACTCGTTTCACTTGCGAACACTCAAGTAGATAAGACACGTAATTAATTTTTGATACATGAGAGTACGTCCCACTTGCGAACACACAAACAACGATGTATCTACATCCACCCTGTACATGAAGGGGGATTATCTGTTTATACGTGAAGTTGTGAAATTTTTGAAGTTGCGCTTCTTAAACGAAAGATGAAAACAGTACAATTTACATTTTCTCCTGTACAAGTGGTAAAAACCAATTTAAAAACTGATATCGCCTGTCATAACAGCTGACGTAAAGCATGTATATTGTCTTCTAACTTCGAAATTCTTTTGTTTTTTTATTATTTTTAAGTTTGTATTTAATTTAACTTTTATTAATTATTTTTACGATTTCAATTATTTTTTAATGATTCAATTGTGTTTATGTTTTTATAATTCGTTAAATGCATTTTTTGTTACCAATTACGTTTACCAAGTTACAATTTTTATAAAACGCGCGCGCACACACAGACACACACACACACACTTGCATAGCCGCCCCCTCACTCACTCTCTCTCTCTCTCACTCTAAATTAAAAAGGAAGGTTATTTTTTATTTATTTTTGTTAGTCAACTTGTAGAACGAACGACATGATCTTGAGAAACATCCCAACATCAGAATCTTTTTCATATCTTTTAGTTTATCCAATTCAGTATACTTTTTCGTCCTTTTCATAGCTTAAAAATTTCACTCCATCGTTACATCGTGTTCTGAATAGATTTATCTGCCTCAGATTATAAACATTTGATAATGTTTTTTATTCTTGGATGTGGTCTTCCAACATGGCTGTTTAGTTTCTGATGCGTGCTTGTACGGTATTATTCATTCTATGACGTCGGAAGTAGCAGTTCCGTAACTCCTGTGGCACTAATCATTGTCTAGCTATTGTTCTACGAAATAATTAAAGAATTAATCGAGTTTCTCTTCCTCTGGAACTTGACCATGGATATACTGCCAGCCACATTTTACATCTTTTCGAAGGAAAGCAAGTATAGCACACATTAGTATTTTTGTGCTCCCTAAGTCATTTGAATGTGTATAATCGTGCAAAGTGACTACTGCAGCTTTTGAATTATTTTCCGTTCATGAAAAATTACTTTTAATCTTTCAAACTCTCTTTTCTATTGATTTAACAAAAAATCGGGAGCTTAGCTTGCACAACGTCTTCGTCCGGACGGAAACTACTCTCGTCGGACATTTGTGAAGTTCGTCTCAAAGAACAACATTGTCTGAATAAGTTCTTCCTGCACTTACTATGTTCGGTTTCTATCTCGGTATACTAATGATGATTTCAAATTACTTTTTAGTTAAAAGGGAGAGAGAGAGATTTGGCTATGCGCGCGCTTGTTGTGCGTGTGTGTTTTTACCACACGCGGGCGCATACAAACAGCCACCCCATCACACACACACACACACACACACACACTCTCTCTCTCTCTCTCTCTCTCTCTCTCCCTGAATTAGATACTATTGGGTGCTGTCTTGTAAACAATAATTGTTTACTTACAGTGAATATTATTTTATTAAAATATTAATAAACTTACAACGTGATGTAACAAAAAATATAATACTATTTTTGCAGATTATTTGCTAAGATTTAAAATTTTAATAATGATTCAAAGTTTGTATTCCTGTCAGACACCCAAGAAATTTACAAGAATTTTACAATTGTTTTTTAATGTCTTTTGTTTCGATGTTATAGATTATTATTGTTGTGTGTTACATATGAGAGGCATAATAGTATGTGTACAATCATGTTGGTATTTGTAATGTGGGAATTATATTGATGGAAGGTTGGCTAATCTGATTCATAATTTAATTTTGCTGCAACTGGCAGATATGACGGACCCAGTGCTCTGAGGTTTCAAACACAACAGTCGTTTAGCTACGCTCGTTGCGTTTCGCCTATCGGCTTAATTATTTTCATGTCGCGACATATTATGTAGGGCCTTTGGCCTAAATTATTTCATGTTTGTCTTAGTGTTGCATAATTGCGCTTCATTTCTTAAATATAATTTTTTCTTATACGTCATGATGCCTGAAGGCTTAGCTTACCTTCATCAAATTTAAATCGATTTGTACTAATTTACGTACAATAAATCTGTTTAAATACAGTCCACTTATCTACCATTATTTTCATGTTCCTAGCCAATTTAACTCCACGACAAAATTAAAATACTTAGCTAGGCATCTACATATCAAAACTTTTATTTTAACATCTTTATTGGTCAACTACAATTCTTAACATTTTTTGGTCACTCCGGGCCTGGATCTATCATTCAACCTTCTTTTACAACTTTATACCTCGCGAAGCGGCTTCTCACTTAATTATTTTTTAATCCAATTTCTGGCCATCACGGGCGAATCAGTATGTTCACTGATCCGACCGTGTCGGTATTTATTTCAATACTTCTTTCGTCGCTGAGATTGGACTTCATGGACAGCACCATAGTATATATAAAATTCACGTGTCAACGCCTACACGCCAGGTTTTGAGCGGTTTCAAGTTGTGAGAGTATTCTTCCATCCAGTCCGTGCGTGTCACTACCATCTGCTGCACGGCCTCAATGCTGCAAGACGCCTCACCGAATACACGACATCAATATCATCAATAAAAGGTGCGTAAAAAATGACGGAAGAAAGTGTAAGAGTGTTAGTTAAGAAGAGAGGCGGCTTAAAGTCTGCCATAGTGAGAATTAATTCTGCAATAGTTAACTTTGACAAAAATAGCAATACCAAGCATTTTTTAAGTGTAAGACTTGAAAGTTTAAAAAGTTTGTCAATAAAATACGATGAGGTCCAGTCTGAGATCGAACTAATTTCTAGAGACATAGATACTGCCCAAGAGGACAGAGTCGAGGTTGAAGAGCTTTTGTATTCAACCGAGGCTAAGCTTTTACAACTGTTAGACACTTTTAACATCCAGACTGAACTTCAGACATTAAGTAGCAATATTCAATTAAAACCTATCAAGCTGCCCTGCTTCACAGGTAACATTCTCGAATGGCAGCACTTCTATTCGATATTTTTAGACTTGGTAGATGCTAGATCAGACTTAACCTCAGTACAAAAATTACACTACTTATATTCATCTCTTAAAAATGAACCACTAGATTTAATCAAGGCTCTGCCTATTTGTCACGAAAATTATTCAGTAGCGTTGTTTGCTGTCCGCTAGATATGACAATAAATTTATATTAGCCAAATACTATATTCAAAATTTATTAGAAGTAAAATCTACAACTAAGGACTCTGTACAGAGTTTAGCAGAATTTACAAATGCCATAACGTCTTCTGTCAATTCTCTGACAGCCATGCAATTGTCAGTAGATTCATTTGAACTTATTGTCATACAGCTATTGTCAACAAAACTTGATCATTCCACCTTTAAACTATGGAAAGAATCTATAGATTCTGAAAATCTTCTCAATTTCCAGAATTTTGTACAATTTCTAAATGCCCGTAGGCAACTATTAGAAAATACGCTACCGCTGGAAGCTGGACAGCAGCTTCACATACCGATTCTAAAATTTAACCATAAGTCTGAAAAATCTAAGTTACGAAACTCTGCTGGCAGCACTGTATTTAAAAGCTATCATTCTACTTCAAATAATTATTCATGCCGATACTGCAAGGCAAGTCACCCAATTTATATGTGTGACAAATTTCGCGATTTGAGCGCATCGGAACGAAGGCAATTTATACTAAAGCACAAATGCTGCACTAATTGTCTGAGACCAGATCATTTTTCTCCTAATTGTAAAGTCAAGCATTCGTGTAAGGTCTGTTCGAGACGGCACCATACACTACTTCATATAAATAAGGAACTAAATTACAGTCCTGCCAGCAGTAGTAATTACTGCTCATTTAAATTGCAATCAGTAAACAATATTATTTTATCTACAGCTGTCGCATTTGTTATCGACCGCGCTGGTAACAAGCAACTAGATGCAGGATCGCAAGTTAATTTTTGTACTGCATCATTTGCAAAAAAATTGCAACTTAATTTAACCAAATCTAATATACCAATCTCAGGTACTAATAATGCAACATGTTGCGCTAATAATTTGGCATCAGTTTGTATTGTTTCCCGTTATCAAAATTTTACTTTTAATGCTCAATGTGCAGTGTTATCTACTTTAACCCATAAACTTCCAGCACAATCTTTTGACGTAAAACATTTTAATATCCCAGATAAAATTTTCCTTGCTGACTCAAATTTTAATGTATCAGCTGACATAGACATATTGTTCGGAGTGCAGTTTTATTTAGATTTGATTCAAGCAACAAACATGTTCGTGGTCCTAACTTTCCTGTCATACAAGAAACTAAGTTAGGCTGTATTCTAGCAGGCAATTTGCCTAAGCATTGTAATTTAAAGGGTCCTGCTGTTTCGTTTTTGGCAAGAAACGACGATGATCAAATTCTAGCGTCTCTTGAGAAGTTTTGGGAGACTGAAACCGTTCTTGATAATGCACCCATTGTTAATGACTCAGTTTGCGAAGAACATTTTGTTAAATCTACTAATCGTAATAAGGAAGGCAGATTTGTCGTTTCACAGCCATTTGTTTCTGATAATGCCCAGCTGGGTGATTCCTATGCTACCGCTGAAGCGAGATTTTTAAGTTTAGAACGCAGGTTCAAGCGTGATGCTGATCTTGCGCGTGAATATTCAAATTTCATTCAGGAATATAAGGATCTTGGCCACATGACGCTGGTTGAAGATTGTTCTGTTGATTCCCAGGTTTCAAATAACTACTGTTTACCTCATCATGCCGTTTCTAAATATTCTAGTTCCACGACGAAGCTTCGCGTCGTTTTTGATGGTTCTGCTAAAACTAGCAATGGTCCATCTCTCAATGATATTTTGTTAGTGGTGAGCCGCTCATCACCCATGACGTCACAGCAAAAATTTAACTTTCCAAGTTGACATCCTACAAATTTTTATTTTTTTTTTGTTTTTTTGTTGTTTTTTTTTTTTAACTACAACTTACCTTGATGACCGGCTCACCATTTCACTGGAACTAGGAGGGGCCTCCTAGTGGAAGAATATCCGCATGCTGGATAACCTTTGGGTAATTGGATGAATGAGGTGACCTCAGTTTTAAAACTTCAAAAATTAACAAGTTTATTGAGGCTATCCTTTTTTTCTTTTGTGACAATGAAATTTCATACAAAAAACACAGGCTGTAAGTTATTCCATTAGAATTATGGAAAATGTGTAAATATTTAAACTATGACAGGGTATTCAAAATTTAAAAGGTAAAAGTATTCAATATTCAAGAAATATTCCATGAAAATTATACAAAATATATAAAACATTTAAAATCTCTGGCATGCCATACTGAACACTATACAAAATATATAAAACATTTAAAATCTCTGACATGCCATACTGAAAACTATGCAAAATATATAAAACAATTAAAAACTCTTACATGCCATACTGAAACTATTAACATGCAGCTTTCAATAATATAACCAACTTTCTAAACCCTTTCACAAGCAATTCTATCGTACAACATCATAAAGCCACAACAATTTAAACAATAATAAAAGTAATAGAATAACAGTTTCCAATAGATTTTTGCAAATAGTTTTAACAGGTTCACAGTTTTAAAAATATATTACACCCTTCAACATACTCATTAAAAATAAATAAATTTTACTAAATAAAGTATATACCAACAGTTCATAATAATTTAAATATTATAAAAATCACAATGTTTGTTTAGTGTAAAACTCCCAAGTTTTTTTTTTTTTTTTTTTTTTTTTTGTATGGACTTTTATTTTTGTGAAACAATATCATTATTCATTGAGATGTAATGGTATTATAAATCTATGCCATATTATAAATCTGTGGCAACACAGGAATTACTGTTCTAGCACAAGAGAATGTGTTGTTACAGCAGTAGGTGGACTGAAACTCTTTTCACCAGCAGATTTACACGTTCCAATAAGAACAGCCACCATATAAGTTCCACACAGATTACAAGGAAAATTGTACTCAATATTGCATGCGTATATGGAACACCACACAAGACAATTACATGCACACACGGAATAAGAGCATTTAAGTAACTCAGCTGAATTTTGCCCCACTAGGCCCAAATGAACACCTTGGCCAATAACTAACACATTTTCTTAAGTTTTATTTTGTTTTTTTTTTGTTTTCTCTTTTTTTTGGTAGGAAAAAAAATGCTCTTCCTCTTTTTGTAGTGTTAGAAAATCAGCCAGACCCCCACCCGACCCATAAAGTCCCAGGGCAAAATTTAATAAATTTTATTTCTCCATACCTGTTCATAGTGCGCGCATAATCACGCGTGTTGTGTCCCTCAATACTTACACACGTATATCACACAATTTAACATCCCGGTCTTCACATGATCACGGACGCCGGCCCCCAGGGACCCCCTGGCACACTGTTCCCTCAGCCAGACATAATCATTTCAAAAAAAAAAAAACGCCGGCATAAAAAAAAACCACAAAACGTTTCAGCTCTATACAATGAGCCCAACACGTGGTCGTCATCAGCGCCCGATCAGAACAGCTGACCGGAACCAACCCATCGAGTCAAAAAAACAACTCTCCACTCAACGAAAAGAAAACCACAGGCCAACCACTACTTGAGTCCGAAACAAACTCACTCCACAGCTCACAGATTTCCCAAAGGCGCATACAAATCACGACGAAGTTCAGCAGACTCCCTCTAGCAGACGGAACGAAAGATACCGTAGTTCGAAGTTACCGTAACGTCTCCCAGATGGGGTAAGATTCGAAATAACAAACAGTCGCCGTAACGTCTCACAGGTAGCGAAGTGACACTGTCCGAGGCGAACTACCCAAATGCATGAAAATATCGCCCGGAATCCGTATAACCACTACTTGCCGTACACCAAGGTACGGCACACCCCCACAACAAAAGGAGTCCAACGGGTTGGACGACACCGGGACTGCCACCCCTGGAGGAAAAGCGGGGACTGACTAAAAACCAATAAAAAGAAAACCAGGCGGAAGTTGAAAACGAAAGGACACCAGAAGGAAGGACAAGGTGTGGATGTGTGTGTAGCTGAGTGTGTGTAAGTGTAGAAGATACGGGGAGTGTGAGCGGCCGCGGCCTAAAGCAATAGAAAGAAGAAAGGAAAGGAAAGGAGCTAAAATACCGATAAAACTTTAAAACAATAAAACGCTAAAAAGTAAAACCATAAAACACAATCCCTCCAGCGAAGCCCCCCGAAAACCAAACCGAGGACCCTAACTAATCCCGACAGGGGAACGCAGCCTGACCATTTAATAACAAAGTTCAATCAGCTGCTGCACAAAACAGGTCGACCGTGAACTTGACATATCAAACCTAGACCAGATACATGAGACAAGGACGGGTTTATCAGATTAAGCAAACGACAACAACTACATTCCACCCTGCTGCCGGCTATCAACAGCTCATAGCACAACTCGCCCAGATAACAAATTTTACAACAATACAGCTGGTTACAAGTTACTCTGTCAATTTCTAGACTCCGGATAAAATGACAAACTACCCTTGACAATATCCCGCATCCCCATAAAACAACAAATTTAGTTGGGGTGTCCCGACCCGACGCCGGACCAACGCCCAAGACCAAGATGAAGTGCCATAAGACAACAAAGACCACACAAGAACACAAACAAACAGATAAACACTTAAGAACACCCCAAGACACAATCAGAAATCGCCAGGCTGTGCTCAACCCCCCCCCCAGGGGTCCCGGCCCGGCAACCGCACCCAAAGACCAAGATTTACAACACCAATAACATATCATACTTAACATAACATGTCCCACTAAGATATGGAGGTCACCTCATCCATTTCCAATTTTCGTTTCAGAGGTGGCCAGGACTACGTCCAACCACGCTCTGCTACCATTTGTGAGCCGCTCATCACCCATGACGTCACAGCAAAAATTTAACTTTCCAAGTTGACATCCTACAAATTTTTTTTTTGTTTTTTTTTTTTGTTGTTTTTTTTTTTTAACTACAACTTACCTTGATGACCGGCTCACCATTTCACTGGAACTAGGAGGGGCCTCCTAGTGGAAGAATATCCGCATGCTGGATAACCTTTGGGTAATTGGATGAATGAGGTGACCTCAGTTTTAAAACTTCAAAAATTAACAAGTTTATTGAGGCTATCTTTTTTTTTCTTTTGTGACAATGAAATTTCATACAAAAAACACAGGCTGTAAGTTATTCCATTAGAATTATGGAAAATGTGTAAATATTTAAACTATGACAGGGTATTCAAAATTTAAAAGGTAAAAGTATTCAATATTCAAGAAATATTCCATGAAAATTATACAAAATATATAAAACATTTAAAATCTCTGGCATGCCATACTGAACACTATACAAAATATATAAAACATTTAAAATCTCTGACATGCCATACTGAAAACTATGCAAAATATATAAAACATTTAAAAACTCTTACATGCCATACTGAAACTATTAACATGCAGCTTTCAATAATATAACCAACTTTCTAAACCCTGTCACAAGCAATTCTATCGTACAACATCATAAAGCCACAACAATTTAAACAATAATAAAAGTAATAGAATAACAGTTTCCAATAGATTTTTGCAAATAGTTTTAACAGGTTCACAGTTTTAAAAATATATTACACCCTTCAACATACTCATTAAAAATAAATAAATTTTACTAAATAAAGTATATACCAACAGTTCATAATAATTTAAATATTATAAAAATCACAATGTTTGTTTAGTGTAAAACTCCCAAGTTTTCTTCTTTTTTTTTTTTTTTTTTTGTATGGACTTTTATTTTTGTGAAACAATATCATTATTCATTGAGATGTAATGGTATTATAAATCTGTGGCAACACAGGAATTACTGTTCTAGCACAAGAGAATGTGTTGTTACAGCAGTAGGTGGACTGAAACTCTTTTCACCAGCAGATTTACACGTTCCAATAAGAACAGCCACCATATAAGTTCCACACAGATTACAAGGAAAATTGTACTCAATATTGCATGCGTATATGGAACACCACACAAGACAATTACATGCACACACGGAATAAGAGCATTTAAGTAACTCAGCTGAATTTTGCCCCACTAGGCCCAAATGAACACCTTGGCCAATAACTAACACATTTTCTTAAGTTTTATTTTGTTTTTTTTTTGTTTTCTCTTTTTTTTGTAGGAAAAAAAATGCTCTTTCTCTTTTTGTAGTGTTAGAAAATCAGCCAGACCCCCACCCGACCCATAAAGTCCCAGGGCAAAATTTAATAAATTTTATTTCTCCATACCTGTTCATAGTGCGCGCATAATCACGCGTGCTGTGTCCCTCAATACTTACACACGTATATCACACAATTTAACATCCCGGTCTTCACATGATCACGGACGCCGGCCCCCAGGGACCCCCTGGCACACTGTTCCCTCAGCCAGACATAATCATTTCAAAAAAAAAACGCCGGCATAAAAAAAAAACCACAAAACGTTTCAGCTCTATACAATGAGCCCAACACGTGGTCGTCATCAGCGCCCGATCAGAACAGCTGACCGGAACCAACCCATCGAGTCAAAAAAACAACTCTCCACTCAACGAAAAGAAAACCACAGGCCAACCACTACTTGAGTCCGAAACAAACTCACTCCACAGCTCACAGATTTCCCAAAGGCGCATACAAATCACGACGAAGTTCAGCAGACTCCCTCTAGCAGACGGAACGAAAGATACCGTAGTTCGAAGTTACCGTAACGTCTCCCAGATGGGGTAAGATTCGAAATAACAAACAGTCGCCGTAACGTCTCACAGGTAGCGAAGTGACACTGTCCGAGGCGAACTACCCAAATGCATGAAAATATCGCCCGGAATCCGTATAACCACTACTTGCCGTACACCAAGGTACGGCACACCCCACAACAAAAGGAGTCCAACGGGTTGGACGACACCGGGACTGCCACCCCTGGAGGAAAAGCGGGGACTGACTAAAAACCAATAAAAAGAAAACCAGGCGGAAGTTGAAAACGAAAGGACACCAGAAGGAAGGACAAGGTGTGGATGTGTGTGTAGCTGAGTGTGTGTAAGTGTAGAAGATACGGGGAGTGTGAGCGGCCGCGGCCTAAAGCAATAGAAAGAAGAAAGGAAAGGAAAGGAGCTAAAATACCGATAAAACTTTAAAACAATAAAACGCTAAAAAGTAAAACCATAAAACACAATCCCTCCAGCGAAGCCCCCCGAAAACCAAACCGAGGACCCTAACTAATCCCGACAAGGGAACGCAGCCTGACCATTTAAAAACAAAGTTCAATCAGCTGCTGCACAAAACAGGTCGACCGTGAACTTGACATATCAAACCTAGACCAGATACATGAGACAAGGACGGGTTTATCAGATTAAGCAAACGACAACAACTACATTCCACCCTGCTGCCGGCTATCAACAGCTCATAGTCCAACTCGCCCAGATAACAAATTTTACAACAATACAGCTGGTTACAAGTTACTCTGTCAATTTCTAGACTCCGGATAAAATGACAAACAACGTATTTTTGCACTTAAACACCAAACAAACTACCCTTGACAATATCCCGCATCCCCATAAAACAACAAATTTAGTTGGGGTGTCCCGACCCGACGCCGGACCAACGCCCAAGACCAAGATGAAGTGCCATAAGACAACAAAGACCACACAAGAACACAAACAAACAGATAAACACTTAAGAACACCCCAAGACACAATCAGAAATCGCCAGGCTGTGCTCAACCCCCCCCCCCAGGGGTCCCGGCCCGGCAACCGCACCCAAAGACCAAGATTTACAACACCAATAACATATCATACTTAACATAACATGTCCCACTAAGATACGGAGGTCACCTCATCCATTTCCAATTTTCATTCAGAGGTGGCCAGGACTACGTCCAACCACGCTCTGCTACCATTTGTGAGCCGCTCATCACCCATGACGTCACAGCAAAAATTTAACTTTCCAAGTTGACATTCTACAAATTTTTTTTTTGTTTTGTTTTTTTGTTGTTTTTTTTTTTTTAACTACAACTTACCTTGATGACCGGCTCACCATTTCACTGGAACTAGGAGGGGCCTCCTAGTGGAAGAATATCCGCATGCTGGATAACCTTTGGGTAATTGGATGAATGAGGTGACCTCAGTTTTAAAACTTCAAAAATTAACAAGTTTATTGAGGCTATCTTTTTTTTCTTTTGTGACAATGAAATTTCATACAAAAAACACAGGCTGTAAGTTATTCCATTAGAATTATGGAAAATGTGTAAATATTTAAACTATGACAGGGTATTCAAAATTTAAAAGGTAAAAGTATTCAATATTCAAGAAATATTCCATGAAAATTATACAAAATATATAAAACATTTAAAATCTCTGGCATGCCATACTGAACACTATACAAAATATATAAAACATTTAAAATCTCTGACATGCCATACTGAAAACTATGCAAAATATATAAAACATTTAAAAACTCTTACATGCCATACTGAAACTATTAACATGCAGCTTTCAATAATATAACCAACTTTCTAAACCCTGTCACAAGCAATTCTATCGTACAACATCATAAAGCCACAACAATTTAAACAATAATAAAAGTAATAGAATAACAGTTTCCAATAGATTTTTGCAAATAGTTTTAACAGGTTCACAGTTTTAAAAATATATTACACCCTTCAACATACTCATTAAAAATAAATAAATTTTACTAAATAAAGTATATACCAACAGTTCATAATAATTTAAATATTATAAAAATCACAATGTTTGTTTAGTGTAAAACTCCCAAGTTTTCTTCTTTTTTTTTTTTTTTTTTTTTTTTTTTGTATGGACTTTTATTTTTGTGAAACAATATCATTATTCATTGAGATGTAATGGTATTATAAATCTATGCCATATTATAAATCTGTGGCAACACAGGAATTACTGTTCTAGCACAAGAGAATGTGTTGTTACAGCAGTAGGTGGACTGAAACTCTTTTCACCAGCAGATTTACACGTTCCAATAAGAACAGCCACCATATAAGTTCCACACAGATTACAAGGAAAATTGTACTCAATATTGCATGCGTATATGGAACACCACACAAGACAATTACATGCACACACGGAATAAGAGCATTTAAGTAACTCAGCTGAATTTTGCCCCACTAGGCCCAAATGAACACCTTGGCCAATAACTAACACGTTTTCTTAAGTTTTATTTTGTGTTTTTTTTGTTTTCTCTTTTTTTTGTAGGAAAAAAATGCTCTTTCTCTTTTTGTAGTGTTAGAAAATCAGCCAGACCCCCACCCGACCCATAAAGTCCCAGGGCAAAATTTAATAAATTTTATTTCTCCATACCTGTTCATAGTGCGCGCATAATCACGCGTGCTGTGTCCCTCAATACTTACACACGTATATCACACAATTTAACATCCCGGTCTTCACTTGATCACGGACGCCGGCCCCCAGGGACCCCCTGGCACACTGTTCCCTCAGCCAGACATAATCATTTCAAAAAAAAACGCCGGCATAAAAAAAAAACCACAAAACGTTTCAGCTCTATACAATGAGCCCAACACGTGGTCGTCATCAGCGCCCGATCAGAACAGCTGACCGGAACCAACCCATCGAGTCAAAAACGCAACTCTCCACTCAACGAAAAGAAAACCACAGGCCAACCACTACTTGAGTCCGAAACAAACTCACTCCACAGCTCACAGATTTCCCAAAGGCGCCTACAAATCACGACGAAGTTCAGCAGACTCCCTCTAGCAGACGGAACGAAAGATACCGTAGTTCGAAGTTACCGTAACGTCTCCCAGATGGGGTAAGATTCGAAATAACAAACAGTCGTCGTAACGTCTCACAGGTAGCGAAGTGACACTGTCCGAGGCGAACTACCCAAATGCATGAAAATATCGCCCGGAATCCGTATAACCACTACTTGCCGTACACCAAGGTACGGCACAGTGGGCCCAAATGTCCAGCAAGATCTTTTCTCCATTCTTTTACGATTTCGTACACACAATTATGTTCTAATCGCTGACATCGAGAAGATGTATCGGCAAATTTTAGTTTCTGATAACAATTGTCATTACCAACGTATTCTATGGCGTGATTCTTCGCTTGAACAATTTAAACATTTCGTCCTGCGTACTGTAACATACGGTACTGCTAGCGCTTCATTCTTGGCAACTCGCTGCCTCATTCAGATTGGTAAGGATAGTGAAGCTTCATTTCCTGACGCTGCTTCAGCTATAATTAATGATTTTTATGTCGATGATTTGTTGACCGGTGCAGACACCATTTCTAATTTGATCAAATTAAAATCTGACTTAAGTACGTTGTTGAGTCAATATGGCTTTACTCTACATAAATGGGCCTCAAATGAGCCAAATGTAGTCACTGATCATGGCAATTCATCACTTCCGTTAAACAAACAAGGCAATGTGCGCACGTTGGGCACTCTTTGGAACAACGCTGCAGATTCATTCATGTTTGACATCAAGTCACTTCCAGTTGATTCAAGCATTTCTAAGAGAAGAATCCTGTCAATTATAGCGGGTATCTACGACCCATTGGGACTTATTGGTCCAATTGTTTTCCTTTACAAACAGTTTATGCAGCAACTGTGGTTGTGCAGTCTTGGTTGGGATGAGCCAATTTATGAGCAATTATATTCGTATTGGAGTTCATTATGCGACAAGTTGTATTTAATTGGTGAAATTATTGTTCCACGCTCCATACGCAGCAAGTCTGAGCCCAAGTTAATTGAATTACATGGATTCGCGGATGCCTCTGAAAAGGGTTATGGATGTTGCATTTACATTAGTTATTTATCAAGATTTATTTGGCCTCTTGTCACCTTTCGTGTTCTAAATCTCGTGTGGCTCCACTTCGACAGGTTTCATTACCCCGCATTGAGCTCTGTGCTTGTTTGTTGTTATCGCGACTTCTATTCAAGGTCACCTCTGCTCTCCGTTCCTTTGTCAATAGCGTAAACCTCTACTCCGATTCCATGGTATCTCTTTATTGGATTCATGCTCAGTCTTCTAGGTGGAAGACCTACGTCGCTAATCGTGTTGCTGAGATTTAGCGTCTCACTGAAACCCACACATGGCATCATATTGATTCGCAACATAATCCTGCGGACATTATTTCTAGAGGATGTCACCCTGACGTTTTGCGCGATTGTTCGCTTTGGTGGCATGGTCCTACTTGTCTGTCTCAATCTTCTGAGCCCAATGTTTTTCCCCTTTTTCACCTTCTAATGTGCCGCTTCCTGAATGTTCCGTTGAGGAGAAACAAACCTCCAAGCTTTCTCTAATTTCTATCTTACCTATCGAGGACTTTTCCTCGTTGCACCGACTGACCCGCGTGTACACTTATTGTTTTCGATTTATCAAAAATGCTAGATCCTTAAAGGCAAAGAAAATTTCGGGAGTTCTCACCCCCTCTGAAATTCATTCTACACTTAACTTTTTCATAAAGCAATCCCAGTCGATCCATTTCGCTACTGAGCTTAATTGCCTTCGAAATGGAGCTTCTGTCTCTATAAGGAGTAAACTGTCTTCTCTTGACCCATTTCTTGATGAGTTCGGCATCATGCGTGTCGGCGGACGTCTACAGCAGTCGCAGCTACCCTATGATAATAAGCATCCTACTGTTTTGCATCCTTCAGCTCACATCACTCGCCTCATCATTGAGAGTGAGCATATTCGACTTCTCCACGCTGACGCTCAACTTGTCCATCATTCACTTCGTCAACGCTGGTGGATTGTTAACGCCAAGATAGTGATTCGTTCCATCATTCATAGCTGCGTCAAATGTCTCAGATTCAATATTAAATATCAAGCTCAAAGGCTTGGTGTCTTGCCATCTCCTAGGGTTACTCCCTCCAGGCCGTTTTTATTTTGTGCAGTGGATTATGGTGGTCCTTTCATGATCCGTCATGGCGAGCAGAGATCTAGGACTATGTCCAAGTCATATGTGGCTCTATTCATTTGCTTAGCCACTAGGGCCATTCATTTGGAATTGGTTTCCGACCTCACAGCCAATGCTTTTATAGCCGCCTTACGTCGCTTCATGGCCCGTAGGGACATACCTAGCCAATTGTATTCTGACAATGGCACGAACTTGGCACCTTTCGCAGACCAATTCACAAGTTATGTTTGTTGCCAGCGCGGGACGAACCGTAGACACTATATCAATGTAACTACTTAGCACAACGTTATGTTTTATTTGGCCACGAGCTTTTTTCATTACTTAATTGTTTATTATAGTTTGGCCGACCTCAATTATGGTGATATGTGCGGTCACAAACATTTTTTAGCAGGTTATATATTGATATCTCATTGTAGTGCATCTCATATATCAAATTCGCATGTATTTTGTAATTGTACAAACATGCAATATATAATTATATTTATACTTTATTATATTGTCATTGTACTGTACTGTACTTATTCTTGTATTTACATGTATTGATAACTCTGTAAAACACATACTATGTCCTTTGTATATTCATATTTGCTATTGGTAGTGGTTTATGTATTATGTCTATTGATGGTATTAATTCTTGTTATGTATCTTGTATAATATTCACATGTATTTTGTAAGTATACAAACCATGTATCATATTTATATGCATATTTGCTGCACATTTATATTGATATTTGTGCATTGCTATTTCATTATTCTATGAATTTCCATGTGTTACTTGTAATTGCTCAACACATGCATTATATTTTTGTATGAACATATTTGCTGCATTTGTCACTTGTACTATTATATTGTATTTTATGCCTTGTATTCATGTATTTTGTAATTATGCAACACACATATTTTCTATTGTATGCTATCATGTATTTTTGTGATTATGACACAAATGTTATTGCATTTATATACTTGTAACTATGCAACAATGTCTCATTTATTCTCGCATGTCAATGTATTTGTGCATTCTTGCAATTGTTTGGTATAGCATGCGCTATTTAATTATTATACTACAGCGTTATGCTTAATCTATGTGTCTATATGCATGTAACGTTTTGTAATAATCTATGTTTATTCATTTCATATAATATGCAATCTTATTATGTATAAATCAGCTGGCTTTGTCTGGCTTAAATTATTAATCATGATTTGCATAAATATTTGCAATTTAAATCTGGCCCATCAAAGGATGAGTCACAGATTATTCATTATCAAGCTACATGTTCTGCATTGTATGCATGTCTGCTGATTCATGCATGTTTATAATCATGTATGAATCAGTTTGCAAGCCAACTTGGGCCTGTTTAACTTTATCATTATCTACCCGTCCAAGGTTTTATTCCTGGACAACTTAATGTTATAATCTTTGTTATCTGACATTCCAATGTCGATAATTAAGACATCAAATTACTAATGGTTACTCTCTATTAGTAAGAACATACATGCTTGTGTTTTCTTTTTATAATATAGATTGTTAACAATGCATTACAAAAAAAATCGCTCGATTTTTTGCGGGCAGTTATGTACAATAATGTTGGTATTTGTAATGTGGGAATTATATTGATGGAAGGTTGGCTAATCTGATTCATAATTTAATTTTGCTGCAACTGGCAGATATGACGGACACAGTGCTCTGAGCTTTCAAACACAACAGTCGTTTAGCTACGCTTGTTGCATTTCGCCTATCGGCTTAATTATTTTCATGTCGCGACATATTATGTAGGGCCTTTGGCCTAAATTATTTCATGTTTGTCTTAGTGTTGCATAATTGCGATTCATTTCTTAAATATAATTTTTTCTTATACGTCACGATGCCTGAAGGCTTAGCTAACCTTCATCAAATTTAAATCGATTTGTACTAATTTACGTACAATAAATGTGTTTAAATACAGTCCACTTATCTACCATTATTTTCATGTTCCTAGCCAATTTAACTCCACGACAAAATTAAAATACTTAGCTAGGCATCTACATATCAAAATTTTTATTTTAACATCTTTATTGGTCAACTACAATCCGTAACAGTATGTCAGTGTATCTTCTTAAAAAGGGAATATTCTGAATTCACATTTCAAATTTTTGATATTTAATTTTTCTAATATAATAGTTAATAAATGGATGATTTACTATTTTTCAGTATTGTAATTAGTTATTTTATGTCATCAATGTCTGACTCCTCTATTAAAAAATTTACTGTGCAACAATTATACTTAACACAATGAACAAGCAAATGCATATGACCCAGCTTGTGATTTACACAATACAGTTAGGTTGGGTATAAACACAGAATTGTATTCATTAATATTATTTTTAACACTGCATAATAAATATTAGTGCTGCCAATATGTCACACAAGAATTAGTACATTGTTCTATTATTATTAGTATTTTATATTTTATTGTATTCAAAAATAGTATTATAATTTTATTATTGCTGTGAATTTCATAACTGGCGCTCTGCAAAATTTAAAGAGAAAAATTGTTATCATGTGATAATTATAATAACAAAAACAGTTAAGTAGATAATATTAAATAAAGTACAAATGGAGTCTAGGTTTATCAAGAATCAGTACGCATAAAACCACGAATATAAATTTATTCACACTAAAACGAAAATGGCTGAACTTATCAAAAGATGTATATATGTATACGTATTGTGATGTACAGGTGTCACATAGAATAACTAGTCCGAGATAGGCCTATGTTTGAAGTGGATGCTATTAATAATGTGCTATTATTTTTGACAATATCTTGGGATTTTAATACAGTTTATAAAAAAAAGAAATATCTCTGTGTTGACCTTTGTAATACAAAATAAAAGATTCCCTTTATATACAATTAAGTAAAGTAATATTTAATATTTTTTTGTCTTATTTACCATAAAGTCTTTACTGGTGTGATAATCATTCTTTTAAATTATTATTCTTTTAATTGTGCATAAATAATACACGTTTGCTTCCCTTTTAAGTAGACTTCATATGCTTCAGATGATGGGTTGTTGCTGGATGATCCTGGATTGTGGATTGTTATACTCTGTCCAGCCGCAGGGTCGTTTTCAGGCGTATAGTTATTTCTCATGGGCATGGTTACATACTTTCACGGCAAACTAATACTGATTACTAAAATGGTGTGTTATGCTAACACCCTTTTTCCAGTCAGCTTAAAGCATCTATATACCTAACCGGATATCTTGCACTTTCACAGAATAGCACTACTATATTTCTCGCAGCAACTGTAGTAACTTTTTAACTTGTGTGTGTGGTGATTGGGAGGTCAATGATCATGTACCAAGTGGCAATTACATGTTATCGATTCCAAAGAGAGACTGATCAATCGGTTAAAAATAATTTTCAACTGAATTCGCATAATCAGATTGGTTCTTAGGTAATCCCTACTCATGATTTTTTACAGGTAAAAGTTCTTGTCGAAGGATGCTTCTCAATATTTTTACAATCGAATTTATGGCCATAAACCCTTTTTACTTAAAAAACATACATTTAGTTACAAATTTTTAAAATAATTACCGTCATTAATTAGGTCGAACCTTTTTATTTTTAACATTTTGAAATAAGTCCCATCTCAAAAATTTACATATCACAAAAATTATTTAACATGCTTTTTATATATTGTAATGCGACATAATGAGCATAACCCAATAAGTGTATAAACCCCCATACAACCCCATAAACCCCCATATGACATAAACTAAGCAATATACCTAACCTTGCTAAACCAATGAGAAAGATTAAAACCCGAAATAAGCAAAAAGAAGTACAATCTAAGCTAATGTAGAACAAATATGTACTCTAAACCATTAAAAGTGACTGTTCATAGCAATAATAGCTAATTGTAAAAATAAAATGTCATCACAACAAGAACAATAAGTGATTGAGTGTAAAATGTAACTGTAAGATACTGGTTACTAACTATACAGACAGGACTGTTTATAATAGTGGTAACTTATTGTGAATGAAATTTATAATCACAACTGAAGACAATGTGTGATCAAATAATAATATTTAATGTGCGAAATATCTGATATTCAATATACCTGTGCATTACCAATTTGCCAAAAGACTTCAACCTATAAAGGACCAAAACTCGATTTAGGTTGTTAATTTAATTTATTTTAATGCTAACTGCATAACCTTGATTGTATAAAATAGTTGTCTATTTTATTTTTAATGTTAACTGAAGGGAATAATACAATTATTTGTGTTGTAATTAAAGTGTTACACCTTAATTTAGGGTAATAAGAGTTAGACTGTTTAAATTGACCAGGTGTCAAAAATACTTAATAATAGGTCATAATAAATTGACCAACTATACCATTAGATATTAAAAAGTTATTAAAAGAAAGTTTTATTATTTAAAGTTGGTTTGAGTTTGACCATAATGGCCTAACACTATGGTAATATGTTTGTTTTATGTCAATCTTGTTCTTCACTTTATCAGAATCAATTCAATGGGTAATAATAACATAATGGATACTTCAATGCATGTAATAATAATAGTGTATCAAGCCACAAGGTCATATAGTAATTTTAAATTGAAACTTTGGGCTATAGAGAAATACCAATTAATTGGCCAATATCAAAATAGAAATTATTGTAAATCCAACTATTAAACCATCACAGCACTGTAATAAATAGTAAAAGATGGTATAAATACTAATATATGCTTTATTTAAGTGTCAGAAGCAACATTTTAATTAATTAATGGAATGTTAATGTGATTTGAAATGTCAAAAGCTACATGGAATGGCTTGAGATGAAATTTTATAAAATGTTAAATTAATTATTAGGACACACACCTATGCCATGTGAGGTGTCTAAATTTTTGTCTTGTTATAAGGAATATTGTACTGTAAACTATGCTCTGTATGACGATGGTTGGCATGTGGACCCTTGGCTTACCTGCTGCCTCTCCCCAATTGTAATACTTCCGCCCGGGCTTGACAGCAGCTAATTGCGCAGTGAGTCACCTCTCACTGTGCATCCAGTATGAAACAATTTTTTTTGCCTTGCCCAATACTGGTAAAATTTTGTTATATTTGAAATCAGCAAAATAATACGATGAAAATGACACCAAACATGACTAAAAAATATTAAATTTTAAGGTGTTTCAAGGTAAAAGCTCAACAACTACTTTAATACACATCTTCAGTGCAAAGTGCTTTATAACATCCAATTTTTAATATTCCTTAGTCGTGTTTGGTGTCATTTTCATCATATTATTACGCTGATTTCAAATATAATAAAATTTTACCAGTATGGGGCGAGGTAAAAAAAATTGTTGCATAATGGACGCACAGTGAGGTGACTCACGTGGCAATTAGCTGTTGTCAAGCCCGGCCAGAAGTATTACAATGGGGGAGAGGCAGCAGGTAGGCTAAGGGTCCACACACCAACCATCATCATATAGAGCATAATTTGAGATTTATTATGTAACAGACAGGTAGTAATTGTAGCTAGAAGATGTAAAATTTTGAATCTTAAATAATTAAGATCATGTGACCTCCTAACCCGACGATTTTGACCAATAAGAAATTTTGGTCAAGCCCGTTGAAGGTAAAAGAAAATTTCTTCACTTGATTGTTACACTCAAAACTATAAAGAACTAATCTATGCTGCTCGGTATAAAAAGTATATGATAGAGTCAAGTTCAAGTCAGAATAAGAGTGAAAGTAAAATAATTAACATTGTCAAACGAGAACCAAGAAATAATAATAATATAATAATAAAACAAGAAGAAAGAAGAAAATAATATCACTAAAAAAACAAATAAAATTGATCTACCAAAAGTGGTGAGACCGAACATTATATACTAACACTAGTAATAATTATACAACAGAACTAAATCACTAAATCACATAACACTTATTCATCAGAACCAAAGTGAAAAGACCAATTCAACACCAGTGAACAATTTATTGACTTATTTTATTTTAAAAACTTGTTTTAAATAGTCGGGAGGTAAATTAACTCTGTAGTCGCTTAGCGCCAGTCCGCCATCTTGGAACTGCCAACCGAAATCAACAATGGATCAACACTAACTATTGTGCTCGCACATCAGACCAAACAACTATTACATTGTATTTTCTTGATTTTAATTTTATTGAAAATTATTTTAATTGTAATATGTTGTACTTCTTAGTTGCATTTTGTAGTTTTTAATAACAGTCAAAAGAATCCAGGAGTTTATATAACTATCGAAAGTGTAACTCTGAATCGAACTGAGATTAAAAATCGACTTGTGAATTGTACCAAATAAACATTAGAACAACGAAGGCAGTAATTTATGAAAATATATAATGATATTTTCCAATAATTGATGCGAGTTGTCTTTTATTAAAAAAATAAAATAAAGAATTTTATTTCAGAATAAGAAGATAGAACCCGACCACGACGACATAAGTAATTCCGTCAAGCGTAATAACCTATGATAAGTGAGTCTGGTAACCTCAATCTTGACAACTCAAAACGAAACCCAACATCCGTCCCCAAACAAACAGTAATCGATGTTAATAAATAATAAATAAAAGTTAAAGTAACTTAACTTCACTTGCATATTAAAGAACTAATATAAACAAAATAAAATATAGCGTTATAATATATTCAATAAAATAATTTTGTACCCTCACACATGCATACTACAAACATGGCTACACAACCTTACATACCATTCCACTATACTTAACATTTTGAATGCGATCACCTTACGAACAGTTCCACACCGAGGAACGGACTACTTTTTTTTGTAAAACTGCTTGTTTTTGAAATGTAAAAAAATTTTAATTTTAATATAACTGCCGCACATTGTTACATTCAATGCGGCAGTTTGAATATAATAGTAACCACAATTATACAGATTTTGCTACAAATCTTATACCCATACATGTTTGTAAGTAAGGCCAGTACATGAGTGCTGCCGAGGAGTTTGAAGTGTATAAGGCGTATAAACTTTATCCCAAGCATTTGTTAAACGACCAGCTGGATTTTCATTCCAACACATTGTATGATACAGCTTGCAATTCTCTGAACGCCTGAAGCCCGCATCACAGATAGCGCACAGACAACAATGACAACAGATGGCAGTATGGATATTACACCGTACGGTGCCCACCGTGAACTTTGCGCGCTATTGTTAATTAATTTTTTGTGTTTAAATATGTGCTGTGTCTTAATGTGTTGATGACCTCCAATGAGTGAAACGCACCTGATGATGGAACATAAGTTCTGAAACACGTTTTTACATCTTTAAAATTTATATAAGGAAGCCAAAGGACGGACTAAGAAGGTAATACTTATTCATTTAGTTCATTAAAAGCATCCCTGCTTAGATATAATGACAAAAAGAAGAACATCAGCAAGAAACAGAACACATAAAAGCACTGATACAGGAACAAAGGCATTTGCACGAGCACACTACTGCAGAGTTGGGTTCTACTATGTGGAGGTGTGGGTGAATTACATGGTGATCTCAGTGGGCAAGAGGTAAGATTATCTGTAGTAGAGAAGTGGACTGCAAATGTAAAATAACAGATTAAAACAAGCTAAACAGTCAATGAAAAAAAAAACCCTGAGTTTCAAATCAAATTGCTCAACAGATTGTACCAAAAAAGGTAAAGTCCAAAAAAATACAGAAAATAAGGTAACAGCGAGTTACTTTGACTGCAGTCATGACTATACATATCAAGGGCCCAACATTTGATGGAAGTACTACTGGACAACATACCTTCGGCAATTTGAAGTCGCAAGCACATATTATTGGTTTCACTCATTCTTGCTTTCAAGTATCTGCCTTAGACCTATTCAGAAAGTGTCACCTTACAGCCAGAACTCTTATGCAGAACAGTTTGAAGCAAGTATTGACTTGCTAGTTAGACTGGCCTATCATTGAGCACCAGAGAATTTCTGAATGACATTGGTGATACAGATATTTACTGATGATGTCAGAGATAGTGAACTACAGCAACTGTTACAATGGCAATACACCGGAATAGAGTGGATGCGCTTGTCTATGCTGTACAGTTTGAGGCTGCCAAGTCAGTGTCTGGTTGGGTGAATCATAAAGTGCGCACACTAACAGATTGTGATGACACAAATGATTAAGAGGAAGAATAACAGAGTTTAAAAGTTCGGCACCACAGTATGAAGGTAGAAAGTATGGAAGACCGAAGCTTTTTAGATATGGGGAACCTGGGCATCAACAAAGAGATTGTCAGTCCATTGTTAAGCAGTAGAGAAATGGGCAGTAGTCAGTACAACTAATTGGAGGAATGAAGCACCTAGACAATACACAAGTTATACACTTTACAAAAACAGTAGGAACTCAGTATATTATCTGAAATGAAGTATACCAAATAAAATGGTGGCAATCAATTCATTTTGTTATAGAGCTTACAGGTTCTTAAAAGAGACAGAAACAAAAGATAGGGAGATAAAAAAGATAAAGGGAATTGTAAAGAACAATAACTATAACAACAACATAGTGGATAAAGTTATGGAAAGTATTAACATCCAAAAAGCTAAAAATGAACCAAAACAAAACAATTATGCACGGTCACTGACATATGTAGGATCACATACCAGAAAAATTATACAATGTTTTAAAAAATACGAGTAGATATTGTAACGGGACATTTAAGCCCTCCTAATAATATTTTGGGGAAACAAAAAGAAATAATAATAATAAATTTTATTTGGGAACAAGAAGCGTAGTATGCTGTGTGAGTGACTTTGTGTCAAGGTCAACTCCAGAACGCAAGAAGAACAGTTATTTTTAGCCACATGATCTGTAACCTATGTAATCAATGGGTCACGCCAAATGACGTCAGGGCGAGGTCAACCAACTGCATGGAGAACAAAAGCCAGTCGGCAACTAACATCTAACTACAACGGACATGAGCCGTTCGCCCGCCCGACGGCTGAATAGCTTTTCGTCTCGCCCGCGTTCTAAAAATGTGATTTAAAATCAAAATTATTTACATATAAATAATGTAAATAGACAGTGTTGTGACAAAAAAAATGTAGTAACAGTTTCGGCAATAAGAACAGTGCAAAACGAAAGGTGCGAGATGACAGAAAAGAAGGGACAACTCCAGATCAACTTTTCGAACAGCTAAGTAATCTGCGGAGTACTACAATATATTTGAAATAAAATACTAAAAATTATGAAAATACTTTGAATCAGTAAAAATGAGATCTCAAGGGCCCGGGGTGTATGAGAGTGGATGAATGTTGGATGTAATATTCTAGAAGCGCTGGTTTGTGTTCTATGAAATAGATTTTATGTTTTTCAGTATCTCTATTTCACTCTAAGTGTAAAAATCATGGATAATAAATATGGTATATCTAAAAAGTTACATCAGAATTAGAAGAGGGGAAAAGGGATAAAATTATTTTGTAGATGATGGGATTCGAATGACTTAAAATTGTTTTGTTTTGTAGTAAGAAATGAGTTGGAGTATATGCATAATAAACGAGATCATAAGATGTATACAAGTATTTAATCTATTTTATTGAAACAACCATTTCTGTTCTTCCGTTCGCCTGACCGAACCCGGGGAATTGGTAAGTAAAAAGTTTAGATTTTATGGTTGGTAACAAGAAAAAATGGCGTCCGAAATATGGACGAAAACACAAGTGAAGTTAAAATTAAGAGTGGGGAAAAAGAATATTACAGTGTCGCTATCCGAACAGGGACTTCAACATAAAATTTTTTAATTTTATGTAGAAGTAGGCCTACTTGGGAGAGTAGAATGGTTGTTTAAGGTAACTAAAAATGTGTAAACGTAAGTAGTAAGGTTATAATATGATCTGTTTGTATGTACTATAAGAGTTAGACAGTCAAAATGAATATGAATGAAGATAGTAACAAGGAAGTCAGCTTCATTGACAGCCATACTGAAAGTCAAATAACTAGTGATGTAAGCGAGATCGAGTCAAAAATAATGGAAGGCGTAACGAATCAATCGACGCCTATCCCAGTTAAAAAAGAAGATAGCTATCAAATGCTGAAAATGATACAAACAATGTTAGATATGAAATTCAATGAGCAGAATGTAAACATAAATAATAAGTTTGATGAAATAAAGAATAATTTTAATGAAAAGTTAAAAGAACAAAATAATGAAATAAAGAGTAATTTCGATGAAAAGTGCGATAAAATAAATAGTTGTTTTGATGAAGTAAAGATGAAAATGAATGATCAAATTAATGAGATTAGAGACGAAATTAAACAACAAAATGCCAGTATTAATAAGAGTTTAAAAGAAGTTGATGAACATTTTAGTGTTATGGTAAAACAAGTACAAGACGAAGTAAACGAAAGTAGAAAGAGAAAGGAGGGGTAGAAAATGGTACATATAATAAGGCAAGTGGTTGTAATGGTATCAAAAATAATGATGGTGATATGATGACGAATAATAATGAAGAAATCATTAACGAGGTAAGTGATAGTTATAAAAATGAGTTAACAAGTAGTAGTGGTAAGATGGTTGAAAATGAGCTATTTAAGGGTGATACAATGAAAATTAATAGTGATGATGAGAATATAGAAATAGTAAGAGAGAGTGAGGAAGTAATGGGAGTAGGGGGTTGTGAAGGGGTAGAAATCAGTGTTGATGAGTTAGAGAAAGAGTGGAAAGAGAGTTTACAGGTAGAGGGGTTGCAGGGGGTAAATTTTTCCCGTGTTGTTGGGGGTGAAGAAAAGGCTTCACGAGTGTATTTGGTAGATGAAAGATCTACAAATAATTGTCCCTTGAGTTTTTGTGGTGTTCCTGGAAAAGCCAGGAGGTGTTTTTATGATATAGTACCCTCTGCATGGAATGATAAAGAAAGTATGAAATGTTGTTATGATGAGAGAGAGTTGTATTTTGATAGGAAGATAGAGTTGTTTGAGGTTAGTAGGAGTTATAAAGAATTAAGAGCAAGAGTGAAGAGGGAGAGAGTTGATGGTGATATTGAGTACTTACCTTGTGACGAAACTGGTATAGCAGCAGATGATAATAATGATGAAATTATAATTTACCTAATTGTGACAAATCATACTAAGGGCGACTTGACTATACTCGATGGTGACAAGTTATATGATGAAATAATATGGAATAATCCTGTTGATTATTATGGTATTGTGGAAAAGTATGAGAATTTAAATAGTCGTTATATTGATAGAGATAATATAATGAACTTAGTTAGAAATGAAATGTGCAAGGGTAAGGTAAGACTAATTTTTGATGATGGAGGTTAAACATGTACTGTTCATGAACATTTAATTATGTGAGTAGGGGGTTCTGAACTGGATTGTATTATGAAATGATTTGTGGTAAACTATAACAGATAATAGTGTGGATTGTACATATTTTGTGTTGATGTCAAATATATTTATGTATTATATTATGGTGTACTCTGTATTTTATGTAAACAATGTATGTATGTAATAGAAATTGATTTAATAATAATAGTAACCTTTTATCAGACTACATAAAGGATGAGAGTAATTGTGAAATTTTATAATGTAATTAAGGTAACTTGGTGTTTTAAAAAAAACTAATTGGAGATTAATTAATTAATTTAAAATGTTGTACAGATGAATTTTGGTGATGAATTTAAATGATTTTTCTGAGATTCAGATTTTATAAATAAATAGTAAATAATTAAACATACAATGTGTTTGGATATTGAGTTATATCGTTATTATAAGGTAAGTTAAAATTTTCTAATGTAATTTTCAACGATTAACTTAATGTAAAATGTTGTAAAAGAGGGAGTTTGTGTGATGATTATTTCAATAAGACAATGAGTCAGTCAAGAGTTAATTTTAAATGGGTATTAGACAAAATAAGAATTTCTGGAATAAAAGTAATACAGAAACGGAGTAGTAGTAGGGACACAGTAGCAAGAGTGAATGTCTGTAGGGAAAGGGAGTGATGAAAGTGGAGAGTAAATAGGTGAGAGCACGGTACATAAATTTTGTAGTGATGGTGGAGGTGTAAGGAGTCCTCAACACAAAGCGTTGTGGCGGGAGGTGAAAAGTTTTAAAGAGGGCTGTGGGGTTACCTGGAAGGGCCAGGAACTGATAAGAGAATAAGCTGGTAGTGCAGGAACACACATCCTATGTACAAAAAGGGTATCAGGTGCTTTGTTATAAGAGGAGAAGGATTTAAGTAGAGTTAGATAAAGGGTTGGAGGGGTATATTATTGAGAGATCGGTGTCACCCTATGCAAATCCGTTAGTGGTTGTTTGAAGGAAGAAGGTGAGTAAGGTTATATCTAAATGCCTGTTCAATAAATCAAATCATTATTAATGACTGGGAGTCACCCGAACCAATTAATGATGAAAATGCTTAATAGAAATTCATAGTTGAAATTATAATGTAACAAGTGAAAGATTTAATAGAATTTGAAACTAAAGTAAGGAGTGTAATTTTTGGTCAAACTTAAATTTGAAATGTTTGTCTTGATGTAATAATAGCAATGTTCATTATGAGTGTTTATTATGTTGTATTATGTATTATGTAAGTGTAGGGATCTAAAACATGTATAGTATGTTTTATTAGCGATTCACCACGATTCACCACCATTGTTATAATTATATAACAATACAATTATATAAAAATGTTTACTTAGTATTTATTAATCAACGTCACCCTTGTGTTTGCCAAACACAAACAAGTTTTTTTATATCTCATTCTATTGCTGACAGGTTATTGTACATTGTACAGGTTATTTCAGGTTGCGCGCGTGCGCGCACACACACACACACAAGAGCACGCACGCACATACTTATACATATATACAGCTGTCCATATGAAAAGACAATTCTTTGATTAGCTGACTAAATAACTCACTCTATCAAATAAGAACTAAAAGGTGAGGTTTTGTCTGCTGAATAATAATAACATGTGACCAACACACTGGTGGGGGGAGGGGGTTCTATCAATGCAGGCGACACACACAATGGTGTGCTAGAGCTACATTCTAGAGGGGATCACTTCAAGAAACATATTGTTATGACGGTCTACTGATCATCGTATGGTACATTGGAAAACAAAATACATGACACCAATTATGTCACTAATCACCAGCTTTAATTATCACAATTAACCAGTTTGTAATTAACAAGACAGTCTCTTACAACAAATCAAATAAAAATTGTTCACACGCAATAAAAATGGCTACTAATATAAAACACAATTGTCGATAACAATCATCCCACACAACACATAAAACACGTAACACTTTGCCACAATACCCAAACCATACCGAGATATATCGCAACTCAAACTGAAACTGATTGTCGTTGGGTACTTGTATTTATACCCTGCCAAAATACTAGAATATTCCATACTGCGCATTAACAATAAAGGGAAACAGAGCATAATTCATTGCAGCCTTGCCTCAGTTCGGGCGGTTTCTGGCAAAGTCTAGCTAATGCATCGAGATTCACGTACACCACACAGATTACAGCCAGATTCCTCTGGAACATTCGATAAACACGTACACTGTTCTGTAATGTCATAACACTGCCTCCTCCTTAAGCCTGTTCGTCCCGAACTGGCAAACCGTCTATGAAGTAATACTTGGCCAGGCGATCCAGGTGGATGACTTTGAACTTTCGCTGTCCTTCCTGTTGAATACTATACACAACATCATTGATTCTTATTTTCAAAGTGTAGGGTCCTTCCCAGTTAGTCTGAAGCTTAGGTGAGCGACTACGATG
Organism: Magicicada septendecula; assembly: GCA_034769895.1. Taxonomy (NCBI): domain Eukaryota; kingdom Metazoa; phylum Arthropoda; class Insecta; order Hemiptera; family Cicadidae; genus Magicicada; species Magicicada septendecula. The sequence goes on from CM068372.1 coordinate 157,225,062, forward strand.
GCGCTGTGGGATGAACAACCAGACCTGATCTCCTTCTTGGAAACCCACACTATTGCTGCGAATGTTGTACCGAGTGTTCATTTTATCACTGGCAATCTTTAGCTGTCTTCTTATCAAGTGATTCATTTCTCGCAGTTGGTTTTCTAATTGCGAGGAATAGTTCTATGGCTCTTGGGACTGAGTCTCAGGTGATCTGAACATCAAGTCCCCAGGAAGACGAATCTCCCGCCCAAACACCAATTTTGCTGGGGTCATGCCGGTTGTGTTGTGTATTGATGGCCTATATACGCCATGAGGAATTGTGGTATATGTTGGTCCCAGTCTGTTTGGTTCTCGTCAACAACCTTCGAAAGATGCTGTTCAAGTGTCCTATTGAATCTCTCAACCATTCTGTCCAACTGAGGATGCAGAGGCGTTATCATGGTCTTTCGAATTCCGAGTAGATGCCATAATTCTTTAAAAACTCTTGATTCGAAATTTCTCCCTTGATCCGAATGGATTTCCATAGGGGGTCCATAATGGCAACAGAAGTTGTGAACTAACTCCTTTGCCACAGTGGTAACCTCCTGATTTGGAATTGCATAGACTTCCACCCACTTAGTAAAGTATTCACCTAAAACGATGGTTTCCATCGTCAGTAACTGGGAATGGTCCAGCAATGTCTATGGCAATTCTCTCAAAAGGCAGACCAACGTTATACTATCTCATTTTCCCCTCCTTCTAGTTTGTGGCCCCTTGCTTGTAACACATATTTCACATGTCCGAACCCATTCCTCTATGTTGTGGTGAAGATGAATCCAATAGAATCGCTTCCGTATTTTGTCAAGGGTTTTGTTAATGCCAAGATAGCCCCCAGACATTCCATTATGCATCTCCTTCAAAACAGACTGCACTCTACTTCGGGCAACTATCAACTGCATGACCACATCTCGTCCATCTGCAGTTTTTCCAAGTCCTTTTCAGCAATCTGTTCTCTAAGGTAAGGGATTCCCATTATGCCCAGTAGCCCTTCAACACTTCAGAACTATGGTAGATAACTTGCCAATCCGGGTGGCAACCTTCGTCTTTTGCTGTCAAGATTGGTCCAATGTCTTCATCACTCATCTGTTCTTGTCGACAATCTTGTGTCATCCAGCCGTCTGCCAGGAAATCTACAGTAATGACTTGAACATGTTCGCTGGCATTTTGTTCTTCCTTTCTGTGGCAATGTCGGCAGTCTTCCGGGCACGGTCTTTGTGATAAGCCACCCACATTACTATGCAGATGTTATACCTTGAAGTTGTACGCTTGCAGACGTTCGAGCCACCTTGCCTTCCGGATTTTTAAATCTCAAGAGCCATGCTAGCACGGCATGCTCGGTGCGTAGTGAAAACTCCCTTCCATAGAGGTATTTATGGAAATGGTCCAAAGCTCGGACGATTGCCAGCAACTCTCTCCTTGTAACGCAATAATTTCTCTCTGGTTTAGAAAGTGTTTGTTGTAATATGGCAATACTCATTCTTCAGCATTTCGCACTTGAGGCAAAACTGCTCCTAGACCAGTATTGTCTGTGTCTGTGTCTATGATGTTCTTCCCTTAGGAAACGGAGAAAGCACGAACTTGGCTGTGAACATAATACAATTTTCAAAGTTCTAAATGCTTGATCAGACCCTCTCGATCACTGGAAGTTTTGTTTATTTTCCGTTAGCTCATGTAGTGGTTTAGCAATAGTTGCAAAGCCTTATACAAAACGTCTGTAATATGAGCACAACCCCAGGAAACTCTGAACTTCGTGTATACTCTTCGGCACTGGCCTGTCTCTTACGGTGTCTACTTTATTAGGATCCATGCTGACACCCACTGCCAAAACCAGATAGCCCAGACACTGTACTGCCTTCTGGAATAGAGAACACTTCTTTGGCCTCAGCTATAGTTGGGCACCGTGAATTATAGTCAGAACCTTAAGGTTTTCCAAATGGTCTTTAAAAGTTTTCCCAATGACTATGACATCGTCTAAATAAACAAGGCAAGTTTTCCATGTCAGTCCTCAGAGTACCAGGTCCATCAATCTGTTGAATGTTGCCAGTGCATTACAGAGTCCAAATGGCATGACGTTAAAGTGGAATAAGCCACTTGGGTCGAGAAAGCGGTCTTTTCTTTTTGTCTTCTTGCTGAGGACCCACTTGCCAATATCCACTCTTTAGGTCCAATGTGGAAAACCACTGTGCTCCGGACAGCGTATCGAGTGTATTGTCAACGCGAGGTAACGGGTAGCAGCCTTTTTTTGTATTATCATTCAGCCTCCTGTAACCTACACAGAAACGCAATCCACCATCCTTCTTCACTAACAACTCTACCGGAGAAGATCAGGCACTTGATGAAGGCTCGATTACTCCCTCTGTCAGCATGTCCTGTACTAACCAAGATATTTCATCTTGCTTAGCTAATGGAGCTTTGAGGAGGTTGGCATATCAGTGTTGTGTCTCTGGTATTGATGCGATGTTGTACAAGAGAGGTTCTTCCCAATGACAGTTCCCGAACTGCAAAGGAATCTTTGAATTCATGTAAAAACCGTCATGTAATTCATGTAAAAAGTTCTTTTACCTCACCTCTTGAGAGGTTGTTAGAAGATCTGTTCAATAATTCCTGCAGTCCCTCTGGTAATTTGGAAGTATCCGAAGCACTGGATCTTTGTTGTGTCATTCCGGCTACCCAGACCACAGGAGTCAATTTGCCTTGGAGCGTATTGAGTTGTAAAGTGACAGCTTTATCCAAAATATTCGCCACTCTAATAGGTACATTTCCAGTTTCATCAGGTTTTACTAAACTTCTGGCAATTAGTATGCCCGGTGTGCTGACTACATGGGGTTTGAATATAGAGCACTGGTTGCCCTAGTATAGCAAAATTGAAAGTTAAGGGTATGGAAATGCGCGAGGGGACAGGCAATGTGGAGGGAGTCACTGTGAGATGTGAGAAGAGAATTGTTGTTATCAGCGATGCTGTTGCCAAACTATGAACATCATTTCTAATAGTAACAAAAACTCGCAACTGTTAAGGTTTGTTTATAAATGTGTCACCACAAACTTCTATCTGTGTGTGTGTGCCTAGAGTCACACAGCTGGCTTAAAAAAAAGAATTATACATTTACTGTTTCCGACTTAAATCAAATAATAATAATAATATTGTAATTGTATTATTATACAAATCAAGCAAATGATATGTACTGTTCACACGTATCAGAATTTGTTGCTGTTACATATCAGAATGTTTTATAAAGATATATGAGTGTTGTTTGATTCTGTCATAGTGTACTGCCGAGACATAAAAAACTACAGCGTTTCTGACCATTCTTATCGCAATGGAATTTGCAAACTGTGCACTTCCACTCCTTAATTACACTCGACTATCTCTACAGTCTATAATTACATAAAGGAACACGTTCTTCGTATTAATTTAATTCCAAGGATCTTTTTAATCCTGGACAACAAAAAACTGTGTATCATTACTTCCCGTGCTTTATTGTGAATAACTTTCCTGTCTTTGCTAGTTGAAGGAGAAGTATCCATTTTATCAAATGTCATTACTGTATGATAACACAAATAATTACAATAATACGTAATTATAGAATAAAAACTACCAATAGAAATTAAAAAATTAAATAACTAATAAAAATGAGTGACTGTAAAACAACTATATAATTAATAATAAATGGAAATAGTAATAACAAATGCAAGACTGAGATAGTATGTCATACAGTAACTAACAATGTACGGGTAAATAAAATATCACACGCAAAGTTGGCAACACCTTCACTTGCATATCAGCTGATTCACCCTTACCCTCCCGCCATTCACAATTTCAAAGTGGACTCGTCCATCCATAAATTGGTTTCTGCGCATATGCCCTTAACTTTCGATTTTACTGTATCTACCTCAGTTCTAAAAATGATTATCTTTTCACTGTTTAGTGGAACAGTTACGGCCACTTGGTTTATCATGTCCATCGATTTTTCTGATGTAGTCATTATGGGGAGCATTACCTCTTCTCCTCCAATTCTCCAGACATTGTTTTTGAAGTCAACTATAAATCCGTATGCGTTCGTAACGTCCACACAAAGAATTGCTTCATCCACAATGTCTGCAACAAGTACTTCGTGATTAAACTCAAGTCGACCAAGGCGTAGGTGTATCTCCACTTTTCCAAACACTTTTACAGGCCATCCAGTAGCTGTTCACAAGCTGCAAGAGCACCAGATTGGGTTGAGATTTTCACAATGTTGGGCTGCACAATGGGAACTGTTGTGCCTGTGTCAACTGTCATCAAGGTTGGCCTTTCTTGAACGAGTCCAGTAACCACCAAGCTCTCTCTGTTTTTCTGAAATGTAGAAATTGCGTATTGTCTAGGGGCTTCATTCCTCCAGTTAGTCAGCACACTCCTCATTGTACTGACTACTGCTTGTTTCCCTGCAGCTGAAATCTAACCCAACAATCTCATTGTAGATGTCCAAGATTCCCATATCTATAACACTTTGGTCTTCCGTGCTTTCTTATTTTATTCTGCAGTCCCGACCGTTGAGTCTCTGTTCCTCGTTCTTCTTCCTTGTCTGTGCCATTGCGATCTTTTAGCGCACACTTTATGACTTGTCCACCCAGACGCTGATTTGGCGGCCTCAAACTGCAAAGCATGTACTAGGGCAACCGCACTATTCTGGTGTCTTGCCATTTTCAACATTTGCTAAAGTTCATTATGTTGGACACAGGAAGTAAAAAACAGTGAGATGAAATAACCTCAAATTATGTAGGCTTATCTGTACTGTCAGATCAAAATGTCTCTTCATTTTCTACATTATTCAATTAAGATCCAGATTTGAAATTAAATTACCATAATATTTTATCTTCAGTCAAGAAGTTATCAGTCACTTTGTAATATAAAATTACGAGTGTTGCAGATTTAATCGGTTAATTAAACTGATTAACCGATTAAAATTTGAACTTCGATTAATCAATCAAAACTACTTAATCGAATAATAGTCGATTAAAATTAATCGGCTGTTGAAATTTTCTTTTATGATAAGTTGAAGCTTGACCACCAAATACCTGAGTTGTCTTGTCTCTTGAACGAGAGTCCCGTTATTTTAAATCGTTTAGTACTGCTGGAAGTTCCCAGAAAAACACTGAAAGAGAAAAGGTGTAGTTGCAGTGGTTTTCAAAAGCCAGGTAGCGGCATGTCAGATTTAGTCAGTGCACAATAAGATCTACAATAGAAGGCTGAGTCAGGTGCCTACTACTAATTGTCCGAGAGGGGTGAGTATGCTAAAAATAAGAGTCCCACAAGAGCCTGTACTCTCATCCTAACAATGGGCGACCTATAGTACAGTAAAATTGAAAGTTAAGGGCATATGCGGAGAAACCAATTTATGGATGGATGAGTACACTTTGAAATTGTGAATGGCGGGTGGGTACCGGAGAATCAGCTGGTATGCAAATGAAGGTGTTGCCAACTTTGCGTGTGATGTTTTAGTTACCAGTACATTCTTAGTTATTGTGTAATGTACTATCTCAGTCGTGCATTTGTTATTATTTCAATTTATTTTTAATTATATCGTTGTTTTACAGTCACTCATTTGTATTAGTTATTTAATTTTTTAGTTAATTTCTATTGGTAGGTTTTATTCTGTAATTACAATTACGTATTATTGTAATTATTTGTGTTATCGTCCAGTAACGAGATTTGTTAAAATGGATACTTTTCCTTCAACTAGCAAAGACAGGAAAGTTATTCATAGTCAAGCACGGGAAGTTATAATACAGTTTTTTGTTCTCCAGGATTAAAAGATTCTTGCAATTAAATTAATACGAAGAATGCGTTTTTTATGTAATGAGAAACTGTAGAGATAGTCGCGTGTAATTAAGGAGTGGAAGTGTACAGTTTGCAAATTCCGTTGCGATAAGAATGGTCTGAAAGGCTGTAGTTTTTTACGTCTCAGCAGTACACAATGACAGACCAAACAACATTCAGATATGTTTATAAAACATTCTGATATGTAAAAGAATGTAAATTCTCACATCTCACAGCGACTCCCTCCACATAGCCTTTCCCCTCTGACCGTAAGCGTTTCGCGCATTTCCATGCCCTTAACTTTCAATTTTGCTATAATAGTAACAGTTGGACAGGTGGCGTGTTACAGTGTGTTTATTCAGGTGAGGAAAACTTGTTTTTCAAAGAGGCTGCTTTTTGTGTGCGTTTCATGATACTATGCGTGAAATCTGTGTTATGGTGTACGAAGACTTACGAGGAAGACTTGGTGGAAGTTTTGGATATAAATTGAATGACAGTGTTAAAGTGATGGACAGGAAAACCGTTTTCTGTAAGCTTTGTGGGAAATCATTTAGCTACAGCGGTAGCACTAGCAGTTGGAATACAATTTAAAACACGTCCATCCCTTACAAAGTGTTGGTAAATCATCTGTTGTTAATGCAAGTTCATCTCAGTCAAACTTGAATCATTTCATAGTGAAACCAATCTCTTCATTAAAGGAGGCTGAACTAACAAATAAAATTGTGAAGTGGATAGTAAAAGACAGTCGACCTATCAATATAATTTCAGATGAAGGGCTAAAAGAAGTTTTAAGGGAAGCTGAAGGTACTAGTTCATATAATCTTCTATCTAGAGACGTTGTAACTAGACAGATTGAGAAACTTTATAATGTCGAACGATCCAAGCTGCTAGACAAACTAAAAGAAACTGAATTTTTTCGCCTAACAGGTGATTTCTGGACATTGATAGCAAATCAAGGTTATCTGGGTATTAGTGCTCATTGGATTGATTCTAACTGGGTGTTCTGCAGCGCTGCGTTAGAAGTGAAACATGTGGAGGAGAAACATAGTGCAGCAAATTGTATGGAAGAATTCGAACAAGTTGTGTTTGACTGGAATCTTCAAAGTAAAGTAGTTGCAATATGTACAGACAATGCCAGGAATTGTCTTGGTATAATTGTCTATAGATTGTTCTTGGTGTCGAAAAATCGAAATACGATAATGTTAGGTGCACTGCTCAAACCCTGCAATTAAGTCTGAATACAGCAATTGAGAATGCGTCTATAGATAAACTGCTTTCCAAATGTAGAAAAATGGTGAGTCATTTCAAGCACAGTCCTTATTTAGAAAATCAGCTATGCCAAAAACTGAAAGAACTTAATATTCCGCAGTGCAAACTGAAACAAGATATAGTCACCCGATGGAATATTACATGCCTTATGTTCGAGTCTCTTCTGGAAGCCAAGGAAGGAATTGTAGCTATAATGTCCACCAATCCATCAAACATCATTCCATTAACTGAAGTGGAATGGGAAATGACACAAAATATATATAAATGTCTTAAACCATGTTTGGATATGTGATTTTCTTGGAGGAAGTAAATACGTGACGGCAAGTGTTGTACTACCCGCCATAACTCATTTAAGAGTAAGTCTAAAAATTACCAACACGGATCCTGGTTGTTACTCGATTCAAAACAGCTCTGTTAGATGATTTAACGGAAAGAGTAAATGCCTGGCCTAAAATAGAAATGTATCAAGAAGCTACGGCTCTTGATCCAATAAATATTTGAAATGTCTTCCAAGAGAAGCAAGAGAATTAGTGTAGAACAGAATTTCCAATAAAGTTGTGACCACTGCACAAACAGAAATAAAACAAATGTGAAGAAAAGAAAACTTGTTTTTGAAGAACACAATGATGACAAGAGGGAAGAAACAGCTCCGTTAACACTGCTCACAACAGAGGTTGATGTCTACAGATCTTTGGCAGAACTGGATGATGACTTTGCAGACCCCTTACTGTGGTGGAAAACACACTCCATTCAGGTTCCACTTCTTTCATCTGTAGCTAAAAAATTTCTCTGCATTCCAGCTACATCGGTTCCATACGAACGAGTGTTTAGTGACACAGGCAATATTGTTACTAAACGTAGAGCAGCCCTTGATCTGGACCATGTGAACACACTCATATGCTTAAAATACTGGTTGAAGCAGTACTGACTAGGTGAGTCTAATGTTATACCATATCCTTACCTTCAAATTCATATTTGTCACTTAGTCTCCTGATAACAGTTCATATTATTAAATCTGTTCATACATATTATAATATTATTATTATTGAATATAATACATGCTAATATACTAATTTTATAAGTTACTTAAAAAAACTAAACTAATTAGATACATCTATTAAAATTAAATTTGTAAGCCATGATAATTTTTTAGTACCCAAACTCGATTAAACTTTCTTGTTTAACTGATTAAATATTTTGATAGATCGACAGCACTAAAAATTACAACAAAAATCACTCAAAAATTCAAACACTCCACATGCCAACACTATACCAAATGTGTAGTTCACAACAAGGAACAATTACAAACATTGACACGTAAAGCATCGGAAATCAGCAGTTTTGAGATACAATGCCATCTGTCAGTAATGCATTGAACTAATGTTGAATTGTAAAGAAACAGTATGCATGCAGCAATCAAAAATATGCTAGACGAAATAACCTATGAGCTTTAAATACAACTTACAAGTTGTGAAATGCCAAGCTACATTAACTTGGGGGACATCCCACATGAATCATTTTGCCAAGCTCTAACGCAGACGTGTTAAGACCCCAAGACTCTGTCATTGTGAAGGTTGTAGCAGCCAGACAAAAATCTTGTGTGACAAGTATAATCTATGTACGGCAAGAAACAAAGACTTCCAAATTATTTCAACTAAACAAACATATCACTGTAACTCATGCAGTGATAAATATAATTAGAGGATAAATGTGTATCAATAATGTCACACTACATTACAATGTATAATTTCATCATTTTAATTTGTAAGGTAAAATTTCATTACAAATTTCACTACCGTTTTGTAGTGGAAAATATTACAGACACATTACATATTTGCAGTGGCAATATTACAGCATACATTAATTTATTAGTATAATTATGCTTGTTCAAGGGTTTCTGTTTAAAAACATTATATTGATCAGTTTAATTGCATTGCTAAAACTTCTTGGACAATAGAAACTATTCTTACATACCACACAGTAATGGTTCGTAATAGGATAATGGATTAATTTACACTCAAAATGTACAAACAGAAAATTTTGTTATAAACATCAGTTATTATTTTATGCCAGCATGTTATTTATAACACAACAGGCTATGAAAAATTAAATATTTTTGTAGAAACAACTCACTGATACTTCTTAATGCCTGAATGTATTAACTTGTTTTTACGAACTGTCTGATGTAGTCAATGATTCTGAACAAACATCACGCTACTACTTCTTAATGCCAGAATGTATTAACTTGTGTTTTGTCAAACTGCCTGACTGAGTAAATGATTTTGAACAAACACCGCACTGGAACTTCTTAATGCCAGTATGTATTACCTTGTGTCTTGACAAATGGTGTGACAAAGTAAATGATTTTGAACAAACACCGCACTGGTACTTCTTAATGCCAGTATGTATTAACTTGTGTTTCGACAAATTGCCGGACTGAGTATATGATTTTGAACAAACACCGCACTGGTACTTCTTAATGCCAGTATGTATTAACTTGTGTTGGGACAAATGGCCTGACCGAGTAAATGATTTTGAACAAACATCGCACTGGTATTCGTTAATGCCAAATGTATTAACTTGTGTTGTGACAAGGCGCTTGAACGAATAAATGATTTTGAACAAACATCGCACTGGTACTTCTTAATATCAGTATGTATTAACTTGTGTCGTGACAAAGTGTCTGACCGCGTAAATGATTTTGAACAAACATCACACTGGTACTTCTTCTTGCCAGTATGTATTACCTTGTGTTTCGACAAATTGCCTGACTCGGTAAATGATTTTGAACAAACACCGCACTGGTACTTCTTAATGCCAGTATGTATTAACTTGTGTTGTGACAAATGGCCTGACTGAGTAAATGATTTTGAACACACATCGCACTTGTACTCTTTACTGCCAGAATGTATTAACTTGTGTTGTGACAAATGGTTTGACAAAGTAAATGATTTTGAACAAACATCACACTGGTACTTCTTAATGCCAGTATGTATTAACTTGTGTTGTGACAAATTGCCTGACTTAGTAAATGATTTTGAACAAACATCGCACTGGTACTTCTTACTGCCAGAATGTATTAACTTGTGTTTTGTCAAACTGCCTGACTGAGTAAATGATTTTGAACAAACATCACACTGGTACTTCTTATTGCCAGTATGTATTAACTTGTGTTTCGACAAATTGCCTGACTCAGTAAATGATTTTGAACAAACACCGCACTGGTACTTCTTAATGCCAGAATGTATTAACTTGTGTTGTGACAAATGGCCTGACTGAGTAAATGATTTTGAACAGCCATCGCACTTGTACTTCTTACTGCCAGAATGTATTAACTTGTGTTGTGACAAATGATTTGACAAAGTAAATGATTTTGAACAAACATCGCACTGGTACTTCTTAATGCCAGTATGTATTAACTTGTGTTGTGACAAATTGCCTGACTTAGTAAATGATTTTGAACAAACATCGCACTGGTACTTCTTACTGCCAGAATGTATTAACTTGTGTGGTGACAGATGGTCTCCCAGAGTATGCTGAATTGACTTTCCCCTATATAGTTCACAATCCTGAGTAGAATACTCTTCTTCACAGATATTATTCATGGGTGTAAATAAGTAACACTGGAACAAATGAATACGCAACTGTAATAATTCATAATTGGAACACTGAAGCAGTAAAAATTGTGTTAAAAATCATGCTCTATCTGTGAGGTAGCTTTTGGCTTGCAAAAATTAACTTTACCCTATGTCTGATTACAGTATTGCATTACTCTTCATAGGAAGAATAGTTGATTTTTATAAGCAAATGTGTATTTAATTGAATGTTGAATGGCACGCGCGCACACACACACACACACACACACACACATATTTGCATATTTAACCACACTAGAAGAATTTTGGTAAATAATTAATATAGAGTAGTTGTTAAAAATAGTTTATGTAGTGCTATGTATATGTGCAGGGAAAGCTTACAAGCTGTAGCTTGTCAAAGTGAACACATGTTGATTTTAAGCTCTGTATGTGTGATTTTAAGTCAGTAATAGGTTATTTGAAAACATAAGGAAGACACAAGTGTTAGAAGTCTGAACTACTCATTGGAAACTGCCATCTACCAAAACAACAAAGGACTACCCAAGTCAAATAAATACGTTCTACAATGATTTACACATTGAAGTAGAAAATCTTGGAATGTGAATAAAGAGAAGACTGGTTCAGATGATTGTGTATCCTACATGTACGGAAGAGAGGAATAATATTGAAGAAGAATCAAACTAAATTCCATCTAAATAGTGAACGAGAAATGGAATCGATAGGTAATAATATAATTGACAGAGAAGCTTGCTTAGTAAATAAACATTTTCAAGATTCTGCTGCCACATGATTGTTGAGTAAGTAAACTATTTGTGAACAACATGACTTGTTTGAATACTGCTGCTATTGGAATATTGATACACAAAGACAGGTAAGATACCAATTGTGGTAGATATTAAACACATGGAAAACTTACCCTTGAAGAGAACATCACTCAGCCAGTTGAAAGGAGTAAACAAATCAAAATTCACTGAACACAAGTTAGTGTCAAAATTAGCATACCACTTGAACTGAAATATACGATTAGGAATATATATGTAAATATACATACAAGGAATTAAAACCATTGAAGAATTACTAAATTTGTTCACACAGATTACAAAAATAAAAGCAATTCTCTAGAGGTGATATGTGATGGCAACCAAAAGGAACTGCAAGAAAGAAGAGAGGAGAGTGTAAGAGAAAACTTCGGGCAGAAAGAGAAGGAATCGCTATGAAGAGAGATATGCAAGCAAGGTAGGAGAGCAAAACGATATGAACAACGAAGTGAGAGAAGACAAAGAGAAATTATTTCCCACAAGGAGAGAGGCAGAGAGAGAGAGAGACCAAGGAGGAACACAGTATGAGTCTCACAATAAAGAGCATGTTATTAGAGAAACAGGTAGAAATAGCACCATGAAAAGAAAGGTATGAAAATCATTGTTATTGTGCCAGGGTTTGAATTTTACTGGCCCGCTATGAATGCGATCAGTGCCGCCAATGCGCTTGGTGGTTGTGCTCGCCAAAGCTAACTAGATCATTAACATGTGATCGCCAAGGCCGTCTCTGCGCTTCGGCGATGCAATCTAGCAGGCCTAGTCAAACGTATCAGCTGCTCACTGTATGCTGTAGTAAGCAGGTTACCAAAGGTTATGATCGGCAAATCGGAACAGGTCGCCTTTATGCCGGATACTGGGACCGACTAATTCAGGTCTCATTCTCATTCCTTGCCAACCTTCAGGGAGTGTTTCAATGGTCTGACGGCTCAGGGTTAAGTAAATCTTTCCTCATGAGTTCATAATCCAGTAAAGGGCTTTCAGGTTAGACTCAATTATATTATTCTGTTATTTAATGATGGATTATGTGTTGTTTGTGTAAGTTGTGTGTGTGGCCTCGACATCTGTAGTCTATTTCATTGTAAAACCTTTGTATTGTAAAATTGACTTAACGTTACTTCCGGTCTGGAAAAATGTGGTGACATTGTATTTAATTGTCTTTTGATAAAGTTAAAGGTAAAAGATTAAAAGTAATGACTATAACTGGATAAAATAAGTAAATAAAATGTTGATAAAAATTGTGACAGTGAGTGTGGTGTCTGTGTTCCGAGGCGAGAGAGTGTATGGGTGGGTGTATTGACTGACGGCTAATCTCCAAATAAAAATTTTATAGGGTCCTCGCACCAGCCGGGAGAAAGGGAAAGCAGAGGTAGTAACATCAACAGCTGTCACTATCCACAGAGCAGTGCACCAGAATGCTCCCCGAAGCCATCAGGCCCAGGAATACTCATCCAGCAGAACACTGAAGGTCCCACATCTGCCCAGAATGAGACTCGCTGGAGATTCAACATACTCTAAGGACAGTCTGCAGTACTCATGGCACACTGGTCAGCATGGTACCGGTTGAGTTCTTCAACAAAAGTACAGGTGGGAGTGCTCTAATTATTACCCTTCAGTCAACATCTACTCAATAGACTGGCCCCCCAGGTGTTCACGTTATACATCTTGTTGAGAACTCATAATAACTTTGATCAAGAACTCCAGGTCTTTAAAAAACTTGTAACTGAATATTTTGTAATAACTTAATGTTCTTAAAGAAAATGATACGAGAATCCAGCTGCTTGAAGAACTTGTAACTGAATATTTTGTAATAACTCAAATTAATGTTCTTAAAGAAAATGGTTCATGATCATAACAATGTGTCACATGTTAGCACTAATAAAAGTTGGTACTCATTACAAGTGTTGATTGCAAATCCTGTCAGTCTGTTTGGGCTCCAGCACACTTTTCACTTCCTCTAGGTTAAGTAGCCTAGTTTTTAAATTTTGTGTAACGGCCTAAGTGGCCGTTACATTATATAGCCTCTTCCTACAAAGCACGTAAATGTAACACAGTATATCATCAACGGAGAACAATACGTCCAAAGAAAGGTGGCAGAATTTTGTATCCCTCCATGGCAGTCTTTACTATGTTCGATTAAATCTTTTTTTATAAGAAGCCGTTTTAAAACGTATTGTTATGTGAATAATTACGTATGTGAAGATGTAAATAAAATATGAATACCATTCAAATCCAATAACACCTGGGGAATATATGCAACAACACATATATTTCCATATTTAACAATGGCAGTATTGATGTAAATAATTCATAGAGAGAAGTTGTTAGAAATAATTTTAAGTAGTGTATGTACAGGCAAAGATTACAGGCTCTAGCCTGTCAAACGTGATCACCTGCCGATTTTATGCAGTGTGTGTGTGTGTGTGTGTGTGTGCGTGCGCGCATGTGTGTGTGTGTGTGTGTGTGTGTGGTCTGCCAGCAGAAACAGGTATTGTGCTGCAAATACACATTATTACTACTGGTTAATAATAATAGGACGATCTGTGTGTACGCATAATTAAGCTTGGTTAGAGAACTCCTGTCCAGACATGAATGAATTTATGACAATAATTAAACATGGTTATTTAATCAAATTTGTAGTCTACAAAATATATTTTGCAATTCAGACAATGCCATAAGAAGAAATATAGTTTCTTTCCACTGCCACCGGAAGACGCAAATGACTTACTCATGGGGCCACTCTTGGGGTTTTATTAGCGACAGGAAATTGGCATCGACAACATCATCATCATCATTGTCATTGTCTCATACCCAGAAGCTGCTCACACACACACACACACACACACACACACACAGAAGTAAAAAATAAACAATTATTTTGTTCAAAACAAAGAAACAACTCGCAAAGAACTGAAGTATGAGTTAGTGAAGTAAAATCAATATGAAAATGTAAATAGCTGAAGTAAAATAAGTAATATGGAATTTTAATTTTTATTAAAAAAAATTTTTCCAATCAATTTAGAATGGGTGCTGTCTTGTAAACAATAATTGTTTACTTACAGTGAATATTATTTTATTAAAATATTAATAAACTTACAATGTGATGTAACAAAAAATATAATACTATTTTTGCAGATTATTTGCCAAGATTTAAAATTTTAATAATGATTCAAAGTTCGTATTCCTGTCAGACACCAAAGAAATTTACAAGAATTTTACAATTGTTTTTTGTTTTTGTTTTGATGTTATAGATTATTATTGTTGTGTGTTACATATGAGAGGCATAATAGTATGTCAGTGTATCTTCTTAAAAAGGGAATATTCTGAATTCACATTTCAAATTTTTGATATTTAATTTTTCTAATATAATAGTTAATAAATGGATGATTTATTATTTTTCAGTATTGTAATTAGTTATTTTACGTCATCAATGTCTGACTCCTCTATTAAAAATTTTACTGTGCAACAAATTATACTTAACACAATGAACAAGCAAATGCATATGACCCAGCTTGTGATTTACACAATACAGTTAGGTTGGGTATAAACACAGAATTGTATTCATTAATATTATTTTTAACACTGCATAATAAATATTAGTGCTGCCAATATGTCACACAAGAATTAGTACATTGTTCTATTATTATTATTTTATATTTTATTGTATTCAAAAATAGTATTATAATTTTATTACTGCTGTGAATTTCATAACTGGTGCTCTGCAAAATTTAAAGAGAAAAATTGTTATCATGAGATAATTATAATAACAAAAACAGTTAAGTAGATAATATTAAATAAAGAACAAATGGAGTCTAGGTTTATCAAGAATCAGTACACATAAAATGAATTTAAATTTATTCACACTAAAACGAAAATGGCTGAACTTATCAAACGATGTATATATGTATACTTATTGTGATGTACAGGTGTCACATAGAATAACTAGTCCGAGATAGGCCTATGTTTGAAGTGGATGCTATTAATAATGTGCTATTATTTTTGACACTATCTTGGGATTTTAATACATTTTATAAAAAAAAAATCTCTGTGTTGACCTTTGTAATACAAAATTAAAGATTCCCTTTATATACAATTAAGTAAAGTAATATTTAATATTTTTTTGTCTTATTTACCATAAAGTCTTTACTGATGTGATAATCATTCTTTTAAATTATTTTTTTAATTGTGCATAAATAATACACATTTGCTTCCCTTTTAAGTAGACTTCATATGCTTCAGATGATGGGTTGTTGCTGGATGATCCTGGATTGTGGATTGATATACTCTGTCCAGCCGCAGGGTCGTTTTCAGGCGTGTAGTTATTTCTCATGGGCATGGTTACATACTTTCACGGCAAACTAATACCGATTACTAAAATGGTGCGTTATGCTAACACCCTTTTTCCAGTCAGATTAAAGCATCTATATACCTAATCGGATATCTTGCACTTTCACAGAATAGCACTACTATATTTCTCGCAGCAACTGTAGTAATTTTCTAACTTGTGTGTGTGGTCATTGGGAGGTCAATGATCATGTACCAAGTGGCAATTACATGTTATCGATTCCACAGAGAGACTGATCAATCGGTTAAAAGTAATTTTCAACTGAATTCGTATAATCAGATTGGTTCTTAGGTAACCCCAACTCATGATTTTCTACAGATAATAAAAGTTCTTGTTGAAGGACGCTTCTGAACAGAACAATTTGAACAGAACAATTCTTGTTCAAAAAACCTGAATATTTTTACAATAGAATTTATGGCCATAAAACCTTTTTACTTAAAAACATACATTTAGTTACTAATTTTTAAAATAATTACCGTTATTAATTAGGTCGAACCTTTTTATTTTGAACATTCTGGTATAAGTCCCATCTCAAAAATATACATATCACAAAAATTATTTAAATTAACATGCTTTATATATATTGTAATGCGAAATAATGAGCATAACCCAATAAGTGTATAAACCCCCATATAATATGATATAAACTAAACAATATACCTAACCTTGGTAAACCAATGAGAGGTTAAAACCCGAAATAAGCAAAACGAAGTACAATCTAAGCTAATGTAGAACAAATATGTACTCTAAACCATTAAAAGTGACTGTTCATAGCAATAATAGCTAATTGTAAAAAGAAAATGTAATCACAAGAACAATAAGTGATTGAGTGCAAAATATAAATGTAAGATACTGGTTACTAAGTATACAGACAGGACTGTTAATAATAGTGGTAACTTATTGTGAATGAAATTTATAATCACAACTAAAGACAGTGTGTGATCATATAATAATATTTAATGTGTGAAATATCTGATCTTCACTATACCTGTGTATTACCAATTTGCCAAAAGACTTCAACCTATAAAGGACCAAAAGGTAATTTAGGTTGTTAATTTAATTAATTTTAATGCTAACTAAATAACCTTGATTGTATAAAATAGTTCCCTATTTTATTTTTAATGTTAACTGAAGGGAATAATACAATCATTTGTGTTGTTTAAATTAAAGTGTTAAACCTTAATTTAGGGTAATAGGAGTTAAGATTGTTTAAATTGACCAGGTGTCAATAATACTAAATAATAGGTCATAATAAATTGACAAACTATACCATTAGATATTCAGAAGTTATTAAAAGAAAGTTTTATTGTTTAAAGTTGGTTTGAGTTTGACCATAATGGCCTAACATTATGGTAATATGTTTGTTTTATGTACGAATCTTGTTCTTCACTTTATCAGAATCAATTCAATGGATAATAATAACATAATGGATACTTCAATGCATGTAATAATAATAGTGTATCAAGCCACAAAGTCATACAGTAATTTTAAATTGAAACTTTGTGTTATAGAGAAATACCAATTTTTAATGAATGAATTTACTACAATTTAAATTTGCAGAGCCCCACGTTCTTTGGGAGCCATTTCTTCTCTAACGATTATTAATCTTTGCTAATTATCTGCATGGATTAATTACTCATCAATTATTAATCTTGGATATTAATTAAAGATTTATGTTGTACGTTAAATGTGATACATCTAAAAGTTGTTCCTATTCGTCAGATTAGACTCACCACAGTGGTTAATTAAATACGATTATGAGTCTGTTAATCGGACGTCTCAATGGTCGAGTTTGTTGTGTCCATTGATATTTAGCATACGTTGTGAGTCTTTTAGTGTAATACTTAGAATGAGATGCATCAATAATAAAGGTTAAATTTCAATAATGAACGCACGAATAATATAAATTAACTACTTATTTATTACACTTGTTAATTAAGTAAGTGACTATATCCTGCAATTACATACACATTAAAACACATGATATAAAATACAATTTGTACGATGTTTCCTGAAAACATAAACACATGGTACATTCAAATGCAGTAAATAATGTACATATACAAAACATATACGAGCAATAAACAATCAACAAATATACTTATCCCTACCTAAATGCGTTCATTATTCTCAGATGATGCATTACGTTAATGTTATTTTATAGATTTTATGATTCATATGATTAAGATATATAATCTCTTGGGGTTTGTTCTTTGAAAAGAGACAACAGAACAGTAGTATATACTACTAAGATTTAATAGACATAAAGCTTATCTTTTGAGAGTGTTTATCCAATATTCCGCTGTTGTGAGAAGACATCTTCTGGATGATTCGTCGAGGATCCTAATCACTGTTATGAGGAGCACTAATCACTTCACTTCACTAAATCTCCACTCCCGTTATGTGTATGGTGTTGTGGTACCCCGCTGATATCGGGTGTCCGGAGTTCAAATATTGAGGTGTTAATATTGTCATTAAGCTGAAGTGTTCTGAAAGTTTGCCGTGTTCGTGTACATGGTTAACTGTTCCGTCTAACTGGATGTAGCGCGTACTGTGTGATTAATTGTTTGATACAGTTCATTCAATTAATCGCTCAACATAGTGACACATTGTAATGTGAGAGTGTTTGAAATGTCACTCACTGTTCTACTTTGAAATGTTAATTATTTGTTTTATTATGTTCGCGTCGGTTGTAGTTTCAAGTCCCGTGCGCACTTATAGTTTATGTTTGTCGCACAGAATTGTGTGTAAGTGTGACTCTATTGATGTCTATGTTCACTTATGAATTCACTAAATTGTGAATTCGGTCGGTCGCACAAACTGTTTCTATCACGGACTGTATTACTGTTCCGTCCGACTATAATCAACCGTCTGACTATCGTGCGTACTAACTTTTGACTATTAATTGCGACTATCAACTATCAACTGCCAACTATCAACTATCAACTGCCAACTATCAACTGCCACTCCGCGCCTTCGCCAAACAGTTTTATTGAAACATCCTACCCATAAGTCTAAGTTTTTGGATTTCTACGCCTTCTCGGATTCGTGATTGGTCGTACAAATTCCTACTCTTCTGCAGATCTCATCCTCTGTTTCACGATTCGTCGTCCGAACCCTTCTTACTCTCTCCACGAGCTCTCCTAGAAGATGCTTGACGCTGGTTGGTCGTCGTCATCCCCGGAGTGTTCCATGTGACGAGCGTGGTACGGATTCTAAGAAACTAGGGCAATTTCCTGGCCGTCTGTCATCCTTTGTTTAGACTTTCCCTAAGGTTCTGACCGATCTTTTGTTAACAGACTCCAGAGTCCTGGTTAATTGTTTAAGTTACTCGTTGTTCGTTCCGCCGATTATCAACCCTTCGTTGGCGTCGTTCTGGTCGATCTCTACACTTTCCAGTCGTAAATCTCAGTAAACTGTCAAAGGTTTGTTTTCATGGTGTGCAGGATGCACTGGAAGTATTCACTAAGTTGCGTCTATTGTCTATTTGTTCATTAAAATTGCTCTGTACTCCTTTGTAACATAGTAAAGCCTTTCATAATTGTGCTCGTACGCTTCACATCCACAGCAGGCGTTCCATCTCGATTCCGCGTAATTCGGCAGCTGGACGAAGTCTTTGTTTCAGATTGTTGGGTGCTGTAAATTGTGACAAACTGCGAGCTGTCAGCGACGCCCTGAAATTCTTATTGTGTGCTGTACTTAGACGTTTTTTCTTTGTCCTCGCACTGTCGTCGGGTTTGACGTGCCCCTGATTCGTCATTATTTACGACCTGTGCTTGTGTCTGTCGACTTGACTGTGGGAACGTGCCACTTGATCGAGGAATTAAAATTTTTTAAATTTCGATCACTACATTGTCCCCAAATTGGATTGCATGTTGGACTTCGGGAGACATCTGATCCAATTTCTGCGCTCTGTCCCAGTCGTGGATGTCTGCTTCGGAATGGACATGGTCGACTGACATCTATCTCTCGTAGGAAGCAATTAGTTGTTATTCCCCATCTTGATGTTTTATATGGTCATATGAATTTATTGCCGCTCATCTGAGTGAAATGAACGCATTTTCTACATTTTATCTGTCCACATGCGGACTGTACAATACGATTTCAAGTAAATAATTGAATTTAAGACATAGACATTTGTCCATTTGACAGTTTGTTTAGTTATCGTTTATATACAATGTAATAGGTAAGCTGTAGATTAGCTAGCCATTAGATTAATCGATCTTATGTTGATGACCTATATAGCAATAAAATAATTTTAAAATTGTTATTATTATCTCAAGAATACAGTTGATACTAACAAAGATATACATATGATCAATTCGTAACATATTATAAACGATTACATTGATAATTGAAACATACATATTAACTAAACAATTGAGGAATCAGCATACTTCATGATGCATACTCAAACGCTTACTCTTAAAGTTATAAAACAATCGTCCATTTTGAATTATTAATTACATAAACAAATTATTCGAATCTCTACTTTTTAACAAGTTATTATCATTCATAATTATTAATGTCTTTAGTGTCCTGTGTCATAGTATTACAATGTCCTTCTGACACATGGTACACTTCAACAAATCACTTTATGTATATGTTGATGTTTACATGCCTAATTAACATAACGAATGACAAATATATGATGATCATAAACACAGTTAGCATTGAAATACTGGCTAAACACAATATAGTAAAATGCACATCATTATTTGGTTAGCTGGACTGGCCGCGCGAGCAAGTTACCTAACCTATGTCTTCTGCTAGTCGCCGGGAGTCGTCGCTACCACTCGTGTTATCTATACTTCCTTTCGCTGGCTCATGATACGCTTTAATTTGCCGTACGTTAAATTTCCCTCTTATCTTTCCGCTATCGCCTATATAAATTGTCGTTAACATATTTATAGAATTTAGTTAATTTAGGGTCTATATTTCCCCCTTTAAATCTAGTGATGATCGCTTTTAGCTTATCGTCTTCCATCTGGTGCTTTCCAATATTTTGGATTAACTTCCGCACTTCAAGTCTCATTTTCACGGTTATGTGGTTAACTAAATATTCATGTGTGTTGTCGTGAATCTCTTCGAATTTTGCATCGTGTGGATACCTACTTAAGATGTCGGCTACGATGTTTTCCTTACCCTTGCAATGAATTATGTCGAACTTATACTCTTGCACTGCAAGAATCCATCGTGTAATCCGAGAATTATTTAGATGGCATTTGTTTAAGAATGTCAACGCCTTGTTGTCAGTGATGATTGTTAATGGTTGCCCGAGAACGTATATTCGGAATTTTTCTAAGCATCGGACAATACTTAAAAGCTCCTTTTCCGTAGTATAGTAGTTCCGCTCAGCACCTTTGAATGTCTTACTAGTGAAGGCGATTACGCCAATCTCCCCGTCTTCATCGAGCTGGTAAAGTTGTCCTCCGTATGCATAATCACTTGCATCACATTGTATATAATACCTCTGGCCTGGGCGCGGAAATCTCAAAACTACATCGTCAATAAATAGGTTTTTGACTCTGTCAAAGCAGTCGTTTAATTCAGCCGTCCATACAAATTTGTGATCCTTCTTCAATAATTCATGGAGGGGTTGCGTTGTCTCCGCATATTTGCTTGTAAAGCGGTTATAGAAGTTAGTGAGGCATAGGAAACCCTTTAACTGTTTCTGATTCTTGGGCTTAGGGAACTCCATAATGGCTTTCACTTTCTCTTCCGTAGATTGGATGCCGCGTGTTGTCAGTTGGTATCCAAGATACGATATTTCTTTTCTGAAAAACCGCGACTTATTTAGGTTGACGGTAAAGTTATTTTCATTTAGATTATTTAACAATGCCTCTAAATGTTCTAAGTGTGTTTGAACATCGTCAGAATAACATAGACAATCGTCTACGTATATTAGTGTGTTTTTCTTAACATTTTCATTTAAAACCGTATCCAATCCGCGTGTTAGTGCCGCAGAACTGGTACTAAGGCCGAATGGTGTGACGGTGAATTGGTAGCACCTTCCCTCATACATGAACGCGGTATACTTCCTGCACTCCTCCTTCAAAGGTACTTGCCAAAAGCTGCTGGACAAATCGACAGTAGATAGATATCGCATCTCGCTACATCTTGCCAAGATTTCGTTTATTGGAGAAACGCCTTCATAGTCGGGAATTGTAACGCCGTTTATCTTTCTTGCGTCCAGGCATAAACGGACCCTTCCATCTCTTTTAATGACTGTTACGAGTGGATTTATGAACGGGCTTGTACATCGTTCAATCACACCGTATCGCAGCATTCTATCAATCTCGTCCTTTACTTTCTTCTGATAAGCAAGTGGTACAGGCCAACCCCGTTGAAAGTAGGGCGTACTGTCCGTAACTTGAAACTCATGCTCGTATCCGTCTATTCTCCCCGGGCATTCCCTAAACACTCTTCTATTCTTAACAAGTATTTCCCTCAAATTTCCCAATATTTCCTCGTCTTGACAGTCCATGCTTGATATCTTCTCGTCGATGCTCCTCAAGATTTCTTCTTCTTCTACATTATCCATAAGTTCCATGTTCATGATGGGTACGGCGTGCACCTCTTCATCAGCCGCATTCACTATTTCTATTTTCTTACTCCCGATGTCGATACGACATCCTACCTCCTGTAAAAAACTTATCCCTAATATACATTGTTTAATAAGGTCAGGTATAATTAAAAAGACACACTCATTTTTGATCCCGTCAATTTCAATGTCGCATTGTATTTGTTTTCTAATTAACTTGGACTTGTTCCCAACAGCACTAATGATTAGAGAGTTCGTCATGGGTAAAATTTCATATGGTTCAATGTCCCTTTTGTTTGCGTTGAACCACGCTTCTGATAACCCATTGATAACTGAGCCGGTGTCGACAAGTGCTAAAACTTTAATGTTATTGTTGAATTGTATGACTATTTCGGGGCATTTTAATATCTGTTTAGTGATGTCCTCGTCGTATTCGTCCAGTAGGTCATCCCTTATGTCAGGTACCAAGATATTGACATTATTAGTGGGGTTGTTTTTGTTGTCAAAAACTATGTCGTTCGTTGTGTAGGGGTTTTTTTTTTTTTGCTGTTCTGGTCATTGTTCGACCTTGAATTGTTGTCGTCGGTGGCATGACTTGTGCTCGGTTTGGCGTTAAAGTATTCGACAGTGTTCACCACTCCGTGTGATTTATTCTCGTAACGGTTACCGCCGTGCGCCCGTCCTTGCCAAACTGTTTTCTCTCACCCTCGTTTTTGTTGACAAAGTTACTACTGGGTCGATCGACAGTTCCGGTTTCCCTTTCGTTCGCTACCCTATATTGCGTACGCCTATTGCCTGCGCTGTTTGATTGAATGCTAGTGTATTCAGTGATCAAGGCTTCGAAATTGGGTATGGTGACGATCCCGCGTGTTATAACGGCGATCTGCAAGTCCCTTCCAAAGTGCCTCGAGATTTTTCTTATCAGTTGGCGGTCGGTCAACGCTAGAGTTAACTGCCGACTCTCTAAAAGGATTCGTTCGACGTACTGTATAGCCGTGACTGGTCCCTGCCATTCAAACCTGCCGTACTCGAGGTTGTCGCGGATAATGTCCTGTCGTTCCAACCCCCAATACTTCAATGTGAATGCCTCCTTGAATTCTTCGAAGGTGTTTATCTGGTCCCGGATCACACGCTACCATATACTTGCGTCCTTCTCTAGGTGTTTGCCGATCCACCTGATGTCGCTGCTCGGGTAATATGTTTCTTGAAACTCCGACAATTCCTTCAGGAACTCCATCAGGAATCTGTCGGTTCCGTCATACTTCAGCTCCACCTGTACTTGTCCGTTGACTGTTCTGTGAGGCCCAGACTCCCCATCGGTGATCTGTCGCCGCAGTCTCTCTACTTGACACCTGAGTTCCTGAATGTGGGTTGTTTTCTCTTTGACGTTTTCGTCGAGCTTCTGTTCGGTCGTTTTTTGTCGGCCGTCTACTTCATCAATTTTCTGTTGCAATGTGTGGTTGGCTTCACCTATCTCTTGTTGCTGCTGTCGAAGTGTGTGATAAAATTCGGTCTTCAGTTCTTCCTGCTTCTTCTGATTACTATTGATGTGTAGTTCTAGCTTATTATGGACTTTCTTTATACTAGATTGTGTGGTCTGTGCAAGGTTTTTAAGTTCTTGGTGGTCCGACTCTCGGGCTTCCCACACTTCTTCAAACTTCTTATTGGTGTCATCTTTTATTTCTCTTGTAGCATCCTCCTGTTTCTTCAAGACTTCGCTTATCTTATCGTCGCAACTGGTCTTATGGTCACGCATTTCCGATCGTATAAGCGTGAGCTGTTCGGCCATCTGTTGCTTGACGTCCTCTTTGTGATGATCTAATTTTTCTTCTAGTGTGTTGAACTTCTCGTTTTGTTGATCGAATCTCTGATTGATTTCTTCCTTCTGTTGGTCGAATTTTTCGTTGATTTCTTTTCGGTTTTCTTCTAAATTTTCTTTGATTAATATGAGACTTTCGCCTTGTGTGCGCATGAAGTCCATCAACAGTGAACGTAGTGATGCCTCTTCATGTGATTGCTGGGACTCCTGTGGTTGTTGTGACTCCTGTCCCCGCGCTCTGAACTCTGGCGTCTCCTCAGTCATATTTGGTTCGACTGAATTCTCTTCGCCGTTGTCGGGTGCGCCCAACTGGTTGTTAACGTCAAAGTCCATGCTGTCAGAACTACCGCTAGCCATTTTAGCCTTGCTTCGCGTTATCATTTACCAGTCAAGCTAACCTTACACTTATTTAATATCTTATGTACTATATTATTGTAATTAATCTAAATACTACTGTCTGCTCTCTTTTGCCATGCGATGGGCGCCATTTCTTTTAATGAATGAATTTACTACAATTTAAATTTGCAGAGCCCCACGTTCGTTCTTTGGGAGCCATTTCTTCTCTAACGATTATTAATCTTTGCTAATTATCTGCATGGATTAATTACTCATCAATTATTAATCTTGGATATTAATTAAAGATTTATGTTGTACGTTAAATGTGATACATCTAAAAGTTGTTCCTATTCGTCAGATTAGTCTCAACACAGTGGTTAATTAAATACGATTATGAGTCTGTTAATCGGACGTCTCAATGGTCGAGTTTGTTGTGTCCATTGATACTTAGCATACGTTGTGAGACTTTTAGTGTAATACTTAGAATGAGATGCATCAATAATAAAGGTTAAATTTCAATAATGAACGCACGAATAATATAAATTAACTACTTATTTATTACACTTGTTAATTAAGTAAGTGACTATATCCTGCAATTACATACACATTAAAACACATGATATAAAATACAATTTGTACGATGTTTCCTGAAAACATAAACACATGGCACATTCAAATGCAGTAAATAATGTACATATACAAAACATACACGAGCAATAAACAATCAACAAATATACTTATCCCTACCTAAATGCGTTCATTATTCTCAGATGATGCATTACGTTAATGTTATTTTATAGATTTTATGATTCATATGATTAAGATATATAATCTCTTGGGGTTTGTTCTTTGAAAAGAGACAACAGAACAGTAGTATATGGGCCATTCTCCAGTAAACGCATTATTTTGAAGTAAGTTTTTTTTATTTATTTTTTTTTTATTCTAGTATTTATTTTTTATCCAGTAGTTGATAAACCCTTTTACATTAATGGGAAAAATAAGGGTCACAATGTTCATACATTATATTTTAAGATTTAAAAAAAAAATTAGATCCCTCATAAACGGAGGTGACCTGTTGTAAATGGAGGTGACAATGAAGTAAATAAAGACCTTTTCATGTTTATAGATGAATTGTTTTTATTGTTGGAAATATGGTAGATTAATTATTTATATATATATATATATATATATATATATATATATATATAATAAGATAAAGTAAATAAATGTACAAAAAATTGATTTTTTTTTAACGATAGTCTTTGTGTTCACATTTCAGTCACTTAAAGAAGGTCTTCGTAAATGCTTAAATTATCTGCAAATTTATAGGCCCCCCTTTTGCACTTGATAGGTTTATTTAAAACAATTATGACATCATCTACACTAACACTTGCAATGTGTTCCTCAACTTCTGGAAAACCAAACTTTTCTCCATTTCTTCTCATGTATTTAACTTCTAGATCATAATCATCTTTGTTAATAGAGAGAACTTGAGCAATGTAATGGTATATCTTTCTCTTTCCACACAGCTTAACCAACACAAAATTGTTTACTTCAAACTCTTTACTCAAATCGTCTGCTTCTGGGGCCTTATTGCATTCGGACGCGTCACTATCTGATGAACTATACACCTCAGCATACCGAAACTTGTGTTTCTTGACAATAGCTGAAGTAAAATTAAGGAAAATCAAATTATTGTATAGTGAGGTTTTTGTAGTTTCATTCTTATTATTGCTTGTTCTCATTTGCCCATCCCAATATCATCACCTAGTTGTTATATGAGTGAACCTCTTCGTACATACACATGCAAACAAGAAACAGGCTACAACCAATATAATCTCACTAACTATAACCATTCAAAAAAAAACTTAAATTAATTTTTTCTGTAAAAAAAAGGATACAAGGCTCCTCAATATGAACGTGAATTCGTCCTAAATCGTAGTGACTGCATTTCTCTTCAGGAAGACATTCTTCACAGCTTAGGCGTCTCACTGAGAGAACTGATGGCTTATTTTTTGACCATGTAATTTGGTGGGCTTTCATTGTTCCTTTGAAACATGGAATCTGTTGAGGAATAAGTTTTTCTATTTCTGAGATGCAGGAACTTTCAATAATAAAGAGGCTAACACTTGGGCAATTCTTTTCTAGAAGAGTAATCATTGTTTGAAGATTATGAATATCGTTTCCTAATGCAACTAATTTATCAGCTGTGCGCTTGAGGTACCCTCCAATTCCATCGGGGGCACCTTTTCCATGTCCAGCTTCTGAAAAGTGCCATAAAATTGATGCAACCTCAGGCAGATGTTTTGTTAGGAAAGTTCCAATAAGATGAAACATTTTTCGATTGCGGTACTGAGTTGCAGGACCGTCACTCATGAAATGAGCTGTTTTCAGTGAAGGAATGAGTGCTCTTGCTTTTTCCAGTACTGGCATAAGATGAGCACATATAGCAGGAGGGCTATGCCTAAGATCATCAGATAGTGTGCAGAAAGAAATATTTTTGTTTTCTGTTCCTTGTCTGAAGTAAATAACCCCCGTGTGCATTGTAATTTGAGCTTTCGATCCTCCAAAGTGTGCTGATTGAATCTCACTAGCATATTTGCACTGATAGTTCTCAGAGAAATCTATGTGAATCAACACTTCATCTTGAGAAAGATTTTCCTTCACGGATTTTGAAATAGTATACTGATGCCGTATGTTTGAGCAGTGTGACATGAACTTTGGTAGACTTGTTTCAAGAGCGTTAAGTAACTCACTCTTGGAACATGTAATCGTCTCTTTTCCAATTTTTTGACAGAGCTTCTCTTTCCCTTTCACAACGACTTTTTCTCTTTTTGTTGACCATTTTTCATAGTTAATCGTGTCTTCAGGGTCAAAATTCTTTAGGTTTAATTTTTTTAGAATGCATTTATCACACTTTCTTTCCATGCATCTTTCATTTTGATTCTCACAGCACAGCCTGTTTATTATGTCTTCATAGCTACGTTCTTCTATCATTTCAAGGTTTTTTAATTTTTTAATTAATAATGACACGTTTTCGTGCAAAATGCACATACACGTGTTTCTGTTTTTTACATCCGGAGAAATAATCCAAAAAGGCCGAAGCTTACAGAATGTTGGATAAGTGACAGAGACAGCAGGGAATTGTTTAGAAAATGTATGATATAAATTTTTTAGAGTATCATTAAGAAACCTTTTCTGCATTTTGCATTTATTCTTCGTGACTGTGTCTCGTTTCCCTGGGCAAAGCCTGCTGGATTCGTCACCAGAAAGAAATCTCTCCACAGTTTTCTTCAGATCAAACATTTTTTTATAATGGTTCTGCCATCTCTGATCTGGAAACTTCTCATTATTTGCTGTTAATCTCTGTGATGACAAGCGTTTAATATGTTCTAGGCATCTGTACTTTTTTATTATTTTCCCTGTAAGTGCAGAAACGATCCTCCTCTTCCTGTTTAGATTTGTTTCCATCGTTAAATTCTCTTTTATCTGTGCGCTAAGAGCCTCCCCAAATAACAGTTTCCTCCTCACAAGTGGATCAACAGTCTTTGCTTTACTATGGATCAAAATTTTATTAACTTTAGTATTTGGTGTATCATTTGAGTCTGACTGTTTACGACATTTACTAAGAGCTCTTCGCAATCTTTGTTTATATTTTTGAGCCTTATTTTCTGCTTTCTTGACTTGTTCTTGCAATTTTGAAATTTTATTTTTTAATTCGTTTCTGTTTTTCCTTGATCGTTTTTTTGCACTTATCTTCCTTCTGTCATCGGATGTATTATTTTTCTGGTTATCCAAGACAAGTTCAGCATTTACATGCATATCATCTACTGAACCGGGGCTATCTGGAGGTGTGTTTTCTTCTAGGTGAATGTCAAGGTCTTTGGATAATTTTTTCAATCCTCTGTGTTTCTTAGTTCTTTCCCGCCAATTTTTACGTATGGCCTTTTTTGTACGCTCACTTTTTATTTCCGCAATCAATTTTATTTTACCTTCAGCCTTTCGTCGGTGGTAACGCTCTCTTTCCTTTCTCTTGTATTTACTATACAGTTCTGTATCATACCGCATTGCCTCCCTACGTTTTCGCATAATTTCCTTCATTTTTTTATTCTGCTCCTGTTTTTGTTTAACGGTTAATTTTTTATTTGTTTTTCCCATCATCTGAAAATAAATTATAATTTGGTAAATAATACCTAAATGATCAAGGAAACCCTTTGAGCCCCTATGTTATACCCTATGCCTATACTATACTTATACGTACATTATACCCATACTCCTACGTGAACGTTTAGCATTTACATTTTTTTCTAATTTTGGAGTTTTAAATGTTCTCTCAGAAAGACGTAAAAAGTCTATGCTGCCCAATATCTGTTTTTTATCTGATATTATACTGCTGTGAAACGGGCTTGTTCCCCAATATCAATGTTCCCCAATATTAAATTTTTATTTTATGTGTAGTTCAAAACATAGACACTATATAATTAAAAAAGTTAAATTGAAAATTAGACTACATGTAATATGATACTACCCTATTATATGAAACAGGAAATAAATGGAAAGCATTTAGCGAATTAATCTTTACTATATGCCTAAATGCTGTGATATAATGTTAGATATGTCAACTCCTTTAATATGGTTGTCACCTCCGTTATCGTAGACAATAAACGGAGGTGACCATAACGGAGGTGACATTTTCATAAAAACCATGTGCTGTACTAAATACTATTTAAGGTTAGGAAATTTCAACTGGCCTTCAACAGTGCAATTAATGTGGCTATTCGAATACTATGACAACATACATACCTTTAAGTTCAAAATTTTTTTTTTACATAAACGGAGGTGAACAAAGATTATAACCTCACCTTATGAATGATAGTTAACAGTATATAAACAAACTACTAGCACAATTCACTCACTTCTAAGACACAGTATACGAGAGAAAGACACAAAATGGCTACCACTCAACTACCTTCTCAACTAGATCTGCACTCTACTGGATTTTATAGGAACTACATTGATCTAAAACGGAGGTGACATGAAATCCTGGGTACAAACTTTAATCACCCTAAAAAATCCTATACTTATTGAAAAATGTCAAAAACCTATATTAAATGTTTAGTTTGGTTATTCCTTTATTTAACCACAATATTATTATGACAAATTATTGGAATTTCAATGCCAATAACCCACTTATAACTTCGAGTGACGGGGTGGGTACAATAAACGGAGGTGACATATCACGCTCCGTATTGCTAAAAGATATTTTTAAAAAACAAAATTTGAAAAAAACAAATTAAAGTGAACAGTATTAGGAATATTTTAGTTTCCTAGACCACATAAAAAGTGAATATAATATGAAAATGTAACGAAAAAATATCAGGTACTGCAAATAATGCGGTTACTGGAGAATGACCCATATACTACTAAGATTTAATAGACATAAAGCTTATCTTTTGAGAGTGTTTATCCAATATTCCGCTGTTGTGTGAAGACATCTTCTGGATGATTCGTCGAGGATCCTAATCACTGTTATGAGGAGCACTAATCACTTCACTTCACTAAATCTCCACTCCCGTTATGTGTATGGTGTTGTGGTACCCCGCTGATATCGGGTGTCCGGAGTTCAAATATTGAGGTGTTAATATTGTCATTAAGCTGAAGTGTTCTGAAAGTTTGCCGTGTTCGTGTACATGGTTAACTGTTCCGTCTAACTGGATGTAGCGCGTACTGTGTGATTAATTGTTTGATACAGTTCATTCAATTAATCGCTCAACATAGTGACACATTGTAATGTGAGAGTGTTTGAAATGTCACTCACTGTTCTACTTTGAAATGTTAATTATTTGTTTTATTATGTTCGCGTCGGTTGTAGTTTCAAGTCCCGTGCGCACTTATAGTTTATGTTTGTCGCACAGAATTGTGTGTAAGTGTGACTCTATTGATGTCTATGTTCACTTATGAATTCACTAAATTGTGAATTCGGTCGGTCGCACAAACTGTTTCTATCACGGACTGTATTACTGTTCCGTCCGACTATAATCAACCGTCTGACTATCGTGCGTACTAACTTTTGACTATTAATTGCGACTATCAACTGCCAACTATCAACTGCCAACTATCAACTGCCACTCCGCGCCTTCGCCAAACAGTTTTATTGAAACATCCTACCCATAAGTCTAAGTTTTTGGATTTCTACGCCTTCTCGGATTCGTGATTGGTCGTACAAATTCCTACTCTTCTGCAGATCTCATCCTCTGTTTCACGATTCGTCGTCCGAACCCTTCTTACTCTCTCCACGAGCTCTCCTAGAAGATGCTTGACGCTGGTTGGTCGTCGTCATCCCCGGAGTGTTCCATGTGACGAGCGTGGTACGGATTCTAAGAAACTAGGGCAATTTCCTGGCCGTCTGTCATCCTTTGTTTAGACTTTCCCTAAGGTTCTGACCGATCTTTTGTTAACAGACTCCAGAGTCCTGGTTAATTGTTTAAGTTACTCGTTGTTCGTTCCGCCGATTATCAACCCTTCGTTGGCGTCGTTCTGGTTGATCTCTACACTTTCCAGTCGTAAATCTCAGTAAACTGTCAAAGGTTTGTTTTCATGGTGTGCAGGATGCACTGGCAGTATTCACTAAGTTGCGTCTATTGTCTATTTGTTCGTTAAAATTGCTCTGTACTCCTTTGTAACATAGTAAAGCCTTTCATAATTGTGCTCGTATGCTTCACCTCCACAGCAGGCGTTCCATCTCGATTCCGCGTAACTCGGCAGCTGGACGAAGTCTTTGTTTCAGATTGTTGGGTGCTGTAAATTGTGACAAACTGCGAGCTGTCAGCGACGCCCTGAAATTCTTATTGTGTGCTGTACTTAGACGTTTTTTCTTTGTCCTCGCGCTGTCGTCGGGTTTGACGTGCCCCTGATTCGTCATTATTTACGACCTGTGCTTGTGTCTGTCGACTTGACTGTGGGAACGTGCCACTTGATCGAGGAATTAAAATTTTTTAAATTTCGATCACTACAAATTAATTGGCCAATATCAAAATAGAATTCATTGTAAATCCAACTATTAAACCATCAGAGCACTGTAATAAATAGTAAAAGATGGTATAAATACTAATATATGCTTTATTTAAATGTCAGAAGCAACATTTTAATTAATTAATGGAATGTTAATGTGAATTGAAATGTCAAAAGCTACATGGAATGGCTTATGAGATGAAATTTTATAAAATGTTAAATTAATTATTAGGACACATACACCTACGCCATGTGAGGGGTCTAAATTTTTGTCTTGTTATAAGGAATATTGTATTGTAAACTAATTAGAGATTTATTATGTAATAGACAGGTAGTAATTGTAGCTAGAAGATGTAAAATTTTGTATCTTAAATAATTAAGATCATGTGACCTCCTAACCCGACGATTTTGACCAATGAGAAATTTTGGTCAAGCCGGTTGAAGGTATAAGGAAATTTCTTCACTTGATTGTTAGACTCGAAAGTATAAAGAACTAATCTATGCTGCTCTGTATAAAAAGTATATGATAGAGTCAAGTCCAAGTCAGAAGAAGAGTGAAAGTAAAATAATTAACAGTGTCAAACTAGAAGGAAGAAATAATAATAATATAATAATAAAACAAGAAGAAAATAATATCTCTAAAAAAACAAATAAAATTGATCTACCAAAAGTGGTGAGACTGAACATTATATACTAACACTAGTAATAATTATACAACACCAGAACTAAATCACATAACACTTATTCATCAGAACCAAAGTGAAAAGACCAATTCAAAAGACCAATTGCTACAAATCTTATACCCATACATGTTTGTAAGTAAGGCCGGTACATGAGTGCTGCCGAGGAGTTTGAAGTGTGTAAGGCGTATAAATTTTATCCCAAGCATTTGTTAAATGACCAGCTGAATTTTCATTCCAACACATTGTATGATACAGCATTGCAATTCTCTGAACGCCTGAAGCCATCACAGATAGTGCACAGACAACAATGACAACAGATGACAGTATGGATATTACACTGTACGGTGCCAACCATGAACTTTGCACGCTATTGTTAATTAGTTTTTTGTGTTAAAATATGTGTTGTGTCTTAATGTGTTGACGACCTCCAACAAGTGAAACGCGCCTGATGATAGAACATAAGTTCTGAAACACGCAGATTTACATTTTAAAAATTTATATAAGGAAGCCACAGGATGGACTAAGAAGGTAATACTTATTGATTTAGTTCATTAAAAGCATCCCTGCTTAGATATAATGACAAAAATAAAAACATCAGCAAGAAACAGTACACATAAAAGCACTGATATAGGAACAAAGGCATTTGCAAGAGCATACTACTGCAGAGTTGGGTTCTACTATGTGGAGGTGTGGGTGAATTATATGATCTCAGTGGGCAAGAGGTAAGATTATCTGTAGTAGATAAGTGGACTGCAAATGTAAAATAACAAATTAAAACAGAAGCTGAACAGTCAATGAAAAAACACCCTGTTTCAAATCAAATTGCTCAATAGATTGTGTAGCGGGACATTTCAGCCCACATAGTGGTTTGGGAGACAACAAATTTTATTTGTAATTCAAAAGTAGAAATCATAATGGTAGAGTTTTGTAACGATGCAGACAAGTGCACGAAATCGTATCAAGGTCAACATTGTAGACACAAAAACAACAATTATATTTAGCCAAATGAACTTTGACCGATGAAGTCACCAGTTACATAACAGCCAAGCCTGTAAAGACGTCACTTGGAACGCAGTGCGTAATTCGCCTCGCCTTGAAAACTGGTTCGTCATATTGTAATGGTACATATAACACTACCAACACCAAAGTACCATAAATAAGTTGAAAGCCACTACAATTAAGAATACCTACAAGGTCAAGCATACGATCATGGATAAAAAAAGGAAGTATCATAAGCCAAAACCAAGTGAATTAAAATGAAGACAGAATTACCAGTAAATGTGAAACTAACGAAGATGAAGCAAGACTAACGACGAGACAACATACATAATTACCCAATAGATCAAACAGTGAGAAGGACCAAATGAAAACAAAATTCAGAAGAAACAGTGAGAAGGAAACCCATGAAAAACAACATCGAGAAGAACCTATAAACAGTGAGAAGGAAACAAGGAAAACATCACCACGAAGAAACTTATTAAGAGTGAGAAAGGAATCAGTGAAGAGAAGAAGAAAATATCCAGATCAAACACAAAAAGGGAGACAACATGAATTATAATGAACTAACATATGCCAATAAAAGAATAATTATAAAAGAAGAAAGAATAAATGGAATAAGCAACATGATAAAAATCCCTAAGCTGTAAAACTGACACTGACCAAACTTATTAAGTGAATACCTTCCTTGACAATGTAATACAAACAATAATCAATAAGAGTCAATTACTGAACAAAAAGTAACAAAGAGAATGAATAATAATAGGATAAGTTCTTAGCTAAATGATGTGTAAACTTGAAAAGAGGACTATTTCCAAAACACCAATGACCAATTGTAAAGTGGAATTGATATTAGAAATAACCACTAATTACCAATAATAAAGACTGTAAAAGATAAACAAAATGTAATCTAATAATAAACAATAGATATACCAGTACTACATAAAGTCAAATAACTCAAATGTAATACAGAAATACAAAACTGACAGTAATCCAATATTGCATATTTAGAATGTAACATAACCTAATCTGGGCAACTAGTTTACACTAAAACTATAGAAAAATAAGGCCAAAGCAAGGTTAAACTAAAATATTTTATAATGTGACATAAATAGATAATATAAGGAATGTTTATTGTACAATAGATAATGTAATAAGTAAATATAAAAATTAAATTAATGTGATTTAATATAACTATATGCTTTCCATAGAATTGATGCATGATGCAACATAATTATCTTGTAAACTTATCATAAAAGAGTAGGAACTCAACTAACAACATTGAATGAGGCAGAATACTATTCAAATAAGTAAATTCAAGGATTATAGCTACCCAAATACTAATAATAACAATAATAATAAATAAACCATATTGACAGCTAGATGCAACTAATCTTGGTAACTTTAAACCAAAGCAATTATCAGTATAAATGCAGAATGAACTACTGCACAATAATAACAGTGCTATCAAAACAATGATAAGAGATAATCAAGCAATAATGAGAATAATTTGAAAGGATTACAGCCAATATAAAAATGTAACTTTCTAAAGTAAGTAAACTCACTTAACAAACTATAGTTAAGGTAATAAAACCATATGATAGAGAAAAAGGACACTATCAGAAGTGACAATGACCAATGCAGTATGCATAGGCCATAATAAAATGTTATTAACTATTAATGTTAGTATAATATTATTAATAAACAAAATATGTAACAGTAAGCATAGGACTTGAACCTATGAAAATAGATATTGTATAATAATTAGTACATAACCAGAAGGGAAAAGTGAATAATACTGTAACAATATGTTATCACCATGAAAATATGGGATAAAAACAATGTATTTAACGTATTAAATAACTTAAAAAGTATTATGAATTTATACCAAATGCGGTTTTATCAACCCCAAATCAGAACTATATGATGAGGATATGCAAATTACTCGTAATCAAAAAAAAAATAGAAACGATGGGAATGATAAAAATATCGTCAGTGTAATTATAGATAAGATAATTGACTTATAGGAAATAATTAAAAAGTGATGAGCCCTTGCGCGTGGGTATGTAACCGACAAATCATAATCTTGAACCCAGATACTGACGCTGTGGTAAGCGTCTATTTTGACGAATCTCACCGAGTGTACACGAAATGAAGACAATTAGCCAATCAGAGCTCATTAAAAAATACGAAGTGAAGAATGCCGACCAGGTAACTATAGCCAGTCTATTATCAACAACGAGAGCGACTCCACGTTAGCCGAACGTCCAGAAAAACGTGGGTTTGACAGCCAACAGCTGTAAAGACACAATCTAACCTCGAAACTTCGAGTGGAGGTTAGGTCAACCCGAGAAGACAGTGCAGTCTATTGTTAAGTGTTCTATTACGGAGTACATGCGTATAGGCGGTGAGTGAAGTGCATTTATGAAAATTAATTAAAAATATTAATTAATTATAAAAGTTAAAAAGTGTTAATTCTTCGAATCGACCGATTACGTAAGTATCAATGCAAATGACCATTATATTATACATACCAAATCATTCATAAATTATAGAATGCTAATAGCGAACATAATTTGTCTGAATTAATTGATAAATAACACGAATTCCAAAAGGAAGGGCACGTAGAAAAAATCAAATAAACAATGATCAAATTAAACGATTTTAATAACGACAATTTTAATTCTTTGATTGAATCAATTATGTTAGTTTAAGAAAAGACATTGAATGATCAATGAAGGGAAAATGAACCCTGACAATTAATAATCTAAAAATGTTTTTGTATTTAATTATAGTAATTGAACTCAGAGTCACACATGTGTGTAACCTAGTTGTATCGAATTAATTTGAATTACCTGTTTTATTTATATCCAGTCTTGGAGATTAATATACTAAATAAGTAACGCATCAAAGAAGCATAATTAATCAATTTTAAATAAGCAAGGTTACATGAATCTTTACTAACCTCAATTGTAAACAATGAACAATCGTTCATAATTTATGTTATGTTAAACCAACAATTAATGTTTTTATTCTCCGCCTACTCATAATCACAGTAGTGCATTTTATTATAGCTGTGTATCTTGCAGACTCAAAGAACCTACTAATGTTATAAAGCATTATAACCTAATTGTTTACAAACAGAAAATAATCGACTTGCCAAATGCAGTCATACCACCCTGAGCATTTAATTATTTTAAGAGTCCATGTTCAATTTAAATTATTTGAAAAAGGAAGACCAATAATACCATTGTAACCAAAACTATTTTACTTGAGTTAAATAAACAACTATTGTTTTATGAACAATTAAAAGTGTCGACCTTTATTAGAAAAAGTAGAATTACAGCTTAGGTGAGTAACAAGAGACGGTTGGTACCAGAAGCCAGAGCGGACATTCAAATTGAATGACTAACACCAACCACATTATCTAATATTTTCAACATATTACAACTGATAGTATCATGTACATGTTATGTTTATGTTAGTGTCTATACAGGAAAGTACCGATCAACTCACCGCAGCTAATAATAGAAGAGTCAACGCAACTTCTTCAGAATCGAACTCAAGAAATTGAACAAAAAACATTCTAAACAATTTAAACAAAATTAATAAACGACGTCAAAGAGTAAGTGAACCGATTTATTCATATCGGATTCAATAATAGATTGAATTAGGTAGAATAAATCAATAAAACAAAAAATTAATAATAAAAACAAACTGTTAAGAATAATAATAAAACAGACAACAAGAGCATAAAATAGACGATGATTTCGTCTAGTTACAAATTGACGCCAACAGCATGTGGCTATTAAACACGTCATACTATAAAGTGGCGAACAACGTTTGAGACGATTAATTAGGTGCAATCTCAACATAATTAATGGATAATAAATACACCGTACATTTCGTCATATTACAACATGGCACTCCATCACGGGGCTTGAACGGACACATATACCCGTCTAGTTAAATACGATAAAAGGACGTATTACAATGTGGCGCCCAACGTGGGGCTTGAACAGACAAGTATACTCGTCAAGTTATATACCATACAATACATTATATTACAACATGGCGCCCAACCTGCAGGCATTGAATTATGTGAAGAATACTTAACCTAATCAATAAAAATAAATAATCGACCTAATTTTTTGCGGCAGCTGCAAGTACACAACGAAAATGTCAGGACTAACAAGAACAGAGAGAGTGGACATGGATAGAATAATGAGAATATTGAACCCAAATAGTAAAGAAATAACACGACAAATGGAAAAGTAAAAGAAACAGATAAGAGATGAGTCAAACCAATTAAGACGCAAAATCAAGGAGCATTCCACAAAGCTACAAAGAATGGAAACCCGGCAGGAAAGGATGAAACGAAATACAGAGTTATTCAATAATCGAACAGAACGGTGGGAGGAAGAAGAAATGAACTATCGTAAACAGAGAAGGGAAGACGAGCGTAAAAGAAGGGAAGCATTCGAAGAAGAATTAAAAAGTACCAAGAAATTAAAAAGTGAGCAGAGACAAATAAATGAAAATTTAATGAAAAATAAAGACAATACCAGTGGAAATAATAAACAAATTAACGAAAAAATTGAGAACGACCATACCAAGAAGAAGATGCCAGAACCACTACAAGGAGATGTAAATAAAAATACCCAAGAACAGAGTATCGATAAGAATCATGAAAAGGAGGAAGAAATAATAAATACTAAACCAGCAATTAAACCAATAACAGAAAATGATAATAATAAATCATGTGAACCTTTAAATGAACACAGTGAAACCGTCAATGAAAACATTGAAAACCCCCATAAGAAAATAAATAATAATGAAGATATAACGGAAGTGAATCATAAAGACACCAAAGAAATAATAAATGAAATAAACCATTAATAATCATAGAGAATGTGAATAAAAACGAAGAACCATTAGCTAAAGAATTAAAAGAAACCAATAACACAAAAACGCGCCTGAAATGGAGCCTACCGCAGGTGACACCATGGAAAACCAACCCGAGACCCCCGCCAACAGAGGTGAGAGATTTCCAGGAGATGATGGTGAAAGATATGAGGGAACAATGTCCCCAAACCATAAAGAATAGCTTTGAGAAGGCAAGAGCAGAACTAATAAACGATATTAAACTATGGAGAGAAGAAACAATCCAACAATGGAGGGAAGAAATGAAAAATGATGGCAAACCGGCGATGGTAGAACCACCAAACGTGGAACAATTAAATAAGGAAACAGAAAATAAGAGTAAACCATCGATCGAAACAATCATAGGAAATGACGATAAAAACAAGGAAGAATTAAGTCTACAACCTGAAGAGAATGATGAGCAACCAAAGGACGAAGAAAACACTAGTACATTGTCATTTGAAAATAAACAGAACAGAGACAAAGAAAATATGATGCACATAGAAATTAACATCAAGGGAGAAAAGAAGAACCAAATAACTAAGAAAACAAAAGAGAAGAAGATGAAGATAAGAGGAATGATACGTCCCAAGAAAGTGAGAGTTACACGGGAAATATTAGAGATGACTAGGAGTGGTCAGTTAACTTAATTAACCACCCAACTGTTAACCACCGAAAAGCGAGTAATGGGAAGAAGTATGAAAAGAACTTCATAAAGATGTTCAGAGTGAATCACCATGCAACAGTGAGAAGAAACCTTACCAATAGGGTAGTCAAATTAAATACACCCAGAAAAGGGATATTTCTCAACAGATCAATGACGTCATCAATAATTGAGATATCAGGAACGCATTTGGAAAGCAAACCAGATGATAAAGCAATTGATCCAAAAAGTAATACCATTCGTAAGGCTACAAAAAGAAAATTGCAATGCCAGTCAACTGAAAAAGAATTAACAGAGACAGAATTAGTTCAAAACACTAAAACAGACATCAAATTAAAAGAAGCTTTGGTAAAAATGAAATGGAAGGACAAGATGATAGTGAGGTACATTACCAGTACTGAGAGCCATCTGAACACGAAGATGATCCCAACAACAAATGCACCTAAGACGAGTGACCATGGGTTAAGAACATAAACGCTTCGAGAAAAGGGACGAAAATTTTGGAAACGGACCAAAGCAAACCAGAGAAGATGATAATAATAAAGAAATAAAGATGAGACCAACGACTATTGGGTAAACGACGAATACAAGATTTCAACCATAATAAAAATATATTCCAGAATAAATGTTTAAACATCCAACATTTGAAGGAGTAGAGGAGAAAAACACCAAAGAGAGTAATATAGAAGAGAAGCCTATAATAATAAAGGGAAAGAAGAAAAAACAATAATATAACAAATAGACAATGATGAGATAAACAATTATTGAATAAACCTAAGCTACTTTAAAAATGATTACTACCACAAGAAGAAAAAACCTTCCAAAATAAATGTAAAATAGCTAACATTTGAAGGAGTATAGGAGAAAAACACCAAAGAGAGTAATATATAAGAGAAGGCTATAATAAATGGAAAGAGAAAAGATAATATAATAAATAAACAACAATGAGACAAACAACTATTGAATAAACTTAAAATACTTTCAAAATGATTTCAACTACAATAAGAAGAAATATTATCCAGAACAAAATGTTAAAAAATCTGACATTTAAAAGAGAAGAGAAGAAGACCACCAAAGAGAGTATTATGTAGAGGAGATTATAAGAAAGGGAATTGATCAAGAAGAAGAAAGAAAAATCAATACAAAGAACATTTGTCACAAGAAGAAGAGAAAAATGAAGAGTATTTACACATGCTATTTGTCAACAACAATAACTAATAAAGATCTACAGAAAATAAGAAGGAATCCAGAAGAGTATAATTAAATATTGTACGATATTAATTGAAAAATTGACAGTCTGAAGGTACAACGGTTTCTCTTACAGTATAAAATTAACCTCTGGTGAGCTCTTTAGCAGAGCAGCATGTAGACTTGCTAGCGACAAATAATTAATAATAAAATGACTTACCGAAATCTCACGAAAGGTTGATCCTGACACTCAGGCAGAAACGTCTGGTTGGAAAGAGGATGGGTTACATGAAAAGGATTTCTACCTGCCGAAGAATCCGGCTCGTGGACGTGATCAGCTCAGTGGTTGGCGGATGACAACGGGTTCAAGCCCGGTGCATGAATCGGCTTTGCAAAAGCCATAGTGCCAACCTCGGAAACTTAATTATTGACCGGTTCGATATCCGAAATATCGAACAACGGCCCCCGTTGACCACAATGGATCAACAACCAAATACACCAAGAGAAATGGCCAAAATGCATTACAACAAAAATTTTTAGTGAACATGAACACTCTGAAAAATTACCCT
Source organism: Magicicada septendecula (assembly GCA_034769895.1). Lineage (NCBI taxonomy): Eukaryota > Metazoa > Arthropoda > Insecta > Hemiptera > Cicadidae > Magicicada > Magicicada septendecula. Next base: position 157,265,638 of record CM068372.1, read on the forward strand.
CCAACATAGGAGGGGGTCACATGCAAACACAAGAAAATTCCACACATACAACAAAACATGCAATTAATTAGAAAAACATGCCGAACAACTCCACCGCGGGCGCACCGACCAGGCGAGCAATCTGAAAGGTTTGGGCAGAGCAGACAAAACCCACCAACAAGCAATAAACAATGGCCCAGCCAAGCACAACTTAAAACTCAGCAAATCAACTTAGTTAACATTCCCTAGTTTTTTACATTTTTCCCCTTTTTTTTGTTCCCTTTATTTTTTATCATTTTTTTTTTACTTATTTTTTTTGGTTGGTGATTTGTTGAGCATCAATAATTCACAATAGACTAGCACAACGCCATGCCGGAAACATTCCATAATGTAAACTTCAATGCGGACAACAGCTGGAAGGAACCACCTGGGAAATCCCAGAAAAGTGTCAAGTGAGTCCCCAACACAATCATTAAGACTAATTCTGCTCACCCGAAAACAAGACAAACCCAATCAAGAGGCTACAGGCAACCTGTATAATTTAATAGCAGGTCGTTCAAAAGAACCTGCGGAAGTTTTAACTAAAACGCGACGAACAACCCCGTCGCTCCCCGGAAACACAGCTGAAACACGGCCAAGAGGCCACATCTGGGGAGGAGAATTCTGTTCCTCCATAACAACCAGGTCCCCAACTATTAAGTTTCTGGACTTAGACGACCACTTCGATCTGGCATGAAGTGCCGTGAAGTATTCCAAACGCCACCTTTTCCAAAATGCCTGGAGCAACGCGGCAATTTGTTTGTAATGGCGGACTGTCCCTTCATTTAACAAGACTTCAGCTTCCGGGGGCGCGGTAATGGGGCGGCCAACCAGAAAGTGACCAGGCGTTAGAGCCTGGTAATCACTTGGATCTGAAGATAGGGCAGTTAAAGGACGGGAATTTAAGATTGCCTCAATACGAATGCATAACGACGAAAATTCTGCTACAGTCAACGACCTGGTCCCAATCATGCGTTTCATATGAAACTTGGCCGACTGGACAGGCCTTTCCCACAAGCCACCCTGATGAGGGGCAGACAGCAGGATAAATTTAAAATCAATATGGTTGTCGACAGCAAAAGCTGTTATCTGAGCTGACATGTCACGATTGGAAAGAACATTTTTTAGCTCCCGTTTAAGTTCAGAGCGCGACCCCACAAAATTCCTGCCACAATCTGAATACAGTGTTTGAGGAGCTCCCCGACGACTAATAAATGCCTCAACACATCAATAAACTGTGAAGTAGAAAGATCCATCGCTACTTCAAAATGAACTGCTTTAGTGGCTAAGCAGATGAAAATACATAGATACACTTTGACTATAGGTGCCTTCTGAACAGCGTAAGCCCGTACCAAAAAGGGGCCAGCATAGTCCATGCTGGAAGAATAAAATGGAGGTGCCGAATTAACCCTAGGAATTGGCAGATGCCCCATTAACGGATTGGTGGGGCGAGGACGCGCCCTGAAACAAGGAAGACATTTCCAAATTATGGTTCTTATGACCTGACGTGCGGACAAAATCCAATACATTTGAGCCAGCTGAAATTGAACTTGCAGAGGACCAGCATGACCTAACCACACATGGGTGTGATGAATTAGCAACCCTACTAGATGGTGATGCTTGGGCAGTAAAACCGGAAAACGATTTCTGGTTACCGTAGAGTTGGTCAAGCGACCGCGTACTCAAATGAGACCAAAATCATGAATAAACGGGACCAGGCGCTGAATGCGGACCGGGAGTTGCTTACCTAAACGAATAGCCGCGAGCTCCTGTCCAAACACGCTGCACTGAATGTAGCGTAAAATATAGTTAACTGCCAACCTCTGCCAACCCACGGCTGTGGAAGGTTCAACCCCCGAAGGCATAGCCCACCTTAAGATAACTGAGGTAACCCCCACCACTAAGGGCCATGAGGACAAGTGATCGAACAATTCCACCCGGGGCTCCTGAGTAAGAAACGAAGAGACCTTGGTCTCCAAGGCAACATCTTGCACGTCGTGATTCGGTCGATAATTAATAGGGGGCCAGTGCCGAGAATCAAGCTTTAGCCAATCTGGCCCTGACCACCACAATGTCAACGACTGGAGGCTGGATACTGAAGTACCTCTAGAGGCCAAATCAGCGGGGTTAGAAACACCATGAACATGACGCCAAGACTTAGTATTGGTCCACTCGGTAATGGCAGCCACCCGATTAGCAATAAACGTTTTCAATTTAAAAGTAGGCATATTCAGCCAATCCAAAACAATCGTCGAATCTGTCCATAAGAAAATTTGACTCACTTGAAAACATGAAGAGAATAAGCCAACATAATGACAAACTACTTTGGCTAAAAGATGAGCTCCCAACAACTCCCAAAAATTGATAAAGTTTTAAGAGGTGCCACTTTAGTTTTAGAAGACACCAACGAAACCACCGGAGGACCAGAGTCAGTATAAATGGACAGATAAAGGACTGCCGCGTAACCCAACTGGGAAGCATCACAGAAACCATGTAATATGACCTTTTCAATATGCCCACCTTTAGGGAGGAACGGCCGAGAAATAGTGATTACCGAAAGATGATTCAGAGAAGACAGGAATTGACTCCAATAATCATTTTTAAGTTATCATTGAGAGGAGCATCCCATTCCAGCCCATGTTTCAGCCCAGAGTTTTTGGAAAAAGGCCTTGGCCCTGAAAATCACTGGCGAAAGCCAAACACATGGGTCAAATAATTGTGCCATCTGGGATAACACGACACGTTTGGTGAATTGTACCTTAGCATTACTGCAACAGGCCAAAGGAGGAAATGAGAAGCAATCGGTTGAATGGTCCCAACTTAAACCCAGAATATCCTTAGAAACGACAGAATCACTCTGAGCGGCTGATTCAGGTAGGCAGTCAGGTTGATTAGTACACCATTTTTTCAAATTGAAACCTCCTGACGATAACAACAGAATTAGTTCCTGTTGTAATTTGCAAAGCTCTGATTTTGAATCAGCACCCGCAGCAATATCATCAACAAAAATATTACGGCTAAGTACCGCCACTGCCGCAGGAAAATTAACTGCCTCATCCTGAGCCAGCCGCTGCAAGGTTCGCAACACCTGAAAAGGGGTGCAAGCCAGCCAGCCCGTAAGTAACGGTACGCAATGCGAAAACCCTTAGTGGGGCGGTAACCTCCTCACACCATAAAATACATAAGTACGCCGAGTCATCAGGATGCATGGCAATTTGGCGATACATTTGCTCGATGTCGCACGTGAAGACATGGCTAAAACGCCGAAACAAAGTCAAAACATCGGACAGTAAGGTCTGCAACTTAGGGCAGACACATAACACGTCATTTAAGGAAATCCCGGAGGACGTCTTCATGCTGGCGTCAAACACCACTCTTATTTTTGAAGTATCGCCTCTAACCTTAAAGATACCATGATGTGGGATGAAATATTTTGGAAAATTGGGGTCAGACACCAGCGACATGTGCCCCTGAGCAACATAATCAGTTATAAATTGCACATACTGGCTCTTAAACTGATTGTTAGACGCAAATTTCTTTTCTAATGCGAAAAACCGAGACATAGCTCCCTTAAGGGAATTTCCCAAAGTGTGAGAAGAGTTTTTAAAAAACGGCAAGTGCACCTGGTAACGACCCGACAGCAACCGACTTGTTGACTCCATATAAAACTTTTCAGCAAAGTGATCCTCTTCAGATAACTGGTGGGGCAAAGCTGGAGGCTCTTCGACCTCCCAAAACCGATGAACATGCTCAAGTAGGTTGGTTGTATCCGTTGATAATGTGGTGACTAAAGGATAAAAGTGGTGGAAATGACAGTGAAGCTGATGCGCAGACACCAGATCCAAAGGAAGGCCAGTGAGACCGCTAGCACAAGTCAATGCACAACTAAGTGAAATTGGGGCTCTACCCATAATGAGAAACCCAAAACGTGTCCTAACTGCAACAGGCAAACCTGCACCCAAGGGAATAGTCTCTCCCAAAAGAATAGCCGCAACAATATCGGCTCCAAACAATGCATCAATTGGGGCTGCTACATCGAAGGTAGGGTCAGCTAATAAAAGGTCTTTTGTAGCCTGCTTAACTTCAGGCAACACCTGGAACCTAGGTGAGTCCGATGAGATCTTAGGAAGAATTATGAAAGCATGGTTAGACGCCACAACCTCGCGTTTTAAAGTTTCCAAGGAAAGATGGCACACCCTTTTTGCTTTGGTGGCAATATCACCTACCCCATTGACACTTATTGAAGCGTCAAAACAAGCGCACTTTAAACGAGATGCACACGCTTCAGTGATGAAAGAAGCATGGGACGCGCTATCCAGGATGGTCCTAACTACGATATAACCACCATTGGGAGATGACAAGACTGCTAGATATGTGGCTATGTGGCTAACAGAACCCCTGCAGGATGGGGCAGAGACACGGTCAGAGTAGTGCTAGACAGATCAACTTGGTCAGCAAGCGATGACCCCGAAGCCTTGAGTTCAGCTGTTTCTGAAATCTGTGAACGAGATGGAGACAGACGGGCATTTTTGAAATGAAGTAAGGTGTGGTGATACTTAGAGCCACACGTTTTGCACCATCCCGAATGTTTATGTTGGAGGCACGAAATACAACATTTTCTAGTCTTAAGACTTTGAAATCGAGCCCTAGGGTCCTTACTCAGCCACGCCGGACACTTGAGAAGCACATGGGTCCAGGAATCGCAATGAAGGCAACGTGAATTAGATGAATCCCGTTGTGTAACCTCCACAGATAACGTGGACACAGCAAGAGGAGTAACCTTAGAAAAGGAAACCTTCTGAGTTTTCTGGTGGCTAGTGCTAGGAAGAGCAGGTAAAGCCGATTCCAAAGATGCCTGTTCTTTTTGTTCCGCCATGGCGGTTAAAAATGTCATAATTTCTTTTAGAGAAGGAAGATTTTCTTTGTCCGTAACAGACGCCTCAAAGCGTTCACGCAATGATAAATCCAGCCTTGACAATACAAAAGACGCATATATTGCTTGATATATATCAGCAATGTTTAAAGCTGACAATGCTGAAAAGTTAGCATTGAAGCTGTCTACCAATTTTCTAATAGACGCAGCTGATCTCATAGAAGCGGCTGGTAATTGAAGTAGATTGGTACAATAGACCCGGGCGGCCAAACGAGGGTTGTGAAAACGGCTTTTAAGAGTTGACAGTGCAAGCGGATAACTGTCGTCAACTATGGGAAGCGCGGCAACCTTCTCATAAGCCTCACCCTTAAGATGAGTCAATAAATATAACAACTTCTGCTTAGGGGTGAGGGCTGGACTTTCGTCCACTAATGTGGTAAACTTCGACCAAAACTCGGACCATCATTTGGACTGGCCATCAAAACAAGGTAAAGAAAGTTTCGGCAACTCATGAACGAGAACACCTGAGTGCCCGCCACTTGCCGATGAAGACCGACCGGAACCAACCGGTATCTCTGGTTTAGTTAGTTTTGACGCTAAAACGCTTTCCCGGACATAAATATCTTTAATTTGAGCTACCACCGAAAAAATGTGGTCCTCGTCCAATCCCTGGGGCTGGGGGCAATGACTCTGCCGATAGGTAAGGATCTACCTTACCTAGATCCTGATATTCTTCGGACAACCGGGATGCCAAGATACCGGCCTCAAGTTGATCCACGACTTTCAATTGCGGCAACCCTTCCAACTTATTTATTTAGTGTTGCAGCGCAAGTATTGCCACCGAAGTGGTCCGGTCAAAAGCTGCCAGCGACAATTTAGCAGGCATTATGATTTCAAGAATGTCGCGCAACCGACAACCACCCTGGATGAGAGAATTAGAAATTAAACAATATAGTCACGACCCAGACCTAGCCTAACAGTAATCAAGATAAATCAGCCTCTGAAACAACTAGTTTTCATAAACAATACCGAGCATAATAAATACAAAAGTAAATTAGTGCAAGGCAAAATACAATTTACACAATCCAAAAGGCTAAGAGTGCAAAACACAATAAATTACATACTCAAAAAACACGCAACAAATTAGTTTACACAGTGCAAAAGCACGAACAAAACACAAGTTGCACAAGATTAAAGCACATACGGTGCAAAATAATGGTACACAAAAGTGTACCCCAAAAACATGTATAATACCAAATAGAATAAGGGCACCAAAATACACGAATACACAACAAGGTACAATATACAAAAATTCAACAGTTAATGATACATTAAATGCAAAAATTGATGGCCAACATGTGTATGGACAGGTAATCGCGCATATGCAAAATATAAATGGCACCAAAAAAGGTAATAGCCAATTCCAGAAAAAATTGAATATAAAGGCAGGCAATACCGAAAAACCCGGATAACCTCAAAACAAATGTCCCCCACACGCCTTACACATTCGCAAGGACGTAACACGTCGACTTCACGTGTAAAGCAGACCATAACAGGACGGGTACAAACTTCTCAGGAATTGACCCAGTAATCAAACGATTACCAAAAAAATCATGGTGCAAAATTTTGAACACAATATTTGCTCACCCGGCCCACGCACACGTGACGAAACTGGTCAACACAACCCACAGCATTAAACGCAAAATAATGGTTCACATGCGTATCGTACCAACGTGCTTCCGTGCCACAGCATGCAAATGACGAACATTGATATAATTTGGAAACTAACAGCATGCAAAACAACCACGAGCAGGCACAAAAAACGAAACGGCACAGCACGTTGGTAATTACAATAAAAATCACACAGCCAAAACTGGCTTATAACCCATTTACTCAAACGGCCAGCAGCAACATGCAAAAAAATTACAAAACACGTGCTCCCATTCATAACGGCAAGCATTTAAATTGAAAAAACTAGCAACCTCATGAAACCTCTGGTAGATATAATATGTACGATATTAATTGAAAAATTGTCAGTCTGAAGGTACAACGGTTTCTCTTACAGTATAAAATTAAACTCGCTGTAAATATTATATTATCATGTTATATTAAGTTATTTTTATATTGGATTTTAATATTTTAAGTGTTTGACAAGTGTATCAAATTTAAATGATACACAATTATTTTTAAATTCTGATGATGGGACAAGGGTCCCGAAACATGTAAATTTTATAAAGATGCTGTTTCTGAAAAGCCGCAGACGGTAAGTTCCAATATATTTGATTGAACAACACGTGGCTTGGTATTAAACATTTGGGATTTATTCCTTTTAAACACAAATATAAAATTAACCTCTGGTGAGCTCTTTAGCAGAGCAGCATGTAGAATTGCTAGCGACAAATAATTAATAATAAAATGACTTACCGAAATCTCACGAAAGGTTGATCCTGACACTCAGGCAGAAACGTCTGGTTGGAAAGAGGATGGGTTACATGAAAAGGATTTCTACCTGCCGAAGAATCCGGCTCGTGGACGTGATCAGCTCAGTGGTTGGCGGATGACAATGGGTTCAAGCCCGGTGCATGAATCGGCTTTGCAAAAGCCATAGTGCCAACCTCGGAAACTTAATTATTGACCGGTTCGATATCCGAAATATCGAACAAATATAAATGGCAAAAGAGTGAATAACCCCAAGAGTGTTTTTTATTAGTCGCAAAGCGACTACTTATAAGTGTTTTTATTTAATGAATTGACTGAAGAAATATTCCAGCAATCATTTTCATGAGCAGAGATGATGTTCCTCTGATCTCAAAAAAGTTGTAGTATGGCCAGCAGAGTATTGTAGCCACAAGTGCCGCTCTGGGCTGCCCCAGCTCACATGATAGGGAAAAAATGTTAGGGAAACTAAATATTTAAGGGATAACACGACAGCCACGAAGATATTTAACCAGATTCCAGAATTATGAAGAAAGAGAAAATTTAATGAAATTAATGAAATTTAAATGAAATGAAGACAAGTATAAAAGTAGATAGAGAAATGAAAGCATCATATGTGACTAAAAAAGTGAAATGAAAGAAAAATTGATAATTTCTTCAATACTAAAGAAGAATCTCAGAAATAATCAATTCTAGTAGGGAGGCAATATGTAATGGTACATATAACACTAACAACACCAAAGTAACACAAAAAAGTTGAAAGCCACTACAATTAAGAATACCTACAAAGTCAAGCATACGATCATGGATAAAAGAAAGTATCATAAGCCAAAACCAAGTGAATTGAAATGAAGAAAGAATTACCAGTAAATGTGCAACTAAAGAAGATAAAGCAAGACTAACGACGAGACGACATACATAATTACCCAATAGATCAAACAGTGAGAAGGACATAATGAAAACAAAATTCAGAAGAAACAGTGAGAAGGACATAATGAAAACAACATCCTAAAGAAACTTATTAAGAGTGAGGAAAGTATCAGTGAAGAGAAGAAGAAAATATCCAGACCAAACACAAAAAAGGGAGATAATGTGAATTATAATGAACTAATATATGCCAATAAAAGAATTATTATAAAAGAAGAAAGAATAAATGGAATAAGCAACATGATATAAATCCCTAAGCAGTAAAACTGACACTGACCAAAACGTATTAAGTGAATACCTTCCTTGACAATGTAATACAAACAATAATCAATAAAAGTCAATTATTGAACATAAAAAGTAACAAAGAGAATGAATAATAATAGGACAAGTTCTTAGCTAAATGATGTGTAAACTTGAAAAGAGGACTATTTCCAAAACACCAATGACCAATTGTAAAGTGGAATTGATATTAGAAATAACCACTAATTACCAATAATAAAGACAGTAAAAGATAAACAAAATGTAATCTAATAATAAACAATAGATATACCAGTACTACATAAAGTCAAATAAATCAAATGTAATACAGAAATACAAAACTGACAGTAATCCATTATTGCATATTTAGAATGTAACATAACCTAATCTGGGCAACTAGTTTTCACTAAAACTATAGAAAAATACAGCCAAAGCAATGTTAAACTAAAATGTTTTATAATGTGACATAAATAGATAATATAAGGAATGTTTATTGTACAATAGATAATATAATAAGTAAATATAAAAATTAAATTGTGATTTTATATAACTATATGCTTTCCATAGAATTGATGCATGATGCTACATAATTATCTTGTAAACTTATCATAAAAGAGTAGGAACTCAACTAACAACATTGAATGAGGCAGAATACTATTCAAATAAGTAAATTCAAGGATTATAGCCACCCAAATACTAATAATAACAATAATAATAAATAAACCATATTGACAGCTAGATGCAACTAATCTTGGTAACTTTAAACCAAAGCAATTATCAGTATAAATGCAGAATGAACTACTGCACAATAATAACAGTGCTATCAAAACAATGATAAGAGATAATCAAGCAATAATGAGAATAATTTGAAAGGATTACAGCCCATATAAAAATGTAACTTTCTAAAGTATAGTAAACTCACTTAACAAACTATAGTTAAGGTAATAAAACCATATGATAGAGAAAAAGGACACTATCAGAAGTGACAATGACCAATGCAGTATGCATAGGCCATAATAAAATGTTATTAACTATTAATGTTAGTATAATATTATTAATAAACAAAATATGTAACAGTAAGCATAGGACTTGAACCTATGAAAATAGATATTGTATAATAATTAGTACATAACCAGAAGGGAAAAGTGAATAATACTGTAACATATGTTATCACCATGAAAATATGGGATAAAAACAATGTATTTAAAGTATTAAATAACTTAAAAAGTATTATGAATTTATACCAAGTGCGGTTTTATCAACCCCAAATCAGAACTATATGATGAGGGTATGCAAATTACTCGTAATCAAAAAAAAAAATAGAAACGATGGGAATGATAAAAATATCGTCAGTGTAATTATAGATAAGATAATTGACTTATAGGAAATAATTAAAAAGTGATGAGCCCTTGCGCGTGGGTATGTAACCGACAAATCATAATCTTGAACCCAGATACTGACGCTGTGGTAAGCGTCTATTTTGACGAATCTCACAGAGTGTACACGAAATGAAGACAATTAGCCAATCAGAGCTCATTAAAAAATACGAAGTGAAGAATGCCGACCAGGTAACTATAGCCAGTCTATTATCAACAACGAGAGCGACTCCACGTTAGCCGAACGTCCAGAAAAACGTGGGTTTGACAGCCAACAGCTGTAAAGACACAATCTAACCTCGAAACTTCAAGTGGAGGTTAGGTCAACCCGAGAAGACAGTGCAGTCTATTTTTAAGTGTTCTATTACGGAGTACATGCATATAGGCGGTGAGTGAAGTGCATTTATGAAAATTAATTAAAAATATTTTTAGTTAAAAAGTGTTAATTCTTCGAATCGACAGATTACGCAAGTATCTGACCATTATATTATACATATCAAATCATTCAGAAATTAAAGAACGCTAATAGTGAATCTAATTTGTCTGAATTAATTGATAAATAACCCGAATTCCAAAAGGAAAGGGACTTAGAAAAAAAAAACAAATAAACAATGATCAAACTGAACAATTTTAATAACGACAATTTTAATTCTTTGATTGAATAAATTATGTTAGTTTAAGAAAAGACATTGAACGATCAATGAAGGGAAAATGAACCCTGACAATTTATAATTTAAAAATGTTTTTGTATTTAATTATAGTAATTGAACTCAGTCACACATGAATGTAACCTAGTTGTATCGAATTAATTTGAATTACCTGTTTTATTTATATCCAATCTTGGAGATTATTCAGGAACATAACACTGAATTTAATAAATTATCATGATATACTAAATAAGTAATTCATCAAAGAAGCATAATTAATCAATTTTAAATAAGCAAGGTTACATGAATCTTTACTAACCTCAATTGTAAACAATGAACAATCGTTCATAATTTATGTTATGTTAAACCAACAATTAATATTTTTATTCTCCGCCTACTCATAATCACAGTAGTGCATTTTATTATATCTGTGTATCTTGCAGACTCAAAGAACCTACTAATGTTATAAAGCATAATAACCTAATTGTTTACAAACAGAAAATAATCGACTTGCCAAATGCAGTCATACCACCCTGAGCATTTAATTATTTTAAGAGTCCATGTTCAATTTTAATTATTTTGAAAAAGGAAGACCAATAATACCATTGTAACCAAAACTATTTTACTTGAGTTAAATAAACAACTATTGTTTTATGAACAATTAAAAGTGTCGACCTTTATTAGAAAAAGTAGAATTACAGCTTAGGTGAGTAACAAGAGATGGTTGGTACCAGAAGCCAGAGCGGACATTCAAATTGAATGACTAACACCAACCACATTATCTAATATTTTCAACATATTACAACTGATAGTAAGTATCATGTACATGTTGTGTTTATGTTAGTGTCTATACAGGAAAGTACCGATCAACTCATCACAGCTAATAATAGAAGAGTCGACGTAACTTCTTCAGAATCGAACTCAAGAAATTGAACAAAAAACATTCTAAACAATTTAAACAAAATTAATAAACGACGTCAAAGAGTAAGTGAACTGATTTATTCATACCGGATTCAATAATAGATTGAATTGGGTAGAATAAATCAATAAAACAAAAATTAATAATAAAAACAAAACGTTAAGAATAATAATAAAACACAAAACAAGAATCAGTAGGACCCTAAACATCGTCATATTACAAATTGGCGAACAACGTTTGAGACGATTAATTAGGTGCAATCTCAACATCATTAACGGATAATAAATACCCCGTAAAATTCGTCTTATTACAACATGGCACTCCATCGCGGGGCTTGAACGGACAAGTATACTCGTCAAGTTATATACCATACAATACGTTATATTACAACATTCAGAAGACAATAAGAAATGGTCACGTGACCCCCTCTCCATCTCAGAATTTGAAGCAGTTCATCTCGACCAGTTTAAAATTACTCCTTGTGCCGGCCGGTCACAAATAAAAGAGCCGGAACGAAATCGCGGGTGCACCCAAACAAAAATGTGAAAGTATCAACCAAAATCGGATCGGAATTGCAATAAATCGATTAACAGTTATGATGTAAAAGTACATTATTTCAGCAAAGTGCGGGAGACCAAGAAATAGCAGGAATGGTCGAAAGTGCGCAGTAAGATGGACTCACCTGTTGTAACCAGATAAGTAATAGAACGAGGCATCATATAATTTCTTCAGTCAGGCATAAATAAATTCAAAACCATTCTAAATTTTGTTGAAAGAAATGTTTTACTAAAATGAGCTCAAAATGGGAATATAAAATATGTACCGCATGAAAGTGTGCGTGGTTGTGTGAATGTAAAGAATCTATAATTAAGAAGTGCTGGGTTGTGATCTATGATATATATAATTTAAGTTGATGATTTATTATACTTATTTTGGTGGGAGAGTAAAATGTTGGTGGTAATAATTACTTTTAACTTGATTTTATAAATTGCGCTCCTCATGGCCGAATACATGTTTTCATTTTTTTCGAAGCATGATTTAATGTACAAGTGGTATGAGTAAAATAAAAGGGGAATGTCATTGGTAAACAAAAAAATATAAGAGTAATTTACTGAAAATAACCCGTTCTGCTATTTCCGTTCGCCTAACCGAACCTGGCCCAAAGGTAAGTAAATTTTATATCTCATTGTTGGTAACTAGTAAAGATGGCATCCGGACTATGGACGAATAAAGTAAACAAAATTAAATAATTCAAATGTAAAAAGAGTAAAGTATATTACAGTGTCGCTTTCCGAACAGGGACTTCGACATAAAATTTTTTAATTTTATGGAGAAGTAGGCCTACTGGGAAGAGCAGAATGGTTATTTGAGAAAATTTTTTTTTGTACGTAGAAATAGACGTAGATGACGAGAGTGTGAGATAGGGTTATGTTATAATATTATTTACATACGTGTATTATAAATAACAAAAATGAATACTAATGACGATAAGAACGTAGAAGTCAGCATAACTGACAAAACATTTACGAGTGAGATGGCGTTCACTCAACCCGTTAGCCAGATCGGTGAGTCTAGTGCCACCGAATCATTCGAATTAAATACAGTCCAATTAACACCCATCTCAACTCGGTATGAAAACAAAACAGATGAGATAACTGCCATGATGCAGTTACTGTTAAATAAATTTGATATGCAAAATAAAGAAACAAATAGTAATCTAAATGAAAATTTGAATAATTTCAAAAGGGAAATAAGAAATGAAATAGAGACACAAAATAAAATAGTTGAATCAATAAATCATACGTTCGATGAACAAAACGCAAGAATAGATGACATGATTAATAACTTTACAATGAATAAACGAGACAAGAAGCGGGAAGGAGATAGATATCGATTAGAGGAGAATACAGGTGAATCAAAACAGGTAAGTGGTGTTGATGATAATTATGAGATTAAAGTGGGGGTAGAAAGTGGTAAAGAGACCGATCAATTAAATTAAAATAAAGACGATCAGGTAACATATAATATGGTAAGTAGGGGTGAGAAAAATGATGATATAATTAAAATGTGGGGTTAGAGAGTAAGGTTGTGAATATTGAGAGTGCTGATGAAGTTTTAGTGGGAGTAGAATTTGATAATGAAGTGATAGAGGTGTTGATGAGTTAGAGAGAAAGTGTACAGAGGGTTTACAGGGAGAGGGATTGCAGGGGGTAAAATTTTCCCGTGGTGTTGTGGTTGTGGGTGAAGAAAATGCTTCACGAGTGTATTTGGGAGACGTATGGTCTACAAATAATTGTCCCTTGATTTTTTGTGCATCTGGTGGAGCCAGATGGTGTAATAACAAAGTTGTATTACCTTCTGTATGGGATGGTAGAGAAAGTGCAAGAAGGCGTTATGGTGAGAGATATTTAGAGAGACAGTGGTATTTAGATGGGGAAATAGAGTTGTTTAAGGTTGGTAGAAATTATAAAGAATTAGTAGAAAGGTTAGGTATAGAGAGAGTGGATAATGATATTGAAATCTTACCTTGTGTTGAAGCTGACATAGCAGCAGTAGATGATGATGCTGTTAATGATGAATTTATAACTTACCTAGAGTTAACTGCATGGAAGTAGTACTGTCAAGGTCACTCACTTTCACTGCTTCTCCCTGTTACCTCCACGCCCCTCGCCCAGCGTTGTTGCCGGCTAGTACAGTGTGTAGCGTTTTAGCAGTGTTATGAAAGCAAATTTCATACATCCACCTTATATTGCTCGTTTCAAATTTATTTATGCGTATCGCGTAAATGAATTTTTTTTATCAGGAATAATTAGTTGTGGGTAACATTACTCAGTTAAATTCTGGGCGCCAGTATTTGAGCTATAAAAATTTGTGTGAGTCGGCAACATATTTTTTGTTGTCGCGTAAATATCTACAGAATTTCTATCTTTACGTTTCTTCTCTTTCTTTGGCTTCTTTTGTTACGATTTGCAATTCTCTGAATCTACGATTTATACTGCACTGGTTTTTCTTATGTTGGAATCTAAAGCTTTTAGCAATACACACCCTAACTTTACGAAGTACCATTAGGTCAGTTATTTTGTGTTTTCCGTACAGTGAACTTACTTATTTAAAGTTTTACTGTTTTCTTCATGGGTGGTTATCCTACAGACTCACAGTTGTCTGAGAACGCTGACCTTGCCTGCTGTTGTCGCTTTAATTTTTTCATACTCACGGTCTTTTCCCTTTTGTAAATGAATCTATTTTTCTTCTCTGCACGGTCGTTCCTAAGCCACATGGTTCGGAAGTTCTGTTAGGTATATGTACACATTTGGTATGCAAATTGCGTATACCCTGTCGGCATGTCTTTTCAGTAAATATTGGTGTCTGACACTTTTATGAATGCCTTTGTCATTTTACACTCCCCTCAAAAATGTGTATGTTTACTGGCCACGCTACTACCTTTCTTCCGTTGCACAAAGTTAAATAGGACTGAGCAATTTCTGTAAACAAATTTGTTGCTGTTGTGGCAAAAGCCAATCCCATTTCAGTTACAGTACTGACTATTATTTATAATACTCATAAGGAATTCTATAGTTTATAAAATAAGGAAAATTTTAATTATAAAATTTGTAAGGACAATTCATAAAATATAGAATTATAAATTTAAATTCTATATTTAAAGATTTATAATATATTAATATATGAATAAGGAATTTTAAAATTATTTCATGACGCATTTGTATTTGTTGTTTATAAAATTATCCTCATTTTCTTAAGACATCCAACTCGTTTCACGTTTATACATACGATTATTTTTATGCTACTTGTGCATGTAACATCTTATAGTATAGTTCTAATTTTTTTACTTAATTATTAATAAGCAGTGCAGGAAATAAAAATAGAATATTTTTCAGAGTCACGAATAGTGCGGTGTCTCTTCAATAATTAAATGGGGCAAGCTTAAGACTCAGGATGCGTATGAAAATTCGTTCAAACAAACTATAGCTGACGCATCGCATTGAATGTTATGTATAAGTTACGGAAATTCATTATTAATTAATTATTAACAATGTATTAATTGGGATGTAATTATTATTAAGAATTATTGACAATGTATTCTAATGTATGTATTAGAAACTTTCTCCCTGTAAAATTTTACTTAAAAAAATACAGTAAAACGCAAGTTAACCTTACATTACACTATCTTACAAAACCAGAACAACTGTGTGATACTCGTAAGATTTTAAAAAGGTTTTTTACTTTAAATAACATTAAATTTTATCTATACAATTTCTGCAGTAGGCATCTATGAACCTTCAAAATGTATCGTTGTTTTTTCAGTCTTCTATTGTCATTGATTTTAGAATGTTCAACAGTTTAAAGCACAAAAATGATATTAATGGAAGCCTTATTGATAACAACAAAGTAAATATTTAATTTAAAAATCACTTTATATTCTTTACATTAAGTAGGCCTACTTACTAGTGTAGCATTTTTCGGAAGAAAGGGAAACTGTTGCTTAGTGGTAACGCTGTAAGTAAGCGGTGTGACCTTGACGATACTACTTCCATGCAGTTAACTATAGTTGTGACAGATTATACTAAGGGCGACATGATTATACTAGATGGTTACCACTTATATGATCTAATAATATGGAATAATCCTGTTGATATTGTGGAAAAATATGAGAAGTTAAATAGTCATTATATTGATAGAGGTAATATAATGTATTTAATAAAAAATGATTTGTGTAGACCTAAGATCAGATTGTTATTCAATGATGGTGGTTAAACAGTTGTTGTTCATGAACATTTAATTATGTGAATAGTGTGGTTTCGAAATGGATTGTATTATGAAATGATTTGTGGTAAATGAGAACAGATAATAATTTGGATTGTATATTCTTTTGTGTGTTGATGTCAATTGTATTTGTGTATTACATTATGGTGTACTCTGTATCTTATGTAAACAATATATGTACACCCTATGTAATAGGAATTGATTTAATAATAATTATAACATTTTTTTAAGACTAAATAAATAATGAGAATAATTGTGAAGTGTAAGGTAATTAAAGTAACTTTGCGTTAAAAAAAAAAAAAACTGATTGAATTAAATAAGTGAAGATTAATTAATTAAGGAATGTTGTACAGAGGAATTTTGGTGATGAATTTAAATGATTTTCTGAGATTTAGATTCTATAATGATAGTAAATGATTAAACATACAATATGTTTGGATATTGAGTTATATTGTTATTATGAGGCAAGTTATGAATTTTCTAATGTAATTTTCAATGATCATATTAATATAAAATGTTGTAAAAGATGGAGTTTGGGTGATGAGAATTATTTCAATAAGGCATTTAAGTCAGTCAGAGTTAACTTTAATGGGTGTTAAACAAAATAAGAATTTTGGAATAAAAGTAATACAGAAACGGGTCAGTAGTAGGGACACAGTAGCGGGAGTGCGTATATGTAGAGAAAGTGAGAGTGATGTAAATGGAGAGTAAATAGGTGATGGTGAAATGTTGTAGTGAGGGTGGAGGTGTAAGGAGTCCTCAACGCAAGACGTGGCGGGAGGGGACGTTTATAGAGGGTTGCCGGTTACCTGGAAGGGCCAGGTATGGATAAGGGAATGAGTATAAGGGAAGGGAACACACATCCTAGGTACAAAGAGGGTATCAGGTATTTTGTAATAAGAGGAGAATAAATCAAGGAAGATTAGGGAAATTAGTGGAGGTAAATATTACTGAGAGATCGGTGTCACCCTATGCAAATCTGTTAGTGGTTGTTAGAAGGAAGAAGGTGGGTAAGGTTATATTTTAATGCCCATTCAATAAATCAAATCATTGTGAATGACGGAGAATCACCCAAACCAATTAATGATGAAAGTGTTAAATAAAAAATTCATAGTGGAAATGTAATAATAAATGAAATGTGATGTAAAATGAATGTTGAAAAAAAAACTTATTATTGTGCAAAATTAAAGGGTGATTTTGGGGGGTTGTTAGGTGTCAACAGATGAGAGAATAAGTTGTGGTATGTGGTGATAGTTAATGAAGAATGGAATAAATTTAGTTATAAGGTATGCTATTATAGTGACGGCATGTTGTTGCTATAGATAGTGGTAAGGGTTTGATTGATTAACATCTATGAATGTTACAATCAAAGGAGGCCCAAATAGGGCGTGATATACATTGTACACAAATATTATATATTATATTATATAGAAAATTGGTAAGGTACAGTGTATGAAAAAAATGATTTGTTAAAACATGCTCAAATGACAGATTTCCCCACATTTTGGGCGATTACTGCTTCACCAACACTAATCGTGGTTTTGGACGACAGCCACCTGTGGGAAGACATTGTAACTGACCATGGTTGGATGCCTTTTAAAATTGGTTTGAATTAGAAGTTAACGGGGGGGGGGTGAATCAGGGGAAATCATACCGGAACTATGGAACAGCGGCTATCACCCGTTCGCGTAGGAACAAATAAAAGGGTGATCGACCATTTTAAGGTTTTTATTATATAATCAGTATGATATTGTAAACCCTTAGGGGTAACCTTATCTGAACTTTGAATGTAATGCTGAAGCAAGGACAGGAGATGACAAAATTCCTCCTTAACTTCAGTTCTTGAGGAGGCAACTGGGCGCTACAGTCCAGGGGGGCCATAGTGTGTATGTGGAAGGTTTTTAAATTGTTACTAAATAAACTCTGATTGAATAAAAAGAAGATAAAATTGATGATTATTGTAATAATGCAGTAACAGTGAAGTATTGAATGAGGTTGTTTTGATTATCCATGTATCTGTGGTATCGAATAATTTTGTATTTTTTTTATTAATTATGTTCTGTACATAATTTTTTTTATGCTGTATGCGCTGTATACCCGTGCTTCGCTACGGTTTTTATTGAATAAACACATTGGTTCGGTGGTTTCTTTTTTTAACCTTGGGTAACCAAGCACATTGTATAAATGTAATATTTACAAATTTTTAAAAGCATAAATGGGTGCTAATACTAAGTCTACTGAAATCGTTTTGTGAAACGAAATACGGCACTTATAAAACTTCCTTGTAGACAACGTTCTTTGTTTGACCCTGTGGCTGAAGGATAGTTAAACTCTCAGAAGAGCTAACTCGTGAGCAAGCAACATACAACTGGCCATGGGAGAAGCAGTCTTCCCTCAGATCAACACCGGCCATTTTCAAAGATTGCCCTTGTGATTTATTTATTGTCATAGCAAAGCAGAGCTTGACAGGGAACTGGAGTCTTTTAAACTGAAAATGGAAATCCGATGGAATTAAGGGAATGCGTGGAATGAAGACTGCTTCCCCCTGACCACATCCAGTGAATATTGTTGCTTCTATGACGTGGTTGTGCAACGATTTAATCTGCAGCCTAGTACCGTTACAAAGCTTAGGCGGTACCAGGTTTCGTAGCAGCATTATTGGAGCTCCAACTTTAAGGCAAAGATTGTGCGGTGGAATGCCTGGAGGATTAAGCGTGTGCAAGAACTCTACTGGGTAATGGACCGCATCTTCTACTTCCACCACAGAGTCCACGGATTGGTACTGGACAATATCAGTTGGCAGTTTTTCCAATAATGTGTTATTGATATTTGCAGCAGTGTCATTCTTTGGAGTAAGGATAGCTCTTTCTTTCAGCCAAGATACATCTTTCAAGTAAAAATTAGTTAAATCTAGGTACATTTTTTCAGCCAACGTTGTCAAGTCGCATACAACTTCACATAAGTCTTTTGTAATATTGACTTTGCCATTTTCTTCAGGTAGATTTCCATTACCAATCTGTAAAAGTAAACTTGAAAACTCGTCTGCCTTTAAACTGCCTTTAAGATGCACCCGCATGTTGACTCTCAAGGAACAAACTTGGACTTTAGGCCACAGGACAGAACTCTTTAGACAGGCTTTAACTTCATCTGCTCGAGTTCCCCTAGGTACAACAGGTAAAGTCTGTCTGAAGTCTCCGGCCATTAGAAGTGTGACTCCACCCATCAGGTTTTTATTGCTTCTAATATCCTGCAGAGTTCTATCCAAAGCTTCAATTCCTCCCTTGTGAGCCACGGTGCACTCGTCCCAAATTATCAACTTACAATCCTTAAGTACCTTCGCTGTGTCGCTTTGTTTTGATATGTTGCAAAATGGGGTCTCAGAGTGGTTTAAGTTGAGAGGCAGTTTGAAGGCAGAATGAGCTGGCCTCCCTCCATCCAACAACGTTGCTGCTATACCTGACGAAGCCACAGATATAGCAATTTTCCTATCTTGTCTTACCGTGGCTAATATTAAATTAATCAAAAAGGTTTCCCTGTACCACCTGGTGCGTCAAGGAAAAATAGTCGTCCAGCCTCTGATTCAATGCTCGCAATTACTTCATTGTAGACATTTTTCTGCTCGTCGTTCAGTTTAGGCACATTTTCAGCAACCAATTCAGATAGATGGACCGTGTTGTAAGAGACTTCTTTCAGGTACTCGCGGTTGACTGCAGAACTGTTGGGCTCTTGACTTGGAGAAGGA
Organism: Magicicada septendecula; assembly: GCA_034769895.1. Lineage (NCBI taxonomy): Eukaryota > Metazoa > Arthropoda > Insecta > Hemiptera > Cicadidae > Magicicada > Magicicada septendecula. The sequence continues at coordinate 157,285,616 of CM068372.1, forward strand.
AGACCGAGTTGTTGGAGGGATTGATTGGACATTGAAGAGACTAAGTTTTCTAATGACTGTAGGCATTTGTTGTAAATGATGTTGTTCCGTAGTTCAAGCTCTAAGCCCGGACATTCATACTCCATCTGTCTCTTGAAGTCCTCTGACATACTGTCTCTGTGTTTCTCCCACAGCACTAGGGGATCCGCTGCTTGACAAAACACCAAAATGACAGCGAACAGTTGTCTGATTTTCTGTGGTGACTCCGACAGAGCAGCTTCCTCCAAGGTGATGTCCCAATGATTGTCATCTTGAAGTAAACCCAACGCTCTGCAGGCAGACTGATAAGTGGAGTGAACTATGCCAGATACCCTCTTAAGATCATTAAAACTCGTAGGCCCTTTAACTTCATGAAGGAGAAGACGTAGGTAGTAACATTCTGCATTGTTAGGGTGTACAGTATAAACCCGACCAAGCACTTGATCTTTTTTCACTCCTGGATGTCCGGGAACGGCTTTGCCTAGTTTCCGTCGACTAAACTTATTGTTTTTCCAGGTGTAGTAAGCAGGGACTTCACTGTAGAATATGGTTCTGGCAAAATTGTCTGATTTGCATAGTTCAAAGAATGCCAGTAGTGGTTTTGGGTGGATTTTGAACTTTGTCTTGAACGTTTCTGGGATTAAAATAAATTCTCTGGCCATTTTCAAGGTGTACAGCCAAATGCATTACAGGAGGATATCTTTCATGGATTGGGAAGCAAAATATACGCCATGCCGCTTCGGAACTACTTATGTAACGGCCTGCTTCATATTTGGACACTTCGTCCCACTCATTTTCCAACACAAAAGCTGCTTGATCACTGCCCTTGTTCATGTATTTGCAAATATACTTTATCGATTTGACAGAGTTACACAACTCGACATTGATATGTACCAAAAAGGTACGTGACAGCACAGGATTGTACGGTACCACCCACCGACTGTCTAGGTCTACTCCATTGATGTTGACTGTAAAACCACCATCAGCAGGAGACCTTCGACGGTACTGGGGGTAGCCATCGTCAGCAGTTTGGGTTTCTTTAGATAAGGGACATGGATATCTTTTGGAGCATGAGCCATTAACCATGCAGGGCGAGTTCCTGTTTAAGCTTCCGCAAGGGCCATGAATCATTGTCGACTTAATAATTTCATGAAGTTCAGGGTCCGTTTCAGGGTCAGGTACCTCTGCGCTTATGACACTGTCAGTTTGGTCGGTCATGATCCTGTCCTGCAGCCATAGCAAGATATGTGCGTGAGGCAAGCCACGCTTCTGCCACTCCACAGTATACATGTAACACCTACTTTGACCGAAAATGGAACCTTTAGTTAAAAGATGAATAAGTTTTTTAACTTTCAAATAAAACACTCGAGCTATGATGTCATGTCTGTCTTGAGGCTTTTGTCTGTCTCTTAAGGCAGCTCCAATTTCAGACCATTTCGGGTACATGTAAATGTGATAAACAAATCAGGACGACCATAGTGACGAACATATGTCATGGCGTCCTGAGTTCTCTCGTGCATATAGCGGTGCCCACCAGTAAAACTGGATGGTAACACGACCCTCTTTCCCATATCTGAAACGTTAGCATCCCCCTTACACATGGCGTCTTTAAGATGAACATAGTTTTCTGCTCGCAGCATACTCTGGTTGAATCTTATAAAGTTAAGCCTTTCTGTCTCTATCTTGGCATACATATCAACCAAAAACTGGTTGAAAAGACTACAATACAGCAATAGGTAACTTTCTTCACCTTGTCTTTCCATTATTCTGTAAGCGTAGAAGTCTGAAGCGGAAACTGTTTTCTTGAGAGATGCTTTAGATATTGGATCATATTGTGGAATATTGATAGAGTAGCCGTCTTCTCCACAGCAGAACATAAGAGGGTACTGGAGAGCATCGTATGCACAATGAGTTTCGCTGATCCGTACCAACTTTGTGTCTCTGCTGTGAAGAATTGTCTCTCTTTTCAAACTCCTGTCCCACAATAACCAAAGCTACCTCGCTTGTTGCTGGCGCATTGTAACGACCCCTATGTTCAACTGCAGGCTTCCTGTCTGCATGAATAACAACTTTGAACTCCTGCCCCTCTGGAACATTTTCCATTGCGGTTTTAAAATCTCGTATGTAGGGATTGTTATCATGCAGACATTTTTGAAGTTGGCCAACTAACCAAGGCTTAGCCACAGTAAAGAGGTTGGATCTGATTTGTTTCTTTTTCATCGTTTCCAACAAAATAAATTTGTAGAAAAGAGAGGTCTTGCTGGGGAGAAGGTAACAAACTTCCTATTCTATGGTAAACCTGCCCTTGGACCTTAAAAGTTGGCATGAAATTTCCTTCGTGCACCTCTTTAGCTCCAAATGAAGTCATTTGAAAACATCCGTTATACTTTCTGGTATTTGATAAAAAGTGCTGAGACTGACGGTGACTGTAAGTAAGAAGACTATGGAGCGGCTCAGGAAGCTGTTGAGTAGAAGGAAGACGAACCTTGCCATTGCTGCAGCATAAGCCAGGGCTCTCTTCTTTCCACTTTTTCGCATGGCACCACTTGCATTCAATGTGGTGACCAAGAGAAACAACCTTGTCATTATTGTAGTCTGTACTACGGTCATATTTAAATCCTGATAAAGACTTTGTTTTCCATGGGATCAGTTGCCTCTTCTCAGTGTACCTTCGAACAGCTTCCTGATTAACTTCCGGATGTTTCTTTGAGTATCTAGAAACTGAACCCCTGTTAACGTCACGGTTTGCCTTGTTGTATCTTTCAACAGCCTCTCTATGAACTTCAGGATTTTTGCTATTGTATTTTCTTACGGACTCCCTATTTTTGTGTCTCTTGATTCTGTCATTAACTCTTGAACGTCGATTTTTTCTTCTTTTCGAAATTAGTCAGTAGGGGGCGTCACATAACGGTTCTGGATATCACGTTTAGCAAATAAATAAGTGGTACATCATCCTCGGATCGGTCTTGGGCAGTCTGCTCGACGAATGTTTGTAGGCTCTCAGTACCATGCGAGGTGCAGATGGGACGGTTAACAACAGTAAGTGGTATATCATCGTCGGATTGGTCTTGGGCAGTTTGCTCGACGATTTTTTCTAGGCTCTCAGTACCAAGCGAGGTGCAGATGACGGACGGTTAACAACAGTTGATGTATGAGGATGTATTGAGGACTAAGAGGTTCAAAGTGGGCATTCATCATGGGTCCAGAACACTTGAATCGCAATATGGGCTTTCCCTCCTCATACTCATCAAGCTGTACAATCACCTCACCATCACGATACACCACCAGATGGTAAGGGTATATTTTGGCAGCAGCCTGAATTTCACAGTGGGTGGCATATGTGGTGTACAGAGACATGTGAGCATGGTATTCAGCCAAACTTCTATAAATGTTACCACACGCCATCATTGTATGCTCCTCAAACTGTTGCCAGTTGTAACAAATGTACTGTACAACGCTTGTTCGCACTTGAGACGCATGGGAGACAGTACCGTACATGAGGTAAGACAGGGAGTAAAAGAAGCACGACCCATCTGCACCCACAGGCACAATACGGTGAGGTACCATGATCCTATCAACTTCAATTTGTTCTATCATGTATTAGGGATATAGAATTTATATAAAAAGCAGAAAAGAAAGCCTATTTAAAACAAACTAAAACAAAATTATTCTCTTCTTAACAAAAACTGTAAGAGCAACAACGGCGGTAGAACAAAAACCTATTTAATAAAGTGGAATCTACACTGCAAAAATATGAAAAATAGTCAAACTTGACAAATAAACTAAAAAATAAGATACAAACTAATAAAACAAATAGAAAAAGTAGAAAAGAAAGCTTATTTAAAACAAACTAAAACAAAATTATTCTCTTCTTAACAAAAACTGTAAGAGCAACAACGGCGGTAGAACAAAAACCTATTTAATAAAGTGGAATCTACACTGCAAAAATAAGAAAAATAGTCAAACTTGCAAACTTGACAAATAAACTAAAAAATAAGATACAAACTAATAAAAAATCAAGAATATCCAATGATCAAACTAAAACTAACAAAATAATCGTCTTAAACAAAGTAGCAGGCATGTGCAGTGGCAGTGTAGCGACTGAACTGAACTGAACAAAGCAGCATTCTGGCCTGTTATCAGTGGCCTTTAGACTGAACCCCATGACGCAAGTGTGTCTGAGTTGTGTCCAGACCAGACTAAACATAACTCTTTATGGACTACATTGCAATGTAAACAAATATGTTACATAAATTGTGTGATAGTACTTCTGGGAACACGTTCTTATCGCAGGAATGCATAAAATCCATGTGTTCATAAGTAATTAATATTTATTTAAGACAATAGTTAATATATCGTATAATATTGTTTTCTACTGCCAAATGTTTTCTATATATTTATTACGCTCCTTTTACAACTTTGAATCAATTTATTCGGAAATATTTTCTTTGTAGGCCCTGTTGTTCTTGAGATACAGTGATGACTAAGTGAGTAAGTGGTATTTAGCAAATATATTATAGATTTCTTTAGGGTAGTTTTAATTAAAATTATTTAAGATTGACCTTTGTGTTCTTTAAAAGAGGGTTAAGTTAACTTGTAGAACAAATTTTGTTTCTATCTCATCTAGAAGCTGCCCAACAGTTGTCACGTTTTAACTGTCATGTATTTCTTATGAGAATATTCGGTCACTTTGACCCCTCCAAAACCCCCCTAAAATTTTGAATTTTGTCAAACCCCGTCTTATTGCACATCTACAGTATCTAGTGAATATCTATGTAAAGTTTCATCTTTCTAGGCCTTGTCATTGTTGAGATACAGTGATGAGTCAGTGAGTGGGCTTTGGCAAATATATTATCGATTAGCTAATGATAGCAGTAGTCATGTGGAAATGAAAAAGTAAGATGACGTAGTTGATTTAAAGATGTTTAAGAGATTTTTGATGATGAATATTTGAAAGGTAAATGTTTCATATCGTGTTAAGTACGTATCCATATATGTGTTAGGAGTTAAGAAAAAAAAAAAACAGTGCTTCTTAATGCAAACCAGCACCCAGCTGAGGGGAAACAGATCAGTTAGTGATATGGTATTATACAAGGCCACTATTTGATTTTTAATTTGATGTTCCAGCGTCTGGTGATGCTGTGGCGGCGGTCCTGAGCTGGCCAGCGCATCAGAGCAGGAGCGTCAAGTGCCTGTCTGGCCTTGCGGTGTTCGGATCTCGAGAGAGAAGTCCAGTAAGGTCATTCAGGTGCAGTCACAATCACAGGACCAGGGGGTAAGTTAACTATTTTTTTATAAACCGTAAAGGGGGTTGTGGCGACATATCCTGGCTGATCCCTTTAGGAAGTATGAGAGTGTCAATGAGAGTTTTTATGCTTCAGCATAAAACCTCTCATTGAGGGGGTATTGTAACGGGACATTTCAGCCCACATAGTGGTTTGGAGGAAAACAAACAAATTTTATTTGTAATTCAAAAGTAGAAATCATAATGGTAGAGTTTTGTAACGACGCAGACAAGTGCACGAAATCGTATCAAGGTCAACATTGTAGACACAAAAACAACAATTATATTTAGCCAAACGAACTTTGACCAATGAAGTCACCAGTTACAAAACAGCCAAGCCTGTAAAGACGTCACTTGGAATGCAGTGCGTAATTTGCCTCACCTTGAAAACTGGTTCGTCATATTCAGAAGACAATAAGAAATGGTCACATGACCCCCTCTCCATCTCAGAATTTGAAGCAGTTCATCTCGACCAGTTTAAAATTACTCCTTGTGCCGGCCGGTCACAAATAAAAGATCCGGAACGAAATCGCGGGTGCAGCCAAACAAAAATGTGAAAGTATCAACCAAAATCGGATCGGAATTGCAATAAATCAATTAACAATTATGATGTAAAATTACATTATTTCAGCAAAGTGCGGGAGACCAAGAAATAGCAGGAATAGTCGAAAGTGCGCAGTAAGATGGACTCACCTGTTGTAACCAGATAAGTAATAGAACGAAGCATCATATAATTTCTTCAGTCAGGCATAAATAAATTCAAAACCATTCTAAATTTTGTTGAAAGAAATGTTTTACTACAATGAGCTCAAAATGGGAATATAAAATATGTACTGCATGAAAGTGTGCGTGGTTGTGTGAATGTAAAGAATCTATAATTAAGAAGTGGCTGGGTTGTGATCTATGATATATATAATTTAAGTTGATTTATTATACTTTATTTTTGTGGGAGAGTAAAATGTTGATGGTAATAATTACTTTTAACTTGATTTTATAAATTGCGCCTCATGGCTGAATAATGTTTTCATTTTTTTCTAAGCATGATTTAATGTACAAGTGGTATGAGTAAAATAAAAGGGGAATGTCATTGGTAAACAAAAAATATAAGAGTAATTTACTGAAAATAACCAGTTCTGCTATTTCCGTTCGCCTAACCGAACCTGGCCCAAAGGTAAGTAAATTTTATATCTCATTGTTGGTAACTAGTAAAGATGGCGTCCGGACTATGGACGAATAAAGTAAACAAAATTAAATAATTCAAATGTAAAAAGAGTAAAGTATATTACAATTGTTTCAAAAAAGGTAAAGTCCAAAAGAATACAGAAAATAAGGTAACAGAGAGAGTTACTTTGACTGCAGTCATGCCTATTCATATCAAGGGCCCAACATTTGATGGAAGCACTACTGGACAACATATCTTCGGCAATCTGAAGTCGCAAGCACATATTATTGGTTTCACTTATTCTTGCTTTCAAGTATCTGCCTTAGAGCTACTACAGAAGTGTCACCTTACAGCCAGAACTCTTATGCAGAACAGTTTGAAGCAAGTATTGACTTGCTAGTTAGACTGGCCTATCATAGAGCACCAGAGAATTTCTGAATGACATTGGTGATACAGATATTTACTGATGGTGTCTCTGAGATAGTGAACTACAACAACTGTTACAATGGCAATACACCAGAATAGAGTGGATGCGCTGGTCTATGCTGTACAGTTTGAGGCCTCCAAGTCAGTGTCTGGTTGGGCGAAACATAAAGTGCGCACACTAACAGATTGTGACGACAGAAATGATTAAGAGGAAGAATAAGAGACAGAGTCTTAAAAGTTTGGCACCACAGTATGAAGGTAGAAAGTATAGAAGACCGTAGCTTTTTAGATATAGGGAACCTGGGCATCTACAAAGAGATTGTCGGTCCACTGTTAAGCAGTAGGGAAATGGGCACTATAACACCAACATAGTGGATAAAGTTATGGAAAGTATTAACATGCAAAAAGCTAAAAATGAACCAAAACAAAACAATTATGCACAGTCACTGACATATGTAGGATCACATACCAGAAAAATTATGCAATGTTTTAAAAAATACGAGTAGATATAGCAATTAAAAAACGTGAAACAGTATTTGATAAGATAAGAAATAAACATAGAAAAAATCCCAATCTTACAGAGAAACGGAGTTTATAAATTAAAATGTAAATAATGCAACAAACTGTACCTAGGTGAGACAGGATGGAAATTCGAATTCCACAAATGTGGAGAAGGTAATAGAACAACAAATTCGTTATATGCAAGACATTTCATAGAAGAGAACCATAAGTTTGTTAATCCTTTAGAAGACTATGAAATTTTGAAAGTAGTGAGTAACAGTTAAGAGAAGGCTTAAAGGAGTTAGAAATATTGAAAGAAAGAGAGAAAGGGTTAGAAAATTTAATGAATACTAAAACTAAATGAGAAACGATTTAAAACGTTAGGTATTAATTAAAAAGAATGTACACAAAAAACACACAACGCACAGAATCTACTAGAAAGAAATGTAAAAGTACCGACATGGCTGACTGAACTCGCTAGTTAATAATAGCCAGAAAGGACATTTAACTTATACCTTGTTTATGAAAATGTGTATGCTAGTGGTAGGGCAAGTGGGTATAAAGAAGTTGTCTAGTCCTATTATTGTTATTTCTGATCTGACGATGAGCTGTGAAGCTTGAAAGCTCTAATCGGAATAATTTGTCTATAGTGGTGTGCAACAGTGTTAATTCTGTTCAAAAAAATATGGTAATCAGGATTTTCTGCTAATCGAAAATGATGTAATTTAAAAGTTCATTCAGTAATAAATGTACTTTGTTCAAAATAGTGAGCAAGTTCGGCAGCTCAGGAAGCATATTAGTGTTGTTGCATGTCCCATCGTTGTCTCTCACATGTCCAAACAGGTTTTATGATTGTTTTGTATATAAAGAGTGGCCCAAATAGAGTTGACTGTGTGGCAGCCATTATGGTTTTTAGTCATGTGATAGCTCATTTTGTTGTTAGCAAACTATACACACCGGAGAAATGCCACTATTTGACAGCATATCATTTCAAACAGGTTTATCTGTCTTCATTTCAGATAATATATTAACCTCCCACTGTTTTTATGAGGTGTATAACTTGTGTATTGTCTAGGCGCTTTATTCCTCCAATTAGTTGTACCGACTACTGCCCATTTCCCTGCTGCTTAACAATGGACCGACAATAGTGATTATAACCACTAACACAACTTTCTTAATTAAAAATACCCTAATTTTTTGTTCAGAAATGTAACAACTATATAGTAAGCACACAATACAGGCTAAAAATTTTAAACATCTAATTTTTGTTCAAATATTCTTCAGTCTGACCACGGCCGGATTTTAATAATTTTTGATTCCATTCTAGGCTGCTCTGTTAAAAATTTGCATTCCAAAATATTGAAATTCCTAAAGCTCACCTCTACATTCAGATTTTAGTTAATATTCCCTTTGATACCCCACATGCCATATGCCCAATAATCCTTTTCAATTTTTGCTATTTTATTACAATTTTCCCTCATTTTCTGGCCCCTGGCATCCCAAAATTTTGAGATTTTTAAAAATGAAGCTAAATTCATAATGGTTAAAGTTCTCTTTAATTCGATATTCCACACAGACTTTAGTGATTTTTTTTCCAAATTTTCACCCTCACACACTTTTTACCACTCTCCCACCTACATTTTGCGGGATCAGTGTCAAAAACAATAGGGTTCTGTAGGGTAGAGTTACAGACACACAGGCCAAGGTTTACAAAAATCATTTGATGTGTTGAAAAGTAATCATGAGACATACCCCAACAGACAGAAAGACAAATGCCAAAAAAAGGTCGAGTAAAAACAAAACTCGATTCGTTCATTCAATTATTGATTTACTTACAATGTATTCATATTACATGTTGATAACAATCATCAACCTACCCATTGCTCACAAGGAACAAAAGTGTAGAAGATAACATTCAAGTGTTTCACTGGTATAGGAAATTCAATGTTATTGTATAACCTAACAACTGAAATTGAATCACCAACCAAAATCAACTAGCACTAAACTTGTTGGGTGACAGCACCAACGCAAGACATCTCAGGTGTCTCCATGTTTTAACCTTTTCGCTGCCAACACGTGTGAGCACTTATGGTTATGCTTTGCGACTTATCACATCTGGAGCATCATATGGACATAACAATTTTGTGTGTATACACACCCAGAGCACCGGAAAGGCTAAGACTGAATCTAATTTTCAACTATAAATGTTCAACATCAAAAATAGTTTGTTAATAAAGTGACCGCCTTCAATGGAAGACTGATCTACCATGAATCTCACTTGTCTCACCTACTTGTAGATGGAAGACTGATTGTATATTAAAAAAAAACTTTACCTCTTGTGTATTCATTTCTATTTCCACTTCTTCTAAAAGAAGTTCATCCTTTATAATTGTAGTGATGTCTTCCAAATGCTGTAACAAAATAAATATAAATACAGTAGACTCCCGACTATGTGGTGGAAGGGCAGGCCAGATAACAAAAAGGCTGGAGTTCTATAAGTACTCACTTCCTGCCCCACCCATACCATTAAAATCACACTTTTTATAACAAAACCCGCTCTTATTCATATTTTCTGACGTCTCAGTACAGTCCAATACTTTATAAATGTTTGTTATGTACTTTACTGTACGTTTTACAAATGTATTACAGAAAAAGGAAGTCCCAGAATAAAAATATTGTATACACATTTTAAGATAAATTTTATAATGTCTACCTTAATTGCAGGAAACATAAAATGATGTACACTGTACAGTATGAATCCGAGAGCTGTCCAGAAAGTAACTTACGTTTTAGAATAAGTAATAAAAAAAAATGAAAGAAAAATTTTTTATTTACACACTTGAAAACTACATTCTTAGACTATTTTTCCACATAGACTCCATTCAAGTTCAAACACTTATCATAACGATTTATGAGTTTTTCAAAGCCCTCATCGTAAAAATCTGCCGCCTGCGATTTCAGGCATTCATTAATGCCTGCCTTCAGCTCTTCGTCGTCTTCAAAGCGCTGCATTGCCAGCCACTTTTTCATATGCATGAACAGGTGATAATCGCTCAGTGCCAGATCAGGGCTGTATGGGGGATGATTGAAAATCTCCCATCCAAATTTTCCCAGAAGTTCGTGCGTTCGTGCTGCTGTATGCGGTCGGGCGTTGTCATGGAAGAACAATACCCCAGAGCTCAACTTACCGCGTCACTTGTTTTGGATTGCTCTCCGCACCTTTTTTAAGGTTTCACAGTAAACCTCGGAGTTGATTGTGGTACCCCGTTCCATAAACTCTACCAGGAAAACCCCTTTTCTGTCCCAAGAAACTGTCACCATCATTTTCCTTGCTGACAAGGTCTGCAAACACTTCCTCAGTTTTTTGGGTGAGCAAGTATGGCCCCATTCCATGGACTGATTTTTCTGTTTCACAATTAACGTACCTAACCTAGGTTTCATCCCCCATTACAATACGGTCCAGTAGAGAATCACCATCCTTGTCATAGGCATCAAGAAATGACAATTCTGATGCCATCCGCTGGTTTTTGTGCAATTCTGTAAGCATTTTCGGGACCCACAGCTAGCGCACAAAACTTATGGTAACCAAGCTTTATCATGACAACTTCATGAAGCAAACTATGTGAAATTTGAGGAAACTCTTGTGATAGCTCAGTAATCGTAAAGCATCAATTTTGACGGATTTTTTTATTGATTTTCTCCACCAGTTTGTCAGTAAGAACACTCGGCCGGCCACTTCGCTCATCATCGTGCACATTGGTGCGACCATTTGCATGTCCACGGCCATTGGTGCAGTGATGAATGTCCACCGGTCTTCAGTTTTCTGCTTGCAGAAATCGTATTACTGAGCGCACTTCACAGCTTGCAGGATTTTCAATCCCAGCACTCATTTTAAAAATTATTAGTAAAGCACAGAAACACAAGACAACCCTATACCGGCCCCAGATGGATGCGTACTGAGTCACGCCACCCAGTGTCACCAAGATGGTGGCGCTAGCCCCGCCCCATCGCTGCCCACACTGAAACGTGTTACATTCTGGACTGCCCTCGTACATACAATTTTAAAATAAACAAAACATAAACATAAAACAGGCTTAATTCTTAAAAAAATGATTTAAACTTATTTTACTGTTCATTGATAAATGTCTACATAAATGCGTAAAATCCTAAGATAAAAGAGTGAAAATTTAGTTTTTGAAAAAGCCCTTGATAGATGACTGCTTATCAGATTTAGCCCACTTCTGTGACGCAATGTCCCTCCACTTACACAACCAGATGATATCAGCTGGCATCACTTCCTCCTGCTGACTAATGTACTCCAGCGCTGCCTCAATCGTCTTGAACCCTTCCGAATGTGGGATGAGATTTTTCCTGTCTTCTAAAGATGCCTCCTCCTCCTCTTCTTCTATTTCATCTCCCAGTGTCAAAATTTCCACACTATCTTTATCTGTTATTTCATCAACTTCGTCGTTTGCCATCCATTCCCTAATGTCCTCTGCATTGACACTGTCACACCCTGGTACTTTTTCTAGCAACGAAACAAGTTTATCGTTTTCATCTTCCACTTCGATTTTACACATGGGTTCAAGGTTGAAATGTCCACCTTCATGGTTCAAAAGAATTGTCCAAGACCTTACAAGTGATATGTTTGGAATCTCTTCCCATGTTTCGGCCAACCGCCTTATGGCATCTAAGTAGAAGAGCGGGGGGGAATCCGCACTTTTCATGTCGCAACTTGTGTTTTGCACACGGCACGTAGGTTCAAAAATAGGTCTGATAGTCGCGAGCTGTATAGTCGAGAGTCTACTGTATAAATAAAATATCTACCCTAAAATAAAAAATAAATTATTATTTTTCCCAATTAAATGCAGCTGTTTTAACAAACTGTAAACATTTACTGCAACTGTTCAAATTGGTCACACACACACACACACACACACACACACACACACACACACACACACACACACACACACACACACACACACACACACACATTTCAAACACTTTTTGCTACAGTCTATTTCTTGATGCATATATAATTTATTTAATATTTATAATTTCTTTACCTCAAGATGTTATAGCCTATTTATAAATATACAAACACAAAACTAAACAAACTAATATACAAATCAATACAAAACATGACACAATTTTCAAAGTACTCACCATTGAAAACACTCAAAAAGTTAATACAGTAGGACCTTGATAATCCGGCACGGTCGGCACCGAGAGCGTGCTGGATTATCAAATTTTCCGGACTATCAAGGTGTTTAGATTAAATATGATAAAACAAGAGATAACGGTACAGTACACCTGTTATTGTGCAGTTACATAGGTAAATTTATTATTTAAATTACATAGGACCATGTTCCAATTACAACAGTAAACATTTTTTTTTAAATTAAACATTTAAAACAAAATCAATAATTCGTCAATGTTAGGGTGAGTGATAGTGATTGTCCATGGAGGTCGATGCCACGTTGGTTGTCGTACTTGAGGTTTGACAAAAAAATGATCTTATATCAACTTGTCTTTTGTTGTTAGATCTTTTGTTTAAAAAGTCATTGTGGATTATATGAAGATTCATAATTTCAGCCATGTTGTAATGTTTGTCTCCACAAATTTTACAAAAGTGTGTATCACGTCGGATGCCTCGCGCCAAGTAATGTTATTTGATGCACTACCCTCTTCTTCCTCATCACTTTCCACTTCTTGAACTGTTTGAGGATTTAACACACTTTGAATGATCGTTTCATCATTTATCTCCTCCACAGTAGGTTCGTCCTTGTCAATATCTAGCCAGTCAAACACTTCATCAGACATTTTTGACAATGATGAACAGCCTTCTGCAGAATGTTTAACAGTCTCCAGCAACTGACTTTCAGAAACGTCTAGGTCATCTAGTTCATTATGTAATGGGGCTTAAGGGGGGGTCTTTATATTTTATTAATTCATATGGATTTATTTGTATCAGCTTGGTATGTCCCACGTAAAAGGTTTTATTCAAACAACGAACGCAGTGACAACTTAAGAGCGGGTGTGGTAACAACGCAATACGGTTCTGGGAAATCAAGCTTTGTGTTACCCACTCATACGCGCAACAAGAGCATGAGTGCAGAAGGGACGCCAACAAGATGTCTAAATTATAAAATTTCATTCACCACGTGTTTGGATGATGACGGAAGTCCAGTGAAGACTCCGCCCACCTGAGCCTCGTGACTCGTGGCAATGGAATATCATCAACACCTTGGGAACATTAACAACCCATGTTCCCTGTACAATGATGAACAATTTGTCACAAGCAGGCTGTGCATTTCCGTCTTTCTAACAGAGTGCACGGCGTCAGTGCCAGTCTTTTTACACCTGCAAGACAGCGTGGTCACCACAAACTTTACTCGAATAAACTAAGGTCGGCCGACCCAACAAGTGAAATCCAGTAACAGTTACATAAAAAAAGTGAAACGTTATATCAGAATGAAGTCAGTGAAGTGAACAAATCGAAATTAAAACGTGGTGGATTGGACAAAACTTTCGGACATATATTGCGACAGTACAAATAAGTGATGTACTGAGCATTGAATATAAAAATTTAAATTTACCTAATAAACTGTAAATAATTAATAATATATTAGAAATAAGCATGTCAGGGACTGCAAGCTTGGCTCAGACAAAAATATGAACAGGTGTTTCGACCTGAATCGACGTGCACACACACACAAATGTAACTGAAAGTGTGTACACTAGTATTTTGCTAGTGTGTGTGAACGCAGGTCTATGCAGGCGAGTTTGCCACCCCAAGATGAATAATTGCACAATTACTGTTTTTCTGTAATTATTCATAAACTATAATTAAGAATTAAAATCCAAAACCACAATAAAATGTAATAAAATTTACTAAATACTGTGTACGAAAACCACGTGAAAGTGCCACACCGTACAAGTGTAATAGTGAAATAACTGTGTACAAATCGAAAGGGTTAAGTTGCAATGTCCAAAATTACAGTGAACATGTTTTGTAAAAATAGTTATAAGATAAGTATAAGAGTATACTTACAGGACTCTGCAATTCGCAGAAAAATAAGAAATAGCGAAATTGACAAAGAGTGGGGGAACTGAATCCAGAGACAGTTTCTGACATGTCGATTTCGTACCACTGCAGGGTGTCGACCAAGACATGGGTATAAATAGGACACGCAAGCTACAGTGGTTCTCTTTCTTAAATCATCCACGGTGCAGCGGGAGCTTATGCCCGTCCGCACGGCGTATTTATTTTTTTTGTAAATAGTTTAAATTTTCCAGTTACATACAACTATGTAACTAAGTTGTAAAGACAATCATTTTTAAATAATAACAGCAGTACATAAGAAGAATTACATAAGAAGATCCACTGACGTCAGAAACAGCACGAGGAGAGTTCCAGACAGTGATTCGACACTAGACAAGAGAGTGATACGACGCTGGACAAGAGGAGAGTTCCAGAGAGAGATACGATGCTGGACAAGAGGAGAGTTCCAGAGAGTGATACGACGCTGGACAAGAGGAGAGTTCCAGAGAGAGATACGACGCTGGACAAGAGGAGAGTTTCAGAGAGAGATACGACACTGGACAAGAGGAGAAGAGAGAGACAGCCGACGCTGGAGTGCGAGACGAGGACAACTACAGATGGATCAAAATGATTGAGTATGATTGACGACAATAAGGTGATAAACAACTTATTTATATCTTAATCATACAATGAACTCAAAGACAATTAAAGACATTTCTATTTTATTTAAAAATAAGAGCCAATGTTTCTTGTAAAGTAGAATTAAAATCATAGATGTTTTAGAAATACGATTAACGTAACAAGAGCTCAAATTAATATGAAATAAAATGAATACAAAGCATTTAAATGAAAACAATTAGTATTTGAGATAAAACAGTACTGAGAAACAAAAGATAAATTCAATAACTATTAATATTTTGAGTACATAACAATATATAAAAAGAGATTTAAATAGATATTTTGAAACACATTAATCGACTGAGTAGTCTGAAAATGAGATTTTTCTGTAATACAATAATTAGTAGAATAGAATATTTAGTCAGTAAGGATGCATATAGCATAAGCCTTACGGCATAATAACAATTAATAACGAATGTTTTAAATCGAAGTCAGTGCCATGTGCACAATTTTTAATAATATCAAATAAATTTGAAATACCGTTACAAGTTACATAGAGTTCTTATTGCAGATACACCTGAAACCCAATTTAAATGTTATATTGTTGCATAATTTGTCAATCTTGAACGTGAGACCGGTCACGCTAAATTTGTGTATATGTATATGTATATGTATTGTTGCATATTTGGCTCCCAAAGAACGTGGGGGTATACAAATTAAAGTACATATAAAAATTCACATACATAAATACATTGCATATATTTGGCGCTCCAAGATCGTGGGGCTCCGCGAACACAAATAGAAGTGTATTTGTATTTGAAAGTAATTTTAACAAAATAAAAATGTTGCATATATTTGTCGCCCTGGACGTGGGGCACGACATGCCTAAATTTATGTACAAAAATTTGTTACATAAATTGTAGCCCATGAATGTATTTCCCGATCCCCATCATTTAACTATTAAAATTTTTTTATGTAGCTGAATGGTTGCTCTAAAATATAAGAGTGTGTTAAATAAAAAAAATGTATTATATGTAATAATTATTTATATTAAACAGTAATTGAATGTAATGTTAATTGTTGTGTAATCACACAGCTGGCGCCCACGAATAATATTATTTGTCTATGTAACAGGTGTAACTGTAATGAGTATTAATAATAACTATTAATAAAAATAAAGAAATAAATAAATAAGTAGGGAACGGTTATCAATAATAATTGTTAAAGAATTACTACTAAATAAATATTTTAATAATTATTCAACATGGCAGAACCAGGAGGGTTGAATTTAGAAGCATTTAAAAATTCGATACTCGCCATGATGGAAGAATTAGTCATAAAACAAGCCGAAAAATTTAAAGAGGAGTTGAAAGAGGAGAATGTCAAACAAATAAGAAAAATAGATGAAATAAATAAAAAACAAACAGAAAGTTTAGAAAATAAGTTAGAGCTACAGTCCGAAAATTTTAGACAGGACACCATAAAAATTACAGAGAGTCTAGAAGAGTTAAAAATTGATAATCTTGAAATATAACAAAGTATAATTGACAGTAATGCGCAGTTAACCGAAAAAATTGGTGACACCAACATACGTATTAATACTATAGAGAATAATTTTAAACAAGCCTTACATGAATAAGTTGTACGGATTGAAAATAAACAAAAAGAATTACGTCTCGAGTGGAGAAAAGATTTAAAAGAAACACATAAACAAATAAATGATACTTTAACTACTATAACGCGAGAACAGGATGATAAAATCCAAACTATTAATAATGTATCCCAAGCAAATACCAGTAAACTTAGAGAAATAGAAACACGTATTGTAGTTATTAAGAATAAAATTGAAGAAACTACGAAAGACCGTTCGGGAGACGTATCACATATGGAAGAAGAGATTCAAGAGGAAATGAACCAGCTACGAAGTGAGTTAAGAAGACGACAAAACCAAATGACCATATTTCCTACACCAACGGAAGAAAGGAGCAGACTTAAGTTCTCAGGTGGTAAAGGGGAGAACAGTATGGAATTCCTAGCAAGAGTAGAGAAGGAAATAGAAAAAATTGGGAGTGCAATAAATGACGACGAGAAGATAGACTTCGTCACGCGATATCTTAGAGATTCAGCCAGCCAATGGTACTCTATTATTAGAGATAACGTTAGTACATATCAGCAGTTTCATGAGGCATTCGAGAACCGATACTGGAATCTACATACCCAACGACAAGTACGGGATCAACTCGAATATGGAAAGTTCAATGCACAAGGACAGCAGAGTATTGAACAATACACAATTACGCAAATAGAACGTGTAAAGCATCTCAAACCTAAATTCTCAGAATATGAAATTGTTTCAAAATTATCTTACCATTTTCAGCGAGATATCCAGTTAGCAGTTTATACACAAGGGATTAAAACCATAGAAGAATTTTTAATCCTTGTAACACAGTCGGAGAATATCAATAAAGGTAAGAACACACAATACTGGGAACAAAAACACGCAAATCACCACCATAATTATCACAGAGATGACAAGAAAGCAATACAAAACACTACACCGCACCGTGATAATTATAAAATAAATTATTCGCCACCAATGTACAACACTACAACACACACAGCTAAAGAGACTGAACAAAATAATACAGCTAGACGACAAGGAGACGTTGTATGGTCGTCCAATCGTAAACAGTTTTCAAAACCAGCTGACAAACGCGTTGCCGCAGTACGAGGGTACGACGAAAAATTAAGAGAAGAAAGGAAAGCAAAAGAGGAATTAGTAGAAAGAATTGACGATTCTAATACGCACATTGCGGCAGTAGAATATAAACAAACCATAAGAATTAAAAATAAGAGAAAATACGTTCGTAATTACTAACGATAATTATAAAAAAGTAATTAACATTAAGGAGGAGAAGCAAATAAAGGTTAATAAAACATACCTTATTAATGGCGATATCCCTATTGTGAGACACACACACACTAGTAAGTCACATAAGATGACACACTTAAGGCACCACACTTACGGAGATAAATATCACTGCAGGTATAACAAGAAACGTATTAAATTGTCTAGACGAAACACTACACAAAACTGTGGTAAATATGACGGTAGATTTACGCACGAGAAATATAAAGCGAATGATAATTATAATAACGATAATTATAACTGTAATTATAAAAATTACAGAGGTTATCATAAACGACGGATGAAAAAACAGTCGACAGTTGTTTATATGGGCTTCAAGCAGACTGAATATACGAAATGCATTAGTGACGAGAGAATTATGGAACGTGCGGAGAGAAGAGAGAGAAGTTATTCATCACAGCAAAATGAAAACATTGCACTATGAACAGGTGACTTCTACGATAAAAACAAACGTCGCAGTAATACAATGGAACGCGGACGTTGTTTACAGGAGGGAGAGAACAATGGTAAGCACGGCGACTATGTTACAAAGGAACAATATACTTCCGGTAGACGACGGACAATGTAATTGTTATAATGAGGGGTGTAAGATCGAACGACACACTGAACTCAGAACTCAATACCCGAATGGAATGAATAATTATTTTTAAAATAAAATAATATAACTATTAATTATTAATAATAAGAAATAATATGTGTAATAATATTTGAAAGGGTTAATTAAGAAATGTATTATTGATGGTAAGGAATGCTATTGTAGAGAAATATTTAAGAAAGTAATGGTAAAAGATGTTATTGTTGTTATTAATATGAAGAAAGGGTTAGGAATGGAAATAATTGCCATAATTGTTAGAACGGCTGATCAAGCGAACACTTAATGGAGATACAAGGACACAGAAGAAAGCGAGAGTGAAAAGTCAAAAGGGCAGAGACTACTTAGGATTAAGGACTTCGTGAAAAATATCGTTGTTTTCCAAGACAGTTCCTCTGTACCAATCATGCGACACACTACAAAGCTAAAAGAGTATTCTGTTACGGAAGTGTATTTCAGGAAAGTAGTAGCGATCAGAAAGGTAATGTTAAAGAAATGTAATAAAAGGTAATGAATGTTAATGTATTGTATAAGTAATGTATTAGATAAAGTAATGTCATGTTAAGAAAAAAGTTAAGGAAGATTAGAAGCGAAGGTAAGAATGTATGAGTAAGATAATGTAAAATTAAGGACCGAATTTACACACATATGTAGGAATGCAGAGTGTACAGAAGGAGAACAAAGGAGAGCTAATTGCAGTGGATTTTCTGGGACCATTACCGCGATCAAGTCGAGGTGTGAAGCACATATTGGTATGTATCGATGTGTTTTCCAAGGCAGTCCGACTGTACCCAATTATGCAACCCACAACCAAAGTTGTTCTAAAGATACTCAAAGCAAATCCTGTTGGAAAAAAAAGAGTAGTAATACGGCGAAGAAATTCTTCAGACTTTATAATGGACCATATACGTTAAGACAGCGAGTAGGACAACACACTTTCATCGTATATGATGAGATACAGAAGAAAGAAATTGGTAAATTCCACGCAACGTCATTTAGGAAGTTCTACACATGAAAACAACGAGGTCAATGAAACCAGTCAGATCAGCTGTTTGTGAAGCCACCCTACTACAAGGTCACGAGCAGTGAGCGTGTGAAGAGGGGAGGTAAGACATTTGTATACACTCCAATTAAGGGTGAGATGACAAATATTATTCTTTATTATTTGTTACATTTTTTCAAGTGTAATAATAATAATAAAAAAAAATTATAATAAATAAATTTATTAAAAATTTTTTTTTGTTACCAAGCAGAGGAATAATGCGACAGTACAAATAAGTGATGTACTGAGCATTGAATATAAAAATTTAAATTTACCTAATAAACTGTAAATAATTAATAATATATTAGAAATAAGCATGTCAGGGATTGCAAGCTTGGCTCAGACAAAAATATGAACAGGTGTTTCGACCTGAATCGACGTGCACACACACACAAATGTAACTGAAAGTGTGTACACTAGTATTTTGCTAGTGTGTGTGAACGCAGGTCTATGCAGGCGAGTTTGCCACCCCAAGATGAATAATTGCACAATTACTGTTTTTCTGTAATTATTCATAAACTATAATTAAGAATTAAAATCCAAAACCACAATAAAATGTAATAAAATTTACTAAATACTGTGTACGAAAACCACGCGAAAGTGCCACACCGTACGAGTGTAATAGTGAAATAACTGTGTACAAATCGAAAGGGTTAAGTTGCAATGTCCAAAATTACAGTGAACATGTTTTGTAAAAATAGTTATAAGATAAGTATAAGAGTATACTTACAGGACTCTGCAATTTGCAGAAAAATAAGAAATAGTGAAATTGACAAAGAGTGGGGGAACTGAATCCAGAGACAGTTTCTGACATGTCGATTTCGTACCACTGCAGGGTGTCGACCAAGACATGGGTATAAATAGGACACGCAAGCTACAGTGGTTCTCTTTCTTAAATCATCCACGGTGCAGCGGGAGCTTATGCCCGTCCGCAGGGCGTATTTATTTTTTTTGTAAATAGTTTAAATTTTCCAGTTACATACAACTATGTAACTAAGTTGTAAAGACAATCATTTTTAAATAATAACAGCAGTACATAAGAAGAATTATATAAGAAGATCCACTGACGTCAGAAACAGCACGAGGAGAGTTCCAGAGAGTGATTCGACACTAGACAAGAGAGTGATACGACGCTGGACAAGAGGAGAGTTCCAGAGAGAGATATGACGCTGGACAAGAGGAGAGTTCCAGAGAGTGATACGACGCTGGACAAGAGGAGAGTTCCAGAGAGAGATACGACGCTGGACAAGAGGAGAGTTCCAGAGAGAGATACGACACTGGACAAGAGGAGAAGAGAGAGACAGCCGACGCTGGAGTGCGAGACGAGGACAACTACAGATGGATCAAAATGATCGAGTATGATTGACGACAATAAGGTGATAAACAACTTATTTATATCTTAATCATACAATGAACTCAAAGACAATTAAAGACATTTCTATTTTATTTAAAAATAAGAGCCAATGTTTCTTGTAAAGTAGAATTAAAATCATAGATGTTTTAGAAATACGATTAACGTAACAAGAGCTCAAATTAATATGAAATAAAATGAATACAAAGCATTTAAATGAAAACAATTAGTATTTGAGATAAAACAGTACTGAGAAACAAAAGATAAATTCAATAACTATTAATATTTTGAGTACATAACAATATATAAAAAGAGATTTAAATAGATATTTTGAAACACATTAATCGACTGAGTAGTCTGAAAATGAGATTTTTCTGTAATACAATAATTAGTAGAATAGAATATTTAGTCAGTAAGGATGCATATAGCATAAGCCTTACGGCATAATAACAATTAATAACGAATGTTTTAAATCGAAGTCAGTGCCATGTGCACAATTTTTAATAATATCAAATAAATTTGAAATACCGTTACAAGTTACATAGAGTTCTTATTGCAGATACACCTGAAACCCAATTTAAATGTTATATTGTTGCATAATTTGTCAATCTTGAACGTGAGACCGGTCACGCTAAATTTGTGTATATGTATATGTATATGTATTGTTGCATATTTGGCTCCCAAAGAACGTGGGGCTATACAAATTAAAGTACATATAAAAATTCACATACATAAATACATTGCATATATTTGGCGCTCCAAGATCGTGGGGCTCCGCGAACACAAATAGAAGTGTATTTGTATTTGAAAGTAATTTTAACAAAATAAAAATGTTGCATATATTTGTCGCCCTGGACGTTGGGCACGACATGCCTAAATTTATGTACAAAAATTTGTTACATAAATTGTAGCCCATGAATGTATTTCCCGATCCCCATCATTTAACTATTAAAATTTTTTTATGTAGCTGAATGGTTGCTCTAAAATATAAGAGTGTGTTAAATAAAAAAAATGTATTATATGTAATAATTATTTATATTAAACAGTAATTGAATGTAATGTTAATTGTTGTGTAATCACACAGCTGGCGCCCACGAATAATATTATTTGTCTATGTAACAGGTGTAACTGTAATGAGTATTAATAATAACTATTAATAAAAATAAAGAAATAAATAAATAAGTAGGGAACAGTTATCAATAATAATTGTTAAAGAATTACTACTAAATAAATATTTTAATAATTATTCAACATGGCAGAACCAGGAGGGTTGAATTTAGAAGCATTTAAAAATTCGATACTCGCCATGATGGAAGAATTAGTCATAAAACAAGCCGAAAAATTTAAAGAGGAGTTGAAAGAGGAGAATGTCAAACAAATAAGAAAAATAGATGAAATAAATAAAAAACAAACAGAAAGTTTAGAAAATAAGTTAGAGCTACAGTCCGAAAATTTTAGACAGGACACCATAAAAATTACAGAGAGTCTAGAAGAGTTAAAAATTGATAATCTTGAAATATAACAAAGTATAATTGACAGTAATGCGCAGTTAACCGAAAAAATTGGTGACACCAACATACGTATTAATACTATAGAGAATAATTTTAAACAAGCCTTACATGAATAAGTTGTACGGATTGAAAATAAACAAAAAGAATTACGTCTCGAGTGGAGAAAAGATTTAAAAGAAACACATAAACAAATAAATGATACTTTAACTACTATAACGCGAGAACAGGATGATAAAATCCAAACTATTAATAATGTATCCCAAGCAAATACCAGTAAACTTAGAGAAATAGAAACACGTATTGTAGTTATTGAGAATAAAATTGAAGAAACTACGAAAGACCGTTCGGGAGACGTATCACATATGGAAGAAGAGATTCAAGAGGAAATGAACCAGCTACGAAGTGAGTTAAGAAGACGACAAAACCAAATGACCATATTTCCTACACCAACGGAAGAAAGGAGCAGACTTAAGTTCTCAGGTGGTAAAGGGGAGAACAGTATGGAATTCCTAGCAAGAGTAGAGAAGGAAATAGAAAAAATTGGGAGTGCAATAAATGACGACGAGAAGATAGACTTCGTCACGCGATATCTTAGAGATTCAGCCAGCCAATGGTACTCTATTATTAGAGATAACGTTAGTACATATCAGCAGTTTCATGAGGCATTCGAGAACCGATACTGGAATCTACATACCCAACGACAAGTACGGGATCAACTCGAATATGGAAAGTTCAATGCACAAGGACAGCAGAGTATTGAACAATACACAATTACGCAAATAGAACGTGTAAAGCATCTCAAACCTAAATTCTCAGAATATGAAATTGTTTCAAAATTATCTTACCATTTTCAGCGAGATATCCAGTTAGCAGTTTATACACAAGGGATTAAAACCATAGAAGAATTTTTAATCCTTGTAACACAGTCGGAGAATATCAATAAAGGTAAGAACACACAATACTGGGAACAAAAACACGCAAATCACCACCATAATTATCACAGAGATGACAAGAAAGCAATACAAAACACTACACCGCACCGTGATAATTATAAAATAAATTATTCGCCACCAATGTACAACACTACAACACACACAGCTAAAGAGACTGAACAAAATAATACAGCTAGACGACAAGGAGACGTTGTATGGTCGTCCAATCGTAAACAGTTTTCAAAACCAGCTGACAAACGCGTTGCCGCAGTACGAGGGTACGACGAAAAATTAAGAGAAGAAAGGAAAGCAAAAGAGGAATTAGTAGAAAGAATTGACGATTCTAATACGCACATTGCGGCAGTAGAATATAAACAAACCATAAGAATTAAAAATAAGAGAAAATACGTTCGTAATTACTAACGATAATTATAAAAAAGTAATTAACATTAAGGAGGAGAAGCAAATAAAGGTTAATAAAACATACCTTATTAATGGCGATATCCCTATTGTGAGACACACACACACTAGTAAGTCACATAAGATGACACACTTAAGGCACCACACTTACGGAGATAAATATCACTGCAGGTATAACAAGAAACGTATTAAATTGTCTAGACGAAACACTACACAAAACTGTGGTAAATATGACGGTAGATTTACGCACGAGAAATATAAAGCGAATGATAATTATAATAACGATAATTATAACTGTAATTATAAAAATTACAGAGGTTATCATAAACGACGGATGAAAAAACAGTCGACAGTTGTTTATATGGGCTTCAAGCAGACTGAATATACGAAATGCATTAGTGACGAGAGAATTATGGAACGTGCGGAGAGAAGAGAGAGAAGTTATTCATCACAGCAAAATGAAAACATTGCACTATGAACAGGTGACTTCTACGATAAAAACAAACGTCGCAGTAATACAATGGAACGCGGACGTTGTTTACAGGAGGGAGAGAACAATGGTAAGCACGGCGACTATGTTACAAAGGAACAATATACTTCCGGTAGACGACGGACAATGTAATTGTTATAATGAGGGGTGTAAGATCGAACGACACACTGAACTCAGAACTCAATACCCGAATGGAATGAATAATTATTTTTAAAATAAAATAATATAACTATTAATTATTAATAATAAGAAATAATATGTGTAATAATATTTGAAAGGGTTAATTAAGAAATGTATTATTGATGGTAAGGAATGCTATTGTAGAGAAATATTTAAGAAAGTAATGGTAAAAGATGTTATTGTTGTTATTAATATGAAGAAAGGGTTAGGAATGGAAATAATTGCCATAATTGTTAGAACGGCTGATCAAGCGAACACTTAATGGAGATACAAGGACACAGAAGAAAGCGAGAGTGAAAAGTCAAAAGGGCAGAGACTACTTAGGATTAAGGACTTCGTGAAAAATATCGTTGTTTTCCAAGACAGTTCCTCTGTACCGATCATGCGACACACTACAAAGCTAAAAGAGTATTCTGTTACGGAAGTGTATTTCAGGAAAGTAGTAGCGATCAGAAAGGTAATGTTAAAGAAATGTAATAAAAGGTAATGAATGTTAATGTATTGTATAAGTAATGTATTAGATAAAGTAATGTCATGTTAAGAAAAAAGTTAAGGAAGATTAGAAGCGAAGGTAAGAATGTATGAGTAAGATAATGTAAAATTAAGGACCGAATTTACACACATATGTAGGAATGCAGAGTGTACAGAAGGAGAACAAAGGAGAGCTAATTGCAGTGGATTTTCTGGGACCATTACCGCGATCAAGTCGAGGTGTGAAGCACATATTGGTATGTATCGATGTGTTTTCCAAGGCAGTCCGACTGTACCCAATTATGCAACCCACAACCAAAGTTGTTCTAAAGATACTCAAAGCAAATCCTGTTGGAAAAAAAAGAGTAGTAATACGGCGAAGAAATTCTTCAGACTTTATAATGGACCGTATACGTTAAGACAGCGAGTAGGACAACACACTTTCATCGTATATGATGAGATACAGAAGAAAGAAATTGGTAAATTCCACGCAACGTCATTTAGGAAGTTCTACACATGAAAACAACGAGGTCAATGAAACCAGTCAGATCAGCTGTTTGTGAAGCCACCCTACTACAAGGTCACGAGCAGTGAGCGTGTGAAGAGGGGAGGTAAGACATTTGTATACACTCCAATTAAGGGTGAGATGACAAATATTATTCTTTATTATTTGTTACATTTTTTCAAGTGTAATAATAATAAAAAAAAATTATAATAAATAAATTTATTAAAAATTTTTTTTTTGTTACCAAGCAGAGGAATAATGCGACAGTACAAATAAGTGATGTACTGAGCATTGAATATAAAAATTTAAATTTACCTAATAAACTGTAAATAATTAATAATATATTAGAAATAAGCATGTCAGGGATTGCAAGCTTGGCTCAGACAAAAATATGAACAGGTGTTTCGACCTGAATCGACGTGCACACACACACAAATGTAACTGAAAGTGTGTACACTAGTATTTTGCTAGTGTGTGTGAACGCAGGTCTATGCAGGCGAGTTTGCCACCCCAAGATGAATAATTGCACAATTACTGTTTTTCTGTAATTATTCATAAACTATAATTAAGAATTAAAATCCAAAACCACAATAAAATGTAATAAAATTTACTAAATACTGTGTACGAAAACCACGCGAAAGTGCCACACCGTACGAGTGTAATAGTGAAATAACTGTGTACAAATCGAAAGGGTTAAGTTGCAATGTCCAAAATTACAGTGAACATGTTTTGTAAAAATAGTTATAAGATAAGTATAAGAGTATACTTACAGGACTCTGCAATTTGCAGAAAAATAAGAAATAGTGAAATTGACAAAGAGTGGGGGAACTGAATCCAGAGACAGTTTCTGACATGTCGATTTCGTACCACTGCAGGGTGTCGACCAAGACATGGGTATAAATAGGACACGCAAGCTACAGTGGTTCTCTTTCTTAAATCATCCACGGTGCAGCGGGAGCTTATGCCCGTCCGCATGGCGTATTTATTTTTTTTGTAAATAGTTTAAATTTTCCAGTTACATACAACTATGTAACTAAGTTGTAAAGACAATCATTTTTAAATAATAACAGCAGTACATAAGAAGAATTATATAAGAAGATCCACTGACGTCAGAAACAGCACGAGGAGAGTTCCAGAGAGTGATTCGACACTAGACAAGAGAGTGATACGACGCTGGACAAGAGGAGAGTTCCAGAGAGAGATATGACGCTGGACAAGAGGAGAGTTCCAGAGAGTGATACGACGCTGGACAAGAGGAGAGTTCCAGAGAGAGATACGACGCTGGACAAGAGGAGAGTTCCAGAGAGAGATACGACACTGGACAAGAGGAGAAGAGAGAGACAGCCGACGCTGGAGTGCGAGACGAGGACAACTACAGATGGATCAAAATGATCGAGTATGATTGACGACAATAAGGTGATAAACAACTTATTTATATCTTAATCATACAATGAACTCAAAGACAATTAAAGACATTTCTATTTTATTTAAAAATAAGAGCCAATGTTTCTTGTAAAGTAGAATTAAAATCATAGATGTTTTAGAAATACGATTAACGTAACAAGAGCTCAAATTAATATGAAATAAAATGAATACAAAGCATTTAAATGAAAACAATTAGTATTTGAGATAAAACAGTACTGAGAAACAAAAGATAAATTCAATAACTATTAATATTTTGAGTACATAACAATATATAAAAAGAGATTTAAATAGATATTTTGAAACACATTAATCGACTGAGTAGTCTGAAAATGAGATTTTTCTGTAATACAATAATTAGTAGAATAGAATATTTAGTCAGTAAGGATGCATATAGCATAAGCCTTACGGCATAATAACAATTAATAACGAATGTTTTAAATCGAAGTCAGTGCCATGTGTACAATTTTTAATAATATCAAATAAATTTGAAATACCGTTACAAGTTACATAGAGTTCTTATTGCAG
Organism: Magicicada septendecula; assembly: GCA_034769895.1. Taxonomy (NCBI): domain Eukaryota; kingdom Metazoa; phylum Arthropoda; class Insecta; order Hemiptera; family Cicadidae; genus Magicicada; species Magicicada septendecula. The sequence continues at coordinate 157,313,046 of CM068372.1, forward strand.
ATACACCTGAAACCCAATTTAAATGTTATATTGTTGCATAATTTGTCAATCTTGAACGTGAGACCGGTCACGCTAAATTTGTGTATATGTATATGTATATGTATTGTTGCATATTTGGCTCCCAAAGAACGTGGGGGTATACAAATTAAAGTACATATAAAAATTCACATACATAAATACATTGCATATATTTGGCGCTCCAAGATCATGGGGCTCCGCGAACACAAATAGAAGTGTATTTGTATTTGAAAGTAATTTTAACAAAATAAAAATGTTGCATATATTTGTCGCCCTGGACGTGGGGCACGAAATGCCTAAATTTATGTACAAAAATTTGTTACATAAATTGTAGCCCATGAATGTATTTCCCGATCCCCATCATTTAACTATTAAAATTTTTTTATGTAGCTGAATGGTTGCTCTAAAATATAAGAGTGTGTTAAATAAAAAAAATGTATTATATGTAATAATTATTTATATTAAACAGTAATTGAATGTAATGTTAATTGTTGTGTAATCACACAGCTGGCGCCCACGAATAATATTATTTGTCTATGTAACAGGTGTAACTGTAATGAGTATTAATAATAACTATTAATAAAAATAAAGAAATAAATAAATAAGTAGGGAACGGTTATCAATAATAATTGTTAAAGAATTACTACTAAATAAATATTTTAATAATTATTCAACATGGCAGAACCAGGAGGGTTGAATTTAGAAGCATTTAAAAATTCGATACTCGCCATGATGGAAGAATTAGTCATAAAACAAGCCGAAAAATTTAAAGAGGAGTTGAAAGAGGAGAATGTCAAACAAATAAGAAAAATAGATGAAATAAATAAAAAACAAACAGAAAGTTTAGAAAATAAGTTAGAGCTACAGTCCGAAAATTTTAGACAGGACACCATAAAAATTACAGAGAGTCTAGAAGAGTTAAAAATTGATAATCTTGAAATATAACAAAGTATAATTGACAGTAATGCGCAGTTAACCGAAAAAATTGGTGACACCAACATACGTATTAATACTATAGAGAATAATTTTAAACAAGCCTTACATGAATAAGTTGTACGGATTGAAAATAAACAAAAAGAATTACGTCTCGAGTGGAGAAAAGATTTAAAAGAAACACATAAACAAATAAATGATACTTTAACTACTATAACGCGAGAACAGGATGATAAAATCCAAGCTATTAATAATGTATCCCAAGCAAATACCAGTAAACTTAGAGAAATAGAAACACGTATTGTAGTTATTGAGAATAAAATTGAAGAAACTACGAAAGACCGTTCGGGAGACGTATCACATATGGAAGAAGAGATTCAAGAGGAAATGAACCAGCTACGAAGTGAGTTAAGAAGACGACAAAACCAAATGACCATATTTCCTACACCAACGGAAGAAAGGAGCAGACTTAAGTTCTCAGGTGGTAAAGGGGAGAACAGTATGGAATTCCTAGCAAGAGTAGAGAAGGAAATAGAAAAAATTGGGACTGCAATAAATGACGACGAGAAGATAGACTTCGTCACGCGATATCTTAGAGATTCAGCCAGCCAATGGTACTCTATTATTAGAGATAACGTTAGTACATATCAGCAGTTTCATGAGGCATTCGAGAACCGATACTGGAATCTACATACCCAACGACAAGTACGGGATCAACTCGAATATGGAAAGTTCAATGCACAAGGACAGCAGAGTATTGAACAATACACAATTATGCAAATAGAACGTGTAAAGCATCTCAAACCTAAATTCTCAGAATATGAAATTGTTTCAAAATTATCTTACCATTTTCAGCGAGATATCCAGTTAGCAGTTTATACACAAGGGATTAAAACCATAGAAGAATTTTTAATCCTTGTAACACAGTCGGAGAATATCAATAAAGGTAAGAACACACAATACTGGGAACAAAAACACGCAAATCACCACCATAATTATCACAGAGATGACAAGAAAGCAATACAAAACACTACACCGCACCGTGATAATTATAAAATAAATTATTCGCCACCAATGTACAACACTACAACACACACAGCTAAAGAGACTGAACAAAATAATACAGCTAGACGACAAGGAGACGTTGTATGGTCGTCCAATCGTAAACAGTTTTCAAAACCAGCTGACAAACGCGTTGCCGCAGTACGAGGGTACGACGAAAAATTAAGAGAAGAAAGGAAAGCAAAAGAGGAATTAGTAGAAAGAATTGACGATTCTAATACGCACATTGCGGCAGTAGAATATAAACAAACCATAAGAATTAAAAATAAGAGAAAATACGTTCGTAATTACTAACGATAATTATAAAAAAGTAATTAACATTAAGGAGGAGAAGCAAATAAAGGTTAATAAAACATACCTTATTAATGGCGATATCCCTATTGTGAGACACACACACACTAGTAAGTCACATAAGATGACACACTTAAGGCACCACACTTACGGAGATAAATATCACTGCAGGTATAACAAGAAACGTATTAAATTGTCTAGACGAAACACTACACAAAACTGTGGTAAATATGACGGTAGATTTACGCACGAGAAATATAAAGCGAATGATAATTATAATAACGATAATTATAACTGTAATTATAAAAATTACAGAGGTTATCATAAACGACGGATGAAAAAACAGTCGACAGTTGTTTATATGGGCTTCAAGCAGACTGAATATACGAAATGCATTAGTGACGAGAGAATTATGGAACGTGCGGAGAGAAGAGAGAGAAGTTATTCATCACAGCAAAATGAAAACATTGCACTATGAACAGGTGACTTCTACGATAAAAACAAACGTCGCAGTAATACAATGGAACGCGGACGTTGTTTACAGGAGGGAGAGAACAATGGTAAGCACGGCGACTATGTTACAAAGGAACAATATACTTCCGGTAGACGACGGACAATGTAATTGTTATAATGAGGGGTGTAAGATCGAACGACACACTGAACTCAGAACTCAATACCCGAATGGAATGAATAATTATTTTTAAAATAAAATAATATAACTATTAATTATTAATAATAAGAAATAATATGTGTAATAATATTTGAAAGGGTTAATTAAGAAATGTATTATTGATGGTAAGGAATGCTATTGTAGAGAAATATTTAAGAAAGTAATGGTAAAAGATGTTATTGTTGTTATTAATATGAAGAAAGGGTTAGGAATGGAAATAATTGCCATAATTGTTAGAACGGCTGATCAAGCAAACACTTAATGGAGATACAAGGACACAGAAGAAAGCGAGAGTGAAAAGTCAAAAGGGCAGAGACTACTTAGGATTAAGGACTTCGTGAAAAATATCGTTGTTTTCCAAGACAGTTCCTCTGTACCGATCATGCGACACACTACAAAGCTAAAAGAGTATTCTGTTACGGAAGTGTATTTCAGGAAAGTAGTAGCGATCAGAAAGGTAATGTTAAAGAAATGTAATAAAAGGTAATGAATGTTAATGTATTGTATAAGTAATGTATTAGATAAAGTAATGTCATGTTAAGAAAAAAGTTAAGGAAGATTAGAAGCGAAGGTAAGAATGTATGAGTAAGATAATGTAAAATTAAGGACCGAATTTACACACATATGTAGGAATGCAGAGTGTACAGAAGGAGAACAAAGGAGAGCTAATTGCAGTGGATTTTCTGGGACCATTACTGCGATCAAGTCGAGGTGTGAAGCACATATTGGTATGTATCGATGTGTTTTCCAAGGCAGTCCGACTGTACCCAATTATGCAACCCACAACCAAAGTTGTTCTAAAGATACTCAAAGCAAATCCTGTTGGAAAAAAAAGAGTAGTAATACGGCGAAGAAATTCTTCAGACTTTATAATGGACCGTATACGTTAAGACAGCGAGTAGGACAACACACTTTCATCGTATATGATGAGATACAGAAGAAAGAAATTGGTAAATTCCACGCAACGTCATTTAGGAAGTTCTACACATGAAAACAACGAGGTCAATGAAACCAGTCAGATCAGCTGTTTGTGAAGCCACCCTACTACAAGGTCACGAGCAGTGAGCGTGTGAAGAGGGGAGGTAAGACATTTGTATACACTCCAATTAAGGGTGAGATGACAAATATTATTCTTTATTATTTGTTACATTTTTTCAAGTGTAATAATAATAAAAAAAAATTATAATAAATAAATTTATTAAAAATTTTTTTTTTGTTACCAAGCAGAGGAATAATGCGACAGTACAAATAAGTGATGTACTGAGCATTGAATATAAAAATTTAAATTTACCTAATAAACTGTAAATAATTAATAATATATTAGAAATAAGCATGTCAGGGATTGCAAGCTTGGCTCAGACAAAAATATGAACAGGTGTTTCGACCTGAATCGACGTGCACACACACACAAATGTAACTGAAAGTGTGTACACTAGTATTTTGCTAGTGTGTGTGAACGCAGGTCTATGCAGGCGAGTTTGCCACCCCAAGATGAATAATTGCACAATTACTGTTTTTCTGTAATTATTCATAAACTATAATTAAGAATTAAAATCCAAAACCACAATAAAATGTAATAAAATTTACTAAATACTGTGTACGAAAACCACGCGAAAGTGCCACACCGTACGAGTGTAATAGTGAAATAACTGTGTACAAATCGAAAGGGTTAAGTTGCAATGTCCAAAATTACAGTGAACATGTTTTGTAAAAATAGTTATAAGATAAGTATAAGAGTATACTTACAGGACTCTGCAATTTGCAGAAAAATAAGAAATAGTGAAATTGACAAAGAGTGGGGGAACTGAATCCAGAGACAGTTTCTGACATGTCGATTTCGTACCACTGCAGGGTGTCGACCAAGACATGGGTATAAATAGGACACGCAAGCTACAGTGGTTCTCTTTCTTAAATCATCCACGGTGCAGCGGGAGCTTATGCCCGTCCGCATGGCGTATTTATTTTTTTTGTAAATAGTTTAAATTTTCCAGTTACATACAACTATGTAACTAAGTTGTAAAGACAATCATTTTTAAATAATAACAGCAGTACATAAGAAGAATTATATAAGAAGATCCACTGACGTCAGAAACAGCACGAGGAGAGTTCCAGAGAGTGATTCGACACTAGACAAGAGAGTGATACGACGCTGGACAAGAGGAGAGTTCCAGAGAGAGATATGACGCTGGACAAGAGGAGAGTTCCAGAGAGTGATACGACGCTGGACAAGAGGAGAGTTCCAGAGAGAGATACGACGCTGGACAAGAGGAGAGTTCCAGAGAGAGATACGACACTGGACAAGAGGAGAAGAGAGAGACAGCCGACGCTGGAGTGCGAGACGAGGACAACTACAGATGGATCAAAATGATCGAGTATGATTGACGACAATAAGGTGATAAACAACTTATTTATATCTTAATCATACAATGAACTCAAAGACAATTAAAGACATTTCTATTTTATTTAAAAATAAGAGCCAATGTTTCTTGTAAAGTAGAATTAAAATCATAGATGTTTTAGAAATACGATTAACGTAACAAGAGCTCAAATTAATATGAAATAAAATGAATACAAAGCATTTAAATGAAAACAATTAGTATTTGAGATAAAACAGTACTGAGAAACAAAAGATAAATTCAATAACTATTAATATTTTGAGTACATAACAATATATAAAAAGAGATTTAAATAGATATTTTGAAACACATTAATCGACTGAGTAGTCTGAAAATGAGATTTTTCTGTAATACAATAATTAGTAGAATAGAATATTTAGTCAGTAAGGATGCATATAGCATAAGCCTTACGGCATAATAACAATTAATAACGAATGTTTTAAATCGAAGTCAGTGCCATGTGCACAATTTTTAATAATATCAAATAAATTTGAAATACCGTTACAAGTTACATAGAGTTCTTATTGCAGATACACCTGAAACCCAATTTAAATGTTATATTGTTGCATAATTTGTCAATCTTGAACGTGAGACCGGTCACGCTAAATTTGTGTATATGTATATGTATTTATGTATATGTATTGTTGCATATTTGGCTCCCAAAGAAGTGGGGCTATACAAATTAAAGTACATATAAAAATTCACACACATAAATACGTTGCAATATATAGCGCAGCATGTGGCTACGAGAGGAATGCCGACGGTTGGGTAATCCACGACCAATATCAATAATTTCATTTTAAAAGGGGTTCTAATAAAATAAAAAGGGGAATTTAACGGTATGAGTGTGTGAATGAGCAAACTGGGTCGTCTTCCAAGATTTTAAGTAAGTTTGAAACTAGTTGTTAAAATATCTATCATGTTAAAAGGTAATTATTGAAAGAAACAGTAAGATTTTAATTTTAGGGGAAAGGGGAGTAAACAAATAAATTCAAAACTCGTATGAAGAAAAATGAAATAAAATGTGAGTCCTATTATATAAAAGAGAGTAGTGTACGTTATTGATGTAACCTTAAAATCACGTTGATATTCACAGTTCGTGTGAGAATCCTGGACTCAAAATTAAGGTAGGTGAGATGTTCAAATATTATTTTGTAATTGTGTATTTATTCATAATAGCACAAATGACACCCAAGAACAGGGACTCGATTTAAATATTTTATAAAATGTATTAATATGACTAAGCACAAATGGCGCATCCGAACAAGGGACAAATTTTATAAATTAAATTTATACAAAAACCACACCTACAGATGAATAACGTGATTTGAAGGTTAAGAAAAAATACGTACAAATTATGTAACAGACGGAAAATAGTATGTCATTGTTAGGGTAAGTGTCAGATGTTTTGTATGTAAATAAATTTGTATAAATTTATAATTTAAAAATGGCAGGTAATAATAATGAAAACGATATAAATGAAATTACCAATTTTGATGAATCAGTTGTTATGAATAGCCTTAAAGTACATTCAACTCCGAATGTAGGTCAGGACGACAAAACTATGAATATAAGTGGTACGTATGAAACAGATAGTACAGATGATTCGGGGATTCAATTAACCCCAAAATTAACGAGGGAAAATAATAAAAATAAAGACGAGAATGTCAGCTTCACTGATGGTAAAACCAAGAGTCAAATAACTAGCGACTTAAGTGAGACTAAATCAAAATTAATGGATGAACTAATTCATTCAGCGCCAGTCCCGATTAAAAAATCTGAGGATAATGATACGGTAAAAATGATGCAATTGCTTTTGGAGAAAAATACAATGTTGTGTACTAATTTCAGCGAACAGAGTGTAAAATTAAAGGAATTAAGTAGCGATTTCAACATAAAATTTGATGAACTTAAAATTGATATTAATGAGGTAAAAATTAAGTGTGAGAGTAATTTTAACAAATTAAAACAAGATATTGAGAAAATGGGAGAGTGGCGAACAGATACAGGTAAGAGCAAAATAAATGAAAATAACGGAGATATAGGTGTTAACAGTAGTGGTGATAGTTTAGATGCAAAACAGGTGGTGGTAGACGAGGTGAGTAGTAACGATAATTATAATAATGAATTAACAAGTGATAAAAATGATATAATTGAAAACATGGTGTTAGAGAGTAAGGTTGTGAGCATAGCGAGTGTTAATGAAAGTGAGAGTGTGTGTGATGAAAGGTTAGGTGGGCAAAGGGCAAGTTTTCCCCAAGTATATGGTGAAACAGAGGTTCCACAAGTGTTGTATGAGGACAGAGTTTCCTCCAGTAGTTGTGTGGAAGACGAGGTGTCTTCAAGTAGTCCCGTAATTTGTTGTAACATTCTTGGAAGTGCCAAGAAATATAGTAAGTTTGTTGTGCCCTTTGCGTGGTATGAAATAGGTCAGGGGGTTGTGACAGGTGTTATGATGTGGAGAGAGGTTTAGAGAGAGAGTTGTTTGTAGATGAGGAAATAGAGTTATTTATGTTAAGTAGGAATTATGAAGAGTTGAAAGAGAGGTTAGAAGTGGAGAAGATAAACAATATAAAATGCTTACCTTATGAAATGAAGATTGATGATTATTTTGATGACACTGTTGTAAACGATAAACACTTAACTGATGATGTAATTGCTATAGTGGAGGAGTATAATGATAAAATAACTTACCTTATGTTAACCAAAAATACTGATGGAGACTGGACTAAAATTACCAATGTAGACGGGTTTTATGAATTAATGGTAGACAAAGATGTAGTTAATTATTGTGTTAATGTAATTAACGAAAGTAGTCATTATAATGATCATTACGATGTAATGTATGTTGACAAGAATGACTTGTGTTATAAATATATAAGACTAATACACGATGATGGTGGTTAAAATAAAAATAAGAGAATGGACATTTTAAATATTTTAGTTTGTGGTAATGACCTGGCTAAATTATGAAATGAGGTGTGGTAAACAGAAAAATAATGACAAGAATTTGTAAATAAATTTATAGTGAAATTAATTGTGTCTATGTTGTAAAATGTATTTAATGTAAACAATGTGTGTAGGTAGTAGAAATTGTTTTAATAATAATAATAATATTTTGGCAGACTAAATCAATAATGAGAATAATTATGAAGGTGATAATAAATGGATTGTAATTGTTTTGGAGTAAGGTAATTAAAATATGTTGTGTTTTTAATAATTGATGGAATTAAAATAATTTGAGATGAAGTAATTGATTAAATTAAAATGTTTTATAATTAAATTTTGGTGATGAATTTAAATTATTTGTATGAGATTTAAACTGGATAATAAATAATAAATGAATAAATGTAAAATGTATTGAGTTATGGAATCATATGTTTGCTATAATGTTTCAGAAGATAAATGGAGTTGTGTACATGATTTGGTGGTAACAGTTGTTTACATTTTGTGTCTATGACAGTATATGAGTGATGTACTGTATGAAATTTACAACGCAATTTAAAGAGAGTGAACTGCTTGATTTTTAAAAGTTAAAAGTATAGATGAATCTAAAAGATGTTAAACATGAATGTTTGAATAATATAATAACCAAACATATAAGAGTTGACCATCCGTGAATTGTAGTAGCAGTATCAGTGTGAACCTTATGTCTTTTGGTAGTTTCCCAAATTTTCGGGCGGTCACGGCTTCACCGAACCCTGACCGTGGATTTATGTAAGTATATTCGAAAATTGGTGAATATTGAAATTGACCGGGGGGTAACTCATGGGAAACTACATAACTATGGAACACCGGCTATCATCGAAGGGGGTGATAGTGCCGTTTTAAGGGTGTGTGAATCATTTTAGTAGGATTACTGGTGTCCTAGGACATCAGTAATGCCGAATTTTTATATAACGCTGAACCAAGAACGGTATAGGCAGCGTCTATACCATATATATGTAAACTTCAGTTCTTGGGAATGCAAATGGGCGCCACAGTCCACCCTCAGGAAACAATAGTGTGCGTGGAAAAGGAGCTGGCCGTTACAAGCCAGGGGCACAGATAACGCATCTGTGCATAAGGCGAACGCTTGATCCGGTTTATCCGGCGGGTGGTTACCTAATTGTAACTGGGTATAAGGGGGGATTTTAAGTAATTGATGAAGTAGGAGGGTAGCTGAAATTCAGTGAGAGGGTGACGACCTCTGTAAACAGCGGGCAGTCAATTTAACCGGCTCTATAGAGAGAGTTGGGGGTTGACAACCCAGAGGGCTGTTCAGTAACTGTTGCTATAACTATGACTCAATGATTAGTGATGTATTTCATGCATGAGAGCAAACAATTTTAAGTGTTAGGGTCAATTATGATGATGTTAATTTTAGAGAATATTTATGATTGCAACTATATAATTTTGTGTATTTGTGTTAATTGTATGCAGTATGTTAGGGGTAAGAATTATAAACATGTGTACTTTGTATAATTTTTGAAATGTATCTAGAGAAAGGGCATTCACATGACAGTGAGACATCAGCTGACTATTGGGGTTATATATACAGTATGTCCTTTATAATTGATTTGCAGATTTTGTCAAGATAATTAAATGTTTGAATATAATTTTTTCAATGTGTTTAAAAGGTTCAATGTGTCTAAGAGATTTTAAGTCAAATGATGGAATTGATTTGAGATAGTTTTGAATTTTCAATGGTTAATGTAATGTGAAATGTGGTAAATGTTAGAATTTGGGTGACAAGCATAAAGAAGGCATTTGAATTAATCAGTCCAAGTTAAGTTTAGATGGGTGTTAAACAGAATAAGATTCTTGGGAGTAAAAGTAATGTAGAAAAGTGAGTATGAATAGTAGCAATAGGGATTATATATAGAGTAATGAGAGGGATGTAATGGGAGAATAATTAGTTGATAGAGGAATTTTGTAAAGGGGGGTGGTGTGATAAGGAGTCCTTAACGAAAAGCGTTCTGGCGGGAGGTGAATAGTTTTAATGGGGTTTGGCAGGGTTACCTAGGGGGAGTCCAGGGACCAATAAGGGAATGAGCATTGGGAAGGGAACACATGTCCTAAGTACAAAGAGGGTAGAGAGTATTTTGTTATAAGGGTAGAATGATGTGAATGGAGTTAGAGAATTATTGGTAAATATTTTGAGAGAGTGGTGTCAGACTAGATAAATCTGTTAGTGAGTGTTAGTGTCAGAAGGGGGATAAGGTTATATTTAAACACCCAAGTTGTAAATCGAATTATAAGGAATAATTGAGGGTCACCCAAACTAATTGAGAATGAAAATGTTAAAGAAAGAATCCGAGTTAAAATGTAATAATAACTGAAACAAGTGAAAGATTTTAATAGAAATTGAAAATAAAATAAAGCTGTAAAGTGTGTAATTTTGGTTAATTTAAAGGTGAATTTTATTGTCTATTGTTTATGGTAAGGTAATGATAACAGTGTTATTGATGAGTGTTCTATTTTTTATTATGTTGTATTATGTTTGAATGTAAAAACGATAAACATGTGATGTATTTTACCATGTATAATTTTGAGATGTATCTAGGGCAAGGTCGTTCACTTGACCCAGAGAGATCAGCTGGTGACTGATGTTTGACATATAGTGTGTTTTTTACAACTGATTCGTAGATTTTATTTGTATATCCATACTGAAATGATTGAAGAATGAATTTTGTTGACAAAATGATTCTTTTTGGGAATCGAAAATTTTTTTGAAAAAAATAAATTTTTATTTTTGCCTGATGGTGTTTTGATGTTCAGAATATTTTGTGGATTGTATGTATTGTTAATGTGTTAACTGATTTATGTTATTCATATTACATGTGTTATAAACAAATATTAGGATAAGTGAATTTATGATTTAAGAAGATGTTCTGTTTATTTGTTTTTATGATTGTTAGTAGTTGGTGAAGAAAAATTGTAGATTCATGTAAAAGATTGTTGGTATTTTAATGAAATTAATGGTAATATAAAAGTTTGATTTTGAACTTAGATTAATTTTTGAACAAAATTTAAATGATTTGAATTTAATTAGTTGCTGTATTGTGATTTGAAAACGTAACGTTAATTTGCGAAAAGAAATTATTTTGAAATTTGAAAGTAAGAAATGGAAGGTAGATATTATAGTCAGTAATAATGAGTATGTGTACGCACCCAGTACTTGCTAAAGGCAACCCAGTATGCATGTAAGGGGGAACATATCGGTTGAGGATCTGGCATGGTATAAGGCCAGGGTTTTGATTTTGGGGTGGAATGTTAGAAGGTTAGGTGTACTATGGTTAGTATCTGTCCGATTTTATGGTGTTGGGATCTCGAACAGAGAAGTCCAGTAATCTCGAACAGGTGCAGCAATAGTCGCTGAGCTAGGGGGGTAGTTTACCCATGATGTGTTTAGAAGTAAACGGGGGTTGTTGGCACCATATCCTCACCGATCCTCTTAGGGGTAGCAATGAGAGTTCTTCTGTTTCGGCAGAAGACCTCTCATTGGGGGGGTATTGTAATGGGGCTTAAGGGGGGGTCTTTATATTTTATTAATTCATATGGATTTATTTGTATCAGCTTGGTATGTCCCACGTAAAAGGTTTTATTCAAACAACGAACGCAGTGACATAACTTGTGAGCGGGTGTGGTAACAACGCAATACGGTTCAGAAATCAAGCTTTGTGTTACGCACTCATACGTGCAACAAGAGCATGCGTGCAGAAGGGACGCCAACAAGATGTCTAAATTATAAAATTTCGTTCACCACGTGTTTGGATGATGACGGAAGTCCAGTGAAGACTCCGCCCACCTGAGTCTCGTGACTTGTGGCAATGGAATATCGTCAACACCTTGGGAACATTAACAAACCAATGTTCCCTGTACAATGATGAACAATTTGTCACAAGCAGGCTGTGCATTTCCGTCTTTCTAACAGAGTGCACGGCGTCAGTGCCAGTCTTTTTACACCTGCAAGACAGCGTGGTCACCACAAACTTTACTCGAATAAACTAAGGTCGACCGACCCAACAAGTGAAATCCAGTAACAGTTACATCAAAAAAGTGAAACGTTGTATCAGAATGAAGTCAGTGAAGTGAACAAATCGAAATTAAAACGTGGTGGATTGGACAAAACGTTCGGACATATATATAGCGCGGCATGTGGCTACGAGAGGAACGCCGACGGTTGGGTAATCCACGACCAATATCAATAATTTCATTTTAAAAGGGGTTCTAATAAAATAAAAAGGGGAATTTAATGGTATGAGTGTGTGAATGAGCAAACTGGGTCGTCTTCCAAGATTTTAAGTAAGTTTGAAACTAGTTGTTAAAATATCTATCATGTTAAAAGATAATTATTGAAAGAAACAGTAAGATTTTAATTTTAGGGGAAAGGGGAGTAAACAAATAAATTCAAAACTCGTATAAAGAAAAATGAAATAAAATGTGTCATATTATATAAAAGAGAGTAGTGTACGTTATTGATGTAACCTTAAAATCATGTTGATATTCACAGTTCGTGTGAGAATCCTGGACTCAAAGTTAAGGTAGGTGAGATGTTCAAATATCATTTTGTAATTGTGTATTTATTTATAATAGCACAATTATGTTCACTACGGGGATTGTTCATCACAGCTGGCCATAACTTTCTCCATGCTTTTATTAACGTATAATTTTTTTACTTCTTGCCAAGCAACAGCAGCTGCAAAAATAGCATCTTTCATGTTAAAAGTTGATTGAAAGTCTTTTACACTACAGTGTGAGTTATGAGTCCTTGAATAAATGAAACCCTGTACTTGCACTTAAAGTTCTGAATTACTCTTTGATCCTTAGGCTGAATCAAAGGGGTAAAGTTTGGAGGGCGGTATTTCAATGTTATATTTGCTGACTTTAACTCACTAGCAGGAGGATGGCCTCTATTATCTACTAACAGAACAGCCTGTGTGTTTTTCGGTAAACCAAGTTTTTTGGAGTTTTGTTTAACTCCAGGAACAAACTGTTCAAAAAAACAATTTTTAAAGAGCTGAGCGTCCATCCAAAAGTAACTTTAAATTCATTTGCTGCAGCCTCATCAGCAGATTTAGACTCCCCTGAAAAATCTAATTAGCGTATCCCCCATGACGAGTTTTAAAGTTGTGCAACCAACCTCATGAAAATTTACAGTCTCCTTCTTTTACGTTCAAATCACTGCTAAACTGTTTGGCTTTTTCAATTACCATTGGACCTATTATAGATTTTCCTTCAGAACGTTTTGCTGAGAACCAGGTGTACAATGCATTATCCAACTGGTGAAGCTTAGGCTTTTTTAATGTTTGACAATTGTCAGTAGCTTTTTTTGTATCTGCTTGAGCCAAAAATTTTTGAAGTTTTTCTTATTGTTTTTTTATATCATATAAGGTTGAGGATCCAATATTAAATTCTTCCATAATTACGTTCCTGTTTTCTCCCTTTTCTAACCTATTTATAATGTCAAGTTTTTGTTAGATTGTCAAAGTCACATGTTTTATTTTATTAGAAGCACTGCATTCTGGCTTTTGTGTTCAGAAAACATTGTGATCAAAACTGTGAAGCAACAACTTAAAACTGAACTCCACTGAACAAAACCAGACAACATAACTGTAGCGGAGTTCACTAATACTGTAACTCAAATACGGTACGGCATGCACTGTGTAAACACAAGAAGCAGACACTCACAACTAACCAATACGAAATGGTACCAATGACCCGAACAGCAGTCAGCTCACAAACTCTGCCGAGAGTTCCCAATTGTATCAAAGACAACTGAGCATTTTCAAAGAAACATGATCGCACCAATAGCAGCAGAGACATTAAAAATGCATTCCAGTGCGGCTGAATATGCCAAATTACGTCATTCTACTGAAACATCTGAGAGACCATAAACTCCACCTGAATTAGCGTCAGCAATTTTGTCAAACATTGCGATATTTTCAAATCGGTTGCTGTTGATAAAAAGTGCCATACTATCGAGGATTCCGGAGTATCAAGGTCTGGATTATCAAGGCCTTACTGTATATACACAACAATCACACACAATAATACCAGTATAAAATACCAAAAACCAACAGGAAAGAATAACAACAAAGCTGAGGATGGGAACAACAGATTCCCAAAACATGTTCCAAATACAGGAAAATACATCTTGAGGTAAAGAAATTAAAAACATTCAATATATTTCTCTAGGTACGGTAGAGAAATTCTGGTCAGATGTCTGAGTCTGTACAGTGCTATGAAGAAGTATGGAGTTAACAACTGTGAATCTACTTGCTGTAATGGGACTCCTAGGGCAGTTGCAGAATTATGGAGTCAACTTATTTAATGTAAATTATATAATCAATGAGAGTGAAGGACATAATATTAGACCAAAGGATGTTCATTAACAAAGATATGTGTACATTTGGCTGTTATAGCAAGAGTGATGGTATATTTATATGGTACCTTATACATTAATAAAGTATTTATAAATGTATAAGGTACATTTGGACCTTAAAGCAAGCATGACGGTATGCACACATGCTGTAAACTCGATTTAAAAAAAAAAAAAAAAAAAAAAATTCAAAGCCAGTCACAACAAGGTTCTGCATAGCCTTAACTTGGAAACAATCCGTAACAGGTACGTGTTAAAATATGAGTTAAACTGTTAGCACGAAAAACCACTGATTTACTGACATTCTTGATACACCATCATCATCTTCACAACACGGCATAAGCAAGGTGCTGCCTGTTCCATCTTAAAAATCCTCCAGCCATCTCTTCCTGGGTCTACCCACAAACCTGTGTCCTACAGGTTTGAATTTCCAGACTTGTTTGGTCAGTCTGGAATCTGTCATTCTTTCTAAGTGTTCTTTTCACTGTTGTTTGTAATCTTTTAATTTTTCATTCTAGTTAAAAACTTTTAACTCTTCTCTTATGGCCTTATTTCTTATAAGGTCAAGTTTAGAACACTTTTAACCTCCTCTTGAGAATGCCATTTCTGAGGTCTGTATTTTACCGTCTTGTCTTTCGTTGTTGCCCATAATTCACACCCATAGTGTGTGTCCCTTTACATAGTACAGGGACTTCCATAACTTTGTAAAGCTTTAATTTTGCATCTCGATCTATCTTGTTTCTAAAAATACGTTGATTTTCCACAGATTGTTTGAAACACCTAACTTGTTGTGCACTTGTTACGGTGCAGTGGAGGAGAAAGTGATCAAGTGATCTGCTATATGGTCATTTATATTCGAGAAATGGAGCAGTGCGGACAGTATTTCTTAGCACGGTTCCACACTTACTACATCATTCAATATCATGTGAACAATAAGTTTTACATTTGTTTTTCTATAAGGTAAGACCTAATGATTTTCTATTTATTCATTCTACAGCGGTTTCATTTGTAACTCTCTAATTCCATAAATTGACGTCTGTCATAGATTCACTGCTGATGTTAAAACCATCTGACAATTCTATAGGTACTTTATGCAGGTGTGTGTGTGTGTGTGTGTGTGTGTGTGTGTGTGTGTGTGTGTGTGTGTGTGTGTGTGTGTGTGTGTGTGTGTGTTTAATTGCATTATATAACGCATAACTGTGTATATTTATTGTACCATTTTTGATGGTGTAATTACACTTATACACATGATTGATGTCGTGTTTTATTTCACACATACTGTTTCGCACTGTGGGCAAGGAGAATGCATGTTTTCATTAGGTTACAACAATACACAAAATCTATGTGCACACATATACATCAAGGTGCTTTTACGCAAAGGTTACGCGACCCACACACATTTTATATCTACACAGACAGACAACACGCCCATATACACATTTCGTTTTCCTGAACACTCATTTATCATTTGTGTGGAGGTTAATCTTACTTTTGAACACTGAAAAAAACCTGCGACAACAAAGACAAGAAGAGCAGTCAAGACAGTGTTTAACTTAACACACACACACACATGAACGTTAACCTTATTTATGAACGTAGAAAAACAAGACAAGAAGAAGAAACCAGGAGCTGGCCTCTTTATTTTCTTTCATACACACTTATACATTAAGTTACACCATTTTATGCCTCACACGACACCGCCCTATTAAAATCAAGACAAGCAGAGGACAAGATGGCCATGGACACGCTGGATACACTTGTTAAGGGAACACATCCGTTCCCGCCATGACGTAGACACACTGGTGGTAGTGGCAATGCTACATTTTCCCTCGCACAGCCTTCTTTAACCTATTAACCTATAGCCTTCTAGAGGGAATTTACTTATCCTTTATCACATGTTGGCCACACCGACTACCACCATTCAAAACTGATTCTGCTATATGATGACATGACATATATTAAACATGGCCGATAATTCACTACACTTCGCACCAGTGCTGTGGTACCCCACATGGTGCCTGTCATATGGTACTCCCACCATGGCCACGTGATATCCCTACTTCAGTCACATTCTACCCCCACCATGGTCATGTGGTACTCACACCCCTGACATCATAAAATTCAAATTTCCTGCCATGTGGTACTGGTACATGTTATGGCTAAATCATATGGACTGAAAGTGCACAAAAAAATGACTTCCATGTGACACCAAACGGTCTCCAACAGTTTTAACCGATCAGTTTACAAATAAAAACACTGCTGTTCATTATAACAATAAATGCTTGTTACTATAAACAAATTTATAACTATGTATAATACCTGATCAACAAACTGTTCATTCTCTTCTTTGATGATTTCTTCTTTTACATGCAGTTCTCCTTTTACGACAGAATTTATAACTGGGAATACATCCTGCAAATTGAACAATTATAAAATTTACTTTGTCTTCTCAGTGATTTATAGAGTACTATATAAAGAGGTGATCAATACTAAATAAGAAATATATAGAATCACCTATCAATTTTTGCAATAAATATCCATACTCTGTACCTACATGGTGGTGTGTGTGTGTGTGTGTGTGTGTGTGCGTACGCGCGTACTCGCTCACACGAGTGTGCGATTTTACTTACTTAATCTCATGTAGTTTATATGTATACAACACTATGATACAGTTTGTGTAATTTGTTGATTTTTAATTACATATCTACAAACTAATGTGATCCAAATCTCTAGTGGTACACAACATGGAACAACCTAACACATTAGCTATGGGCTAAATAATGGTTATGCACATTACCTGTTCAGTCTCAGCCTCTTCTGGATCTGCTTCTTTCTTTACACTGACCGCTAAAACATCCTACAAATAACAAGGAATTAAAATTTACTTTATACAAATTAATTACCATTATACGAGAATGCTTTATAAGAGGCTGTAAAGGAAACCATAAAGATGGTCAAGACCGTAATAACATTTCATGGAGAGTATAAGAGTGAAGAGTTACTGATGTTAAGAGTTAAGAGTTACTGTTGGTATGGTTTCTACTCACAGAAAACAAGGTAAATTGAGAACACTATTGAATTTTATAAAAAATTATTAGGGGAAAGAGGAGAATCAGGAACAAAAATAGGTAAATATTAAAACTGGCAAAGATAATGAGAGGAATCAGTGTCAGAGCACAGGCCAAATGGAGAAACAAATTTGCTACTGTCAAATACTGGATTCTAAATTAAGAAGAAATTCCTCAAATTATATGTTTGCACAATGCTATTATAGAAGCTGCATGTGAAACCTAGACAATAGGGAAAAGTGAAAGACACAACCACAGCATTTGAAAACTGCTGCTGTAGAAAATATACTGGATGGACAAAGTAATTATTAAAACAAAAATGAACAGGTTCTGGAAACAATGGGTGAATGGAGAGGTTTGTGAAGATGAGACAGTGTGGTGGGTCACTATTGGTTGAGACCCAGTAATGACTTTGCTGATGGGCACCCAGTGAGTGGAAAGTACTGCAGAGGAAGGCAGAGACTAGAGTATCCAGGTTGACTGGTCAGTTGTGGGACGCTGTAAGCTCTCACAGATAAAGAAGGTGGTTCAGGAAGAGTCAAAGAAGAAGAAGATACGAAGAGTCTGAGAAACACGTCAGACACATCAGGTGACACCACATTTGCTTCATGAACAGCTGTAAAGCAACATGTTGGTCTGCAGTATTGTTAATTACAGTCATGTAAACAAAAATATCGGTATGGAGAACCATACATGACTTCCATGTTCTAAGATTTATATTTAAAATCATATTCGAAATGAAATATTTCCATAGAAACTACTTCTTTCTACTTATTGCTTCAGCCTTAACCACAGTACTGTGGTCACTAACGTATACCACCTCACGTTTTCGCACTCGATTTTCACTGATGATGGCAGTCGATGGCACTGCGGAAAAGATTGGTTTTGCAGAAAACATTGGACTACGGCTAAACAGCCCGGGAAGGAATTTTAACAAAGAACTACTTCTTTGTTGCCGATAACGTAGTACACATATAACAAATTCTCCCCTCCCCCTTCAACTATAATTTTCATTAATAGACAATTACCCCCACCTCGTTCACCTAACCTCTTCATTTATAGATATTTCATCTATGTTTCTACAGTGGATTATTATGAGCTTCTTATCATGATACTTTATTTATCAAAATTAAGTACTTTACTCTTGTTAAAACATAAAATGTTGCACGTAAACTACCCCTTTCTCTAAACCGATCTTCACCAAAATCAACAGACCTTCAGTCCTCTACAATGCAGGGAAGCATGCAAAAAAATATTTGATTCTGTTTGAATGTGCGGCAGTTATAGTTCGTCATGAAAACATTTCTCTTGTTACAACATAAAATGTTGCAGATAAACTACCCCTTTCCCTTAACCGATCTTCACCAAAATCAATAGGCCTTGGGTTCTCTACAATTCAAGAAGGTACGCAAAAAATTATTTGATTCTCTTTGAATTTACGGCAGTTATTTTTCGTTAAAAAAAAATTACCCTTCTTAAAACATAAAATGTTGCTGGTAAACTACCCCTTTCCCTTAACCGATCTTCAACAAAATCAACAGACCTTGAGTTCTGTATAATTCAAAAAGGTATGCAAAAGAATAGTTGATTCTGTTTGAATTTGCGGCAGTTATCGTTCGTCATATAAAAAATTACCCTTGTTAAAAAATAAAAAGTTGCTGGTAAACTACCCCTTTCCCTTAACCGATCTTCACCAACACCAATAGGTCTTAAGAACTCTACAATACAGGGCTGTATGCAAAACATTATTTGATTCTGTTTGAATTTGCAGCTGTTATCATTTGGCATAGAAAAAAATTACCCTTGATAAACAAAGTTGCAGGTAAACTACCACTTTCCCCTAACCGATCTTCACCAAAAACAATAAGTCTTGAGTACTCTACAATTCAGGGCTGTATGCAAAAAATTATTTGATTGTGTTTGAATTTGCGGCTCTTATCGTTTGCCATAAAAAATACCCTTGTTAAAATATAAAACGTTGCAGGTAAACTACCCCTTTCCCTTAACTGGTCTTCACCAAAAACAATAGGTCTTGAGTACTCTACAATTCAGGGCTGTATGCAAGAATTATTTGATTCTGTTTGAATTTGCGGCTCTTATCGTTTGCCATAAAAAATACCCTTGTTAAAATATAAAACGTTGCAGGTACTATTCCCTTAACCGATCTTCACCAAAACCAACAGGTCTTGAGAACTCTACAATTCAGGGCTGTATGCAGCACATTATTTGATTCTGTTTGAATTTGCAGCTGTTATCGTTCGCCATAGAAAAAATTACCCTTGATAAAAAAACGTTGCAGGTAAACTACACCTTCCCCTTAACCGATCTTCACCAAAAACAATAGGTCTTGAGAACTCTACAAATCAGAGCTGTATGCAAACATTATTTGATTCTGTTGGAATTTGTGGCTGTTATCGTTTGCCATAGAAAATACCCTTGTTAAAACATAAAATGTTGCAGGTAAACTACCCCTTTCCCTTAACCGATCTTCACCAAAAACAACAGGTCTTGAGAACTCTACAAATCAGGGCTGTATGCAAATAATCTTTTGATTCTGTTTGAATTTGCGGCTGTTATTGTTTGCTATAGAAAATACCCTTGTTAAAACATAAAATGTTGCAGGTACTATTCCCTTAACTGATCTTCACCAAAACCAACAGGTCTTGAGAACTCTACAATTCAGGACTGTATGCAAAAGAGTAGTTGATTCTGTTTGAATTTGCGGCTGTTATCGTTTGGCATAGAAAAAATTACCCTTGATAAAAAATGTTGCAGGTAAACTACCCCTTTCCCTTAACCGATCTTCACCAAAAACAAAAGGTCTTGAGTACTCTACAAATCAGGGCTGTATGCAAAAAATTATTTGATTCTGTTTGAATTTGCGGCTGTTATCGTTTGACAAAAAAAAATCTACAGACAGACACACACACAGACACTTTTCGAAAAATGACTTGTTTTCATGTTTTGAGTGTAGTACAATCAGAATCTGCAATAATCTCGAACACGATTTTTTTTGCCATTACCATACTTTCATTTCCTTAAGGAACATGGAAGTAAAAAGGAAAGTCAATTTTGTCTGTTGGAAAGGTATGACTTGATTTTCTGGGTAGCTAAGAGAATGTTGTTAAGAGATTATCATGGATGTGCCAAAAAATGAAGAGTGATATTGTAACCTTTTAGACCAAATAAATTAAAATACTTGTAAAAAAGGGCCAGGTTTAGTATATAAACAGATAATTTTGTAGTAGGATAATGGAAGACCTAGACAAGCATTGTGTTTAAGGCAAAAAATCGCTGAGCTGAAATACAATCTGTTGCAACATCACACTCACTCGCCTAATTTAGCTCTATTTAATTTTAATTATTCCCAAAACTCAGAAATTCCCTGGGGATGGAGGGATTTTTCTGGACATGACTGAAAGCGGCAGTAAATGGTTATCAGAGGACCTAGAACAATCAAACATCTGAATGGGATAAAAGCACTGGAGCATCACTAAACCAAATGTGTTCGACTACATGGAGACTATGCTGAAATATGAAAAGTGATTCCAAAACAAAAAAATACTGGTAAGTCTTTTATTATTAGGCCATGAACTTTTCAAATTGCCCTAGTATATGGAAAGGTATATGAAAGGATAAATGATCTTATCTACAAAAAGCCATGTTTCAAACGGATTTCCATCATATATTGTTGCATTAAAGATGTAATTTTTACAATTATTAGGAAATTAAAATAAACCTCTTTGTTTGTCCCCTTACAAAGATTATTAGTTATGAGGTGATATGAATTTTAATGATGTTAAAGTAAGATAACAATTTAATTAAGTCAAATGCAATTAATTATCTACTGTCTACTGTAGTGTAAACTTATTAACACACTTTCTACATTAATAGTTTGTTAATTATACAGTTAAAAGCAGCATGCCTACCGTGTCCTTGACTGACTTGTTTATACCTAATCTTAAGCGCAGTGGCTTAGTAAGAAGGGTTAACCTCACTCCCCACGAACGGATAGGTCGTGTACATAAAATCTGAAGGAAGCAATTGTATAGCTAACGGTTACAACATTAAAAGTGGGCAATAAATGGTGAATTTTGGACTCCCCCCACTTGGCACAGGAGCGGGTGGTCAGATAAAAAATTCAAATGCAAGTCATGATCACTCATAGAATAGTCAGTTGTGTGCCTGGCTCTTACTATCTGGCTAACAAATATTTGAGACAAAACACAAAGGTTTGAATATGTACATCAATTACATGTCTAATATTAACTTTTAGACATATAATACTAATAATACATACAAGGTATGAGGGTCATTCAATAAGTAAACAGACAAACAGTTGTAGAAAAGAAATTAATTGTAGCAGCTGATTGAAACTTTCAGGAGTGTTACCTGGCAACGTCGTTGTGAGTTTTGATCAGCTGTTCAATAATATATTGCATAAACATAACCAATACAGATTTATTTACGATGGCGTGTCCTCTTGAGGACAGTACTTTCGAAGAACAGCGTTCTGTTATAAGATTTTTGGATTTGGAACCACTATAACCCTAACTTGGATTCACTATTTTGAACCTGAGTCAAAGCGACAAAGCATGGAGTGGAAGCATCACCCGCCAAAAAGAAATTCAAAACCCAGCCATCGGCTGGTAAGGTGATGTCAACCATCTTTTGGGGCTCCCAAGGCCCAATTTTCTGTGATTACCTATAAGACCAGCGTACCATCAATACTCAGTACTATTCTGACATGATTGTGAACAAAGTTAAGCCTGCATTGAAGAAGAAATGTCCGGGATGGCAGAGGAAAGGTGTGATTCTTCTTCACAATAATGCCCACCCAAACATGGCAAAACTGACGCTCGAAACAATAAAAAAAGTACGTTGGGAGTCCTGCCTCATCCATCCCCCTTATAGCCCTGACCTTGCCCCATCTGACTTTTTCTTGTTTGGCCTACTCAAGGAGACTTTGCGTGGTGTCAAGTTCAACAGCAATGAAGAAGTGGATGAAAAAGTCCAAAACTGGCTTCGACATCAAGGTAAAGAATTCTTTGCTGAGGGAATACAAAAGCTTGTAAAGAGATGGGACAAGTGCATAGACGTTGCTGGAGATTATGTTGAAAAGCAAAAAAAAAAATTGTATTGATTGAATAAAAAGATTTTGCTCCACAGCTGTTTGTTTGTTTGTTTACTTATTGAATGACCCTCGTATAACATAATACATCTAATACTGATGTATTTTGCAGAAACTGGGAGTGAGACAATGCAAGTCAAAATAGCAAAATGAGATGTCACAAGTATGCAGTTCAGGAGAATACCAGAAGACTTGCAGAGGACAGGACTACCAGAGTGGATAACACAAGAGAATGAGTGATGATAGAATAGTATGAGTATGTTGACATAATTGGTCAACACAAAGACAGAGGACTGGCAGATCAAAAAAAAAAGTTTTAAAGCTACTTTGCAACTAACAAACAGACTACAACAACTCTAAATTGTATGAGGGAGGAAAAGAATTGCTTGAAAGTTAGGAGGTTATGGAAAATGCATATTGTCAATGTGAACCCTACACAAAATAATACATGTATAGGCCTAAATCATATTCTGTACAGCAATTAATTACAAATCAATATGATGATAAATAAACTATTATTAATATAAGAAATAAATGTGTGTATACAATACGTGTATATAACACGTGTATCAATTTAATACATACATTAAACAGCAAAAAATATATTTTTATTTTTAAACTTTATACCTTGTCCTCAAATTTGATCTCTTCCATTTGTCAGATGATGGATAAATTGATCTTGTTAATACCTGAAACAAATGAAAACAAGTTGGCAGTCAATGAAGACTAAATCTACATCACCCACAAGTTAGCACAAGAATAACATCTGATTAAGGACACTTTTAGATTAAATGCACATGTCTTTATTAATAAATAATGTCTTCCCACTGTCAGACATCAGTTTAACCAATGAGGATACCTTATCTTAGTGTGGGCAAGGTACTTCATTTAATACAATAAAGTGTTCCTGGCTGAAAGGAGATACCGAGACCACTTATGTAGAGGAAAAGTCACATTACTTCTCCACATGTAATTGGAATGAGCTAACGTAGAGAAGACCATTCAACCTACAGTGCTAACTATACTGATGATTCCTGGAAAATGTTTTCCCCATAAAGGTAGCCTACACTTTTCTTTGAAGCCATACAAACATGTGTCCACAATTTATTTTATCAGTTTGTCATACCATGTTACTTATTTTGACACAGACTTTGTTTTTAAATTCCTATTTACCAGAAATTATAAGACTTTTGACATAATTTTAGAATTATTTTGAGAAGGAAACAACAATTGCTTATCAACTGAATCCTAAAATTTTTATGAAACCTCAAGAGCCAAAATGTTTGCAAAAGTTATACAGTATACTCAGTTTCACACAACTTCCAAATTGACAGCTGTGGGAATACACTGCAATACTACTAGCAAACTGTTGTTTACAATGGAAGTTTAAAGCGTTTGACAGATTTAAAGAGTTGAAATATTTGATCTGCTTTATCTAGTCTGAAGACGTGTTTCATCTTATTTATAGCTTTCAGGGTGCAGCAAATTTAATCTGGTCTTAAACAGAAAATCTTTGACAAATAATATTAGAAATCATGTAGAAATTATAATTTTAATGACTTGAAATACCATAATGGACAATGGAACAATATTTCATAGTTTGTAAACTGCATATAAAAAGGAGAACTGGGACTGATTGAATTCATGATCTGCTGTGACCACTTTGAAGAGTTTTCCAGTAACATGAAGGGTAACATTAATGATATTCATGTCACTGATATAATTTCTGACATCCTAATAACACATTACTAAAACAAACCACATACAAAAACAGCTAACAGATCTAAAACGTGATGTGTTATATCACTGAAAACAGACATTTGTGTAAGCTGATAAGAATTGGCAACATTTATTTGTTGGTATGGGAAGGACATCTTAACATCAGCTACGAATGGCAAAGTGAAAGAGCACCAAATCTGAATTTCTTGTGCATTCCCAAGTGTCAATACTGATGTTATATGAAAGATATTGTAGGATTAAAAACAAAATTATATTTTATTTCTTTGAAAAATGCATTTCAATTTTCAGAATTTAACATAGTGAAAATAAGGATATCCACCGTGCACTCATATTATGTTTATGTTGAACTGTTTGTTTATAATAAGTGGCTGTGCATGGCCAAATAATAATATTCAGTAGTTGGTTAACATACACATTTATGTAATAGATTTTTAGTTTACTTTGTGTATTTTAATAATATCTAATGTCATGTATTGGCTTAATAATATACAGTACTGACCAAATCAGAAATATTATATACAATGTTTTCAAAATAAATTTCTTACAAGAAACTATAAAACAAATTTATGCCGCCTCCGCCACAAAGCTATTTCATGCACAACATAACATGGCTCAGTTACTGTTACTGTTCAAGCTGAACTGCACTGCCTTTACATTAAACACATTGACTTAAGTAAAAATGGGTATTTATTACATACATAAAACATATACTGACAATAATGTCTAAACAAAAAGTGTTCAGAATCTGAAAGTTTTATTTTGTTTTGGAAGTCTACAAAAAGTTTTATTTGCTTTAGTTCAGTTCAATACAAATTATATAATAAATCGTTTCAATAATAATATAGTGAGCATCACAATTTTCTTGTTTTCATATGTAAGAACTGTAATAAATGCATTTGTGATTTCAAATTGTCGTTAACCTGAGTAACTACAATTCATTTTGGTATTGATGAATTTTATAGTCAATGCTGATATTGCAGTGAAATATTTCTTTTCCTATTCTTCTATGTTATATAAACACGAGAAAAATAATTTTAAACGGCAGTCGAACCTATTTACGGAGAAAAAAAAATAAAATAAATACTCCCATAAGAACGCATGCAATTGTGAATGAGCGCCATATTGACTGAGAAATGACAGGTCCAGCTGTTGTTGACGCGTGACGTCACCGTGTGTACAAAACCAGTCGATCCGAATTTGACTGGAAAACATGTTGATGCTTTTAAAAAACAAAATTTACATGATTCTTACATGTTCAAAATTGCGTTGAGCCCAAACGGCGGTTTAAAGCTTTGCGTTGAGCCCACCGCGAGTTTATTATTAGTAACCTAACCCCCGCGTCCGGGTCACCCACGTCCACAAAAAATATTGCGATAATGGCTTCACTGATATCACTGTATACTATACCACCTATTTTTCGAATTGTTTCACTATAGTTTTGGATCACGAACATCACAATTCACAATAGCACCACTAACCTTTTACTTTTGAACATATTCACGCAGAGGAGGTACATCTGTTATGACGCGATGTAAAACTATCGGTGTTTATCATCGTGAAGAGTACATCGATGTTAAAAAAAATATCAGTATTAAAACATCGATGCTTTTTACATGTTTGTAATATTACAAATAATTGGGGATGAATAATAAATAAAAATAATTGGTAAATAAGTAAAAATAATTAAAGAGAAGAATAATATACCCCTATACTTTACTCACTTACCTTATCAGAAGATTCTGAAAGTGAAAACCTCAACACTTAGGTAAAGGCGACGTGACGTTAAAATAATTTAACTCATATTCATATTATTATTTATTATTATAATGATTATAAAGTGTTTGATTATATAGTGAACAAACATACATAAAACCACCTACTTTAAGAAAAACAGAAACCTCTTTAAATCAATGTCAGGTTTGTTTACTCCTAGTGAAAGTTTAAGTTAGTTTGGTAATTCTCAAAAAAAAAATTTTACTGTCTCCACTCTGTCCTAAGGTAGTGGTCAGCAGTGAAAACTGCTATCACAACTTCCTTAGCTGAAGAGGCGAACTGAAGCCGAAACAGAGACAAGCAAAAATAACCAAGCGTAATGCTCAAAGTACAAGTTTGTGTTTGTCAAGCAATCTCGCAATCTTTGTCAAACAGTAGTCCTTCAAAGCATTTAGTGAGAATTATTACCAAATTGTAATTTTGATACAAAACTCCTCAGTGCCAAACTTCGCTTGTACTTTGTCTTTCGACTCTGACTCGCGTACTTTGTTCAACTTTTTTAAACTAGTATTCCCAAAGAGAGATAGACCTATAAATTCTCTTATTTTCTTTTAAACAGTAAAAGCTGAAAATCACAGTGTAAAGTAACATTGTTAATACTTTTCTAAAACTAATTTATCTCAAACTTTGTGGTAGTTATCAATAGTATGAAAATCGCAACTGAACCATCGATAGTACAAATTTCGAAAAACGCCACGGTGACGTCACAACGATGTAACCAATGGCATTGGTTTGATGCAAATAACCCGCGAATTTATCGAAACCGCTTTATAAAGCTGATGCTTGATTGGTAGATACAAAAAAAAGCGCGTTTTTACACCGTTAATTTTAAAATTTTGCATATTCTCAATTGTCATTGGTTGCTAATGTGTGTGGGTGTCAGTAATTGCGGCAACAGTTACCGTGTATTCTCAGTTCCGTGTTGTAAGGAACCTCGTAAGCTACGGTAATCGTGTATTTAATTATTTTGTGAATTCAGTGTTTTCGTTTGTGTTGTGTTGTGTTATTGTGTGGTGTTATTATTAATTATTATTTCTGTTGTTTAGGGTTATTATTATAATATACCATATTACCATTATTTATTTAACATTTTACACTGAAATGGCCTGCCATGATATTCAGTGCGGTGGGACGTCAGACGAATGTATTTGAATGACTGAGTCTGAGATTATTGACTTTTTAATTTCCCACGAGGTTATTAAAGGGTCAATAAATTGTCCTTCGTGTGGGTCCCTATTAGCACTGAATAGACAGACATTATATTTTCGGTGTCACAATTTGCGAGAAGTGGTGGCTAAAAAGAAGAAGAGGAGATGTAACATACATTGGTCCGCATGAGAAGGTAGTTTCCTTTCAAAGACCCACCATCCTCTCACAACCTACTTTTACCTGGTCTGCCACATCCTTCATACCTCTCCGCCTCGTCAAAAGCTTCTCATGTGGAACTATCGTGTGAGCGACCATTTCGTCGTCGACTGGTACAGTTTTTGTCGAGAAGTTTTTATTTTCGACGCCCAGCGCACTTCAGCTAAGCTGGGGGGCCCTGGAAGACTGTAGAAGTCGACGAAGCCAAATTTGGCCGTCAGAAATATAATCGGGGCAGGTTCATTGAAGGACAGTGGGTGTTCGGGGGAGTGGAACGCGGTTCTGGCATGTGTTTTTTGGTACCAGTTGAGCGCCGGGATTCCGCTACTCTCCTCAAAATAATTGAGGAGTGGATTCTTCCAGACACCACTATAATCAGTGACTGCTGGAAAGCTTATAATTGCCTGGAAGATGCGGTGTTCGTTCACCAACGTGTGAATCACAAACAAAACTTCGTGGACCCCGCTACCGGCGCTCACACAAACACCGTTGTGAGGGCATGGAG
The DNA here is from genome assembly GCA_034769895.1 of Magicicada septendecula. Lineage (NCBI taxonomy): Eukaryota > Metazoa > Arthropoda > Insecta > Hemiptera > Cicadidae > Magicicada > Magicicada septendecula. Next base: position 157,341,362 of record CM068372.1, read on the forward strand.
AGAAGTCCGCGGTGTTATCCCACAATTTGGCCGGAGACAACATCATTTCGTGGGATACCTGGCGGAATTCATGTTTAAGAGGCGCTACCCGCTGGGGGAAGGTCTTCGTCTCCATGCCTTCTTCAGAGCCGCAGCCGAGTTATATCCCCCAACATATTAAGGTAAGAGTTTCATTTTTTCATAATTATGGTAATGCATGCATTTCATGTGAGTGTGCGCGCGCATGTGTGTGTGTGTGTGTGTGTGTGTGTGTGTGTGTGTGTGTGTGTGTGTGTGTGTGTGTGTGTGTGTGTGTGTGTGTGTGTGTGTGTGTGTGTGTGTGTGTGTGTGTGTACGAAATATTTCTTTTTCAGTATCTCATTAAATGCACATGCTGTAGGTTATTTAAAATTTACTAACACATGGTATTAATATTGGATGGCTGCTAATTTAAACAATACGAAGAATAAAACATGGTATTAAAGTCAAAAAATTCTGTCAAGAAATATTCAGTAGACTCTCTTAAAATGTGTACATAAATTTACTATTACTATATTTGACAACTATTATGACACACAATTTACTGATACGAGACATTATACTGAATATTAGACTGTTAATATGCTAACTAATTAAATAAATTAAATAATTAACAATTAGGTAATTATGATATTTGTAGTCAATGCTGATATTGCGGTGAAATATTGATTGTTCTATTCTTCTATGTTATATAAACACGGGAAAATAATTTTAAACGGTGGTCGAACCTATTTACGAAAAAATAAATTAATTAATTACTTCCATAAGACGCCAAAGAACGCCATATTAACTGTGACAAATTACATTAAAAGATTTTTTAATTTTATTTAGTAGTAGAAAAACACGTGTTATTTGGCGCGTAAACTTATGAATTATAGCGATAGGTAATCCACGTAATGACGTCATAATTCGTCATTCGCTGTGCATTAGTGCGCCGTCGCTCCACTGCGGTGATCCCACTAACTACTCAGTTAATATGGCGCTCATTCACTTTACACGCGCGCTTATGGGAGTATTTATTTTATTTTTTTTCTTTGTAAATAGATTCGACCGCCATTTAAAATTATTTTTCTCGTGTTTATATAACATAGAAGAATAGAACAAAAAATATTTCACAATAATATCAGCATTGACTACAAATATCATAATTACCTTCATTTTTTAATGTGCACTAAATCGTGAAAACATTTATCACAAAAGCATAGTTTTGAGAAATCATCACATATTTACTTATATTCACGGGCCTAAAAATATATTCATCTACTGATACTTTCCATAAATGCCACTAACAGCAATTTTCCGTATTCTGTTGAATATCTGTATGTTTCATTATTTCATATTTATACTTATTAGTCACCTTATGGTAGTAGTCAGTTATGCAGGCAAGGTGAGGTTATGTTTGCCCAGGTGTGGGTTCTGCAAGCTATAATAATATTACATTTAGTCTTGAACTTGTCCTGTACGTTGTATAGCAATATTTGACTATGCCATTACTTTCAGTACATTTATAACGCACTCTTATACTGGTTAAATCGACATACATTAAATTAGTGGTACCTTTAGAGCTACCAACCTCCAACCTTAGTCTAGACATTGTGTTGTGTTTACAGCATATGTAGGCCTGCAAAAAGTCTTACACTTATATATGCTGATGTGAAAGTTGGAATTATTAATTCAGACATTAAAACGGAAATACAAAGTAAACAGGAAACCTTGGTAACTTTTTACTGTAACGGAAGATATTTTAACGTACAATCGAGTAATTCTTCTAGCTTGTGGATAATGTCATCAACACACAACGAAGAACCACATCCAAATTGAAATTAATGAGTCTGCATTATATTACAAATGAAATTATCCGTAATTATACTTCATACCCATCAATGACTATTATCGTTACTTCCACCATAGCGATTAGAAGAGATTCTTCAATGTCTCTTCTACTCGCTGTTTCCAACTTAACCTAACGTCCAGTTGTCTTTAAATAAGTAAATTACCTTAGACCTTCGTAAGTATACTACGGCTGCTATAATTTAGTTTTACTAACATAAACTGTTCAATACAACGCTGCAGGTAATAAACTTTTCGAAAGCACGGTACCGGTAACAATAATTAATTGATGAATATGTAAGTACAAACTATGCTATTCACCATATTAACACATTATTCAATTCAGTGCCATACAAATCACATACCGTAATACGAAACTAACATACAAACAACATCTTCCAACATAGAAACTAAAAGTCTTTCAGCATAATCTGACACGTAATTATATGAATAAATAACCGAACAATGTCTAAAGTCAGATCTAGCTAAACAGTCGTATAATTGAGTAACAACTTTCCAAAACTTGTCTAATCCATTTTACTAAATTTTACAGGAGATAAAAAAAACGTATTATTTATTTGTCATTTGTTTGTATTAAGTGATACTTGTCAGAGCCATTGTTTATACTAATCTAAAACCAGAAACAGTATTGAAAAGGTTCACAAAGTAATAGAATTTAAGTAATTTCAGTTTAAAAACTGCCAATAACAAGTTTTGGAATGGCAGTTTGGATATAGCCAGTTTTGGAAAAGAAAACTGTGGATAAGACAAGTTTTGGAAAAAAAATTGTAAGAAAACACAAAATTTAATTTTTCTGCCAACAAATTTATTCACAACTCTTGTATCACTAATCTAACTAACTGGAGTTTATTGTAATTCTAGAAAAATTGTATTTAAAATATCATTCGGATATAGCTTTTAGAAAACACCAAACTATCCTTAACAATTAAAAACAAAACAAACAATTAAAAAATTAATACAATCAGAGCAATCCTTATTAAACAAGTGTGACATCATGATGTAGGCCTACTTTACCAGTTATTAGAATACGCAACCATTAAAATATTACAAGAAATAAAATAATAACTTCAGAATATAATAGTCTTTGTTAAACAAATGGGAGCACATCATCATTTTCAAGTTCATCATCCATCACAGGTTCACAGAAAATACTTTGTTCTTCTGCAGGGTTAACTGTTTGTACATTAACCACTTGTTGATTAATAACGTTGAAAAAATATTTTAAATCTTCATTATTTATCCACTGTTCACCAAAGTGTTTTTCTAGCAAGTTCTTTACATCTTTCACTTTTGCTGCCGAAAGAGGTACTCCTTTTGGAATTACACCAGGATTAAAGTTTTGAATGTTCTGAGACTTCTTTAAAATTGACTTGGGAACACTCATCTCACTTAAATATCTATCTTCTCCTTGAAGCAGAACAGAAGAAGCTTTCTTCAGAAGTATAAATCTTTTAGCCTTTGAAAATTTGAAGTGCCATTGACTAGGAACTTTTATCACTTTGCCAACAGTTGACTTCCAGTCATGAACAATGGGAACCGGCTCGCAACCGACATTAATAACAGTACCATGGTGTTCAAAAATGTTCAAGTAATCCAATGGATTAACGATAGTCGTTTTTTTCCACAATTCTCTTTCAATATTGCCAAACACTCTGTCTGGCGGAATGAATGAGTGACCAGGAATGGGAAAAATAAGTTCTACTTTACTAATATGAGATGGAGCTTTAGCTAACCAGGAAGTTACCATTGCAATCATTGTAGAATTTCTATTCTGGCCACCGCATCCATCTGCACAGAGTCTCACAGTCTTGACATTTTCAGGAAAATGTGTACGTAACAGTCTGTGATAAACACAAGAGGCAATCTCGTTAGAACCTTTATGAAAATGATTTTCCATCCAAGTGTAAATAAAAACATTTTCAGTAGTTAAATGACAGTGACTATGACCTTGAACAATTGTAAAATTGTAAGTATAAATGTGTCTGCTGTAATACGCAGCCTGATCTGGAACTTTGGGGTTCACAAGATTCTTTTGACAATCGTAAGAGAATGTCATTAGGTCATCTCTTACCTCGCCAAGTAATTTAAAAAATGCGTCAGCACGTTTCACATGGAATTCTTTTTGGGCCACTAGAAATTTCTTTTTTTCTTCGTCATTTTCACTGTTTATCTTATTTTGTAAAGACAGGCACTGAGAACAAGCATCAGTTTGTGGGGTTCCAAAACCTAGATTAAAATCACGATAAAATATCTGATCAAAGAAACTTTTTTTTACTTTTAATTCATCATCAGCATTTTTGTTATACAGGTTTCTCAGTTTAGCAATACTAAGATCACTTGAAAGATACTTTCGTGATATTTTTTCTCTGCAATAATCGGTTTCTTTTGTTTCTAAAGATGATAGAAAATTTCGTACATTGGATCTTTTACGTTCAAAAGCATGTGATCTAGTATCACCACCACGTTTCTCGATTGGTGACTGTCCCGTATAAAAATGATTGCGTGCAATACGTTGCACTCTGTCTTTTGAAACATTTAAAATATTGAGAAACGTATCTTGACACACAGGTAATTTGAAAGTATCACATCTAGCTACCTTAACATTGTATTTAATTACGACTTTCTTCCTACTACCATTCTGTTTACTGGCTCGATCTCGTTCGGGTTTTTCAATGTCAATATACTTTAAAAGAAAGTGATCCTGAAGAATTTTTGTTTTATTTTCATAAAAGTATTTATGAAAAAGTTTGCAATCTAGCATAGATAGTTTGACACATTTGTAAGATGGGCCTGAGTGTTTACAAACTGGGTACCTAGGCATACCCTTTGGTTTGTGCCGATGTAACTTTTCTTGTGTTTTTTTCCACTTCTCCTTGTTACCTTTCCGTCTACCTTCTCCGCAAGCAAAATTTGTATAACTTGTATTATTTCTTTCTTCACTCATTTTAACTCAAAACACTTTTAATTTCAATTAAAACTTTATTTTATTAACACTGACAATAAAACATAACCCTTCTCGTTCACTAAATAAACAACAATGGGCGCCATGTTGATTTTTCATGAAATCAAGTTTCTGATTGGCTGAGAGGATGAGGCGAGTTTTGGAATGGAAGGCTCATGAAATAAGACGAGTTTTGGAACAGAAAGCAAACTTCAACGCTTCTTTTGTGCCATTTACAGCGCGTTTTGGAACAAATGGTTGCTATATTCAAAACGAGCGCTAAATATACTATAAGAATTCATTGCCATCTAAATTTCGGTTTTGGATGGATAAGACAAGTTTTGAAAAGTCAGTACTCAATTGCTTCTGCGTTACAGTAGAAAATTATTACATCTCATCTCACTGCATATAACAACAAGGTGTACACAAACAGAAAGTACGGTATAGTCCAATTTCTCCCACACGCAAAATGTTTAGCAAACGCATGAAATCAGAGTCGAGTGAAATAGCTTATAATGCAAACAAGATTTATTTAGTCACAGAATACCACCAAATATGTAATTAAATAAGTTTAGTTATAATCGAGTTTCCATTGATTTTTGACGGATTTTGAAAATCATAGAGTTCTAATTCATTATATTCTGTAGTGTAATTTTTAATTTCTTACAAATCAGATATTGGCTAGCAAAACCTAATGCCTAAGTTTTATGGTAATCTATGGCTAATTCATGGTCAATAAGTTTACACGTTAATTCTGGTTATTATAATTATGTACTCTCTTCTAAAAGCCATTATTAAAAAACACCAGTTGTGAATAAAAAATCAAAAACCTGTAAAACTATTAATAACCAGTTTACTGGGTTGGCCACATTTCTGAGAACAAAGTAAGGATACCAGCATACTGGGATAGATTCCTAGCAGGGGAGTGATTTTTTTTGTGGACAAATTTTCATCCTCAGGTACTTAAAACTACAAACTCTACAGTGCAAAATTATATTATATTTTTTATTACTCTTGGTATAATAGTATTATTAATATAAATCCTTGTTCATCATAATAAAAGCAAATAACTAAAAGATTTATAGAGACATATTTAGTTAAGAAACAGACACGTCATGGACAACAAAATCCAAGAACATATTTCAAATTTAAATAAAGTTTACATAACAATCAACCTCAGTACTTTTCTTGCACCAGTCATATTTTTGCAAAAAGGGCACTTTCATCAAAGAGTCTTATCTTCCTTTACTGTATGTAAGTCACTACATTCAAGTTCAGAACTAATTTTAAGAAACAGTCAAGCTTTCACCTAGTCTACTATCTCCTGTACTTTCTCAGAACCCCACATGTTTCAGTACAGAAAAGACTATTTGTGTTGTAGCAGAAGTACCTGGAAGGCAGAAAAAGAAATTAGTCTCTTTTTTGAAGTTTGTGAAGTGTTAAAAAGGGGGGTCTTTATTTTTTTATTAAATTCATAAATTTATTTGCTATCAGTGCGGCTAGTCCCAGGTAAAATAATAGTGGTTTCAAACAATGAACGATGGCATAGCTTTTTGAGCGAGGTGTTGTCAGAGAACGCAATACTGTTTTGGTAAATCAAGTGTTTGTCACGTACTGGTACGCGCGCAGGTGCGACGCGTACCCGGTTCAACCGACGCTACGGAAAAATGGCGAGACAGAACAATTTCCTCACCATGTGCTTTGAAGCTGAAGGAAGCCGATTAGAGGCTCCACCTACCTGAGCCTCCTGTATCATCGCCGTGTATATCGTCAACAACTTGGGCACATTGAAAATCCACGCTACCTGTACGTTGACGAACAATTTGTCGCATGAAGGCTGTGTGTTTCCGGTTGAGTAACAAAGTTTAGTGGGGAGCTTTGTGCACAGTTGCCACGAGTCGACAAGAAAATTTTAAACCGGCCGGGTGGACACATAGATGCGTGTGTCTAATTTTTATAAAGTTCCTAAAAGTGTGAGTCGACCAGAAGTGATAAACCATGATAAACAGTGAACATTAACATTTTAATCAGTAGCTAAAATTTAATTAGTTGAAAACGTATTAGTGGCAGAGCAAACATAGTTGGAACGAACAAAGGAACAATGGACTAGTCTAACAACGTGGAGGAGACCGTATTCGTAAAGTAGAGCGACTAGCTAAATTCAAACAAAATAAAATAAAATAATAAAATAAAACTTTTACAATAAATAAAGAGATATCTCAAGTTTGCGTGAGAGTATGAATGAGCAATGCTGGGTCGCCTTTGTAGATTAAGTTAGTCATTATATTTTATTCAGTAGTAAGTGAACTTTGGTAGTATGTATATGTGAATTGAATATTGTTTGGAGTATTACTCCGAGAAAAAGCACAACTCAAAAGTAACAAAAAATATTTGAAGTAGTTGTCATTATGTATTATGTAGTACGATAAAAAGAATGGGGTTATAACAGTAGATCCAAACAAGAAAGGAAAAATAAATGTCATGCTAAAGAGAATAAAGTAATATTTTATTTGAATTTATAAAAATATGTGTTGGTCAGTTGCATTCACCTGTTTTTTTTCTCTGCTAAAGTACACCAGACGACACCTTGTAAATTACCGGTAAAGGTAAGTAATACGAAATTTCAGTAATATAATAACTAATTAACCTGTACGACTTCAGTTGACGCCCTAAACAGGGACAAAGTTCAATATTTTCATAACTAATTAACTCGTCATACTTCAGTTGGCGCCCGTAACAGTAGACGTTGTGAATTAATTTTTAATTTAATATAAATTGAATTAATTTGCAACCTGGTCAAAATGGCAGAGAAAAACAAGAGTGCAAATTTATGTGAAAGTGTAGAGGAATCTATTTTAAACGTTACCGGTACGCAAGACAATTTAATTTCAACAAATGAAAATATTGATGAAAGTGTACAATTAGAAATACCGAATGTAAATGAAACAGTCGAAGTTGAATGTAGTAGTAAGAGCCATAATGTATAGATATATTCAACCAATAAGCGTTGATGATGGAAATGATAAACAATAAGTTTGAACAACAAAATAAGAACAATGATAAAAATAATGATAAATTGAATATAAGTTTAGATAAGTTAAAGTCAGAAAATAATATTTTAAACGCATGTTTAAATGAATTTAAAACTGAAATGAAATCAGAAACGAATGAATTTAAAAACGAGTTTGAATGGATTTAAGATTGAAATTAAGTCAGAAATAAATGCCAGTAACACAGAACTGAAAACGGAAATAAACAAACAAGACAAAAAATTAAGAGAAATAAATATTAAATTGGAGGAAAGAAATAAAACTATTGCGGGCATGAAAGGTGAGATAATAATAAATATAAATAAAATACAAGACGAAATAAACGAAAGTAGAACGCTGAAGGAGGAGGTAGAAAATGACACATTTACGGGTGAATGTGACGAAATAACAGACGACCAGGGTAATAGTAAAATAACAAATAATTAGGAAGGGATCATCAACAAGGTAGGTGTTAGTTACGAAAATGAATTAACAACTAATAGTAATAAGATAGTTGAAGACGAGATATATAAAAATAATTCTTGGATTTCGTTGTCCATGACGTGTCCGTTACTTAACTAAATATCACTATAGTATTGACGACTCGGAACACTAAGTAACAAAACAGAACACACACTATCAAAACGCATGCCCAAAGCACAAAACAAATTCGATCTACCCGGTGTATATAAGCTAAATTGTTCAAATTGCAATAAATTCTACATAAGCCAGACAGGACGTAGCTTCAAACCGAGATACATTGAACACACAAAAGCACTCCACACCACTACAGAATCTACCTTCGCAAACCACCTCATTGAAGCAAACCACACATATAAAAACATCGACAATAACATGAACATACTACACGTACACACAAAAGGCCGAAAACTAGACACTAGAACAATTAGAAATATACAAACACACAAAAACAAATAAAAACGACATCCTAAACGAACATGACACAATTCAAATCGCACGCATTATTGGAACACATCTCACCACACACACACACACACACAGCTTCGATCTTTCGAAAAACTATCTCGTCGCCAACAACAAGACGAACAGCGCTACCTACGACAGCTTCTGATGAAGCCTTCTATAGGTGAAAGCCGGTTTAGGCTGTAAGGAAAAACTTTACGTTTTTACTTATAAAAAACTTAGTGTTCCAAGTCATCAATACTATAGTGATATTTATAAAAATAATACCGTGAAAATAATTAGCGATCATAATAATATAGAAACAGTGAGAGAGAGTGAGAGAGTAGAGATCAGTATTTGTAAGTTAGAGAGAGAATATGAAGAGAATGATTTTGTGAATATAGGGCAGAGAGTAGATTTCCCCAGTTTTATGGTAAACCAAGCTGGTTACAAATGTTTTTGAAGGGCAAGAGTCCCTTACAGGAAAACAATGTGTTTTTAAGTAGTTTTTTAATTTTTAGTAGGCGTTTTTATGATTTAATACCCTCTGTACAGAATGACAGAAAAAGTGTGAATTGGTGTTATGGTGAAAGGTATGTTGATAAGAAAATAGAGTTATTTAAGACTAGTAGAGGTTATGACGAATTGATAAAGAGGTTAGATATTGAAAGAGTTAGTGATAATAAGTACTTACCTTGCGAAATAGTTAGTACAGCAAATGATGATAAAAGTGATAATATTGATTACTTACTTTATGACAAAACTGATACAGCAGTAGATAATAATAATAATGAAACTGTAATTGACATAATTATTACAGATCATACGAAAGGTGACTGGACTATACTCGGTGATAATAAATTATATGATTTAATAACATGGAATAATCCTGTTGGTATTGTGGAAGAATATAAAAATTTGGATAAACTTTATATTAATAAAAACGATATAATGAGTTTAATAAAAAATGAACTGTGTAAATGTAAAACCAGGTTATTGTACGATGATGGGGGGTGAAACAATTAATGTTCATGAGCATCTAACTATGTAATTAATGGTTTTGAATTGGACTGTTTTATAAAATGAGGTGTGGTAAACAATAAAATAATGACAAAAAAATTGTAAATAAATTTATAGTGAAATTAATTGTGTTTGTGTTGTAAGATGTATTTTACGTAAACAATGTATGTATGCAGTAGTAATTTGATTTTAATAATAATATTTTATCAAACTAAACGAATAATGACTTGTTTATATTTTGAATTAATGACAGTAATCATGTATTTATTAGAGGGAGTGATTGACCATATGTAAGTATGAATTTGATAATGACCTTGAAGTAAAGTAAAAGAGTCTTATAAAGGCACTAAATGAGTTTGGAAAGAAGTTAACTTAGGTAGAATATTATAGTGAAATGTTATGCAAAATGAAGGTTGATAATAGATTTGAATGGCATAATAAATGATAAATAGTTAAAAGTTGATATAAAAGAGTTAATAGAATTTAAAGCTAAAATACAGCTGTAAGTCGTGTAAATTTTTGATAAAATCTGAATTTAGTGAGGCAGTGTGTTCAAATAAAATTTTCTAATGTCGTCTGTGAAAATGATGAAGAAGTTCATAATTGACTTGTAATAATAAAATGTAACGGGATGAGAGGTTTATGGAGTTTGAAACTAAACCTAAAATTGAAATGTTTGTAATTTTATTCAGATGCAGATTAAATGTTTATTTTAATGGAGTGAGAGAGTGAATCCTTTTTGTTAATTGGTCAATTAAGTTGTAATTAAAGATTCAATCATTAGTTGATGATAGCCTATGTAAGTAGGAATAGAGTAATTTACGTGAATAAGTAAATGTTTTGTTGTACTCACTATTTTATTATATTAATGAAGGTCACAAGTAGGAAAGTTAAGAAAGCAAATGAGTGGTGCCCGAGCACGTAATCAATATTAAGAATTTCATGCAATGTAAATGGCAAATTTTAAATGTAAATGAATTGCTTGATGTTAAAAGGGCATATTGGCATTGCGCCACATTTTTGGTAAAGTGGATAAAACTGTATAACATTTTATTACATGATTATATTAACACTATACTTTCAGGTATCGTACAACTAGCTAACTTCATTATTACTGTGTAAAAATATCCTTAAAAAATGTCAATTCAAGTACTTTATAGACCTTCAAATGTCATGTAAATATGCCCTTTTAACAAAAATCCTTAACTTGCAGGTGACTGTGGACTTTTGGAATTGAAATATACACAAAAAATAAATACAGTTTTAATAATAACAAACTATTTATTTAAAAAGAAATACAAATTAATAGAAAAAGTAATACAAAACTATTTACTGAAAAAAGTATTATTTTTTTTGTAATTTTAGCAAAAATCTAAACATTTAAATGTTCCCCTTCATCATTACCGGTAATGTTTTGTGTAGGCCACATCAAAATTTCATTATAAAAGTTTTTGTGTTCAGCAGGAACATACGTAATAGCTTTTTGAATATCTTGAATTTTAATTTGTTTATAGCCACCTTTTCTGAAGAGTAAGCCTTGCTGAGTTGTTAATTGACAACTCATAATTGACAAACAGCATCTCTTGTAGTTTGCCTCAGTATAAAAGTATGCATCACTATACTGTTTATAAATTCACTCGCTAAGCATACTCCTGAGTTTTCACTATTGTATCTGAGATGAAATAAAGAACTTATTCCAAAAAATTTCCATTGATCCCTTGGTTTTTGGGAGGTTTCAATGGAAACAGGACTCTTTCTATAAAATCGAGGCCACCAGTTTTTGAAATCGTATATTAATTCACTGCTGTCTACTTCTACAACAGTAAACTTATTGCTTGAGCTGCTGTTAATAATAATTTCAGTTAATTCATAAATTGAATATATTCTATCATGCCTTTTTAAAGCTCGTTTGATGATCGCAAAATCACGATCACATGGTAGGAAACTGTGCCCCCGCGCAGGAAAGAATTGCTCTACTTTCTTGAAATGTTCTGTATCAGTTAAAGACAACAAGAATTTTGATAGGGCATGATTTTTATTCTGCCCAGAGCAGTTATCAGAAAATATGTCTACCTCATCATATTCAGGAGGAACTGATGAAAAATAATCTTTAAGAAATAAACAAGTTTCATCTGGGCCTTTTTTGGCTTGGTCTTCGTGATAAATGTAAATAGTAGCAGTGTTACGTTTAATGTTGTGAATACAGAAATTGTTAATCGTTAATTGTCTCAAATAAAATAATTCCTGCACCGGTACTTTAGGTAAACTAAGATTCATCATAAAATCCATTGATATCGCCAAAATATTAGTATTCTTGTTTTCCTTAGCATCTAATTCCTCTTGTTTCAAGGCAGTGTAAAATTGTTTTGACCGTCTAATGTGAATTGCCAATTCTGCAACAGCTGCATGCTTAGCAGCTTCACCTAAATGGGGAGATTTAATTTTAATTTTAAGTTCTTCACATTGACAACAACAGTCGACTTGTGGCTGGCCGAAACGTAAATCAAAGTGGTCCTTGAAATGATTCCAGTAACTTGTATAAGAAACTTTTATATCCAGATGCTTTTTAGTGAATAGAGAATGCATCATTTTAACATTTAAATTTGCTGGTAAAAATTTAATTTCCTTTCCAGAATTTGTGACTTGTTTTAACTGGGAAAGAATGTACATGTTCATGGATCTTAGCTTTTATGTCTGGATCAAGAGAGAAACTCAAATGCCTTCCTCTTTTGTCTTGTATTTGTTTACCTGCTGCTTTAAGGTCCCTGATTCTTCTAACTCTTTTCATTGAAATAGAAAAAGTAGATAAAAAAGCTTCAAGACATACCTTAATCCGTTCTGATTTGCATAAGATGTTATACGAAAAATTGTTCAAGCGAGGTTTTTTCTATTCATTGTCCTCATTACCATTTGACTTTGACTGTCTCCTTTTAACTTTTTCAATGTCAATTAAGCCTTCCAAAAATATATCTTGTTCGTCTTTTGTTTTAAAGTCGTTATAAAAACGATGAAATGCTGCTTGAAAAATCTGCTGTTCATATTTTTCAAAACATTTGTTCTTACACCTGAAACAATAAGAAATACCAACAATACTTAATTAAAAATATAACAACAAACAAAACAATAAACAAAAACAATATGAATACAAAAATAAAAATGCATTGTTGCATGCAAAGTAAGAATGAAAGTCTTGTTAGGTTAGGCTACATTTCATGCATTTGGTTTGTTAGGTTATTCGGATACAATAGTAATTAAATAAGATAAAGTCGTTAAATTTATAAAAAGTACATGATTATTATTAATACAATAATATAAATAATACATTTAACTTACTTGCAAGGTTGTCCGAGAGTTTTACAATCAACATTTTTTCCTGAATGACTTATGTCTTGCGACCGCCTCATAAGTCTAGCATTCTTTTTTTCATTTCTTCCGTAATTCTCTGAATTTCGTCTTATCTTTTTCGAACTTGTTCCAGTTTCTTCTGACATTATTGTTTTTCCATACACTTTTAATATAAGTTGAATAACGATGTTAATAAATTTTCAACAACAAGAACGAACTGACACGTTTTAGGTTAGAGTTACATGATCAGCTGATTAGTACTACAGCTGATAGTTTCATGTTAAAAGGGCATAATAAACATTTAACGTGAATCAAGAATTTTGAAACTTCATACAGTCGTACATATTGAATTCATTAATGCCGTTTTAACACAGAACGATGCATCTACCTATGTATTATTCATTTCTGCCAAAACATGAAAATTGAAAAAAATGTTAATTATGCCCTTTTAGCATCGAGCGATTCAACTATATCATAAACAAAGATATTTTTTACTTGTGATTCCCCAACTTTTTGGGCGGTCAAGGCCTCACCGAACCCTGACCGTGGAATTGGTTTAGCTTTGACAGCTATGGTCGGGGCTCATTGCGTCACGTTCTGCTTTAACTGGCCATAGCTGTTATCGTTGTGAGAGGTGAATTTAGAAATTGACAGGGGGGTAACTCAGGGGAATCACCAAACTATGGAACAGCGGCTATCACCCTGTTCGCATAGGAACAGTAAAACAGGTGATAGACCCGCATTAAGGTTATAATATGTAAAATCGGATATTTTGATATCTGGCAGTTTAACATGTAAGGCCGAACCAAGGACAGGAGATGCCAAAGTTCCTCCTCAAATTCAGTCCTTGTGGACGCAACTGGATGCCACAGTCCAGGGGGAGCCACAGAGTGTGTGGTAAGGAGGTTACTCAGGGGAGTAACAGATTAAAACTTTAAATGGACATAAACTAAATGAGCTAAGAAGCTAATTAAATGATGTTATTTTGATTCATGAGATTATTACAGTATATGATTTGTACGAAAGTAGTTGACTGAAATATGTTTTGCTTTAATCATTAATTAAAAGATATTAATGACTTTTATCATATGTTTTGCTCTCTATGATATTTTATAGATAATTTTACTGATTTTGGAGAGAGTATCTCAAGTAGAGAAGGTGTTTATTCTACTTTGTTTGTTATGTTTTATTGTGTTTATGATATTGTGCTATGATAGAGTGTAAGTATTATAAACATATGTCATGTATTTTACATTGTATAATTTTGAAGTGTATCTAGGGTAAGGTCATTTACCTGACCCAGAGGGATCAGCTGATAATTGGGGTTAGATATGTAATATATGCCTCATAATTGATTTGTAGTTTTTTTTATATATAAGTAAAGGATGGAATAACAAATTTTAATAACAAGATAATTCTTTTTGGAAAAAAATTCTTTGCAGTAAAGAGTTTTATGTTGAATTTTGAGGTTCATTACAGTTATCTTTTGTACTCAAGTGTAGGTAGTTATTTTTGTTGACTTTATGGTAGAAATAAGTTGGTTAATTTCATTTGTTTATTATGAGTGTGAGCATCCAAGTAATAAGAAGGATAAAGTAAATTCATGTGAAAGATTTTGGAAATTTTGGAAAAATTTTAAATTTGCAATGAAATTAAGAAATGGAAAGAAATAAAGTAGACTAACGTGAATGTGTATTTTGATAATAGACCTATATTGTTTTCACTAGTGGAATAAAATTTAATTAATTGAATTTAATTTGAAATAATATCAGAAAAAATTTTGTTGTTTGGAAAGGGAGAATTACTTTGTGTAGAATTAATTATAGAATGCTTGTGAAGTTTATTTTAATATAAATGGAGGTAGTATGTAGTCGATAATGAAAATGTGTATGCACCCAGTATTTTGCTAAAGGCAACCCAGTATGAATGTAAGGGGGAACATATCGGTTGAGGATCTGGCATGGTATGAGGCCAGTGTTTTGATTTTTTGGTGGAATGAGTTGAGGTTAGGTGGTACTATGGTGAGTATCTGTCTGAGGTTATGGTGTTGGGATCTCGAACAGAGAAGTCCAGTAATGTCGTTCAGGTACAGCCATAGTCGCCGAGCTAGGGGGGTAGTTTACCAATGACGTGTTTAGAAGTTAAAGGGGGGTTGTTGGCACCATATCCTCACCGATCCTCTTAGGTTTAGCAATGAGAGTCTTTATGCTCTTGAGCATAAAACCTCTCATTGGGGGGGGGGTATTGTGAAGTGTCAAAAAGGGGGGTCTTTATTTTTTTTATTAAATTCATAAATTTATTTGCTATCAGTGCGGCTAGTCCCAGGTAAAATAATAGTGGTTTCAAACAATGAACGCTGGCATAGCTTTTTGAGCGGGGTGTTGTCAGAGAACGCAATACTGTTTTGGTAAATCAAGCGTTTGTCACATACTGGTACGCGCGCAGGTGCGACGCGTACCCAGTTCAACCGACGCTATGGAAAAATGGCGAGACAGAACAATTGCCTCACCGTGTGCTTTGAAGCTGAAGGGAGCCGATTAGAGGCTCCACCTACCTGAGCTCCCTGTATCGTCGCCGTGTAATATCGTCAACAAGTTGGGCACATTGAAAATCCACGCTACCTGTACGTTGACGAACAATTTGTCGCATGAAGGCTGTGTGTTTCCGGTTGAGTAACAAAGTTTAGTGTGGAGCTTTGTGCACAGTTGCCGCGAGTCGACAAGAATATTTTAAACCGGCCGGGTGGACACATAGATGCGTGTGTCTAATTTTTATAAAGTTCCTAAAAGTGTGAGTCGACCAGAAGTGATAAACTGTGATAAACAGTGAACATTAACATTTTAATCAGTAGCTAAAATTTAATTAGTTGAAAACGTATTAGTGGCAGAGCAAACATAGTTGGAACGAACAAAGGAACAATGGACTAGTCTAACAACGTGGAGGAGACCATATTCGTAAAGTAGAGCGACTAGCTAAATTCAAACAAAATAAAATAAAATAATAAAATAAAACTTTTACAATAAATAGATATCTCAAGTTTGCGTGAGAGTATGAATGAGCAATGCTGGGTCGCCTTTGTAGATTAAGTTAGTCATTATATTTTATTCAGTAGTAAGTGAACTTTGGTAGTATGTATATGTGAATTGAATATTGTTTGGAGTATTACTCCGAGAAAAAGCACAACTCAAAAGTAACAAAAAATATTTGAAGTAGTTGTCATTATGTATTATGTAGTACGATAAAAAGAATGGGGTTATAACAGTAGATCCAAACAAGAAAGGAAAAAGTAAATGTCATGCTAAAGAGAATAAAGTAATATTTTATTTGAATTTATAAAAATATGTGTTGGTCAGTTGCATTCACCTGTTGTTTTTCTCTGCTAAAGTACACCAGACGACACCTTGGTAAATTACCGGTAAAGGTAAGTAATACGAAATTTCAGTAATGTAATAACTAATTAACCTGTACTACTTCAGTTGACGCCCTAAACAGGGACAAAGTTCAATATTTTAATAACTAATTAACTCGTCATACTTCAGTTGGCGCCCATAACAGTAGACGTTGTGAATTAATTTTTAATTTAATATAAATTGAATTAATTTGCAACCTGGTCAAAATGGCAGAGAAAAACAAGAGTGCAAATTTATGTGAAAGTGTAGAGGAATCTATTTTAAACGTTACGCAAGGCAATTAATTTCAACAAACGAAAATATTGATGAGAGTCTACAATTAGAAACGCCGAATGTAAATGAAACAGTCGAATTTGAATGTAGTAGTAAGAGCCATAATGTAGATATATTCAACCAATAAGCGTTGATGATGGAAATGATAAACAATAAGTTTGAACAACAAAATAAGAACAATGATAAAAATAATGATAAACTGAATATGAATTTAGATGAGTTAAAGTCAGAAAATAATATTTTAAACGCATGTTTAAATGAATTTAAAACTGAAATGAAATCAGAAAATGATAATTTAAAAACGAGTTTGAATGGATTTAAAATTGAAATTAAGTCAGAAATAAATGCCAGTAACATTGAACTGAAAACGGAAATAAACAAACAAGACAAAAATTAAGAGAAATAAATATTAAATTAGAGGAAAGAAAAAAAACTATTGCGGGCATGAAAGGTGAGATAATAATAAATATAAATAAAATACAAGATGAAATAAACGAAAGTAGAACGCTGAAGGAGGAGGTAGAAAATGACACATTTACGGGTGAATGTGATGAAATAACAGACGACCAGGGTAATAGTAAAATAACAAATACTTACGAAGGGATCATCAACAAGGTAGGTGTTAGTTACGAAAATGAATTAACAACTAATAGTAGTAAGATAGTTGAAGACGAGATGTATAAAAATAATACCGTGAAAATAGTTAGCGATCATAATAATATAGAAACGGTGAGAGAGAGTGAGAGAGTAGAGATCAGTATTTGTAAGTTAGAGAGAGAATATGAAGAGAATGATTTTGTGAATATAGGGCAGATGGCAGAGGGTAGATTTTCCCCAGTTTTATGGTAAACCAATCTGGTTACAAATGTTTTTGAAGGGCAAGAGTCCCTTACAGGAAAACAATGTGTTTTTAAGTAGTTTTTTAATTTTTAGTAGGCGTTTTTACGATTTAATACCCTCTGTACAGAATGACAGAAAAAGTGTGAATTGGTGTTATGGTGAAAGGTATGTTGATAAGAAAATAGAGTTATTTAAGACTAGTAGAGGTTATGATGAATTGATAAAGAGGTTAGATATTGAAAGAGTTTAGTGATAATAAGTACTTACCTTGCGAAATAGTTAGTACAGCAAATGATGATAAAAGTGATAATATTGATTACTTACTTTATGACAAAACTGATACAGCAGTAGATAATAATAATAATGAAACTGTAATTGACATAATTATTACAGATCATACGAAAGGTGACTGGACAATACTCGGTGATAATAAATTATATGATTTAATAACATGGAATAATCCTGTTGGTATTGTGGAAGAATATAAAAATTTGGATAATCTTTATATTAATAAAAACGATATAATGAGTTTAATAAAAAATGAACTGTGTAAATGTAAAACCAGGTTATTGTACGATGATGAGGGGTGAAACAATTAATGTTCATGAGCATCTAACTATGTAATTAATGGTTTTGAATTGGACTGTTTTATAAAATGAGGTGTGGTAAACAATAAAATAATGACAAAAAAATTGTAAATAAATTTATAGTGAAATTAATTGTGTTTGTGTTGTAAGATGTATTTTACGTAAACAATGTATGTATGCAGTAGTAATTTGATTTTAATAATAATATTTTATCAAACTAAACGAATAACAAAAGTAATTAGGAAGTTTATAAAACAACTGACTTGTAATTGTTTTGGAGTAATGCAATTAAAGTAACTGATTGAATTAAAAGAATTTGAGCTTAATTAATTATTTAATGTATAGATAAATTTTGATAATGAAGTTAAATGATTTAAACTTGATAATAAACAGTAAATGAATAAATGTAAAATGTATTTAGTTGTGGAGTCATATGATTGTTATAATGCTACATGGAGTTATGTAGGCCTACGCTATATTTGTTGTAATGACTTGTTTATATTTGGAATTAATGACAGTAATCATGTATTTATTAGAGGGAGTGATTGACCATATGTAAGTATGAATTTGATAATGACCTTGAAGTAAAGTAAAAGAGTCTTATAAAGGCACTAAATGAGTTTGGAAAGAAGTTAACTTAGGTAGAATATTATAGTGAAATGTTATGCAAAATGAAGGTTGATAATAGATTTGAAATTGTGGAGAATTTAATGGCATAATAAATGACAAATCGTTAAAAGTTGATATAAAAGAGTTAATAGAATTTAAAGCTAAAATAAAGCTGTAAGTTGTGTAAATTTTTTGATAAAATCTGAATTTAGTGAGGCAGTGTGTTCAAATAAAATTTTCTAATGTCGTCTGTGAAAATGATGAAGAAGTTCATAATTGACTTGTAATAATAAAATGTAACGGGATGAGAGGTTGATGGAGTTTGAAACTAAACCTAAAATTGAAATGTTTGTAATTTTATTCAGATGCAGATTAAATGTTTATTTTAATGGAGTGAGAGAGTGAATCCTTTTTGTTAATTGGTCAATTAAGTTGTAATTAAAGATTCAATCATTAGTTGATGATAGCCTATGTAAGTAGGAATAGAGTAATTTACGTGAATAAGTAAATGTTTTGTTGTACTCACTATTTTATTATATTAATGAAGGTCACAAGTAGGAAAGTTAAGAAAGCAAATGAGTGGTGCCCGAGCACGTAATCAATATTAAGAATTTCATGCAATGTAATTGGTAAATTTTAAATGTAACTGAATCGCTTGATGTTAAAAGGGCATATTTGCATTGCGCCACATTTTTGGTAAAGTGGATAAAACTGTATAACATTTTATTACATGATTATATTAACACTATACTTTCAGGTATCGTACAACTAGCTAATTTCATTATTACTGTGTAAAAATATCCTTAAAAAATGTGAATTCAAGTATTTTAGAGACCTTCAAATGTCATGTAAATATGCCCTTTTAACAAAAATCCTTAACTTGCAGGTGACTGTGGACTTCTGGAATTGAAATATACACAAAAAATAAATACAGTTTTAATAATAAGAAACTATTTATTTAAAAAGAAATACAAATTAATAGAAAAAGTAATACAAAACTATTTACTGAAAAAGTATTATTTTATAGTTGTCTTGAGTATTCATCTCTTCTTTCACAGCACTAACACTTAACTAAAAATGAACTTTTTTCATGTGAAAACTTACTATTTTATTGGACGCATTTCGGCTTAGTATCCGCCTTCTTCAGCTTTGGTAACATTTTTGTTGGTATTATTAATTGGTATTATTTTTTTTGTAATTTTAGCAAAAATCTAAACATTTTCATGTTCCCCTTCATCATTACCAGTAATGTTTTGTGTAGGCCATTTCAAAATTTCATTATAAAAGTTTTTGTGTTCAGCAGGAACATACGTAATAGCTTTTTGAATATCTTGAATTTTTAATTTGTTTATAGCCACCTTTCCTGAAGAGTAAGCCTTGCTGAGTTGTTACAGCATCTCTTGTAGTTTGCCTCAGTATAAAAGTATGCATCACTATACTGTTTATAAATTCACTCGCTAAGCATACTCCTGAGTTTTCACTATTGTATCTGAGATGAAATAAAGAACTTATTCCAAAAAACTTCCCTTGATCCCTTGGTTTTTGGGAGGTTTCAATGGAAACAGGACTCTTTCTATAAAATCGAGGCCACCAGTTTTTGAAATCGTATATTAATTCACTGCTGTCTACTTCTACAACAGTAAACTTATTGCTTGTGCTGCTGTTAATAATAATTTCAGTTAATTCATGAATTGAATATATTCTATCATGCCTTTTTAAAGCTCATTTGATGATCGCAAAATCACGATCACATGGTAGGAAGCTGTGTTCCCGCACTGGAAAGAATTGCTCTACTTTCTTGAAATGTTCTGTATCAGTTAAAGACAACAAGAATTTTGATAGGGCATGATTTTTATTCTGCCCAGAGCAGTTATCAGAAAATATGTGTACCTCATCATATTCAGGAGGAACTGATGAAAAATAATCTTTAAGAAATGAACAAGTTTCATCTGGGCCTTTTTTGGCTTGGCCTTCGTGATAAATGTAAATAGTAGCAGTGTTACGTTTAATGTTGTGAATACAGAAAATGTTAATCGTTAATTGTCTCAAATAAAATAATTCCTGCACCGGTACTTTAGGTAAACTAAGATTCATCATAAAATCCATTGATATCGCCAAAATATTAGTATTCTTGTTTTCCTTAGCATCTAATTCCTCTTGTTTCAAGGCAGTGTAAAATTTTTTTGACCGTCTACTGTGAATTGCCAATTCTGCAACAGCTGCATGCTTACCAGCTTCACCTAAATGGGGAGATTTAATTTTAATTTTAAGTTCTTCACATTGACAACAACAGTCGACTTGTGGCTGGCCGAAACGTAAATCAAAGTGTTCCTTGAAATGATTCCAGTAACTTGTATAAGAAACTTTTATATCCAGATGCTTTTTAGTGAATAGAGAATGCATCATTTTAACATTTAAATTTGCTGGTAAAAATTTAATTTCCTTTCCAGAATAGTGACTTGTTTTAACTGGGAAAGAATGTACATGTTCATGGATCTTAGCTTTTATGTCTGGATCAAGAGAGAAACTCAAATGCCTTCCTCTTTTGTCTTGTATTTGTTTACCTGCTGCTTTAAGGTCCCTGATTCTTCTAACTCTTTTCATTGAAATAGAAAAAGTAGATAAAAAAGCTTCAAGACATACCTTAATCCGTTCTGATTTGCATAAGATGTTATACGAAAAATTGTTCAAGCAAGGTTTTTTCTATCCATTGTCCTCATTACCATTTGACTTTGACTGTCTCCTTTTAACTTTTTCAATGTCAATTAAGCCTTCCAAAAATATATCTTGTTCGTCTTTTGTTTTAAAGTTGTTATAAAAATGATGAAATGCTGCTTGAAAAATCTGCTGTTCATATTTTTCAAAACATTTGTTCTTACACCTGAAACAATAAGAAATACCAACAATACTTAATTAAAACAATAACAACAAACAAAACAATAAACAAAAACAATATGAATACAAAAATAAAAATGCATTGTTGCATGCAAAGTAAGAATGAAACTCTTGTTAGGTTAGGCTACATTTCATGCATTTGGTTTGTTAGGTTATTCGGTTACAATAGTAATTAAATAAGATAAAGTCGTTAAATTTATAAAAAGTACATGATTATTATTAATACAATAATATAAATAATAAATTTAACTTACTTGCAAAGTTGTCCGAGAGTTTTACAATCAACATTTTTTCCTGAATGACTTATGTCTTGCGACCGCCCCATAAGTCTAGCATTCTTTTTTTCATTTCTTTCGTAATTCTCTGAATTTCGTCTTCTCTTTTTCGAACTTGTTCCAGTTTCTTCTGACATTATTGTTTTTCCATACACTTTTAATATAAGTTGAATAACGATGTTAATAAATTTTCAACAACGAGAACGAACTGACACGTTTTAGGTTAGAGTTACATGATCAGCTGATTAGTACTACAGCTGATAGTTTCATGTTAAAAGGGCATAATAAACATTTAACGTGAATCAAGAATTTTGAAACTTCATACAGTCGTACATATTGAATTCATTAATGCCGTTTTAACACAGAACGATGCATCTACCTATGTATTATTCATTTCTGCCAAAACATGAAAATTGAAAAAAATGTTAATTATGCCCTTTTAGCATCGAGCGATTCAACTATATCATAAACAAAGATATTTTTTACTTGTGATTCCCCAACTTTTTGGGCGGTCAAGGCCTCACCGAACCCTGACCGTGGAATTGGTTTAGCTTTGACAGCTATGGTCGGGGCTCATTGCGTCACGTTCTGCTTTAACTGGCCATAGCTGAAGGTTATAAATATGTAAAATCGGATATTTTGATATCTGGCAGTTTAACATGTAAGGCAGAAGCAAGGACAGGAGATGCCAAAATTCCTCCTCAAATTCAGTCCTTGTGGACGCAACTGGACGCCACAGTCCAGGGGGAGCCATAGAGTGTGTGGTAAGGAGGTTACTCAGGGGAGTAACGGATTAAAACTTTAAATGGACATAAACTAAATGAGCTAAGAAGCTAATTAAATGATGTTATTTTGATTCATGAGATTATTACAGTATACGATTTGTACGAAAGTAGTTGACTGAAATATGTTTTGCTTTAATCATTAATTAAAAGATATTAATGACTTTTATCATATGTTTTGCTCTCTATGATATTTTATAGATGATTTTACTGATTTTGGAGAGAGTATCTCAAGTAGAGAAGGTGTTTATTCTACTTTGTTTGTTATGTTTTATTGTGTTTATGATATTGTGCTATGATAGAGTGTAAGTATTATAAACATATGTCATGTATTTTACATTGTATAATTTTGAAGTGTATCTAGGGTAAGGTCATTTACCTGACCCAGAGCGATCAGCTGATGATTGGGGTTAGATATGTAATATATGCCTCATAATTGATTTGTAGTTTTTTTATATATAAGTAAAGGATGGATTAATAAATTTTAATAACAAGGTAATTCTTTTTGGAAAAAAAAATTCTTTGCAGTAAAGAGTTTTATGTTGAATTTTGAGGTTCATTACAGTTATCTTTTGTACTCAAGTGTAGGTAGTTATTTTTGTTGACTTTATGGTAGAAATAAGTTGGTTAATTTCATTTGTTTATTATGAGTGTGAGCATCCAAGTAATAAGAAGGATAAAGTAAATTCATGTGAAAGATTTTGGAAATTTTGGAAAAATTTAAAATTTGCAATGAAATTAAGGAATGGAAAGAAATAAAGTAGACTAACGTGGATGTGAATTTTGATAATAGACCTAGATTGTTTTTACTAGTGGAATAAAATTTAATTAATTGAATTTAATTTGAAATAATATCAGAAAAAAAAAGTTTTGTTGTTTGGAAAGGGAGAATTACTTTGTGTAGAAGCAATTATAGAATGCTTGTGAAGTTTATTTTAATATAAATGGAGGTAGTATGTAGTCGATAATGAAAATGTGTATGCACCCAGTATTTTGCTAAAGGCAACCCAGTATGAATGTAAGGGGGAACATATCGGTTGAGGATCTGGTATGGTATGAGGCCAGTGTTTTGATTTTTTGGTGGAATGAGTTGAGGTTAGGTGGTACTATGGTGAGTATCTGTCCGAGGTTATGGTGTTGGGATCTCGAACAGAGAAGTCCAGTAATGTCATTCAGGTACAGCCATAGTCGCCGAGCTAGGGGGGTAGTTTACCAATGACGTGTTTAGAAGTTAAAGGGGGGTTGTTGGAGCCATATCCTCACCGATCCTCTTAGGTTTAGCAATGAGAGTTTTTATGCTCTTGAGCATAAAACCTCTCATTGGGGGGGGGTATTGTGAATTGTCAAAAAGGGGGGTCTTTATTTTTTTATTAAATTCATAAATTTATTTGCTATCAGTGCGGCTAGTCCCAGGTAAAATAATAGTGGTTTCAAACAATGAACGCTGGCATAGCTTTTTGAGCGGGGTGTTGTCAGAGAACGCAATACTGTTTTGGTAAATCGAGTGTTTGTCACGTACTGGTACGCGCCACATTGGTACGCGCGCAGGTGCGACGCGTACCCGGTTCAACCGACGTTATGGAAAAATGGCGAGACAGAACAATTGCCTCACCATGTGCTTTGAAGCTGAAGGAAGCCGATTAGAGGCTCCACCTACCTGAGCCTACTATATCGTCGCCGTGTAATATCGTCAACAACTTGGGCACATTGAAAATCCACGCTACCTGTACGTTGACGAACAATTTGTCGCATGAAGGCTGTGTGTTTCCAGTTGAGTAACAAAGTTTAGTGGGGAGCTTTGTGCACAGTTGCCGCGAGTCGACAAGAAAATTTTAACCCAGCCGGGTGGACACATAGATGCGTGTGTCTAATTTTTATAAAGTTCCTAAAAGTGTGAGTCGACCAGAAGTGATAAACTGTGATGAACAGTGAACATTGACATTTTAATCAGTAGCTAAAATTTAATTAGTTGAAAACGTATTAGTGGCACAGCAAACATAGTTGAAACGAACAAAGGAACAATGGACTAGTCTAACAACGTGGAGGAGACCGTATTCGTAAAGTAGAGCGACTAGCTAAATTCAAACAAAATAAAATAAAATAATAAAATAAAACTTTTACAATAAATAAAGAGATATCTCAAGTTTGCGTGAGAGTATGAATGAGCAATGGTTGGTCACCTTTGTAGATTAAGTTAGTCATTATATTTTATTCAGTAGTAAGTGAACTTTGGTAGTATGTATATGTGACTTGAATATTGTTTGGAGTATTACTCCGAGAAAAAGCCCAACTCAAAAGTAACAAAAAATATTTGAAGTAGTTGTCATTATGTATTATGTAGTACGATAAAAAGAATGGGGTTATAACAATAGATCCAAACAAGAAAGGAAAAAGTAAATGTCATGCTAAAGAGAATAAAGTAATATTTTATTTGAATTTATAAAAATATGTGTTGGTCAGTTGCATTCACCTGTTGTTTTTCTCTGCTAAAGTACAGCAGACGACACCTTGGTAAATTACCGGTAAAGGTAAGTAATACGAAATTTCAGTAATGTAATAACTAATTAACCTGTACGATTTCAGTTGACGCCCTAAACAGGAACAAAGTTCAATATTTTAATAACTAATTAACTCGTCATACTTCAAGTTCCGTGTATGGTGCACATCCTATGCCTTTTATTCTCTTACCAAACTTCTTTTAAACTCTTTTGTGAACATTTATTTTGTTCCCCTCTAAAATTTGCATTTGTGGTTGTCTGAACAGAAACAAACTAATTTATTATCAGCTATTTTATCTGGTTAGCAGTCTTCGTAACAACGTTGTCGTATTTTGTTGCTTCTCTGCTATGTACAATTTTCCCTCAAACGAGGCCTTTCTGTTTCACAACCATTATCAAGTTCTTCCTACACCAAGGTTAAAATACCTACTTCCCTTATATATATATATATATATATATATATATATATACTAACCCTCCCATGCATAACCGGTTACATTCAACCAATAGGGGGCTTTACTTACCGCCCAGTCCTTGTTAGCCCAGCCCCTTACTTAGTCAACTTGATCTCATCACATACATTACCCTCTAGAAATCTCCTACAGCTTTCTACCTTCAGAACACATATCCTGTAACCGTATTACACCTTTTATAAATTACTCTTTCCAAATATAGTAAAATATATCCTCATTACTAAATTCAGTCTTTATATTCATCAGCGCATTACTATTCTTTTTCCTTACTTTTAATATTTCTAATTCTTCATACAATTTGCGTTTACTTATGTTATTCTCTAACCTCACTATTTCGACGTTCTCTGTTGGGTCTAAAAACATATGCCCTGTTTCATTAAAATGTCTCGCGTAGAGCGAATTCGTAGTTCTGTCTCCTTCTCCTCTCGCATGCTCTCTTAATCTAATTTCGAACTTACGTCCTGTTTCACCCAGATAAACCGTATCACACTGTTTACAGTTCAACTTATAAACACCGCTTTTCTGTAATTCAGGCGTTATTTCAGTACTACTGTTCTTTATATAATCAAAAACTGTTTTTGTCTTTTTCACCGCTACATCTATATTGTGTTTTTCAAAGCACTTGATTATATTCCTCGTTTGAAATCCCAGATACGTTATTGATCCTATGTATTTCTTTTCTTTCTTTTCTTCTTGTCTACTATTTCCTTCTATTCTTTTTACAATTTTCTCTACTATCCCTGGTTTATAATTATTATTTTTCTCTATTTCTTCTATTCTTTTTAACTCTTCTTTTTTACATGAATCGTCTTCTAAATATTTTATTGCCCTATAACAAAATGAGTTTAGTGCCGCCATCTTGTGACTTACGGGATGGTATGATTCCTGAGGTATAATTAAATCTGGGTAATTGTGCATTATCCGGATTATGCTCAAATTGCGGTGAAATATTTCTTTTCCTATTCTTCTATACTATATAAGCACGAAAAAAATTATTTTAAACGGGGGTCGAACCTATTTACGGAGAAAAAAAATTAAATAATTACTCACATAAGAATGCATGGAAATAGCCGGTGAACGCCATTTTCAGACTGAATGTGTGACGGCACGTGACGTCATCAGCTTGTACATCAGCTGTCGCTGCAAATTGGCCTTTGGGATGTATATAATTCTTGCAAAAAATGAAGGCGAACCATTTTCCAAACATTTACAAGCGAGTTGGATGAAAAGCGAGTTGAGCCGATGCCTGCCGGTTAGGTTCGGAGAGGCGGCCCGAAGGGCCGCGGGATATAGTTCATTGTTCCAGATAATTCAAAAATTAAGGCGAACCATTTTCCAAACATTTACAAGCGAGTTGGATGAAAAGCGAGTTGAGCCGATGCCTGCCGGTTAGGTTCGGAGAGGCGGCCCGAAGGGCCGCGGGATATAGTTCATTGTTCCAGATAATTCTTGCAAACATTAAGGCGAACCGCAAAAATTGGACTTGGATTCCCAAACGCCAAAAATGCCAAACGCCGACGTAATGCTGACTTTTGATTGGCTGAGTTCAAAATTTTGTAATCTCTGATTTGTAATTGGTTAAGAGGAAAAGAGTGGTTTGGCCGTTTAGATTTTCAGTGCTTCAGTTTGTGTTTGTGTAATTGTGCGGTGTTATTAATTATGGTTTAATTATTTCTGTTGTTTAGGGTTATTTACTATTAATAACGTTTGTAATATTGAGCCGATTACTTTAGAAATTTATGAAGTACAGCGCTGGGTACTCCGCGTGGTTAATATTTACCTGTGCTCCACCATACAATCTTGAAGTGAAATATTTTTTTTTTATTCTTCTATGTTATATAAACACGCGAAAATTAATTTTAAACGGGGGTCGAAGCTATTTACGAAGAAAAAAAATGTACATGATTCTTACATGTTCAAAATTGCGTTGAGCCCAAACGGCGGTTTAAAGCTTTGCGTTGAGCCCACCGCGAGTTTATTATTAGTAACCTCGGAGGCGCCGAAGGCGCCGTAGACTAAAGCATGTGCGGTGAGCCGGCTACCCAAAATCACTCTCAGCGGTGGATACTGTAGGAAACTGATGAGTCGGCCACCCACGAGTCTGAAATGTAATGCTTTGCGTTGTAGGCAATTGAATTACGTTAAGGCAAAATGTAGTGGTGATCCCACTAACTACTCAGTTAATATGGCGTATGGTGTAGCACAGGTAAATATTTACCCTCCGCGTAATGTGATTTTCAGTCCTTTAGTTTGTGTAATTGTGTAACATTTTAATACACAATGGCCTGCTACATTAAGGTAAGATTTTCATCTTTTCATAATTGGATGGATTACATGTGTGTGTGTGTGTGTGTGTGTGTGTGTGTGTGTGTGTGTGTGTGTGTGTGTGTGTGTGTGTGTGTGTGTGTGTGTGTGTGTGTGTGTGTGTGTGTGTGTGTGTGTGTGTGTGTGTGTGTGTGTGTGTGTGTGTGTGTGTGTGTGAAATATTCAAATTGCCGTGAAATATTTCTTTTTCTATTCTTCTATACTATATAAACACGAGAAAAATAATTTTAAACGGTGGTCGAACCTATTTACGAAGAAAAAAAATTAAATAATTTCTCCCATAAGGCGCCAAAAAACGCTACGTTATTTGCCGCGTAAACTTAGGAAGTACAGCGCTGAGTAGTCTGCGCAATGACGTCATAACTCGTCATTCGCTGTGTAACTGTGCGCCGTTTCATAGATAACATGGCGGTCATTCACTTTACATGCGCGCTTATGGGAGTAATTATTTAATTTTTTTTCTCCGTAAATAGGTTCGACCCCCGTTTAAAATAATTTTTTTCGTGCTTATATAGTATAGAAGAATAGGAAAAGAAATATTTCACCGCAATTTGAGCATAATCCGGATAATGCACAATTACCTAAATCTGTATACGTTTCTTTTCTAAATACATCAAATTTAAAAACACCACACTATATCTTTATATTTATATCTAGGTACATAATTTATTTGTACTCCACCTATTTCCTCTTTGAACTGAATTTAATTTTCAATTTGATTAATTTCATTCGTTAGTTCTGCGAATTCTTCATTTGTTCCCTCCCACACCACCAAAATATCGTCTATGTACCTTATCCATTCCTTTATTTTATTCTTATATTTTGATTCCATTAGGACACGCCTCTCAAAACAATTCATATATATTTCCGCCATTACTGGTGACAACGGACAACCCATTGGTAGCCCCTCCTTTTGAATGTAATACTTATTGTTAAACCTAAAGTAGTTCTGGTTTACGCACACTGTCAGAACTTTTATTAAGTCACTTTTATACTGACACTGTCCTAAATTGTTATTTTTAATAATTTCTAAAGTATGTTCAACCGATATATTCGTAAACATATCTGACACGTCTAACGACATAAGTTTCATATTTTCACTTATTTTTACTAACCGTTCTATTACATTTCTACTATTTTCTACACTATATGTTACCGCAAATTCGTATAACCTCCTAAGCAACTTGCTCACCTCTTTCGATGTCTTATAACTAGGCGAATTAATAAATGAAACTGTTGGCCTAAACGGAATGCCTTCTTTATGTAATTTTGGTTGACACCTCAACCTTGGCGCTTCCGGGTTTGATTCTATAGGGTGTCCCATAAAGTACGCAAGATTTAATAATGTTGTAAACACTTATTATTTATTTATTGAAAAATATCAGATGTAATGTTAATACAAAGTACACTTACTGCGGTTAAATGTGGAACACAATATCAGACAAATGTCCCCCGCGACTCTGCTGGCACACTGTTGTCCGTCGATCGAAATTTTCGATGACCTTCTTGCACAATTCCGGCTCAATCTCACCAATAACTCGTTGAATCTGTTCCTTGAGTTGAAAAATTGTTCGTGGATTGCGGACATAAGCGCGTGATTTCACATATCCCCAAAGGAAGAAGTCGCATGGTGTTAAATCACAAGACCTCGGTGGCCAGTTCTGATCGCCGTTGCGTGAAATAAGACGTGCAGGAAACTTTTCAGATAACAAAGCAATTGTTTCGCGGGCAGTATGACTGGTTGCGCCGTCCTGCTGAAACCACATATCTTCGAATTCCATACCTTCCAGTTGAGGCCACAAAAACTCCATTATCATGTTCCGGTAACGTTCGCTAGTCACTGTTACTGCATCTCCAGCCTCATTCTCAAAGAAATACGGCCCAATCACGCCACCAGCCCAAAACCCGCATCAAACAGTTGCTCTTTGCGTATACAAAGGCTTCTCGTGAATGATACGACGGTTCTCTGTACCCCAAAGCCGACTATTTTGTTTATCTACGTACCCGTTGAGGTGGAAGTGTGCCTCATCGCTAAAGATGATTTTGTGCGAAAAATCACCGTCCGTTTCACCGTCCAACTGACGAATTCTCGGCGCTTCAAATGGTCACACGGTTTGAGTTCTTGTGTTACATTTTGTAGTTGGATTTTGTAGGCATTCAGATGAAGATCGTTTTTTTAGAATTCGCTGCATTGTGCTTCTTGGAATGCCCAGTTGTTGTGATCGACGGCGAATTGATTTCCCTGGACTCA
This sequence comes from Magicicada septendecula, assembly GCA_034769895.1. Lineage (NCBI taxonomy): Eukaryota > Metazoa > Arthropoda > Insecta > Hemiptera > Cicadidae > Magicicada > Magicicada septendecula. The sequence continues at coordinate 157,371,708 of CM068372.1, forward strand.
CATCGACACTATCTCTCACTAAAGCGACGTTTTCAATAGAACGTGTAGCGCGAGGACGTCCAGACGTTTCAACGTCTAATAACGAAGCTGTTTCTTCGAATTTCTTAATCAAAATCTGGACAGTTGACAGAGTAGGTGCTTTTCGTCGTCCAAAAATTCCACGCAATTTACGAACGGTTTCCGCATAACATTCACCGTTCTTATAATGTGTTTTCACAATAACAACGCGCTGTTCTTTCGTGTAACGCTCCATGACGACTAATGGCAAGTAAACGGCAACACCAATACAACAGTTGCAGTGCTACCAACCTAACAAGACGACAGTGGCGCGTAATTCAAATATTGCGTACATTATGGGACACCCAATATAAGTAATTTCTACTTCTTATCGCTTAGGAATGTTATTACTTTTAACACTTTTTAAATTTGAGCTTGGTATTTGCTTGTGTAATCATATTTTATTCCTTGATATGGGCCTTCTTTTATAAAGTCTTCTGTCTTGTTTATGTACCTTAAAATTTTTATGTACCTCTGTTTATGTCAGAGGCATAGCTAGGGGGAGGGGCAAGGGGGCAGCCGCCCCGGACAGCATAGCCAGGAGGGCGGCAAAGTGAGCATAGACTTATAAAACTACAAACAACTTGTTTCTTTCATATGACTATTCCTTTTATAAAAGAAGCGTAACCTGTTGTCATAAACATTGCGTGATAAACAGTATTAGTCTATTTATTTTTGAGCATCGTAATTACGATTCATTATGATAACAAATTACGGTGTAATAAATATTACTCTAAAAAGACATTGTGATACCAGGTGGAGTTCAAAAGCAGATGTGGTTAAATCAATATCCACTCAGCTGTATGAAGTGATCACTGCACAGGAGAAACTGAGGGATACACCAACTGGAACAATTGATATGAGGGAAATGCAGCATTTATAATTAATGCAATAGAAACTTTAATTTTGTAACCTTACTCTTTTTTCTGGACAGATATTCTTTCTTCAATGAAGAAAATCTTGCAGACCAAAGGAATAAACTTTATTCAAGCATTGACACTTTTGGAGACGCTATCAGACAAGTTAAAAGTTTGCAGGAATGAGGTGTGTGACAATGTCATTACTAAGGCAGAGCAGGTATGTAATAAATGATGTGTCAGTATCACAAAAAGGATAAGAAGGAAGCGCACGATGCTAGAGGGTATGCAGATGTTTCTGCATTAACTGTTCGGCAAGAATTGCGATATTCTCTAATAGAAATTTTGGACAAACTGTCAGTTAAAATTTCAAGCCATTTCTCTAACATCAGAGTGTTAGAAAAACACTTTGGGTTCCTATGTAAATTTGAGGTGTACGTAAATGATGGGGATATACATTTTATGGAACAGCTTTCCCAAATCAATATTAAGTGTAGAGTACTTCCAAAACTGTATCCATATGACGTAAACAGTAAAGAACTGTTCAATGACTTGAAAGACGTTGTCCTTTTATTAAAAAGGGCAAAAGTTAACGAAGAACAAATGGACTTTACACCTCAAGGACTGCTACAATACATTTCTTCAATGGGATTAGAAGCCTAGAAAACACTAGCAACAGCTTTAAAAATGTTTTCTTACTTTACCAGTCTCTGTGTCTTCTTGTGAAAGATCGTTTAGTAAACTTAACGTGATTAAATCTTACCTACTGTCAACAATATCTCAAGACAGGGTATCAAATTTAGGGATACTTTCAACCGAAAACGACACTGCTTCGTCTTTAGATTATAGTGATTTAATAACCTACTTTGCAGTAATTAAGACCAGGAAATTTACGTTTTAAAATGACTCATTTTAAATATTTATTAAATACTAAAAATAAATAGTAAGTGTTTATTAATAGAAGATGAAACCATTAACCTATAATGGTAAGTCATTTATTTTATTACTTTTAATGTAGTTCTTTGTTTAACTTTATGTTGCTTTAGGATATTGTTTTGACAATGTGCTTTAGACCTACAAGAAATTTGCATGTTTATTATAGCCTAACATTTTTATGTTATAAATTTTTTATATTACTACTATTTTATAGTCTACATTTGTTACTAATAGATGTTTACAAACTGAATACCCTATAAACTGTAGTTTCTTAATTTTGACTTAACAAATATTCTTAAAACATTTGCTGGAAATGCTTCCATACAAAAATCTACGCATTTGCATTTATTAAGTTACCTACTATCAACAATATCTCAAGACAGGGTATCAAATTTAGGGATACTTTCAACCGAAAACGACACTGCTTCGTCTTTAGATTATAGTGATTTAATAACCTACTTTGCAGTAATTAAGACCAGGAAATTTACATTTTAAAATGTTTCGTTTTAAATATTTATTAAATATTAAAAATAAATATTATGTGTTTATTATTAGAAGACGGAACCATTAACTTGTAATGGTAAGTGATTTATTTTATTACTTTTAATGTAATTTTTTGTTTAATTTTACGTTGCTTTAGGATATTGTTTTGACGATGCGCTTTAGGAATTTGCATGTTTATTATAACACTTTTTCGTTATAAATTTTTTGTATTACTACATTTTTATAGTCTACATTTGTTAATAATAAATGTATACAAACTGAATACCGGTAATATTATAATATGTAATTTCTTAATTTTGACTTAACAAATATTGTTAAGACGTTTGCTGGACGTGGTTTCATACAAAAATCTACACATCTGCATTTATTAAGTACTTTGTTCACTGGATGAGCCTTCATTTTGCTCTTTTGTTCCCCTTTAATTGTGAAGGTGAGGCGGCCGATGATCTTGCCCCGGGTGCCAAAATGCCTAGCTACGCCACTGTATATGATATTACTAGGCAGAAATACCACTCACCAGTATGCCAGAACTAGTAACATGAGAGTGGCCATATAAAACTAAATGTTATTTTGACCACATAGTGTGTCAGCCAACACACTACCAACTACACTATAGTTATATACAAGAATCAACAAATCTACACAAAAATTGAACATTTTGTGTAAGTAGTGAAAGGTTTTTCAAGGAATCCTAATAAATATTAAGGATTCAATACAAACTGGCATTAAGCTGTTCAACTGAATTGTCTCTGTTTTTTGATTGACTATCATTTTCATAAATAAAAAATAATCCAAATGATATAGGTCTACATAAAAAAACTGGAACATAAAATTTTTAACTTGTTTTTTGTTAAAAAACGAACTTTTAATATTCGTTTTATCAGATTCACCTTACAGATCAGAATGTAATCAGTAAAGATAAGTCAATTGAATCTTCTTACAATTAAATGACTAATAATTATTAAACCCTGTAGGCCTAAATGAAATGTCATGTTAAATGTAATGGAGAAAATAAGAAAGTCAAATATTTTTAATACATAAAAGCTTCATTTTTTCTATATTTTAATTAAATCAGAATGGCAAAGCACTATAAAAAACAAGGGTACATAAACAATATTATTCTGTCTAAGCTGTTCCTTAAAATGTATATCACCATTGTTTACGTACGCCTCAAATTTGCAGAGGAACCCAAATCATTTTTCTAACTCTTTTATGTTAGAGAAACGGCTTGAAATTTCAACTGACAGTTTGTCCAAATTTCTATTAGAGAACGTGTCGCATTTCTTGGCGAATGGTTAATGCTGAATCGCCTGGTTACTCCCCTGGCATCGTGCGCTTCCTTCTTATCCTTTTTGTTATACTGAAATTCCATTCATTACATACCTGCTCTGCCTTAGTAACGATATTGTCACACAGCTCATTCCTCCAAACTTTTAATTTGTTCATTAGCGTCTCCAGAAACGTCAATGCTTTATTTATTCAAAACATAATAAAGTATTTTAACATGATATGCACAAAGTATATTTTTATACGTTAAAAATGTATGCAAGTATTTTAACAAACCAGAAAGTTTCCAGGATTTGGATCGTTATGAATTGATTCGTATCAGCCCTATCAGTGCAAGATTTTGTTCTGTAAGAGTTTGTACTGTGGCAGTGACCTGTCCAAGGATTTCTTTCCATGTTTTAACTGCTTTAATCATTTGTTCCTGAAGTAGATCATCAATAAGTCCCCCTTTGTTTAAAGAACATTCCAATTCCTTCAATTCAAAAAACGCAGAGCAATGAGCAAGACTATTTTCATGATCCTGAATACGGGGTGCGACAACACAATTGAATTAACTCTTGCGCATAGGATTAAAGTGGGTGTTTTATAATCAACAAGTCTATATTGGAGGTATTATAATTATTTATTGCACACCAATTGAATAATAGTTCATACGATATATTTTAAACATACACAAATGCTATGAATTTTGAAATATTGTTTGAAACAGTTTATATAAAGTTCAGATCTGAAATTGTTACTTAAATGAAGATGTTCCAATTTGATGCGGCGAGACGGCTGAAGGCGATGCGTATATCTCGCATGTCCTTCCCTCGTGGATTCTGCTGGGCTGGTGTCCTGATGATAAACACGCTGAACCTGCTCGTCGAACCGCAATACTGTCTCGCTGCGATAACACTGATTATTTACTATTAAGGGTTTTAAAAATGTTTTAATATTGTTTTACTTATTTACGTATCTCAAGGTGTAACGTGGGTGTTAATGAAAAGCGGTGTATAGGCGCACACCTTCCGGCTGGTCTTCAAGTGTCCTCGCGTCACCAGTTCTACCGCGGTCGGTAGAACTCCCTATGAGGATATCTTGACTAACACGGATACTAAAAATTCACAATTATATTATGAAAACTGAATTACTTGGATCTGTAGAATAACTCACACAGAGTCCCAAGTTTTCGTACACCTTTCGCACAGTTTACGTGTTCACGCAAGAGAAACTTCTTGAACGCGGACCGCACGTTTACTAGATGAATGCTCAAGATGAACTGACTTTGATCTGCACATGGCAACAGACAATTTTCAATGCTTTTACTGCATTCTAATAGGCCAATTACCAGTCACATGATACTATGCATACGGCCCGAATATTTCTTCATGCAACACTTTGCATGGAATTGGCATTTCCTGCAATGATAATTATCTGGGATTTTATTACTTCACGCTTGAGTGAGTTTCATATAAAGATTTCATATAACAAAAATTCACATTTAACAGTTATTTGAAGATCACAGAATATAGGGAAATTGTAGCTAATATTACATTTTATGTCTTGTTCAAGTCTCATGTAAATCGGATAATTATAACGGACACAATAGAAAAACGTTAATAACTCTCGCACCCGCGCACACTTTCACAAACACATTACATAGAAAAATGGCGAATAACAATTTTAAGAGTTTGACCTATTCTAAATTCTTATCGGTAATACAATACAAAAACTATAGCTAAAAAACCAATTTAAACAAGAGACAAATTTAAACAGGAGAATGTCCGTCATCCATGCATAAGACATAGTTCATTGCTTATCATGATCCTGTGTTCTATCGCAGGATTAACCCCCACCACGTGAAAAAAAAATTTATTTTAACTTTTCCAAAATTTTTTTTTTTTGACGTGAATACGTCTTTAAATTTGCTTCCATAGTGGGAGGCAATTCAGAAAACTGATGATAACAAAATCGGGGGATACAGTTTGGTGTTGCAGCTACATATCTATCATCTACATCTACATCCAAAATTTAATTACACCACTCGATAGCTAAAGGATCAAAGAATTCGTTACGTTGAGTGAGGACTGTGACGCATCGCGCGTGGCGGAGGGGGAAGCGCCGCCATTTTGAGGTCGATTCGCTGCGTCACATAATGTCCGTTTAGTATAAATTTTGACTCGGAGAAGCTAGGACGTTCGTTTGAGTTTCAATCGTCAGCTCTCGTCAAGATCTATCGATTGCGTATATAAAACATTAGTGTGAAATAGTTATAGTGAATATATATGGTGTTAAAGTAAAAAATTAAAATAAATAATGCAATGTCGGCCTATACTCGTCAAAAAGCCAAATCAAAATATAGAGATCGTATACGGTTGGAAAGGGCTTCTCAAGAGCAATCCAGTGATACCCGTAAAACACCATATGACAGAGTGAAGCGGTGCCGGGAACGTAAAAGAATGAAGGCGTCCGAGCCGATCAACGACGGCGCCAGTACATCTGCAGCTGGGGCGCCAGAGCCTATGCAAGTGGATGATGTAATCGCTTCTATATCAACGCCGGACTGTATAGACATCGATTGTGTGCGATCGCCGATTATGAAGACACATTGGGCAGCAGGTAGTGCACGTTTCACTACTACTTTTGTCAACAATCCATTCGGACATAACTGTGATATGTGTGACCGTCTATGGTTTCTGCGCTCATTGAAGCCACCAAAGCAAAAACACTTACCGCTGCTTAGTAATATTTTTTGCTCTCAGTGTATACATATAATACGCTCAAAGAAAATATTACCCGTTACGTACACGTATTCACGTAAAACACGGCCGTAACCACGACACAGCCACACCCAATTTTTTTTTTATCATAATACAATGCCCAAGTCCTAAAATTCTCGCCTTCCATAACTGTCATCTTGACAGATAAACATAAACATATACACGTGGTTAACATTGACAGGTAAACATAAACACGTACACGTGGTTGGCGTTTACAATCCAAACACAGATAAGCATACACTTCTAACGTCATTCACTATCGCTATTGTATACAACCGTTCATTCTCAGACTTATTCAACATGAGCATGTATTCTTATTATGACAAATTTTACATTGATGTTACACATTCATACATCCTATATCCTGGTATATTCCCTTAATCATCTTTAACATAATATTTCCTTAGTGATGAAGCGTGAAATTTGCCAATTATACGGTTTGTATTGGGGTTAGTCAGGATGAACGTATTTTTCCCCACCTGTTCGGATAGTACGTAAGGACCATTATACAGCCTAAAAAACTTAGCTGCCGTGTTGTCTTCCCTGCGTCCCACATTCAGGGCACGCAAGAGTACCTTTTCGCCAGTTTTAAAACTAACTAGTTTATGCTCAGCATTAAATTGTTCTGTACGCTTTTCCGCACATTTTTTAATGCGCCGTCTGGATTCTATTTTTTTATTTCATTGGGTATTGGAACATTCTGAGTCGCTATTCGTTTGATGTAACCTTCCCAGATACGTCCTGGCATTTTTCCGGTTTGAAGCTCGCTAGGGGTATATCCTGTTGTTGTATTGTAATTTCCGTTTATGGACGTCTCGAAAAACTCGAGGTATTCCGTCCACTTACTCTGATTCACATTACAATACGTGCGGAATAATCTCCCTAATTCCTTATTGACCCTTTCGGCGAGATTGCCTTGCGGTCTCTGGATCGCTGTCAGGACTGTCTGGACATCATGTTTAGCCAATTCAGAATGCCACTTTGTATTTGTAAATTGCTTGCCTTGGTCGGACAAGATTTTTTTTATTGGACCATATTTCGGGATGTATTTATTTAGGATTATATTTAACACCGCTGTAGTTGTCGGTCTCCCAATGGCGTATAAACTAACGTGTTTAGTAAAAGCATCAGTACAAACCACAAGATTTTTCATACCCCGAGATGCCTTCGGGAGTGAGCCTAAAAAGTCAATACAAACAAGGTCATTTTTGTCTTTAGCAACAATGTTGCCCATTTCTACTTGAGTATGCTGGTTCGGGTACTTAGCGGTTTGGCAGGTGTGACATGTGCGTAAGATGGCCTTCACTTTCCTGGCCATATTTAACCATACGAAATCCTCACGCATAGCCAGGTAACATTTATACGCACCGGCATGTGCCAAGCTTTCGTGACATATCCACGTCAACTCCTCGACGAGGGCATCAGGTACCATTATCTTCCATTCCCCATTGATGATTTTGTATAATACGTCTTGGTGGATTTTATATTTGGAGGTTTCATGCACCCGAATCTCGTCGCTAATCCTTTTTAACTTGCAGTCACTCTGCTGTTCAGAACTTATGTTTTTTAATCGGGTTTTCAAATCGTCGTGAAGCTTATATCTTATGGCAAGAATCTGAACCTCATTATTGGTAGACGAATGCCTTTCTTCAATCACCAGTGGATACCTGCTAAGTGTGTCAGCAGTTTTATTTTCGCTGGCTTTGCAGTACTTGATTGTAAAATCGTATTCTTGGATTGCCATAATCCATCTAGATATACGTGCATTCGCAAGTTTACAACGCAACATAAATGATAACGCCTGGTTGTCTGACAGAATTTCAAAATGCTGGCCTACAAGGTAATATCTGAATTTACCGAGACAATATACTATCGCTAAGATCTCCTTTTCTGAAGTAAAATATTTTCTTTCCGCCCCTTTTAATGACCTACTTATGTGCGCGATGACTTTATGCTGACCTTTGTTGTTCCTTTGGTAAAGTACTCCTCCAATAGCATAATCAGAAGCATCACAATTTAGCACATATGTGCCTTCCTTTTCAGGGTGAAATGCATGTAGATTTTTGCTGTATAGTTCCTTGGTGGCGATGAAAGCCTGCTCGTGACGCTCCTCCCACTTCCATTTTGTATTCTTCCTCAACAATTCCAGTAGCGGATCAATCGTCTTGGAATATTCAGGTGTGAAACGTCGGGAGTATCCTGTTAAACCAAGGAACGCCCTGATGTCTTTCGGTTTCCTTGGATTTGGGAACTCGGTGATGGCCTGTATCTTTTCAAGATCAGTGGTTATCCCATCCGCTGAAATTATATGCCCAAGGAACTTTATCCGTGATTTACCACATTCACACTTCTCTAAGTTAAGGGCTAGGTTGGCATCCCTTAATTTGCGGAAGACGATCTCAAGATGTTGGAGATGCTCCTCAAACGATCTGGATATTATAAGGATGTCATCGAAAAATACACTGACGAAATCTTCCACTTCGTGACCTAACGCCAGTTCCAGGCACCTAACCATTGTGGCTAAACTGGTTACCAATCCAAACGGAACTACCTTAAATTGGTAGCACTTGTTCTTGTATAGAAATGCAGTGTATTTGCGGGATTCCTTAGCTAAAGGTATCTGCCAAAACCCACTTTTCAGGTCGAGGCGGGATATATACGTACTTTACCCCTTGGCATTTGACAAATAAATTTTCCGCATTGGTTGCGCAATCGTAACACTTCTGCGTAATCGTGTTAAGATTGCGCATATCTAAGCATATTCTAACATCATTATTTTTTTCTTAACTATAACCATAGGGTTCAAGAAGTTACTATTAGTGCGTTCGATGACACCACTGTCTAACATCTTGCTAACCTCCTCATCAACTTGTTGTTGATAATGAAGCGGAATGGGGTAGGTCTTTCTGACAAATTTATTTTCGTCGGTGACCTGTATCGTGTGTTCATACACGCTAGTAACCGTGGGTTTATTGGCAAAAATTGATTTGTATTTATTTAAAATTTCGTCTAACTGCCTTTGTTTATCTTGGGTTATCTGACTATTTCGGGTAGGCTTGTTGTCCTTTATCTTATCAACATAATTAATGCGCGGCTTGATTATCCGACCCGAGCTTTGACCTTGCTCGATATTGTCGTGCGAGCGCCCGAGTTTAAATGTGTGTAACTTGTCTTGGATAGTACATTTCAGCGTTCTGTTAGCGAAATCAATAGTGGCTTGCAATTTATTCAACGTGTCAGTACCCACTATGACGTCGTACACAAGTTTTGTTATCACCCGTACAGGAACTTCAATTTCCACCTCCTGTGTATATATTGTTATAAGTGCTTGTTTCCCGACTACCTGCGATTCACAAGTCGCAGATGTGACCATTTTATTGTTAACGGGTAGAATCGGAATTTTTTTAAAATAGTGCTTCTGCTTGGTCAAAAAACGTTCATCAATAAGAGAAATTTGTGCTCCGCTATCAAACAACACTTCACCAACACATCCATTAATTTTGCCATTCACCACAATGTCATTATCATCCTTAACTCTAATATTTTCCACACACTTATCCCTACAATTACTATAAACTAAATCGTCTCTAATTTCAGCAGGATATAGGCCTGACACAACGTATACATCCTTATAATTAGACTTATTAACATTAGGTCTATTGAACTGCTTTTTGTTATTGTTTTCTTTATTTGTAATTTTATTTGTGCTTTTTATTTTGTTGCACGGACTCACGCCGTGCAACCTTACTCGTTTTTTTTGTTGCTCTTCATTTGAATTTACTTCAGTAATAGCTGATACTTTATGTGCATTAAAATTTTGAAAAGTTGTTTTGTTTTTACTTTGTTGTTGTTGTTGTTTTTGTTGTGGTTGAGGCTGGAATTGTTTACGCGGCGGTTCACTATTATTATTGCCATTGTTTTGGCTGTCAACATGTTCAGAATATGCAGCTTCTATAAGAGCCCTGTTCTCTGTTACATTATAAACTATCACCTCATCATAGCAATTACCTGAAGTAGGCTATGTTCTGGGCTTGTAGTGTTGTTACTTCTAATTTCACATTTGTTATCTTCACTAGCATTAGATGCAGAATCTAGACACTTGACTTTACAGAGAGATGAGTTACTAGGCACTAATTGTGTTGTTTCTGTATAATCACTTTCAATTCCATCTACTATGCTACTGTTCTCCGTTAGTCCTTCAGTTTTAACATCTTGGTTACCTTTCATATTACTTTCTTTGAGAGTATGTTCCACAAGAACATTTGGTACTTTAGAATTATCACAAGGTTAAGTTCTCAACAGTTAAGTCTAATTCAGTAGCAGCTGAAATTTCATTTACATTTTCAACTGTGTCTAATACGGCTTTTCCAACAAATTTAACTTTCAGTTCAGATTCAATGTCGGCGTGGATTACCTCCACCTTCTCGCCAATCCGTTTTTCCGTGGCTTCCAGCAGTTGCTTGTTCTGTTTGGCCTGGTCGTGCACCGCGGTATAGATTTTTTTATTTTCCTCGCGAAGTGCTTTGTTCAATTTAATCGCGTCCTCTTTAGCCGATTGCATATTAGCCTTATTTTCCTCGCGCATCGTTTGCATATAAGCCTTATTTTCCTCGCGCATCGTTTGCATATTAGCCTTATTTTCCTCGCGCATCGTTTGCATATTAGCCATAATCGCGGCCAATGTTGTTTGTATATCCATTGCTGGAGTTTGAGATTTGGTCATTTTGACAATTTATATTATAAATCTTACAAATATTAAAATTTCCTTATTTATCGGAACGTCAACTATTATTATCACTGGATTATTGTTGTTACGAATGTTTAGATTATACGGTTTAAAGTATGCAGTCCAATATCAACACATGTAAACAAACTTATTCTAACATAAACAAATAATAATTCAACCTCCAATACACTATTGATAAACTGTTCACATAACATATACCCGAGAATACGCAAACATAAGATATATATTCTCTGATAAAGAAATGAACAACACACACAAATAAAAGTTGACAAAATTAGTCTATACAAAATTTAGAAATATTACTTAACTTACTAAATTAATCGTGCCCCAAGTTGGCTAGCGCCATTTAATACTATGCGACAACACAATTGAATTAATTCTTGCGCATAGGATTAAAGTGTGTGTTTTATAATCAACAAGTCTATATTGGAGGTATTATAATTATTTATTGCACACCAATTGAATAATAGTTCATACGATATATTTTAAACATACACAAATGCTATGAATTTTGAAATATTGTTTGAAACAGTTTATACAAAGTTCAGATCTGAAATTGTTACTTGAATGAAGATGTTCCAATTTGATGCGGCGAGACGGCTGAAGGCGATGCGTATATCTCGCGTGTCCTTCCCTCGTGGATTCTGCTGGGCTGGTGTCCTGATGATAAACACGCTGAACCTGCTCGTCGAACTGCAATACTGTCTCGCTGCGATAACACTGATTATTTACTATTAAGGGTTTTAAAAATGTTTTAATATTGTTTTACTTATTTACGTATCTCAAGGTGTAACGTGGGTGTTAATGAAAAGCGGTGTATAGGCGCACACCTTCCGGCTGGTCTTCAAGTGTCCTCGCGTCACCAGTTCTACCGCGGTCGGTAGAACTCCCTATAAGGATATCTTGACTAACACGGATACTAAAAATTCACAATTATATTATGAAAACTGAATTACTTGGATCTGTAGAATAACTCACACAGAGTCCCAAGTTTTCGTACACCTTTCGCACAGTTTACGTGTTCACGCAAGAGAAACTTCTTGAACGCGGACCGCACGTTTAGTAGATGAATGCTCAAGATGAACTGACTTTGATCTGCACATGGCAACAGACAATTTTCAATGCTTTTACTGCATTCTAATAGGCCAATTACCAGTCACATGATACTATGCATACGGCCCGAATATTTCTTCATGCAACACTTTGCATGGAATTGGCATTTCCTACAATGATAATTATCTGGGATTTTATTACTTCACGCTTGAGTGAGTTTCATATAAAGATTTCATATAACAAAAATTCACATTTAACAGTTATTTGAAGATCACAGAATATAGGGAAATTGTAGCTAATATTACATTTTATGTCTTGTTCAAGTCTCATGTAAATCGGATAATTATAACGGACACAATAGAAAAACGTTAATAACTCGCGCACCCGCGCACACTTTCACAAACACATTACATAGAAAAATGGCGAATAACAATTTTAAGAGTTTGACCTATTCTAAATTCTTATCGGTAATACAATACAAAAACTATAGCTAAAAAACCAATTTAAACAAGAGACAAATTTAAACAGGAGAATGTCCGTCATCCATGCATAAGACATAGTTCATTGCGTATCATGATCCTGTGTTCTATCGCAGGGGATTTAACTTTTGCCATGACCAAAACCCATTTTTCCTATTGAAATGGCTTCATTGATAGTTTTTTGGGTGGAAATAACGTGCAACAAAAGCAAAATATTTTTTTATTTGGGGCAAAACCCATCCAAGTGTTACCTTTTCGCCATTTTGCAAGGTTTTATCAAACCGATACTTTCTTAAGGATCCTCCAGCTTCATCTTCAGGGAAATGGCTGTCCTTGTTCTGCAACTGACATGTTCCTCTATACACCATTATATCTCGGAAGGATTGAGATGTCTTGCTTGGCCAAGCTCCCATATCTTGTAGAGAAGCACCGGGAACACGGTCTACATTGTTGTTAGTAATGTTCTGTCCTTCATCGCCTGTGATTTCAAGACTGCACGATATATCATCATCCATGGTACTAGAACCAACTGAATCTTGCAACTGTACTTTGACACTTTCACAGTTTGAAGTACTCGTGTCGTTAATTTTACTGTATTTATGAACAGCCTCATCGCTAATAACATCCATTTTATGATCGCTAGTTGATTCCTTGTTAATTGTAATATTTTGTTACTCAGGGTTCGATTTTCCTTGAATAAAAGACTTCATAAACTCTTTGGCACTTGTCGTAGTACTTAATCTTATGCTAAGAAAATCTTATATTCCTGTAGTTGTTAAGGAATAGTCATATTAAAGAAACAAGTTGTTTGTAGTTTTATAATCTGAAAACAATTTTTTCAAGTCAAAGCTCACTTGCCACCCTCCTGGCTATGACGCCCAGGGCGGCTGCTCCCTTGCCACCCCCCTAGCTTCGCCTCTGACCATATATACCTACTGTAGTCGTTTTGAGCTGATATTAGGCCCCATATAGGCCTACTTACATGAGAACGATTCTGTACACACACTACAAGTACTCCTACATATAGAAAGGTAACAAAACCAATCCAATGCCTGTTGTCAAAAGGGGAAATGTCTCTTGTTTTCTTAGTTTCAAATATTCCACTTACAATATTTATAGGCCTACCTTAATCAAGTACCGTATAATTTTAAGTTCATATTTTATTTGACAATAAATAATCTGTCATGCCATTTTAAAATTATTTTATTTTATTAATATATTTTTGTTTAATCTGTAAATATGATAGATAGTGAAAATTCTGTCATGTATAGTGAACAGCTGTGAATAAAACTACACTAATTAAGCAGTCTCAAACCAGTCAGCTCTTATTAGGTGTACTAAGTGCGACCTGTGACCTTTGATACATCTTCAGATAGTACATAAAACCATATGACAATGCTGTAACATGACGAATAAGTGCCGCCATTAACTTAGACCCTGTACTGTCTTGGATGGCATGGTGAAGAATGGAAGAAGGATAGGCATACTCTAAAATTAAAACATAGCCGAATTCCCATTTCTGCATTACATTGTGGCCTTGCGTCACCAAAAGTTAAGGGAGTAAACTGTGACAGAAAACTCCTGATCATCTGTAACAGGGTTGAATTATTTGCCCAACTCCCCCATAGGCCTGCTTGTAAAAAGAGGAAACTACTAAAAGTCATCCTTGAGGCCTCATGGATCCGGATCATTTGTATAAACAAGTGTAGAAGGATGGTAGGATGCAAAAGCAATGCTGTTAACTATAAAACAACTCACTTTCGTAACAAAATAATAAATAAATATATTTTCCTGTACCGTACTTCATCGAAATAAGTAGACATGAATTTGATAAATGCATAAAACATAGTTTAACTTTACTGAAGAGGTGCGTTGTTCACTTTGTGACTGCAGTTTATCAATATGGTGCTGCTATTAATTAATATAGAATATTGAACTTTCACTTGTGAAACTTACTTGTTTTCTCCCGTACGCGTTTCGGCGTGATGTGCGCCTTCTTCATCAGCGGATTGAGAAAGACTGCCAGTAGCTCGTAACGGTTTTATTTGGTAGGATGAGTGGGGGGTGTATGCGTGGTGGAAGGGGATTGGCGTGGGGATACGAATTATTGTTTGTTTTATGTATAATTGTGTCAAAAAGTGTGTGTGATTTAAAGTGTAATTGGTCGTTAAGTATGCTGTTTGTTGTGTTGTGTAGTGTTTGTATATTTCATATTGTTCTGCTGTGTTTAGTTTTCGACTTTTGGGTAAGTAGTGTAATATCTCAAGATTAGTATCTATGTTGGTGTAGCTGTGGTTTTTTGTGTGTATGTGTGTGGTAAACGCGGAATGTATATTGTTGTTGGATAAAGCTTTTAGGTGTTCAGAGTAACGAGATGAAAAAGATCTTCCCGTCTGGCCTATATAGAAACTATTGCAATCATTACAGTTTAATTTGTAAACACCTGTTTTGTTGTATTTGTCTATGTCCGTGTTTGTAACATTGATGTGTTTTTTTATGGTATTGTTTGTTCTGTATGCTATTTTGTACTTGTGTTTCCTGAATGTGTTGGCGATTTTGTGTGTGTTGGAGTTATGGTATGTGAGTGTGATGTATTTAGTTTGTTGTGTGTTGTTGGTATTTAGTGTTTTGTTGTTTTTGTTTATGATGTGTTTGTGTAGTTTGTTTATTAAATTTGGGTTGTAGCCGTTTTTTATTGCTATATATTTGATTGTGTTGAGTTCATCGTTATAATCCTGTTTACTTAATGGTATTTTTGTTAGTCTATGGAGCATATGGTTGAAGGCCGCATGTTTGTGTTGCGTTGGATGGTTTGATGTGTTGTGTATAACCATGTCAGTTGTGGTTGGTTTTCTGTATATTTTATACGTGTGTGTATTGTTTGTTTTGTTAATTGTTAGGTCCAGAAAATTTATACTATTGTTTTATTCTATTTCCAGTGTAAATTTTAGTTTGTGGTGTATTGTGTTTATGTATTTGTGGAAGTTTTCAACCTGTCTTGTATTGCCATTGAATAAAAGTAATATATCATCCACATACCTGTGCCAATAAATGATTTTGTTGGTGTATTTGTTGTTGTTTATTATGTAGTTCTGTTCTATGTTGTGTATGAATATTTCAGCCAGTATTCCTGATATGGGGGATCCCATCGGGAGACCGGCTGTTTGTGTGTATATCTTGTTGTTGTATGCAGGGCCGGATTTAAGCATAGGCTACATAGGCGCGCGCCTAGGGGCCCGCACCACAAAAAAATTCTAACAATAGCAAATTAATAAAACTATTTCAAATTTATAAGACGCGACATTGGCAGTGCAGACGACCGAAGACCCGCATCGTTTCTTTTTCACATCGTACACTACAACGTCATGACTCACGACACTCACGTTTATAGTAGGCTTAATGAGTGAAGGCAAATACTGTAGATACCAATACCTCCAACTTCGGGTGGAATGGCAGCACGTTACACTAGCGCCTCTCGTGTCTTGCGTTACCACTAACTGAACGTCAAACAGCATTTATATCTATATACTGTATATAAGTTTCTGAACTTCAAACAGCCGTTATATCTATATATATTATATCTATATTATAATATGCAAAATGTTTGCTCTGATGGTGATTTATTTTTAATCAAACATTTCAATGTTTTAATTAAGGCGTACGGTATGTAAATAAAATTAACGAAAAATGTAAAAACGATTTAGTTAAGCTTCAACCAAAAAATATTAAATTAAAGAAAATTTCGAACAATTAATTATGCGTTTTATTTGTGTCTACAAGTCAAATTTTATCATATTAGAAAAAAATATTACTAATACGATATTTCTTGAATATTCAATTTTGTATTCTAAAAAAATAATAAGTTACATTACACAAATTTCATTATCCAAGTAATAGATTTTGGTATACCGCCTAGGTTCTCAAACTGGGGGACGCGACCCCCTTTTCTCACGTATAGTATATTGTATCTATATATATAAGTTTGAGAACTTATATATATATATATATACATACGCTGGTATAGCAGTGGTAACGCACACCGCTAGATGGCTCTGCTTCATAGGCTGCCACCGGATTGTATGTAAAATGTCAAAAGTTGGAGGTATTGGTATCTACAGTATTTGGTGAAGGTCATCGGGTGGGGAGGGTGCGCGTGCCACAGCCACAGGTTTCATGTTGCTACTTGAACGCTATCCCTCCCCCGCCCCACCTTTCCGTCCAAACAAACAATTCGTCACGGTCACGGTTAAGTCCGCTCCCGCTTGTCTAATTAAATCTGTTGTTGTGATGTGTTGGATTACTGTTTCAAAGCTTAACAATTTATTAAGAAGAAGACTTCTATAAGTTCTATATAATTTGATTACACACTAGTAGAGGAAAAGTGAGTGTTCGAAAACACTTCCGTGTTCCGAACGAAAACACTACCGGGTTCCAGTTCATGACGTCATAGAGGCACTGGCAGCTGGTGTCCGAGCTGTCCATGTGACGTCACTGTTGTGTGTGTGTGTGTGTGTGTGTGTGTGTGTGTGTGTGTGTGTGTGTGTGTGTGTGTGTGTGTGTGTGTGTGTGTGTGTGTGTGTGTGTGTGTGTGTGTGTGTGTGTGTGTGTGTGTGTGTGTGTGTGTGACTGAAACAGTTCATGACATCACACAGAGGCCCAAGTCGCTGGCGTCCGCATGGCTAAAATCTGTTTCAAGACGTCACGGAGGCCGTGGTTTCTGCATGTCCAAAATTTGGTAGCCGAAAACAATGTGTAGCGGATGGGGGTACCCGGAATTCGGCGGTTGCCCGGACGCACAGAGGCGATGTCATCGGGTACCGTTACGCAAAATTTTGGGGGCATCGGATACCGTTACCCGAAATGTTTAAATCAACGGATGGGGGTACCCGAAATTTGTGGGTACGCCCACATGACGCATGTATAAAACACTGGTTATGACGAAACAGGAGGCTGGGTGGATATGATAGCTGGTCGACGACTACGTAGAGGGCGTGATGTCTGAAATTTGACACCCGAAATGTTTAAAACAACGGATGGGGGGGTACCCGAAATTTTTGATGTTCAATATTTGACAACCGAAATGTTTAAAACAACGGATGGGGGTACCTGAAATCTCTTGGTGTCCGAAATTTAACACCCGAAATGTTTAAATCAACGGATGGGGGTACCCGACATGACGCATGTGTTCGACTGCGAGGCGAGACAGTTGGTTTCCGCAAAAAATACATTATGACCCCTCCGGGATTTGAACCCGGGACCTCCGGTACTCCAAACCGCCATGCATCCACTACACCAAGGGGCTGTTGTCGTTTAACTGTAATTATTTTTGTACTTATACTTCTCGTCTCTTACTTGCAACTATGAGGTGGACGAGTGATATCTACTGTTGTCCTATGTGTAAAACCATAAAAGCACAATATAAGTTTATTTATTATTAAAAATAAATAAACATTTTTATACTTTTATTTTTTACCTCTCATCCTCTTCCTAGCGGCCAGAGGCGAATGAGAGACCGCTACGCTTTTTTTAACGTGGTTTCCCCAACTTTACAGATTCGTAAAGCAGGCCTACTCCACGTTATCTATCGCTGTACTATTGACTAATACAGTGGTAGATAATGATAAGATACACTATGCAATGCTAAGTCAATGTATAAAAGCAGTACATATATTTTTATTTATTTACATTATTTTTATTTTTTTTATTTTATTTTTTATCGGGTGAATATGTTGTTCATACATGATGCGTATTAACATTTGCTCTACCGTAATGAGTAATTTTCACACCTATACTGGTCCTTGACGAGTTTACAGGTATATCTACCGTGCCAGTGACCCGTCTCGAACTACCAGGACTACGTTTATTAGTATTTCTACTGCGACAGTGACATAGTCAAGGTTAACACTCACGCACACACTACGGTACCTAATTCTACGTTTATGGACATTTCTGTCACGTAGCATTCACACCAACACCATGATGAAAACACGTTCACAACCGACTATATTTTATTTCGTTGCCGCAACCATTCTGAATAAAATAAAGCTTTGCGCAATGCACAGTGTAAGGGGGGAGTGGTAACGGGTTGACGATGAGGAACAGGACATTGTATGATGGGTACAAAGGATCTAGGAACTACAGGTGCTTGAATATCGTTTAAGTCAATCACCTCACCATGGTGATACAACTGTCGTAAGAAATTTGCCTTCTCAAACCCTTTTGTATACACAACAGAACTGTCTGAAAAAAAGTCTGCAACGATGCGTACCATATTCTTGTACGGCACATTACCATCGTTCCACCGAATTCCGTGATAATGTGTTTTCAACCAGTCATTGATTTTTCGGAATTTCAGGTGCAGTCGTGGACGTTCGTATGGTGGAGCGAACAACACGATAACAAAACGTTCGGTGGTTATATCAACTGCAACGAACTCTTTGATTACATATTCATTTTTGTCACCGCGAAACGCTTCAAACTCGGCAATAACCGTCCTATTCAAGTTCATTTTTCCGAGTGACACTTGTTCGCATCGAATACGTTAATGTTTTCAAATTCCCCCTCCACTTTTCCTTCCAACACCAGTTCATCGTAAAGACGATCAAATGTGAGCTGTTGGTCATGACGACTGCTTTCCAATCGAAAAAACGAGGGGAAAAAGAAGGATGGTGGTACATAACACCCCTTGGCTACTACCTGATTAATGTACGACTTGAAGTGATCTTGATCATAAAACAAGCGAACAAGATATTTCTTTAGTACTGTTAATAAACAACCAAAACCGATCCACTCGGGTTCTGTGAAAACAAATTTTTCGGTCTTACTACCGTTAATCTGAACAAACGTTTTCCCAAAGTTACGACTGATCATCACACTCTTCTTCTTTTCACGGTTTTCATTTTCTTCGTACAATAACATACTGGATAGTAGCTGTTCACGAAAGATCAACAAGTAATTCCACTCAGAAAAGTCAAGTAATATACGTTTCTTTTTTCCGTTTGTAAACAAAACACCCGGTTCATAGTTGAGTTCGTTAAACAGTCCGACGGTAACGAACTTAGTGTAAGAGTTAATAGGATATGCAAGAGATAAGTAAACGGTATACTCACAATACCTGCTGCTGCTGCTGCCGCCGCTACCACAGTCACCTTCCATCGTTGAGACGGACTGTGCTTGTTACAAGCTAGAGATCGCTAATACCTATCTTTATAAACTGGTAGAGGGGAGAACAAGTTTTTTATGACAAACGATGAACAGTATTCGACAACGCTGTGTACTGTACTATCCTACCGTGAATAATCAAAGCGTAAGCGGTGGTTTTATCTGGGAAATTGTTACTGGATTCAAATTCTAAACGCACATCAACGGCAGACGACTTGATTGGTTCTTCTTGTCTGGAACAATCGATGACAAACAACGGTGCTTTCGTTATAAATTCATTAGGTGTCAAAAGAGGCGTTCTGTTGCAACGGTCGTAGTATGATGTTTGGAAACGTGTATACATGTCGTAGAACAGTGCGTAACGTTTTTTATCGATGTCCTGGTTCAGGTTATCGTACGGATAGTATTTATCGTTCAGAAATAGCTTGACATTCGTTAAATTGCAGTGATCAAATTCCGACGCGTTTTTCGCTATATTGTTTTTCCTGTCCGTCTGAAATATCAGTATCACATACCGTGGTTTTTCCAACTGTGACGATGTCTTCAAGGTCCACGAATGTCGATTTGTCGTCGGTAGAACGGGATACTCGTGCAATTCCCAACTGCGGAACGGCATCACCAGTTCATGATCCTCCTCGATGTGCTCCAATAGCGGTATTCGGTACTTGTTTGACACGCGCACATAGGGCATCTTCCAGTGTACTTTGTTTATTACGAGATTACCGTTTGCAGTTGCACTTGATTCTTTTAGCACCATTGCGTTCTGATCGGTAGAGGTACGCAACAGAATCAATTCTTGCTTAACGTTCAGCATGATGCGTGTATAGTCTTCGTTGAAACCGAGTAGCATTTTTAACGGAAGACAAAACGTAAAATCACCGGTAATCTCGTGTACTGTCAACGACTCGTCGGTTGTCGTCACCCATCCTGCATTGATTAGATGCTTTCTTTCATGCTCGTTGCTCGATAGTAACAATTTCACAGTGCTCGTAATTCCAACGTTTTTCGTACGATCTACTTCCACACCGCACACTTCGTAACGGATCTCCTCAAACAAGAAAGCCATTGCATTGTTGATTAATTTTACGTTCAACGCTGTGTCGGTAGCGTTAACCTTGGTCAATGTTCCTTCGATGTACAGAAAACTCTCCGCCGGTAAAGTGAAAACATCCTGTTGTTGGATGGGTATACGTATTTCATCGTTGTTACCGTATCGGGTGGAAGCATACGGTGCGTGCGTACGATATTCGAACTCAACGATTCTGTTATCGAAAGCCGCTCCTCGTTCGATAGCTAGAATTTCACCCGACATTATTTTAATCGTATAATTTAAATCCAAGTGAAAGTAAGAAACGCTTGTTCCTTGATGTCAATCGCTTCAACGTTGAACACCGACTACTATGTTTCTTTCGTACACACTCCCTTTTTACAGGTGACGTTTGTCCGAAATACAATCCCATATTTTCAGATGCAGTCGTATCGTGATAACTTCACCGCGAAAATCAACTAAATCCCCGTCCTGATCAACGAGAGACAATATGATGTTGTCAACGCGTTGTACGTTTACCGGTAAGTATATTACGTTTGTCGGTGTTTCAACTATTTTGAAACCTTGTGCCACGGTCGGATAAAACGAATGCAACGTGTGCTGGTCCTGACCGTCCTTGTACGCACCCTGTACGATATTACTCCGTACGTGAACGGTGTTAACTTTGATTATGTCGACGGGTACGTTCGACTCGTGTGTTTTATACGCTTCCAGCTGCTGATTCTCCTTGAATCCTAACATACTTGCAATGGTATTCGGTGTATGCGAAAAGTCGA
This sequence comes from Magicicada septendecula, assembly GCA_034769895.1. NCBI lineage: Eukaryota > Metazoa > Arthropoda > Insecta > Hemiptera > Cicadidae > Magicicada > Magicicada septendecula. The sequence continues at coordinate 157,393,375 of CM068372.1, forward strand.
TGACATGCTTACAGTAAATTTCACACTTTAATGTGTTGTTGTTTGGACGTAAACTGATTGTTCTCTCGCCTAACTGTTTCTGCAGATACGTTTCGATATCACTGATTTCATAGGTGCCGGTAGGCAACTTGATGACGGACCACTGATCCTTGGAAATTTTTACTGGAAATGCATTATTTTTTCCTTCAGTAACGCTTGGTATTGAATTATACGATGTAAAATCCAATAGACCAACGTACCATTCACCGTATAACTCGAGAGGTGGGAAAAAGTTACACACGAGATTCGCAGCGTCGGTACCCGTCACGGTGACCGTTAGCGACGACATGCTGAAGTTTACTGATCAGAAGACGATAAAAAGTCTAAACATAAATGACCGCAGATGAACGTGTTAGGAGGTTGCTTCCGTTCATAGTTGTAACGAACGTCGTCTGTATCACCAAAATATTGCATCAGCTCGAGAGGTGGACGTAAATTACCGAACCCGTCAAAATAGTGTATTCGATTTCCACGCTTCTTGTAACATACCCAGTGGGTTCCCGGTCCGCTCTCGTCGTCCAAATTTACGATGACGCTTTCGTTCTTCCACGGCGCTGTATCCGGTAATGCGTTGCGCATGTAAACACCTCTAAAATACGGTATGTTTAGCTTTTTTACGTATACACGTAATTCATCTTCGGACAACGGGCGGAGCGGTATGTGAATTAGTTTTTTCGGTACGGACGTATATACAATCCGGACGCAGTTCTCTTCTTCTTCCTAGCGGTTCGGACAGTTTTCTTCCTCCTCTTCTTCATCCCACCACCAGCACCACGACCACGACTACTCACATTCTTTTTATTTTTACGACGTCGGCCGCTTCCTATTGCTGATTTTGCTTTCATGGCCGCTGCAACTGCTGTCGCATAAGCTCGTTCGCTGATACCCGAATCCAAAGCCTTTACCCGTCCCCACGCTTTTTCCGCGAGTTTACGATCTGCAATACGTCTACTTTCGTTGTCTTTGTATTGAGCGTAAGCGATGTCGTGTTCGCGACAGGCTTCGTCTAATTGGTTGATTCCGCGATCACTACGCGCTAATCTTTCTTCGAGTTTCGTGCCCGGTCCACAGAATCTGTAACCCGGCAGATGTAATTCGACAGGTAGTGCGTCCACCGCTCGATTGATAACTGACGAAATAACGGACGGTACAACGTTTTTAAGCACGTTTCCGACGCCCCACCCCTTTTTCCTCCTAACGTTGTTGTACATCGTAAACCGATCTCCAGTTTTTCTCTTCTGTGTTTTTATCGTATTCATCTATTAACCTTTTTATTTCCTTCGTGTCGAGTGTCCACTCGTCTTCTGAACTACGTGGCTTAGACAATTTCAATAAGTAGTAATCCAGTTGATACTGAAATGTTTTAACGACTTTATACATCTCGCTCTTTACGTATCGTCTCACGTCATTTAATTGTTGTAAGTTAACAGCATCGCTCTCCGCAAAACCATCCGCTACGTCTGTTATTCTCTTTTCCGCTGCTTTGAAAACACCATCTTTGCCCAAGCTAACGGTGTTCTGCAACATGTATTTTACGTTAACCGCGTCATCTGCAAAAATCGGTGAACTCACTCCCGACAACCAGCTCTGTCCAAACAAATAGCTATTCGATACTTTTGTAATGACATTCGAGTCTACGTAGTTTTTGTTGACCGCATCGGTCGCTTGTTCCGGACTTCGAACGTTGATTACCCATCGATCTCGTGCATCGATGACCCCACCTCTCTCTTGACTCGAGTGTTGTATACAGTTGTCATCAACGTAATATTTGTTGACTACGTCTTTAACGTCTACAGGAGTATCAACATTTTTCAATCTACACCCTTTAACGTCCACGCTTTTACGTTCATCATCGAGTAGCAGACAATGTGTTTGCATATAAGTCAGGGATACAGCATCCTTTGCTGCATCCGGTTCGTTCAGATTGCGGATCTTTTTGTTTTCAACATCTATATGCCCATCATTCGTAATCTTAAATCCTACAGTATCGCGTAATTGTCTTTTTGTTTCTCGTCGCACGCTCACGGCGCTTTGATGTCTCCCGAACTTGTCCACAACCATTGTATGACTGCACGCTACAAATGATGTGCTAACCGTTTTAAGTAACGACACTGTGGTGACCATCGCGTGTGTAACACAATCGGATCGTCACTCTCTTTCCAACGAAAGATTTCTATAGCGCAAAATGAACATTGAACCCTGTCAATTTCATTTGTGTAATGAAAGCCTGCGGCAACCATAGCGGTCGGACTGATGAAATGCACAGGCCATGATGTAAAGGTTTTCAGTCTCTCGTTTTCGACTTCAAAGTCAGGTGTCAAATCTAATCCGCACATGTCGACAGTGTTGACAACAATGAGTTGTTACACCGACGTTCATAAAATTTATACGATAATGTTGGCTTCACGTAATTCCTCTACTACTGAGATGATTTCGTTGTCGTGTCCGGTGTGACCGACGCGTTTTGAACTTACCAGCAGTCTTAACCGTTCAATTAGTTCGTTGGGATCGTTCCAGTGTACGTAATCGATACCACGTCCGCTGCGTGGTGGGAACAATCGAGCGATTATCTCTCTGTACTTTGAACCTTTGTTTGTATTTACTTTAGCACCGGGTAAATAATAACGTTTATAAGCGTTAGTGTCAGACAGTATAGACTTGTACGCTGCTAAATCGTTTTCATCGTAGACGCTCTTGTCGGGTTCTTTCATAAACATAAGTTCGTAGAGGCCCGGTGTGCCTCTGTATCGTTTTCCAGCTATGTAGAAGCTATCGTCTTGATTGATCTCCAACACCGAATTGCCTACCATCCATTTGTCTTCAACGTTACGAACACCGTACGTATGATCCATCTTCTTATCTCGATCATCAGACAACGCGAGCAGTAAGTATTTCCTCGCGAGCGGACCTTCGACAGACTGTTCAACGTATTCTTGTGCTTCGTGTCGACCTTCGGGTGTTGCTAAAAACTCTTCAAGAGTTACGTTCGGTGTTTCGACATCAGGCGTTTGTGCCAACACTTCCGTTCTGAGGAAACGAGGTTGTGATGTTGTTTTCGTCTCAACAGCTGCCTTCGTATCTTCATCTTCAACTTTTATTTTTTTTTTAATTTTATCACTGGAGTCATTCAACTTTTCCGAAATCTGGGTTAACGGTTTCAAAAGAGGTTTGTACTGTCTCGTTAACGCTTCATCGCTCTCTCTGATGTCATGTTTCAACGCGCGATACTTTTGTCTTATGTTATCGCTAATTGCATCGATTTCATGTGTCAATTGCTTGTCATCCATCTTGACACTGATGACTTTCTTGCACAAACTATTCTATTTACGTATAAAACGATCGAAACCCACTCTGTATCTACCTGCGTTTATCGGTGAGTCCTTGTTGATGACTATGAATCCGTAACGATCCTTCCACGCTTCGGCGCACATCGCTTTGAACTCTTCGTATTTCATATCTGTGTTAACGTGATCGTTGTAAACGTGACGTAAATTGAGATCATCTTGTCTGAACAAAACCAAGAAATTGGCATTATCACGCACCAGTTGCTTTGGCACCAGACTATACGTTTGGTAAAGGTACAAAGTGTCCACACCGCTATGCCGTCCCATAGCGAAATATTTTCGTATGTTATTCTGCCGTTCACATACCACATCATCGAACAACATGATTGAATTAGGTACAATTTCGTGCGGAGGTGGTACTTCTTCGTTTTCACTGTATGTGAAGTACGTCATTCCTTCGTCAGCGAGAGTATTAAAAACGTCTTCCAACATACGATATTTTGGTTGAAATAATGATTTGGAGAACACGTACAGGTTCTGAAATCGCAGTCCGTTTGAATCGAATAACATGTTAAAGGCAACGTTTGACTTCCCGCTACATGAGCTGCCGCACACGATACATCGAACTGTGTTTGGAAACAGTGGACTGTGTTTATTATATGCAACTTCACCGTTGTACTTAGCAGAGTCTACGTTCTTAACATTTAACTTTAACGATTGTTGTTCAATCTTCATCTTAACTCGTTTACGTTCGGTTAAATACTGTGGTAATGTTATTATATCAGATCTTTTTTATGTATCCACGAATCGTGTTTACCGTCAAAGCCGAGCCAGCGCACTCGCACGCGATCACCTTTACGTTGTAATATTTTCTCAACGAGATACACATCACCAACGCTGGTTTTACTCAATTCTTGTCCATAAAACCCACCTTCCACAACGTCACCCGTGTGATCTTTCAACAAGTACGTAACCGGTACGGTTGGCTGAACTCTGTGCACTGTATATATCTCGTTCGTCCAGTTTGGTGTATAACCTTTAGCGAATGTGATTTTATATTTACTGATACGCACTCGATCGCCTATTTTAAACTTATGTTTCTTGCTCACTTTCCGCGGTACGGTATTTTTTCTTATTCGTTCCAACACAATTTGCTCGTTGCTCTTGTCGACTTGTCGCGGCTTCATCTCTATAGTTCTATGTGCACTCTGTCGTTGTATTCCATCACCAGTTTAGGCAAAAGCGACAACCACCGATAATGGCCTTGCTCGCTGCGCGGTACATGTTCGTTTTCAACGTACGATTAAATCGCTCTACGATGGACGCTTTCTTCTCGCTATACGTTGAATAGTGTTTGACGTTGAATCTCTTTAGTAAAGCTTGTACGGTAGTGTTAAAGTACTCTTTCCCCTTATCCGTTTGCAGGTATTTCATTTTATTTTTTACAATTATTGGTTCGAGAGCCTGTGCTACTTCAACGCCCGATTTAGTTTTTAAGGGAATCGCATATGCATACTTGCTAAATGCGTTTATTACCGTCATTAGATATTTGTACCCCTTGCTCAACTTGGCATGCGGTATCATTTCCACCAAATCCGCTTGGTAGAGATCGTGTAACCCCTTCACCTCCACCGCACGTCTGGGAAAGTTCCTTCTCACCGGTCTGTGCAATTCTTTTGCAATAGTTTTGCGTACGTTTTCCATATCGCCACCCGAAACGCGAATCGCAAAATTTTGGTACGAGATATACCGTTACGTTTTCACTGAACCTCACCGACTTCATCGTCGCTACTGACAGTGTGTTGCTCCTGCAAGCGAGTCTTATATCAACGTATATCGAACGCATAATTTATAACGGATTTTCTCGCTTGCTGAATTATCTCGCGTCTGGGTTGACAGAGTTTATAATGACCGTACGCCAGTGTTGTTTTACCGTCATCCAAGACATATCGTTTGTCATCGTATGGTGACAGCGATAATTTTGTAAGCTTTCTTGTGTATATGTTATGTTTTTCGCTTTGGATAGTCTGCGCCGTAGTATAAGTTTGAGAAGTGGTCTTTACACATTGCTTATAAAGTTGATGTTTCAACTGTGTAGCTATCGCGGAACGTGGCACACCTTTCGCTACCTTTTTCTCTTTATCGTTTGCCGTAACGAATGAATAACATTTTGCGCCGCAACCCGACAAATTCAAGTATCGGTATTCCATTTGTTTCGTCTTTAAACGTACCCAACTTTTTCTTGTTTGTTTCACTATAGCACGGATGTGTCTTAGGGTACTCCGACGTGTCAAAGAGTTCGAGATGCTCCTCCATGTCTTTGTACACATCGTCGGTGCGAATGTCGTACAACAGAGAGTCAGTGTCCGTCATACATAGACGTGCACGTGACCCGTACGTATTCATCGTGAATCCGTAATGGAACCGATACATGATCAGCTTACTAATATCCAATACGCTGAACCCAACGTACAAAGGTCGGTTCAGTGTAATGGATGTTTTTTTCATCGTGAGACCTACCAGGTCCTCGTTATAGATGAAAAAATGTTGTAGCCTGGGGTTAGCGGTTAGTTTGTGAAGTTTCTTCTCGTTTGGAACTAACTTAAAATCGATTCGCTTTCGTACGTTTTCCAACGATTTTCCGTACGGTGCGTTATTCATTAACTTAAAAAAGTCTTTTTCAAAGGTGTTTCTGGCTTCCTTTCGTCGCTCCGTATTAAAATCGATGAAAGGTTTCAACCATACGCACTGTGTGAATGCTAACACACGGTGAATCGCTTTCAACTCCATTCCTAATTCGAGGTAGAGTTTCAATGTTCTGTAATGAACAATGTATTTTGTCTTGTCCTCGAGGGACGTTATCAGTTTCTCTACCTTACCGTTACTACACACAAAGTCTTTTAACAGCTTCATGCGATAGCAGTACGGTGAAAGCATACTGTCCGTAATAGTACGCTTTTCAGGTGCTAAAGGGTAGTCACTGTGTAAGTCGTGTAGGTAATGTGGATACCCCAGATCGACTTCCAGGATATAACCGGTGTCACCATCGTCGCGTAACGCGTGCACGTTCAACGTATCGATCACTGTACGTTCCAACCATCGAAAACCGGACAGTGGTAAAGGCTGTGTCATAGCCGTTCCGTACAGGTTGGTACAATCGAGGTAAAGTAAATAGTTGTGCGGCTTGCTTGCGTCATAATCGGGAATGTACGGGTTGTTGGCTTTGGCGTACCTATTAGAAATTGCTGCTAAACCGCCTCGGATACCTTTTTCGATGTACAGGTGTACATCTATATCGCGGAGTAACTCTAACCTGACTCCTGTCATTTTCAGCATCGCGTTCCACGCTAAACCGGCGGTGGTAAAACGTTACACGGATCGAGTTCGTATTACTGCAGGCTCGTGTTTCGAAAGTTTTCAAATACATCAGCAAGCAGTAGTACATCCGTTTTTAAATAAAGGTCATGATAATCACCGAACGTTTGCATGTCGAAAACCGACCAAACCGCTCGAGCGTGCGCGTAATCTTCTTCGTCTATATCCGACTCTGTCAACCCGTTGTAAAAATGTACGCGGTCCGGTAACTGCCTCTCGTCAAATTTTGAATCGTCCGTAACGTATTCGTAAGGGTACACACCTTTACGCAACAGTAAATCAACATTACGCGTGTAAAATTGATTAAGGATTTTAAATTTATCCGCGGATAAGTTGGAGACGAGTTTTTCAAGTGACGCGTTCATGAACCGCAGAGAATCGAGAAACCGGAGCTGACCGAGTGTAACGGAGATGTAACGTTCGCTTGTAGTAGCGATACACGTTATTTCATCTTCCTTGTACTTTCCGAAACCTTGCATCAAATGATGCGAGTCATAGCCACTTAAATTATGGAAAAAACCCGGAATGTGTGTTGGTATTTTGTAATTTATATTACACGCATTGTGAGCAGCGCCTAAATAGTTACCCGTTATGTGGCAATGATTTCGAACCGTGTCGTCCGTTAACGGCTTCTTGCACAGATGACAGTGAGTGGCGTTTCGGAATGACCGTTCATCGGCCGCTGTCATTTGGATCGGTTTATTAAACTTTCTATCGAGTCGTTGAACGTCGGCTAAAAGCACACGAAGGAACGTGTCCACCACGTCTTTACCGCGGTATATTACAGGTTCCTTGACGGCGTTTCCCATCCAGTCAACTATCACATAGCAGAAACTGGCTGGTATATGATGTGCCATGTTTTTACCGGTGGTCGGAACAATAAACGATTCGAAGTCAGCGTATACCGTATAAGGTACGCGGTGACAAAGTGAAAAGTTTTTAAAATACATCCACTTTTCGTCCTCGTCAGGAAGTTTTACTTTCTGTACTCCGTGCTGAGAACAGTTGCGTTCGTGTTCTTCAACTCGTTTTCGCGCCGCGTTAGTATCTTTATTGTCCGCAAATCTGTGTAGACAGTAGTTGCAGTAAAACGAAGTGCCCTTTCGTTTTGTCAACGATGAAAGCATACGCGAAAGGTTCCGTATCAGGCAGTAGTGAGTAGTGTTCGCGTCGGACAGTAGCAGTAGGTTTACGTGGTACTTTCTACCGCGATGTTCAGTGATACGTAAAGGATATACCTCGCCTTCATAGCCAAAAACGTTAACGGATATGTTTTCGTTTAATTTTTCGAACCGTTTTATCTTATTGAGTGCGACGGGATAAGGAATGTCCTTCATGTTTATTTCTTCTTCGTACGGAAGGTAATGACTAACGCGATGCGGGTTACACGCGATCGGGTGTATACCGGCGAGCACAGACCACAAGAAACACTTTTCATCGTCTACATTTTTTATATTGATAATTCCTTTCTTACTGTTTGATAATTTCGATGGTGTAGGTAGAAAGCTCGACCCCACAAGAGGGTTGTATTTTGTAATATTTAATTCCACCGACTCGACACCGTTTTCGACCAACCCGCTTCCGTCACGCGTGAATTTGTCAACGGATTCCATTATTTTCCCGCTAGCTATCGAATACTGTTCATCGATATCGTCATACTGTGACTTAAGTTCTGTACGCGATCTAAATACCGCATTACAATAAATATTTTCGGTGTTTATTAATTTTTTAAAAGATACACGAACTGCTAAATACAATTTTATATAATTATTTAATGCTACGGCTTCGCTATAAATCTTATCAACAACAGTGTGTTTGTAATCTAATAATACTGTTTGTGTGTTTAGTGTATTGTCAAGTATCATAAATTTTATAGTAATTACATTACCATTAATAGCACGGTGTTCGCTGCTGCTGCTGCTGGCCATTGTGAAAGGACTGAGGCCGGCTTCGCGTCGTCGGTTCCCTATATAGACAGTCCGGTGACCGGTAACGCTGTCGCCGCGCTCCGCTCGTGAGGAGCAGCTGCGCGGTGTGGGGTGCGGGGTTGTCGTGACCGATGCGGTGTGTGCTGGAGGTGCGGGGTGGGGGTGCGGGCTAGGATGTCATCGTCCGGTCGTGACCGATGGCGCGCGTTGCGGAGGGCTGGGTGGGGTGGGGAGTGCGGTGTAGGAAGCCGACGTCCGTGACCGATGCGGTGCGGGGTGCGGGGTAAAGATGTGGGATGGTGGTGCGGGGTAGGGAGCTAGGTTGCAGCCGGTGTCCGTGACCGAGAGGTAGGCGAGGTGCGGGGTACAGGATGCCGGCGACCTTGACCGAAGCGCGCTCGTTGAGTCGCGTCCCGCGGGATGTAGGGTGCGGGGTACGGGGGGCTGGGTTGTACGACCGGTCGTGACCGAAAGCAGATGGTGGCCCGAGACGACGCGAGGTGGGGTGCGGGGTGACCGTGACCGACGGACTCGAGTGGGGTGCGGGGTGGGGTGGGGTAAACCCGGTCGTTGCGGAGCGACAGACAAAGTAATTGAACAAAATATGTAGGCGAGGTGCGGGGTGGTGGTGAGGCTCTGGGTGCGGTGTGGGGGTGCGGGGTAGGATGTCATCGTCCGGTCGTGACCGAAAGCAGATGGTGGCCCGAGACGACGCGGGGTGGGGTAGGAAGCAAAATTATAGCCGTTACCGTTCCTGCGGAGGTGCGGGGTAGGGTGTCGTCGTCCGGTCGTGACCGAAGGAGATGACGCTTTAGAAGGAAGGAACGTGGTCGGGGGAAACAGAATAAATACGCCAGTGTTTCCCTGTGCAGTCATCAGTACTCGCCATGGAAGGAATCGTTGCGAACGCGAAGACAGTTGAAAATTATTTACCAAAAAGAGACTTGTCAAGTCTTTCTTTAGGAGTAAAGTATCATATAATTCACATGAAATTTGTGAAAACGAAATTCGGGGAGTCAGTTGTGGTAGATTTGGAAGATACCGGAGCCTGTCCTCAGCCGAAGGATAAACTGTTCTATGTATACCTACCTAAAAGATGGTGTGACGTATTTACAGAGGAGCAATTGAAAGCTGTGAAGCCTTGTGTCCTATCACTATGCGTAACCTCACACACTCCGCTGGCGAACGAGAAAGTGAGCGTGCAGTTGGATATTGATTATGTGAGTATGATATTTCAGTACCACTAATAATTACTTATACAAAAGTGGTTATGTATTAATTTTTTCTCTTTTTTTCAGACCAAATAAACGAGAACAGGATTGATTTATTATAATAATAATAGTAATAATAACATTAATAGTAAAATGTTTTTAAATGTTGAAGTAGAATTCTCTATTTTTTTTTTGTCGTTTCTTAATGTTAACTGTTCATTTTCAGAGAAAGAACAAGGTGTTGCTTGGATCTAATATTGTAGAAAAACTTATAAACAGAGAAATAAACGGTAATAATAGATTATATTGTCAATGCGATATGATTAAATTCGATTATAATTTTAGAAATAATCGTAAGACACTGAGTAGATGGATATCAATACGAAACGAAAAGAATATTTACAAAATGAAAGTATTTATTCGTAATGAGTTTTTCAAACTCTTCAAAACATCAATTAGTTATTGTAACAACCATAATATTGAATATCTTCAAATAAAAGATTTGCTAATTGCTAAAACAAAGCTGGTTAATCAGATGTACTATATGATGTATAATTTTACTGGTACAGCGTATACCTCGCTGGTAAAAAAATATGAGTGGTCAAGGCATGACTCTAGCGGATGTCCGCTTCGTAACCGTTGTTGCGTCTGTTGTTATCTAAGATATCAAAATGACTTTAATTCAGAATACATGTTTTTTTAATACCACACTAACTATTATTTGATGTGTCCACATTCTTTTGTATTTGATCAAGTATTATTAATTGTAGGAAATTATATTCTGTTTTTAATTATTAAAAAACGTATGTGGTTTATAACATAAAAAGTTGAGATAAACAATCATTAAAGTGTTAATTAAATTTTTATGTGTAATTAAATTTTTTTAAAGATTTCTCTCATAGTTACAGAAACCTTGTTTCGATGTTATGTGTTTGTGCGAATGCGAGGGAGATGTATGTCGTTCACCACCATATTGTGACCACTGTAACATTCTGAGTGCTTGTGAGTGGAGATAATTTACACTCTGAAGAACAATTGTTTTAAAAAATTATTTTGACGAAAAATGTAATTGGTTAAGGCATAATTCCACTGGATGTGCGCTTTATAAGCGTTGTTACCTCTGTTATTATCTAAAATACTAAAAAGGGTTGAATTCAAGGTTTTGGTGTACCATTTTACACATGTAGTTAACACCATAGTAATTATCATTTGATGTGTGTCTACATTTAGTATGTTATTATTAACATATTACACATCAACATTGTAATATTGTATGTTATTAATTATTATTATTATTATTGTTAGACATATAAGGCTTGTTTTGGTTGTAGTAAATGTAATTATTATTTTGTTAATTATGTGTGTGTGTGTGTGTGTGTGTAGAGAGAGAGAGAGAAAGAAAGAGGGAGAGAGAGAGAGAGAGAGAGAACCTTCAAGGTTGCAAAAGAGAGAGAAAGCGAGAGAGAAAAAAGATTATTTTGTATAACTATGTAAATATATATATATATATAGATAAAGTGTCTATTTTGTTTAGTTATGTATATAGAGAGAGCGCGTATAATTTGCTCAATTATAATTGTCTTGTGAATAGAGAACGTGTGTGTGTAGAGACAGAAAAAAATTATAGCTTATGATTTGATTGTAAAAGCTTTCGATATTATTAAAACTTATATATATAAACCATAACCTATGTTATTTTTATTATTATACCCCTTATACAAAACAATTATTCCTATCATTCTTGAATAAGCGCAAAAGCAGTTGAGATGTAGCAGCATGGAATGTAGCAGCAAAGAAACCGGTTTTTATAGCGCTACATCTTACAACAGCTTGCCTGAGACAGTTCAACGTCTGACAATAAACCACACACACACACACACACACTGCTTTATGAAACACGGACGCCAGCTATCAGTTCCTCTTTGAATACATTAACTGAACGTGGAAGTGTTTCACACACACACACACACACACACACACACACACACACACACACACACACACACACACACACACACACACACACACACACACACACACACACACACTGCGTGTACCAGCTTAGATGCTGTTTGACTGGTTTACAGGCGAATCGTCACAGGAGTAAATACATTTATTCAGTTAACAATTTTAGTAACGCATAATAAGAATATATGTTTTCTAAACAGTATTCAAATCGATGCATCTGTTTTATATTAACACAATATAAACATTATAATAATACAATATCCGGTTTTGAGTACCGGAGGAACCGCGTCGGGATGTCATTAATCACCAAATTTCTGAACCCGTCAGGTACCTACTGCCCCAAATTTTAACCGATCAATTTCGCGTAACGGTACCCCCTCCCCCCGTCCAGAGTTTAGACATACAGGACTTGTTTTAGGGTGTACCCCCCATCCGTTGATTTAAACATTTCGGGTGTTAAAATTCGGACACCAAAAATTTCGGGTAACCCCATCCGTTGATTTAAACATTTCGGGTACTAAATTTCGGACACCAAAAATTTCGGGTACCCCCATCCGTTGTTTTAATCATTTCGGGTGTCAAATTTCAGACATCACGCCCTCTACGTCGTCGTCATGTGGGCATACCCACAAATTTCGGGTACCCCCATCCGTTGTTTTAATCATTTAGGGTACCAAAATTCTGACATTAAAAATTTCGAGAGAGAACGATTATTTTGTTACATCAAAATAAACCAGAACGCGGAAGTGTTTTAACATTCGGACACCAGCTGCCAGGGCTTCTGTGCGATGTCATGAACTGGTTAGGGCGTACCCACAAATTTCGGGTACCCCCATCCGTTGATTTAAACATTTCGGGTAACGGTACCCGATGCCCCCAAAATTTCGCGTAACGGTACCCGATGACATCGCCTCTGAGCGTCCGGGCAACCGCCGAATTCCGGGTACCCCCATCCGCTACACATTGTTTTCGGCTACCAAATTTTGGACATGCAGAAACCACGGCCTCCGTGACGTCTTGAAACAGATTTTAGCCATGCGGACGCCAGCGACTTGGGCCTCTGTGTGATGTCATGAACTGGAACACGGAAGTGTTTCAGTCACACACACACACACACACACACACACACACACACACACACACACACACACACACACACACACACACACACACACACACACACACACACACACACACACACACACACACACACACACACACACACACACACACACACACACACACACACACACACACACACACACACACACACAAAACAGTGACGTCACATGGACAGCTCGGACACCAGCTGCCAGTGCCTCTATGACGTCATGAACTAGAACCCGGTAGTGTTTTCGTTCGGAACCCGGAAGTGTTTTCGAACACTCACTTTCCCTCGACTCACACTATTGTTACAAAAGGTAAGTGCGACTTAATATTAAAATTTACTAGATAGTATGGTCAATATTACAAAAAGTATGGTAAATTTCCCTTAGGTCTATACATTGCTGTGCAGTATGGTAGTTTTTCATATATAATTTCTCTTTACGGCCTCTTGTAATTTATTGAGAAAAATCCGGCACTAATGAATAATAAGATTAATAAATTCCAACTTTTCGCTGCTCAAGACATAAGGAATTTGTATTACGTTTATATTTTCTGTCAAGATATCGTATATACGCATGTCATACGTTACGTGCATTCTTTAAAAAATATATTCCAAGTCCGCGTGTCACTGGTCAGTTCAAAGAAGGAAAGACAGAGAGAGAGAGAGAGAGAGAGAGAGAGAGAGAGAGAGAGAGAGAGAGAGAGAGAGAGAGAGAGAGGGGGGAAAAATGAAATTTCTTAATGATTAATTGATTATAAGGTATAAAAGAAATTTCGAAAATTCTCGTGTGTTAATTTTGATTGGAGCAATTGAAATTTCATGCATACTATTTCATGCCTGCGCCGAGGATCGTTATTACCGATTTTCTTGGAAAACTGATCATCCTCGTCGTCTTTCTATTTCGCGATTCCTGTAAAAGGAGAGATAGGGGCTTTTACGCATCGCGCCGTTTAAAATGAACGCGTTACAATAAAAATCGCGAAATCATATTTTTAATTTGCGGAAGTATTGTGAATAGAGCTACTATATGTATATCATTATTAGTTTTTTTGCGCAGTGTTGTGAACGAAAAAACATTGATGAAAATTTCGATTAAAATTTGTTGGAATACCTATTTTAATTGTACTTTTGCCTGACGTTTGATGGTGGAAACATAAAAAATGTTTACTATTTTTATTCAATATTGTTGGATTTTTACTGTAATTGCCAGATCATATTTTTTCCTGAATACATCAACTTGAACATCCATTTCAAAAACAAAAGTAGTTATTATAATACCTCATATTTTAAATAGAAATATTTTTAATCTTATCACTTATAGACATCTAAAAACAATTAAAAAAAAATGTTTTTTTTTGCAGGCTTAAAAGTAGACTTTACTTACCAACTTTAATCACCAACTTTGTCATTGTATCCTAGCCTACGCGCATATCCTTATTCTCGCGCAATAAACTCCTTCAAGATTAGATTAATGATTGCTTACATTTGATACAACCAGTTTATAATTCACACCGCGCATTTCGGCTAATTAAGTTCTCGTGCGTTTCATTAATAATAGTTATAAAATTGATCATTCAAACGGCGCGCGGCTCATTCGAAAATCATCTCGTACTTCATTATACCATTTAATAAACTACAATTACACCCTTAATCAATATTCAAAAACTGATCGAATACTTTCGAGAAAACAAATTAAGGCCGCGCAGACTTATTAACGACTTGTAAAAACCTTTCAATAACTGCGCGTTCGAGTTATTTGCTCACGAGTTGCCGTATGAAATTCGATCTGTATTTACGTGCGCTCTGGAGAAAAATTCACGGGATTACGAAGTCGGCAGTTTGTGCAACGAAGTGCAAGGGTTTTTACGCAAAGATCGAATTCTTATTAATAGGCGCAAGAGGCGAACTCGCTGTTTTATCGCGCTATAAATATAATAATATTAACGCCATTTTCCATGTGCTTATACAAAGGATTGCAGACAGAACTTTGTAAAGAATTCGCTAGGAAAAACCATAATCTTTATATTGATAATTTCTGCAATTCCTTCCCACTGATGCTCACCCTAAAACATAATGGATTTCTTGCATGTGGTACTGCAATTGAAAAATTCAAAGTTGATAAAACGAGGAGAATATGTGTGGAAACAGACAGATGATGGTATTCCAGCACTCAGATGGAAGGACAAGAAATGTGTCAATTTTCTTTCAAATTATCATAATATAATCCAAAGGATGAAATAAGAGTACGTAAAAAAGAGAAGGATGGTAGTATCACTGAATTTCCTTGTTCCAAAATTTTAATTTAACTACAACTTAAATATTAATTTTGTTTACAACTTTGATTGTCCAAAGCAAAATTATATAACTGGCAGCAAGTCATCAGCCTGTGAGGACTCCTTCAAAACGGTGTCCACAATATAGCACAAAAAGATAAGGACTGCTTTAAACGGTTGTATAAGGAATAAAAGAGAAGACATTTGGCTTGTAAAGTGAAAAAAAAACATTAAGGGAAGGGTGGGCAAGATCGTGCACCTCTACTTTTTTGAAGGTGGCTAACATGATCAGGTAAATCGTATCACCCGTTGGTCCTTCTTCTTTCCTAGTTGACACATAGTTAAAGTCACTTCGCTCAGTCTATTCCTCTGCTTTTTATGAGGGCAGTTTCTTTTTTTTTTAGTAAAAAAATATCGTTTTTTTTTCTTATAAATTGCAAAAAATACGGCTTTTAGAGATGCTAGTATTTTAAACATGAGCTGCACGAAGTTTTTATTAATATATAACAGATTTGTACAATTTTGTACAAATGTACTACTGACCCCCTCCAAAATACCTTGTTTCACGGCATATACCTGGAAAAAGGAAAGTTCAATAGGTATAGGTATAGGTCAGGTACCGCGTACAAAAAACAATCATTTGTTTCACGGCATATACCTGGAAAAAGGAAAGTTCAACAAACATGATACTCATGTATATGTTACCGGCAAAGTATAAAATCCAGGCATTGTATATAATCTCCGGCGAATATCAGTATTCACATAGTCGCTTGATGTATGTTCGAAATATTTACTAAATATCATTATTCACAAGTGTTGTAGGTAGGTTAGGTTAGAAATAATAATACGCAGGGGGTCGCAGGGGGAGCGAAGCCCCTCCCGCTACGTGAGGGACTCGAAGTTAACACAAATGCAATTTTTTACATTTAATTGAAAAAAATTGCAATTTTTGTTTTTGTTTTTGTTATTCATTTACTAGTTTTGGTTTTAAACATTGTCAGAGTAACACAACATAAAGGCACTTTAACGTAGAAAGTATTAAATTTTTAAACATTTTAAAATATGTAACACATGTTTTAATATGTACTGTTATCAAAGCACACATAAAATTTTATTATTATTTTTTTTTGCTATCTTATCTTTTGGTTTTTTTTTAGTATTATGGACCGCCATAAAACACAAACTAATCGACATAAAAAGAAAGAGGAATTCAAAAGCGGCAGTACAAAACGAAAGATTGCAGAAGAAAAAGAAAAAAGAATGAAGAAGTCATAGCTAAATCACGACGTATGACCGACTATATAATGAAGTGTAAGCCAACTTCATCGGTTGCTCCTGAAAACAACGTAGGCCTAGATGATGATGCACGTGCTTTCAAGTGCCAGCCCTAGCCAGCCCAAAAACTTTGAAGACTACGAAATGGTAAGTTAAGTTCTATGCTAACAAGCCTTCAGGCTTCTGTAAAAAATATAAATGATGTCGAGCCTTTGTGCCGAAATCGCTGTTACAGTTTAATGCCCTGTGGTTTAAAATGAAGCAACCAGTCAACCACGACAACTCAATAACTTTTTACAACCCAAAACGTCTTTTTTAATGGTAATTCAGTTTATTTTCTGGTTTTACCAATTTTTATAATGTTTGTATTTTTTCACGTTCCAGAAAATCCAGCAGAGATGTCATCAGCACCTGCGGAAACTCCTGATCCTGAACCTGCTTTAAGAAAAAGTGTTTGCTTGGAAAATGACATTAGGAAGTGGCCGGAATTTATGACACCTGGTGGTATTGATTATCGCATTAAAATGGGCGTCACAGCACTTCAGAACTGTGACTGTAATCTACTCGATAGCAAATGTTTAAAACAATGTGATACATACAGGTAAAGGATCTGAGAAAAATTTTTACATGAAAATGCCAAACAAGTTTTTTGTGCGAAAGACCCGAAACGGCGAAACCATAAAACGTTCGTGGCTATGTTTTTCTCCCAGCAATGGTCATGTATACTGCTATGTTTGCAAACTTTTCTCCCCAGCACGCTCGCAGTTTACTCATGGCGGCTTTTGTGAGTGGAAAAATGCTACCTCACGTCTGATTGAACCCGAAACCTCCAAAAACCATTTGAATGCTGTAATTGATTTAGCAGGACGCTCTAAAAAAATGGGTGTATCGATCAAGAACTGACTCGACAAGCAGAAGACATAGCTAAATACTGGCGAAAAGTTCTCAGGAGATTGATAAGTGTGATAGTTTTCATCAGTGAAAGAGGTCTAGCATTTAGAGGAGAAAATGAAACACTTGGGTCACCGAGAAATGGTAATTATCTGGGAATACTGGAGCTTGTAGCAGAGTACGATGAGTTTTTGAGAGACCATATAAAAGCACACGGAAACAGTGGAAGTGGCCACACAAACTATCTATCATCGACGATTTGCGACGAAGTTGTGCAAATAATTGGCAAACGAGTTTTTAATGAAGTTATCTCTCGTATCAAGCAGTCAAAGTACTACTCCACATCTCTAGACTCAACTCCAGATAAAGGTCACGTTGATCAGCTTAGTTTGATGTTTAGATATTTAGAGGAGTACACCCCTGTTGAAAGATTTGTAACATTTATGCCTAATCAGGGCCACAAATCTAAAGATATGTTTCAAGGCTTGAATAATTTTTTAGAAGAGAACGACTTGGACATTAAAGACTGCCGTAGCCAGTCTTACGATAATACTTCTTCAATGAGCGGAAAGTGCAATGGTCTTCAAGCGTTAGTACTAAAAGAAAATAATTTAGCAATTTGGGTACCTTGCGCTGGACACTCACTCAATCTTGTTGTGTAAGCTGCAGCCGGTTGCTGTCTGAGTGCTGTAAGCTTTTTCGATTTTTTGGAAGAACTTTTTGTATATTTTACCGCCTCAACTAACAGGTATAAGATTCTAACTGATTGCTTGAAAAAAGCAGAAACTGACAATCGCATTCTAGTGCCAAAAAGGACAACAACACCCCGGTGGTCATGCCGAGCAGATGCTACAAAAGCCCTCAGGCGAGGCTATAAAGAGATAAAAAATGCACTTGTTGAAATTTCAGAGGACGAAGAAGATTCAGGTAAATCACGAGTCACTGCTCTAGGTTTGTACAATAAGATGCTAAAGATGGAAACAGGGCTGTACGCAGTATTTTGGGATGACATTTTGGGTCAAGTGAACAAAACTAGCGAAACACTACAAAACCCAAGAATGGATGTAAACACAGCTGCCTCAATACTGACATCGCTAAAAAGCTTCATAGAAAATAAACGGGACAGCTTCAAAGATATGAGGAGAAAGCTACTAAGTTAACGGAATATGACTATGAGAGTGAAACAAACCGCAAACGCAGAACAAATGTACGTTTAGCCCCTCTAGATTGTGCGCAAGCTCCTGAAGTTGATTTGACACCGTCGGATAAATTTCGAACCCAGAGTTTCATTCCAGTTATAGTTGAACTTGAAAGTGCATTGCGGAAGAGACTTGAGGCATACAAACTTGTTCACACACGTTTTGGGTTTCTTAACAAATTGGACACACTTTCTAATGAAGAAGTATTAGCAGCAGCTCAAAACTTGGGAGACACGTATAACAATGACCTAGATGAAAGATTGAGAAACGAACTTTTACAGTTCAAGACTTTTTCTATTCAGTTTCAGTCAGACTATGAAAAAATAGAAAAAATCATCAGTAAAGAGAGGTGGATGTACCAACTTATGTTAGAAAACAATATAAAAGATTGCTTTCTTAATGTAGAGGTTACACTAAGAATGTACCTGTCTTTAATGGTCACTAATTGTTCTGCAGAAAGGTCATTCTCAAAATTGAAACTCATAAGAAACAGACTTCGAACCTCTATTTTAGAAGAAGACTCAACTTTTTGGCTTTGCTCAGCATTCAAAGTGACATTTAGAGACAAATAAATCATGAAGATATCATAAGCACCTTATTAATATGAAGCTTAGGCGGAAACCAATCAGTAGTAGTTAAGTCATTTGCAGTAAAACTACTTGAGGACTAATAAATTTACACACAGACTTGCTTTTGAATATATTACTTTGACATCGTTTTTGTTCTTTTTAAATGTCCATTAAATTGATGTAGGTTTATAGTATTCTTTGTTCGTTAAATAATGTATTTCTATGCAAGTGCATTTTACTAAATTCCAAAGTTACTCGACAGTTTTCTCTTAATGAGGATACAAAACTCCAAAATGTATACATTTTTCCTAATAGTTGTTTATTTATATATGTAAAAACACTTTCAATTCAATACATTGTTTTGAAATTTAAATTTTGCAAATAAACATTAAAATGTTTTTGTAAGCTTATATACTCTGTTTCCTTACAATTTATTTCTATGAATTTTACTAAATTTCATTTGCCATTTAAATGTCTTATTACTTGAGAAGGGACTAGAGAGTGTATTAAAAATGAATTTAAAATAGGTAAGATTTTGCAGTTGTTTTGTTCCCTTTTTATCTTGTAGGCCTATTAACAAACCGGCACGTTTGCTTAAAATTACAATTTGTAATCTTTAAAATTGGAATAGCTAATGTTTGCATATTTAAAAAAAAAACATGTACTGGTACCTAATTTGGTGTGCTTTTCTAAATATATTTTTAAGAGCAATGTCAATAAATTGTTTTGAAAACTTTAAAGATTTTTAATTTTATTATTTGTTAATTCTTCTAATACTGTGCAATACAATTTTAATGTTGTAAAAAAATCGCGAACTTTTATATGTTTATCTTAAGGATTTTAACCAAATAAGTGCTTTAAACGCGATTTTCAAGGTGAATGTTTTAAAAAAATTTCCGTAACCGAATTTTTAAAAATTCCATACCCCCCCCCGAGGGCCTACACCACAGGTTGAGCCTAGGGGCCTACAGATCCTAAATCTGGCCCTGGATGTATGTGAAGTAATTTTGTTCTGTAATTATTTTGGTGAGTGTGATGATCTCATGTATGTGTGTTTTGGGCGTGTTGTTTTGTCTGAGTAAATGTTCTAGTGTTTGTATGGTTTCTTTAATTGGTACATTGGTGTATAAATAGGTTATGTCAAAAGATGCTAATGTTGAATTGTGTGGGATGTGGATGTGTTCGGTTTTGTTGACTAGTTCTATGTTGTTTTTGACAGAAGTATTGTTACTGAGATTAATGTTTTTCCTGATTATTTTGTTTAGGTGTTTTGCGATTTTGTGGGAGGGAGCTTGTGTGTTGTTTATTAAGGGTCTGATGGGAATGTTAGGTTT
Source organism: Magicicada septendecula (assembly GCA_034769895.1). Taxonomy (NCBI): domain Eukaryota; kingdom Metazoa; phylum Arthropoda; class Insecta; order Hemiptera; family Cicadidae; genus Magicicada; species Magicicada septendecula. The sequence continues at coordinate 157,413,829 of CM068372.1, forward strand.
GATTTGTTTGAGGTATTTGGTGCTTTCTGGTTGGATTATGTGTTTTGTGTTATTTATAAATTTGTTAATTTGTTTTTGAAATTTTAGTGTGGGGTCTTTATTACTTCCAAATTCCTTAAGGAATGGAAGTATGGTGATGGCAAAAAAAATCGTGTTCGAGATTATTGCAGATTCTGATTCTACTACACTCAAAACATGAAAAAAAGTCGTTTTCCGAAAAGTGTCTGTGTGTGTGTCTGTCTGTCTGTCTGTCTGTGTGTCTGTCTGTCTGTCTGTCTGTCTGTCTGTAGATTTTTTTTCTATGGCAAACGATAACTGCCGCAAATTCAAACAGAATCAAATAATTTTTTGCATGCAGCCCTGATTTGCAGAGTACTCGCGACCTATTGTTTTTGGTGAAGATCGGTTGAGGGAAAGGGGTAGTTTACCTGCAACGGTTTTTTTTTAGCAAGGGTTATTTTGTTTGTTTGGCAAACGATAACAGCCGCAAATTCAAACAGAATCAAATAATGTTTCGCATACAGCCCTGAATTGTAGAGTTCTCAAGATCTGTTGATTTTGGTGAAGATCGGTTGAGGTAAAGGGGTAGTTTACCTGTAACGTTTTATGTTTTAACAAGGGTATTTCCTATGGCAAACGATAACAGCCGCAAATTCAAACAGAATCAAAAGATTATTTGCATACAGCCCTAAATTGTAGAGTTCTCAAGACCTATTGTTTTTGGTGAAGATCGGTTGAGGGAAAGGGGTAGTTTACCTGCAACGTTTTTTTAACAAGGGTATTTTTTATGGCAAACGATAACAGCCGCAAATTCAAACAGAATCAAATAATGTTTTGCATACAGCCCTGATTTGTAGAGTACTCAAGACCTATTGTTTTTGGTGAAGATCGGTTAAGGGAAAGGGGTAGTTTACCTGTAACGTTTTATGTTTAAACAAGGGTATTTCCTATGGCAAACGATAACAGCCGCAAATTCAAACAGAATCAAAAGATTATTTGCATACAGCCCTAAATTGTAGAGTTCTCAAGACCTATTGTTTTTGGTGAAGATCGGTTGAGGGAAAGGGGTAGTTTACCTGCAACGTTTTTTTAACAAGGGTATTTTCTATGGCAAACGATAACAGCCGCAAATTCAAACAGAATCAAATAATGTTTTGCATACAGCCCTGATTTGTAGAGTACTCAAGACCTATTGTGTTTGGTGAAGATCGGTTAAGGGGAAGGGGTAGTTTACCTGCAACGTTGTTTTTTCAAGCGTATTTTCTATGGCAAACGATAACAGCCGCAAATTCAAACAGAATCAAATAATGTTTTGCATACGTCCCTGAATTGTAGAGGTCTCAATGACTTTCGATTTTGGTGAAGATCGGTTAAGGGGAAGGGGTAGTTTACCTGCAACCTTTTACGTTTTAACAAGAGTAAAGTACTTGAAAATGTATTTAAACTTTTTGAAACAATGGTAATTGTTAAAAATAAAATAATTTTGTTGCCAGGCAATAAAATTATAATTTTTTCATTTTAATGTAATATAATATTTTTCATTTAATACAGCAATAAAAAGGCAGGTAAGACACAGCCTGGCTGTTTGGCTGAAAATGATTTTAAATATAAATCTTAGAATATGGAAGTCATGTATGGTTCTCCATACCGATATTTTATTTTTGTTATATTATTTTCGTTGAAGAATTTCTCAACTTTAGTGTTTAGTTCTTGTTTGTCCATGTTTTGGGTTTGTTCTTGTTTTGGGTTGTAGCCGTTTTTTATTACTATATATTTGATTGTTGAGTTCATCGTTATAATCCTGTTTACTTAATGGTATTTTTGTTAGTCTATGGAGCATATGGTTGAAGGCCGCATGTTTGTGTTGCATTGGATGGTTTTGATGTGTTGTGTATAACCATGTCAGTTGTGGTTGGTTTTCTGTATATTTTATACGTGTGTGTATTGTTTGTTTTGTTAATTGTTAGGTCCAGAAAATTTATACTATTGTTTTGTTCTATTTCCAGTGTAAATTTTAGTTTATGGTATTGTGTTTATGTATTTGTGGAAGTTTTTGACCTGTCTTGTATTGTGTTACGCTACAAAATCTCCACCAGAATAACAAATGAAACAACATTAAGAATTAACAACCGCTATGCAGTTAGTAACGCAGATGAGAAAAATACAGTCATTTTAAATAATAAAATATAGTGATGACCAATGACCAAGACGATGACAAAGACAAGACCTCACCCCAAATGATTGGCATGCATAATGACCGTCAATATCAAATAACTTCATAGAAAAAAATGAGAACATGTTTGATCATGACAAGCATTAAAAGTACAATACCTACCTTAATTAAATTTGTAATAAAATAATGTGTGTATAACTTCAATATAATACTATTAAATAACAAAGAAATAATAAGTGTTAATTATAAAAATAATTCACATAAATCCAATCAATGAAACCAAGTGATACGTAGGTACACAGTGAGTGAACAAAAACATGGTGATAGGCCTAAGTGATATACAATAGTGAGTGGTTATAAATATCTATTTGAGAATACTCAATCACACCGTATACTAAAAGGACAAAAAGTATTGAACAGTAAAGTAAAAGTTAATTCAAATACCTGAAATAAACCAAGTGTAACCCATAATCACATGTGAAAACAAAACAAACGTTACATCCCATAAGGAACGAATGATGTTTTATTTATATTTTGTAAACGATGAATAAGCAGGAGACTCTTAGAGTGAATTAACAATCACTATAAAATATTCACAACAACTTTGTGTTATATATAAAATATAATGTTTGTCTGACTTTGTAAACGATGGACAAGTAGAAGGCTCATGGAGCTACAATAATCAGTATAAAACAATCACAATTATTTGGTATTGTATATGATAACTGATGATAAATTTGAAAGTTGTAATTGATGAAGTAAGAGGAGACTCATGGAGTGAATTGACATACATTGTAAAAGTATTTTCAACAAAGGTGTGATAAATTTTAAGACTATAGATAAAACTGACATGGTCATCAGAAGACTTGATACAAACCGTATCATAATATTATTATATATATAAATATGTTTCAAAAGTTGTGTTAAGAAAAAATATGTAATTAATATTAATTTCAAGACGTTCCAAGTTAAAAGATAGTCATTATCAAAGTGATTATGTTAACAGGTATGTTCATTTTAGTAAAGTTATATTTATAGCCTACTATGTGGTAAAGAATGTTAACAGTTAAGTAAATTTTGTTCAAATGTTAACTAAGTTTAATTAATAAGAGTCAGTATATTATATAATGAGTGGCCAGGAATATAAAGTGTTGTAGACAAAAGTAGCAAAACTAGGTTTCAAAATTAAGAAATTGTTAAAAAATAAGAATAAGTCTAAAGTAAAATGTTGAAATTCTCATTAAGTATACAATAATAGAGCAATAGTGTATAAAATTTAACTACTCAAAGGTGACTAAATTGTAAAAATTACTAATAATTGTAAACCTAGGTAAGCCTAGATCAAAGATACGATTATTGCAAATTGTAACCAGTAAATAGATTTAAGTGAAACAAAAGGCATGTAAACGTAATATAAATAGATAGGGGAATAGTAAAATCACAAATAACACTAACAAAACTCATTAATAAAAGAAATAAGAATAAAAGGTACACAAGGCCTATAGACCTACAGTAAAATGTTAATTCAGTAATTATATATCTAACACTAAGCATGTTTGGTTCCAAAATAATTTATAGAAGGAAAGGAATCCAAAGATAATCAAAACAAGTTTATTAAATGTATCATAAACTCAATATTTAAATTAGAAACATTTTCGACAGTTTTATAGAAAATTAAGCCGAATATAACAATGTAATAAGAAAACTAACAACCTATGAGAGGACAGATTTATCGCCTAGTAACGAAAAAATACGTTACAAACAACCCAGTTTTTCATTATTGAACTCTGAAGAGAACGGATGAGAAATTAATTGCTCCCGAATACTAATCAGTATAAAACTTAAAATAACTGAAAAAACATAATATCAAGCATTGCAAGTAAAGCATATGTCTGCCAAAAGAAGAATGCGACCAAATTAAAATCAAAAATTAAAATAAGCTATAAACGAAAATTCCAAATTTCCGAAAGGTACAAAATCACGATCCAGAAGGAAGGAAATATAACCAAGGACATCCAATATATCAAAATCAACCATACTGAGGAACAGATGAAAAGGAATTTTTGTAAAGTATAACAAAAAATATATTTTCACTACAAGACAACATACGTTTGAAATACACAACACTTTCAAAGACACCTAACTTGGTTTCAACCACAATATTTTCGAACATTATTAATAATTGGATAATTACAATATATCACGTAAGAATTTTCACAACACAACACTTTAAATAATAAAATTGTTATTATTTAGTAACAAAGATTTATAACCTATCTGTAAGACGTTGAATCTAACCAATTTTAAAGGATTCACAACTGAACTTTGTAAAACTAAAAACTTCAGCAATTAGAAATAAGTAGGCTATATTGTAAAGATTTGTACATTTAAAACATCTTGTTATCTTTCTCTGTAATCAAAAGAACTCTGTAATCCAAATTATTTATACAAATCAACATAGTCTAAACAAAACTGGATTACAACCGACCCTGCCAACCGCTGAATCAGTAAAGCTTTATCGCCGAGGCAAATTATTATATTATTATTGTTGTTTATATAATTTGAATCGAATCATTAATAAAACTGCTATTAAAGTTACTTGCAGTAAAATAAAAACTTGTGTATTCATTTTAGAGAATTGTATGCATGTTAATCTTTTTATATAGTTAAGTGGATAGCGCTGCCACAAGAACACTGAAGTTGGCAAACCTGACGCTGAGGAGGGTGATTCAAATTCGAAAGTCAGGCGGCGGCAAATACGATTGTAGCGAAAAATATTGAAAAATTAAGAGAATCAATTATTAATTCTTTTAATTGTTTTGTACGTAAAACAATTTGGCGCCTGAAGATCGGGATTTTTCTGAATACACACAGCAGGTAAGATAGCGGAAAACCCTTAAATAGATGATAGAATGATCCTACATCCAGGATAGGGGTTATTGTTCATAAACTTCATAAACTAATTATCGAAAGGAATTACCCGAAGTGTATAGTAGCCTCGCTGAATGTGTTTCCAGGCGGCATCAAAGACCAGTTAAGTAGCCCAATTAGCGAAGGCACCCCCTGCTGCTGACAACTGTGAACAAAGCTAGCCGCTCCTGAAACATGTCCACTGATGCCAAACGTATTTTGAACTTGAATGCAATGTGGAACAGTCTTTGCGCGACATCGGAAGTGCCCGCTTGTCTGAATTTCGAGTCCGTTGCCAAAGAAACCACTGCTTTAGGAATTATTAATTTGTTACCTTCTTACAGCACATAGTATTTTACATAGTATATTTATATTTAAATATCACAGTAATACTGCTTTACTTTATTTATAGTTGTAATCTTCGGTTACGTGTTTGTGTTCCGTGTTCACGTGTTTAAAATGTGGAGACCTTGGGAGAGAGAAAAACCATATCCTCAGCACGCTGATAATGAAGAAGGGAGTCATCGTCATAGTGATAGTGAAGAAATCGTTGTTGATGTAGTTAGCAACAGTGATAGTGGTGATGTAAGTGACAATAATGGGGAGTTTTCGAACGACGGGGAAATCTCGGCCACTCCAGGCACTAGTAGGCCAATCAAAAATACGGTTAGAACAATTTCGAAACAGAGCCAAACTATAGTGTGTAACGTGCATGAATATGTTGTAAATAACAAAGTAGGTAAGGGTTCAATTACTGAAACAGCCAAAATTGTGAAATTAAGCCGCCCGACTGTTCGTAAAATTGTTTCTAGAGGTCCCGTGACTCCCAAGAAGCCAGGTAACAATAGAGCGCGTTTTAATAAAATTGATACTTTTGTTTGCGACATTATCCGCCAAGAAATTTACAATTTTTACAAGCAAGGACACCCACCCACTTTTCCGAACTACTCCAGCATATTCAGAACATTTCAAGTTTTCCTTATAAAGAAACAATGCTAAGATCCCTTGTGAAGAAGCTCGGCTTTCGATTTCGTACACTTAATAAGAGGCGTGTTATAATGGAGTCAGCAAGAATTATGTCTTGGAGATACAAATACCTCCATAGACTACACCAACTGCGTTCACAGGGTTATGATGTTGTGTATCTAGACGAAACTTGGTTCGACACACATGACACGGTGAAGAAGGGATGGGATGATGGAACATGTGGCTGCGCTATTAACGTCCCTGTATCTAGAGGGAAGCGCATCATGGTGCTACATGCTGGTGGAGCTGAGGGGTGGGCTCCTAATTGTCTTTATTTGTCTGCCAAAAATATTTCAGATGGTAAAGCTGACAGCCACGATGGGATGAATGCTACAGTTTTTGAGAATTGGTTTAAAAATTCGTTACTCCAAAATCTTTCAAAAGACAGGAAGTATGTCATAGTTTTAGACAATGCGAGTTACCATTCTAGACAGCTTATCAAAATCCCAACTAAATCGTCAGACAAGTCCGAAATTATTATTGAATTTATTAAGAAATTTAATTTACCAGTACCGGACCCAGTCCCCATTAAATTAATCTTGCTCGAAAGAATAAAAGCGGCGAATATAAACAAAATGTACGCAGTTGATGAGATGGCTCGAAAGGCAGGTCATGAAGTGTTATGACTTCCCCCTTATTACTGCATATTAAATCCAATCGAATTAGTCTGGGCACGGTTAAAGTCTAACGTCAGGAAGAGCAACATAACTCCTCAGTTAAGTGCAAGTGTCTGTGAAGCCCTAAGGAACTGTACTGAGAACATAGATGCCGAATACTGGAGGAAATGTGTGGAAAAAACTATGAAGGTAGAACGGGGATATTATGCAGACCTGTGGGAAGAAGAAGACCGCCTCTTCATTCATGTTGCAGACGACAGTGATGATGACTCAGACTGCGACTCCAACTAAACGGTGAGTAGTTTACTCCCAGGCTATGTATTAATTATTTGCGATTTTGTCTTGTTTTACTCAGGTTTATTAATTTCTGATATTATTATTATTATAGCCTTCTGATATTGCAGGAATTTGCTTATCCCAAAGCTTTGTGATATTTTAATAACGAAAATCATTTTGAAAGTTATGTCGAAAAGGTAGGCTATAGACCTATATTTTGTCGGTTTTGTTGTATTTTTATTCTTTATAGATAATGTAAACGTCAGGTTTACTTACTTTAAACTGAAACTTCTGAGAAGTCCTGAGTTGTATTATTATTATAACTATGAATTAATCATACGTATAATAATAATAACAATGAAGAGGAGAATCATTTCACGCTAAGTTTCACTATAGGTGGGAGAAGAACTTGGCAACATTGTCAGCTTGTTTTGAGTGACACTAGGGACAAGACCATCTGGTTTTCTTTGAGTGAGAATCAAAGCGTTCCGCCTGGAAACGCTTTCAGCGCGGCTGCTATAACAAATTGACATAACCAACGTGTGGCTGGTAAACCATACGGATAAAGAGTTGTAATAATTGCCATTGAATAAAAGTAATATATCATCCACATACCTGTGCCAATACATGATTTTGTTGGTGTATTTGTTGTTGTTTATTATGTGATTCTGTTCTATGTTGTGTATGAATATTTCAGCCACTATTCCTGATATGGGGGGTTCCCATCGGGAGACCGTCTGTTTGTGTGTATATCTTGTTGTTGTATGTGAAGTAATTTTGTTCTGTAATTATTTTGGTGAGTGTGATGATCTCATGTATGTGTGTTTCGGGCGTGTTGTTTTGTCTGAGTAAACGTTCTAGTGTTTAGAACATAACATAAAAACAACATAGAACTAGTCAACAAAACCAAACACATCCACATCCTACACAATTCAACATTAGCATCTTTTGACATAACCAATTTGTGCCGAGTCGATTAAGATCGGCGCGTATGCTGCATTTAACGAGAACGCTGAAGAAAAATACCGTACTGTATTTAGCGGTGGCGTTCTACCGTACTGTAATCGGTAATAATGCTGCGCCTGATTGGTGCTGCACTCTGGCGTTCGCTGCTGATCGCGAGTTGAGAAAGGACAGAATAAACGATTCTAAACCTGTCTTTTTCTGGTCCTCATCCAAAACACCTCACCGCGTTCTCCGACAGAGAGAAGCTTTTTAATTGTACCATCTTCAACCTATGGCAGGCTAAATTAAAACAGATCTGCGGGTCCCTCGCTTCAAGTCGAGGAACAGCCCCAACCTGAACAAATGACCATCTAGTCTCTCAACTTCATCTGCCGGAGGAGAACAGCGAGGACAGGCCACACCCACAATAAAATGCTGTAGACCAGAATACCAAACTTCACACCACGGAATAAATCAGGTGACACCAAACCATATTACTTTTATACAAGGGAATGTAACCCACTAGAACTCGTGGACATATAGCTACACAACATTAAATGACTTTAAGCTTTAAACATTTTAATTGGGTCCCCGGTTAACGGGACAGAATAGTGCGTGGACTTGGGGTGGGAATCTTTTGTACATTTTGTAACACTGTTATATTAAATGTGAGCCCAGAGGTTGGCATGTATCTGTGGCTGATTACCATTCAGGCATGTAAATTTCTTTCTTGTTTTCAGTAGAAGGGTTACATTATTGCTAGTAATTCTATCATTCATCATGTAATTTCACAGGTTTAATTTAGTTTTTAATTAATGCATTAATTTCATATATTTATATTCAGTTTGGGTCATATAATGGATAGGAGTTTCTTTTGGTAGTTTCAGTCGGGTCCCCAGTTTAATCCTGTATAGGCGGATTTTCATGCAGACTTGAACATGCTCCTGGGACAGGTTTAGTTATGCACTATCGCGCCTAGGAACATGTCGGCCTTTGGGCCAAATTAATTTTAAAAGGTTATAAGGCATTATGACACATTATTGTTTTTAATATTTAACAAAATTTATCATGTTTAAATTCTTTTTAATTGATTATGATCACTAGTGTGTTTATTGAATTCTAATTATATTTACTCCAAGTCTAAGTGCTCAATGTGGAAGCACTTTATAATAGTATCACGCATTATGCCAACTCCTGAATTTTAGTATGCCCTGGGGGCACTGGTGTTACACACATATATCTTGAGTTATTAGGTATTAAGACCTTGCAATAGGTGTTGCGTGCAATGATATTTATGAATTGTAAATTATGTAGCTCATGGGGTGAAAGAGGTGTGGGAAGATTTTAATGATGGAAGTTGTAATTGTCCTGTGATGTGGAACGTGTGTATGTGTTGTATATTGTAGACATATTTCCTTATATGTCCATTATATGTATTGTATATTCATGTGTATTTTTGGGGGTTAGGTATAGGGCTAAGTGGGGAAAAGTAACCCCGATTGGAAATGAACATTGTATATTCATTTAATTTAAATTTTATATTTATTTTTTTAAAGCAAAAACATTTTTTAAGGAGAATAAAGAATATAAATTTTATATTTATTAATTTTTTCAAGTAAAATTTTTTCAAGCAAAATATTTTAAAGGAGACTGTAATGATTTTGTTGGGTTAAAGAGATTTAAAGTTTGTTTATAATAAAAAAAATTTTTATTGGTTGTTAATTTTGTGAGTTTTATTTGCAAGTCCCGTCTCACTGGATCCAGCTCATTTTTGGCTTCTCTAGGCTTTTGCCTAGTTTTAATTATCTTGTGGCCCCTCTTTAGAAAAAAAAACAAAAAAACCCATTTTTTTTATGAGTCAATACAAAACTTAAAGAGGGGTTACATTTGGTGGCAGAGCGTGGTTGAGATTAGGGTCAACCCTTGGGTCCTTTGGGTGTGACGGGGCTTGCAAACTCAGGAAACATTTTGGGGTTCGAATCGGACTTGGAATAATCTCTAGAAGTCCCTATATCTATAAGTACCTATGTCTTGTTAGGTTTAAGGTTTTGTTAATTATATGTGTGTATCATTGCCCGCCTGTCGGTATCGTTGAACTGTAGGTCGCCAAGTGGTGTGAAATGTTAGGGGGGGAAATTCCTTGGAAACTCGAATTATCGCAGATCTGGGCCTAGGTGGAGATATGGTTCGCGTATTACCTTGCCAATAATAGGGAAGGCCTTTTTATTTATGCGGTATGGCCCGATCGGCAGTCGGTCTCCTCCGAGATACGGGAGCCGAAGTTATTGCAAATTATGAGAATTTGTTGTTGTTCGTTGGTCGGTAATTTTGTCATGTTGTGTGTTAGTGTGTGTGTTGCGTTCCTTAGTGTGTAGTGTTGTTGAGAGCTAGTTCAGGTAAGTGGGCTGAGTCCTCGCAACGGTAGGGGGACCCGCAGTCTGCTTGAGGGAAGGACAGTACTCAAGTATTTCCTGTGTTCTTATTGTAATTTTTTGTACGGTGTTGTGTTTTTGTGTGCCGACCGCGAAGCTCGAGGATGAGTGTCCTACATCCCGAGCTGTTTCTGCGCGACGAAATCGAGTTCGAGTTACGAGCCCGGGGGAGAGACCCAAAAGGGACGGTAATTGTATTACGACGGCAGCTCAGAGAAACGCTGTCCGCGGGCGAAGCGCTCTCGAAGGTCACCATCGCTGACAAAGAGAGCGAATTAGAAAAATGTAACGAGAAGTGGGAGGAGCTGCAGGAATTATCTCGCTGTGTAGACAGTTTGGAGGAGGGACCGGGGTGCTCCATCCGCGTCCGGCGAATCCGGCAACGCCTGCAGCATGTAAAACACAGGCTGCAGAATCTTGACGAACAATGGGGCGATCTTGAGCCGGCCCATGATGTAAAAGATCTGATCCAACAGATCACCTCGACCCTGCAGGGGTCTCAACCGGGTAGACCACCTACGCCGGCTCCAGTTGCTGAGTCCGAGGTCTCGGCTGTAGCGTCCTCGTATAGAGCAATCGAGCCTGCTGCAAGTACCCCGGTTTTCGCCGGTTTGGGAGCGGCGTCATATCACAAGCTGCCCAACCCACTGTCTCATATCATCCAGCAATTACCGATCGTGGATGGGCTGGATGTGGACAAATTATTGCCATTTTTTAAAACTATTTTCCAATTGGTTGATTTCCCGGGGATGTCAGATCGCACCGTGCTCGAGCTCGTTTTTCCTTATTGTCGCGGCCCCATGGCTGAGAGGGTGGCGGATGTAATGCGGCGTAGAGGTGGAGTGGCGGAGTTCCACAAGGAGGTGTTGGAGGCGTTCGTGCCCGGGAGACTAATGGAGCAAATACGTCACCGACACTTTTATCCCGTGCAGGCGAGGGGCGAGAGTCTTGCCCAATTTGTACAAAGTATTCGAGAGGTAGCTCGTATACTGGGACTGGGCATGTCGGAGGAAGAGGTGGTCCAGAATATGCTTGACGGCGTCTCCTCCGAAGACAGATTGCGTCTTGTATTTGCTGAGCGGCCGCGGTGGTTTGCGGACTTGGACCGGCTGTGTGTGATGACCAAGGCCATTCAGATGAGCGACGAGGCGAGGGGAGACAGCAGAGGGGAACTACCCAGACCTCAGAGAGCGGAAGGACGCAGTGAACCTTTCCCCCCCCACCCCGACAGGCCCAGTCAGTTCGAAATCGCGAACGAAGGGGGGAAATAATCTGTTACAATTGTAACTGCCCGGGGCACGAGGCTCGATCATGCACTCGAGGGCGCGCGCGTCCAGAACCTCCATCGTCAAGACCCATCCCAAAAAACTAAGTAGACAGGGGAAGATATGTCGGAGGATGTCTTCCCCTCGCACTAAATCTTTACTACTTCCAACTACCTCCAGGCAATTGCTAGGATCCGACTCTTTCGACATCAAGGTCCGGTCCACTACCTCTCAACACCTTTCAGTATGCCCCTTTCTGTCGCTCGAGGTAAAAGGGGGTCAGCTCAGAGCTTTTGTTGACTCCGGTTCAGCCCGATCCATCATCTCGTCTCGGGTATGCGCGGACCTTGAAAAGCAGGGCTTGATCAAGGGGTCGAACCTGTCGTCTGTGGTATGCTGGACTGCATCTCGAGAAATCTTGCCCATCTCCCAGGTGATTACCTTTAAAATTAAAATCGATGGGTTTTTTTGGGTGTGGCCTTTTCTGGTTTCTCCTGCTATGGGAGTGGATTGTATTATTGGTGCCGATTTAATCGCGAAAAGTGGTCTCGTGCTGGACATCCAAGCGCACCAATGTTATTTTAAGTTTAATCGGGAAGCTCTTATTCCGTTCCTTGTGTACCAGGGAGCTAAGCCAGGTATCCAAGAGGTAGCTTGTCCCGATTCTGCACGAGATCATCTCACTCCATCCCAGCAGAGGGCCTTAGACAGATTGTGTGAGGAATTTCCCGAGGTGTTAACTCCTACATTGGGACTCACACACCTGCTGGAGTATAAGATCCGTCTTACAGACTCAAAGATAGTAAGGTCGCACCCTTACAAATTCGCACCTCCGAAGATGACCATTCTGCGAGAGAAGGTTCAAGAGTTGTTAGATCAAGGGGTGATTGAACCTTCTCATTCTAGCTATGCCAGTCCAGCGTTTTTGGTACCTAAGCCTGGGGGTAAGCAACGTATGGTCATCGACTATCGGAAGTTGAACTCAAATATCGAGGTGGATTCTGTTCCCCTCCCAGACTTACATTCGGCCTTTGATTGGTTCAGTGGGGCCAGGTATTTCACCATAATCGATCTCAATGCGGCCTATCACCAGATTCCTTTGGCCAAAGAGAGTAGACCGTACACGGCCTTTTGTGTACCCTGGAATTTGTACCAATACACAAGGGTTCCCATGGGTTTGGCTGTGGGGGCCCAGACACTCACTCGTCTTCTCGATACCGTTTTTCACGACGTGAAATTCAGGTTCGTCTTCAATTGTTTAGATGATTTGTTGGTGTACAGTGAGACATTCGAAGATCATCTGGGTCATCTCCGAGAAGCGATGTGTCGGTTGAGAAGATCTGGCCTCACTGTCAATCCCGAGAAGGTTCGTTTCGCCCAGGAGAGTATTTCTTTCTTGGGCCATTTGGTTTCACACCGGGGCGTTACGGTCGACCCCGAGAGGACACAGGGCATCCGTGACTTCCCCCCTCCTAGGGATGCGAAGGGAATAGCGAGATTCGTAGGTATGGTCAATTTTTATCGACGATTCATACCTAATATCGCTGAGATTGCCGCACCCTTGAACGAGCTGAGGAAGAAGGGCGCTAAATTTACATGGGGTGAGAGTCAACAAAAGGCTTTCCACACCTTGAAGGAGGCCATCATCTCCCCACCGGTGTTACGGATGCCCGACTTTTCGAAACCCTTTATACTACAGACGGACGCGAGTTCGGTTGCGCTCGGGGCAGTTCTGTCCCAAGTTGTTGATGACGCTAGGCAGCCTGTGGCTTTTATTTCCCGGACATTGACCCAGCAAGAACGAAAATCATCCGTCTATGAGCTAGAGTGTTTAGCTGTTGTGTACGCTCTAAACAAGTTCAGGCGTTTCCTGGAACATGCTGAGTTCCTGCTCGAGACCGACAATCAGGCTCTCTCTTGGCTTCTGGCTCATCCCCGGCAACTGGGTAAAATTGGTAGATGGGTGGTAAAGATCTCATCCTTTAAGTTCAAAGTGCAACACATTAGGGGATCTCAAAATGTAGTTGCAGACGCCTTGTCCCGCATGTTTTCCCAGCCCAGTGATGCCCAATCTGAGCAACCCTGTTCCGTTCTGTTAGACTTTCCATTAGCCTTCACTGATGTGTTACCCCATCAGTTATACGACGAAGAGCTGGGTCCAGTCATCCAAAATATAAAGGAGCGTAACGTACAGGCCCCTTACTTCTTGTCCAAGGGAGTCCTATGTTGTAGAGAAAGGAAAGGACGTGCCCTTAAGATCGTGCTGCCTAGCAAGTTAGTGGTCATGGTCTTCAGTTATTACCACAATTCCCCAGTAGGAGGCCACAAGGGAATTTCTAAGACCATTTCCAGTATTAGGAGACATTTTATCTGGAAGGGCATGGATAGGGACATCGCGACCAGGGTTAAGAGCTGTCATCTATGTGGCTTGAGCAAGCCTGCCCAGAACACCAAGTTAGGGTTGTTGTCATCTGATGTGGCGAGCAGACCGACGGAGAAGTTGTTCATCGACTACGTGGGGCCATTCCCCCGTAGCAAGTCAGGGAATGCTTACCTGCTTGTTTGTGTGGATGCTTTTTCAAAGTTTGCCTGGCTATTGCCCTTACGGCAGGCAACGGCTCGTTTAACCATCAACGCGCTCCAAAACAATATATTTCAGCATTTCGGTCTTCCGACCATCATTGTCTCGGACAATGGCCCGCAGTTCATTTCGGGTGAATTCCGGCGGATGTTTCGCCAGTGGGATCAAACACGTAACCACTTCCCCTTATTACCCCCAGCCGTCCCATGCGGAGAGATTCAATCGGAATCTCCGGTCCGCCCTGATTGCTTATCACGCTGAACAACAAACCACCTGGGATCAGAATCTGAAGTGGTTACAATTAGCTTTTAATATGGCCCGACATGATAGTCATCAGGCCGTGCCCTTTGAAATCCTGTTTGGATTCTCGCCCGCACTCCCGTTGACCAATCTGTGGAACATCGAAGATCTTCTGCCACGGGAGCCCGATAATAAAACTGCAGAGAGGTGGAAGGAGGCTCGGAAGAATTTGCTGCGAGCGCACGAGCGGGTTCGTCGACGTTATAATCAGGGGCGAATTCCAAACCCCTTCCGGATTGGGGACTGGGTCTATTGCCAGAGCCACCCACTCAGCTCAGCCGCAGACAAACGTGCCGCAAAGTTATGTTACCGCTGGTCAGGGCCATATCGCATCCTGGGGTTCACGTCACCGGTGACGGCCCGGCTGGGCGTACCGGGGGACGATTCTAAAGTTATTGTTACCCATATTTCAAAATTGAAGCTCTGTCGGAGGGAGTTAGCTGACTAATAGAAGGGGGTAAGATTTGGTGGGGGGATGGTGATCCTTCTGTGGTGTGTGCTTCGGGGAAAAGGTAAGAACCTGATATGGTAGCGGGTAGATGTTCGCCACAATCCGGGTGGTGTACGTCTACTTCAGGGATGCGCCCCTGCCTGCGCGAGCCTTGGCTTTCTCCATTCGTCCTTATTTCCGGAGGGAGCTATGTCCTTACCTTAAGTCCCAGCTCATGACCGTTCAGTGATCCTTGCCCTTTCCATCTTCCCGATTTTCCTATCCTTCCCTTAGAAAAACATAAAATAGCAAAAAAAAGAGAGTAAAAAAAAATTAGAAAAGGAAGTAAAATAAAAAAAAGGGTGTTGGAGAGTGGAGCGAAACATGTCGTGTGGATGAGGTCGGTTGTGCACTTCGTCTACACGGTATGTTTTGGGCATGCCCTTGGAGCACACATGTAGTAGGTTATAAGAAGGACATACCCATTGGGTAAACAAATTATGTGTCATGGAAACCTCCCCCCGTTCTCTCCCTGGTCCTGTGGGATGTAAGTGGATTCATGGAATAAAGCGTTATTGAAGTTTGAAGGGGTTAGTCCCCGTGTAATTATAGGGCATGGGTCCCTGTTGAGGTAGCCTCGGAGTTCCCGCATAAGTGGTCAAGCTTCAGGAGTTCAGAACTCAGGGTGCACCCGAACACTCTTTCTTCTTTTCTTCTTCTGTCTTTCTTGCTGCATGTTGGCCCTGATCAAGTCAGTGTGTAGTGCCAACACGCTCGCATTCTACACGTCTTCTTTCTGTTTTTTTCGACTTCCTTCTGAGCCACTGCTCTCCTGAGAACAAAGGCAACTGGGAAAACCGAGGAACACCTACGTTTTAGTAGAAAACATTGGGGTACACTGCAGGGTACTCCTCTGTCTAAGTGTGGGGCAACTATGTTGCCCTTTTGGGGTGGGGGTGTGCCGATTCGATTAAGATCGGCGCGTATGCTGCATTTAACGAGAACGCTGAAGAAAAATACCGTACTGTATTTAGCGGTGGCGTTCTACCGTACTGTAAACGGTAATAATGCTGCGCCTGATTAGTGCTGCACTCTGGCGTTCGCTGCTGATCGCGAGTTGAGAAAGGACAGAATAAACGATTCTAAACCTGTCTTTTTCTGGTCCTCATCCAAAACACCTCGCCGCGTTCTCCGACAGAGAGAAGTTTTTTTAATTGTACCATCTTCAACCTATGGCAGGCTAAATTAAAACAGATCTGCGGGTCCCTCGCTTCAAGTCGAGGAACAGCCCCAACCTGAACAAATGACCATCTAGTCTCTCAACTTCATCTGCCGGAGGAGAACAGCGAGGACAGGCCACACCCACAATAAAATGCTGTAGACCAGAATGCCAAACTTCACACCACGGAATAAATCAGGTGACAACAAACCATATTACTTTTATACAAGGGAATGTAACCCACTAGAACTCGTGGACATATAGCTACACAACATTCAATGACTTTAAGCTTTAAACATTTTAATTGGGTCCCCGGTTAACGGGACAGAATAGTGCGTGGACTTGGGGGGGAATCTTTTGTACATTTTGTAACTCTCTCTCTCTTTCTCTCTCTCTCTCCTATGGCGCTACAGCCCAAGTCGGGCCCTGGCCTCCACCAATCTCCGCCTCCAATCTACTCTATCCACTGCAACCCTCCTCCAGTTTCTTATCCCCATGTCTCTCGCGTCCTCTGCAACGCCATCTTCCCACCTCTTCCTCGGTCTACCTCTAGGTCTCGTTCCCTCCCATGTACCCAGCAAAGCCCTCTTAGGGTTCCTGCCACCCTCCATTCTCATAACATGTCCGGCCCAACGCAATCTTTGAATTCTTATAAATTTTGAGACTGGTATCTCTTTATATATTTGATACAGTTCGTTGTTGTATCTCAGTCTCTCAGTCTCAGAGACAGGGACAGAATAGTGTGTGGACTTGGGGGGGAATCTTTTGTACATTTTGTAACACTGTTATATTAAATGTGAGCCCAGAGGTTGGCATGTATCTGTGGCTGATTACCACTCAGGCATGTAAATTTCTTTCTTGTTTTCAGTAGAAGGGTTACATTAGTGCTAGTAATTCTATAATTCATCATGTAATTTCACAGGTTTAATTTTGTTTTTAATTAATGCATTAATTTCATATATTTATATTCAGTTTGGGTCATATAATGGATAGGAGTTTCTTTTGGTAGTTTCAGTCGGGTCCCCAGTTTAATCCTGTATAGGCGGATTTTCATGCAGACTTGAACATGCTCCTGGGACAGGTTTAGTTATGCACTATCGCGCCTAGGAACATGTCGGCCTTTGGGCCAAATTAATTTTAAAAGGTTATAAGGCATTATGACACATTATTGTTTTTAATATTTAACAAAATTTATCATGTTTAAATTCTTTTTAATTGATTATGATCACTAGTGTGTTTACTGAATTCTAATTATATTTACTCCAAGTCTAAGTGCTCAATGTGGAAGCACTTTATAATAGTATCAGGCATTATGCCAACTCCTGAATTTTAGTATGCCCTGGGGGCACTGGTGTTACACACATATATCTTGAGTTATTAGGTATTAAGACCTTGCAATAGGTGTTGCGTGCAATGATATTTATGAATTGTAAATTATGTAGCTCATGGGGTGAAAGAGGTGTGGGAAGATTTTAATGATGGAAGTTGTAATTGTCCTGTGATGTGGAACGTGTGTATGTGTTGTATATTGTAGACATATTTCCTTATATGTCCATTATATGTATTGTATATTCATGTGTATTTTTGGGGGTTAGGTATAGGGCTAAGTGGGGAAAAGTAACCCCGATTGGAAATGAACATTGTATATTCATTTAATTTAAATTTTATATTTATTTTTTTAAAGCAAAAACATTTTTAAGGAGAATAAAGAATATAAATTTTATATTTATTAATTTTTTCAAGTAAAATTTTTTCAAGCAAAATATTTTAAAGGAGACTGTAATGATTTTGTTGGGTTAAAGAGATTTAAAGTTTGTTTATAATAAAAAAAAATTTTATTGGTTGTTAATTTTGTGAGTTTTAATTGCAAGTCCCGTCTCACTGGATCCAGCGCATTTTTGGCTTCTCTAGGCTTTGGCCTAGTTTTAATTATGGCCCCTCTTTAGAAAAAAAAACAAACAAAAAAACATTTTTTTTATGAGTCAATACAAAACTTAAAGAGGGATTACAAATTTATACACCAATGTACCCATTAAAGAAACCATACAAACACTAGAACATTTACTCAGACAAAACAACACGCCCGAAACACACATACATGAGATCATCACACTCACCAAAATAATTACAGAACAAAATTACTTCACATACAACAACAAGATATACACACAAACACACGGTCTCCTGATGGGATCCCCCATATCAGGAATACTGGCTGAAATATTCATACACAACATAGAACAGAACCACATAATAAACAACAACAAATACACCAACAAAATCATTTATTGGCACAGGTATGTGGATGATATATTACTTTTACTCAATGGCAATACAAGACAGGTCGAAAACTTCCACAAATACATAAACACAATACATCACAAACTAAAATTTACACTGGAAATAGAACAAAACAATAGTATACATTTTCTGGACCTAACAAAACAAACAATACACACACGTATAAAATATACAGAAAACCAACCACAACTGACATGGTTATACACAACACATCAAACCATCCAACGCAACACAAACATGCGGCCTTCAACCATATGCTCCATAGACTAACAAAAATACCATTAAGTAAACAGGATTATAACGATGAACTCAACACAATCAAATATATAGCAATAAAAAACGGCTACAACCCAAATTTAATAAACAAACTACACAAACACATCATAAACACAAACAACAAAACACTAAATACCAACAACACACAACAAACTAAATACATCACACTCACATACCATAACTCCAACACACACAAAATCGCCAACACATTCAGGAAACATAAGTACAAAATAGCATACAGAACAAACAATACCATCAAAAAACACATCAATGATACAAACACGGACATAGACAAATACAACAAAACAGGTGTTTACAAATTAAACTGTAATGATTGCAATAGTTTCTATATAGGCCAGACGGGAAGATCTTTTTCATCTCGTTACTCTGAACACCTAAAAGCTTTATCCAACAACAATATACATTCCGTGTTTTCCACACACATACATAAAAAAAACCACAGCTACACCAACATAGATACTAATCTTGAGATATTACACTACTTACCCAAAAGTCGAAAACTAAACACAGCAGAACAATATGAAATATACAAACACTATACAAAACAACCAAACAGCATACTTAACGACCAATTACACTATAAATCACACACACTTTTTGACACAATTATACATAAAACAAACAATAATTCGGATCCCCGCGCCAATCTCCTTCCACCACACACCACCCCCACTCAACCTACCAAATAAAACCGTTACGAGTTACTGACAGTCTGTCTCAATCCGCTGATGAAGGCGCACATCATGCCGAAACGCGTACGGGAGAAAACAAGTAAGTTTCACAAGTGAAAGTTCAATATTAATTTAGTACTGTGAAAAAAGAAGATGAACTATCAAAACATACTATTAATTATTTTTCCTTTTAACGATTTTTCATATTTTCAGGATATAACCATAATGATTGATCTGTAGTGCCTTGGACACAGCAAGGAAGTATGGAATAAACC
The DNA here is from genome assembly GCA_034769895.1 of Magicicada septendecula. NCBI lineage: Eukaryota > Metazoa > Arthropoda > Insecta > Hemiptera > Cicadidae > Magicicada > Magicicada septendecula. Next base: position 157,433,547 of record CM068372.1, read on the forward strand.
AGAACAGTTTGATCCCACAAGATTTCTTGATGAAATCGGCAGCTAATAAAAACAACTTTTTCCATCCTTTTGGCTTGGGTAAGAACAAATATTTGTATTCTAAATACTAATGCCTAGATAGTCAGTTATTTTTTCACCCTTTAGCAGAGTTTAACCCGCTAGCTTATATTATACAGAGAAACAAATATTATCACAAGTCACGCTCTATGGTGCTTCCAAAATTTTGTTTGCCCTCAAAAACAATTCAGTACAATTTTGTAACTATTTTATGTTCCATGTATGCATTACTACCACTTTACAGGCTAAAGCATTTCAAGGGTCTGCAGTTTCCCCAATCTGGGAAAAATATCCTAGTTATATATCCACATTTCAACATACCCAGAAACATGGTGAAGATTGATGGTTGCACCTCAAATGCAAGTGTAGGAGTTGATTTATGACAGGGTGATACACTAGCTCCTCTCCTGTTCAATGTTGCCCTTCAGGCTATAGTGATTACTCCTGGCAGGGACTATCTTTAATAAAGTAACACAGATTACGGTAATTGTTTACGATACTACTTAAGTTCAAATTGCGGTGAAATATTTCTTTTCATATTCTTCTATACTATATAAACACGAGAAAACTAATTTTAAACGGCGGTCGAACCTATTTACGGAGAAAAAAAAATTAAATAATTACTCACATAAGCATGCATCAGCCAGTGAACGCCATTTTCAGTTTGTGTAATGTGTACAACGGTACAGGACGGCGCGGACGTCACCGCTTGTACATCAGCTGTCGCTCCAAATTGGACTTTGGGATGTATATAATTCTTGCAAAAATGAAGGCGAACCATTTTTCAAACATTTACAAGCGAGCTGAGCCGATACCTGCCGGTTAGGTTCGGAGGGGCGGCCCGAAGGGCCGCGGATATAGTTCATTGTTCCAAATAATTCTTGCAAAAATTAAGGCGAACCATTTTTCAAACACTTACAAGCGAGTTGGATGAAAAGCGAGTTGAGCCGGTACCTGCCGGTTAGGTTCGCAGGGGCGGCCCAAAGGGCCGCGGATATAGTTCATTGTTCCAGATAATTCTTGCAAAAATTAAGGCGAACCATTTTTCAAACACTTACAAGCGAGTTGGATGAAAAGCGAGTTGAGCCGATACCTGCCGGTTAGGTTCGGAGGGGCGGCCCGAAGGCCCGCGGATATAGTTCATTGTTCCAGATAATTCTTGCAAAAATTAAGGCGAACCATTTTTCAAACACTTACAAGCGAGTTGGATGAAAAGCGAGTTGAGTCGATACCTGCCGGTTAGGTACGGAGGGCGGCCCGAAGGCCCGCGGATATAGTTCATTGTTCCAGATAATTCTTGCAAAAATTAAGGCGAACCATTTTTCAAACACTTACAAGCGAGTTGGATGGAAAGCGAGTTGAGCCGATACCTGCCGGTTAGGTTCGGAGGGGCGGCCCGAAGGGCCGCGGATATAGTTCATTGTTCCGATACCTGCCGGTTAGGTTCGGAGGGGCGGCCCGAAGATAATTGTTGCAAAAATTGGACTGTATTGCTGAAATCCGGACAAATTTTGCCAAACGCCAAAAATTACCAAAGGCTGACGTAATGCTGACTTATGATTGGTACTTAGAAAACAATCAACGGCTGAGTTCAAAATTTAGTAATCTCTCATTTGTAATTGGTTAAGACAAAAACAGCGGTTTCACCGTTGAGAATAAACGCGCGAATTTCACCATAAGTTGCATAGTGTGTACTGTCGCCGCGTCAGGTAGTCTTGTGCGTGAATGTATTTTGTGATTTTCAGTGCTTTAGTTTGTGTTTGTGTAATTGTGTGGTGTTATTAATTATTGTTTAATTATTTCTGTTGTTTAGGGTTATTTACTATAGCTGTAACATTATAAATTTTAGGTAATACCTAACATTTTTATTCACACAATGGCCTGCTCAGCTATTCCTTGCGAGAAGAAGCCATTCGAATGTATTCGGATGAGTGAATCCGAGGTTATTGACTTTTTAATAGCCCACGAAGTTATTAAAGGGTCAGTAAATTGTCCTTCGTGTCACTCCTTGCTTGAATTTAATAGACAGACATTATTATTTCGGTGTCAGAATTTGCGAGAAGTGGTAGCTAAAAAAAAAAAAAAGGAAGTGTAACATCACGTATTCCGCACGAAAAGGGAGTTTCCTTTCAAATACCCGCCATCCTGTTTCAACCTACTTCAACCTGGTCTGCCATTTCCTACATACCAAACCGCCTCGCCAACGCTTTCTCATGTGGAACTGTGGTATGACCTCCCGCTTCATCGTCGACTGGTACAGTTTTTGTCGGGAGGTATTTATTTTCGACGCCCAGCGCTCCTCAGCCAAACTGGGGGGGGCCCTGGAAAGACTGTAGAAGTCGACGAGGCCAAATTTAGGCGTCGGAAGTATAATCGGGGCAGGCTCATTAAAGGGCAGTGGGTGTTCGGGGGAGTGGAACGCGGTTCTGGAAAGTGTTTTATGGTACCGGTGGAGCGCCGGGATTCCACTACTCTGCTCGAGATCATTGAGGAGTGGATTCTTCCAGGCACAACTATCTTGAGCGATTGCTGGAAAGCATATGATTGCCTGGAAGAAGCGGGGTTCATTCACCAACGTGTGAATCACCAGCTAAACTTCGTGGACCCCGCAACCGGCGCTCATACTAACACCGTGGAGAGGGCATGGAGAGAAGTCCGCCATGGTATCCCACGATTCGGCCGGAGAGAAGATCATTTCGTTGGATACCTGGCGGAATTCATGTTCAAGCGCCGGTACCCGCTATATGACGGCCATCGCGTGCACGCCTTTTTCAGAGCCGCAGCGGAGTTGTATCCCCCGGCACACTAAGGTAAGATTTTCATCTTTTCATAATTATATGCATGGATTCCATGTCACCGTGTGTGTGTGTGTGTGTGTGTGAAATATTCAAATTACTGTGAAATATTTCTTTTCCTATTCTTCTATACTACATAAACACGAGAAAAATACTTTTAAACGGCGGTCGAACCTATTTACGGAGAAAAAAAATTAAATAATTTCTCCCATAAGACGCCAAAAAACGCCACGTTATTTGCCGCGTAAATTTAGGAAGTACAGCGCTGGCTACTCCGCGCAATGACGTCATAACTCGTCATTCGCAGTGCATCTGTGCGCCGTTGCTTAGTTAACATGGTGGCCATTCACTTTACATGCGCGCTTATGGGAGTAATTATTTAATTCTTTTTCTCCGTAAATAGGTTCGACCGCCGTTTAAAATTATTTTTCTCGTGTTTAAATAGTATAGAAGAATAGGAAAAGAAATATTTCACCGCAATTTGAGCTTAAGTAGTATCGTAAATAATTACCCAAATTACTTATGCAGACCATGTTTTAGTTATTGGTAGATTTCTGCTTTCTGTTACAGAAGCCGTCCAAAAACTGAATGAAGGAGCATGCAAAATAGGACTTAGAGTAAAATGAAGCTAATACCAAAATAATAGTGTCAAAAGTGAGAGGCACGTATATCTTTAGCTGCATTATGTGTTCGGTGATTACTGTTTTGAAGTGGTCTCCAGTTTCCCATACCTTAGTTCTACTGTTAGTGAGGAGCTTCATGAAAATGAAGAAATAAGGACAATAGCAGCCAGAAACAGAGCATACTTTGCTTTGAATAAAATCTTGAAGAGTAAGTTAGGAAGCCAGTCAACGAAGTTCAGGTTGTTCTTTAGAGCCCTTGATCGTTCAGGATTATAGACCTTCAATAATTTGGCAGTGGAGTTGCTGGACAGATTTGAAATAAAATTGGTTAGAATTATAGGACCAACAACCTATGGGATATGGTGGCAGAGAAAAAATAGAGAATTGTATGCAGCATATAACGATCTTGGCATTACCTCCTTCATACAGATACAAAGAGTGAAGAGACTTGTCATCTCCTAAGAATGGAAGATACCATGACAATCAGAAAGCCACATAAGAATTCTTCTGGTGGAGTGTGACCTAGAGGATAGCCTAGGAGTTGCTGGAGAGACAGTGTCCTGAGAGATCTCATGCAGCTTAGGATACATATATCCCTTGTGACGGTACATAGCGGGTCACAGATATTAACGGGGTTCAGAGTTTTAATCAGATCAAAATTAGGAATAAAATCATGTTATTTTGTAATCCATGTAAACCATGTCAGATGAAGCTGTAAGGAATTTGGGTGTGCCTTGTAAACAAGTGAATCAAAAGTTATTTTTAGCTGTGTCTAGCCAGAGTGGCGCCGATCTCACCGAATAAAGGGACCTCAACATCGCAATTATCGATTGATGTCACAACCATAATGACGTCAAATCAACATTTTATACCTCTGGAACATAAGAAAAAACAGTTCTAAACCGTCCAGAGGCATACGATATGACGTCGCCAACGTGGAAGGAGTATCACGTGACCCACAAATATATTGGCCGCACGGAGACCAAATTCATTCTGTTTCGATCGATACCTACAACCGGCCGGGTGCACGTAACCAACGTTCGTCAGTTGCCATCTTTCTGTTCCGCTCAACACTTAAAATCGGCCGGTTGCATATAACTCAAGTCCGCGGACAAATCAGATTTGGAACCTTAAACCAGTAAAAATGTAATTCAACTACAATAAAATCAGTATCAAGTGTCGACATCAAGTGACGAGTAAATTAAACAGTTTTAAAACAGTTCCGGAAATGGGTTCGTAAAATTTATGGCAGAAATTAGTGGAACCAGCAATGGCGTCGCACAATGGGCAACTCGTCAAGATAAGTACTAAGACCTAGGCAAACTACAAATTAAAACAAATAAAGATATCTTAAAGTAATAGGGGGGTTTTAAAGAATGAAAGCGAACGTGAATATGAAGTACTAGTGAGCCTTATTAAAAAATAAGTAAATGTTTCTATCTATTATTCATTATGTATGTTCATTAATGTGGTCTATGAATCACCAGAGATATGGGGCAGACCCCGTGTTTTAATTGCAAATAAAATAATAAGTTCAATTTACAAACACCACGTGTTAGTGTAAATTATTCAAACGCTACCTCAGTCTGTTTGCGTCATTTAAATCTTCGCCTAACGGACTCTGGGGTTTCTGGATACAGGTAAGAGTTGGAATGTCAAAGGTAGGTGGTATTTTGAGAGGGAAGTTTGAAGGGTTAAATAATCAAAAGTTTGTAAAGTCACAAATGGTGCCGTGAACAGGATTTTTGTTTGTAAAAAAGTTTGTAACTTAACAAATGGTGCCGTGATCAGGATTATTGTTTGCAAAAGTTTGTAACTTAACAAATGGTGCCGTGACCAGGATTATTGTTTGCAAAATTTGTAACTTGACAAATGGTGCCGTTACCAGGATTATTGTTTGTAAAAGTAATTAGTTTGTAACTTAACAAATGGTGCCGTGACCAGGATTTTTGCGTAAAAAATTTTACGTGGAATGGGCCTGGATTGAATAAACGGGAACAGACCGAGACAAAGCAGAAGTAAAAGTTTTAGGTTAAGACATACAAAAAGACACGTGGTCTAAAAATTTTGTTGGTTGAAAGAATAAACACTCATATTTATCTCAATATTAAGTTGAACTGTAATAGATATTTCAATTAGAAACAAGTAAAATATGGAAAATAATAGTGCGTATGTGTGATTAGATTACGTTTCGGGAGTGTACCGTATTTGAGAGGAGGTTATTTGTTTATGTTTATATATTGATAACGATTTTATGTAGTGGGTATTTGAAGTTACTGTGAATAATTATTGAGTAATATAAAGGGTATTATATAAAAATTTTGTAAGCATGGCTGGTATACAGGAGACCAAAGTAGGTGCAACAAGGGACGATGTAATGAATTTGTTGCGCACGATATATAGTGACTTTATGAATAATATTAATAATATGAATAAACGGTTTGACGAGAGTGACAAAAAGTGGGATAAGTTAATAGATTCACAAAAACAAATGATTAATGATACGAAAGAACGAAATGAAATGGTGGAAAATTTTAATAGACGTGCGGATGAAACTATTAATAATATGAAAAAACGAACTAAGGAGATAAGTATTGAGAAAAGGGAAGGGAAAATAGATAGAGATAAGTGTAGTGAAAATGAGAATAACGAAGTAACAGACGACAATATAAACAACGATGGTGTCAGTACAAGTGATAATTATAATGATGAAATAATAACGAATAATAATCAGGTGAAAGTTGACATGGTAAGTAATACTGAAAATAACAGTGATAATTATAATATTGATAGGAAAATAATGGTGAATAATAATAAAGTAGTTGAAAATGAGGTATCTAAGTATAATACTGTAAGTAATAATAGTGGTGATGATGAGAGTAGAAAGTTAGTTGAGGTTAGAGGAGCGTTAGTGAGTGTTATTGAGTTAGAAAGAGAATACGAAGAGAGTTTTAGTGGATATCGGGGTCAGAGGGCAGATTTTTCCCAGGTTAAATGTGAAGAAAAGGCTTCACAAATCTTGTTAGAGAATGAAAGTTTCTCTAAGGTTTATTTAGAAGACGAATGGTCCCTTAAGTTTTTATGTATCTGGTAAGGCCAGATGGTGTTTAAGTAATGTTGTATTGCCCTCTGTGTGGAGTGAAAGTGTGAAATGGGTTTGGGAAAGTGATTATAAAGAGAGTGATAGAGATATTCAGGTTAAATAGAGGTTATGAAGGGTTAGTTAAGAGATTAAATATTGAGAGAGTAGACTATATGAAATATTTACCTTGTGCAGTAAATGTTGATGAATATTTTGATGATACCACTGTTGGTAACAAGCACTTACCAATGATGTAATTGGCGTAGTAGTAGATGACGATGATGATGAGATTATAACTTACCTGGTGATGACAAATAATCCTAAGGGAGACTGGACAAAAAATACTAATGTTGACAAGTTTTATGAGATAATAATAAGGAAGAATCCTATAGATTATTATGGTATAATGAATAACACAGATTTAACGGGGCATTATATTAAAAATAAGAATATAATGTATGTAGATAAGAATGAAAATTGTTATGTTAAAATCAGACTAAATTTCGATGATGGCGGTTAGATATATAGTGAATAACATTTAATTATTTTAGTTTATGGTAATTACTTGGCTAACTTATGTAATGACGTGTGGTAAACAATAACATGATATGACGAAAATTGTAGATAAATTTGTATTGATGTTAAATTTATTGTGTTAAGATTATGTTGTTGGTACGTACATTGTATTTTGTGTGATCGATTTATAGTTTTAATGTAATTAAATGAATTTTAATTGTTTTGAATAAAGTAATAGAAGTAATTTACAGTGTTTTAAAAAGATGGAGTAAAATTAATTTGTGATGATTTAGTTAATTTAAAGGGTTGTAAAAGATGGATTTTGGGTAATGATTTCCTAATAAGTATAAGGCAGGAATTGATTTCAATGAACGGGTGCTAGACAATAAGAATTTCTGTAGTGAAAGTGACACAAAAACGGGTAAATGATAGGGACACAAAAGCGAGAGTGAATGTATGTAGAGGGGAAGGGAGTAGTGAAAGTAAAGAGCGAATATGGGAGAACAGGGCACTTAAGTTTTGTAGTGAGGGTAGAGGTGTAGGGAGTCCTCAATGTAAGGCGTTGTGCCGGGTCGTGAAAAGTTTTAAAGGGGGTTGGCAGAGTTACCTGGAAGGGCCAGGAACTAATAAAGGCGTGAGTATAGGGTAAGGGAACACACATCCTATGTACAAAGAGGTTATACGGTGCCATATTCGAAAACAAGAGGTTCAAGAGTTAGAGAAAATGTTGGGGGGAAATATAATTGAGAGAACGGTGTCACCCTATTTCAAATCCGCTAGTTGTTGATAAAGAATGATGGGAGAGTGGGGCTAGGTCTAAATGCCCGTAGATAAAACAGATTATTATTCCTAAAAGGGAGTCACCCTCATTATTGATAGATGAAAATATGAAGTAGTAATTCAGAATAGAAAGTATTATGTAACAGTTGGAAGATTCAATTGAAAAATTTAAGTTAAAGTTGTAATGTTTGTAATTTTTATGCAAATTCAGAGTTGAGATGTTTATGTTAAGGTAATAACGGAAATGTTCATTTTGAGTGTTTATTATGTTGTATCATGTTTATTATAGAAAACAAAGTGTTTATTTGAATATAAGGTAATTGTGTAGATATAAGACATATATAATATATGGTAAATGCGATTCCCCATTTTCGGGCGGTCACAGTTTCACCGAACCCTGACCGTGGATTTGGCTTGTTATTATTGTAAATTGGTGAATTTAGAAATACAACTGGGGTTAAAATCAGGGGAATTTAATACGATATAACTTTGGAACACGGTTATATACCTATTGGAAGGGTGATAGACCGATTAAGGGCTCATGAATATTATTTTAGTAGGATTACTGGTATCCTAGATACCAGTAATGCCGAATTTTGGGTAACGCCAAAGCAAGGATGGGGGAGAAATAAAAGAAAAAAATGTTCACCCCTTCCGTTTCAGTCCTTGTGGAGGCAACTGGGCGCTACAGTCCGGGGGGGGGGTAATAGTGTGTGTGGAAGGAGAAGTTTAAGATGTAAAATGAAAAATGAAATAGAGAGAGTGATAATTAAATCACGATATAGTAAGTAATAATATAGTGTTAAAATACACATATGGTTGACTGTACGTAGAGTATTGTATAATTGTTGATTTTTTGATTCATTATGTATTGTATACAGGGGGCCATTGTCTGAGACAATGATGGAGGGAAGCCCGAAATGCTGAAAGATACTGGTCTGAAGGGCTATGATGGTATTGGCAGTACTAGCCTGACGCAAGGGAAGTAGCCAGACATACTTGGAGAAGGCGTCACACAAATAAGGAGGAACGAATTCCCGGCCTTGCTACGCGGGAAAGGACCCACGTAGTCGATGAAAACCTTCTCCATCGGTCTGCCAGCCACCTCAGAAGACAGCAACCCCAACTTAGTGTTCTGAGCGGGCTTGCTCAGACTACACAGATGACAACACTTCACCCGGGTGGCGATGTCCCGGTCCATGCCTTTCCAGATGAAGTTCTTTCTGATCGCGGCGATGGTCTTTGAAACACCCAAATGGCCTCCAACCGGGGAATCATGGTAATATTGGAAGACCATGGGTACCAGCTTGCTCGGCAGCACTATCTTAGGGACCCGTCCTCTACGTTCCTTGCAGCAGAGGACGCCCTTGGACAGATGATATGGAGCCTTCATCTCGCCTGATTTAATTTTATCGATGATGGGACCCAACACCTCATCATCAAGCTGATGAGGGATAACCTCAGTGAAGGCGAGGGGAAACTCCAGGAGTAAGGCGCAGGGTTCATTTATTGGCTCCTCACTGGGTAGGTGATACATACGGGACAGAGCGTCGGCAACAACATTTTGGGTCCCCCTTATATGCTGTGCCCGAAACTTAAAAGAAGAAATTTTGACCACCCAGCGGCCAAGTTTACCCAGTTGACGGGGGTGCGCCAGAAGCCACGAGAGAGCCTGATTGTCGGTCTCTAATAGGAACTCAGCATGTTCCAAATACCTCCTAAACTTGTCCAGGGCGAAGACTACCGCCAAACACTCTAACTCGTACACCGAGGATTTCTTTTCAGGGTTGGTGAGGGTCCTAGATACAAATGCGACTGGCTGCCGAGCACCATCCACCTCCTGAGAGAGCACGGCCCCGATCGCCACAGAGCTGGCGTCTGATTGCACCACAAAGGGCTTCGTGAAATCGGGCATCCGAAGCACGGGCGGCGACAGAATGGATTCCTTCAGGGCCTCAAAGGCACGCTGCTGCTCGTTGCCCCACACAAATTTGGCCCCTTTCTTCCTTAAGGCATTTAGGGGAGCCGCAATCTCGGCAGCCCCCGGGATGAACCGCCTATATAAATTTATCATACCCACGAAGCGGGCCACCCCTTTAGCATCCCGAGGAGGAGGAAAATCCCGGATTGCCTGCGTCCTTTCTGGGTCAACCGTGACCCCTTTATGAGAGACAAGGTGACCGAGGAAAGAAATTTCCTCCTGGGCAAATTTCACCTTGTCGGGATTCACCGTAAGCCCCACGCGCCTCAAGCGACACAACTCCTCTCGGAGATGGTTCATGTGTTCCTCTAAAGTGTAGCTGTAAATGAGGAGATCGTCCAGATAATTGAACACATACTGGAATTTAATATCGTGGAACACAGAGTCTAGTAGACGGGTTAACGTCTGAGCACCAACCGCCAGTCCCATGGGGACTCTCTTATATTGGTACAAGTTCAACGGCACGCAAAAGGCGGTGTACGGCCGAGAATCCTTGTGTAAGGGTATCTGGTGGTAAGCCGAGTTCAGGTCAAAAATGGTGAAATATCGGGCCTGCGAAAACCAATCAAAGGCCGAATGCAGGTCCGGGAGGGGCACCGACTCAACTTCAATATTTTGGTTTAACTTTCGGTAATCAATGACCAGCCTATGCTTCCCTCCCGGTTTAGGCACCAGGAATACTGGACTGGCATAGGCCGACGTGGAAGGTTCGATAACCCCCTGGTCCAACAATTCTTGCACCTTCTCACCCAAAATGGTCATTTTGGGCGGAGCGAATTTATACGGGTGCGAACGGACAACCGAGGAGTCGCAAAGACGGATACGATACTCCAAATTGTGAGTGAGTCCGAGGTTGGCGGTCAGCACCTCGGGGAACTCCTCACACAATCGACGGAAAGTGGTTTGTTGAGATTGGCTCAAATTATTAATGGACGCCGGGGGTTGAAGTTCTTCAAGTCCTTCCCCCGCCTCATCCCGATATCCAAGAAAAGGAATGCGTACGGCACGGTTAAACTTAAAGAAACATACGTGCCCCTGGATATCGAGAACCAGGCCACTTTTCACAATAAAGTCCGCACCCACAATACAGTCTACGCTCAGATTCGGAACCACAAGAAACTCCCAAACCTACGAAAAATAATTTATTTTAAATTTAAAGGCCACCAATTTGGAGGTCGGCAAAACCTCCCTCGAGGCCGTCCAGCACACCACCGACGAAAGAGTACTTGACCGAATCAATGACTCCCTGACCAACTACTGGTAAACTCGGGAGGATATAAGACACCGTGCCGATCCGGAGTCCACCAGGGCCCTAATACGGCCCTTCCCAACCTCCAGCTCTAAATATGGACACACGGAGAGACCCGGACGAATCGGCTTAGGATCGGACTCCCCGGATGGGTGTCCAGTTTCAACGGCACATAACGGGACCTGGGATGCGCCAACGCTACCACACGTGGGGAGGGACCGGCGTCCCCTCAATCCCCCCCCCACGCAGGCCGTTTTTTAAAGGACGGTTCTCCCGCGAGACCTCTGACCGCTTGAGAGGTCAATTCCGGGCCAAGTGCCCCATCTTACCACAAGAATAACAGCGGAATTCTTTCCTCTCAGAGTTGCTACCACGTTGCTCTTTGAAAGGGCTGCCACCACGTTGCTCCCGGGTAGGCCGCTGCTGACCAGATGAGGAACAGGGGACAGGGAAATCGGAACGGCCGGAGCGAGCCTCATCGTTCATCTGGATGGTGCGGGCGAAGACACAAGCTCTGCTAAGATCTGCGAAGCTACGCGGTCTCTCCAAAAACACCAACCTTGACCTCTCCTGCGGATTGAGGCCCTCCAAAATAACCCGCACCACCTCAGCCTCCGACACGTCCACCCGCAGCACACGGACAGCACTTTTGATGGAGTCAATAAACACGTTTAACTTTTCCCCGTGCCCCTGAACTCTGTAAAATAATCGTTGCCGCATCCGGTCACGCAGCCTCCCGGGCATAAACAGTTCCAAAACATCTCTGTGGAACGCCTCGAAATCCCCGCCCGCGCCCAGATGCTAGACCACACGATCCAGCAGGGGCGCCCGACAATACGGGTAAATCATGTTTAACAATGAAAGACCAGTCACCCCAGGGAAATCAAAAATGCCGAAAACCCCTTCAAAGAATTTCACAAGCTGGTCAAGGTCCAAACCGTCGACCACTGGAAGCCGACGGAGGAGGTCATAAATGGGGTTCGGCAATGATTCATACTTTACGCTGGCCAGGGCTGCACCAAACCCTCGAGGGACTTCCACATGATCCCCCTGAAATCCCTGGGGGCGACTGCCCACCGAAATAGAAGGGCGTTCCTCCACCAGAGCACTACAGGCCTCCCCCAGGAGATCCACCCGCTCAGTGGCCACGGTCTGGCGCGCGAGCATCTCCCTAGGGTTACCAGGACTTTCTGGAGCCTCCCCAGGCAGGCCAATTTTTGACTGCAGGGCCGACGCAGTTCGCCTACCCTCCTCCTCCAGATCGTCCTGCAACAGCAAATTACTGAGCCGAGCGGACAAGTGGTGCATCCTTTGGGTCACCCGCTGCCAAACACGGGTGGAACTCCCCATATATTCCGAGTCCTCCATCAAGGTGGAGAACTCGGTCCACTTGTCCGCACACAAGGCCAGCTCCTCCTCCAAATCCTCAATTTCGACTCTCCGGGGGGGGGGCGTCCCCCACCAGCAGCTCCCGCAGTTGTCGCCTCAAGGACGCCACATCCCTCTGGGGAACCCCACCCCGCAAACGTATCTCGAACTGGAGCTCGTCTTTCGTAAAATATTCGGGCACCAGACCGCGGCCTTCACGCCGACCCCTACTCTGCCCCGCCTCTGTCATGGTTTCAACAACAAGAATCTGAATACACAAGTGATTACAATCAAGGTGCGTCAGGGTCCCCGACCCGACACCGGACCAACAACCAAGACCAAGATGAAGTGTCAAAAGACAACAAAAACAAAGACAAAACAAGAACGCAAACAACAAATAAACACTTAACAACGCCCCCAAAGACACACTCAGGAATCACCAAGCTGTGCACCCCCCCCCACCAGGAGTCCCGGCCCGGCAACCGCACCTAAAGACCAAGATTTACAACAATATTAAACACATTACAACTGACAGAACATGTCCAACTAAGATATAGAGGTCACCTCATCCATTTCCAAATTTCGATTCAGAGGTGGCCAGGACTACGTCCAACCACGCTCTGCTACCATTTGTGAGCCGCTCATCACCAAAGACATCACAACACAATTTTCAACTCTCCAAATCTGACACATTTTTTAAGTTTGACAACCTAAAAAAAAATATAAAAATCTACAACTCACCTTGATGACCGGCTCACTTGTTCACCTGAACTAGGAGAGGCCTCCTAGTGGAAGAATATCCACATGCTGGGTAACCATTAGGTAATAGGACGAATGAGGTAACCTCAATTTTAAAATTCCGAAAATAACAAATTTATTGATTCTATTAGAAATATATAAATCATGTAAAATATTTATGTGACATGATTAGGAATATAAATATGTAAAATATTTAAAATATATGACATGGTATTCAGAATTTAAATTTCAAAATATTCAAAATTTAATATTTAAAAAGTATTTCATTAAAAATATATAAAATATGTAAAATCTCTAAAATCTATTACATGGTATACAAAATCACCATTGACATGCAACAAGCCTCGACAGTACCTTTTTACCTTCCCCAAATTGAATTTCCTTATTTGGAAATAATTATATTAACATTAATAAGTACAAAGAGTAAATCCAGAGGTTTTCGAAATATAACATTTAATAACAATAAGACTTTTGTTTTTTTTTCTTCTCAGTCCCCCTCTGGTTGTACTATAAACACTTTCAATAATATAAACAATTTTATAAACCATTTAACAAGCAATTCTATCCTACAACAATTATTACAGCCACAACAATTTAAAAAATTATATTACATAACAACATGCGCCCTCTGAAATCCAAATCAAAAGCTAGAAAGGAGAATCATATAATTAGGAATATATATAGTAAACATAAGATAGGTGATTATATACTCTGTGTGGAATTCACAAGTGCGTGTGCGCTCACTTTTCCTTAAACTTGCATAAACTGGTGTAGCACCATGGCATACTGATTTCAGAGTGCAGCATTATTAAAAAAAACTATCAAATAATCAGGTATATATCTCTCAAAAGGTAAAAATGTTTTGTGCATAAAATTATGAGCATATACATATACAAAAGAATTTTCACAGTGACTGTACATTGATAGAGAATTAAAATAAATATTAGTATATACATCTACAAAAGAATTTTAACAGTGACTGTAAGTGGATAGACAATTAAAATAACTATGAGCCTATAAATATACAAAAGAATTTTAACAGTGACTGTACGTTGATAGAGAATCACAATAAAATAAAAAAAATCCCAAAGTGGAAATTTCATCTTGTACAACAGTTCAGTCATTTTTATTAATAGGCGGAATACTTCTGAATTACAGTTCTAGTACAGGGCAATGTATTATTACAATTGTAGTAGGTGATCTGCAACTCTTTTCATAATCAGATTTATACGTTCCAATAAAAGGCAGCCACAATATAAGTTCAACACAGATTATAGGAAAAAATGTATACTGGACATTACATGCTTTGACAATTCAAACACAAGACATTTATATGAACACACTGAATCATACAAAGAGAGGTTAAGGAACTCGGCTGAATTTTGCTTCACTAGGCCCATGATCACACTGGCCAATTCCTAACACATTTTCTTAAGTTTTTTCTTTTTTTTTGTTTTTTTTTTGTTTTTTTTTTCTTTTTGTAGGTAAAAAAAGTTTTTGCACATAAGATACACAGTCACCGCAAACAGCAAGAGAAGCTGCTCATCATTTGAAAGAAATATCGGAAGCTAGTCAAGTTCAACAGACTTTTCTTTAAAAAAAACTTGCGTTCAAGAATTGGCAATGACTGCAGAAACCTGCATATTAGATTCCCGGTATACAGTGAAGTAAAAAAAATCCAGAATTAAGCAACTGTTGTTCCTTTTTTTTCTTGGTTTGTTAAGAACTAGCCAGGCCCCACTCGACCCTAAAAACAAGCAGCGCGAAAGCGCATCCCAGGCAAAATTTAATAATTTTCACTTTGCATACCTGTTCAAATGCGCAACAGCACTTGCTGTCCAAGTTCCTTACTACTTACACACAACATCTTGATCTCTTCTCGCGGTCACAGTTGCCAGGACGAGAGCCCCTAGGCACACTTTTCACTTAGCCTGCCATAATTAATTTACAGAACCCCGGCATATAAAAAAAAACTACAAAATTTTTCCAGCTCTCTAACATATAAGACCGCACGTGGCGTGAACAGCTGACCAGGAACCCCCAGCTGGTATATCTGCTCACAGCTGGTATCCTACCACCACGCGAGTCAAAAACTTCTCTCTACACAACGACAAAACAGCTGGCTACCCACCACTTGAGTCAAACCAGCTACTAACTACTATTCCACGACAAACACCACGCCAAGCAGCGGGAACGAAAGGTACAGTTGTCTTACGTCTCACATAGATAGCGTCAGTGCCCAAATTCGTAGCGAGAGCAACAACAAGTTCCTAAGTTACCGTAACGTCTCACAGGTGGCGAGAGTGTCCACGATAGCGTGAACTACACAGACGAATGAGTCTATAGCCCAGATTCGATATACAAACATTCGGAAGTCGCCGTAACGACTAGTTACGGCACAGTTAATACTAAAAAAATTAAGAGATGAAATGAGATGTTTAAATAAAAGAATAATAGGAAGTGGTTATTTAAATTCTGATAGGAATCAGGAAAATATTTTTAATTTGGAATAAGAAATAATGAGAAGATGTTTATGTAAAATGTTTGAATTAAAATATTTCATGTTAGATTAAGGATTTCTGTTAACCTATAATGTGTGTTAGAAGTAAAGAAAAGCCAATACTTCGTAAAAAGGCTAACCAGTACAACTAAAAGGAAATCATATCAGTTCAGGATCTGGAAAAGTGTAAAGCCATTAGTTAATATTTTTAATTTAATTGTTTCAGAATCTAGTGATACTGTGGTGGCGACCATGTGCTGACCAGCGTGTCAGGGCCGGGGCGTCTAGTGTCTGCCTGGCTTTGCAGTGTTGGGATCTTAGCAAGAAGTCCAGTAAAGTCATGCAGGTGCGGCCACAACCACTAGATCAGGGGGATAAGTTACCCATGATTAATCAAATTTAAGGAGGGTCATGGCGCCATATCCGGACTGATCCTTTTAGGTTATGTCAATGAGAGTTTTGATGCTTCGGCATAAAACCTCTCATTGAGAGGGTATTGTGACGGTACATACAGGGTCACAGGTATTAACGGGGTTCAGAGTTTTAATCAGATCAAAATTAGGAATAAAATCATTTTATTTTGTAATCCATGTGAAACCATGTCAAATGAAGCTGTAAAGAATTTGGGTGTGCCTTGTAAACAAGTGAATCAAAAGTTATTTTTAGCTGTGTCTAGCCAGAGTGGCGCCGATCTAACCCAATAAAGGGACCTCAACATCGCAATTATCGATTGATGTCACAACCATAATGACGTCAAATCAACATTTTATATCTCTGGAACATAAGAAAAAACAGTTCTAAACCGTCCAGAGGCATACAATATGACGAAGCCAACGTGGAAGGAGGATAAAGTGACCCACAAATATATTGGCCGCACGGAGACCAAATTCATTCTGTTTTGATCGATACCTACAACCGGCCGGGTGCACGTAACCAACGTTCGTCAGTCGCCATCTTTCTGTTCCGCTCAACACTTAAAACCGGCCGGTTGCATATAATTCAAGTCCGCAGACAAATCGGATTTGGAACCTTAAACCAGTAAAAATGTAATTCAACTACAATAAAATCAGTATCAAGTGTAGACAGCAAGTGATGAGTAAATTAAACAGTTTTAAAACTGTTTCGGAAATGTGTTCGTAAAATTTATGGCAGAAATTAGTGGAACTAGCAATGGCGTCGCACAATGGATATCTCGTCAAGATAAGTACAAAGACCTAGGCAAACTACAAAACAAAACAAATAAAGATATCTTAAAGTAATAGGGGGGGTTTTAAAGAATGAAAGCGAACGTGAATATGAAGTACTAGTGAGCCTTATTAAAAATAAGTAAATGTTTCTATCTATTATTCATTATGTATGCTCATTAATGTGGTCTGTGAATCACCAGAGATATGGGGCAGACCCCGTTAATGTTTTAATTGCAAATACAATAATAAATTCAATTTACAAACACCACGTGTTAGTGTAAATTATTCAAACGCTACCTCAGTCTGTTTGCGTCATTTAATTCCTATCCTAACGAACTCTAAGGGTTTCTGGATACAGGTAAGAGTTGGAATGTCAAAGGTAGGTGGTATTTTGAGAGGGAAGTTTGAAGGGTTAAATAATCAAAAGTTTGTAAAGTCACAAATGGTGCCGTGACCAGGATTTTTGTTTGTAAAAAAAGTTTGTAACTTAACAAATGGTGCTGTGACCAGGATTATTGTTTGCAAAAGTTTGTAACTTAACAAATGGTGCCATGACCAGGATTATTGTTTGCAAAAGTTTGTAACTTAACAAATGGTGCCGTGACCAGGATTATTGTTTGTAAAAGTAATTAGTTTGTAACTTAACATTCAGAAATGATATAGATGGATGACAGTGACTGAGCAGGTCAAGAGCAGCTAGATGCGTCTGTTCTACAAATATAGAAGAAGAAGAAGAATATTTATATTTCAATAGGTTACATTACCGGAACTTGTATTGTTTATATTTTATTTCATAGGCCTATCTCAGAACTTAGAGAATTGTGTGATACTCTTGAGAAACAAAATTCTAAAAGATAGTCCTACACATCTTTCAGTCTCTACTATTTTTATGACCTTAATGGTTCTAAAGGATGTCATTACCATAAGTGTGAATGTCCACCGCACATGGGTGGCTTTATCAAAGGGCCAAATTGTAGATTATGCATGCTAGAGAAGCCAAACTGATACCAGCAAATACTGTAAAATAAATTAAAGGAATTAAGACCGATTAGGCGCAAGTAGGTTATGTGATATTAATGTTTAAGAAGAGTTGTTAATTTGCTCAATGTCTCTATATCAGGCTTTGTTTTCATTTTTCAAGAAAGCATACAGCTAAACAAATAATTAGACATGAAACGGGTGTCTGAATGTTGCAGTGTCAAAATATCTCATTGCATATCCATAGCTTTGATGCATTGTTTTCGTCCAATCATTTTGTGTTCAGAAGAGCTGCATTGTTGGTGTGTCACATGGTTTTGTGTCATGGTTGGTCACCTCACACCCCACTCCCTGCCCTGCCACCACTATGATCTACGTAAACCATTTCGTGTCTTACTATTTCATCTGTACAAGTATTGTTTTGTGATCTGAGTTATAGGTGAAATTTTTTTAACTGTGAAGCACCTACCTAATAAGAAATTATTATTTTTGTTTTATATTAGTTGAATATTCAATGTAAAGCACAATTTTACGGAAATTCTGATGTTAACTACTTGCTCGGTCACTGTCAGTAGAGATCGACAACACAGAATGTCTAAGTGTCATTCCGGTTGACTACATAGCCACACTGCAACAGGCTGTTCACACATGTGCAGTAACTCTGGCTACCAAATTACATCAAAGCCATCCGGCTGTTTTCGGGATATTCAAAATGGCTGAAAACTTTACTATAAATAAACTTCAGCAACCATCAGATTTCCAACTACATAGATTAGGCAGCTGCCTTGTGCCCTACCGCTGGGGGTGACACTGGATTTGGGGGGAGGTGAAAAATGAAATTATTTAATACAGGAAATTAATAAGCATACAAAAACATTTCATGATGTTATCATAAATTAATTTAAATTGATCATGATCATTTCACAGAAGTGTATTTTAAAATATAATATAAAGTCTAATATAAACCTACATAAAAATCTAATATAAAGTGTATGTTATAATAAATCCTTGTCTAACATTTTTTACTAAAATAAAATATGAAAACACAGCCTCAAGCAGACGAGTGATACAGAACTGTTGAAAGTGTATTAAAATGTGGTAATAAATTTTCTGTTTAAAAAGTGAGGCCCCCTGAGAATAAACTGTCTAGGATGGCAAAATGTCCAAATCCGTCAGTGACAGTTATGTACAATAGCCTACAGCTTTGTGAAAACTCTATGTTATGATACCTCTAACCTTAGAACTAGCTGATCACAATCTGCAAAGTTGTAGGTTAAGTTGGATTTAAAATAAATTATGAAGTAGAGGAAATTAAAAAATGCCCTTAATGCCAATAACTGAAAATAAAATAATTCAGATTATTTCAAGAAAACATAAGTTAGAAAAATATAGAACACTAGAACACAGTTTTTTCAATAGAACACTTTAAGCTGCTTTTCAAAATGGTCAGTATTATTATGATCAGTTTTAACCTCCAAACTATCAATAAATGATGATATGTTGAAAACTATTCAGGTCCTGTTATGCAGTCGAAACAGACTGCAGGAAATCAACAGTTTTATTTAAGAAGTGCCTCACACTGGCCTAAGTTTTCCCCTAAAAATCCTAGGGATAATTTAGGGGAATTTTTGAAAACCTCGAAAACAAATCCAGTTCCTTGGTTGCCTTTAGTTCAACATATTGAACAATTTTTAAAAACTGTCGAGTAAAAAGAGGTCAGGCTCAAAAGAATGTGTTTACTTATCTTGTTCAGTACAGCTTACTAATCTGTATTCATTGATTTCAGTTTTTATCTTTTACATTAAGAAATTTAATTCACATTAATAGGCCACTATCTGTGAGGCAAGAACCAGACTCACATATAGGGGTGTGTGAAGGAAACCTAAATATAATAATCTTCCAAGCAGACCTTACTCTATTTTATCAATCGTTGTAGGGCCTAGGCCTATTTATTGTAGGCCTATACTATACGTATAGTATTTGGATGATATAAATTAGTATGATGAAATAAACATAATCATCATCATTATTATTATTCATCTTGCTATTATTAGACTTGGGAGAACACACGAAGGCGAGGTGTGCTAGCACTTAGAACTATTATTAATGATTAATTTTTATTATTATGAATACAATACACATTAAATTTTTCAACTTTTGATTGATTTTTCGTTATAATTGTAACCACTAAGCCAAAATGACATATAATTTAGACTAGCTTTTAAGTTTGTGTATGTTCTCATAAGCTATCTGTAGGTCTATATCTAATACTGTACATAAGTATAAGTCCTATAACACATATTAATACATACAGATTTTTACAAACATAGCTTACAAACATTTTGAAGGCAGCAAAAAATTTGCAAAGGGTGATAAAATATTAATTTTATCAAATTGTTAAATACCGGTGCCAAGTTTATATTTTGAATAAACTTCCTCATAACTTGACATTTCTTGTAGAGTTTTACAGTTTTTTCAAAGTTTTACTTTCATTTTTGACCCATTGTGCCTCTAAAATTAAACATTTTAAAGTAAACATTAGTCCCCTTACATTCAGATTTGGGTTAAAATTACTTTTAGTCTGATACTCAGTAATTGGATTTTTACAATTTTTACACACTTTTGATTCACTTTTTGAGCCATGGTATCCAAAAATTTTGAAATTTCCAAAACCAAACACTATATTTAAATTTTGGTTAAACTTCTCTTAAAATTGATACGTCACTGGAATTTTGCACGTTTTCACCATTTTGCCCCCTCACATGTTTGCCAACTATTGAGAGATCGATTTCAAAACAAAAAGGGTGTGTGGTGTAAAAGTATTGGTTGATGCATTCAAAAGTTTTTATGAGACACCCAAATAGACAGAAGATAAACAGATAGACAGTCAGTCAGTCAAACACCACACAGCCAATTTAAAACTGAGGAACATGCCTCGCTTGCTCAATTAAGGCCTATTGTTATCAAATCATCATCATCGTTGTCCTGACACTTTCTGGGCAGGTAGCACACACAGTTAGTAAAGTAAAACGATCAAGTATGAAAATTAATAAAAATATTAATACATAATTATATTTTGTTTCTGTTTCTAAATTTTCAGGCAAGAGAGTTTGTGCTGGCGAGACAATTGCAAGGAACACTATATTCTTGTTTGTGACAACATTCTTTGAGAAATATACAGTGAGCCTGCCAAAAGGAGACACTGCCTGACACCGAAGCTATGACTGGCTTATCAAATGTGCCCAAACCATTTAGATTACACATTAAAACCAGATACTGATTCAACATCATACTGTTCTATACAATAGGATATTATTATATATATAAACTTTCACAATATGAACTTACTTTCTTTATCACTTAACGTTTCGAGGTGATGTGCCTCTTCCTCGAAACGTTAAGTGATAAAGAAAGTAAGTTCATATTGTGAAAGTTTATATATATAATAATATTTTATAAAGTGAACGAAGAGGATGGATCAACAAGATAATTACAATAGGATAGTGTCGTTTGTTATTTTAATCCAATATGTATCTCATTCTATTACACTTTCTTCACTCATACATGTGTTTGTATTTATTAACTTAATTTCCCTTTGTTGTTCATTATACCTTTAAGAAGCAGGTTATGTTGTAGGCCTACATTATGGTTCATTTGGTGTATCGAATTATGAAGTATGAGGTTTGATCAAAACATTCATACGATTTTGGTTATTTAAATATTATGTTTTTGTTCTTCCAGGCTTATTTACGTTGTCTCCTTCAAAGTAATCTCTATCAGATAAAATATGGTTATACCAGCATTTTTCTCAGTTTTCAAAACATTTCTAGCCTTACAGTTAGAGGTATAGTCTTGAGCTCGCTTAGTCAGTTTTGTTTTATGTCTTCAGTGGTCGCAAAACGTCCTTTCATAATTGGTTTTAGTATTGTGAAGAGGAAAGGTCTCACGGCGCCACATCTGTTGAATACAGCTGTTGGGGTTGTTATTTTTGGTCATTTGTTCAGAAGCAATGGTGTGTGTGCTGGTGTACTATAGTGTCGTAACTTCTGTATGTTAATTATAAAGGACAATGAAGCCTACGTGTTACGGATTTTAGTTGAGTGGACAATTTGGGGGGGGGGTTGAACCCGAAAATCCCTCTCTGCCTATGCCCATGTATTCATGAACATGAGTACGTTTCCATAGAAATTGATAATTAGAATAAAGATACTTTCAAGTCCGTTACGAAAGTGCAATAAATAATCGGCTGTTTCTGATAACGCCAGGGGTTCTATAGTGAAGTGTGTTAGCCTCAGCTTTAAAATACTTCTTGTATAACCTACAGAGGACCTACCAACTTATGACAACGTGATCACTACAACGTATGCGGACGATACTGCATGCAGACGATGCTTTCCCATTAGAAGCATCTATAGAATTAGAAAATAATTTAAATAAAACTGAAAAGTGAGGCAAAAAAATGGAGACAAAAACTAATCGTAATGAAATAAACATACAGTGCATTTACCAAATGTCAGACTCTAATTCCAACAGTACACATCTAAATGATAAACTTATTCCTAAAATTGATTTGAGGCTTCATTTCGATAAATTTCGGACATGGCACTCACACATACGTAGGCCTACGGTGGAAGAGGAAATTTCTTGACACCAAGTTCCGCAAACACCACTGGCTTCTCTCGGTAAAAATTCGTAATTACCAGTAGGAAAAAAGTTGTTGGCTTATTCAGACTAATGTGGACACACGTAGGCCTATAGGCCTACTTTGTGATGGGACAAATCAGAGGAACAAATCTTTTAATAAATGTAATAAGTTTTACACCCAGTGTTCAACCTTTGGGGAACCTCTTTTAACCAAAATGCGTAAATTTTATTGTGAAACCCCGTTAGTGTCTGGCGCCGGTACGACGAGAAGAGTTGAGAAACCGCTATCCAGATGTCTGTGAATCACGAAAAAACACTTAATTGTCATATGCTAATTTAATCTGGCGGCAAGAAATTGCAGAATTCGCTGGCCCAGCCTCCAGAACATTTTAAACCAGCGAATCAGAGAAGGCGTTATAAAACTCGCCAACTCCTGACGCTTTGTGTGTATGCAACCCGCGGGAAATAACTGATGAAATAACCCTCAGTCGACACTCAGCTTCCTGACCGTGCGGTCGTATAACCAAGTGCTTGCGAGCAAGTTACGTCGGCCGACAAAATTTTAATCTAAATGAAATAAACTAGTAATGTGATATACAGCCGGGGAACATTTAACGCTAACAACAAAATTTAAACATTTTTTTAAAATGTATTTCGGAGTTTATGGTGATAGCAGTGACTTAACCGTGATGGTGAAATAACTGGACAACGTCTACAGTCAGGATGAGTACAAAACTAACCTATGTCTAATATTAAATTCACTAATATTATTTTAATCCAGTCACGGAAATAATAAAAATCACAAGATAACAGAGCTCTTAATTAACACTGGGGGTAGTAAAAAATTGTAACGTGTGAGAGAGAGAGAATGAATGCAAAGTACTGGTTGCTGAATATAACGTTATTTTCAAGTAATCTTTTATAGTAGTTAGCATGTATTGATTACATGTTTTTTTTTTTGTTTTTTTTTTTTTTTGAAAATTGGTGTGAAGAGTAAAAGATAAAGTGAAAGATTTTTTTTTTTTTTAATAAAAGAAAAGTATTTGTTTTAGCATAAAATGTGTTAAGTAGTTTATTTCGCCATTCAAACCCAAATAATCAACTCTGTAACAGTTTCGTCTATAGAACCCTGAGGAGAATCGTAGGTAAGTAGAAAAGTAGATTTTGATATTTGTCTTTACTATATTGAGAGAAATTTAATAGTTACAACTTATACAGCTTTGGAAAACAGCATCATGTTTTAACATTTGAGAAGTTATAGTCAAAGGTCCTATGTACCACAACATATACCCCGTGGGTTGTCACGAAGAAAAGTCATTTTTCGAAAAGTGTCTGTGTGTCTATGTGTAGATTTTTTCTATGGCGAACGATAACTGCCGCAAATTCAAACAGAATCAAATAATGTTTTACATACACCCCTGAATTGTAGAGGACTCAAAGCATATTGATTTTGGTGAAGATCAGTTAAGGGGAAGGGGTAGTTTACCGGCAACGTTTTATGTTTTAACAAGGGTAAAGTACTTAATTTTGATAAATAAAGTATCTTGGAAAGAAGGTCATAATAATCCACTGTAGAAATGCAGATAAAATATCTATAAATGAAAACACTAGTTGAAGGGGTGGGGGTAATTTTCTATTACTCTTTCAAAATATAGTAAAATATATCCTCATTACTAAATTCAGTCTTTATATTCATCAGCGCATTACTATTCTTTTTCCTTACTTTTAATATTTCTAATTCTTCATACAATTTGCGTTTACTTATGTTATTCTCTAACCTTACTATTTCGACGTTCTCTGTTGGGTCTAAAAACCTATGCCCTGTTTCATTAAAATGTCTCGTGTAGAGCGAATTCGTAGTTCTGTCTCCTTCCCCTCTCGCATGCTCTTTCAATCTAATTTCGAACTTACGTCCTGTTTCACCCAGATAAACGTTATCACACTAAATACAACAATTTTACTAACGACTCGGAACACAAAGTTTTTTATGAGTAAAAACATAAAGTTTTACCTTACAACCTGAACCGGTTTTCACTTTTAAAAAGCTTCTTCTTCGGAACTTTGTGTTCCGAGTCGTTAGTAAAATAGTTGTATTTAGTTAAGTAATGGACGGGTCATGGACAACGAAATCCAAGAGCTTATCACACTGTTTACAGTTGTAATACAACAAAATAATTAAGTGTGTAAGTGTAGTAATGTTCACTTTATGGAAACGTCAATTTGGTAACGTTCCTGGTCTTCGTGGTTACAAAATAAAATCTGTTTGAATGTTATCACAATTTGAAATAAAAAAAAATTTTTAAATTTATTTCAAATAAAAAATTTTCTGAAAAAATGTTTTCTGAGTATTTAAGTTCTTAAAATTTAGGAACAAATCGAGTTTATTGGTTGTAATTAAAATTATGATGGTATTGTGTTTATTTTGGTAATAGTGTCACTTTCAGTAAATTTGTTTAAAAGACAATCTGGTTAACTCCAAGTTTAGGCGAAAAAGGGCTCTCTTCTTCTTCTTCTTGAAACGTTGTCGTTTCGTATATACCGCCTTTCGGTTAGTTGGGTTTCTTGATTAATTTACCTGTTAAGCCTTTTTGTAATAAAAATCAACTCCAAATTACCAAAACAGAACGTTTATTAATAAAAATGATGAATTTGTTCGATTAAAATCGATGTTACAATGTAGTATCGACTCACTCAGGGCCGGTCGATATAAAAAGTTTACATTAGTATTATAAAAATATGGTTCTTTAAACGGTTATTTAAGATATAGCCAGAGAAGGTTATGGGCCGGAAAGTATAACACTTACAATTATAAAATGCCTTAATATTAAACAATACAATGATAATTAAAAATAATAAAAGTTTATATATGATTTTTATTCAAACCAATTGCTGCCAAATGTCGTTTTTCCACAACAGTGAGAATGGATCAAAATGGCCGACTGACGCATGCGCGATGAAGCCTCTAACATTGACGAAGTACTTGTTGAAATAAAGATGTCCTTTCTTCGTGTAAATGGTCTCAGCAATTGTATATGATCGTCCTGGATATATTTAAATGTCACTGGTGAATGATGGAATAGTTCACTTGGTGTAAAATGTTGTTATTGGGTATATCTCATTGTCTATGTGTGTCGGTTTCAACCTCGAATTTTCAGTTTGTATATGGTGCGATATTAGTGTTATTTCATTTAATTAGTTATATGTGGTTCAGTTTATTGGTGTTACACTGTTCATAGGTTAACTTCACCAAATAGTTCAAAATAATTTTATACAAAATTTCACGGAACTCGGTTTATAACGTAACCGCCATTAAAGGTTATTTCTAGCAAATATTCACATTAAGTGCACTCGTCAACGTATAATAATGAACTGTTCTGATTTCCTTCGTCTCCTGAAAATCTTAGCCTATTTAATATATCTTATACATTGTTTCAAATTATCTTAGCTTCCGATACATTTTATTTTGATACATTATGCTCAGAAAATAATTTCGTTATTAGTTAACTGTATGAAATATTAAATACATATTCGGTTTCATTATTCTATTCTGCTTATTTTGCTAGTAATTAATTTAGTGTTACAAAGTTTCATTAGAAAATTATATTTCTTACATTTTTGGGAGGTAGGCCTAAAAGTATACTTCCTGTTGTCTAAGCAAATAATAGCCATTTTTCCTAATATAATTATTATTCTATTAAATCTGAAATTGATATAATTGTCTATTCTTACTTAATTTATTGCAATTTAGTTTATTAATGATGGTTTTTAAATACAATTCATTTGTCTATGACTCCTCCTGTGATAATGTCAGTTAGTCTATTCCATTTTTAATGGTAATTTTATTAGATAAATAAATAATTTTACTTATATAATGACCATATCTTTAGAAAGCCTTATTTACATGGTATACTATATGTTGAGTTTATTTTGCATAAATATTGTCAGTTTAACTGGCTTATAAGACTAGATTTATTAATTATTCTGCAGTTTAAATTCGTTATATGGCCTAGATTTGATGTGTTGCTATTTGCAAAATTTTTACCAATGTAGTTATTTTATATCCTTCTCTGACTTCTTATCCTTATATACTTTATTAACAATTAGTTCTTTGACTGGTATAACAGTGATTATTGATTGTACAATTAAAATATAACACCTATCTCTATCAAAACTGGTACCTTGAATAATACCTTTTATGTGTATTGATTACCTAGTAACATAATTAAAAATATTTTATAACATTGGGAATGATATCTACTTTTAGATAGGGTATTCCAAATTTAAATTGACAACAAAATAATAGCTTATAACAATAATATCTCTTACTACTAATTCTTATTTGTCTAATTATTATATGGAACAGGAACATAATATCTTGGTTCCATATAATGGTTAACACTTCTTAAAACTAATTATTAACAGTCTGCTCTGTATTTCCCCATTTTACAGGATTTATTCCCCCTCTTTAAGTATAACACTGGCTATCTGTTTCTTATTTCATTCTATGGAATGTTCATATAGCTTCAGTAGCCTTTCATTAGTAATATTACTATTTCATATCAAAATAGATACTGTTCACAAAACACTTAAAGTTTATTACTTTGTATGGCAACTCATGCACCTTTTTAAAGTTTATCAGTTATAATTCGATAACTTACACTTGTCCATGGTGATTTATTAATATTATTACTAGTCCTTTTCTAGCTTTATAACATGAAATATTCGACCATGGGGGGACTGTGAAGATTTGTTCATACAAACTAAACAATAACTTTTTGGATGCACTGTTATTTAATACTATTAACACTTTTGGTTTTTGTCAGTTTTACATTGTGATATGGTTTTTTGGGGTGTTATACTTTCTCTTTGGACATTCATTTATTTTTGGGGTTTTTGGGTTCTCTCCCTATGGGGTTTCTATTTTATATGGGTCGTCTCACTTCCTTCTTCTTTCTTCAGTATTTTTGGTCATTCTTCCTTCTTCTTTCTTCAGTATTTTTGGTCATTCTTCCTTCTTCTTTCTTCAGTATTTTTGGTCATTCTTCCTTCTTCTTTCTTCAATATTTTTGTTCATTCTTCTTTCTTCTTTCTTCAGTATTTTTGTTCATTCTTCTTTCTTCTTTCTTCAGTATTCTTGTTCATTTTATATTTCTTCTTCCTTCTTTCTTCTTTCTTCAGTACCATTTCGCTGCGTATGCTTTTGTTTCTTCTGGTCTGGTTTCTTTGTCGGGGTATCTTAATTGCCTGCTTCTATCTTACCTGGGTAATTTTGTTATTCACATTTTTAGTTTTCTGGGTTTTTAAATTTGTAGTATATATATTATTTGCAGATTTTTTCTTTATTTTAATCTTTCTTGTGAGTATATTAATTAATAGTGCCTTTTAATTGATTCTCATCTGGATATTCCATATATTAGAGCTTTATTAATGATAATTGAGTAATTTATTTATGTGGATTATCTGTCATGCTACACAATTCAACTTATAAACACCGCTTTTCTGTAATTCAGGCGTTATTTCAGTACTTCTATTCTTTATATAATCAAAAACTGTCTTTGTCTTTTTCACCGCTACATCTATATTGTGTTTTTCAAAGCACTTGATTATGTTCCTCGTTTGAAATCCCAGATACGCTATTGACCCTATGTATTTCTTTTCTTTCTTCTCTTCTTGTCTACTATTTCCTTCTATTCTTTTTACAATTTTCTCTACTATCCCTGGTTTATAATTATTATTTTTCGCTATTTCTTCTATTCTTTTTAACTCTTCTTTTTTACATGAATCATCTTCTAAATATTTTATTGCCCTATAACAAAATGACTTTAGGGCCGCTATCTTGGACTTACGGGAGGTATGATTCCTGAGGTATAATTAAGTGTGTATACGTTTCTTATCTAAATACATCAAATTTAAAAACACCACACTCTATCTTTATATTTAGATCTAGGTAATTTATTTGTACTCCA
This sequence comes from Magicicada septendecula, assembly GCA_034769895.1. Lineage (NCBI taxonomy): Eukaryota > Metazoa > Arthropoda > Insecta > Hemiptera > Cicadidae > Magicicada > Magicicada septendecula. Next base: position 157,462,032 of record CM068372.1, read on the forward strand.
CCTATTTCTTCTTTGAACTTAATTTTATTTTCAATTTGATTAATTTTATTCGTTAGTTCTAAAAATTCTTTATTTGTTCCCTCCCACACCACCAAAATATTGTCTACATACCTTATCCATTCCTTTATTTTATCCTTATATTTTGATTCCATTAGGACACGCATCTCAAAACAATTCATATATATTTCCGCCATTACTGGTGACAACGGACAACCCATTGGTAGCCCCTCCTTTTGAATGTAATACTTATTGTTAAACCTAAAGTAGTTCTGGTTTACGCACACTGTCAGAACTTTTATTAAGTCACTTTTATACTGACACTGTCCTAAATTGTTATTTTTAATAATTTCTAAAGCATGTTCAACCGATATATTCGTAAACATATCTGACACGTCAGTATTCTCAATATTCGAATTGAATAAGGGAAGCTTAGTGTTTAAATATTTAAAAACTAAAGTAAAATTGAAGAAAACTCTTAGCAAAATATAGTTTAATAAACAGTGCGAGTATAGAAATATAATACCGAATTATGCAAAAATTAAGATAAATAATAATGGTGAAGTAGCGACAAAAGTGAAAAAATTTAGTGAAAAATTATGGATAAAATTAGAAATTAGGAACCTGTACGGAAAACTAAATACATTTAATAACGAATTATTTAAAATGCACTTGGAATTATATAAAATATTCTCATTAATAGAATTTGAAGAAATATTGTACGGGTTCGGTGAGAATTACGTAAATAAGAAATTAAAGAACTCGAACTACAAATTACTTGGTAAATTAGAGAAACTATCTAAAAAAGGAAATATAAGGGTAGGTAACAAAAGAGTAGTGAGGAAGGATTTGCCCAACGAGTGGTTAACCTTACAGAAGTTACATTCACAGAAGAGGAACAAAAATTATTAGATAAATGTTTAAAGTATGCACCACCTGTTGGCATAAATAGGGAAAAGGCATTAGTGGAGTGTGAAGTAATAGTAGAGAAAATAGGAATTGAGGATACTAAAAAACAAATGAGGTATGAGTTAAAAGAAATTGTTGAAAATATTTATAATAAAAGTAAAAATCGAAGAAATAAGGTGGAAGAACAGGTCACGAAGGATGTAAAGAAATTGAAAAAAAAATAATCTACTAGTTACTAAAGCAGACAAAGGAAATACTTCGGTTATAATGAAGAAAAATTGGTACATAAACAAGACAGAAGACTTTATAAAAGAAGGGCCATATCAAGGAATAAAATATGATTACACAAGCAAATACCAAGCTCAAATTAAAAAAGTGTTAAAAGAAATAACATTCGTAAGCGATAAGAAGAAGAAATTACTTATAGAATCAAACCCGGAAGCGCCAAGATTGAGGTGTCAACCAAAATTACATAAAGAAGGCATGCTGTTTAGCCAATAGTTTTGTTTACTAATTCGCGTAGTTATAAGATATCGAAAGAAGTGAGCAAGTTGCTTAGGAGGTTATACGAATTTGAGGTAACATATAGTGTAGAAAATAGTAGAAATGTAATAGAACGGTTGAAGTTAGTAAAAATAAGTGAAAATACGAAACTTATGTCGATAGACGTATCAGATATGTTTACGAATATATCGGTTGAACATGCTTTAGAAATTATTAAAAATAACAATTTAGGACAGTGTCAGTATAAAAGTGACTTAATAAAAGTTCTGACAGTCTGCGTAAACCAGAACTACTTTAAGTTTAACAATAAGTATTACATTCAAAAGGAGGGGCTACCAATGGGTTGTCCGTTGTCACCAGTAATGGCGGAAATATATATGAATTGTTTTGAGAGGCGTGTCCTAATGGAATAAAAATATAACGATAAAATAAAGGAATGGATAAGGTATGTAGACAATATTTTGGTGGTGTGGGAGGAAACAAATGAAGAATTCGCAAAACTAACGAATGAAATTAATCAAATTGAAAATAAAATTAAGTTCAAAGAGGAAAAGGTGGAGTACAAATAAATTACCTAGATCTAAATATAAAGATAGAGTATGGTGTTTTTAAATTTGATGTATTTAGAAAAGAAACGTATACACACTTAATTATACCTCAGGAATCATACCATCCCGTAAGTCACAAGATAGCGGCCCTAAAGTCATTTTGTTATAGGGCAATAAAATATTTAGAAGATGATTCATGTAAAAAAGAAGAGTTAAAAAGAATAGAAGAAATAGCGAAAAATAATAATTATAAACCAGGGATAGTAGAGAAAATTGTAAAAAGAATAGAAGGAAATAGTAGACAAGAAGAGAAGAAAGAAAAGAAATACATAGGGTCAATAGCGTATCTGGGATTTCAAACGAGGAACATAATCAAGTGCTTTGAAAAACACAATATAGATGTAGCGGTGAAACAGACAAAGACAGTTTTTGATTATATAAAGAATAGAAGTACTGAAATAACGCCTGAATTACAGAAAAGCGGTGTTTATACGTTGAACTGTAAACAGTGTGATAAGCTCTTGGATTTCGTTGTCCATGACGCGTCCATTACTTAACTAAATACAACTATTTTACTAACGACTCGGAACACAAAGTTCCGAAGAAGAAGCTTTTTAAAAGTGAAAACCGGTTCAGGTTGTAAGGTAAAACTTTATGTTTTTACTCATAAAAAACTTTGTGTTCCGAGTCGTTAGTAAAATTGTTGTATTTAGTGTGATAACGTTTATCTGGGTGAAACAGGACGTAAGTTCGAAATTAGATTGAAAGAGCATGCGAGAGGGGAAGGAGACAGAACTACGAATTCGCTCTACACGAGACATTTTAATGAAACAGGGCATAGGTTTTTAGACCCAACAGAGAACGTCGAAATAGTAAGGTTAGAGAATAACATAAGTAAACGCAAATTGTATGAAGAATTAGAAATATTAAAAGTGAGGAAAAAGAATAGTAATGCGCTGATGAATATAAAGACTGAATTTAGTAATGAGGATATATTTTACTATATTTTGAAAGAGTAATGTATACAAGGTGTAATACGGTTACAGGATATGTGTTCAGAAGGTAGAAAGCTGTAGGAGATTTCTAGAGGGTAATGTATGTGACGAGGTCAAGTTGACTAAGTAAGGGGCGGGGCTAACAAGGACTGGGCGGTAAGTAATGCCCCCTATTGGTTGAATGTAACCGGTTATGCGTGGGAGGGTTAGTATAAATATAAGGGAAGTAGGTATTTTAATTTTGTTGTAGGAAGAACTTCATAATGGTTGCTAAACCGAAAGGCCTCATTCGAGGGAAAATTGTACATAGCAGAGAAGCAACAAAATACAAAAAAAAACTAATTTATTGTCTAAACCATAGTTCTTTAACATTTTAACTTATAATGTGACAACATTTTTGCAATTTCTATACTGACATTGTCAACCTCTAAAATCCTGACCTTAATGCCTTATGTCATATTGAAAATTCTACACATAACTGGCACCAACTTGACCTACTTACTGTTAAACAAATTTATTGTAAAGTTTCAAAATTGGCTTTGTCGAGTTCAGATCTGACATCATCAAACAATTAGAAGCAATGACATTAACTGCTATGGCCTCAGAGATAGTCCTAGGACTGCTATACTTTGGTCATACAACTTGGTGATAAGCTTACACTGACAGCCAATAGAGCTGAAATTCTCTTCATGACTTACATTGTGCTATGAAAATGTGGTTTATTTTTCTGCAATAACAAGGACATCAGTCTTTGCCACTTTATTTTTAAAAGAGTCTACAGTTTAACTTGTATTTGCACTCTGTATGGTTGTCAAATGTTTTTGAGTGTCCAAATCATCCATATACTAGTGGGCGCCAAATGCAATACTAAACCTGGAGCTGCACACAGTACATACAACACCTCAATCACTACTATCAATCATTTTTTTAAATTGGAAATTGATCATAATTTAAGACTTAACTTGAGAAAAATTACATTTCTGTTTTTTTTTCTACTCACATCTTGTATATTTCCTACCATTAATTTCGAATATATTTACTCCAGACTACTGTTAAAGTATTAGCTTAGCATAATATGTAAAACATATGAATTGGCAATTCCTACCATGATAGTCAAACTCCCTCCGTATAATTTCTGTTATTCTTTAGCACTCAGCTTTTTATAAATGAGTATCATTACTGATTTATGTTCCAAATCAAATTTTAACCTCTCTTGTACCGTTAAATGACCTTTTCAACTGGATGGTTTATAAAAACAAATATGTGCAGTTTATTTTATATCTGTCAAGCCTATGTCACACTATGCTACTTGACTAGCCGCTACTCGTGTAAGCCTAGTGTGACATAGAAGTAGCTACTAGCACTCGCAGGCGAGTGAAGAATCAGTAGTTAGAGAAGTTGGACGTGTTCAATTAAGGCGCTACTAAGTAGCCATTAGCAGACCCTGTGGTCATATGACTCACTAGCCGCTACCGAGTAGCACCCCAGTCGCCCAGTGTGACAATGCAGTAGCAGTGAAGTAGCGTCTCCATTGTCACCACGTGTTTGTCTCTGCATTTGTTTTGGTTTTGTTGTCGTAATGTGCCTTTTGAGTGTTCTATTCCTATATGTACAATGAGTGATTCATTAAAATTGTCGTATGATGAAATAATTACATTCCTTAACATATATTGAAAATATGATTATCTATGGGACATTACAACCATAGAGTATTTGAAACACGACGCGATAAAACTGCTTTCACTTGGTTGCTATATGAACTGGAACTTCCCTGAATACCAGCAAAGGGAGATGCTTAAAAAACAAAATTAAAACACTCTTTGTTTCATAATGAACTGAATAAAATTAACAGAAGACGTATACAAATCAAATTTAGTTTGGTGACACTAAATCTAGCAACTACTGAAACTTTGGTAAGGCTAACGCATGATGTAATGTGGTACGATTGGGGGTCCTCAATTGCCAGCTCTCTGATTAGTGTTGTTGAAGTTCCCAGTTTATCCATTCTACATATCGATTCCCGAACCCACATGCATTTATTTTTGTTCCTGATGTTACGCAGCAGCTCCTTACAAAGCTCAAACACCAAGTAGCAAAAGGTGTCTCAAAATCTCATGTCGGACGCTCACAGATGACGTTCTGCACAATACTTTTTAACATCAAACCAATCTACACAACTATGTACTTTGCTGTACTAACCACCACTAAATGGCGGCTATCTAAAAACATTGTGACATAGAAATACTCATGAAATGCAGTAGCAGTAGCGACTAGTTAAGTAGCATAGTGTGATACAGGCTTCAGTATCTGCCACATCTCAATATCCGCCAACATTTTTTGTCTTCACAGCCTGTGATTTGAAGGCCCCTGCTGCTCATAACAGTTTATATGCCATTGATCCAGGAAATTTATGGTCTACCATTACTTCTTTTTGTTGTGTTTATTCAACAGTTGCTTAGAAATTCTCATTTCAGGCACTTTATGTAGGTGACAATAAAATTTTATTTTTCGTATTGTTTAAATTAGCAGCCATCCTTACTTTTCTTTTATAAAATTGCTAAACTGCTATAATTGTTTTTATTATTTAGACAAAGCTTTTCGTCATTACTGACATCTTCAGGTCTTAAACAACCTGAAAATTTTATTTCTTTACTTCGACTGTTCCTGTAATATTTATATCCATTCCAGTTCACCTTCTTATTTCATCATTTCCAACCATGACTCGCCACTTGTTGAGTTACAACTTCTCCTCCTATAACGTCTCGTCGTTATAATATCGCGAACCTGGTTAATTGGCTCAGGTCAATTAAACAGGCTGCCATAATCTTAACAAACTCATAAATAACTGGAAAGTAAACAAAGGTTAAATAGGATCCCGTGAATTGAGGGATATTGACAGGGGTTTGTAGATTTATTCACTCACCTTTTTGGACCATGACATCTCTTTATTACATAATGTTTTAACATCTGCGAAGAAATTTAGTAATGAGTATATTAAAAATAAAAACATTTGCACCTCTTGTACAAATAGAATTAGAGTAATTAATGAGTTAACATAGCTTTTACTGCCCTCGGATCCGAGTAGTTTGTTTCAGTATATGATATTAAAATTATAATCTTTATTTCGTGCCATCTGAAGAATGGGCTTATTTAATTTTAACGTGTTATATTCATAAAAGCCTTAAACTTAACACATATTATTACTAAGCATGAAATTACAATTTTATGGTAATTAAGTCAGTCTTTTGTGTTTTACTTTACTTTCATTGGTTAATTAAGTGTCTATCATGTATTATTTTAAGTTAAGTTCTGAACTACGGAAGTTGAACTTCCGTGTCACCTGTGTGTAACATCGTCGGCGAATCGGCGCTTCTATCGGTTGTGCAGGGTGTCTTGGAGATCTTCTGGCTATCGTGTTTTGGTGAAATCTGCTGTCATTCCTAAAGATGAGTCGTCTGTTGGGTCTGTAGATTCTTGTGGTAGGTTTTGGGTTGTAACTTTCACTGGTATTCACATAGTTGTACCGCACATTACGGTTAACAGTTACATGTTAAAAGTTTAACATCACATTTAGGTGATGTTAGTTTGTTACAGAGATGTCATTGTCATACACTCACGTCATTTTCGACATTTTTACATCATCCGGCTATCTCACACAAGCTTCTCCTCGTTTATAGGTTTTTATATTGACTACATACTTTTGTACGCTGTATCAGCAGCGGCGTCTGAGATACAACTGAACTAATTTACTATAGGGGTGAAGAGGATGTCCGCGCGCGAGTAGCTTCTTAGCGTAAAAGTAGTTCTCACTTATTATTAATTATTTTCCTTTAATTCGCTTACAACTTAATGACATCGCTCTTTACTTTGATTACTCTTTTATGTGACTAGGGGTAGTTACGGATTTACTTAGTTTCTCAAATCTAATTTTATTAACTGCTACATTGGCAAAATCGGCAGGTTACTACCGGTTTGGGGCATGGAGAAGGGTTCTTTCGTACCTTATTAAAGCTAATATTAGTATTATAAATTTTTTTTTATTTTTGTGGGATTTAGGCTTATTAAATCGTCACACTCCAGCACCCAATTTTAACCGAACTTAACCTTTCCCTATTTCTTTTATGTATATTCCACACTTGTGATCCATAAACATCTATCACCTCCACTGTGATCTTTTATTTAAGACTTGTAATTCTCTTGGATATTGGTTGGTTTTAATATTAATAGGATGCAAACTCTTTAAAGCTGTTCTTCATCTTCTTTGTCCCAGTCATATTTTTGTTCTTTTTTCGTGATCGGGTTTATCCAATATAATCAGATATTTGTTAAACTGTATGTACGAATTTTCTACAACTCAGGGTATGTCTGCTTATGTCTAGCCCTACGCTAGACATTACAATTTTAAACGCATACACTTCCTTGTCCAGTTGTCAAGACAGATCCATTCCTGTAGAAACAAGTGATAGAGTAGACTAATAATATACAGGTCAGTAATGACCACAAGGAAATCAAACGACTTAAGTTTTTATTTTTCTTCTCTTTCAGGTAGACTAATTGCAGTTACTTACTTGTCTTCCAAATCTATGTCTGTGTGTTTTTCTTAAATCTGTATTTGAATATTCATAACACTAACTTTACAAAATAATAATTAACAAATAAATCATGTTTAATCTACTATTACGTATAATAGACGGTTGCAGACTGACCAGGATTGTCAAGTAATTGATAAAATTAACTAAGCTCTTGCAGACAAGTTGAAGGCTAATATACAGGTAGGCCTATACATGTATGTCCCAAATCCTATTTTGATGTAAATAATATTATATAGATGATATAAAAGAGAATTTTCTTAACTTCAACAGAAGAGTCACAGTTAGTGAGAAAGTCCTTTTCTGTAGTTATTACAAACAAAATTCTGAACTCAAAATCAAGAGCCACAGGAAAAGTAAGTGTGGCCACTTATTACTGAAATCAATGCAAACACTTTAATGACAGTGATGTGAGCTTGACACCCCACATTAATGACTAATCTTTTCATTAGTTGGGTTCTGGGTCTTTGGTTCCAACAATAGTTTTGTTAAAATATTATAAGTAAATTTTAATTCAGGTATCAAATTTTACTAGAAACATGATAAATTTAAATTAAACTTAAATTTTTTGTACTTGTGCATCCCCCCCTTACCAACTGGTACATTCCATCTAGATGATGATTTGCCAGACCAATTCCTAAAAGCGTAGGAAAGTTGGTTTTTGGTGTATTAAAACACTGCCACTCATAAAAGTAATAAATAAAACCACAACCAGTCGATATACATAACCTCCACACATAAAAAACACCAGCAGATGTTATCATATATTACATGCACTGAATTTGGACAAATGGGAGCAATCCATTTTAAATATTCAAGAATAAGGTTTTAAATATTAGGAAAGGTGGGTTTGCTTTAGTTGAAAACCTTCCACCTCAAGAAAAGTAATAACAAATAAAACCAATACCTACTTACCTAACCCCACTGACCTATGCCAACACAGGCTACATCTTGTACAATAGGCTCAGGATTGTGACACATAGGTACAGACGAATTGAACTGAAACCACTTTCATAACCTTCTGCTTAAATACATTAAATAATACAACGCATTTTATCTAATCTAATTGCTATTGGATGTACTTGTTTCATGGTCTAAATTGTTTATTTTATTTTAGTTTATACCATCGCATCTACTGAACACCCTGCCTGTTTTCCTTATTTTGATGACAACATGAAACATATTGATATCGATAAAAAGTGATACTGATATCAGTGGTTGGGCACGTAACTGCACAAGTACAGTAAGATTCAGTAGACATGAATCAACCGTTTTCGTGCTAAAGGTGCAGGTTATGTAATGCGCATGCGCCAACAGAGAATAATAGCTTAGTTTTCTCTGAGTCAGTAAATACATCAGTATTCATCAAACGTGAAGCGTTTAGTTTCATTTCATTTGAATAAGAATAGCATAATAAAAATAGACAATGGCCCCCTACCATAATATACAAATAAATCCACCTCTAACATCATTAACAAACAAGGCAGACATGATTAACTGGTTACAGAACCATGACATTCCTTGTAGTCCATATATGTTAAAACCTGAGCTCTATGCACTAATTAAACAAAATAAACCAATATACAAAACTTTTAAAATAGATGCTACTTTGGCAATCCATGGACATTACGTTTTACGACTTCCACCCTATCAGCTGGATTTTAATCCTATGGAACTGATTTGGGCAACCATGAAGGAGCGTTAAAAGAAAAAACGTGCATTTTTCTGTAGACAGTGTCATAAACTTAGCGAAAAAGGAATTTTATTGTATTTCTCCCGCAGACTGGAGATCAAGATGTGACATCATGAAAATTGAAAATGACTACATGAGATCGGACCAAATAATAGATACTGTAACAGATCATTTAGAATTAATATAAGATGGGATAGCAGCAGTGAAGATGATGTGAGTGATAGTAATAGTAGGCTAACGGTGATAACAGTGATGGAAAGATTAGTAGGGTGAAGAACTGACCTAAATAATTGTAACTGCATGTAGACCTACGTAAATGTGCTCTATATTACTTTCTAATTGTTGCATTAATGTTGGCTCTCCTGTTCTTTACGGATAGTTTACATCTACTTTAAACACACACACACACACACACACACACACACACACACTCATTTCACATGCTAGGCTGTTACTGATGTTACTTATTCAAACAAATTAAGATGCCAGAGCAATGTGGGTCATATATTATTATGTTTGTTTTGTGAGTCATAACGTGTACACAAAGTGCACACATCCAAAATATACAATGATTGTTGATGTCTAGGTTCGACTTTGGAGAAACATTGCAACAGACACAACACGCTAAGTCACTATTTACAAAATAATGGCAGTATTAAACATTTTATAACTTTATGAAATTTTTATTACATTGTCTCTTTCTGTTGTCTGATGTTTGTTTCGTCTTACAAAATATCCACTGTCTGGTGTGTCGTAATCAAATCAAAACTTACCTACAACCAAATTTTTAGTACAGTGAAATTGAAAGTTAAGGGCATATGTGCAGAAACCAATTTATGGATGGACGAGTCCACTTTGAAATTGTGAATGGCGGGAGGGTAACGGAAAATCAGCTGGTATGCAAGTCAAGGTGGTGCCAACTTGTGTGTAATGTTTTAGTTACCCGTACATTGTTAGTTACTGTGTGGCGTACTATCTCAGTTGATAACTTTCAAATTACGTACACAATTAATAAAAGACATATAAATGTATTTTGACATTAATTCTCAACTCTCATAAATCTTACCTTTTCTGGGTCCAGGATTCTGTTACACGAACTCACAGTCTGCAAGAGAGGTTACTGGGTTCGTTACACAATAAACACGCTTTTTGACTATATTAATCAGCTGTTTATTATTCAAATCAGAATGATCACTGTTGCACACCACTATATAAAAATTATTCCGATTAGCGCTTTCAAGCTTCACAGCTCATCGTCAGATCGGGAATAGACAGGAAATATGTGAAACCCAGCCCTTCACCCCTCTCCCCCACCCTGCTCACCCACAACAAACTAAAAATTAATGACCCTTCCCCCCCCCCTAAACTCTGTCTCACCATCTGTACAGTTACATATTTTTCTCTATTAGATGGTGAGACAGTGTTTAGGGGGTGGGGAAGGGTCATTAATTTTTAGTTTGTTGTGGGTGAGCAGGGTGGGGGAGAGGGGTGAAGGGTTGGGTTTCACATATTTCCTGTCTATTCCCGATCTGACGATGAGCTGTGAAGCTTGAAAGCGCTAATCGGAATAATTTTTATATAGTGGTGTGCAACAGTGATCATTCTGATTGTGATTTCAACCACTAACACAAATTTATTCATTAAATGTTTATTATTCGATTGCAACAATTGTTTTCATTTTCTGTTAAATTTATTTTGTATCCATTTTCATCTCCAAACTATTACTGTTAATATTAATTATCTTTTCTTCGAAAATTTACAAAACACACATTTAGGCTACTTTACATGGCAAGTATTTTAAGAGCTAATTTCAAATCTTAACGTACAATTAATTACATTATATGAAGGCAACCCAGCATCTTACTCACGCCCACACTCATACAGTATTTAAATTTCCTTTTTTTTTTATTTAAAGCGCTATCTTAATATTTCATAATTATTTGTTGATCTCATAGTTACTTAGCCGTCGGCGTCTCCTCCAACCACGTGTCTCACTCCGTATGTGTTAAACCATTTAAAATGTTCACTACATTTTCTGTATTAGTTAAATTTACTTGTTAACTTTTGTGTTGTCCGTTTATTTCCAATTTATATCACTTTAAATTATACGTTTAACACCTTTGAAGATTTTTTAAAACAGGTTTTCGGCTCGCGAGCCTTTTGTGTTCAACCGGCCGGTTGGGTGATTGCTAAACGACAGACGCCAAAAACCGACTTGCACAAGATGGCCAGGCGTTCTTCATGTGCATCAACTTGCTTTCTCACTGGCTAAAAAGGGCATCACGTCACATAGTAATTAGTTCTTTCTGAGAACGAGTTTACCGTAGTTGGCCGAGCAACATACGACCTGGGGCTCGCTAAAAATTTCGTGATTATTCAAACGTAAGAGCAATCATCCGCGCACATGTTCACATTCCAGAGCATCAGGAAACAGAGCTTATTGCAGAGCATACAGACCAAATGTGCAACAGGTGCCCCGACAAGGAATTTCTATGGTTAGAATTGAGGCCCTGTGTGGGTAACTCCGCTGCGGCGCACTCACAATTAAATTAAAACCTATCGCCCCATTCTGTCCCGTTACAATACCCCCCCCCCCAATGAGAGGTTTTCTGCCGAAACAGAAAAACTCTCATTGCTAACCCTAAGAGGATCAGTGAGGATATGGTGCCAACAACCCCCCTTTAATTCCTTAACACATCATGGGTAAACTACCCCCCTAGCTCGGCGACTATGGCTGCACCTGAACGATATTACTGGACTTCTCTGTTCGAGATCCCAACACCTTAAAGTCGGACAGGTACTCACCACAGTACCACCTAACCTTGTAACATTCCAAATAAAATCAACAATTAGCCTCTTACCATACCAGATCCTCAACCGATATATCTCCCCTTACATACATACTAGATTGCCTTTAGCAAAATACTGGGTGCTTATACATATTCATTACCAAATTAAACACACTATCTCCACATTAATTATTAATATAAAATTCACATAAATATTTTATATGTGCTCCTAAACAAATTCTTTCCCATTTCTCAACTTTTATTGGTTTGCTTGACGTTACTGTTTCAAATCAATTTAAAGTATTTAACTTTTGTTCAAATAATGAAATAAATCTAAGTCAGCTATCAAAGATTTACGTTGAGGTTAATTCACATCATTTCTTTCAATTAATTAATTTAATCATCATTCTTAAAATTCCAAAATCCTTTAAATGAATTTACTTTATAACTCCTCTTAAATAGATGTTAACAATCATAATAAACAAAATAAAATAAACAACTTATTTCTATCATAAATTCCCTTATCACTACATTTGTTTACAAAACATATAATGTGAACACTACGAATCAGATAATACATTATCAATACACACAATCAGCAATATATCTTGAATATAAAAACACAACACAATCTATACTTCACCAAAAATTTTCTTTCTTTTTTTTTCGTATTAAATAATAATGTAATAAAATGTAATAATGTTTTATTAAACATATATTCTGACAATTAATAGAAAGAAAATTATAAAATAAAATTAAATTGATTATTAAAAGAACATATGACTTGATTACGTTAACCATTATACAGTTCATACCAGTCATCAGCTGATGTCTTAATAACAGGTGAATGACCTTACCCTAGGCACACTACATACAAATAACACAAATATACAACAGTATTCAATTTAACTCATAAAATGTTCTTGTGGATTCAAATCATTACAATATTGAATCTAGTACTTAAAATCGTTTGTTCTCATAAGTGAATATTCATCATTAATCATTGAATCATAGCTATAGTAACCGTTACTGAACAGGAACTGGGTCATCGACCACCAACTCTCTCTTTAGAGTAAGTGAAATTGAATGTCCCGCTGTTTACAGTGGTCGTTACCCTCTCACTGATTGCTCAGCTACTACTCCTACATCGTTTTTCTTAATTTCCCCCTTTATACCCAGTTACAATTAGGTAACCACCCGCCAGATAAACCGGATCGAGCGTTTGCCTTATGCACAGATGGCTTGTAACGGCCAGCACCTTTTCCACACACACTATTGTTTCCTGATGGTGGACTGTAGCGCCCATTTGCATCCCCAAGAACTGCAGTTTATTAAGGGTGTAGACGCTGCCTACCCCGTTCTTGGTTCAGCGTTATAAAAAAAATTCGGCATTACTGATGTCCGAGGACACCAGTAATCCCATTAAATATTATTTACACTCCCTTAACACGGCACTATCACCCCCTACGATGATAGCCGCTGTTCCATAGTTTGCTGATTCCCCTTAATTGACCCTCCAGTTAATTTCTAAATTCACCAATTTTGAAAATGATAACAAGGATGGCTAGGATACAATCTGCCCAACCACACTTGCTACCAATAATCCAAATCCACGGTCAGGGTTCGGTGACTCCGTGACCGCCCGAAAGTGGGGAATCACAAGTAAAATATATATGTTTGACATATTCAAATTGAAAATTTACAATTCTCATTACATGAGGTTCCTGGTCTTGATTATGTGCTCTAACACCACACATTTTCTTTCTTAACTTTCCTTATTGTGACCTTCATAACCATAAAGTAGTGAGTACAACAAAATATTTACTGGTTCACCTAAACTAATCTATTCCTACTTACACAATCTAGCACCGACTAACGATTAAATCTTTAATTACAATGTAATTTACAATTTAATAAAAAGAATTTACTCTCTCTCCTTCCATTAAAATAAACATTTAATTTGCATCTGAATAAAAATTACAAACATTTCAATTTTAGGTTTAGTTTCAAATTCTATTAACTCTTTATCTTGTTACATTTTATTATTACATTTCAGTTATGAACTTCTATTAAATATTTTCATCATCAATTGGTTTGGGTGATTCTCAGTGATTCACAATGATTTGATTTATTGAATGGGCACTAAAATATAAACTTACCCCCCTTCTTCCTTCTAACAATCACTAACAGATTTACATAGGGTGACACCAATCTCTCAAAAATATTTACCTCCATTTAAATTCTCTAACTCAACTTAAATCATTCTCCTCTTATAATAAAATACCTGATACCCTCTTTGTACTTAGGATGTGTGTTTCCTCCCTTATAGTCATTCCCTTATTAGTTCCTGGCCCTTTCCCAGGTAACTCCGCCAAACCTCATTTAAAACTATTCACCTCCCGCCACAATGCCTTGAGTTGAGGACTCCTTACTACATCACCCTCTTTACAAAATATATGTACCCTGCTAGCCTATTTATTCTCCATTTACATAACTCCCTTTCTCTACATACCTACATTCCCTCTCCCTACTGTGTCCCTATTAATGACCCGTTTCTGTATTACTTTTATTCCCAAAATTCTTATTTCGTCTAATACCCATTTAAAATTAACTCTGACTGGCTTATTGAAATAATTATCACTCAAACTCTAACTTTTACAACATTTTACATTAATAGGATCATTGAAAATTACACTAGAAAATTCATAACTACCTCAAATTTCATCATTTAATTTAAACCTTTGAAACTCATTTACCATTTACTATTCAAACATTTTACTCTATTTCAATCGCGTTGGATTGGTAAGTTCGTGACCGCCCAAAAATGTGTTTTATCGAGATGGGGTAGGAGATGGCCAGACACCAGACGTGAATTCACGTCCCCCTAATCTACCACTAAATTACATTACCTTGCTTTTATTATTATCAACTACATTAATTACAATTTAAAAGAATTTACTCTCTCTCTCATTCATCCAAGCATGCTGTCTGTTCACCTCCAAACCCATCTCCACAAAACATGTTTTTGTTAAAATACTGCAAAATTTTATTTCGCAAATGATACTTGTTATTAGTGTTATTTGAGAATTGCCTCTCTTCATTTTTGTTTTACTACACTCTCTTACGCAATTGTTAGTACATGGTGTTGTGCTCATTTACGCACCTTGAGTGTAAAAATATTTTTTCTTTCACGTACCTTATTAGGGATCCCCCTCCCCGTTCAATAATACAGTTGAATTTCTAATTGCTACCAATTTTGTGAAGCCAGACCATCGTCGCTTTCACCACCAGATGGAAGTTCCGCCAACCATGGTCCGCCTCCAAAGTGCCAAAACCCACGGTCAGGATTGGTAAGTTCGTGACCGCCCGAAAATGGGGGAGAGTCCCTTCTGAAAACAAACAAAACATATTAAAATTCAATTTCTTATTTTGACCAATATAATTTTAAATTTGTAGCATTCTGCGTACCCACTATCTCCTGCGTTGCCTGGTTGCGTAATACATAACCATTATTCATCTTTATTTCCACTATTTCATAGGGTCCTTCATATAACAGGAAAACTTTTTTATTTCTTTCTCTTGTGCACTAGATAAATCATGTCTCCTTACCAACACTAATTGTCCTACCTCGTATTTAGTCCACTTACCCTTTTCATCATGTCTCCGTTTTCTTCTATCCCCTTTGGTGAGTAGACTCATTCGCTAGCTGGATCTTCACATTTCTGTCGATGGTCTGTTCTTCTGGTGGATATTCGAAAAGTTGTTCTAATATTCTAGGTGGTCTGGTTCCCTTTATTAGTTCATACGGCGTAAACCCGGTAGATTCGTGGGTAGTACTATTTAACCATTCTTCTACTTTCTTCACGTACAATGGCCACTCAGTATGCTTGGCGTGACAATACGCCCGAAATATCCTACCAATTTTCCTCATCACCCGCTCTGCCTGGTTAGACTGTGGATGGTATACTGCCGTATGCTTGGGTATGATGCCTTCGCAACCAAGAGTCTGTCTCCACTTACCGCTGATGAATTGGGGTCCGTGATCAGATAAAATTATCTTCGGCTTACCTACGTTTACCATGTAAACCTTGGTGATCTTTTCACTCAGCACCCGGCTCGTAGCTCTCTTCACACTATACAACCTAACAAACTTAGAAAAAGTGTCCAAAACAACAAAATTTAAACCTGGTAGTCGTGGGACTACCGGTAGACATGGAATCATGGGCAGACCTGTGCTTTGGGAAGGAATGAAGGGTTGGTTAAATAAACAGCTACATAAGTTTCAATGTATTTTATTTATTCAGAATTTTCAGAATTTACAGAGTCACCTAACGCTAGTTGATGGAATATGGAGCGATGGTAGCTGAAGTACGATACGAATATCTGGGCGAAGAGTTGCATGTTGCGACTGAACGTCAGGTCTATGCTCGTGTTTCCGAGTGTAGTTGATGGTAAGCTATGGAATTGTAGGCCGTACTCGTCGTTGATGTCCTGTAGTAGGTTCTCGTGATCGGGTGCATGCTTGTTGAAGTCGCCGCAGAGCATTATTGGTGTAGTCGAAGCACAAGTTATTAATGTTCTCATCGGCTGTTTTCTTGCCAGCTAGCCGTACGCTCGATCTGAGTCGCTTTGGGGGCACGCCGGATGACCCAGGTATCGGAGAAGCGGGCCGCTTGGGCGCTGACGGGGTTTCGTCAATCTTCAAATGGTTGCCATTGTCTAAGTTCTCGGCCGATTTCTTTGATTTTAGTTTCAAACGATAGGCCTGTTGACGCTCTGCATAGGATTTGCCGGTTTTCGGTTTGAAATTTTTGGTTCGAGTTTTATCGCGATTTTTAGGTCGAGGCATTTCAAATTTTTGAGTTCAAATGTTATTATTTTCTGTGAGTGCTTCTGGTACTCGGAATTGTGTTATTGGAGAGATTTAGTTCTGAGGATCACAACGCACTTTGTATTTTCGCGATCGGACTTGTAATTCCCGAGATATTTAAGTTTTAGTGGAGCAATTTAGAAATTTTCGGCGAAAAAACACCCTCACGCAGACAAAGCCTAGAGGCGACTGAAGTCAGTTGTCAAAATTCTCAGTACTATTGGTGGAAGGGGGCCGAGTGACTCGATCACCTGACACCTGGTTTGCTGGGATTGGTTGAGCGGTTCGTGAGATAGTGGTATGCCGAAAGTACATTTGAAACATAACGGTCGATTTTCGCGAAACGTGCGAGTAAGACATTACATACCTATGGATTCCATGTCAAAAACATACACTACTCCACCTCTACCTTTTGGCAACGGCCCATACAAGTCTACAGCCACTAAATCAAACGATCTTTCCACTTTAACATAATTCATCTCCCCTTCTACCCTATAATTCACTACTTTTGACCTCTGACACAAATCGCACACTCGTAATACTCTTCTAACTTGCCTCTTCATATTCTTAAAAACACAAGACTCTTTTAACACATTCGTACACTTTTTTGCCCCAAAATGCCCATATCTTACATGACAATCCCAAATAATTTTATCATCAACTCTTCAGGTACAACCAACCTCCAATCACATTCACCCCCCTCTACTTTCTTGAACAGAATTCCCTGTTATATTTGGAAATGTGTATTATATTCAGACCCATCTATATTTGCTTCTAAACTAGCGATTATTTTACCCGATTTATTATCTGATCTTTGTATGTTTTTAATCTCCCTCAATTCCTCACCAAAAATTCTATCTTCCCTTGTTAAACGAAAAATCTCTATTTCCTTAAGATCCCTCCCTGTTTTGTTTTCGATGACATCTACCCTAGAAAGAGTGTCTGGTACTTTGTTATCTGTCCCCTTAATATACTCCCATGAAAAATTATATTCCTGTAATGTTAATACCCACCTGGTTAGCCGGCTATGGGTTAATCGGCACGTGTTTAGGAATGACAATGCTTTGTGATCGGTTCTGATTATTGTCCGGTTGCCCAAGATGTAAGTTCGGAATTTTCCTACGGCGAACACAATACTCAATAATTCTTTTTCCGTAGTTGTATAACTCCGTTAGGCCGCCAAAAGGGATCTGGTTGCGAAGGCTATCGTCTGATGTTCTTTATCATCTTCTTGGTATAACTCCGCTCCCAGGGCGACGTTACTGGCGTCAGTCTGCAAATAGAAAGTTTTCAAAAAATCAGGGTGATTCATCATTATCATATTCGAAAATTTTTTCTTTATCTCCTCGAATGTCTCCCTTTCCTTCTCTCCCCAATTCCATTGTTTATTCTTCTGTAGGACGGCACTTAATCTTGCGGTCGTCTGTGCATAGTTCTTCTGAAATTTTCTATAAAAGTTGCAAAGTCCCAAAAAACTTTGTAGTTTCTTAATATTTTTTAGTTTGGGAAAGCGCATAATAGCTTCTACCTTATCGGGGTTAGCTAGAATTCCCTCTGGAGTAATAATGAAACCTAAAAAGTGTATTTCGGTTTGTAGAAACTTGGATTTATCCCAATTAACCATTAGAGCCCCTTGTTGTAATTTATCTAATACATATTCGAGATGCTCTAGATGTTCAGAAAATGTTCGTAATGCTATTAATATGTCATCAACATATACAGTTAAAAAATCTAAGTCCTTAGGCTGCAATATCATATCTAGACATTTTATGAAATTTGCTACACTAGTGTTAAGTCCAAATGGCAAACGTTTGAACTGATAATTCTTACCATTGAAGAGAAATCTCCGGCTCTCTGCTGCGAGCGGAACTTGCCAGTATCCTGCGGTCAAATCCAAAGAGGTCATATACTTGACTCCGCTGAATTCCTGAAAAATTTCATTTATGGATTCCGGTGACTCCCGGTCAGGTATTATAATCTGATTAATTTTCCTAGCGTCTAAACACAATCTTACCTTTCCATCCTTCTTGATTACCACTACTAATGGATTCGAGTATGGCGATATCGATCTCTCAATAATGTCTCCCTCCAGCATCCTATCCAACTCCTCTTGCACTGCTCTCCTCTTCGAAAACGGCACTGGATAACTCCTCTGCATATAGGGTGAGTGTTCTCGGACCTTCAACTCGCATACATAGTTCCTGGCTTTCCCAGGCAACTCCGCAAACACTTCTCTAAAACGTTCCACAACTGCCCACAACGCCTGTCGCTGGGGACTCCCTACAACTCCACCCTCATTAAAAATTTATCCGCCCTATTTTCCCATACTCTCTCAACACTCTCATACCTCTCTCTCTCTTCATTCTCTACATTCTCACTCTCTCGACATATATTCACTCTTGTCTCTACGTCTCCATCGCCTACTCGTTTATGTATTAATTTTATTCCCGTCACTTTAATCTCATCTGTCACCCTCTTAAAATTAACTGTGACTGGTTCACTCCCATTATTAAATTCTACTATTCTTTTATTAAAATCTATTACTGCTTTATTTCTCTCCAAAAAATATTTCCCAAGATTACATCTAAACTCAGTCCCTTAACTACTAGAAAAGTATTTTCAAATTCAGTTTCATTAATGCATATACTTAACTGTACTTGTCTCGTAACTCTCTTACTCCATACTCCGGTTACCCCCACTACTGTTACTCCCGCAACTGGTAATGATGGAATATGGTTATTTACTTTTTGTAATTCTCCCATTACATTTTCTGAAACTACTGATATCTCACTTCCCGTATCTATTAATGTTTTGAACTTCTTACCTTCTATGTTGACGATTACCTCTGTCAATCCGGCTTTTGTTTCCATAATTCTCTCGTCGTCTTCCTTCAACAACTCCTTTGACATGTCTGTGATGATAATATTGCTCTGGTAATTCCATTCTTCTTGGACCCCAGAGTCCTCCGTCGACAATGGCTGTGCCCGGTTCCCCATTGTCTCTTCTAGTTTCCCGTAGACGTACCCGCCACAGCTTGGTTGTATCCACCTCTGCTTCGGTTGACATTTTCATTTCCTCTCGGCGCTCCTCGGCTGCTATCTCCTCCTCTCTGCTGCTGACTGTGCTGGTTGTACACTATGTTGCTTCGCTGACAGTCCCTTGCCTTATGACACCTATAACATGTAGTTCTTACAGAAAAATTGTCAACATGGCACTCTGAACATCGCCAATCCTCGCCTCTATTACCACCATTACTTCCACGCGCCCCTCTATAAGAGTTTGGTATCCCCCTAAATTGATGATAATTCCCGTTAGTGTGTGACGCTGGCGGGTTCGGGCGCCTACCCATTTCCCGTTCCTTTATGTTTTGAAATACATCTAACATGTTTTCTAGTTCGTTTATGTCCGTTACCTCCCTCGTCATTAGTGTAATTTGTACTTCTCTGGGCAGGTGTTTACTAACATGTCTAACAAATGATCTAAACGGCAACGGCGGTTCTAAATACTTTGCCTCATTGAATATTCTCATTACATGCATGGTTATGTTCTTGGTTACTCCCCCAAAATTCCCGGTTCCCATGATTTTACTACGTAATATTTCTTGGTCCTCTTCAGACCAATATTTATTCCGGAACGCTGCCTCGAACTTTTCATAGCTACTCCACTCTGTATTATGTACTTCCGCCCATATTTCAGAACTGCCCTTAAAACACTTTAAAATCTTTAACAATTTTATCTCCCAACTACTGCTATTGAACCGGTTAAATTCCCTTACCTTACTCAAGAACTGCATCGGGTGTACTCTCCGGTTATCCCTACAAAATTGTTCAAGTTCAATATCATCTTTTGCTTCGCGAGTATATAATATTCGCTCCGCAACATTACTTATATTTTGGCTCACTGCCACATGTAATTCATCTCTAATTTCTACTATATCTTGCTCAATTACTCTTAATTTATTATCATATTTATTTTCGTATTGAAGGTTACGTTTATTCATAACCCCCATGCTCTCTTGCACAGATTGTTTACACACATTTTCTACCTCCACTATTTTAATTTTTATGTCATCTTTATTTTCATTAATCTTATTTATACACTTACTTTCTATCTCTACACACTGTTCTTTAACTTGAGTTTTAATTCGGTCTGTCATTTGTTCATTTACATCATTTATTTTACTTTCAAGGTTTTCTGTGATTTCACTAATTTGTTCATCGAACTTATAGTTTACTGATTCTAATATCTGCTCTTTAATACCATCACAATGAGTATTAATTTCATTCACTTGCTTACTAAACTTAATATTTTGTTGCTTTATTTCATCTCTGATCTCATTCAACTTTTCACTAAAATTATTTTTAATCTTATCATTTTGTTCATCAACTCTAAAATCAAACTTATTATTTTGTTCATTTAATTTGTCATTCATTTTAGCGTTTACTTCATCAAATTTAGCATTGAAATTATTTTTTATTTCTTTAATTTCGTTTTTCTGTTCACTGAACTCACTACTTTATCAAATTTTGTCTCTATCATACTATACAGACGTTTCAACATCTCATCTGTATCAGATTTTTTACTTTGGACTGGCGTTGATTGGTGTTCAACGTTTTCCATTATTTTTGACTCGGTCTCGCTTAAGTCACTATTCATTCGACTTTCAGTTTGACTATCAGTGAAGCTGACGTCTTTGTTACTATTTTCATTATTATTCATTTTTTATATTATTTAGTTTTTTACTTACTTATAATACATCTATCAATCATATTATAACATACTCTTCTTTCTCTGTACTTAATTTTAATTCATATGTAACTCCCACTAACGTCTCTTACATCTGCGAGTAGGCATAGCCTATACGAAATATACTTCGTATAAACTGTCCCAGTTCGGGGGCCATTGATAACTTTCAAATTACGTACACAATTAATAAAAGACATATAAATCTATTTTGACATTAATTCTCATAAATCTTACCTTTTCTGGGTCCAGGATTCTGTTACATGAACTCACAGTCTGCAAGAGAGGTTACTGGGTTCGTTACACAATAAACACGCTTTTTGACTATATTAATCAGCTCTGTTTATTATTCGATTGCAACAATTGTTTTCATTTTCTGTTAAATTTATTTTGTATTCATTTTCATCTCCAAACTATTACTGTTAATATTAATTATCTTTTCTTCGAAAATTTACAAAACACACATTTAGGCTACTTTACATGGCAAGTATTCTAAGAGCTAATTTAAAATCTTAACGTAAAATTAATTACATTATATGAAGGCAACCCAGCATCTTACTCACGCCCACACTCATACAGTATTTAAATTTCCCCTTTTTTTTTATTTAAAGCGCTATCTTAATATTTCATAATTATTTGTTGATCTCATAGTTACTTAGCCGTCGGCGTCTCCTCCAACCACGTGTCGCGCTCCGTATGTGTTAAACCGTTTAAACTGTTCACTACATTTTCTGTATTAGTTAAATTTACTTGTTAACTGTTGTGTTGTCCGTTTATTTCCAATTTATATCACTTTAAATTATACGTTTAACACCTTTTGAAGATTTTTTAAAACAGGTTTTCGGCTCGCGAGCCTTTTGTGTTCAACCGGCCGGTTGGGTGATTGCTAAACGACAGACGCCAAAAACCGACTTGCACAAGATGGCCAGGCGTTCTTCATGTGCATCAACTTGCTTTCTCATTGGCTAAAAAGGGCATCACGTCACATAGTAATTAGTTCTTTCTGAGAGCGAGTTTACCGTAGTTGGCCGAGCAACATACGACCTGGGGCTCGCTAAAAAGTTCGTGATTATTCAAACGTAAGAGCAATCATCCGCGCACATGTTCACATTCCAGAGCATCAGGAAACAGTGCTTATTGCAGGGCATACAGACCAAATGTGCAACAGGTGCCCCGACAAGGAATTTCTATGGTTAGGATTGAGGCCCTGTGTGGGTAACTCCGCTGCGGCGCACTCACAATTAAATTAAAACCTATCGCCCCATTCTGTCCCGTTACACAGTCTTGCATTTGTTATTATTATCTCAGTTTATTATTATTTGTATTGTTGTTTTACAGTAATTCGTTTTTATTAGTTATTTAATTTTTTTAGTTAATTTCCATTGGTAATTTTTATTCTGTAATTACATATTATTGTAATTATTTGTGTTATCACCCAGTAATGAGATTTGTTAAAATGGATACTTCTCATTCAACTAGCAAAGACAGGAAAGTTATTCATAGTCAAGCACGGGAAGTAATTTTAATGTTTTACAATTTATGAGAAGAGAAGTGGGTGAAGGAATAAATATTCCAATTAAATTTTTACTCCAGATGGAATATCTACTCCCACGTTATCGCGTATCGCAATGGAGGGAGAAAAATTAGAAGGAGGACAGTTTAGGAGCCCAAAAAAGACCAAACCCCAGGTTAGTCCCAAGACAAGTGTGGACAACTTTGACACCCACGTTTAAACAAAAGCAGGATAATAAAACATTAAAAGAAATTAAAAATAAAGTAAATACCAACAATTTAATCATAACTAAAGCAGACAAAAGCCAGGCAACAGTAATTATTGACAAAACAGACTACATCAGAAAAACTGAAGACTTCATCAACAATAATGATTTCATACAATTAAATAAAGACCCAATAGAAAAATATCTTAAACAAACAATAAAACTAATAAAAGCAGCTAAAAACATTTCCAGCAATAAAAATACAGACATATATATATATATATATAATAATCCAGAACCACTTAAAATGAATAGCCAAATAAAAATACACAAATTAAACAACCCAATACGATCATTAATCAACTTTAAAAAAAGCACCTACATACAAAATAGCAAAAATAATAGCACATAAACTAAAAAGTAACCATATAACAAATTATTATCAAAACATAAAAAATACGTACGAATTAATAGACAAACTAAAGGTAATAAATATAGATGAAAACACATTTTCACGTCATATGACATCACAAATATGTACACCAACATCCCAATTGATGAAACAATAGACATAATAATAAACAAACTTAAAGAACAAAATGAAGACACACAATATATAACTGAAATAAAAAATAGCCTCCAACTAATACAAAAACAAAATTACTTTGAATTCAATAGCAAAATTTATCAACAACAAGAAGGATTGGCAATAGGATCTCCATTGTCTAGCATAATAGCAGAAATATTCTTACAACATATAGACACCAAAATACAAAATATTGTAAATTCCTTTGATCCAAATGGCATTTGGATAAGATATGTAGATGATGGGCTATATGTATCAAGTAACAAAAATACAAATGTAGATAACATATTAAAACATACATCCAAAAATACAATTCACACAAGAAAGAAAAATCATAACAAAATCAACTATTTAGACATAACCATCACAAGATACCATAACCACCTACAATATGCAATATACAGAAAACAACTTCCACTAACATCATTATACCTAACCATTCTGACCACCCACCACAACATAAAATGGCAGCATTCTATTCACTATTTAACAGAATGTACAAAATGCCCCTAAACAAACAAGAAACAGACAAAGAAAAAGAATATAATATACCCAATTGTTTATGAAAATGGACCTAATAAAAATACTGTAAACAAAATAGAAAATAAAATCAAATAGAAAATAAAAACTGAACAATTAAGAGTTAATCAAAATGAACAAAACAAAAATAATAACAACAATAAAAAATGGGCCACATTCACATACATAAATAATAAAATGACAAAGCTAACAAAACTGTTTAAAAACACAGACATTAAAATAGCATACATAACTAACAAAAATTATCTACAAAAACTAAATAACCCACACAACAAAGATAATACAACAACCAATGGTATATACAAAATTGAATGCCAAGATTGCAATAAATGTAACATAGATCAAACTATTTTGAACACCTAAACGCACACAAAAAAAAACAGAAATATACAAATCTAATTTAGCCACACAAGCAATAAACACTGGACATGAATTCCCAGACATAACCAACATGACACTAATAAAACACATACCACACAAAGGCATCATTATAAACATTTGGGAAAATTTACAAATATACAAATATAAAACTCAAAACAAACTAATACCTGAACATATACAAATCAATACAAAACATGACACAATTTTCAAAGCACTCAACATCGAAAATACACAAAATACTAATACATACACCACAATCACACACAATAATACCAATTTAAAGTACCAGAGACCAACAGGAAACCACAATAACAACTAGCCAACACACAAGTACTTTACCAGACTCAAAATCACGAAGGCTGAGGATGGGAACACAATGGTTCCCGAAACATGTTCCTAATAAGGAAAAAATATCTTGAGGTAAATTCATTATAAATATTAAATATTATATATTGCAACGATACAGCCATATGCTGTATTGAGCATTGATTTAAATAAATATAAAATTTGTAAAATTATTATAAGTTTGGGGTAAATGGACAGGTCTGGGATTGTAAAAATGTTTCACTGTTATACTAGTGGAGAAATTAACCTGTTCCAACAGGCAAAGAACACCTGCTCGATTGTATGTGTGTTACGCGTGTATCTTGTGTGTGTTAGTGATGCATGTACAGACAGGAATCTCAGCTACCCTCCCCAAGTAATTACTAAAATAATTATTTTAATTCACTGTGTGAAAACTAATTAGTGTATAAACAAACAAAAGGCACCAAAGTGTGTTTAAATTTTATAGTTATCCACAGTAAGAAAATGACGTTAATACGACACACTACGCGAAGTCAGTGAGAAATAAACGTGCCAAAAATACACAAATTACCCTAAGACGCTCAAATTAATACAGTGAGTGCTTAATCAAATTAGCTATGATTTGTGCTATCTCGATTCCGTACAAAATATTGCCATTTGCAAAATATTGCAAATATATGAAAAGGTTCGGGAGTGGGGGCTAGCATGTGATCTGCAGGTCTCGACAGGATAATTTCGGAACCAACAGGTGCGGAATCTCGAGAGGGTATAAATTAAGGGCTCGACTGAAAGCCCTTCTCTCCATTTCAAGACACAGTTGCAGTCGGAAACGCTGTCCGTCGGCAGAACAGTTTTATTTTGCTATAGGTCTCATCTATGAACGAATAAAGACGTTCAGTAATTATGTTTACAATATTACGGGAAACGTAGAGTACCGGGACCGTTTAAGTCAGCAAGAGTATCAACAGAGAAGCTACAAAGATCGACGCGAGATGCTAGACGTTAGGAGATGCTTTTTAAACGCCTAACAGCCGTATGAGGTCCACCTCGCAGCAGATAGTAATTCTCTGGGACGGACCACACACTACTGAAGAACGACGCTGGACTCTGGACATATCCAGGACCACGCCAAGCCAGGAGGAACGGAAACCCAACTCCGGACAACGCTGGACCCCGTCAATAAGTCATAAGGTCATCAAAACTCGAGGTGACATGCATAATGCATTTATAAATGATTTTTTTTAAAGAGCTCATAAAGACTATATAAAGAGACAATGAATTAAAACAAAAAATGGTTTATAATTAGAAATAATGTAATAGAGTCGTATGTAAATGTTTTAGTCGTAAGAATGAGCGATCGCATATAGATAAATATAGAAAAAAAAAGAGTTTAATTTTAAGATAGTATTTTTTTTTATTAAAGTAAAATAATTGAAATGATTTGATATTTGCATTTTCGAGAAAAGAATAATTTAAATTTTTAATAGGAAACAAATGCCAGTCTAAGAGTAAATAATATAATTTTAAATTTAATTTTTAAAAAACATTGGTATAGACTGAGCAAGCTGAGGTCAGATCTAAGTAAATGAATTCAATTAAAATTACATTTAAATTTGATTTTGTTTTAGTAAATCAAATTGAATAAATGTCTAGATTAAGATTATTAACATGTCTAGATGTAAGAGTCTTTTAAATGTGTGTAACACCGTATAGCTTAAGAGATAAACACTTAATAATGAGTGATATCTTGATCAGAGATTATTAACAATGTTTATTATTTATAATGCTTGTTAAACAATAAACATGAAATTTTAACTACTCATAAATCTACTACTCTTATTATAGTTACACCTGGTATCGTTATACAACCTGCATACATAAAAGGTATCGTTATATAACACATAAAGTTGTAACGTAGTATAATTTTTGCACCCCATGAACGCGGGGCCACACAAATTACAGTATATCGAATTTATGTTATGTATCGTTGTAATATATATATATTGTAACAAAATATAAAATTCGTGTTAACAAAAATAAAAATAAAAAATTTGGTTGTGTATGTTTTTAGAAAAATGTTTTAATTGTTTTTA
This sequence comes from Magicicada septendecula, assembly GCA_034769895.1. NCBI lineage: Eukaryota > Metazoa > Arthropoda > Insecta > Hemiptera > Cicadidae > Magicicada > Magicicada septendecula. The sequence continues at coordinate 157,489,293 of CM068372.1, forward strand.
TTGTTCGTATTTAGTAAATAATTTTTGTAATTGTTTTATGTAAATATTTAAATCTTTTATTTCTGTTTCCGTCAACTGTATCACTTTTGAGTTTTTTGAATTAATTTCTGCGTTAATTGTATTATCTCCAGCACAAATCGATAGACGGTTCTTCTTCTTATTTAGATATCCTCCTTCCACTTTGGTAATGGCCGCCTTTCGGATAGTCCGTGATCTCAATTTTATTTTATTTTATTTCTATTTATTAATTTTATAAATAAACAGAAACCAATTTGCAGAAATTCCAGATTTAATAACAATTTTTATTATATATCGAGTGTTAATCGATTATTCAACAGTAGTATCGACTCGTTTCTCAGGGCTATCGATTATTTTTACATCTGTATTTTATATTAATTATCAGGTTCTTTGAACGGTTATATTATATAGTCAGAGAAAGGGTAAGGTCAGGAAAGTATAACACTTACAAGTAAATAGCTTAAGAATTAAAAATTACAAAGTTATTATTTAATATATAATGTTTATCAAAGTAAAAATTCGAACCATTGACGTCTGGACGACTATATTGGCAAAGCTCGAATAGGATTGTGGGATTCAAGATGGCTGCTTCCATATTGCATCTGTTAAAATGAAGTCGGCTCGACGAAATTTTCTTCCAATAAATGTTGCCTTTTCAATGTTTCCTCGTCTCAGCAATGGTGATTATTCCTTCTGGTGTTAGTGGAGTGGTCCTGGTTCAGTGTTTTGTGATTCACTTCGATTAAATGTGTTAGATAATGTTTTAATTCACTTTTGTCAATAAGGTCGAAACTTGCACAGTTCGTCTCGTTATTAAGAATTATTTGTTTTGTATGTTTAATTAATTATTTCGCTCAATTTCTGTTCCGTATTACTTTAGTTTAATGGTTGTATTAGTTGTTCACACTGGATTTAAAGTTTAAGTTAAAGTTTTAGAAATTTATGATTTTCACTGTAGACTAGGCTTACTGAACGAACGCCATACTTGTCTGCTATATAGGTTAATATAAGCAAAATCTCGTTCAAGTGTGCTCGACAAAGTCTAATAATCAACTGTTCTAACTTCCTTCGTCATCTGAAAACGTCTTAGCCAATTTAATATTAGCAATACATTGTTTTAAATCTTTTTCGTTTCCGTTACATGTATGAAATTTACATTATATTACTGAATATATTTTCGCTATTATTTAATTTTATTAAATACAAAATACATAATCTCTTTCTTTAGTTCATTCTGCTTGATTTGATACCAAATAAGATATTTTTACTAAGTTTTTTTATCTAAAATGCTATATTTACTTCATTTTGAAAATGTAGGCTTTAAAAATTACTTCCTGTTCTTCTCAAAATGTTTGACATTTTATATGTTATAGTTATGATTGTACTAAATCTCAGATTGAAATAAAATGTTTATCTTCCCTTAATTTCTTGTAATTTTATTAATTAATTATCTTTTTAAATATTATTCTTTAATTTGTAAATTTGATTTTCTCCCCCTTTGAATTTTCAGTTATTACATTTGCATTTTTTCCAATAATTCTTCCTATCTTTTTACAATATCTTTCTAAAGTATAATTTACATTATATTACTCTGTGACTGATTTACCTTACATAAATTTCATCAGTTTAACTAGTTTACTGGACTTGATTCATCAAGTATAATGTAGATGAGATTTACCATTTGGCCTAGATTTTATCTGTTTTTACATACAAAGTTTTTGAATAATACAGCTTGTTTATACCCCTTCTGACCTTCTATTCTAATACAATATTAACTGAAATTTCCTTACTTAACTATTAGAACATTTAGTATTGAATTCATACTATTAATACATCACAAATATTTGACATTAAAAAAGTGGTATTTAAACTCAGACATTTTAGTCTTGATTATTACTAGTAACACATAATAAATATTTTATAATAAAAGAATGGTATCCACACTCAGACATTTCATCCTTGATTAACACTATTAAACATAATAAATATTTTAGAATATGAAACATTAAACTCTATTTCCAACATTTAGGTATAGAGTTCATTGATTTTACTAGAAACATAACACATCTGTTCCTTCATTTTTTAACTTTTCTTAAAATTACTTTTGTGCAGTCTTATCTGTTTTTATTTTATATTAGGGATGTATCCCTTGTCACTTCACTTATTAACTACCAGCTCTCTATTTACCTCACTCATTTTAGTGAATGTTGTTAGACAAAGTGTGGCACTTTCTTAGAAACATTAGTATTTGCTTTTCATAATACTATTCTGCCAAATAGTATTTATGAAGTTAAATTAAAACTTTAAAGTTGTTCAAAGGTACACATTTACTTAGTTTAAGCATTTCATACACCTTATTGAAGTTTATATATTATAATAAAATAACTTGCACAGGTCCCCTGTTATTTCTTGATACTATCACTATTCAGTTTTATAGTTTTATATTATCAAGAATTTTATTTATAGAGGATTCTTAAGATTTGTTTTTATTCATTATAAAATAACTTTCATGGGTGCACTTTTACTTATACCTCTAAACACTTTGTTTACATCTACTTTACATTTGTTTCTGGTTTTGGGTGTTATACTTTCGTTTGTGACTTTTAATCTCTTTAGGGGTGTTATTTTCTTCTTACTGGGTTTCCTTTGGGTATTTCTTGTAGTCTTCTTATCCTACTACCTTGTTTCTTCAAAATCATTCCCTTTTATTAGGTATTTCGGTTTGTTCAGGGTATTTACTTCCTTATTCATATCCTAGCTCGTTTCTTGAAAAACATTCTTTATTTTAGGGGTGTCGGTTTGTTCTGGGTTTTGACTTACTTACTGATTCTCATTTTTTGTTTCTTCACTACAATATAGTTTTATTATGTACGTTGGTTTGTTCTGGGTATTTTCCTTACTTACTCCTATCCTACCTGGGTATTTCCTTACATTATTTTAGTTTTTTGGGTTTATTTTTCATTACACATATTTGTTGCATTGTTGTTTTTTCTTTATTTTTATTTCTTCCAGTTATGATTGTATTTTATTGTGATACTTATTTGTTTTCATTTGGATTTTTCCTTGATAGTTATTTTAATTGATATTTATTTATGATCATATTTCATTCATTATTAAGTGGATAATCTGTCATGCTACAATATATATATATATATATATATATATATATATATATATATATTGCAACAGTACAAATATGTTGGGTACTGTGCATTGCACAAAGTAAATAAGTGATTAGAAGAAATAAACAATGCATTTTGGCAATAATGATAATTAGGCCTGCAATCTAAATTGTAAAAGAAACGCCTAACTTGCATGTTGGGACAGGGATTAATGCTAGCTGCTCTTTGTATGTGTGTACACACGTAAAGGGTGTGTGTGTGTGTACGCTCGCGCGCGACTTGTTCATTCACGAAAAGCGCCACCCTTTCAGTAACGATATAAATTATGTGCGTTTATTTAATTATAATGCTTGTGTGCACAGTAGCAAAAAACTGAAGACACCAAAATGTGTATTTAAATAACACGAACAAGTGTATAAAAAATAGTGCAAAACGAATAAAAAGTGTAATGATAGGCAGTTAAACATCAATAGTAATTACAGTATATTAAGTAAAATAAAGAAAAACGGTTTGTGCATGAGGAACACCTATAAATTGCCGACCGAGTAAGTATCGGGTAATGTGCCAAAGACTTCGCAATTCACGAAGACGCGCAAATTAAGTGTAACAAGAAAGTGTGGGTTAGAGTGACGCTCTTGACAATCTCAGACATGCAGAATAATGTCGAGACATGAGTTTGGTGCCCTGGGTATAAATACAGGGGACGCGAAAACATCATTCTCTTCCTTGTTCAACAACCGTAGCGGCCGGAGGCTCTACCGGACAACAACTCTTCCTTGTTCGACCACAGAAGCGGCCGGAGGCTCTACTGGATGACAACTCGTTTCTCGTTAAATCATCAGAACAGGCGGAGGCTATGTCCAACAACTAGAACTTCTATATTTGATCGATTACCATGGCAGCCAAAGAATCTACGAAGAAACAACATGACAGTAGACCAACCACAAGCAGAAGCCAGAGACTTAAAGACTGAACATTCGTTTGAGTGAGCAGCTGGAACTGGAGGTCATGACCAGGAACGAGGGTGCAGCAGAGTACGAGAATCCAGTAGATGAAGGACTACAAGACTCCAGGACTACCAGACTCCAGGAATCCAGGACGATAAGGGTCATCCGTATCAAGGACTGAAGACGACACGCTACAGATGTACCACACAAATAACAAGGTGACAAATAACCATGCATTTATAAGAAACCAAGACCTAATCAAGACTTTAAATATCAAAGAAAAAGAATAGACAATTCAATTCCAATATGAGTTAAGAAATTGTATAGTTGTAAATATGTTTTTGGTACATTAAGTACGGTAATATGAAAGACTGTTTAACGATTAGAGTTAGCAGTAACTGTAATTTAAAATCTATAATTGTTAGTAGAAAATGACAGCTCGTTAGAGAAATTAATAGAAAGCAATGCATATGGAGTAATAAAGAGAAATTTGTAATAAATATTACTGTTAGTTACACGTGTAGATTGCAACACGTCTACAGTAGGTGAATATACATTTAGGCATGTGAATGTAAGTGAATGATCGTTTCTCAAAACTTGCCATTTGTGATAATGTTTTCATATTGATTCAATACACATCAAAATCTATCTCTCTCTCACTCTCTCTCTCTCTCTCTCTCTCTCTCTCTCTCCGTGTATCACTTTGAATCACAAAGAATTTCGACGAAATCGAAACATCGAAGCATGATAATGTTAATTCCATGTGATGTTAACACTATATTATTTTTTCCACACTTTCGATTCCCCACTTCCGTTACATTTTTCGCTGACGAATTTTGTGGAATGACCCCCCGCCTAAAAACATTATCATGTTAAAAAAGAAAAAAAAGAATTAGATAATTGAAAGACTAGATAATCAATAATATAATTGAGCTAGCTGAGAGCAGTATAAAAAATTTATAACAATGTATTAGAATATAGGATTATATAATATGTTTGTGTGTAAAATAAGACTACGAATTATACGTAGTAAGTACGTAAAAATAATAATCATTTGGAATCGTAAAATAAATAAGAAATTAATTTGTAATATGAGATTACAAATTACACGTAATAATTATGTGAACATAATAATGAGTTTTAAACCGCAAGACAAATAAGAAATTGCTAATAAAGATTAAAATGATCTGTAAATCAAGCAAGTAGTGTTATTATTATTATGATTACACCCTTCATTCTTGCACACACACGAATTTAATTTGTTGTAATGTTACATAAAGATTAGTCACACTTCAATAAATAAACACATTAAATTTGGTAGTGTTGTAATATATAATATTTAAAATTTATATTTACTTTACCTCAAGATGTTATTTTTCCCTTATTTGGAACATGTTTCGATAACTATTGTGTTCTCATCCTCAGCCTTCGTCATTTTGAGTCTGGTAAAGTACTGGGAAAAAGAATAAAATCATACCTGCGCAATACAATGACAGAGAACAGACTTACTAACTTATCAAAAATTCCCATAGAAAAGGAACTGTTAAACGAATAATTAATGTACAACCATTTTATGATGACATTATCGACAAGTTTGCATATTTGAAAGAGAGAATTGGCCTTGTGTTCAAGAAATAAAATGCAAGCCTGTAAGTACTTACTAGTTTTAACTACTTTATTTGTAAATTTTATTAACATACTTTTCTTTTGTCTCCATATGTTATTCATGATTACAAAGCAGGAAGAAACATATTCACATAATTGATTGGGGGTGGGGGACCTGCCACCGATTCTGCTTCACCAATCCTCGAAGCCACGAGCCGCCACTGGGAGATAGCACCGTACGAGACATCAGAATGCTGAGTGGACTAGGAGACTAGGAGGACCGGACGACGGACTCCAGGAGGATCAGGTGACAACAGAGGATCGACACAGGACACAGGACTCAGGATCATGACGAGGAATCACTGAGTATAACCGCACAAGCAATAAGATGACATGAAACCATTTTTACTCGTCAACCAACGAGTCATAAAAGACACTAAAAAGAAAAGAGTAAAGAGACGATGATAAACTTTAAGAGTATAAATAATAATTGTAAAATCTAATTCGTTAAATTGTAGGAATTTATAATGATATTTAACATTTACGAACTTATTATTATTTTTGAAATTGTAACGTAGCCTAAATGTTTATATAATTCTAAATTTGACTGATATTTCATGAATACGATATTCATATGTAGGCACATAAAGCAAAGTAGTAATAATATAAAAACATATGCAATTTAAAAGACATACAATCTGAGCATGTCGAGAGCACATTGTATATTATAAAAATTCTATTTATACATGTCAATTTATATCTTGTGTATTATATGTATGAATATTTGTGTAATTTTATTTGTATAGTGACAATAATTGTGTGTATTCTGAGCACACAAAAAAGAAAAATATTATGCGAATAATAATGATGAAATTTTAATTCGTAATTTTTGAAAAATAATTTAATACATTTTTGAATTATCTTTACAAACTTAAAAATGCTATAAGATTATTTAAAAAACACACCATACACCTTTTCTGGTTATATTAAACTGTATATATAAACACAGGATGATGATAGTAGAGGGAAAGTGTTGGTACTGAAATACTTCCGCTGAGGGAAAGTGTTGGTACTGAAACACTTTCGCTTATAATTGTTTGCTGTTTCATGACGTCACTTTGTGGGCAATGACGTCACTGGTGGTAAGGTAGTTGGTGTCCGACTGGACTGTCTAAAACACTGACGTCACTGTTTTATAAGCTCTCTCTCTCTCTCTCTCTCTCTCTCTCTCTCTCTCTCTCTCTCTCTCTCTCTCTCTCTCTCTCTCTCTCTCTCTCTCTCTCTCTCTGTGTGTGTGTGTTTATGACGTCCGTGATGACACAGAGGCCGTGGTAGTTGGTTTCTGCATGCTGCATGGAACATGTCCGAAATTTGGTACGGACCATGGTACCTGAAATTGTTAAAACAATGTGTAGCGGATGACGGTACCCGAAATTGGTCGGTTAAAATTTGGGGCATGGGGTACCTGACGGGTCATCGGACACCGTACCCGAAATTTGGTGATTAATGACGTCACAGAGAGCATGGTAGTTGGTTTCTGCATGTAGCGGATTTGGTATGGCCCATCGGGTACCGTTACGCGAAATTGGTCGGTTAAAATTTGGGGCATCGGGTACCTGATGGCTCATCGGATACCGTACCTGAAATTTGGTGATTAATGACGTCACAGAGGCCATCTGTGTCACTGAAATTGTTTTAAGTGTATAGGTAACGGACACGAGTCAGCTGGTTTCTCATGGCTTCTGACGTTACAGATGAATGAAGGAGGACACCAGCGGATACGAATCAAAATAAATTATGGCTCCTACGGGATTTGAACCCGGATCTCCGGTACCCGAAACCGGATATTGTATTACTATAATATTTATATTGTGTTATTATAAAACAGATTCGGCCATTTGAATATTGTTTAGAAAATACATATTCTAATTATGCGTTACTAAAATTGTTTAAGCGTATAAAGTTTATAATATAATAAATATATTTACTCCATGAATCATTCCGTGTGTTGATTCGCCTGCAACACTGTAAAAGTAGTCAAACAGGTTGTTAGTCCTGGCAGCTGGTTCACGCGGTGTGTGTGTGTGTGTGTGTGTGTGTGTGTGTGTGTGTGTGTGTGTGTGTGTGTGTGTGTGTGTGTGTGTGTGTGTGTGTGTGTGTGTGTGTGTGTGTGTGTAGCTCAGAAACAGGTTTTAACTGAATAATTAGTTATTATTGCGGAAAATGTGTTACAGACTTCGTGTGTATATTTTATAGTATGTTAATGCACTTTTCAAGTTTCGTATATATATGTTATGTGTTTATTTGTATCGAATCGTGTACGGTAACTTGATCTGCAGCGAGCCATTCAGCATTCCGATTGAGCGCTCGGTGGCTAGCGGGAGCCGGTCAGTGTAAATCTAACCCGTTATACTTTTTTTTTCTGTGTTCTTATATAGATAAGTATGTATATTTATGTATACACCGAAGGTTTATTTTTCTGCAAATCTAACCCCTTATAGGTTTTTTGGGGAATCAGTGACATATTTCATGCGTTATTGAATTTGACTGTGTTCCTATACAGATAAGTACGTATATTTAAAAAATAACACACACTATGTGATGTATTAAATAAATAAATAACATTATTGATATTAAACGTTTTCTCTTCCATCTCTTTTTAGTTAATTTGTTGGAAAATAACTATTTGTTATGTAATTGTACTTAAGATAAAAGGAGAATTATTAAGCTAATGTACTTACATAGTCGATATCAAGCTGGACGCTAACCTTGTCGTTCCCAAGTGATGTGTGAGATGTCACAACCAACGAGAGAACGCAAGGTTTGACTGACTTCATCTGGTCTTCAGTGAAGGCCTCACTCCAACGCTTCGGTAGAAAAACATGGAACTTATTTTCCTGCGTTTGCGGGCAAGCTCCACTGTCCTCCAGATCGACGACAACAGCGTTTCCAAATCTTGTGTTCACCAATTTCATGGCAAATACGTGATACTTGCAGTTGATCTGCAGTGTCTGCAGTTAGTGACGAATGGTTTGCGTGATTCGGCTAGCGCTAAAACGGTAACACTAACACTAAGGACGCCAACGCTAAAAACGTTAACGTTAACGCAAACGCTAAAGTTAATGCTAACGTTAAGAAAGCTGACCCTAAGAGCGCTAGCATAAGACCGCTAACGATAACGATAACGTTGATCTGGTAGTAATAGTGTTAGTGATGAATGTTTTGCATGATTCGGCTAACCCTAAAACGGTAACTCAAACACTAAGAATTCCAACGCTAAGAACGTAAACGCTAAAGTTAATGCTAACGCTAAGAAAGCTGACCCTAAGAACGCTAACGCTAACGATAACTTGATCTGGTAGTAACAGTGTTAGTGATGAATGTTTTACGTGATTCGGCTAACACTAAAACGGAAACGCAAACAGTAAGTACGCCATCGCTAAGAACGTTAACGCTAAAGTTAATGCTAACGCTAAGAAAGCTGACCCTAAGAACGCTAAAAAAACGCTAACTCTAAGGACGCTAGCCTAAGACCGCTAACGCTAACGATAACGTTGATCTGGTAGTAACAGTGTTAGTGATGAATGATTTGTGTGATTCGGCTAACGCTAAAACGGTAACGCTAACACTAATAACGCCAGCGGTAAGAACGTAAACGTTAAAGCAAACGCTGAAGTTAATGCTAACGCTAATAAAGCTGACTCTATGAACGCTAAAAAACGCTAATGCTAAGAATGCTAGCCTAAGACCGCTAACGCTAACGATAACGTTGATCTTGGGGCAGTGATGTTCTTTGTTCAACACTTGTACGAAAAGGTGAGCAGCAGTATAACCTCATCATCAACGATGATGACAAAGAACTTTTTTTCCACAGCCTGGAGAAATACTGTAGCAGCAGACAAACGTTGAGCAGTTCAGGGACAAATTCAATCCCTTGGAAAAAAGGGACTCCTCGCGTTATTATATAATTTTTGGACGCCATCAACAAGATAGAGTCTACGGGCGCTGTCTTTGCTGTACGTGGGCAAGAGACTTTTGACAAAGTCTGGAACGAAGACCTTCCTTGTTAGCTGGCCCCTCTCCTATCCCTTCTTCCTCTGGGTATATTCTACTATCTACTTTAGCGGCCGAACCGTCAGGGTGAGCGTCGACGGGTCCTGTTCCTAAATTTCAATCCGTCCCGCCGGCGTACAGCAGGCTTTCATCCTTGGCTCCGCTATGTACGTACATCGTGTAAACGAAGACCTGTCGGATTTTCCCCAAGACGCGTTCTCCCTCTTCGCAGACGACGCTACGCATCACTGAAGCTCCTGCAATTTGAGAGCACAAAGCCACAGCGGCTGTTGGATTTATTTCTGGATTGGCTAAGGAAATGGAAGGTGACGATCAACACGTAGAAATAGACAATTTGCTTCACCCGTGAGTATATTTTCCGATGCCAGCCCCTCTCTCTAGGAATGAGGTGCATTGCCTGGAAAGAGATATGTAGTACCTAGGCGGCTCGCTAGCGGCTTCAACACCTCAATGCGAGAGGGCCGACGGGGGGGGTCGCTGACCGGAGTAGGGATAGTGCGTCGCTATGCGTAGCTGTAGAGACGATCCTGATAACAGGAGGAAGCTGGTAGGGATAATCTGTGGTAGCGGGTCAGATAAGTCACACAGTGAAGCATGGCATCAGCATCGTACTCAGCTAGGATAGTCACCAGCTCAGATCGGGGATAAGCAATTGGAGTTCCAAATGACGTTTCGGAAGTGTCTAGCCATTAAGAAGTAAGACAGGAACGAGGGTACGACAGGCATTGAACGATTAGCACGACACAGCAGTTGCGCCGGGGCAGACCAGGTGCTCAATAGGAAACTGTTTGGAGTTGCAAGTGACGTTTCGGAAGTGTTTAGCCATTAAGAAGTAAGATAGGAACGAGGGTACGACAGGCATTGAACGATCAGCACGACACAGCAGTTGCGTCGGGGGCAGACCGGGTGCTCAATAGGAAACTGTTTGGAGTTGCAGGTGACGTTTCGGAAGTGTATAGCCATTAAGAAGTAAGATAGGAACGAGGGTACGACAGGTACTGAACGATCAGCACGACACAGCAGTTGCGTCGGGGCAGACCGGGTGCTCAATAGGAAACTGTCGGCCCAGAATACCAGGGAACCGACAAAACGACAGGGGAGTGAGCCCTAAAAGGTTCACTGGGGGGAGGGAGGGAATACTGGTGGCGGGTGTTTTCCGCTGTGGTTGTGCACTTTTTCTTGCTCTCGTGAGCGGAAGGTTAGAACAAATTTGAGGCGGCCACAGCCGCGTAGAACAGTCCCGGCGCCCCCGGCGGTTGGGACTACGGCTCCGGTAGGGACCGAGGTTGCTGCCGGTGTCGTTGAAAAAGTGCCGGTTTGGGGTTGAGGAGACTCGCAGCCGAAGGTGTGCGAAACTTTGGAGACCATACATCTCTTCGAATTGGCCTAACCTCAACAGTTTATCCAGGAAGCTATTGACGGATTTTTTTCCTCGCCTTTTCCAACTGAAGGCCCGACACGGCAGTCGGCGCATACCACAGCGCGAGGAGCTTTTGGATGATGTAATCAGGGAAGATATTCCAGAAATGACAACTTTGATTTCACGCTCCCCAAAGAGAGTGAAAGTATGCAAGGAGTTCTGCAGGTCAGATAAGAAATCCTGCTCGGGGCACAGTTGCTTGAGGTCATTATTTTCAGCAGAGTACTTTGGCACATAGGCTCGATCTTGGTCAAAGAAAGAGCTATTCGGATGAATGCTAAAATTCGAGTACAATTCCGATTGTCATTCTCGACAATGGAGGAAGCACAGATTTAGACAGACAGACATACAGAAAATTTACGGGCCGTCTTGCTCCCTGGTTTGTGTGCTGTCCGGAGCCCGATGATCTCCAGAAATACATCGCTGTCGTTTGATCGGCACAAGGAATTAGGTTGCAGTCCTTCTGCACACGAAAGGTGCTTACGAGAAGTGTACGAATTTGATGCTTCATCCTGTCTCAACAACGGAGACGCGACTCCGTGGATTTGGGTGAGTTCCGAATTTAAAGCATGCTCCGTCAATCGCCAAGTTACGTTAGATTACATTTTGTGTGCAAGTGCTTAGTTGCGGGAGCCATTCGCCCTGGCGTATAGCCCATAGTTACGGCCGACATCGCCCACGGGCAGTCGAGCCTATCAACCATATCCGCTTTTTGCCTTATCCACGGAGTCGCGTCTCCGTTGAGGAGACAACACATAACATATATATACGAAACCTAAAAAGTGCACTAACATACTATAAAATATACACACACAGTCTATAACACATTTTCCGCAATAATAACTAATTATTCAGTTAAAACCTGTTCCTGAGCTGCTCGACACACACACACACCGCGTGAGCCAGCTGCCAGGACTAACAACCTGTTTGACTACTTTTACAGTGTTGCAGGCGAATCAACACACGGAATGATTCATGGAGTAAATATATTTATTATATTATAAACTTTATAAGCTTAAACAATTTTAGTAACGCATAATTAGAATGTGTATTTTCTAAACAATATTCAAATGGCCGAATCTGTTTTATAATAACACAATATAAATATTATAATAATACAATATCCGGTTTTTGGTATCGGAGATCCCGATTCAAATCCCGTAGGGGCCATACTTTATTTTGATTCGTATCCGCTGGTGTCCTCCTTCATTCATCTGTAACGTCAAAAGCCATGAGAAACCAGCTGACTCGTATCCGTTACCTATACACTTAAAACAATTTCAGTGACACAGATGGCCTCTGTGACGTCATTAATCACCAAATTTCAGGTACGGTATCCGATGACCCGTCAGATACCCGATGCCCCAACTTTTAACCGACCAATTTCGCGTAACGGTACCCGATGGGCTATACCAAATCCGCTACATGCAGAAACCAACTACCATGCTCTCTGTTACGTCATTAATCACCAAATTTCGGGTACGGTGTCTGATGACCCGTCAGGTACCCGATGCCCCAAATTTTAACCGACCAACTTCGGGTACCCCCATCCGCTACACATTTTTTTAACAATTTCGGGTACCATGGTGCATACCAAATTTCGGACATGTTCCATGCAGCATGCAGAAACCAACTACCACGGTATCTGTGTCGTCACGGACGTCTCTCTCTCTCTCTCTCTCTCTCACACACACACACACACACACACACACACACACACACACACACACACACACACACACACACACACACACAAACAGTGACGTCAGTGTTTTAGACACTCCAGTCGGACACCAACTACCTTACCATCAGTGACGTCATTGCCCACAAAGTGACGTCATGAAACAGCAAACAATTATAAGCGAAAGTGTTTCAGTACCAACATTTTCCCTCTACTATCATCATCCTGTGTTTATATATACAGTATAATATAACCAGAAAAGGTGTATGGTGTGTTTTTTAAATAATAACACTTCTTATATCATTTTTAAGTTTGTAAAGATAATTCAAAAATTTATTAAATTATTTTTCAAAAATTACGAATTAAAATTTGATCATTATTATTCGCATAACATTTTTCTTTTGTGTGTGCTCAGCATACACACAATTATTGTCACTATACAAATAAAATTACACAAATATTCATAAATATAATACACAAGATATAAATTGACATGTATAATTAGAATTTTTTATAATATACAATGTTTGCTCTATAATGTCATGTACTTTGTTTGTGGATATGTGCGCGCGTTCGCATGTGGGGAACCTTCGTGTTATATCTTCCGCGTTGCAGGCACTCGCAGATTTATACAAAGATTCGCCTGCAACGCGTCTATCTTTTGTCCAATCAGAAGCCCCTAAATTCAGTCAGATCTGTCGGTTGTCAGGTGTACTTCGAGACAGTTCATTGGAAGCCGTTGCCTAGTGAAAATGAGCTCTTCGTCAAGAGTTTTTCTTGTTCGAACTGGTTTAATCTAGAGTAACTCTAAGTCTTGGGACTCTTTTCGAGTTTGTGTTATAAATAAATAATTTTTCAACACCTCCAATATAGACTTGTGCATAGGCCTAATTGAAACACATAAACAACTATCCTATGCGAAAATATTTATTTGTATCGTCGTGTAGAGATATTTGGCGCCTGTCAACGTGTGGCAAGATTTTATTATAATTTGTTAATATTATATATTTAAGTGTACGCGCCACAATCGATTTCAGTAACAAAAAACGTACATGCACAATTCGAAATAAATTATACACAGTTAAATTGGGAAATATGGACAGTGACTTGAAGCAATCCGAGCACTGTACTAACATACAAAGCCAGTTTTTAATCTCGTAGATAAGATAACGAGTAGCGAGTAGCGGCCAGTTCACCGGCAATAAACTAACAGCTGATCAAGAGAAACGGTTAAATATTATCTTAAACAAATATGAATCGGTTTTTAAAAACGAATATACAATTACTAACGTATATGAGCATAGGATAGGCCTAAATGTAGTTGATCAAAATAAGTTTGTCCGAAAAACCTATCCAATTCCATTACACTACCGAGGACAAGTTGAGGAAGAAATTAATAAAATGTTAACAAATAATATTATTAACATTTATTTATCGAGCCGATAGTAACTTCCTTAATTCTATGGCAGTGGTTAAAAAAAAAATAACGATATACATATTTGATTAGATATGTGTAACCTCAACAGCATAACGCAAAAGTGTTACGATTGTGCACCCAACGCCGAGAATCTATTTATAAAATGTCACGGGGTTAGGTACATGTCGAGGCTAGACCTCAAAAGCGCGTTTTGGCAGATTCCAATAGCCGAAGATTGCCGCAAATTTACGGCATTCCTTTGTAAGAACAAATGCTACCAATATAAAGTAGTTCCTTTCGGGTTAGTGACCAGCCTCGCTCCAATGGTTAAAAATGTATAGAATTGGCACTAGGAGCGGAAGTAGAAGAATTCGTAAGCGCGTTTGTGGACGACATACTCGTAATATCTAAATCTTTCGAGGAGCATTTAAATCACCTTGATATTGTCTTCCGAAAGTTAAGAGATGCTAATCTTGTGCTTAACTTGGACAAGTGTGAGTTTGGAAAATCCCAAATAAAATTCCTGGGTCATATTATTTCGGCGGATGGGGTTAGTACCGATCCTGTGAAAATCCAGGCCATCACGAATTTTCCTAACACCAAGAAAGCAAAAGATATCAGGGCGTTCCTCGGATAGACCGGGTATTTTCGTCGTTTCACACCTGAATACTCAAAGACCATAGAACCACTTCTGGAACTACTAAGACAAAATACCAAATGGCGATGGGAAGAGCGGCGTGAGGCAGCGTTCAACGCTACCAAGGACTTGTATAGTAAGAACCTGCATATATTCCATCCTGAAAAAGAAGGGACGTATGTACTTAATTGTGACGCGTCGGGCTACGCGATCGGCGGAGTATTATATCAGCGGAGTAACAAAGGTGAACACAAGGTAATTGCCCACGTAAGTCGTTCATTAAAAGGTGCTGAGAGGAACTATTTTACGTCAGAGAAGGAAATTCTCGCGATAGTATATTGTATCAACAAATTCAGATATTACCTTGCGGCACAACACTTCGAGATTTTATCATAAAATCAGGCGTTGTCTTTCATGCTCAAATGTAAACTCGCAAATGCGCGCATATCGCGATGGATCATGGCAAGCCAAGAATATGATTTTAGTATAAACTATTTCAAAGCCAGTGAAAACAAAATGGCTGATACTTTAAGTAGATATCCTCCGATAATTGAAGAACAATACTCCTCAACAAGGAATGAAGTGCAGATCTTGACAATTACATATGTATTACCATACACAGTAAAAACTAGGTTAAAAAATATGAACATCGAGCAACAGCGGGAAGCTAAATTAAAGAAAATCAGCGATGATGTAACAGTACAGGACAACCTACGTATAAATGATGTGTTATACAAAATCATAGACGGGCAGTGGAAGATAATGGTACCGGATGAACTAGTCGAAAATTTAACTTGGGCGTGCCACGAGATGCACGCGGGAGCATATAAATGCTATTTAGCAATGTGAGAAGACTTTGTGTGGTTAAATATGGCTAGAAAGGTTAAATCTATTTTGCGCACCTGCCACATATGTCAAACTGCAAAGTACCCGAATTAACACACCTACCGGTATGTAGAAATGGGCAATATTATTACTAAAAACAAAAATGAGTTATTATGTATTGATTTTTTAGCGTGCATCGAGGGGTATGAGAAATCTGGTAGTGTGCACGGATGCGTTCTCTAAACATTTAAGTCTATATGCAATTGGACGACCCACCACGACGGCGGTATTAAATGTCGTCTTAAATAAATACATCCCTAAGTATGGTCACATTAAGAAAATTTTATCTGACCAGGGTAAACAGTTCACCAATAGGAAGTGGCAATCCGAATTGGAAAAGCACAATATCCAGACTGTGTTAACATCAATCAGGAGACCGCAGGGCAACCTCGCTGAAAGGGTCAACAGAGAGTTAGGTCGACTGTTCCGTACTTATTGTAATACCAACCAAAGTAAATGGCCGGATTATCTCGAGTTTTTCGAGCAGTCCATCAACGGGAATTACAATGACACGACAGGATTTATGCCTAACTAGTTGCAAACTGGAGAAATGCCCAAGCGCGTCCGGGATGGGAGCATCACGAGGATTGCAACGCAAAATTTGCCTATTCCGAGCGAAGTGAAACGTATAGAAGCCAGGAGACGCATTAAGAAATGTGTCGAAGAACGGACTGAAAGATTTAATGCAGACCACAAGCTGGTAACATTTAAAATTGGCGAGAGGGTACTCCTGAGGGCTTAGAATGTCGGTCACAGGGAGGATAACACCGCAGCCAAATTCGGTTGTACAATGGCCTATATATTTTATCCGAGCAAGTTGGTAAAAACACCTATATTGTAACCAACCCTAGTACTAACCGTGTCATAGGGAAATTCCACGCATCATCCCTAAGAAAGTATTATGACAGAGATAATTGTTCCTAATATGCCAGGGTATAGGTGGTATGAATGTTTTAAGAAATTTATGTGAAATATGAGTGTAAATTAAGAATATTAAATGAGATGTCAGAATAAATGATTTGAATGAACGGAGTATACTTTCAGTTATGAAAATGACATCAGAAGTGTTGATACGCTTATCTGTTTTGAGTTTATAGGTCAAATTCAACCACGTGTATTTGTTTGTATTATTACTGTCAAAGTGACATTGGAGGAATGTTTTGTTTGAAAAAAGTTTATTTATTTATTTTGATTTGGATTTATTATTATTATTGGAAGAAATGTTTTATTTATTTAGGATATGGAATAAAAATTGTATTTTTATGTAAACAATTTTTTTTTATACGTGGTGGGGTTAATCCTGCAACAAAACACAGGATGGTGATCTAGAATAAGTATATCAGAGCATAGATGACGGACATTAGCACGTTTTAGATTGATTTATGAAATTTTTGTCAATTAGCTATAAGTTTTGTATTTAGTGATGGATAAGGCTTGTGTTATACCAAATTCTTTGTAAATTTTTTGCTCTATAATGTCATGTACTTTGTTTGTGAATATGTGCGTGCGTTCGCATGTGGGGAACCTTCGTGTTGTATCTTCCGCGTTTGTTATCCGATCGGCATGAGACTTGGAGAGTGAATTATTTATGAAAATAGCTACATTTTCTATATACTCTTTTGTTCTCAGCTATTGTTTAAATGTGGTCTTTTAGTAATTGAAAACTAAACTTTTCACGCTTATCAATTGAAGAGTAATAAAATTTCTAGATTAAATGTCAGCAGGCACTCGCAGATTTATACAAAGATTCGTCTGCAACGCATCTATCTTTTGCCCAATCTACCAAGTAGACAGTTGATTGAGCAATCAGAAGCCCCTAAATTCAGTCAGATCCGTCAGTTGTCAGGTGTACTTCGAGGCAGTTCATCGGAAGCCGTTGCCTAATGAACGTGTGCTCTTCGTCAAGAGTTTTTCTTGTTCGAACTGGTTTAATCTAGAGTAACTTTAAGTCTTAGGACTCTTTTCGAGTTTGTCGATTAGAACCAAGCAGGTGAACTACCAGTTATATAATAATCAAGTGCTATTACGTGTTAGTGGAAGATTTTCCGCTTAGGGAGATTTATCTACCGTGATAAATCCTTATTAACGTGGAACACTTCAAGAATAGCCGGATGGTGTAAACAATATACACCGATTTTTAATAATATCATTCATTATCACCCTGAGTAACAATAGTTAATAATAACCAATTGCGAGTGAGTAAACAAACGATTCGGAAAGTGACATTTTGTGTGTAAAATCTGCATCAGTGTTATCAGCTGTTCGGCGAACTCCAGCGCAGAGAGAGAGAGAGAGAGAGAGAGAGAGAGAGAGAGAGAGAGAGAGAGAGAGAGAGCGGCAATCATTAATCATTGCAGAGAAGAGCGTAACAGCGGCGGGGAGCGAGTGACGTCATGCCCAGTGTAAAGGAATTCTATGTTTCAAGTAAAACTTACCAAAGCTGAACTATATAAACTCTTTGATAACAAATAAAATACTATACATGACATTTTTTTTAATTTAAATATATCATATAAACAATTATTTACTTGTGTATAAATAAATAATTTTTGTACATCTCCAATATAGACTTGTGCATAATTTAAACACACAAACAACTATCCTATGGAAAAATTTATTTATATCGTCGCAATATATATATTATGCAGCGTTACAAGTATTTCAAAAATTCACACAAATACATTACCAGTACCATGTACTCAACGCAACTATGAAGTGTATTACACCAGCCAGGTCGCAGGATTTTTTTATTCTCGTTGCGTCAAGTATATGTAGTTGCACAATAATAAATACTTTTCAAAGAGGAGTGAGATGTTGTTGACATGAAATAATTAGTTAAAACCGTTTCAAAATTATCATACTAAGATTTATTTATATTAATCGAAAGATGAAAAAATATTAAAATTTAGAATTATAAAAAAATATTCTCTTTTATAAGTTTACATAAAGTAACATATAACCTTCTCTGCTGTTCATGACATATTGAAATAATCAACCATATAATCTTACTAGTTAAACAGGCATGTTAAACAAATTATCTAAACCCTTTTCATTTCAGTGTGTCTGACATTTACTCCAATTTTTAAATAATAATAGCAACTCATATACAAACAAAAATAATATTAAACTCAAGAATAAAATACTTGTTGCTATAAACAAAATAAAATAATAACATTTACTTTCAACCTATTATTTAATTCTACTGACACACCCAAATTTTAACACATAACAGAAGATTAGTATTTTTTAAATTTTCTTATTATATTAAATTATTTACTTCAACTACTATTTAAATTTAAAACTTTAAGTCTTTACTGTTCATGTATAATTTTCTTTTTGAAAGTTCTTTTCACAAACAAAAATATAATTGTTTATTCATCGCCTGCGTACAGTTGACCTGTTACCGTTGCGTGCGTGTGCGTGTGTGTGTGTGTGTGTATGTGTGTGTGTATGTGTGTGTGTGTGTGTATCCTGAATCCTGAGAATATGATGATGATGATGATTATGCTGTGTTCTCTGTCTCTACGGGTTGTTGTTTGTGATGGTCCAGGGTTCCTCCATAAGTCTTGGTGTGTGTGGTAACGATGATCGGTCGATCGGCAGACCAGCAGCGTTACGTTGTGTGAAGATATCTTGAGTCTCTGAGACCGCCCCAAAATTGCCGGTGGTATTTATACTGGACGGCAATCTGACAAGTCCAGGTCTGTTTTCGACCTGTTAGATATTGTCACTACGTCCAAAGCGTCCTTTTAATTACAAAACACTTTTTGGTTCATTTTCGCGATTTCGTAAATATACTCGTAGCATGAGCGATATCATTGTTTGCGTAATTTTTTTCTGGTCACTCACATATAACACAGATAATTACTATCTAATTACACTAGTAATTAACATTAAATCACTTAGTGTCATTATTATTGCAAATTTCTGCAATACTTTTACATCACTATATTCGTTAAAATTTCCTTAATGTAATGGTGTTTTTATAATTGGGGTAAGTCTTTGTTCACAGGTTTAAAACGTATTAATTAGTTTATTCTTATCCGGTTAAAACCTGATTACAGACGTACGCATCACCCCATCTGTGCCTGTCGTAGCTTGCGTTCACACACACAAACACACAAGCGCTGTACTCACTTGTGGGGGCTTTCTGACAATTCTTAGCCTGCATAATATTGTTAAAAACTGTTCATCATATATTTTCTATGCTAAATATTTACAAACATACCGCCCTGGGCAAATATTTTAAATATATTGCAAATATGCAAATATATGTATTGTTGCAATAAATATATATATATATATTTATTGCAACATTACAATTATTGTACACAAATACATTACCATGTACTCAACGCAACTATGAAGTGTATCACACCGGCCAGGTCACAGGACTTTTTTATTCTTGTTGCGTCAAGTATATGTAGTTACACAATAAAAAAATAATTTTCAAAGAGGAGTGAGATGTTGATGACATGAAATAATTAATTAAAACCATTTCAATATAATCATTCTTTGATTTATTAATATTAATAGAAAATATGCAAATATTAAAATTTCGAATTATAAAAATAAAAAAATATTCTCTTTATAAGTTTACAAAAAAAAATACAATATAACCTTCTATGCTGTTCATGACATATAAAAAATAAACAACCATATAATCTTACTAGCTAAACAGACATGGTAAAGAAATTATCTAAACACTTTTTATTTCAGCGTGTCTGACTGACTCCAATTTTTAAATAATAATAGCAACTCACATACAAACAAAAATAATATTAAACTCAAGAATAAAATACTTGTTGCTATAAACAAAATAAAATAATAACGTTTACTTTCAACCTATTATTAACCTATTATTTAATTCTACTATGACACACCCAATTTTAGCATACAACAGAAGATTAGTATTTTTTAAATTTCCTTGTTAAATTAAATTATTTTCTTTAACTACCATTTAAATTTATGTACAGTGATTATATTTAGAACTTTAAGTCTTTACTGTTCATATATAAGTTTCTTTTTAAGAGTTCTTTTCACAAACAAAAAATATTATTGTTTATTCATCAGCTGCGTACTATCGACGTTACCGTTTCGTGTGTGTGTCCTGAATCCTGAGAATTTGATGATGATGATTATGCTGATGCTGTGTTCTCTGCCTCTATGGTTTGTTGTTTGTGATGGTCCAGAGTTCCTCCACAAGTCTTGGTGTGTGTGGTAACAATGTTCGATCGGTCGGCAGACCAGCAGCGTGACGTTGTGTGAAGATATCTTGAGTCTCTCTCTCTGAGATCGCCCCAAAATTGCCGGTGGTATTTATACTGGACGGCAATCTGACAAGTCCCGGACTGCTTTCAACCTGTTAGATATTGTCATTTCGTGCAAAGCGTCCTTTTAATTACAAATCACTTTTTGGTTCATTTTCGCGATTTCGTAAACATACTCATAGCACGAGCGATATCATCGTTTGCGTAATTTTTTTCTGGTCACTCACATATAACACACTTATTAATTACTATTTAATTACACTAGTAATTAACATTAAATTACCTAGCATCTTTATTATTGCAAATTTCTGCAATACTTTTACATCACTACATTCGTTAAAAATTCCTTAATGTAATGGTGTTTTTATACTTGGGGTAACAAGGATGTCAGTCTTTATCACTTTATTTTTAAAAAGAGTCCACAGTTCAACTTGCATTTGCACTCTGTATGGTTGTCAAATGTTTTGTGGTCCAAATCTTCCATATCTTGCTGGTCACGAAATGCAGTACTCAACTGAATCACTACCATCAATCGTTATTAAAAATGGGAATCGACCCTAAATGTAACTTGAGAAAAATGACACTTCTGGGGTATTTTCTACTCACATCTTTTACTACCATTAAATTCAAATATGTTTACTCCAGACTACTGATATAGGTATTATCTGCTTAACATAATATGTAAAACATACGAAATGGCACTTCCTACCATGTTAGTCAAACTCCCTCCATATAATTTCTGTTGCTCTTTAGCATTCAGTTTTTTATATCATTACAGATTTATGTTCCAAATCAAACTTTTAATTTCTCTTGTACTATTAAACTGACCTTTTCAACTGGACAGTGTATAAACATACATACACGTGTGCAGTTTCCCCTGCTGTTCATAACAGTTTATATGCCATTGAACCAGGAAATTTATGGTCTACCATTACTTCTTGTGTTTATTCAACAGTTGCTTAGAACTCCTTATTTCACGCATTTCATGTACATGGCAATAAAATTTAATTTCTTTACTTCGACTGTTCCTGTAATATTTATATCCATTCCAGTTCACCTTCTTATTTCATCATTTCCAACTATGACTAGCCACTTGTTGATTTACTACTTCTCCTCCAGCACCCAATTTTAACCGAACTTAACCTTTCCCTGTTTCTTTTATGTACATTCCACACTTGTGATCCATAAACAACTATCACCTCCAATGTGATCTTTTATTTAAGACTTGTAATTCTCTTGGATATTGGTTGGTTTCAATCTTAATAGGATGCAAACTCTTTAAAGCTGTTTTTCATCTTCTTTGTATCAGTCATA
The DNA here is from genome assembly GCA_034769895.1 of Magicicada septendecula. NCBI lineage: Eukaryota > Metazoa > Arthropoda > Insecta > Hemiptera > Cicadidae > Magicicada > Magicicada septendecula. The sequence goes on from CM068372.1 coordinate 157,511,683, forward strand.
TTTTTTGTTCCTTTTTTCATCATTAGATTTGTCCAATATAATCAGATGTTTGTTAAACTGTGTCAAGACTTTTCTACAACTCAGGGTATGTCTGCTTATGTCTACCATATTTCCATTACACTTTAAAATGCATACACTGCCTTGTTCATTTGTTAGACAGATCCATTCCTATAAAAACAAGTGATAGAAGTCACTGGCATAGCTAGGCTTTTTGGCATCCAGAGCAAGGAGATCATCAGCCACCTCCTTCACAATTAAAAGGGGACACAAGAGCAAAAATGAAGGCCCATCCAGCGAACAAAGTACTTAATAAATGCAAACGCATTTTGTGGACACGCGGAGTCAGCTGGAAGGAACGGCCGAGGAATAGAACCGGCGTTCTTGCGTCTTCGCCCTCCAGTTCCGCGCAAGCGATGGAATTCGCTGGGCCGGCAGCCGACTCTACAACCGATGCCGAAAGAAAGGAGGACTGCAGTACGCCACGAACAGCGGGCGTAGCCGCCGAACATCTCAGCGCGGCACAACCAACATCAGCTTTCTCGCCACTAGGTCCTTTTTAGGGCCACCAAAAACTCTAGAGTGTGCGATTGGCGCCATTTGTCATGCGGCAAGCCTTTTGTCCGGTGACAAGCTATTAGTAACAAATGTAGACTATAAAATAGTAATATAAAAAATTGATAACGTAAAAATGTTATAATAAACATGCAAATTTCTTGTAGGTCTAAAGCACATTGTCAAAACAATATCCTAAAGCAACATAAAGTTAAACAAAGAACTACGTTAAAAGTAATAAAATAAATGACTTACCATTATAGGTTAATGGTTTCATCTTCTATTAATAAACACTTAATATTTATTTTTAATATTTAATAAATATTTAAAATGAGTCATTTTAAAATGTAAATTTCCTGGTCTTAATTACTGCAAAGTCGGTTATTAAATCACTATAATCTAAAGACGAAGCAGTGTTGTTTTCGGTTGAAAGTAACCCTAAATTTGATAACCTGTCTTGAGATATTGTTGATCGTAGGTAAGATTTAATCACGTTAAGTTTACTAAACGATCATTCACAAGAAGACACAGAGACTGGTAAAGTAAGAAAACATTTTTTAAGCTATTGCTAGTGTTTTGTAGGCTACTAATCCCATTGAAGAAATGTATTGTAGCAGTCCTTGAGGTGTAAAGTCCATTTGTTCTTCGTTAACTTTTGCCCTTTTTAATAAAAGTATGTCTTTCAAGTCATTGAACAATTCTTTACTGTTTTGGAATATGGATACAGTTTTGGTTTTGGAAGTATGTACTCTACACTTAATATTGATTTAGGAAACCTGTTCCTTAAAATGTATATCCCCATCATTTACGTACACCTCAAATTTACATAGGAACCCAAAGTGTTTTTGTAACACTTTGATGTTAGAGAAATGGCTGGAAATTTTAACTGACAGTTTGTCCAAAATTTCTATTAGAGAACATCGCAATTCTTCCTGAACAGTTAACGCAGAAACATCAGCATACCCTCTAGCATCGTGCGCTTCCTTCTTATCCTTTTTGTGATACTGACACATCATTTATTATATACCTGCTCTGCCTTAGTAATGACATTGTCACACACCTCATTCCTGCAAACTTTTAATTTCTCCCGATAGTGTCTCCAGAAGTGTCAATGCTTGAATAAAGTTTATTCCTTTGGTCTGCAAGATTTTGTTCATTGAAGAAAGAATATCTGTCCAGAAAAAAAAGTACTGGTAAGGTTACAAAATTAAAGTTTTCTATTGCATTAATTATAAATGCTGCATCTTCCCTCATATCAATTGTTCCAGTTGGTGTATCCCTCAGTTTCTCCAGTGCAGTGATCACTTCATCCAGCTGAGTGGATATTGCTTTAACCACATCTGCTTTTGAACTCCACCTGGTATCACAATGTCTTTTTAGAGTAATATTTATTACACCGTAATTTGTTATCATAATGAATCGTAATTACGATGCTCAAAAATAAATAGACTAATACTGTTTATCACGCAATGTTTATGACAACAGACAAGCTGGCTGGTTACGCTTCTTTTATAAAAGGAATAGCCATATGAAAGAAACAAGTTGTTCGTAGTTTTATAAGTCTATGCTCACTTTGCCGCCCTCCTGGCTATGCTGTCCGGGGCAGCTGCCCCCTTGCCTCCCCCCTAGCTATGCCTCTGATAGAAGTAGACTAATATACACAGATCTGTAATGACCACAAGGAAATCAATCTATTTGTTTTTATTTTTCTTCCATTTTAGAGACTAATTATAGTTACTTACTTGTCTTCTATGTCTCTGAGTTTGTTTAAAATCTGTATTTAAGTATTCATAAAACTAACTTTACAAAATAATAATTAACAAATAAATCATGTTTAATATACTATTACGAGTAACAGACGGTCGCAGACTGACCAGGATTGCTGAGTAATTGATAAAATTAATGAAGCTCTTGCAGACGGGTTGAAGACTAATAAGTCAGGTATACATGTATTTGCCAAACCCTATTTTGATGTAAATAATATTACACATGAGATAAAAGAGAAGTTTCTTAACTTTAACAGAAGAGTCGCATTTAGTGAGAAAGTCCTTTTCTGTAGTTATTACAAACAAAATTCTGAACTCAAATCAAGAGTCACAGGAAAAAGTATGGCCACTGTATAGTCTGTTACTTGTTACTGAAATCAATGCAAACACTTTAATGACAGTGATGTGAGCTTGACACCCCACATTAGTGACTAATCTTTTCATTGATTGGGGTCTGGTCTATGGTTCCAACAATAGTTTTGTTAAAATATTTTAAGTAAATTTTAATTCAGGTATCAAATTTTACTAGAAACATGATAAATTTAAATTAAACTTTAATTTTTTGTACTTGTGCATTATCCCCCTTAACAATTGGTACATTCCATCTAGATGCTTATTTGCCAGACTAATTTCTAAAAGCTTAGGAAAATTGGTTTTGGTGTATACTGCCACTCATAAAAGTAATAAATAAAGCCACAACCAGTGGGTATACATAACCTTCACACATAAAAACACCAGCACATGTTAACATATATTACATACACTGAATTCAGACAAATGGGAGCAAACCACTTTAAATATTCAAGAACAAGGTCAGGAAAAGCGTTTTTGCTTTAGTTGAAAAACTTTCACCTCAAGAAAAGTAATAAACAAATAAAACTAATACCTACTTACCTAAGCCCACTGACCTATGTCAATACAGCGTACAACTTGTACAATAGGCACAGGATTTTGGCACATAGGTACAGACGAATTGAACTGAAACCACTTTCATAACCTTCTGCTTAAATACATTAAACCATTCAACATATTTTATCACGTCTAATTGCTATTGGACGTACTTGTTTCATGGTCTAACTTGTTTATTTTATTTCAGTTTATACCATCGCATCTACTGAGACCATCTGTCTGTTTTCCTTATTTTGATGACAACATGAAACATATCAATAGTGATAAAAACTGATACTGATATCGGTGATTGTTTATATAACTGCACAAGTACCAATTTATTTTTACAAATCTTAACACTGTAGTTTAAAATAAATAAGTGGTTTCCTTTTTGTGCTGTTGTTGCTAGCACTGCAATACAAAAGTATTCTGGACTCAAATTATCATAAAATGTTAATTACATACTAACACAGCATTTTGACCGTTCATAATCAGTGGTTGCCTTTTGAAGTAGGTACCAAAACATTTTAACAAAATGTCTTGTAAAAGTTAAAAAAAAAAAATTGAATTGCATAAACACAACTTGCTAATAAGGCCACGAGTCTGTAGATTTTTAGTCATTATACCTTCCACAGACAGGAACTCTCACACCTGGAATCGTTGTGGAAATGGGTGGAAACTCTTACAGTCTGTGGGCATTATTCATAAGTTTTATTCATGTGTGTCATTTTTTTTATTTTACTTCATTTAGTGTGTAATTATATATAATTTTTTTACATTATAGATCAGTTTCTGTGGTGTCACTGTAAGTACGCACCGATTCTGATGGCTGAAGCATTGTGTGTGTAATTAATGTTTAACAATGGTGAAAGTCTATAGTGTAAGATGTTGGAATCATCATCCAACAGAGATACAACCAACCAATGAGCCTGACCTCCTGAAGAAATCTTTACCATTTTGGATGATCCTCTGCTGCTGTTCTCCATCAGACTCTAAGCACCTTCTGTCAGACACTTACCCAGCATGTTCTTCAATATTTAGTGTCTTTAAATTTAGGAAACTAAATATGCTTATCACCTGTGTGTGTTCACGGTAACTGTAGCTACAGAAATTAATTTTACAGACCTACACATGAAGGTAAAAGTTATATCTACTAGTGAGCTCCCCAAGCTCCAGAACTTGCTCACTATTTTGAATGAGATACTTGTTCTTAAATACAATCAGATTAACAAAGTCTAATAGGGCTGTACTATAACAGTTCTATCTATATGTCAATACAGTACACATGCGCGTTCATAGGTTCTAATGACTTTCATCTTACCGTGTGTATGTGTGTGCGTGCGATAAAACTAGAATTTGGGTATGTTTTAATGTCTCTGATGTGTTCAATTAGCAGGAACTGTTACACTCGCATGGAAATTCTGTTCTTTTTGTCCAACGCATTAATTGAAAAACATCAGAGGTTGAATATTTTTTGTTATGTATACTTATAAGAGATAGTTGAAAAGTTCGCAGAATGGAAATGAAAAAACAAGTTAATTGTTACAAAATGACTTTATTTTTCTATATAATCTCCCCAACTTCAATACACTTGGTCCAATGCTTCTCTAAAAATTCGATCCCCGTCTTGAAATAATATTCTGACAGATCCGTAAAATACCCCTCTACAGCTGCCACTATCTCTTCATTTAATGAAAAACGCTTTCCAGTCACAAATTTTTTAAGGTTTGGAAATAGATTTTTCAGAGTCACTTACTATGAAATGGCCTGACCACAGATTGTACAGATAACTTGTACAGTTCATAACTAATTTCAAATTATTGGGTACAACTTTCCCACTGATTAAAAGTTACTGACAAAAATTGAAAAAGTTCCTCACTAATCACTTTTTGAAGTCATATTTGATGTCCCTATTTCATTTCACATAAGAAAAAGTGTCTGACTTAGGTAAAATAACTACCCATTGTATTCATAAGTTTACATTGTTTAATTTTGTGTAGGCTACATAATATTCTTATTTTCCAACACAGTAACTACAAATTTGAGCCCACAACACTTTCAGTCTGGCTAACATCAGTGAAATCTCCATATGAATTATATTCGCAATGCTTTCTTTACACTGTCTAGTAAATAGTGAAAAGAGGATTAGATCAGTATTTATCAAACTTTTATCCACCTTCAGAACGTGTTTTTTCAAGCCCCCTTTGCCCCACCAGCGAAACAATTCACAGATCTTTTCTTTATACTCTTTGTAATTAAAAAAAAAAAAAATACAATTATATAAAAATGTATACTTAGTATTTCTTAATCGTCACCCTTGTGTTTGCCGAACACAAACAAGTTTTTTTATCTCATTCTATTGCTGACAGGTTATTGTACATTGTACAGGTTATTTCAGATTGCACACACACACACACACATACATATATACATCTGTCCACATGAAAAGACAATTCTTTGATTAGCTGACTAAATAACTCACTCTATCAAATAAGAACTAAAAGGTGAGGTTTTGTCTGCTGAATAATAATAACATGTGACCAACACACTGGTGGGGGGGGTTCTATCAATGCAGGCGACACACACAATGGTGTGCTAGAGCTACATTCTGGAGGGGATTACTTCAAGAAACATATTGTTACAACGGTCTACTGATCATCGTATGGTACATTGGAAAACAAAATACAAGACACCAATTATGACACTAATCACCAGCTTTAATTATCACAATTAACCAGTTTGTAATTAACAAGACAGTCTCTTACACCAATCAAATAAAAATTGTTCACATGCAATAAAAATGTCTACTAATATAAAACACAATTGTCGTCAACAATCGTCCCACACAACACATAAAACACGTAACACTTTGCCACAATACCCGAACCACACCGAGATATATCACAACTCAAATTGAAACTGAGCATCATTGAATACTTGTATTTATACCCTGCCAAAATACTAGAATATTCCATACTGCGCATTAACAATAAAGGAAAACAGAGCATAATTCACTGGAAGTTTCGTTTATTTTCCGTTAGCTCATGTAGTGGTTTAGCAATAGTTGCAAATCCTTTCACAAAACGTGTGATATGAGCACAACCCCAGGAAACTCTGAACTTCGTGTTTACTCTTCGGCACTGGCCAGTCTCTTACAGTGTCTACTTTATTAGGATCCATGCTAACACCTGCTGCCGAAACCAGATAGCCCAGATACTGTACTTCCTTCTGGAATAGAGAACACTTCTTTGGGCTCAGCTTTAGTTGGGCACCGTGAATTATAGTCAGAACCTTAAGGTTTTCCAGATGGTCTTTGAAAGTTTTCCCGATGACTATGACATCGTCTAAATAAACAAGGCAAGTTTTCCATGTCAGTCCTCAGAGTACCAGGTCCATCAATCTTTCGAATGTTGCCAGTGCATTACAGAGTCCAAATGGCATGACGTTAAATTGGAATAAGCCACTTGGGTTGAGAAAGCGGTCTCTTCTTTTTGTCTTCTTGCTGAAGACCCACTTGCCAATATCCACTCTTTAGGTCCAATGTGGAAAACCACTGTGCTCCTGACAGCATGTCGAGTGTATCGTCAACGCGAGGTAACGGGTAGCAGTCTTTCTTTGTATTATCATTCAGCCTCCGGTAGTCTACACAGAAACGCAATCCACCATCCTTCTTCACTTCCAAATCTACCGGAGAAGACCAAGCACTTAACGAAGGTTCGATTACTCTGTCAGCATGCCCTGTACTAACCAAGATATTTCCTTTTGCTTAGCTAATGGAGGCCTTCGAGGAGGTTGGCGTATCAGTGTTGTGTCCCTGGTATTGATGCGATGTTCTACAAGAGAGGTTCTTCCCAATGACTGTTCCCGAACTGCAAAGAAATCTTTGAATTCATGTAAAAACCGTCCGAGTTCTTTTACCTCACCACTTGAGAGGTTGTTAGAAGATCTGTTCAAAAATTCCTGCAGTCCCTTCTGGTAATTTGGAAGTATCCGAAGCACTGGATCTTTGTTGTGTCATTCCGGCTACCCAGACCACAGGTGTCAATTTGCCTTGGAGCATATTGCATTGTAAAGTGACAGCTTGATCCAAAATATTCACCACTCTAAAGGTGGGTTTACACTAGGCGCAATTGTTTCGCAAGACAAGACTCGCTTAGTGTATGTAAAATCCGTCCCGTAGGACCAAAAAAAATATTAGGAAGAATGATGTTTTATGATGTTATTGCCAGGATGCTGAATAATGATGAGCGTGGACTGTATTTGATACATTTATTAGTTTTTGTATTACAATTTAATCGGCATCGTAAGGTTGGCTATGTCTGAAAGACATTTGAATTTTAAATAAAACCAAGTCGGTTACGAATGTTACATAGTAGATTCGGGTGCGAGTACGCGCCACTCCAGACTACATGAAATGTTGTAGGCCTAGGGCCTACATAAATTGTCGTGATGAATTGAGGCGCGAGTACGCGGCACTCTAAGCTACAGTAATGAATACTGTAGGGCCTAAGGCCTACATAAGTTGTCTGACGACAAGAAAAAATGAATAATGACAGAACGAAGCAGCGATGCAATTACGTCCACTGCTCGCCAATGTTCGTTGCACTGTGTCGAAGCCTGAATGTGATAAACGTAATTCAGAAAGTACAGATTAGCCAACCTTTAAATACGAAAATTACCACATTACTGTCCATAACTGCCGCAAAAAATCAAAAGATTTTTTAATACATTTTAATAATTTATTATACGAAAACACAATGTGTTCTTAATAATAGATGTCAACCTCAATAAATTGTATTGAACCTTGAGATTGAAATGTTAGATAACAGTTATAACATTAACTGTTTAGAGATAAAACCCTGAATAATGATGATAACAGCTGAGCAGGCCACAGTTGGCTTGCAAACTGATTTATACATGAGTATAAATGCAAGAATTAGCACTGTATTGCTAATATATATTGTATGCATACAATATAAAACATGAAAAATACATAGTTTGACAATGTTTGATGATGAATAATCGGTGACTCATCACATGATGGGCCCGATACAAATTGCAAATATTTTATGCAAGTCATGATGGTTGGCTTGAACCAGTCAAGGCCAGTTGACCTATACAATAGTATTGAATGTAAAATGAACAGACAAAAATTATTACAAAAGTATACATGTAAAAACATAGATTTAGCATAATGCTTTAATATAATAATTGAATGATGCATGCTATACCTGACAGTTTCAGGAATGCACAATAAATTGTCATGTGAAAACAGATTATACATTGTTAAATGATTGCAAGCACAAGGTGTAATGACATGTATGTCATAATTAAAAGCATAAATAATAATTGTGCAATACGTGATCGCAAAATACAAAATACACAATATAAAAATATATGCGTGGCGTATGGTTATAGACAGTAGATGCGGGTAAACCAATGTATTTTACATAGATACAAAGTTATACATAATAAATACAATAGAAATCGGTTTAGATAATTGCAAATACATGAATACAAGGCACAACAGCATAAGTGACAAGTACAGCAAATGTGTTTATACAAAATGTAATGCATGTGTTGAACAATTGTGAGTAATAAATTCATAGAGTAATAAAATATCACACATATTGACAAAAAATGTGCAAGAAAATGCATAAATGGTTTCTATAGCTGCACACCATGTGAATATTATATAACAAAATTTTTACATAAGAACAATACTAAGCAAAGACATGAGGCATAAATCAAATGTTGCATACACAAAAATACAAAAAATTATTGAAGCTTTGCATATTAAAAAACTGACACTTGCTTGAGTAAAACAAACAGTTTCTGAATTAAAAATATACAAATTAAAGCTTATGCTAAAAACAAAGATGCTTATAACTAACAAAATCTTCTTTGAACATTTGATTTAACACATGTTTAATAAGTATACATTTAATTTTAAAGGAAAATAAACCTTTTTTTACTGTTCGTCCCTCGCAGGCACCAAACATAACTTATGAATTGGTCTGCGATAGGTGCCAGTAGGCGTGCGAACGTCAACTACTCTAAGTTGTCTGGGCCAGGAAATGTGGCAGTAATTACCCCAAATTTCCATGCTAATGGAGGCAAGTTATCCTCGATCAGCAAAACCAGGTCACCAATGGAAACGTTTTCCTTTGCGAATTTCCATTTGTGACGTTGTTGTAATTGATGTAAGTAGTCGCGAGACCAAGATTTCCAAATGACTTGGACAAACTTCTGGAGAAGTTGCCAACGTCCAAGACGAGAGATGGGAACGTGAGATAAGTCAGGACCAGGTATCGCCGTTAATGGTGCGCAAATTAAAAAATGGCCAGGGTAAGTGGCACTGGATCGTTTACATCCTATGAAACGGCAAATAATGGACGTGAGTTTAGACATGCCTCTACCTGAGACAAAACCGTCGTAAACTCCTCGAAAGTGAGTATAGACTTGCCGACCACGCGGCGCAAACGATACTTTAAACTCTTTATACCGCTCTCACAAAGACCACCAAAATGAGGTGACGAGGGCGGAATAAATGACCATTTAATACCACGAGAGGTCGTAAAGGATTGGATTGATGAGGTGGCATCCTTATTATGCCAAAGATTGTAAAGGTCATGCAAAACGTTGCAGGCCTTCCTAAAGTTCGTGCCATTATCAGAATATAACTGGCTGGGTATGCCCCTACGGGCCATGAAACGACGCAAGGCAGCTATAAACGCGTTGGCCGTAAGGTCGGAAACCAATTCCAAGTGAATGGCCCTGGTGGCTAAGCAAATGAACAAAGACATAGGATTTTGACAGAGTCCTAGATTTCTGCCCGCCATGACGAATCATGAAGGGACCACCATAATCAACCGCGCAGAATAGAAACGGCCGCGAAGGAGTGACCCTAGGAGATGGCAAAATACCAAGCCTTTGAACCTGATGTTTGGTACTAAACCTGAGACACTTGACGCATCTACGAATGATGGAGCGAATGACCATCTTGGCGTTAATGATCCACCAACGTTGATGAAGTGAATGATGCACAAGTTGAGCACCAGCGTGGAGTAGACGAATATGCTCGCACTCGATTATAAGGCGAGTGATGTGAGCTGATTGATGCAAGACAATAGGATGCTTATTGTCATAGGGTAGTTGCGACTGCTGTAAGCGTCCGCCGACGCGTATGATACCAAACTCATCAAGAAACGGGTCCAGAGAAGACAACTTACTCCTGATAGAGACAGAAGACCCATTACGAAGGCAATTAAGCTCAGCAGCGAAGTGGATGGACTGGGATTGTTTTATGAAGAAATTAAGAGTGGAATGAAATTCGACGGGGGTAAGAGCACCCGAAATTTTCTCAGCCGTGGAGAGTCTAATATTTTTGATGAATCGAAAGCAATAAGCGTATACGCGAGTCAGACGGTGCAACGAAAAAAGGTCCTTTGAAAGATCAATAGATAGGGTAGAAATTAGAGAAAGTTTTTGGGGGTTTGTTTCTCCTCCGCAGTGCATTCAGGAGACGACAGATTAGAAGGTAAAAAAGGTGAAAATAGATTGGACTCGGAAGATTGAGACAAACAAGCGGGACCATGCCACCAAAGCGAACAATCGCGCAAAACGTCGGGGTGACATCCCCTAGAAATAATGTCAGCAGGATTATGTTGTGAATTGATATGATGCCATGTGTAGGTTTCAGTGAGACGCTGAATCTCGGCAACACGATTAGCGACGTAGGTCTTCCACCTAGAAGACTGGGCATGAATCCAGTAAAGGGACACCATGGAGTCAGAATACAGGTGAACGCTATTGATAAAGGAATGAAGAGCAGGGGTGACTTTGAATAAGAGTCGCGATAACAACAAGCAAGCGCAGAGTTCAATGCGGGGTAATGACACCTGTCGTAGTGGGGCCACGCGAGATTTAGAGCACAGAAGGTGACAAGAGGCCGATGAATCTTGATAAATGACTCTAACGTAAACACAACACCCATAGCCCTTTTCAGAAGCATCCGCAAACCCATGTAATTCAACTATCCTTGCCTTGGACTTGCAGCGAATAGAACGTGGGACAATAATTTTACCGATTAGACATAACTTATCGCATAATGAACGCCAATGCAAATATAATTGCCCGGAGATTGGCTCATCCCAACCAGGATTGCACAGCCACAGTTGCTGCATAAACTGTTTGTAAAGAAAAACAATTGGACCGACGAGTCCGAGTGGGTCGTAGATACCCGCGATAATCGACAGGATTTTCTTCTTAGAGATGCTTGACTCAACTGGAAATGACTTGATGTCAAACAAAAATGAATCTGTAGAGTTATTCCAAAGAATGCCCAACGTACGCACATTACCTTGTTTGTTTAAATGGGAGTGATAAATTATTACGATCTGCGAAAACATTGGGTTCATTTGAAGCCCATTTATGCAGAGTGATGCCATATTGACTCAACAACGTACCTAAGTCAGATTTCAACTTGGTCAGATTAGAAATGGTGTCTGCACCGGTTAACAAATCATCGACATAGAAATCATTAATTATAGCTGAAGCAGCGTCAGGAAAAGAAGCTTCATGATCCTTACCAATCTGAATAAGGCAGCGAGTGGCCAAAAACGATGCACTAGCAGTACCGTATGTTACAGTTCGCAATACAAAATGTTTAAACTATTCGAGGGGAGAATTACGCCACAGAATACGTTGATAATGACAATCCTTATCCGACACTAAAATTTGTCGATACATCTTCTCGATGTCGGCGATAAGAACATAGTTGTGCATGCGAAATCGTAAGAGAATAGAAAAAAGGTCTTGTTTGACGTTTGGGCCTACCAACAAAATATCATTGAGAGAAAAACCATTGGTAGTTTTGGCCGAGCCATCAAAAACGACGCGAAGTTTTGTCGTAGAACTAGAATGTTTAAAGACAGCATGGTGAGGCAAATAGTAGATATTTGAAACCCCGGAATTGATAGAACAATCGTCGACAAGCGCCATGTGGCCAAGATCCCTATACTCTTGAATAAAGTTTGCGTATTCGCGCACAAGCTCACAATCACGCATGAACCGGCATTCTAAACTCAAGAATCTCGCTTCAGCGGTAGCATAGGACTCACCCAACTGGGGATTGTCAGACTCAAATGGTAGCGAAACAACGAACCTACCCTCATCATTGCGATGAGTGGACTTAACAAAATGTTCCTCACAAGCTGAATCGTTACTAATGGGTGCATTATCAGGGATGGTTTCGGTCTCCCAAAATTTCTCAAGAGACGCCAAAATTTGACTGTCGTTGTTCCTAGCCAAGAACGAAACAGCAGGACCCTTAGAACGGCAATGTTTGGGCAGATTGCCTGCTAGAATGTAGCCTAACATTGTTTCTTATATAATAGGAAAGTGAGGACCACGTACATATTTGTTAGCTAAAATCAAATCTAAATAAAATTGCGCTCCTAAAAGTATGTCTATATCAGATGATATGTTGAAATGTGGGTCCGCGAGAAAAACGTTATCTGTGACGTTAAAATGATTTATGTCGAAAGATTGTGCTTGCAGTTTATGAGTTAATGCAGATAAGACCGCACATGTTGCTTCAAAGCTGAACCTTTAATAGCGAGAAATAATGCGAATAGACGCCAAATTAGTGGCACAGCACGCCGCATTTTAATACCTGTAATCGGTATGTTAGATTTAGTCAAGTTAAGCTGTAATTTCTTAGCAAATGATTCCATACAAAAATTCACTTGACCCAGCATCTAATAAAACTCTTGCAAGCTGTCTGTCACCAGCCCGGTCGATGACGAACACAAGTGCTGTCGATAAAAGAACGTTGTTTGTAGACTGTAGCTTAAGTGAACAATAATTGCTACTACTGGCAGAACCTTGTTTTGACACATTATTTATGTGCAGCAATGTATGGTGTCGTTTTGAACAGATTTTACATGATTGTTTGACCTTACAATTAGATGAAAAATGATCTGGTCTTAAACAATTGGTACAGCATTTATGCTTTAATATAAATTGCCCTCGTTCTGATATGCTTAATTCACGAAATTTGTCACACATGTAAATTGGATGACTAGCTTTGCAACATGGGCATAAATAATTGTTTGAAGCTGAGTGATAACTTTTAAATGCAGTGCTGCCAGCAGAGTTTCGTAATTTATGTTTGTCAGATTTATTATTAAACCTTAAAGTTAGCTTGTTGAGCTGCTGTCCGACATCCATCGTAATGTATTTTCTAACAACTGTCTACGTGCGTTTAAAAACTGGGTAAAGCTTTGAAAGTTAGGAAGATTATCGGGATCTATAGACTCCTTCCATAATTTAAACGTGGAATGGTCCAGTTTTGCTGACAATAATTGTACAGTAATAAGCTCAAATGAATCCACTGACAGTTGCATGGCTGCCAGCGAATTAACTGAAGACGTTATTGTATTTATGAATTCTGCCAAACTTTGGACAGAGTCCTTGATTGTTGACTTTACTTCTAGCAAATTTTGAATATAATACTTCGCTAACATGAATTTGTTATATCTAGCGGACAGCAAACTCAACGCTATGGAATAGTTCTCATTACAAATAGGTAAGGCCTTAATTAGATCTAATGGCTCATTTTTAAGAGATGAATACAAATAACGTAATTTCTGCACTGAAGTTAGATCAGATCTGGCATGTACCAAATCCAGAAATATTGAATAAAAGTGCTGCCATTCTAAAATATTGCCTGTGAAGTAATAACTTATAGATTTTAATTGGACATTGCTAGATAATACTTGAGATCCAGTCTGAACGTTGAAAGTTTCTATTAATTGCAAGATATTGGCTTCTGTTGAATATAACAGCTCTTCAACCTCAATTCTGTCTTCTTGAGCAGCGTTTATGTCCTTAGAAATGAGTTCAATTTCAGACTGTACCTCATCGTATTTTGTTGCCAAACTCTTTAGACTTTCGAGTCTAACCGTTAAAAAATGTTTAGTATTAGTGTTTTTATCAAAGTTAGTTATAGCCGAACTGATTCGCACTATGGCAGACTTTAAGCCGCCTCTCTTTCTGACCAACACTTTGAGGCCTTCTTCAGCCATTGTACGCACCTGTTAATGATGTCGTTGACGTCGTACCTTGTATGTGATGTCCTGGAGCGTCGAGGCTGTGGAATAGATGGCAGACACACACGGACTGGATAGATGACTGCTCAATCTGGTGTGTAGACGCTAGCACATGGATGGTCTTGCAGTGGTGTCGTCACGAGGCTCAATGGCGACGAAAGAAATGCTGACTAAGTCCCGACACGGTCGGATCAGCGAATATGCTGAATCGCTCGTGATGGCCAGAAATTGTGGTAGAAAAAATGATGAAAACCGCTCTGATATAAGTTGCAGAAAAGTAAAATGACGAATCCAGGCACGGAGCGACCAAAAAAATGTAAAATCCGTCCCGTAGGACCAAAAAAAATATTAGGAAGAATGATGTTCTATGATGTTATTGCCAGGATGCTGAATAATGATGAGCGTGAACTGCATTTGATACATTTATTAGTTTTTGTATTACAATTTAATCGGCATCGTAAGGTTGGCTATGTCTGAAAGACATTTGAATTTTAAATAAAACCAAGTCGGTTACGAATGTTACATAGTAGATTGGGGCGCGAGTACGCGGCACTCCAGACTACATGAAATGTTGTAGGCCTAGGGCCTACATAAATTGTCGTGATGAATTGAGGCGCGAGTACGCGGCACTCTAAGCTACAGTAATGAATGCTGTAGGGCCTAAGGCCTACATAAATTGTCTGACAAAAAAAATGAATAATGACAGAACGAAGCAGCGACGCGATTACGTCCACTGCTCGCCAACGTTCGTTGCACTGTGTTGAAGCCTGAATGTGATAAACGTAATTCAGAAAGTACAGATTAGCCAACCTTTAAATACGAAAATTACAACATTACTGTCCAGTGTAGATGTGGCCCCCACCCCGAAACTTTTTGCGCGAGGCAGACTCGCGGCGAGTCAACCCTAGTCAGTTTTTGGACGCGCATCAAAGAGCCTCGCTCCTCCCGTTTCGTGTAGTGAACGTCGATACTTCTTGCGCGCGAGAAAATGAACCAGGAGGTTCCACTGTCATTTCCCTCATAAGCTGGTTCCCATATTGGCATCGCAGATGGAATAATTCCTTGCTCCACCAGCGCCGACTTCGTTTCATTTTCTTTTTCTTGTTCAAATACAGCATTGTCATGACGGCGAACGCGGATGCAGCACTCAGAGGTACAACTACAGAACACGATGACATGGTTGTCTCACCCAAACTGACGGCTCACCTTCTTTCATACCTGTTTCGCACAACGTTTCGCTCAGTGTAAATGGGAAGGGCGAGACAGCCGTCGAGCGAATCATTCTCATGAGACAGTTGCACCTAGTGTAAACCCACCTGAATAGGTACATTTCCAGTTTCATCAGGTTTTACTAAACTTCTGGCAATTAGTATGCCCGGTGTGCTGACTACATGGTGTTTGAATATAGAGTACTGGTTGCCCCTAGTATAGCAAAATTGAAAGTTTTGCATGGAAATGCGCGAAACGCTTACAGTCAAAGGGGAAAGGTGATGTGGAGGGAGTCACTGTAAGAAGTGAGAAGAGAATTGTTGTTATCAGCGACGTTGTTGCCAACCTAAAATATCGTTTCTAATAGTAACAAAACCTCGCAACTGTTAAGGTTTGTTTATAAATGTGTCACCATGAACCTCTATCTGTGTGTGTGTGTGTGTGTGTGTGCCTAGTCACACAGCTGGCTTAAAAAGAGAATTATACGTTTACTGTTTCCAACGTAAATCAAATAATAATAATATTGTAACTGTATTAATATACAAATCAAGCAAATGATATGTACTGTTCATGTTTCGGAATTTGTTACTGTTCCATATCAGAATGTTTTATAAAGATATATGAGTGTTGTTTGATTTCTGTCATTGTGTACTGTTGAGTCATAAAAAACTACAGCCTTCTGACCATTCTTATCGCAATGGAATTTGCAAACTGTACACTTCCACTCCTTAATTACACTCGACTATCTCTACAGTATATAATTACATAAAGGAACGCGTTATTCGCATTAATTTAATTGCAAGAATCTTTTTAATCCTGGACAACAACAAACTATTATTACTTCCCGTGCTTTACTATGAATAACTTTCCTGTCTTTGCTAGTTGAAGGAGAAGTATCTATTTTATCAAATCTTGTTATTGTATGATAACACAAATAATTACGATAATACGTAATTATAGAATAAAAACTACCAATACAAGTTACCTAAAAAATTAAATAACTAATAAAAATGAGTGACTGTAAAACAACTATATAATTAACAATAAATTGAAATAGTAATAACAAATGCAAGATTGTGGAGAGCAATTACCTCTTCTCTTCCGATTCTCAAGACATTGTTTTTGAAATCAACTATAAATTCGTATGCATTCGTAACGTCCACACAAAGAATTGCTTCATCCACAATGTCTGCAACAAGTACTTGGTGATTAAACTTAAGTCGACCTAGGCATAGATGTATCTCCACTTTTCCAAACACGTTTACAGGCCGTCCAGTAGCTGTTCGCAAGCTGCAAGAGCACCAGATTGGCTTGAGATCTTTCACCATGTTGGGCAGCACAATGGAACTGTTATACTGTGTCAACTGTAATCGAGGTTGGCCTTTCTTGAACGAGTCCGGTAACCATCAAGCTCCCGCTGTTTTCCTGAAGACAATTGCGTACTGTTTAGGGGCTTCATTCCACCAGTTAGTCAGCATACGCCTCATTGTACTGACTACTGCTTGTTTCCCTGCTGCTGAATTCTAACCCAACAATCTCATTGTAGATGTCCAAGCAAGTTTCCCACATCTATAACACATTGGTCTTCCGTGCTTTCTTATTTTATTCTGCAGTCCCGACTGTCAAGTTTCTGTTCCTTGTTCTTCTTCCTTGTCTGTGCCATTCCGATCTTTTAGTGCTCACTTTATGACTTGTCCACCCAGACGCTGATTTGATGGCCTCAAACTGCAAAGCATGTACCAGGGCGTCTGCACTATTCTGGTGTCCCGCCATTCGTAACACTTGCTAAAGTTCATTATCTTGGACACCAGCAGTAAACAGTGAGATGAAGTAACATCAAATAATGTAGCTTACCTGTATTGTCAGATCAAAATGTCTCTTCATTATCTACATTATTCAATTCAGATCCAGATTTGAAATTAATTACCATATTTTATCTTCAGTCAAGAAGTTATCAGTCACTTTGTAATATAAAATTACAACAAAAATCATTCAAAAATTCAAACACCACATGCCAACACTATACCAAATGTGTAGTTCACAACAAGGAACCGATACAATCATTGACATGTAAAGCATCGCAAATTAGCAGTTTTGAGATACAATGCCATCTGTCAGTAATGCACTGAACTAATGTTGAATTGTAAAGAAACAGTATGCATGCACCAATCAAAAATATGTTAGATGAAATAACCTATGAGCTTTAAATACAACATACAAGTTGTGAAATGCCAAGCTACATTAACTTGGGGGACATCCCATGCGAATATCATTTTGCTACGCACTAACGAAGATGTGTTTAGACCCCAGGACTCTGTCATTGTGAAGGTTGTAGCAGCCAGCCAAAAATCTTGTGTGATAAGTATAATCTATGTATGGCAAGAAACAAATACTTTCAAATTATTTCAACTAAACATACATATATCAATGTAACTCATGCAGCAGTGATAAATTTAATTAGAGGATAAATGAGTAATAATAATGACACACTACATTTCAATGTATAATTTCATGATTTTAATTTGAAAAGTAAAATTTTGTTACAAATTTTACTAGTGTTGTAGTGCAAAATATTATAGACAATATTATAGACATATTATATGTGGCAATATTACAGCATATATTAATTTATTTGTATAATTATGCTTGTTTAAGGGTTTCTGTTTATATTAAACATTATATTGATAAGTGTTATTACATTGCTGAAACTTCTTGGACAATAAAAACTATTCTTACATATCACACAGTAATGGTTCATAATAAGATAATGGACTAATTTACACTCAAAATGTACAAACAGAAAATTGTTACAAAACATCGGTTATTTTATGCCAGCATGTTATTTATAACACAACAGGCTACGCCAAATTAAATATTTTTGTAGAAACAACTCACTGGTACTTCTTAATGCCTGAATCTATTAACTTGTGTTTTTACAAACTGTCTGATGTAGTCAATGATTATGAACAAACATCACGCTAGTACTTCTTAATGCCAGAATGTATTAACTTGTGTTGACAAGGTGCTTGAACGAGTAATGATTTTGAACAAACATCGCACTGGTACTTCTTAATATCAGTATGTATTAACTTGTGTTGGGACTAATGGCCTGACCGAATAAATGATTTTGAACAAACATCGCACTGGTACTTGTTAATATCAGTATGTATTAACTTGTGTCGTGACAAAGTGTCTGACCACGTAAATGATTTTGAACAAACATCGCACTGGTACTCCTTAATGCCACAATGTAACTTGTGTGTTGACAAGGTGCTTGAATCAGTAAATGCTTTTTAACAAACATCGCATTGGTACTTCTTAATGCCAGTATGTATTAACTTGTGTTGCGACAAGGCGCTTGAACGAGTAAATAATTTTGAACAAACAGCGCACTGGTACTTAATATCAGTATGTATTAACTTGTGTCATGACAAAGTGTCTGACCGAGTAAATGATTTTGAACAAACATCGCACTGGTACTTCTTAATGCGAGTATTAACTTGTGTTGGGACACATGGCCTGACCGAGTAAATGATTTTGAACAAACATCGCACCGGTATTCGTTAATGCCAAATGTATTAACTTGTGTTGTGACAAGGCGCTTGAACGAATAAATAATTTTGAACAAACATCGCACTGGTACTTAATATCAGTATGTATTAACTTGTGTCATGACAAAGTGTCTGACCGAGTAAATGATTTTGAACAAACATCGCACTGGTACTTCTTAATGCCAGTATGTATTAACTTGTGTTGGGACAAATGGCCTGACCGAGTAAATGATTTTGAACAAACATCGCACTGGTATTCGTTAATGCCAAATGTATTAACTTGTGTTGTGACAAGTCGCTTGAACGAATAAATGATTTTGAACAAACATCGCACTGGTACTTCTTAATATCAGTATGTATTAACTTGTGTCGTGACAAAGTGTCTGACCGCGTAAATGATTTTGAACAAACATCGCACTGGTACTCCTTAACGCCAGAATGTGTTAACTTGTGTGTTGACAAGGTGCTTGAATCAGTAAATGATTTTGAACAAACATCGCATTGGTACTTCTTAAAGCCAGTATGTATTAACTTGTGTTGTGACAAATGGCCTGACCGAGTAAATGATTTTGAACAAACATCGCACTGGTACTCCTTAATGCCAGAATGTAACAATTTGTGTTGTGACAAGTCGCTTGAACGAGTAAATGATTTTGAACAAACATCGCACTGGTACTTCTTAATATCAGTATGTATTAACTTGTGTCGTGACAAAGTGTCTGACCGAATAAATGATTTTGAACAAACATCGCACTGGTACTCCTTAACGCCAGAATGTGTTGACTTGTGTCTTGACAAGGTGCTTGAATCAGTAAATGATTTTGAACAAACATCGCACTGGTACTTCTTAATGCCAGTATGTATTAACTTGTGTTGTGACAAATGGCCTGACCGAGTAAATGATTTTGAACAAACATCGCACTGGTACTCCTTAATGCCAGAATGTAACAATTTGTGTTGTGACAAGTCGCTTGAACGAGTAAATGATTTTGAACAAACATCGCACTGGTACTTCTTAATATCAGTATGTATTAACTTGTGTCGTGACAAAGTGTCTGACCGAGTAAATGATTTTGAACAAACATCGCACTGGTACTCCTTTACGCCAGAATGTGTTAACTTGTGTGTTGACAAGGTGCTTGAATCAGTAAATGATTTTGAACAAACATCGCACTGGTACTTCTTAATGCCAGTATGTATTAACTTGTGTTGTGACAAATGGCCTGACCGAGTAAATGATTTTGAACAAACATCGCAGTGGTACTTCTTAATGCCAGAATGTATCAACTTGTGTTGTGACAAGGCGCTTGAACGAGTAAATAATTTTGAACAAACATCGCACTGGTACTTAATATCAGTATGTATTAACTTGTGTCGTGACAAAGTGTCTGACCGAATAAATGATTTTGAACAAACATCGCACTGGTACTCCTTAACGCCAGAATGTGTTGACTTGTGTCTTGACAAGGTGCTTGAATCAGTAAATGATTTTGAACAAACATCGCACTGGTACTTCTTAATGCCAGTATGTATTAACTTGTGTTGTGACAAATGACCTGACCGAGTAAATGATTTTGAACAAACATCGCACTGGTACTTCTTAATGCCAGTATGTATTAGCTTGTGTTCTGACAAAGTGCCTGACCAAGTAAATGATTTTGAACAAACACCGCACTGGTACTTCTTAATGCCAGTATGTATTAACTTGTGCTGTGACAAATGGCATGACCGAGTAAATGATTTTGAACAAACATCGCACTGGTACTTCCTACTGCCAGAATGTATTAACTTGTGTGGTGATAGATGGTCTCCCAGAGTATTCTGAATTGACTTTCCCCTATATAGTTCAAAATCCAGAGTAGAATACTCTTCTTCACAGATATTATTCATGGGTGTAAATAAGTAACACTGGAACAAATGAATACACAACTGTAATAATTCATAATTGGAACACTGAAACAGTAGAAAATAGTGTTAAAAATAATGGTTCTGTGAGGCAGCTTTCGGCTTGCAAAAATTAACTTTACCCTATGTCTGATTACAGTATTGCATTACTCTTCATAGGAAGAATAGTTGATTTTTATAAGCAAATGTGTATATAATTGAATGGTGACTGGCGCGCGGCACACACACACACACACGCACACACTTGCCTATATACAACCACACTAGAATTTTTGTAAATAATATAGAGTAGTTGTTGAAAATAGTTTAAGTAGTGCTATGTATATGTGCAGGGAAAGCTTACAAGCTGTAGCTTGTCAAAGTGAACACATGTTGATTTTAAGTTTTGTGTGTGTGTGTGTGATTTGAAGTCAGTAAAAGGGTATTTGAAAACATAGGGAAGAGAAGTGTTAGAAGTCTGAACTACTCATTGGAAACTGCCATCATCTACCAAAACAAAGGACTATCCAAGTCAAATAAATACGTTGCAAATCTTAGAATGTGAATAAAGAGAAGACTGGTTCAGATGATTGTGTATCCTACACGTATGGAAGAGAGGACTAATTTAATATTAAAGGATTGAAGAACAATCGAATTGAATTCCATCTGAATAATGAACGAGAAATGGAATCAGTAGGTGATAATATAATTGACAGAGAAGCTTGCTTAATAATAAACATTTTCAAGATTCTGCTGCCACATGATTGTTTGAGCAAGTAAACTAATTGTGAACAACATAAGACTTGTTTGAATACTGCTGCTATTGGAATATTGATACACAAAGAGGTAAGGTACCAATTGGTGGTAGATATTAAACACATGGAAAACTTACCCTTGAAGAGAACATCACTCAGCCAGTTGAAAGGAGTAAACAAATCAAAATTCACTGAACACTAGTGTTAAAATTAGCATACCACTTGAACTGAAATATAAGATTAGGAATATACAAGGTGTGATTGGAAAGTTTTAAGACAGGTGCCACCACTGCTATATAGGAGGGGCTAGGTTTGCCCATGGGTGTGCAAGGGGAAGCGTGTTTTGTCGTTGAAACGTGAAACGATCACCGCAACATCTTTGTTCAGTAGTGGCATCCTGGTGAGTGGGGACGTGTGATCGGGTCTTGGCGGATTTTTGATTTTGCAAAATGGATGAAAAACCGGAGTTAGTGTCAAATTTGGTTTTAAAACCGGGAATTCAGCTTTGGAGACATATGAACTCTTACAAACAGCTTTCGGGGTTAAATGTCTGAGCCAGTCAAATGTTTTTATCTGGTTCAACAGATTCAAAGAGGGCCACGAATTAGTCGATGACTCCTGGTCCGGCCGGCCTTCCACTTCAAAAACCAACAAAAACATTGTGAAAGTTCGTGATTTAGTGCGCTCTGACCGTAGACTTACAATTAGGGAGATGGCTAATGAACTGAATTTAAGTTTCTACGCGGTTCAGTAAATTTTAAGTGAAGATTTGAACATGCGTCGAGTGTCCGCGAAATTCATTCTGAAATTCTTGTCAGACCAGGAGAAACAATACCGACTTGAAGTGTCCCAAGAATTGTTTAATCGGGCCGAAACTGACCCAGATTTGTTAAATAGGGTTAATTACAGGTGACAAAACATGGGTTTATGGGTATGACCCAGAAACAAAGACACAATCATCACAGTGGAAGGGTCTAAGTTCGCCACGACCGAAAAAATCATGACAAAGTCGGTCGCATGTGAAGACAATGTTGGTGGGTTTTTTCGATTCTACGGGTATCGTGCATCATGAGTTTGCCCCTAGGGGGCAGACATCAACCAGGAATACTATAAAAATGTCCTTCAGCGTTTGCACAAAAATTTGCGGAACAAAAGGCCTGCACTCTGGCGAGACAAGAATTGGGTCCTCCACCACCACAACGCACCGGCTCATCGAGCGTTCTCAATCACGGAATTTTTGCACAAAAATTTGCGGAACAAAAGGCCTGCACTCTGGCGAGACAAGAATTGGGTCCTCCACCACCACAACGCACCGGCTCATCGTGCGTTCTCAACCACGGAATTTTTGGCCAAATTCAAAATTCCTGTGCTTCCGCAACCCCCCTATCCCCTGCCGACTTCTACCTGTTTCCTACATTGAAAATTTCGCTGAAAGGGGACTGATTTGACTCAATTGAAGACATCCAGGCAAATACGGAGAGGGTTCTTAAAACCCTTAAGAAAGAAAATGTCCAGGAATGCTTCCAAAAGTGGAAACACCATTGGAGTCTGTGTGTTCAGTCAGAAGGGGACTACTCTGAAGGAGATCCATCACAATAGCCTGTAAGTACTGCCATTTTGAAATTACAAGCCGTCTTAAAACTTTCCAATCACACCTCGTATATGTAAATATACATACAAGGAATTAAAACCATTGAAGAATTACTAAATTTCCTCGCACAGATTACAAAAATAAAAGCAATTCTCTAGAGGTGATATGTGATGGCAACCAAAAGGTACTGCAAGAAAGAAGAGAGGAGAGTGTAAGAGAAAACTTTGGGCAGAAAGAGAAGGAATCGCTATAAAGAGAGAAATGCAAGCAAGGTTGGAGAAGAGCAAAATGATATGAACAACGAAGTGAGAGAAGACGAAGAGAAACTATTTCCCATGAGAGAGAGAGAGAGAGAGAGAGAGAGAGAGAGAGAGAGAGAGAGAGAGAGAGAGAGAGAGAGAGAGAGAGAGAAAGGGTGAACACAGTACGGGTCTCAGAATACACAGCACTTTATTAGAGAAACAGGTATAAATAGCACCATGAAAATAAAGGTATAAAAATCATTGTTATTGTGCAGAGGTTTGAATTTTCCCGGCCTGCTTTGAACGCGATCAGTGCCGCTAACGTGCTTGGCGGCTGTGCTCGCCACAGCTAACTTGATCATTAACATGTGATCGCCAAGGCCGTGTCTGCGCTTCGGCGACGCAATCTAGCAGGCCTAGTCACACGTATCAGCTGCTCGCTGTACGCTGTAGTAAGCAGGTTACCAAAGGTTATGATCGGCAAATCGGAACAGGTCGCCTTTATGCCAGATAGTGGGATCGACTAATTCAGGTCTCATTCTCATTCCTTGCCAACCTTCAGGGAGAGTGTTTCAACGGTCTGACGGCTCAGGGTTAAGTAAATCTTTCCGCACGAGTTTGTAATCCAGTAAAGGGCTTTCAGGTTAGACTCAATTGTATTATTCTGTTATTTAATGATGGATTGTGTTGTTTGTGTATGTGTGTGGCCTCGACATCTGTAAAGTCCATTTCATTGTAAAACCTTTGTATTGTGAAATTGACTTACACGTTACTTCCAGTCTGGAAAGCCATGGTGACATTGCATTTAATTGTCTTTTGATAAAGTCAAAAGTAAAAAGTAGGGTACGAATGAGAGTTCTAACGCGGAAGTGACGTCACAGCCCCCCCTTTTGGCGCGAAATTCAAAAATCCATGTGGTGGGGGTAGACTTCCGGCGCAGCGTGTCGTCATGTGCAGAGGTTATGATGGACCGGGGGGGTAGTGGTGTCCCACGTGACCTCGATGGGCGTACCGAAGTTGTCGGCCATGTTGTCGGCGTTCGGCCATGTTGTCGTCGTCGTCCATTTTGCGTGGTTACGTGTGCGTTGATTGGCGGAGGCGTGGTCGCCGTTCGCCGACAAAATGGACGACGACCCCACCACGACGGGCGACGATCAAGCCACGACCAGGCCGCCGCCCAGCGACGATGACGACGTCAACGACGACGGCGAAGGGCGAACGGCGGCCACGCCTCCGCCGTGTGTGGTGGTCATGTTGGGAAAGCTGTGATGTTGTCGGATTGTGCGTGTGTGCTGGTTAAGGTTGGGCCACGTTGCCGGATCGTGGTGTGTTATAGTGTATGGTTTGGGTATATGTTTTGTTTTTCCGGAAGGGCGGCCATGTTGGAAAAGCGTCGACGTTGTCAACTTGTGCCGGCCACGTTGTCGGCTCGTGCATGTGTTATAGTGTACGGGTTTTGTATATGTTTACACTGCCACCATTGTCCGTCGACGTTGTCAACTTGTGCCGGTCGGCTCGTGCATGTGTTATAGTGTACAGGTTTTGTATATGTTTACACTGCCACCATTGTTGCCAACTCATGAACTGTAAATTTGAATGTGTGCTTTTGTGGTAAGTATATATTGTAAAAATACAAAAAATGTGCACAGCATTGATGTGAAACTCTTGTTGACTGGCTATTGTGGTGTAATTGTTTTGATTGACACTTCACTTATAAAACATGCATGATAGAAGGAAAAAGGATAGTTGAAAAGAAAAGAAATAACTAAGCAAATTCAAAAAATTTACATATTTATATACAATATATATATACAGAAAAAAAATTACAAATACAATATATATATACAAAAAATAAAACATTATATCAAAAAAAACATCACTTTGTATATTACAATAGTAAAAAAAAAAATACGGATACAATATACAGAAAATAAAACATTATATGAAAAAAAACATCATGTTGTTCATATTTAATGTGCACGACCATCTGTAACAGAAACAAAAACAATATTAGTGATGTATAATTGATAGGCGTAGGATGGATTAGAATAATGTGTACTGTTACATACCTCAAAAATGCATGCGTGCATAAAATGGGTGTATTGGCCTGCTGAATGCATACACCCGACATTGCGGACATCCTGGCGGCGACCCCTCCAGTGCCACGGTTTGAAACCAATTAATGATGCAAAGATAGTGGTAAGTATGCCCACACATTAAGCCGAGGAGTCTCTGCCCCTCAGTATAATTTTCTTGGCACACACTACAAGATGTGTGCCCTAACATACCCTGAATGGGGCAGAGATCTCCACGGCTCCATCGCCACGTTGGAAATCTACTTCTGAGAAGTAGTCTCATCGTGGCGACTTCGCTATGCATCCTTGGTTCCACCGTGTCGATAATATCATAAAACACGCATGGCGCGTCTTCTGGAGGGGACTGTAATCGTGGATCGTGCCGCATATGCTGTTGCTGAGGTTGTGGTTGAGGCTGCTGAGGTTGTGGCTGCTGTTGAGGCTGTGGGGATTGCGATTCTGGTTGTCATGCTGTACTTATCCATTGCGGACGTGGTTGCGGCTGTTCCTGTGGTTGTGGCGGTGGTGGTGGCGATTGTGGTGGTGGTGATTGTGGCGGTGTGATCGTTATTTGTCGTGCTTGTGGACGAATATCACTGGTGAAAAGAAAAAATATAAAAATCATGTAAAAAAAACATGAAAGTATGTAGACATAAGAAGAAGACTTACATATTAAATGTGATGGTAGGTAATTGTTGTTGTTGTTGTTGATGCTCATCAACATTATTTTCATCATCATCATCATTATTAGTTCTTTCGTCAAGCAGTAACGTATCACTGTCACTATCATTGTCATCATAAACCATCATCTCATCATTGCTGAAAAAAAGTACACTTTTAATACCAGATGTAAACGCAATAGTACAAGTGAACGTTAATGAAAAAAAACGTACCGACTCGTGCCGGCTTCCTGAGATGCAGCAGCAGCAGCAGCAGCAGCAGCAGCAGCAGCAGCAACAACAGCAGTAGCAGCAGCTGAACCGGTAGCATCACTGAAAAAAAAATACATTTGAATACCGAACGTAAACGCAATAGTACAAGTGATTGTTAATAAAAATGGTCTTACCGACTCGAGTTTTGTTGTGATACTGATGAAGGTCCCAATAAGGCCTGACGCAACCTTTGGGAACTATAAAAAATAAACAGTAAGTCAGTCGAATGTTGTATTCTGTTTGTACTCGTTAAATAAAAAAAATGTAATTTACCTTCGAACTCGTCGCTGCTCCTCACAGACTCTTTTATATAATCTATTATCGCTTCCACTCATTCTGTAAAACGTAACAAGAAAAATGTTGTATAGTAATTTGCTAACATAATAATGTGTGTGTGTGTGTGTGTGTGTGTGTGTGTGTGTGTGTGTGTGTGTGTAATGTCAAATATTAACGTAAAAATATAGTAAGTACTTACATGCAAATTGAAAAATTATAATGAATGTGATAATACTTATTATGACGAAATGCTTATATATACGTATATGCTTGGTAGGAGTCTGCTATAGACAAAGTCCCCTTACCCTCAAAGTGTTCACCACACACACACACACACACACACACACACACACACACACACGGCTTGCATCCTGTACGTAACAAAGCCCCTCGCCATCACAAAGTTCACACGCTGCGATAACATATGGCTAGTCAGCGAATAAAATTAACTGCACATGTGCATAGTGTGGGAAGGTCTCAGTGGGAGTCGATTACATCCTGTTATAAATATTAACCATTAATGTCTAATCGTCTACCTCACCTCTCCTACCAATTGAAAATTAAATGAAAGTAAATAAATAAATTTTATATTTGCAATACAAGTTTATTATTACCATGAGTTACTGCTCTGTGTATCTTAGTCTCTTCATGTTAGGACTGGTATCGTCATTGGTTAACGCACGTTTACACACTCTGTAGTGTCCGTATGCGAGTGTAGTTACACCATCGTCCAGTACGTACCTCTTATCGTCATAAGGAGACAGGGAAAGTTTTGTTACACGTTGCGTGTACAGCTTATGACGATCGCTTCGTATACACTCGGCAGAGGTGAAAACTGTACGACTATCGAAAAGACACTCGCTGTATAACTGATGACGTAACCTTTTTTTTATTGCCGTTCTTGGAACACCTTTCGCCACCTTTTTGTCGGTACAGTCGGACAACAGGAGCGAGTAACATTTAGCTCTGAGTCCGACGAATTCCCTGATGGGTTTCCCATTAGTTTCATCCTTGAACTTCCCCACGACTTTTTTGTTATCGTCGCAATGACAAGGATGATCTGAGGGATAGTCCGACGTGTCGAAAAGGTGGAGATCCTCTTTCATATCCAAGTACACATCGTCAGTCTGTATGCTGTAAAGTAAACTGTCGGTATCGGTCATTAATAATGTTAATCGTTGTCCGTACTTGCTGACAGCGTACCGATAATGAAAATCGTACATTATCAATTTACTGACATCAAGTACTGTGAAACCAACATACACTGGACGGGAAAGGTATATAGTTCTGTTTCGTAAAGCCAATCCGACCAAGTCGTCGGTGTAGCGGATCATACGCTTTAGTCGTGGATTGGAAACAAGTTTCTGCAGCCGCCCTTTGGTAGAGACTAGTTGGAAGTCTATTCGTTTCCTTACGTTCTCCAGCGATTTACCATAGACAGCGTTGACCATCAGTTTGAAAAAATCTTTTTCAAAACTGTTGGTGGCTGCTGCTCTCTTTTGTGTGTTGAAATCGATAAACGGTTTCATCCACGCTTTCTGTTTAAAACTCAACACCCTATGGATCGCTTTCAATTTTAGACCAAGGTTCAGATACAACTTTAAATTTCGAAAATGAAGAACGTATTTTTGCTTATCGTCCAAAGTCGTTAGCAACTTGGGGACGGACGATGAGGGCGTTTCTGATCCGTTATACCCTTTTGTATAGTGTAGTCGTGTGTGAAGTCGTCGAGAGTACGGTGAAAGTATGTCAGGATTGACGCAGGAACGCACAGGTGCTAGTGGATAATCTGAGTGAAGATCATGAAGTTCGGATGGATAGTGTAGGTCGACCTCAAGTATGTAGCCCATGTCACTGTCATCACTCAGAGTATGTACGTCCAGTGAGTCGATCTCGTTACGATCGAGCCATCTAAAGTCACCGTAAGGGAGTGGCTGTGACATGGATGCACCGTAAAGGTTGTTGCAGTCGGTGTACAATATGAAAGAGGTCGGCTTTGAAGCATCATACTGATCAGCGATTAGCGGGTTGTTGGCCTTGGCATAGCGGTTGGGTACCATGCTAACACCACCGCGAACGGCTGATTCAATAAAAAGATGCTGATCTATATCCGTCAACAGTTCCAGTCGCACACCGGTCATCTTTAACATCGCGTGCCAAGCAACGCCGGGAAGCGAGTAAAGATGAGCCGGATCAATCTGGTAGTACCGTATGGCCATCTCACGAAACGCCTCGAAGACGTCAGCCAGCAGCAGTACATCTGTTTTAAGATAAAGATCGTGATAATCACCCAGCGTGCGGATTCCGAAAGTCTGCCACACATTCTGTGCATGTGCGTAATCTTCGTCCAACACGGGTGATTCACTCAGCCTATTGAAAAAGTGTTCGCGTGCGGGCAGACATGTTTCGTCGAACTTCTCGCTACCTGTCATGTAATCGTAAGGGTACACCCCCTTACGTAAGAGTAGCTCGAAGTGTTCTTCGAAACATTGCTTTGTTAAAGCGAAATCCGCACCGCTCGCGCGCAAGTTTCCAACAAGTGTATCCAAGGACGTGTTCAAAAATTGTAACGTGTCTACGAAACGTAGGGCACCCAACGTGACTGATACGAAGCGTTCACTAGTGGTAGCGATACAAGTGAGAGTTTCATCATTGTATTTACCCAACCCTTGTATCAAGTGATGTGCGTCATAACCTCGTAAGTTATGGAAAAAGACAGGAATATGTTGGGCGGACTTGGAGTTGAGGTTACATACGTTGTGAGCTGCGCCAAGGTATCGTCCAGTCAGATGACAATGGTTGCGCACCTTGTCGTCATCAGTCAGCGGTTTTTCGCAGAGATGGCATACGACAGCATTCGTGAAAGATAATACGTCACGATCACTCATAGTCATAGGGATATTGGTACGCATGATCCTGTACAGTTCATGCTCTTCATCGATTAGTCTATCTAAAAAGGTTTCTATCACGTTCACACCGCGATAAACGACCTGTGGTTTGAAAATGTTACCCTCGTGGTCGACTATGAGGTAGGAAAACCCTGAAGGAAGATGTAACGACTCTGTTGTGGTGGACGATGTGTGTGGAGGAGCATCGCAACGATGGCAAGGTACAATGAACGATTCAAAGTCTGCATATATAGCGAAAGGGACTTTATGACAGTACGTGTAATTTTTGAAGTACATAACCTTCTCCTTCTCTTTCGTTGGTAAACGAATTCTTTGTTCACCATACGGTGAACAACGAGGGACATGTTCACTAAGGAGTCGTTCTTCACAGAATCTATGCAGACAGTAGTTGCAATAGAAAGAACGTCCGTTGTGTTTGGTTAGTGAAGATAGTAAGCGGCTAATATTTTTTATTAAACAGTAATGTTTTCGGTCAGTGGTGGTGAGAAGTAATAGATTAAAATGGTGTTGTCTGTCACTGAAAGGAGTTATTCTTAGCGGGTAAATTTCATTTTCTTCGTAACCAAAAACATTTATAGAAATGTCAGAATTGTCTCGTTCGAACTTCACAATATCGCATAGGCGGGTGGGATAAGTTATACCAGAAGTGGTGATACTGTGAATATGTGATTTGTATTTGGATACACGCTCGCTGTCTCTGTGTTGTGGAAACAGTGCGGCCAACACTGACCATATAAAACACATTTGATCGCCTGTATTGTTTACATTGATGATGGATTTAGTACAAGACAATTCAGGAGGTGTACGGATGAAACTGGAGGCGGCCAGCGGTTGGTATCGTGAGAGAACGAGTTCTAATGAGATTATATGATCCAACGCCCAACCGCTACCCTCACGAGTGAATTTATAAATCGATTCGATGATTTTTTCGTACGAAGCTTCTAAACGTTCAGGCAATACGTTCTGATCAGCGATCAATGTCGACTGACATCGTCCATGTAAATATCCTTCACTCGTCACTTCTTCGTCCTCGTTCGTGTCGGCATTTACAATGTACTTGACAAATCTCGCTTTTAGCGCTATATGCCACTTTATAGTAAGCAAACGTGTCAGTTCGTTTAGAATGTCCGTACGTAACATATCGTGAATTTCATCGAAAAAGGTAATGACATCGTTCACACATTCTTCTTCTTCTTCTACAAGAGGTGTGTAAACGTACGACACCAACGAGCCACGCAACGAATGTTTACGATCAACAGAAAACGTCTGCATTGTTAGAATAACGATAAAAGCAAAATCAATTACTTGCTCATTTGAAGAACATTAGAATACTGATACAAAGTTAGAAAATAAGTAACATTTTATAAGCAGTGCGTGAAAGTTAGCCTGCACGAGACTCGAAGGTGAACGCAGGCAGCGATCACCGCTCCACTTATACTATCTATGATGAGTGCGTGCGCAGCTATTTGTTCCCACTACTGCGCTTTATTTCATACCGACCAATTGACGACAGCAATCCCCACTACGATTGCGCGCGCAGCTACCACTGAGGAAGTGAAATGCAGCGCAACAAACCAACATTCTTGCTTCAGATATGGACGTGCACACATATTCTTTTGCAAGCCGATTAAAAAGCTTTTATAACATCCATCGTCGAGGTAACATTAAATTTTACGTACGTAAATTTCCGAATACGAACGTGAGATTTTTTGACCTAGCCAAAGCCGGGTTTATTTATGAAGGCGATGATGATGTTGTAAGATGCTGCAATTGTAAAATACGAATTATGGATTGGATGGCGGGTGATGATCCTGTCCAAGTCCATAAGGCGTCAATGCCTACATGTAGTTTCGTTCGTGAACACTTGTAGAAGTCGACGCACGCAAAAACGGCTCTTTTCAGAGCCAACATAAACTCATGTACAAACATACCCGTTTGGGTAGTACTCTGTGTTAGTACTATACTAGTACTAATAGTACTATATATATTACTATTACTAGTACTACTACTAAATGTGTGTACACAATTCAATGTCTGACTGATGGCGCCAATGATAAAAAAATAAAACAAAAGATTTCATAAAAATTATACCTATTAAATATCATGACAATTTCGAAGCTGTATCACTTGCATCACAGATCGATGACACAATGGATGTTTATCGATACGATGATGGGAAACATTTCACACTAACAAAACCGTTACGAAGCACGATACGTTCCAACTTGTGTTCTATGTATTTTGTGAAGAAAAAACGGTTTTGTGGTAACTACTGTACACGTTATAAGTTTGTTGTTGACAAATATCACGGACGTTGTTGGCGTCACATAAAGAAACGTAGCGGTTATCTGCCGCCGATCGTGCTGTTGATGATAATCTCTGATCGTATACACAACAAATCACGATGGCTTCATTTTATCGAAGAGTGTGATCGAAACAATGTACCGATTGAACTCGTGGTTTATGAAAAGAATATGTTCAAGTGTACAGTACGTCACGCGTGGAATTTTATTTCACGTTTCCGACCAATTCCTGAACTGTATCATGCCGTTCAACGTGTTCACGGCTTACATGATTCACACGGACAAATGAACTATGCGACTGTGTACACAGACATGCTCGCCTACGGAAGTTCAATCCCACACGCTTTGTGTTGCATTGTCATTACAGAGCGCACTATTCCGATACGTACAGCGATTGAAATATACAGAAGCGCGATTATGATAGCACCAAAGTGTGCAGTGGATCCTAGCTACAACGTAAGTTTTGACGTGCGCTGCCCGCCATCTTCGTTACCGACACTTGCGAGAGGGAAACAGTTCACATTGGTGAACAACAAGGCGCAGGGATTGTTTTCAGTAGCCTTTCTGAAGGAATCATTGCCTACACTCCGCAAGTATTGTGAATACTTCGGTCTGCAGTATTCACATGAAAAAGGGTACACAGTGAAAGATCAACGTTTATACGAACAGTGGCAACGATGTACAGGTGCTATGGCAGACGAGTTTTGGTTGTTGAACTCGTATCTTATACACCTGCATATGGAGTCGAGAAGTCATCGTCCGATCATAGAACTCAAAGCTAAACACATGTGCGAGCATCTACCCGTAAACGATAACGTCATAGTCGCGGAAATGCACGAGTATCGTGCCAACGTTATACGCAGCGTCATGTTCAAAGACATGAATTCCGTCAAGACCGTAAGAGCGTTGGACATGAAACAACACACGCTCATGAGATATTACATCGGTATGAGTCTCGTGCGTAATGGACGTATGAAAATCAGTTTAGCGCATGTTTTAACGTACTTACGCAATCACAAGAAGAACGCGTTGTTTTTCCGTTCGGTCGAGATGATATAACTGGACGTGGAGTGGAAATCTTACTACAGTCACGCGATGGAAAGCAGACGTACCAGTACGGTACCGAGGAGAGTTACATTCAGCACTGAGTTAACGCTTTACCACGTTCCGACGTATTGTGAATCACGGTTCGTACGATATGAGAATGAAACGACAGGTGAAGAACATACAGCAGAGCGTTCGCAAGACTATCGCGAAGGAGTTGCACAGACCGGTAAGAAGGAATTTTCCGAGACGTGCGGTGGAGTTAAAGGGACTTCACGACTTGTACCAAGCGGACCTGGTAGAGATGATACCGCACGCGAAGGTGAACAAGGGATTCAAGTACCTTATGACAATCATTAACGCGTTTAGCAAGTACGCGTACGCTGTTCCGTTGAAAACAAAAACGGGCGTAGAGGTCGCACGAGCTCTGGAACCGATTCTTCGTGCTAATAAAATGAAATATCTGCAGACAGACAACGGGAAAGAGTACTATAACAGTAGCGTACAAAAATTGCTGAGCAGATACGGTATCACACTCTATTCCACGTATAGTGAAAAAAAGGCCTCCATTGTGGAACGTTTTAACCGTACGTTGAAAACGCACATGTATCGTGCGTTCAGTGAACAAGGTCATTATCGTTGGTTGGATATGTTGCTGGAACTAGTCAACACGTACAACAACAGCGTGCACAGAACGATTGGAATGAAACCGTGTCAGGTGAAAGAATCCAACGAACGTACAGTGCTACAAAGGATTCGTGTGAACACAGCGAGGAGCATCGTTTATAAACGACCGAAATTCAAAGTAGGCGATCGTGTGCGTATAAGCAAACACAAAATGACATTCGCCAAAGGATACACACCAAATTGGACAAACGAGATATTTCTCGTTCATTCGGTGCGTACCGGCAGCGTACCCATTACCTATTCGCTAAAGGATCATACAGGAGAAGTGTTGAAAGGTGGTTTTTATGAACATGAAATCAGTAAATCGAACGTTGGTGACGTGTACTTGGTAGAAAAGATTGTACAACGTAAAGGCGATCGTGTAAAAGTCAGATGGTTAGGATTCGATGGTAAACACGATTCGTGGATACACAAGAAGAACTTGCTATAACAACTATTCGACTCATGGAAATAAAACCAGTATGCATCGATGCGTTATGATGACAACATGCACGCTGTGTACAGTGTAAAAGACATTGTGTCACATCCTGGTTACGATGAGTACATCGTGAACACGACTGCAAACGACGTTGAACGCATGCGTAGGATCTTGACAGTGCACGAGTACTGGCAACGGGTTATCAATCGTGTGAAGAGATTCCGTCTTAACGAAATAGTACCAAGTGGTACCGGATTCGATCACTACAAAGAATGTGTTTGGTCGGATCCGAACTGTGAAACGGGTCCGGACACTTGTGTATGCAGTTACATATCTACCGACTGCTGCAATATAGTGCGACTATTAAATAGACTGTGCACGGAACGTCAACATGAAAATATTGCAACAAGCGCACAGATTAAAAATAAAGGACGTGGACTATTCGAAATTGTGCGGCGATGGTGGTGGGGGTGGTTGCGGCAGAAAAAAACGTAAACACGGACGTCTTCTGCCCGATACCGTTCGTTCGATCATCTGCGGACCTTCTGCGTGCGGGAAGACAAACGTCATGTTCAACCTGTTGTTCGATGTAAACGGATTAAGATTCGCGAACTTATACGTGTTTTCTAAATCACTATTTCAACCCAAATATCAGATGCTGGAGACCTTGATGACACAACTTTCCAACGAAGGAATGGGTTATCACGCCTACAACGATAACGAAGAGGTACCGCCTCCCGACGAGGTCGATCCTGATTCTATTATGGTGTTCGATGACGTGTCTTGTGAAAGACAACACAATATACGCAAGTATTTCTCTATGGGACGTCACAGCGGTGTGGACGCGTTTTACCTTTGTCAGACGTACAGTCAAGTGCCAAAACAGTTGGTTCGTGGTAATGCCAATCTAATAGTATTGTTCAAACAGGACGATCGCAACTTGAAGCATGTGTATAACGATCATGTCAACACGGACATGAAATATGACACGTTTAAGAACATGTGCGCTGAAGCGTGGAAAGATCGTTATGGCTTTCTCGTTGTGGACAAGGATTCTTCTATCGACACCGGTAGGTACAGAGTCGGTTTCGATCGTTTCATAGTAGTCGCACCTAACGATTAAACAAAAAAAATTGTCAAAAGTTTAGCTAAATACACGTGTCCTGCTGTCAACGACTTTAGTTGTCGTACTACCGTTTATCGAGATGGATGACAAGAAAAAACGATTAGCACGTGATATCGACACGATCAGTGATGACATACGGAAGAAATACCGTGCGTTAAAACATGGTATTCGTGAAGAAGAAGCAACGTTATCCAAAAGTTACAAACCGATTCTGGAACCGTTACAAAATATTTCGCAAGCATTGCTTGAAAAGAAACGTAAAACAACAAATGAAAAGCCGATAAGAGTGAAAAAAATGAAACAAGAAGAAGAAGAGGAAGAAGAAGAAGAAGAGGATCCATTAGATGCAATTAGTAAGAGCGATGTAGGAACACCACTTCGTTCCCGAACGAAACCGTCTTTCCTGAAAACACCCGTGATAGCCGAAACATCAGGTGATGACGATGAGGACGATCCTAGTCAAAACATTGAAAAAATGTTAGACACACCGGAAGGAAGACGTGAAGCGCGTAGATATTTTCAGGACAAATACGACAGTGAATCGTTAGCGAACAAGTACATGCGTATGATCGTTTCGTCCGAACGCGATCGTCTGATGGACTATACGTACGGTGTAAGACATGAAAACGGAAAATGGATGATTGGTGATTCACAGTTCGAAATCGATAAGGACGATACGATTCTTATCAACGGTAAACGATACAAAGGTACACCTGGACTCTACGAACTTGTATTCATGAAGCATCCTAATGAAAATATTTACAAGGAATCAGATCTGAAAGCGTACAAAGATATACTGCGTAACACCAACGCGCATAAGCAGTATTACTTAGCGAACGCACAGGTGAACGCGAACAGAGGTGTAAAGTATAAACGAATAATATCGCAACTGTTTCCACCGAAACGTACAGGACAGGGGCATAATAATATTGATACATCGTATATGACGCTAACGAGAAAAAAAGACAAAATCGATTACGTGCACTGGGACGATCCGAACGAACTGGTGGACAGATTGCGACTGTTAATGGCATCACAACGTGTTGGAAACAGTGGGCACACGAACGAAATCGTCTCCATAGTGGAAGAACTACGTGAAGCAGACATAATCGTATAACAAGAGCGGTATATATCATCATCTGACATTAGCAGCAGCAGCAGCATGGAATCGATCTTAAAGGACTCGTTAATGCCATGTGCTCCCTATTCGATTCTGAAAGCCGATAAAGTATAAATAATACTGTCGTACACGCACCGGGGGACATTCCACGTTTGGTTGTGACAACATGGATATCGTGCTACTGTTTATTATTGCGTGCACAAGTGCTGTCGTCGCATCGTCCGTTAACGCTAACGATGTAGATTTCGCTATAGATTATTTGGTGCGATACGGATACGTGCCCGACGATAGTTTACGACTCACGGACAACACTACCATCGATATGGACGCCTACCTTCGCACGTTTCAAGTGAATTACAATTTAACCGTAAATGGAGAATTGAACAATGAAACGATGAATCTGATGCGTGCGCGGAGATGTGGTAACGAAGATTTCGTGTCGTACACCTTACGAACGCCGTGGGCCAAGAAACGTCTGTCGTGGCGATTCTTTCACGGTAGCGTCAGCGCTATAGAAGCGTCGCGACAAGCGTTCGCTGTGTGGCAGAAACATTCGAATCTGGAATTCGAATATCGACCCAACGACATAAACGCAGACATGGTTATCGCTATGAAATATTTTAAACACAGGTGTCTGACTTCCAGGTGCACGATCTGCGGGTACGATTTGGACGGACGAGGAGGTATACTCGCTCACGCTTACTACCCGCCCGATTTACCGTATAACACTACTGAAATACATATGGACTACTACGAGTCGTGGAATTATACAAACGCAACCGAAATACCGGACGATCAGACCAGTTTTCTTCAGGTGCTAACGCACGAAATCGGACACGCGTTAGGACTGTCACATTCCCTCGAGAGGGATTCGATCATGTACCCGTTCTACGTACCACGCTCGGACGGACCGTTCGACCTGAGAGACGACGATATAAGAGGCATTCAACGCTTGTACGGGAAGCCGCCGCCGCCGCCGCCGCCCGCTACGACGACGACGACGTCAACGTCGACGACGACGTCAACGACGACGACGACACCGACAACGAACGAGACCGTGCGGACGACAACGGATTTATGTCGACTAAAGAACGTTAACCAATTTTTAATAATCAACAGACATCTGTATATCGTGCACGATAACTTTTTGTGGACATTGGATATCGAGTCGAAGCGAACGGGCGAGAGTCCGCTTCTGTTGACGGATTGGTTGACTTTCTTACCGCCGACGTTCACCAAAGTTTCGGCGATGTACCAGAGACCGCGGACCGAAGAAGTGGTGCTTTTCATAGACAACTATGTATACATGTTTGATATACACAGTCTGCAGCCGGTGAACGGGTATCCGCGTTCAATCACAACGCTCGGTGTTCGCACGATGACGAAAATAAACGCTGCAATACACACGTACACGGGTCGAACTCTTCTGTTGTACAACGATATGTATTACAGTGAGATAGACGAGTGCACGTTCACGATCAAGAAACATGGTTATGTTAAAGATCGTTTTGTCGGCTTACCAGAAGCCGTTGATAGTGCGTTCCGATATATCGACGGAAAAATTTATTTCTTCAAAGACACACACGTATACGTGTACGATGAATTTCTAGATACGATTGTAAAAGGAAAACATAACGACGCACTCTCCGTTGTCGGAATAAAATGCATAGACAGTACGATCGTATCAAAACTAATCGATTTATTACGTGAATACGTATAAATGCCGTGCACAACGAACGAGACGCATCATTCACGAGATGAGTGTCGACAAGTTTGGCAGACACCAGAGCGCTGTCAGAGCGCGAAGAGAGACGCGACGCAGTCTGCGAGAGGATATTGGTATCACAATGACCGAGGACGGACACTTTGATGTAGCGGGAAAAAAAATACATAATTTGGGCGAACCGCGCGATGATAGCGATGCCGTTTCACTGCGCTTTGTGCGTGACAATTGTCTGTTAGCTGGCGATCCGTCGACGACGGCGCAAGGAATAGATGCGAAAGGTCGTAAGCTCGTCAACGTCGGCGCTCCTGTCGATCTCGCGGACGCTGTCAACAAGCAGTACGTAGACTACTCGTGCTTACGTTTCACACAATTGGTACCGAACAAGAAGAACGGGGCTGTCGTCGACGCACGAGACCATCGCATACAGTCTCTGAGGGAACCGATTCGTGCGAGAGACGCCGCGACCAAAATATACGTGGACTCGAAAATCATACCGAAGGATACGAACTCTAACCTAATGGTCGGCAATGTGCGGATAACACAGTTAGCTCCACCCATGAACAACAAGGATGCAGTGAATTTGGAATTTTTGAACCGACACACAATCACCGCGGTAAACGATGCTTATTTCAACGCGCAAGGAAAAACCATTCTAAACGTTGGCGATGGTGGCGCACGGGCCACAGATGCAGTGAACGCGCGTCAGTTGGAGGACGTGAAGCGGTACGCGAAGAGCGAAACGTACAAACTCGCAAAAGTGTTCCAACATCGTTGGGAGAAAGTGGTATCGTATATCTATAAATTGCATACACGCGCAGCGCGTACTTCACTTGGTGCCGAAGAGGCAGACTTACTACTTATGAACAAGACGGAGACGAGCGTGTTGATTAGTGATCTGGACAAATCCAACAACGAGCAAGATTGGAGATCTCTTTATCGAGAGCAAACGAAACAGTAGTCATGTATGAACTACGTAGCCGTGTTGATAAAAAAAAAGGGGGGCGTGGTCTTATCGGAAAAATAGTTAAAAGCGCGGTACCATTCGTCGCGAAGTCAGTACCTACACTGATCAATCGAGCGGTGGACGTATTACCGGTAGAACTACATCTGCCTGGCTACAGGTTCTGCGGACCAGGAACGAAACTAGAGGAGAGATTGAGTCGTGGTGATCGAGGAATCAACGAGTTGGACGAAGCCTGTCGCGAACACGATATCGCTTACAGCAAGTACAAGGACAACGAACGACGAGGTATAGCGGATCGTGTGCTAGCCGGTAAAGCGTGGGAACGAGTTAAAGCTTTGAATTCAGGCATCAGTGAAAGAGCGTACGCAGCAGCCGTAGCAGCAGCAATGAAGGCGAAATCTGCGTTAGGCAGCGGGCTATGCTGTAGTGGTGGTGGTGGTGTGCGTAAACGTCGACGTCGCACCAGACGACGCAAGCCGGTTCGACGCACGATAATCAGGAAGAAGAGGAGGACGACGACAACAGGGACAGGAAAACGACGAAGGAGTGGCGGTAAAAAGGCTTCAGGACTCTATCTTCGACCGTACCGAAAAAACTAATCAAAATACCCGTGCGTGCATTGACCGATCATGATCTTTATGAGTACACGAAACGATTGCGTATACCCTATTTCAGAGGTGTGTACATGCGCGACGCACTTCCTAGTACATTACCGTGGGTGA
Organism: Magicicada septendecula; assembly: GCA_034769895.1. Taxonomy (NCBI): domain Eukaryota; kingdom Metazoa; phylum Arthropoda; class Insecta; order Hemiptera; family Cicadidae; genus Magicicada; species Magicicada septendecula. Next base: position 157,551,537 of record CM068372.1, read on the forward strand.
ACGAAAGTGCGATCGTGAATCTGGACGATGCTAGCGGACCGGGCACGCACTGGGTATGCTACAAGAAGCGAGGCGACAGAGTCTGGTACTTTGATGGATTCGGCAATCTACGTCCACCTGTCGAGCTAATGCGGTACTTTGGATCGAACGTGACCGACGTTCATTACAATTACATGCGAAAACAGCCGTCGGATACAGTCATCTGCGGACATTTATGTTTAGAGTTTTTGACATCGAACGATCAGTAAACTACAAGATGTCTTCGCTTACGGTCACCGTCACAGGAACGGATCCGAGCGCACTGGTTTGTGACTTTTTTCCACCGCTTGAATTGACGGACGGTGAATGGTACGCAGGACTGCTGGACTTTACCACGTACAACTCTATACCGAACGTGGAGAGTGGAAAAAACAATGTCTTTCCTGTACTAAAGGGAGCACGTAAAACGTTAGACCCTGTCAATATACCGACCGGTGTGTATGAAATCAGTGATATTGAAACGTACCTGAAAAAAGAACTAGTAGACCCGAAATTTTCTCTACGACCCAACAACAACACATTGAAATGTGAAATTTATTGTTCATATGATATCGATTTCGGATGTACAGAACACACGATCGGTACCATGTTGGGTTTTTCCAAGAGCCGCAAGTTAGAAGCGTATATATTACACACGTCTGATGCGCCTGTAAACATTAACAAAGTGAACGTTTTGGAGATAAGGTGTAACGCTGTTCAAGGTTCATATAAGGCGGGTCGAAACGAGCATATATTGCACTCGTTCTATCCAACAGTTGAGCCAGGATTCAAGATAGTCGAAACGCCTAGAAACGTCATTTATTTTCCGCTTAACGTACTACACTTGCGTAACGTTACAGTGTCCGTACACGATCAGGACGGTGATATTGTGAATTTTCAAGGGGAAGTCATCACTGCACGTATACATTTGAAACGTGTGTAGTAATCATGGGAATTTATTTCACCGAAACCTCCATGATGATGAAGAGCGGAGGTAGCGACGGCTTGCACTGCAAGATAAAAGAGGACAACACTTTTGGAAAAGGTATCAGTAGACGTTCGTCGTTGACACGATTAACAGCAACTAACCGACGCTACCTGATTTCACTAGGATTCAAACTCAAGAGAAACAAGTAACATGACGGACAGCGGTATAGTCTTATCGGTTAAACGTCGACCGTTCTTTGAAGACAACATCACACATTATGAATATCATCCTCATGCACCGTACGCGTCGGCGTCACGATATGGAAATAATGATGAGATACGCATACCTATCCTGCAACAGGAAGTCTTCACTTTACCGATGGAAAGTTTCCTGTACGTTGAAGGCAAGTTGAGCAAAAAAACCACTGCCACTGGTAATGTGAACGTGAAAATGATAAACAATGCGATTGCGTTTCTCTTCGAAGAAATCCGTTACGAATTGGCCGGCGTGGAAGTAGATCGTACCAAGAGTGTTGGCATCACGTCCACTATTAAAACCATACTATCTGCCAGCAAGCAGGACATTGTTTCGATGCAAAATGCCGGTTGGGTTGCTCCTACAGCTGACGAGCTAACACCATCTGGTAAAAATAATGAATTCAACTTTTGCATACCGTTGAGGATGCTGATGGGATTTGCTGAAGATTTCACACATGTTATTTTAAACATGAAACAAGAACTGATACTATTACGCACTTCCACTGACGTTAACGCTCTGTTCTCGTCTACGGATGCGCCCGCTAACGCTGATATAGAACTAACAAAAATCTCTTTGATGATACCGTTCGTGTACGTGAACAATGAAGTACGGATACGATTATTGGATATCATACGCAAAGACCTACCACTATTCTTACCGTTTCGTAGTTGGGAACTGCACGAGTACCCGGTTTTACCAACGACTGACAGACAGACTTGGACAGTGAAAACAACTACACAACTGGAGAAACCGCGGTACGTGATACTCACCTTCCAGACCAGCAGAAAGAATAATCTGAAAAAACATGCCGGTGAATTCGATCACTGCAATGTGACAAATGCGAGACTCTTTCTGAACGATAAATACTACCCGTACGATAACCTGAACCTGGATATCGATAACGGACGTTATGCATTGCTGTACGACATGTATACACGATTTCAAAAGTCATACTACCACAGAAGTCAACCCAACGTACTTCTAACGCCTACTGAGTTCATAGCAAAAGCACCGTTATTCGTCTTCGATTGTAGCAGACAGGATGAGTCGCTCAAAGTCTTCACCAGTCGACGTCAGATTGGAATTCGAGTCATCGAGCAATTTCCCCGCTCAGACCGCGGCCTACTGCTTGATACTGCACGATTCGCTCAACGTGTACACTCCGTTATCCAACACAGTGCGCAGACATAATTAAACATTTACTATAAATTATTGTTTTTTTTTGCTGTAAATATAATGTTGCTTTTTAGAATGTAATGTATGTGTTACATGTATGCGATTTTTATTTTTTTTTTAAATGTAATCAATTTTTATGTATTTGCTGTAAATAGAATGTAATGTATGACTTACATGTATGTAATTTTTTTTTATTAAAAAAAATGTAATCATTTTTCATGTATTTTATTTTGTGGAGGGGGAAACGATTATCCTCTTCTTCCTATTTTTTTTTTTGCTCAGTGTTTCATCAACACGACTCGCGAGAGGACGCACAAGATGCTTTCACACGATTTCGATGATGATGATACCAAACCCAAGAACGACCGCTATTTCAAACAATGCGGTGAAGCGACAGCAACAACAATCAAGTCCTTATCACCAGATGATAAAGAAGTGCAAGTCATCTTAATTCAAAAAATCACATCTCCGTACCCGCGTTACAGAAGCTTGGAAAATCGTTTAAAGAGTTTTAAAGAATGGCCTGTATCGTTAACGATAACACCTAAAGAATTATCAGAAGCGGGTTTCTTTTACACTGGATGCAACGATAGAGTGATTTGTTTTTGCTGTGGAGGCGGATTAAACAAATGGGAACGTGGAGAATATGCTTGGATGGAACACGCACGTCATTTCCCTGCGTGCTCTTACGTAATGTTAATGAAAGATAAAAATTTTATCATCAAGGCACTGGGTATCGTTACCGAAGCGCAAGCACCAACAGCAATAGCGACAGCAGAGAACGAACAACGCGTCGACACGATCAAGGAGAATATAAAAAACATAGAAGGAAGCTCTAATCGTGATACAATGTGCAAAGTCTGTTACGCACAAAACGTGGAAGTTGTACTTATTCCCTGTCGACATTTTATCACATGTGTGAATTGCGCCATAACCCTACATACTTGTCCTTTATGTAGAACCACATGCACCGCTTACATGAGAGCGTATTTCTAGTTCATTTTCACGCCTTAATTTAATCGATTAGTGAACACAAGGTTTGAAAATATATGCTGCCGTGGCAAAAGTGTTTAATCCGAGTCCACTAATATCGCATACCTCAGTGTTTGAACAGCACGCGTTGAAGACGGACGCATGGAGCTGTTATCTCCGTACCAGTACATACGCTGTAGTGAATTAAAGCACACAATACTATACCCTATAGAAATTTTTGTATACAACATTTTGACCTGTAAATTTGTTGCAGTGATCCGTGACGAAAATATAAGGTACAAAATAAACGTTCCGAAAAAATTCTTTACGAGCGTTTCACAACATACAACTTGTCTGTTCCGTAAGACGGACGGATCTGCAGCGTTCTTAGTAACACCAAACACATTATTTATAACGAAAAAAGGATGTGCGAGGATAATCTAGCAGTCATCCTTGACTTTCACTGTTTCATCGACAACGATGGAAACGAACTCGTTAAGGAACTATCCATTATGGATGTCACTGCATTTGCCAGCAGACATTGGATATTTTCACCTCCAGCAAACATGATTGTTTCGAATCATAAACATGCGAGGACAAACAGATGGTTAACAGAGCATTATCATGGACTAGCGTGGACGGACGGGGACACATCGTATGAACATCTTGTACCGATATTAGAAAAATATACATTTCCTTTTAAATTTGTGTTCGTAAAAGGATTGCAAAAAAAAAAATTTCTACAGAAGCGTATCGTACATTTTAATATTATAAATTTAGAAGATTTCGGTTGTCCTAAACTTGATCAATTACAATCAATACATGGAACAGTCTGTCTCGCGCACCACTTACTTCCAGAAATATGTACAAATACTAGAGTACACGCTTTACGCGAGTGGGTTGTATCAGATTTTAGAGTAATCAATATGTTTCTAATAAATTACTAATTGAAAACATTATTGTTTAGCGCTTACGTAAAACAAATTAACCTTTCTGACGATTACATCACTCTGTATAGTCATATAAAAAAAATTAGATTCACCGACATGTTCTAACAAGCATGAGTGCTGTTAATTAAATCATTCTGTCTATTCATAAAAAAAATAACCGAGTCGTCTCCTCTTCCCCGCCTACCCATCGAGTCGTGAGAAGTCAAGTCGTATCCTGTTCACACGGATAAAAATAAACGCTTACTGTACGATAAAAAAATTAGCTTCAGCAACATGTTCTAACACGCATGAGTGCTGTTAATTACATCACTCTGTCTATTCATAAAAAAAATAACCGACTCGTCTCCTCTTCCCCGCCTACCCATCGAGTCGTGAGAAGACAAGTCGTATCCTGTTCACACGGTTAAAAATAAACGCTTACTGTACGTTATGTAGTTCCCCCTCTCTGGTTCCACCTCCACAACTACCTCCCTATTTATTCCGCTGTGCGCGAGCGTTATTCGTTCAGTCCTTGAGAGACGCGCGAGACAAATATAAAATTCTTTATTTTAAAATGGCATCATTCACTGAAAAATTTGCAACCATTAGCGCAATTGAATATAAAAAAATAAAAGAATTAATAATCGGTGTAAAATATCCGATAGAAGAAATGCAGAATATAGACGCGAAGTACAGGAAAGCCGTACTCGTCACTCTTCAAGATTATAAAGACCCTAAACTAAAATATCGCGTATATCTACCTAAAAGATACGCGAGCGTTTTCGAAGATGATGAATTAAAAGATTTAGTACCGTGTTCGCTGCATCTAATTTTTCGTGGAGAAAAGGATAGAGCGTACATAGTAGAAATTGTACAGTAAGACCGAATGGACATACTCACTTACCATGTATAATTTTCATTGTAAATACACATAATTGTCATTAGCTGCACGTACAATTATATATTAACATGTACTTAGTTGTATTTTAATTTATAATATATTGTGCTTACACATATATTTCATTTAATTTAATTATATTTAATTATCAATGTATTTACTGTATATCTAGATAATAAAACAAGGCTTACATGGTGTACATTTTAGAGTAAGCCTGGATAGACATCTTCAAAATTAACAAATATATTTGTTCAAAATTGTCATTGCACACGTACACAAATAGTAAATATAATGTGCTTACACTTATTTATTTTAATGTAATTCAAAACAATTATTAAAACAATTACAAATAATAAATTATTATGCGTAATGAATTTATAAATTAAAATCTAATTTGCTTACACATAATATAAATGTATACAAAGGTATTTATTAGTTTTACTTATTTGTAATTCATACACAATTGTCACACATGTTTACATATTAATTTTTGTCATTACTGTGTACGTCATCATATTTTAATTTGTAATTACTTTATTTAGATGAATATTGTACACAAATGTCATATTGTATATGTTTACATATTATTATTTTGTACTTGTCACCACTGTTTACTATTACGTAATATTTATTTTAAATTGTAATATATTTTGATTACTTGTATTTTAATTAAATAATATTGCTTTAACATTTTTATTCTATATTTATTTCACAAATCCTTGAAAGATTAACACTAATCATCACTCAATATACAAGCTAAAAGAAATGTTGCGCAATGTGCATTCATGTGTTATTACATATAACTAATTTAAAAAATCAATATTATTAAACAATAATTGCTTGATTAGAAATTACAAAAATTATTTTAAAATAAAACTTACCTTGTACGAGCTCTAGTTGAGAATTGCTTGATTATATTATATTTTAGAAATTAAAAAATTATTTAAAAATGAAACTTACCTTGTACGAGTTCTAGTTGAGTTACTGAATGTGAATCTCGTCGAACGAAAATTAAAAAAATTATTTAAAAAATGAAAATTATTTTTAAAAAAAATGAAACTCACTCTGTACGACTGAATGTGAATCTTAACGAACGAAAATTAAAAAAATTATTAAAAAAATGAAAACTTATTTAAAAATGAAAAACTCACACTGTACGAGTTCTAGTCTCGTTGAACAATGTGATGATGTGAGCAATTCGTACAGCGTATATATACGCTATCTCAAGGATGAACGCGAAAGCAGCTGGTATCAACCAGAGCTGCTACACGTGCAGTCAAGGACAACCATTTAGCTTGGCTTTTCTGTTTCGACGACAAAAAAAACCTAGAGCTACTACACGTGCAGTCAAGGACAATCACTTAGCTTGGCTTGGCTTTCTGTTTCACACAATAATTTATGTACGGTCATCACTTCGTTCACACACACACACACACACACACACACACACACACACATTAACAAATGCACAGACAGCTGGAGCCCAATTAAAATATTACATCACCAACGACTTGTGTTCTTCAAATTATGTACGGCTATTAAAGCCTCAGCTCTCACGCTTTGGTAATAGATGGCTAGACAATTACATCATCACCAGCATGTGTACATATGCTCAGATAGCCGAAGCCAATTATTATTCATTAGTTAGTCAACGGCTAGGGTTCTGTTATTAAACAAATGGATGTACGCACACACAAGCGCGCACAGACAGCTGGAGCCCAATTAATAATATTACATCACCAACGACTCACGTTCTTCAAATTATGTACGACTAATAAAGCTTTCGTTCACACGCTTTGGTAACAGATGGGCACACAGATGGATTGATTACATCATCACCAGCATGTGTACATATTATGCTCAGATAGCCGAAGCCAATTCATTACAACTAGACATTCAATTATGCAATGCATATCATGTGTATTTTCTTACATGTACACAACACTACTCATTTTTTTTACGTTCGTGCAATATAGATTACTATAGTAATAATTATTTATGCATAAATATATATTTCATGAGTTGGCAACAATGGTGGCAGTGTAAACATATACAAAACCTGTACACTATAACACATGCACGAGCCGACTGGCACAAGTTGACAACGTCGACGGACAATGGTGGCAGTGTAAACATATACAAAACCCGTACACTATAACACATGCACGAGCCGACAACGTGGCCGGCACAAGTTGACAACGTCGACGCTTTTCCAACATGGCCGCCCTTCCGGAAAAACAAAACATATACCCAAACCATACACTATAACACACCACGATCCGGCGTGGCCCAACCTTAACCAGCACACACGCACAATCCGACAACATCACAGCTTTCCCAACATGGCCACCACACACGGCGGAGGCGTGGCCGCCGTTCGCCCTTCGCCGTCGTCGTTGACGTCGTCATCGTCGCTGGGCGGCGGCCTGGTCGTGGCTTGATCGTCGCCCGTCGTGGTGGGGTCGTCGTCCATTTTGTCGGCGAACGGCGGCCACGCCTCCGCCAATCAATGCACACGTAACCACGCAAAATGGACGACGACGACAACATGGCCGAACGCCGACAACATGGCCGACAACTTCGGTACGCCCATCGAGGTCACGTGGGACACACCACTACCCCCCCCGGTCCATCATAACCTCTGCACATGACGACACGCTGCGCCGGAAGTCTACCCCCACCACATGGATTTTTGAATTTCGCGCCAAAAGGGGGGGCTGTGACGTCACTTCCGCGTTAGAACTCTCATTCTTACCCTACTGTAAAAGCTTAAAAGTAATGACTATAACAGGATAAAATAAGCAAATAAAATGTTGATAAAATTGTGACAGTGAGTGTGGTGTCTGTGTTCCGACGCGAGAGAGTGTATCGGTGGGTGTACTGACTGATGGCTAATCTCCAAATAAAAATGTTACAGGGTCCCCGCACCAGCCGGGAGAAAGGGGAAACAGAGGTAGTAACATCAACACCTGTCACTATCTGCAGGAGCAGTGCTCCCCGAAGCCGTCAGGCCCAGGAATACTCATCCAGCAGAACACTGAAGGTCCCACATCTGCCCGGAATGAGACTCGCTGGAGATTCAACACACTCTAAGGACAGTCTGCAGTACTCATGGCACACTGGTCAGCATGGTACTGGTTGAGTTCTTCAACAGAAATACAGGTGGGAGCATTCTAATTATTACCCTTTAGTCAACATCTACTCGATAGACTGGCCCCCTGGTGTTCACGTTATACATCTTGTTGAGAACTCATAACTTAGATCAAGAACTCCAGGTGTTCAAAAAACTTGTAAGTGAATATTTTGTAACAACTTAAATTAATGTTCTTAAAGAAAATGATACGAGAATCCAGCTGTTTAAAAAACTTGTAACTGAAGTTTGTAATAACTTAAATTAATGTTCTTAAAGAAAATGATACAAGAATCCAGCTGCATGAAAAACTGGTACCGGTAACTGAATATTTTGTAATAACTCAAATTAATGTTCTTAAAGAAAATGGTTCATGATCATAACAATGTGTCACATGTTAGCACTAATAAAAATTGTTACTGGTTACAAGAGTGTTGATTGCAATTCCTGTCACCCTGTTTGGGCTCCAGCACACTTTTCGCTTCCTCTAGGTTAAGTAGCCTAGTTTTTAAATTCTGCGTAACGGCCTAAGTGGCTGTTACATTATATAGCCTCTTCCTACAAAGCACGTAAATGTGACACAGGACATCGTCAACAGAGAACAATACATCCAAAGAAAGGTGGCAGAAATTTGTATCCCTCCATGGCAGTGTTTCCTATGTTCGATTAAATCTTTTTTTATAAGAAGCCGTTTTAAAATGTATTGTTATGTGAATAATTACGAATGTGAAGATGTAAATAAAATATGAATACCATTCAAATCCAATAACACCTGGCGAATACATGCTACAACACATATATTTGCATATTTAACAATGGCAGTATTGTTGTAAATAATTCATAGAGAAAAGTTGTTAAATATAATTTTAAGTAGTGTATGTACAGGCAAAGATTACAGGTTCTAGCCTGTCAAACATGATCACCTGTCGATTTTATGCTGTGTGTGTGTGTGTGTGTGTGTGTGTGTGTGTGTGTGTGTGTGTGTGTGTGTGTGTGTGTGTGTGTGTGTGTGTGTGTGGTCTTCCAGCAGAAACAGGTATTGTGCTGCAAATGGGGACGATCTCTGTGTACACATGTATTTTGCTTGGTTAGAGAACTCCTGTCCAGACATGACTGAACTAATGACAATAATTAAACATGGTTATTTAATCAAATTTGAAGTCTACAAAACACATTTTCCAATTCAGACAATGCCATAAGAAGAAATGTACTTTCTTTCCACTGCCACTGGAAGCCAAAAATGACTTATTCATGGGGCCACTTGTGGGGTTTTATTAGCGACAGGAAATCTGCATCGACATCATCATCACCATCATCATCGTTATCATTGTCTCATATCCAGAAGCTGCACACACACACACACACAAAGTAAAAAATAAACAATTATTTTGTTCAAAACAAAGAAATAACTCACAAAGAACTGAAGTATGAGTTAGTGAATTGTGAAAACAATAATTATGTTTACTTAAGTGAATATTATTTTATTAAAATATTAATAAAGTTACAACTTGATTTAACAAAAAATATAATACTATTTTTGCAGATTCTTTGCTAAGATTTAAAATTTTAATAATGATTCAAAGTTTATATTCCTGTCAGACACCCGAGAAATTTACAAGAATATTACAATTGTTTTTTAATGTCTTTTGTTTTGATGTTATAGATTATTGTTGTGTTACATATAAGAGGCATAATAGTATGGTAGTGTATCTTCTTAAAAAGGGAATATTCTGAATTCACATTTCAAATTTTTGATATTTAATTTTTCTAATATAATAGTTAATAAATGGATGACATACTATTTTTGAGTATTGTAACTAGTTATTTTATGCCATCAGTCTCACTCCTCTATTAAAAAAATTTACTGTGCAACAATTATACTTAACACAATGAACAAGCAAATTCATATGACCCAGCTTGTGATTTACACAATACAGTTAGGTTGGGTATAAACAAAGAATTGTATTCATTAATATTATTTTTAACACTGCATAATAAATATTAGTGCTGTCAATCTGTCACACAAGAATTAGTACATTGTTCTATTATTATTGGTATTTTATATTTTATTGTATTCAAAGATAGTATTATATTTTTATTATTTCTGTGCATTTCATAACTGGCGCTCTGCAAAATTTAAAGAGAAAAATTGTTATCATGACATAATTATAATAACAAAAACAGTTAAGTAGATAATATTAAATAAAGAACAAATGGAGTCAAGGTTTACCAAGAATCAGTACACATAAAACCACGAATTTAAATTTATTTATACTAAAATGAAAATGGCTGAACTTATCTAACGATGTATATATGTATACGTATTGTGATGTCCAGGTGTCACATAGAATAACTAGTCCAAGATAGTCCTATGTTTGAAGTGGATGCTATTAATAATGATGCTACTATTTTTGACAATCTCCTGAGATTTTAATAGTTTATATAAGAAAAAAAAATATCTCTGTGTTGACCTTTGTAATACTAAATAAAAGATTCCCTTTATATACAATGAAGTAAAGTAATATTTAACATTCTTTTGTTTTATTTACCATAAAGTCTTTACTGATATCACATCAGTAATTCTTTTAAATTATTTTTTTAATTGTGCATAAATAATACAAGTTTGCTTTCCTTTTATGTAGACTTCAGATGATGGGTTGTTCCTGGATGATCCTCGATTGTGGATTAATATACTCTGTCCAGCCGCAGGGTCGCTTTCAGACATGTAGTTATTTCTCATGGGCATGGTTACATACTTTCACGGCAAACTAATACTGATTACTATAATGGTGTCTTATGCTAACACCCTTTTTCCAGTCAGCTTAAAGCATCTATATACCTAATCGGATATCTTGCAATTTCACAGAATACCACTACTATATTTCTCGCAGCAACTGTAGTAATTTTCTAACTTGTGTGTGTGGTGATTGGGAGGTCAATGATCATGCATCCAAGTGGCTATTACATGTTATCAATTCCAAAGAGAGACCGATCAATCGGTTAAAAATAATTTTCAACTGAATTCGCATAATCAGATTGTTTCTTAGGTTATACTAAAGATTTTCTACAGATAATAAGTTCTTGTTGAAGGACGCTGCTGAACAGAACAATTCTTGTTCAAAAAACCTGAATATTTTTACAATCGAATTTATGGCCATAAATCCTTTTTACTTCAAAACATACATTTAGTTACTAATTTTTAAAATAATTACCCTCATTAATTAGGTCGAACCTTTTTATTTTGAACATTCTGGTATAAGTCCCATCTCAAACATTTACATATCACAAAAATTATTTAAATTAACATGCTTTATATATATTGTAATGCGACATAATGAGCATAACCCAATAAGTGTATAAACCCCCATATAATATGATATAAACTAAACAATATACCTAACCTTGCTAAACCAATGAGAAAGGTTAAAATCCAAAATAAGCAAAAAGAAGAACAATCTAAGCTAATGTAGAACAAATATGTACTCTAAACCATTAAAAGTGACTGTTCATAGCAATAACAGTGGAAGCCAGGGCTCACCATGGGCTGTAGTGCTGGAGAGTAGTAGTAGTTCATAGCAATAATAGCTAATTGTAAAAAGACAATGTAATCACAATAAGAACAATAAGTGACTGAGTGTAAAATGTAAATGTAAGATATTGGTTACTAAGTATACAGACAGGACTGTTAATAATAGTGGTAACTTATTGTAAATGAAATTTATAATCACAACTAAACACAATGTGTGAAATATCTGATATTCAATATACCTGTGTATTACCAATTTGCCAAAAGACTTCAACCTATAAAGGACCAAAAGGCGATTTAGGTTGTTAATTTAATTTATTTTAATGTTAACTGAATAACCTTGATTGTATAAAATAGTTCCCTATTTTATTTTTAATGTTAACTGAAGGGAATAATACAATCATTTGTGTTGTTTAAATTAAAGTGTTAAACCTTAATTTAGGGTAATAAGAGTTAGATTGTTTAAATTGACCAAGTTTCAATAACACTTAATAATAGGTCATAATAAATTGACCAACTATACCAATAGATATTAAGAAGTTATTAAGAGAAAGTTTTATTGTTTAAAGTTGGTTTGAGTTTGACCATAATGGCCTAACATTATGGTAATATGTTTGTTTTATGTCAAGCTTGTTCTTCATTTTATCAGAATCAATTCAATGGATAATAATAACATAATGGATACACTGCATGTAATAATAATAGTATATCAAGCCACAAGGTCATACAGTAATTTTAAATTGAAACTTTGTGCTATAGAGAAATACCAATTGGCCAATATCAAAATAGAAATTAATGTAAATCCAACTACAGTGCACGCCGCTTATTGTGATCATGGATAATGTTATCATTCGGATATTCTTATCACTTTCATGAAGACCTGTCCAGACAAATATTAAAAGATTGAAAAAATGTCACTTATTGTAATCAATAATTCGGTTTATGTTACCACATTTTTGCTTTCATAAAACTTTTGTCTGAGAATATCTGGGGTGACTGTACTGTATTCACAAAACGAATTACACTGTCTGCGACTCTTTGTCCCTCTGGTCATAGTGTTTACAAGTTCTGAAGGACGAAGTAGAAGGGGGTGCAGTCGACCATTCACCCGCTCAACTTTCACTTTCAAGCAATAAACCCATGTTCGACCCTTCTAACAGCTACAGCTACAGCTTTTACATTGTGAAGTTTACGTTATTGCAGTAAAATTATGGCTAGTGTGGAGAATAAACGTAAAGATTTAAACCTTAAAGAAAAACTTTCAATTATAGAATGCTATGACAAATTGCCTAAAATGAGTCAATGCAGTGTGGCAGTGCAGTTACAGATTTCACAACCTCTTCTGTGCAAATTGTTAAAAAATCGGGACAGTATTGTGAGGGCTGGAAAAGAAAACCAAAACTTGAATTGTAAAAGGTTTCGTGGTGGAAAAGACAATGAGGTTGAATCAGCTCTAAAACTTTGGTTCACTAATGTTCGTGAACAAGATGCTCGTGTTGATGGACCTCTGATGCGACAAAAAGCAGAACTTGCTAAGAAAATGGGAAAAGATGATTTTGTAGCAACAGAAGGATGGTTTCATCGTTGGAAGAAACGAGAGAACATTGTGTACAAACGAATGCATGGTGAACAGAATGATGCTGATTTCTCTGGTGCTAAAAGATGGATAGAAGAGGAGTGGCCAAAAATTATATCCATGTACTCTCCGGATTGTGTGCTTAATGCAGACAAGACCGGACTGTATTATCGCGCCTTGCCTGAGCATACTTATTTGTTCAAGAATGAAAGTGCTAGAGGGTGTAAGACATCCAAGGGACGATTAACTGTCTTGTGCTGCGTAAATATGAATGGTGACAAAGAAAGGCTTCTGGTAATTGGCAAAAGCAAGAACCCACGATGCTTTAAAGGTGTGAAGAAATTTCCAGTAGACTATCATTCAAACTCTAATGCATGGATGACTGCATTAATATTCAAAGAATGTCTATTAAAATGGGATAGTAGGTTAAACAGGAAGATTGTCTTGCCGATTGATAATTGTACAGCACACAATGTAAACTGTGAGTTAAAGAACATCGATCTTGTGTTCTTACCTGCCAACACGACTTCATTGATACAACCATGCGACCAGGAGATCATTTGAACCCTAAAGGGATATTATCGCCATGAGATGTGCACAAGAATCCTAGAAAACATGGAGAATACAAAAGAACTGAGTGCAAATGACCTAGCAAAACAAACCAATATTCTTGAGGCCCTGCATCTCCTGGCCATGTCATGGAATAATGTCTCAGGAAGTATGATTCGGAACTGCTTCAAGCATGGAGGATTTTCAAAACAGGCCCCAGAATCTGAATATACAGCAGACATTCATTCGTCCATTAGACATGACTGTAGACGAATTTCAAGAATGGATGGAGATCGACGAAGACATAATTATTGCTGCTAGACCAACAGAAGACGACGTGTGTGAAGCTGCCACATCCTCAGACTCACAAGTGGGAGAAGAAGAGGCTGAAGCAGAAGATGATGATGCTACTGAACCTCCTCAACCTCTAACAAATGCTGAAATGAGAGAGGCGTTAAAAGTGTTACGATGCGGTGTCCAGCACAGGTCAGTAATTTTCAGAAACATTATGAGTATGAATGCTTTATTAGTGATCTACTGAGAGAAAACCAGAGGCAAACAACAATAAAAGACTTTTTTAATTGACGCCGATACAGTTGGCCTACATATAAGTTTTGTTGTACTGTACTACGTTTCATTATACTGTATGTAGTGTACTAGCAAGTGAATAAACAACTTTCCAAAGTTCTACTTGGTTCTTTCATTCATGTTATCAATCGGTTAATGTTATCAGACTAGCTATGTCCTAAAGTGATCACAATAAGCGGCGTGCACTGTATTAAACCATCACAGCACTGTAATAAATAGTAAAATATGGTATAAATACTAATATATGCTTTATTTAAGTGTCAGAAGCAACATTTTAATTAATTAATGGAATGTTAATGTGAATTGAAATGTCAAAAGCTATATGGAATGGCTTATGAGATGAAATTTTATAAAATGTTAAATTAAATATTAGGACACACACCTATGCCACGTGAGGTGTCTAAATTTTTGTCTTGTTATAAGGATTATTGTACTGTAAACTAATTAGAGATTTAATTTTTATGTAATAGACAGGTAGAACTTATAGCTAGATGTATTTTTTTTATCTTAAATAATTAAGATCATGTTACCTCCTAACCCGACGATTTTGACCAATGAGCAATTTTTAAATTTTGGTCAAGCCCGTTGAAGGTATAAGGAAATTTCTTCACTTGATTGTTAAGACTCGAAAGTATGAAGAACTAATCTATGCTGCTCTGTATAAAAAGTATATGATAGAGTCAAGTCCAAGTCAGAAGAAGAGTGAAAGTAAAATAATTAATAGTGTCAAACTAGAACCCAGAAATAATAATAATAAAACAAGAAGAAAGAAGAAAATAATATCTCTAAAAAACAAATAAAATTGATCTACCAAAAGTGGTGAGACCGAACATTATATACTAACACTAGTAATAATTATACAACACCAGAACTAAATCACATAACACTTATTCATCAGAACCAAAATGAAAAGACCAATTTAACACCAGTGAACAATTTTTGACTTATTTTAAAAACTTGGTTTAAATAGTCGGGAGGTAAATTAACTCTGTAGACACTTAGCGTCAATCTGCCATCTTGGCACTGCCAACCAAACTTGTAACGGTACAAACAAATGAGGGTTTGCAATTTAAAGCTTTTTCATTTTATTTAACCAGAGTATAATAATGGGTCACCAACTATAGCTCCGTGTGAGGTACAGAATGGTACAGGAATGTAAGTTATCAGCAAGGGTGCGTATTCACGCGAATGCGTGCACGTTGATGCCAACGTTCACACGGAAATGTCACGTCTCAAAATTCCTTCTCACCCGGTACTAGATGATGTAAACTCCTCGAGAGGTGCTCGTCTAATGAAAACGCAAGTTGCCACGGGCAGGAAGACGTTTGGCCATCTTGGAAACATCGAATTCGACGTCAGTCGGCTAATAACATCGAAACCGCGCAGTTGCGTGGGCGCGTTTCGTTTAAGATCCAATTTCAACAATGTAGACCGACCGAACGGAACAGTGAAAATGTATTAATGATAACAGAAAAAGAATAAATAAACCATAAAAGGCACCGGTTCAGTACACAGGCTCGCGGGTCTAATTTTGATAAAACTACAAAAGATGTGATTCAACTAGAGAAAATAATGTGATAAACAGTGCAACCTTAACAATAGTCAGTGAACCAAATTTAACCAGCAGAAACATTTTCGGGACGAACCAGCGAACGAACAAAAACAGAATAATTACAGCACGTGTTGGACACAGCCAGGGAAGTAAAACCATACCATTCTAATTCAATTCAATGGGAAAAATTATTTAAAAAAGAGCTCTAATAAAATAAATAGGGGTAAAAGTGTGAATGAAGTGTGTGCGCAAATGCTGGGTTGCCTTGATAGGTAGATGTAGTATACGTTAAGTTGGTTTTTCAATATGTTTTTTTCATTTTAATACATTAGTGGACAATGTCCTTGTATGGACTATTACAGTAGTATGAAACTTAATTATACAAAAGTGTATAGAGGAGAGGGGGAAGAATATCTTATGTAAACGGGAGCATAACAAAGAATGTCATTTTAAAGCATAATAAAATAGTATTTTATTTTAACTTGCTATATATGTGTTAGCATAATCATTTCAACAACCTAACTTCATTTTCCGTGCTGGTAAATTCGCTATATGAAAAAGGGTTTCCACCACTAGATGATCTGGCCAAGTAAATAAGAAATTTAAGGTAAGTGGTAGTGTGTTGATCTTTAATATTTTAATACAAAATATAATAAAAGTTACAATGGTGCCATAACCAGGATTTGGAATAAATAGTATATTTATCCCAAATTGGTCTATTTCAAAGCACAGAGAATGGAATCTGGTTGGCGGAAATTGAGAATAAATTACATAAAAATTTACATAATGTATATGTAATAAGGTGGTGTTGATAAATTGTGCATGTTTGATTATAGGTAAGATGTAATAATTGATTAGTAAGCCAATAAATAATAACAAGAGAAATGTCTGAGAACAAAAAAGAAATTAATTTAATAAACTCAGCTATGAGTGAAAGTGGTTTTGGGTCAATCAACCCGTCACTGAGTGTAAGCGAATTAGAAGGTCAGTCAATTCAAACTGCTGACTCGAGCATTCAATCAATAACTGAAAATAACATAACCGAGTCAATTACAATAAATAACGCAGAAGAGAAATCCATGCCTGTAGCGACTAAAATAAAAGAAAAAGAGTATTCAATAGATGATATATTTAACCTTGTGAAAACAATGTCCAAGAATATGGTAAGAAGTAATGATTTTAATGAGAAGTTCAAAGAGCAAGACGTTAAGAGTGAAAGTAGATTCAAGGAACAAAATAGTTTAACGTATTAAAATATCGGTATGGAGAACCATACGACTTCTATGTTCTAAGATTTATATTTAAAATCATATTCGAAATGAAATATTTCCATAGAAACTACATCTTTCTACTTATTGCTTCAGCATTAACCACAGTACTGTGGTCACTAACGTATACCACCTCACGTTTTCGCACTCGATTTTCACTGATGATGGCAGTCGATGCCACTGCCGAAAAGTATGGTTTTGCAGAAAACATTGACTACGGCTAAACAGCCCGGGAAGCAATTTTAACAAAAAACTACTTCTTTGTTGCCGACAACGTAGTACACATATAAAAAATTCTCCCCTCCACCTACAACTATAAATTTTAATAATAGAAAATTACCCCCACCCCGTTCACCTAACCTCTTCATTTATAGATATTTCATCTACGTTTCTACAGTGGATTATTATGAGCTTCTTATCAGGATACTTTATTTATAAAAATTAATAAACTTTACTGTTGCTAAATCATAAAATGTTTCAGGTAAACTACCCCTTTCTCTTAACCGATCTTCACCAAAATCAACAGACCTTGAGCACTCACAACTCAGGAAAAGTGTGCAAAAAATTATTCTCTTTGAATTTTCGGCAGTTATCTTTCGTCATAAAAAAATTACCCTTTTTAAAACATAAAACGTTACTGATAAACTACCCCTTTCCCTTAACCAATCTTCAACAGAATCAACAGACCTTGAGTTCTCTTTAGTTCAAAAAGGTATGCAAAAACGTAGTTGATTCTGTTTGAATTTACGGCAGTTATCGTTCGTCATAAAAAAATTACCCTTGTTAAAACATAAAATGTTGCAGGTAAACTACCCCTTTCCCTTAACCGATCTTAACCAAAAACAACAGATCTTTAGAACTCTATAATTCAGAGCTGTATGCGAAACATTACTTGAATCTGTATGAATTTGCGGCTGTTATCGTTCGCCATAGACAAAAATTACACTTGATAAAAAAACGTTGCAGGTAAACTACCCCTTTCCCTTAACCGATCCTCACCAAAACAATAGGTCTTGAGTACTCCACAGGTAAGGGCTGTATGGGAATAATTATTTGCTTCTGTTTGAATTTACGGCAGTTATCGTTCGTCATATAAAAAAAACCTTGTTAAAACATAAAATGTTGCTGGTAAACTACCCTATTCCCTTAACCGATCTTCACCAACACCAACAGGTCTTGAGAACTCTACATTTCAGGGCTGTATGCAAAATGTTATATGATTCTGTTTGAATTTTCAGCTGTTATCGTTTGCCATAGAAAATACCCTTGATAAAACAAAAAACGTGGCAGGTAAACTACCCCTTCCCCTTAACCAATCTTCACTAAAAACAATAGGTCCTTAGTACTCAACACAACAGGGCTGTATGCAAAAACTTATTTGATTCTGTTTGAATTTGTGGCTGTTATCGTTTACCACAGAAAAAAATTACCCTTGATAAAAAACCGTTGCAGGTAAACTACCCCTTTCCCTTAACCGATCTTCACCAACACCAATAGGTATTGAGAACCCTACAATTCAGGGCTGTATGCAAAACATCATTTGATTCTGTTTGAACTTGCGGCTGTTATCGTTTACCATAGAAAAAAATTACCCTTGATAAAAAACCGTTGCTGGTAAACTACCCCTTTCCCTTAACCGATCTTCAACAAAAATCAACAGACCTTGAGTTCTGCATAATTCAAAAAGCTATGCAGAAGAGTAGTTGATTCTGTTTTAATGTACGGAAGTTATCGTTCGTCATAAAAAAATTACCCTTGTTAAAACATAAAATGTTGCAGGTACACTACCCTATTCCCTTAACCGATCTTCACCAAAAACGATAGGTCTTGAGAACTCTACAATTCAGGGCTGTATGCAAAATATTATATGATTCTGTTTGAATTTGCGGCTGTTATCGTTTGCCATACAAAATACCCTTGATAAAACAATAAACGTGGCAGGTAAACTACCCCTTTCCCTTAAACGAACTTCACCAAAAACAATAGGTCTTTAGTACTCAAGAAATCAGGGCTGTATGCAAAAACTTATTTGATTCTGTTTGAATTTGCGGCTGTTATCGTTTGACATAGAAAATACTCTTCTAAAACATAAAACGTTCCAGGTAAACTACTCCTTTCCCTTAACCGATCTTCACCAACACCAACAGGTATTGAGAACCCTACAATACAGGGCTGTATGAAAAACATCATTTGATTCTGTTTGAATTTGCGGCTGTTATCGTTTACCTAGAAAAAAATTACCCTTGATAAAAATCTGTTGCAGGTAAACTACCCCTTTCCCTTAACCGATCTTCACCAAAAACGATAGGTCTTGAGAACTCTACAATTCAGGGCTGTATGCAAAATATTATATGATTCTGTTTGAATTTGCGGCTGTTATCGTTTGCCATACAAAATACCCTTGATAAAACAAAAAACGTGGCTGGTAAACTACCCCTTTCCCTTAAACGGTCTTCACCAAAAACAATAGGTCTTTAGTACTCACGAAATCAGGGCGGTATGCAAAAACGTATTTGATTCTGTTTGAATTTGCGGCTGTTATCGTTTGCCATAGAAAATATCCTTTTAAAACATAAAACGTTGCAGGTAAACTACCCCTTTCCCTTAACTGATCTTCACCAAAAACAAAAGGTCATGAAAACTCTACAATTCAGGGCAGTATGCAAAAAATTGTTTGATTATGTTTGAATTTGCGGCTGTTATCGTTTGCCATAGAAAATACCCTTGTTAAAACATAAAACGTTGCAGGTAAACTACCCCTTTCCCTTAACCGATCTTTACCAAAATCAACACATCTTGAGAACTCCACAATTCAGGGCTGTATGCAGAACATTATTTGATTCTGATTGAATTTGCGGCTGTTATCGTTTGCCAAACAAACAAAATTACCCATGATAAAATAAACCGTTGCAGGTAAACTACCCCTTTCCCTCAACCGATCTTCACCAAAAACAATAGGTCGTGAGTACTCTACAAATCAGGGCTGTATGCAAAAAATTATTTGATTCTGCTTGAATTTGCGGCTGTTATCGTTTGCCATAGAAAAAAATCTACAGACACACAGACACTTTTCGAAAAACGACTTTTTTTCATGTTTTGAGTGTAGTACAATCAGAATATGCAATAATCTCGACACGATTTTTTTTGCCATCACCATACTTCCATTTCCTTAAGGAACATGGAAGTAAAAGTGAGATCCACGAACAGAAAATAAAATGTGAACAGAATGTTAAAAATGATGTTAATTTTGAAGAAATTAAAGAACAGAAAGCGAAGCTGGAGAATAATATAAATGTAAAATGTGATGAATTAATTAAACGATGGGACGTTAAAAAAACGACAAGGTAGGTGCTGTTAATACAAGAGAAAATAATGGAGACAAAAGTGATAATAGTAATGGTGTTAGTTTAAATGCAAAACAAGTGGCAGTAGAAAAGGTGAGTAATAATGATAATTATAGTAATAAGTTAAAATAGTTGATAAAATAGTTGAAAACGGAGTATTTAAAAGTGATAGTGTGTAATAGCAATGATGATGAGAGAGTGAATTTATTAGAAGTGATAGACGGAGTAGTAATTAGTATTGATGAATTAGAGAAAGAGTGGAAAGTGTATTTACAGGTAGAGGGGTTGCAGAGGGTAAATTTTTCCCGTGGTGTTGTTGGGGGTGAAGAAATATCTTCACAAATGTATTGGGTAGTAAATGTTCTACAAATAATTGTCCTATGAGTTTTAATGAGGTTCCTGGAAGAGCCAGGAAGTGTTTTTATGAGTTAGTGCCCTCTGCATGGGATGGAAGAGAAAGTGTGAAATGGAGTGATGATGAGAGATATTTTGAGAGAGAGTTGCATGTTGATAGGAAGATAGTTATTTGAGATTGGTAGAAGGTATAAAGAATTAGTTGATAATTACATTGAGTACTTACCCTGGGTTGAAACTGATATAGCAGCAGTAGATGATGATATAACTTACCTGATTTTCACGGAAAATACTAAGGGAGAATTTACCATACCAAATGTCGACAGGAATTTTGAGTTAATAGTATGCAATAAGGTTTGTAACTACTATAGTGATACAATGGATGAAATTAATGATGGTGATTATTATAATAATAATGTCTTTAACTGTAAATGAATGGTGTAAACGTAAGATAAGACTAATTTACGATGATGGTGGTTAAATAAACAGTGAATGAACATTTAATTATTTTAGTTTATGGTAACTACTTGGCTAACTTATGTAATGAGGTGTGGTAAACAATAATATGACGAAAAATTGTAGATAAATTTATAGTGAAGTTAATTGTGTTTGTGTAGTAGGTTATGTTGTACTATGTATTTCATGTAAACAATGTATGTATGAAGTAGGAATTTATTTTAATAATAACGGTATACCAGACTAAATAAATAAAGAAAATAATTATGAAGTTTATAATGCAAATGAATTGTTGTAATTGTTTTGGAGTAAGGTGATTAAAGTAACTTTGTGTTTTAAAAAAAATTAAGTTAAATAATTTGAGATGAATTAATTGATTCATGAATGTTGTATAGATAATTTTTGGTAATGAATTTAAATGATGTTTCTGAGATTTGAACTTTATTATAAATAGTAAATGAGTAAAGGTAGAATGTGTTTAGTTATGGAGTCATATGGTTATTATGATGTATCAGAAAGTACATGTGGTTATGTAAGTTATATTTGTGGTGATAAATGTTTATATTTTTTGAGTTTGACAGTAACCATGGGTTCATTTGATTGAATGATTGACCATATGTAGGTAGGGAATTTTATAATGAAATGGAAGTAAAGTAAAATGTTTTAACAACGAAATTAAATGAGTTTAAAAGGTTTTAAATTAGGTTATTAAATGAATTTAAGGTAATTATGAAGTTCTAAGGTAATTTTCAATGGTTAACTTAATGTAAAATGTGGAAAAAGATAGAGTTTGGGTGATAATTATTTCAATAAGGCATTTGAGTCAGTCAGAGTTAACTTTAAATGGGTGTTAGACAAAATAAGAATTTTGGAATAAAAATAATACAGAAACGGGTCAGTAGTAGGGACACAGTAGCAAATGTGCATGTATGTTGTTAATTTAATTAACACTTTTCATTTTGTACAATATGTTTATGTATGATAATATGGTATAAATAGATACTTACCGTATGATTCACTCCACATCCGGTTTGAGCACGTGGCTCCATAACCATCATTAATTTTATCATAAGGGTCCAGGATTCTTTCTAAGCGAGATCACAGACAGTGTGGGATCTCAAAATAATGACTCTAACGACTGTGGTGACATAAAACTTTGTTTAATTATTCTGAATTTGCATTATAAACACTTTCGAAAACCAAAGATGGTGTCGTATACAACCAAAGATAAAATAGCGTCTATATATACTTCCGCCCATACTAATTACTCATTGCATTCAATTACTTCTTTCTTATATTTAATTTCATTACAAAAACCATTTTAAAATCGGCTGCAGCTCTTATAAAATTGATCTATTTAGGTTCCGATCATTGTATGACACAAACCAATGCCTCAAATTTTTGTTATGAATGCCGGCACATCCACGCTTCCATGCTCTCTCTCTCTCTCTCTCTCTCTAACACACACACACACACACACACACACACACACACACACACACACACACACACGTTAACAAAGGTACATTTCTAATTTATCATAATTTTTTGAGCTCAGAAGAATATTAAAGTGTATTGATAATTTTGACTTCCTTGAGGTTGTAGGATCGCAGTTGTCGTCAGGCTCTCCACATTGGCTGGCAGATGTTCGGCCGAACGTTCCTTGTTGCTTTTCTCTTTTATCACTGACGCTAATTTACATATTTGAACTGTTATTTACTGATTGATGTTTAAACTTTCACTTTGTTACATTTTGACTACATTTTATAACTCCAAAAAACACTTCTGCTGGCAATAATCCGCCGGCAATTATTTTGCGTACTAACGCTCTGAGTACATGTTGCAGACTGAGAGCGAACAACTAGTGCAATGTACCCATGTGGAAGGGTTATTCCATCATCACTCTATTGTTTAAAGCGGGTGACGCCATTGTTTTGCGTCATAGTCGTTACGTTTTCTATATTATTCGTGACGTTTCAACATAGTTTGCAACTTGCTGTGTCCAGATATGTGCAGAAAATCACGTAGGCCCACGACCTTGGAGTCGAGTTGTACTGACAAACTGTGTCATGTGTAATTCATTGGGGAAAGTTAATCTAACCATTTTAAATATATGAAAATACAATAAAATTATTCTCCCGTACCAATAAATCCTTAGACGGACTTATGTACCGTCACAAAACCCCCTCAATGAGAGGTTTTATGTCGAAACATAAAAACTCACATTGACTCATCACACTTCCTAAAGGGATCAGCCCAGATATGTCGCCACAACCCCCTGTAGTGTTTACATAAAAAAGAAATCCAATAACTTACCCTTGGTCCAATGATGGTGACAGTACCTGCATGACCTTACTGGACTTCTCAAGTGAGATCCCAACACCGCAAGGCCATTTAAGCACCTGACGTTCCTGCTCTGACACGCTGGTCAGCTCAGGACCGCCGTCACAGAATCACTAAACTCTGAAACATTGAATGCAAAAATTGTAAATAGTGGCCTTGTATAATCCCATATCCATAACTGATATGCTTCCCCTTAGCTGCATTGGTTTATGCTCAGAGGCATTGGTTTTCTTACCCC
The DNA here is from genome assembly GCA_034769895.1 of Magicicada septendecula. Classification (NCBI taxonomy): domain Eukaryota; kingdom Metazoa; phylum Arthropoda; class Insecta; order Hemiptera; family Cicadidae; genus Magicicada; species Magicicada septendecula. The sequence continues at coordinate 157,575,640 of CM068372.1, forward strand.
TAAGTTTTCAAATAACAAACAAACAAGATTTAAGACAGAATGTCCTTCTCCTTTTACATTCCTACCTTTACCAAAATTGGACTCCAGTCAACACTACTTTACTCTTTTCACCACAAGAAAAATATATTCTTATACTAAGACCATAACACGTAAGACAATTTCTTAAGTTTTCAAAAGCAGCAACAACTTATCTATATCTCTAATACATGGAATTCAAAACACAACTTTATTATGGCAAACACCTTAAATATTCAAAATTTATTGATCAGCCTTCCGATACTATTACTTCTTCAAACAGAATCAGAACTATTTTTGTGTTCAATACCATTATTAACATCATTTATTTAATACTTAACATTTGTTACCGTTGCTACCCCTGTAGCAACCTCCTAACCACACACTCTATTACCCTAACCTTGTTTAACCTTTAATCATTTACTTATTATTCCTATTACATACATGGTTTACATAAAATACACATAATACACAACATATTGTAATACAAAAATATATACAATTCAGCTTATTATTCGTTATCATTGACCATTAATCAGTTCCAAAAACAATCCATTTTAAAAACCACACTGTCCACATAGTTAAATGTTCATAACACAATAAAATAATTTATCCACCATCATCAAACAACAATCAAATCTTATATCTATACAAATCATTTATCACTGAATACATTATATTAGTATCATCAATGTAATACTTATTTCTTTTCTCATATTCTTCCACAAAACTATTGTAATAGGGTTACTCCATATCATTATATCATATACCGCGTCGTCATATAGTATAGTCCTGTCGCCCTTAGTACAGTTTGTCATAATCAGGTAAATTATATTATCATCTTTAACAACATCATCTACTGCTATCTCAGTTTCACTATAAGGTAAGTACTTGTTATTATTATCACTTCTCTCTCCACCTAACCTTTCTACAAACTCTACATAATTTCTATTTACATTAAAAATCTCTATCTCTCTCTCTCTCTCAAAATATCTCTCACCACAACACCAAGCTACACTCTCTCTCTCAATATATGCAGGGGACACTAACTCATAATTGCTGCACCACCTATCAAGTGCACAAAAAATCCAGGGAACTCTATTTGCAGACCTTTTGTCTTCCAAATACGCGCGTGAAGCCTTTTCTTCACCCCCAACTACATCATGGGAAAATTTTACCCCCTGCAACCCCTCTACCTGTAAATTCTCTTTATACTTTCTCTCTAATTCATCAACACTTTTTATCACTTCATTATCAAATTCTACTCCCCTTATAATTTTATCACCACTCTCAATATTCACACAATTATTTTCTAACACCATATTTTTACTTCTATTATCATAATTCTCACCACTACTTACTTGTCGTCTTTATTTTCATTTAATTTATTTGATTCTCCACTATTTTCTACCCCCATTCTACTCTCGTAATTTTCGTCTACTCTATTCTTTCGTCTATCAAACTTCTCATTAACTAATGCTACTATTTTCTCTTTCATTTCATCAAAACGTGCAAGCATTTCATCCATTCGTTTATCAAAATTACAATTTTGTTTTTTAATTTCGTTTTTCATTTCATTGAACTTCTCATCAATTTGGTCAAATTTTTCATCAAAGGTATCAAACCTTACATTTTGCTCATGAAATGTATCGTTAAAATTATTTTTGATTTCTCTAATTTCACTTTTCTGTTCATTGTTCTGTTCTTTCAATTCGTTAAATTTCTCATCAAACTTATTATTCTGTATATTAAAAAGCATTTGCATCATTTTCATTATTTCATTACCTTCAGTCCTTTTAGTCGGGACTGGCGTTGAGTATCATTCCTTCACTCGTGATTTGTGACTCAGTCATGCTCATTTGGCTTTCATTTACAGTGAGGCTGATATTTTCATTACTGTTTGCCATTTTAAAGAGAAAAAAAATTTGTTTCTTTTAAACTGTTGCTTTATATCTACTTAACCTAACAACAACATAACCTAACAATCGTAATACACTATTTACGTGTTATGCTATACCCTTTCGACACCCACTCCGTCTCTGATTCTGGCTTATTTATATAAATATTTTATATAGTCACAGTTCGGGCTGCCATTGTTAATTTAAATATATAACTAGTCGCTTTTCTGGGCGTCATTGTTAATTTACTTTATTATATGTATCATATTTATTTATAATATTATGGTATAAGTAGATTCTTACCGTATGATTCACTCCACATCCGGTTTGGGCACGTGGCTCCATAACCATCATTAATTTTATCATTAGGGTCCAGGATTCTTCTAAGCGAGATCACAGACAGTGTGGGATCTCAAAATAATGACTCTAACAACGACTGTGGTGACATAAAACTTTGTTTAATTATTCTGAATTTGCATTATAAACACTTTCGAAAACCAAAGATGGTGTCGTATACAACCAAAGACAAAATGGCGTCTATATATACTTCTCCCCATACTAATTACTCATTGCATTCAATTATTTCTTTCTTATATTTAATTTCATTACAAAAACCATTTTAAAATCGGCTGCAGCTCTTATAAAATTGATCTATTAAGTTTCCAATCATTGTATGACACAAACCAATGCCTCAAATTTTTGTTATGAATGCCGGCACATCCACGCTTCCATGCTCTCTCTCTCACACACACACACACACACACACACACACACACGTTAACAAAGGTACATTTCTAATTTATCATAATTTTTTGAGCTCAGAAGAATATTAAAGTGTATTGATAATTTTGACTTCCCTGAGGTTGTAGGATCGCAGTTGTCGTCAGGCTCTCCACATTGGCTGGCAGATGTTCGGCCAAACGTTCCTTGTTGCTTTTCTCTTCTATCACTGACGCTAATTTACATACTTGAACTGTTATTTACTGATTAATGTTTAAACTTTCACTTTGTTACATTTTGACTACATTTTATAACTCCAAAAAACACTTCTGCTGGCAATAATCCGCCAGCAATTATTTTGCGTACTAACATTCTGAGTATATGTTGCAGACTGAGAGCGAACAACTAGTGCAATGTACCCATGTGGAAGGGTTATTCCGTCATCACTCTACTGTTTAAAGCGGCTGACACCATTGTTTTACGTCATAGTCGTTACGTTTTCTATATTATTCATGACATTTCAACATAGTTTGCAACTTGCTGTGTCCAGATATGTGCAGAAAATCACGTAGGCCCACGACCTTGGAGTCGAGTTGTACTGACAAACTGCATCGTGTGTAATTCATTGGGGAAAGTTAACCTAACCATTTTAAATATATGAAAATACAATAAAATTATTCTCCCGTACCAATAAATCCTTAGACGGACTTATGTACCGTCACAATGTAGAGAAAGCGAGTGTGATGAAAGTGGAGAGTAAATAGGTGAAGGGTGAAGGTGTAAGGAGTCCTCAACACAAGGCATTGTGGCGGGTAGTAGAGTGTTTTAGAGGAGTGTCTGCGGAGATACCCGGGAGGGGCAAGAAATTATGAATGTGAATTAAAGGTGAGGGAACACACATCCTAGGTACAAAGAGGGTATCAGGTATTTTGTAATAAGAGGAGAATGATTTAAGTGGAGTTAGAGAATTTAGTGGAGGTAAATATTATTGAGAGATCGGTGTCACCCTATGCAAATCTGTTAGTGGTTGTTAGAAGGACGAAGGGGTAAGGTTATATTTAAATGCCCGTTCAATAAATCAAATCTTTGTGAATGACTGAGAATCACCCGAGCCAATTGATGATGAAAATAATTAATAGGAATTCATAATTGAAATGTATTAATAAATGTAACCATTTAAAAAGTTAAGGGAATTTGAAACTAAACTTAAAGTTGGAATGTTTGTAAATTTTATTCAGATGCAAATGAGATGTTTATTTTAATGAAATGAGGTTTATGTTCTTTATGAATGTTTATGTTGTATTATGTTTACTATGTTAGTGTATAGGAATTTTAAACATGTATTATATACTATTTACTTGCGATTCCCCACTTTCAGGCGGTCACAGCGTCACCGAACCCTGACCGTGGATTTGGATTATTGGTAGCAAGTGTGGTTAGGCAGATTGTATCCTAATCATACTTATTATTTTCAAAATTGGTGAATTTAGAAATTAACCAGGGAGGGTAAACATCAGGGGAATCACCAGAACTATGGAACAGCGGCTATCAACGAAGGGGGTGGTACTGCCTTGTTAAGGGCATATAAGTAATATTTAGTATGATTACTGGTGTCCTCGGACATCAGTAATGCCGAATTTTTTTATAACGCTGAAACAAGAACGGTGTAGGCAGTGTCTATACCCTAATTAAACTTCAGTTCTTGTGGATGCAAATGGGCGCTACAGTCCACCATCAGGAAATAATAGTGTGTGTGGAAAAGGAGCTGGCCCTGGCCGTTACAAGCCAGGGGCACAGATAACGCATCTGTGCACAAGGTAAATGCTTGATCCGGTTTACCCGGCAGGTGATTTACCTAATTGTAACTGGGTTAAAGGGGGGTATAATAAAAATGATGTAGAAGTAGGAGGTAACTGAATATTCAGTTAAAATAATACTAAACTGTAATCACGGTGCAAGTAAGTTTGCTTGGCTCTGATTAAAGAGGTGTGTATTGTTGACTCACTGTTATGGTAATGGTTACTCTGTGCTTTATGATTCAATGATTAGTGATGAACATTCACTTATGAGAATAAATGATTTTAAATACTAGATTAAATGTTGTAATGATTGTATAATCAACAAGGACATTTTATGACTTAAATTGGATAATTTTGTGTATTTGTGTTACTTGTATTCAGTATCTAGAGTAAGGTCGTTCACCTGGTAATAAGACATCAGCTGATGCCTGGTGTTATATATATAGTATGTTTGGTATATAGTCAATTTATAGTTTCAGTTAAATTTATGGTAATAAAAATTTTATTTCTGGTGATTAATGGTCAGATTATATATATTTCTGAAATTTAAATTCAGTTAATTGTGGAAAAAAAATTTTGTTTTCTTTGAAGTAAAGATTGTACTTTGTTTTCATGTTCGCTATATGAGGTGATGCTATCTTGGTAATGTATCAGCTGATTCATAGTGTTTGTATTATATTTTGTATCCAAGTGCAGTGTAATTGAATTGATGACAGTAATAAGTTGGTTATCTTACAATGATTGTCAGCATATGATTGTAAAAATTTATAATGAAAATTAAATTAATTTAAAGGCGGAATATTTTGAAAGTAAATTTGAAAGTTTGATTTAAAGGTCATGGAAGAGATGACAAAGTATGCAAATACAAAATGCAGTTAAAACAATTAATTGAAAGAGATGATGCAAATTAAATTAAAATGTGAACTTTGGTAATGAGCTTAGATTTATTTTAGTAAATGAATGAAATTCAAATAATTTATTTTTGATTTGAAATATTGCCAGACAAACAAGTAAAAGTTGAGTAAAGTAAGGAAATTGTATTTATATGTAGAGATGAAATGTTCATGTTAATTTAAAAATGATTATACTTGTTTTGAGGTTAGGGTTTCGTACAGTAAGGGATTGTCAGTTGAGTTAAGGTATTAATTGTAAGATAAGAGAGCACATATGTACGCACCCAGTATTTTGCTAAAGGCAATACAGTATGGGGGAGATATATCAGTTGAGGATTTGGTTTGGTATAAGGCCAGTTATTGATTTTTTTGAAAAGTTACACGGTTAGATGATACTGTGGTGAGTGTCTGTCTGGCCTTACGGTGTTGGGATCTCAAACAGAGAAGTCCAGTAGATTCATTCAGGTACAGCCATAGTCGCCGAACTAGGAGGGTAGATTAGCCATGATTTATTAACGAGTTAAGGGGGGGTTGTTGGCACCATATCCTCGCTGGTCCTCTTAGGTTTTTAGGCAATGAGAGTTTTTCTGTTTCGGCAGAAAACCTCTCATGGGGGGGGTATTGTAACGGTACAAACAAATGAGGGTTTGCAATTTAAAGCTTTTTCATTTTATTTAACCAGAGTATAATAATGGGTCACCGACTATAGCTCCGTGTGAGGTACAGAATGGTACAGGAATGTAAGTTATCAGCAAGGGTGCGTATTCACGCGTATGCGCGCACGTTGATGCCAACGTTCACACGGAAATGTCACGTCTCAAAATTCCTTCTCACCCGGTACTAGATGACGTAAACTCCTCGAGAGGTGCTTGTCCAATGAAAACGCAAGTTGCTACGGGCAGGAAGACGTTTGGCCATCTTGGAAACGTCGAATTCGACATCAGTCTGCTAATAACATCGAAACCACGCAGTTGCGTGGGCGCGTGTTTCGTTTAAGATCCAATTTCAACAATGTAGACCGACCGAACGGAACAGTGAAAATGTATTAACTTCATTTTCTGTGCTGGTAAATTCGTTATACGAAAAAGGGTTTCCACCACTAGATGATCTAGATTATTTCCACCAAGTAAATAAGAAATTTAAGGTAAGTGGTAGTGTGTTGATCTTTAATATTTTTAATAAAATAAAATACAGTTACAAAATCAACACTGCATCGACATTAACTATTGTGCTCGCACATCAGACCAAACAACTATTTCATTGTATTTTCTTGATTTTCTTTTGATTGTTATTAGTAAGTAAGAAATATTTTAATTGTAATATGTTGTACTTCTTAGTTGCATTTTGTACATTTTAATAACAGTCAAAAGAATCCAGGAGTTTATATAACTATCGAAAGTGTAACTCTGAATCGAACTGAGATTAAGAATCAACTTGTGAATTGTACCAAATAAACATTAGAACAACAAAGGCAGTAACTTATGAAAATATATAATGATATTTCCTCCTAATTGATGCGAGTTGTCTTTTATTAAAAAATAAAATAAAATAATTTTATTTCAGAATATGAAGATAGAACCCAACCATGACGACGTAACTAATTACATCAAGTGTAATAACCTATGGTAAATGAGTCTGGTAACCTCAATCTTGACAACTCAAAACGAAACCCAACATCTGTCCCCAAACAAACAGTAATCCATGTTAATAAATAATAAATAAGTTAAAATAACTTAACTTCACTTGCATATTAAAGAACTAATATAAACAAAATAAAATATAGCGTTATAATATATTCAATAAAATAATTTTGTACCCTCACACATGCATACTACAAACATGGCTACACAACCTTACATATCATTCCACTATACTTAACATTTTGAATGCGATCACCTTACGAACAGTTCCACACCGAGGAACGGATTACTTTTTTTGTAAAACTGCTTGTTTTTTGAAATGTATAAAAATTTTAATTTTAATGTAACTGCCGCACATTGTTACATTCAATGCGGCAGTTTGAATATAATAGTAACCACAATTACACAGATTTTGCTACAAATCTTATACCCATACATGTTTATAAGTAAGGCCGGTACATGAGTGCTGCCGAGGAGTTTGAAGTGTATAAGGCGTATAAACTTTATCCCTAGCATTTGTTAAACGACCAGCTGAATTTTCATCCCAACACATTGTATGATACAGCATTGCAATTCTCTGAACGCCTGAAGCCCGCATCATAGATAGCGCACAGACAACAGATGGCAGTATGGATATTACACCGTACGGTGCCAACCGTCAACTCTGCACGCTATTGTTAATTAGTTTTTGTGTGTTTAAATATGTGTTGTGTCTTAATGTGTTGACGACCTCCAACGAGTGAAACGCACCTGATGATGGAACATAAGTTCTGAAACACGCTGTTTTTACATCTTTTAACATTTATATAAGTAAGCCACAGGACAGACGAAGAAGGTAATACTTATTCGTTTAGTTCATTAAAAGCATCCCTGCTTAGATATAATGACAAAAAGAAGAACACCGGCAAGAAACAGAACACATACAAGCACTGATATAGGAACAAAGGCATTTGCAAGAGCATACTACTGCAGAGTTGGGTTCTACTATGTGGAGGTGTGGGTGAATTACATGATCTCAGTAGGCACGAGGTAAGATTATCTGTAGTAGAGAAGTGGACTGCAAATGTAAAATAACAGATTAAAACAGAAGCTGAACAGTCAATGAAAAAACACCCTGTGTTTCAAATTAAATTGCTCAACACATTGTACCAAAAAAGGTAAAGTCAAAAAAATACAGAAAATAAGGTAACAGAGAGAGTTACTTTGACTGCAGCCATACCTATTCATATCAAGGCCCCAACATTTGACGGAAGCACTACTGGACAACATATCTTCGGCAATCTGAAGTCGCAAGCACATATTATTGGTTTCACTTATTCTTGCTTTCAAGTATCTGCCTTAGAGCTACTACAGAAAGTGTCACCTTACAGCCAGAACTCTTATGCAGAACAGTTTGAAGCAAGTATTGACTTGCTAGTTAGACTGGCCTATCATAAAGAACCAGAGAATTTCTGAATGACATTGGTGATACAGATATTTACTGATGGTGTCTGAGATAGTGAACTACAACTGTTACAATGGCAATACACCAGAATAGAGAGGATGCGCTTGTCTATGCTGTACAGTTTGAGGCCTCCAAGTCAGTGACTGGTTGGACGAATCATAAAGTGCGCACACTAACAGATTGTGCCGACACAAATGATTAACAGGAAGAACAGAGTCTTAAAAGTTCAGCACCTTTTCTAACAGTATGAAGGTAGAAAGTATGGAAGACCAAAGCTTTTTAGATATGAGGAACCTGGGCATCTACAAAGAGATTGTCGGTCCATTGTTAAGCAGTAGGGAAATGGGCACTACAACACCAACATAGTGGATAAAGTTATGGAAAGTATTAACATGCAAAAAGCTAAAAATGAACCAAAACAAAAGAATTATACACGGTCACTGACATATGTAGGATCACATACCAGAAAAATTATACATGTTTTAAAAAATACGAGTAGATATACCAATTAAAAAAGTGACACAGTATTTGATAAGAAATAATCATAGAAAAAATCCCAATCTCACAGAGAAGCGGAGTCTATAAATTAAAATGTAAATAATGCAACAAACTGTACCTATGTGAGACAGGATGGAAATTCGAATTCCACAAACGTGGAGAATGTAATAGAACAACAAATTCGTTATACGCAAGACATCTCATAGAAGAGAACCATAAGTTTGTTAATCGTTTAGAAGACTATGCAATTTTGAAAGTAGTGAGTAACACAGTTAAAAGAAGGCTTAGAGGAGTTAGAAATATTGAAAGAAAGACAGAGAGTTAGAAAATTTAATGAACACTTAAAACTAAATGAGAAAGGATTTAGAACGTTAGGTATTAAAAAGAATGTACACAAAAAACACACACAACACACAGAATGTACTAGAAAGAAATGTAAAAGTACCGACATGGCTGACTGAACTCGCTAGTTAATAATAGCCAGAAAGGACATTTAACTTACAGCTTGTTTATGAAAATGTGTATGCTAGTGGTAGGGCAAGTGGGTATAAAGAAGTTGTCTAGTCCTATTATTGTTATTTCCGATCTGACGATGAGCTGTGAAGCTTGAAAGCTCTAATTGGAATAATTTTTCTATAGTGGTGTGCAACAGTGTTAATTCTGTTCAAAAAAATATGGTAATCAGGATTTTCTGATAATCGAAAATGATGTAATTTAAAAGTTCATTCAGTAATAAATGTACTTTGTTCAAAGTAGTGAGCAAGTTCTGCAGCTCAGGAAGCATATTAGTTTGTTGCATGTCCCATCGTTGTCTCTCACATGTCTAAACAGGTTTTATGATTGTTTTGTATATAAAGAGTGGCCCACATAGAGTTGACTGTGTGGCAGCCATTATGGTTTTTAGTCATGTGATAGCTCATTTTGTTGATTGTAGCAAACTATACACACAGGAGAAAGCCAATATATATCAGGATTTGACAGCATATCATTTCAAACAGGCTTATCTGTTTTCATTTCAGATAATATACTAAGCTCCCACTGTTTTTGTGAGGTGTATAACTTGTGTATTGTCTAGGCGCTTCATTCCTCCAATTAGTTGTACCATTACTGCCCATTTCCCTGCTGCTTAACAATGAACTGACAATAGTGATTATAACCACTAACACAACTTTCTTAATTAACAATACCCTATTTTTTGTTCAGAAATGTAACAACTGTATAGTAAGCACACAATACAGGCTGAAAATTTTAAACATCTAATTTGTGTTAAAATATTCTTTAGTCTGACCACGGCCGGATTTCAATAATTTTTATTCCATTCTAGGCTGGTGTGTTAAAAATTTGCATTCCAAAATATTGAAATTTCTTAAGCTTACCACTACATTCAGATTTTAGTTAATATTCCCTTTGATATCCCACATGCCATATGCCCAATAATCCCTTTGAATTTTTGCTATTTTATCAGAATTTTCCCTCACTTTTTGGCTCCTGGCATCCCATAATTTTGAGATTTTTAAAAATGAAGCTAAATTCATAATGGTTAAAGTTCTCTTTAATTCGATAATTCGATATTCCACACAGACTTTTATGATTTTTTCCAAATTTTCACCCTCACACATTTTTACCACTCTCCCACCTACAGTTTGCGGGATCAGTGTCAAAAACAATGGGGTTCTGTAGGGTAGAGTTATAGACACACAGGCCAAGGTTTACAAAAATCATTTGATGTGTTGAAAAGTAATCGTGAGACATACCCCAAAAGACAGAAAGACAAATGCCAAAAAAAGGTCGAGTAAAAACAAAACTCGATTCGTTCATTCAATTATTGATGTACTTACAATATATTCATATTACATGTTGATAACAATCATCAACCTACCCATTGCTCACAAGGAACAAAAGTGTAGAAGACAACATTCAAGCGTTTCACTGGTATAGGAAATTCGATGTTATTGTATAAACTAACAACTGAAATTGAATCACCAACCCCAATCAACTAGCACTCAACTTGTTGGGTGACAGCACCAAAGCAAGACATCTCAGGTGTCTCTATGTTTTAACCTTTTCACTGCCAACACGTGTGAGTGCTTATGGTTATGCTTTGCAACTTACCACGTCCGGAGCATCATATTGACATAAAAATTTCGGGTGTATACACACCCAGACCACCAGAAAGGCTAAGACTGAATCTAATTTTCAACTATAAATGTTCAACTTCAAAAATATTTTGTTAATAAAGTGACCGCCTTCAATGGAAGACTGACCTACCATGAATCTCACTTGTCTCACCTACTTGTAGATGGAAGACTGATTGTATATTAAAAAAAAAAAAAACTACCTCTTGTGTATTCATTTCTATTTCCACTTCTTCTAAAAGAATTTCATCCTTTATAATTGTAGTGATGTCTTCCAAATGCTGTAACAAAATAAATATAAATACAGTAGACTCCCAACTATGTGGCGGAAGGGCAGGCCGGATAACAAAAAGGCTGGAATTCTATAATTACGTACTTCCTGCCCCACCCATACCATTAAAATCACACTTTTTATACCAAAACCCGCTCTTACTCATATTTTCTGACGTCTTAGTACAGTCCAGTACTTTATAAATGTTTGTTATGTACTGTACTGTACGTTTTAAAAATGTATTACAGAAAAAGGAAGTTCAAGAATAAAAATATTGTATACACATTTTAAGATAAATTTTATGTCTAACTTAATTGCAGGAAACATAAAATGATGTACACTGTACAGTATGAATACATACAATTTTAAAATAAACAAAACAAACGTAAAACGTAGGCTTAATTCTTAAAATAATTATTTAAACTTATTTTACTGTTCATTGATAAATGTCTACACAAAAGCGTAAAATCCTAAGATAAAAGAGTGAAAACTTAGTTTTTAGTTTTTGAAAAAGCCCTTGATAGATGACTGCTTATCCGATTTAGCCCTCTTCCGCGACGCAATGTCCCTCCACTTACACAACCACATGATATGAGCTGGCGTCACTTCCTCCTGCTGACTAACGTACTCCAGCGCTGCCTCAATCGTCTTGAACCCTTCCGAATGTGGGATGAGATTTTTCCTGTCATCTAAAGATGCCTCCTCCTCCTCTTCTTCTATTTCATCTCCCAGTGTCAAAATTTCCACACTATCTTTATCTGTTATTTCACCAACTTCGTCTACCATCCATTCCCTAATGTCCTCTGCATTGACACTGTCACACCCCGGTACTTTTTCTAGCAACGAAACAAGTTTATCGTTTTCATCTTCCACTTCCACTTCGGTTTCACATACGGGTTCAAGGTTGAAATGTCCACCTTCATGGTTCAACAGAATTTTCCAAGACCTTACAAGTGATATGTTTGGAATCTCTTCCCATGTTTCGGCCAACCACCTTATGGCATCTAAGTAGAAGAAGGGGGGGATCCGCGCTTTTCATGTTGCAACTTGTGTTTTGCACATGGCACGTAGGTTCAAAAATAGGCCGGATAGTACAGAGGTCGGATAGTCGCGAGCCCGATAGTCGAGTCTACTGTATAAATAAAATATCTACCCTAAAATAAAAAATAAATTATTTTTCCCAATGAAATACGGCTGTTTTAACAAACTGTAAATATTTATTGCAACTGTTCAAATTGGTCATAAGCACACACACATATTTCAAACACTTTTTGCTACAGTCTATTTCTTGATGCATATATAATTTATTTAATATTTATAATTTCTTTACCTCAAGATGTTATAGCCTATTTATAAATATACAAACACAAAACTGAACAAACTAATACACAAAACATGACACAATTTTCAAAGTACTCAACATCGAAAACACTCAAAAAGTTAATACAGTAGGACCTTGATAATCCGGCACGGTCGGGACCGAGAGTGTGCCGGATTATCAAATTTTCCGGACTATCAAGGTGTTTAGATTAAATATGATAAAACAAGGGATAACGGTACAGTACATCTGTTATTGTGCAGTTACATAGGTAAATTTATTATTTAAATTACATAGGACCATGTTCAATTACAACAGTAAACAATTTCTTAAAAATTAAACATTTAAAACAAAATCAATAATTCATCCATGTTAGGGTGAGTGTTAGTGATTGTCCATTGAGGTCGATGCCACGTCAGTACTTGAGGTTTGTTTAAAAAATGATCTTATATCAACTTGTCTTTTGTTGTTAGATCTTTTGTTTAAAAAGTCATTGTTGATTACATGAAGATTCATAACTTCAGCCATGTTGTAATGTTTATTTGTCTCCACAAATTTTACAAGTGTGTGCATCACGTCGGTTGCCTAGTACCAAGTAACATTATTTGATGCACTACCTTCTTCTTCCTCATCACTTTCCAATTCTTAAACTGTTTGAGGATTTAACACACTTTGAATGATCGTTTCATCATTTATCTCCTCCACAGTAGGTTCGTCCTTGTCAACATCTAGCCAGTCAAACACTTCATCAGACATTTTTGACAATGATGAACAGCCTTCTGCAGCATTTTTAACAGTCTCCACCAACTGACTTTCAGGATCGTCTAGGTTCATTATGTTCACTAAGGGGATTGTTCATCACAGCTGGCCATAACTTTCTCCATGCTTGTAACGTATCATTTTTTTACTTCTTGCCAAGAAACAGCAGCTGCAAAAATAACATCTTTCATGTTAAAAGTTGATTGACAGTCTTTTACACTACAGTCTGAGTTTATGAGTCCTTGAATAAATGAAACCCTGTATTTGCACATAAAGTTCTGAATTACTCCTTGTTCCTTAGGCTGAATCAAAGGGGTAAAGTTTGGAGGGAGGTATTTCACTGTTATATTTGCTTACTTTAACTCACTAGCAGGAGGATGGGCTCTACAATTATCTACTAACAGAACAGCCTGTATGTTTTCAGGCAAACCAAGTTTTTTGAAGTTTTGTTTAACTCCAGGAACAAACTGTTCAAAAAACCAATTTTTAAAGAGCTGAGCATCTATCCAAAAGTAACTTTAAATTCATTTGCTGCAGCCTCATCAGCAGATTTAGACTCCCCTGAAAAATCTAATTTGCATATCCTATGACGAGTTTTAAAGTTGTGCAACCAACCTCGTGAAAATTTACAGTCTCCTTCTTTTACATTCAAATCACTGCTAAACTGTTTGGCTTTTTCAATTACCATTGGACCTGTTATAGATTTTCCTTCAGACCGTTTTGCTGAGAACCAGGTGTACAATGCATTATCCAACTGGTCAAGCTTAGGCTTTTTTAATGTTTGACAATTGTCAGTAGTTTTTTGTATCTGCTTGAGCCAAAAATTTTTGAAGTTTTTCTTATTGCTTTTTATATCATATAAGGTATCCAATATTAAATTCTTCCATAATTACGTTCCTGTTTTCTCCCTTTTCTAACCTATTTATAATGTCAAGTTTTTGTTAGATTGTCAAAGTCACACGTTTTATTTTATTAGAAGCACAGCATTCTGGGTTTTGTGTTCAGAAAACATTGCGATCAAAACTGTGAAGCAACAACTTAAAACTGAACTCCACTGAACAAAAACAGAACAACATAACTGTATCAAGTAGTCAGCTCACAAACTCTGCCGAGAGTTCCCAATTGTGTCAAGGACAACTGAGCATTTTCAAAGAAACACGATCGCGCCAATAGCAGCAGAGATATTAAAAATGCATTCCAGTGTGGCTGAATATGCCAAATTACATCATTCTACTGAAACATCTGAGAGACCACAAACACCACCTGAATTAGCGTCAGCAATTTTGGCAAACATTGCGATATTTTCGAATTGGTTGCTGTTGATAAAAAGTGCCGGACTATCGAGGATTCCGGACTATCAAGTTCCGGATTATCAAGGCCTTACTGTATATACACAACAATTACACACAATAATACCTGTATAAAATACCAAAAACCAACAGGAAAGCATAACAACAACAAGGCTGAGGATGGGAACAATAGGATTCCCGAAACATTTTCCAAATACAGGAAAATACGTCTTGAGGTAAAGAAATTTAAAATATTCAATAAATTTGTCTAGGTACGGTAGAGAAATTCTGGTCAGATGTCTGAGTCTGAACAGTGCTATGAAGAAGTATGGAGTTAACAACTGTGAATCTACTTGCTGTAATGGGACTCCTATAGGGCAGTTGCAGAATTATGGAGTCAACTTATTTAATGTAAATTATATAACCAATGAGAGTGAAGGACATAATATTATACCAAAGGATGTTCATTAACAAAGATATGTGTACATTTGGCTGTTATAGCAGGCTGGTATATTTATATGGTACCTTATACATTTATAAAGTATTTATAAATGTATAAGGTACATTTAGACCTTAAAGCAAGCATGACGGTATGCACACATGCTGTAAACTCGATTAAAAAAAACATTCAAAGCCAGTCACAACAAGGTTCTGCATAGCCTTAACTTGGAAACAATCCGTAACCGGGACATGTTAAAATATGAGTTAAACTGTTAGCATAGAAAAAGCACTGATTCACTGACATTCTTAATACACCATCATCATCTTCACAACACGGCATAGGCAAGGTGCTGCCTGTTCCATCTTAAAAATCCTCTAGCCATCTCTTCCTGGGTCTACCCACAAACCTGTGTCCTATAGGTTTGAATTTCCAGACTTGTTTGGTCAGTCTGAAATCTGTCATTCTTCCTAAGTGTTCTTTTCACTGTTGTTTGTAATCTTTTAATTTGTCATTCAAGTTGAAAACTTTTAACTCTTCTCTTATGGCCTTATTTCTTATAAGGTCAAGTTTAGAACACTTTTAAACTTCTCTTGAGAATGCCATTTCCGAGGTCTGTATTTTACCGTCTTGTCTTTTCGTTGTTGGGTATAATTCACACCCATAGTGTGTGTCCCTTTACATAGTAGCCTACAGGGACTCCCATAACTTTGTAAAGCTTTAATTTTGCATCTCGATCTACCTTGTTTCTAAAAATACGTAGATTTTTCCGCAGATTGTTTGGAACACCTAACTTGTTGTGCACTTGTTACGGTGCAGAAGAGGAGAAAGTGATCACGTGATCTGCTATACGGTCATTTGTATTCGAGAAATGGAGCAGTGCGGACAGTATTTCTTAGCACGGTTCCACACTTACTGCATCGTTCAATATCGTGTGAACAATAAGTTTTACATTTGTTTTTCTACAAGGTAAGACCTAGTGATTTTCTATTTATTCATTCTACAGCGGTTTCATTTGTAACTCTCTAATTCCGTACACTGACATCTGCTATAGATTCACCGCTGATGCTAAAACCATCTGACAATTCTATCGGTACTTATGTGAGCGCGCGCGCGCGTGTGTGTGTGTTTTATTGCATTATATAATGCATAACTGTGTATATTTATTGTACCATTTTTGATGGTGTAATTATACTTATACACATGATGTCATGTTTTATTTCACACATACTGTTTCGCACTGTGAGCAAGGAGAATGATTGTTTTCATTAGGTTACAACAATACACAAAATCTATGTGCACACATATACATCAAGGTGCTTTTACGCAAAGGCTACCCGACCCACACACATTTTATATTTACACAGGCAGACAACACGCCCATATACACATTTTGTTTTCCTCAACACTCATTAATCATTTGCATGAAGGTTAACCTTACTTTTGAACTCTAAAAAAACCCTGCGACAACAAAGACAAGAAGGGCAGTCAAGACACAGTGTTTTACTTAACACACACACACACACACACACACACACACACACACGAGTGCATGAACGTTAACCTTATTTATGAACGTAGAAAAAACAAGACAAGAAGAAACCAGGAACTGGCCCCTTTATTTTCTTTCATACACACGTATACATTAAGTTACACCATTTTATGCCTCACACGACACTGCCCTATTAAATCAAGACAAGCAGAGGACAAGATGGCCACGGACACGCTGGATACACTTGTTAAGGGAACATAAATCCGTTCCCGCCATGACGTAGACACACTGGTTGTAGTGGCAACGCTACATTTTCCCTCACACATCCTTCTTTAGCCTATTTCCCTTCTAGAGGGAATTTTCTTCTCCTTTTCAATCACATGTTGGCCACACCGACTACCGCCATTCAAGCACACCAATCGCAATTGATTCTCCTATATGATGACATGACATATATTAAACATGGCCGACCAATCACTACACTTCGCACCAGTCCTGTGGTACTCCCACATGGTGCCTGTCACATGGTACTCCCACCATGGCCACGTGATATCCCTACTTCAGTCACATTCTACCCCCACCATGGTCACATCGTACTCACACCCCTGACATCATAAAATTCAAATTTCCTGCCATGTGGTACTGGTTAATGTTATGGCTAAATCATATGGACTGAAAGTGCACATAAAAATGACTTCCATGTGACACCAAACGGTCTCCAACAGTTTTAACCGATAAGTTTACAAATAACAACAATGCTGTTCATTATAACAATAAATGCTTGTTACTATAAACAAATTTTATAACTATGTATAATACCTGATCAACAAACTGTTCATTCTCTTCTTTGATAATTTCTTCTTTTACATGCAGTTCTCCTTTTAGGACAGAATTTATAACTGGGAATACATCCTGCAAATTGAACAATTATAAAATTTACTTTGTCTTCTCAGTGATTTATAGAGTACTATATAAAGAGGTGATCAATACTAAATATGAAATATATAGTATCACCTATCAATTTTTGCAATAAACATCCATACTCTGTACCTACATGGTGTGTGTGTGTGTGTGTGTGTGTGTGTGTGCACACTCGCTCGCACGAGTGTGCGATTTTACTTACTTAATCTCATGTAGTTTATATGTATATAACACTATGATACAGTTTCTGTATTCTGTTGATTTTTAATTACATATCTACAAACAAATGTGATCCAAATCTCTAGTGGTACATGATACGGAACAACCTAACACATTAGCTATGGGCAAAATAATGGTTATGCACATTACCTGTTCAGTCTCAGCCTCTTCTGAATCTGCTTCTTTCTTTACACTGACCGTTAAAACATCCTACAAATAACACGGAATTAAAATTTACTTTTATACAAATTAATTACCATTATACGAGAATGCTTTATAAGAGGCTGTAAAGGAAACCATAAAGATGTTCAAGACCGTAATAACATTTCATGGAGAGTACAAGAGTTAAGAGTTACTGATGGTATGGTTTCTACTCACAGAAAACAAGTTAAATTGAGAACACTATTGAATTTTATAAAAAATTATTAGGGGAAAGAGGAGAATCAGGAACAAAAATAGGTAAATATTAAAACTGGTAAAGATAGCTGAGAGGAATCAGTGTCAGAGCACAGTCCAAATGGAGAAACAAATTTGCTACTGTCAAATACTGGATTCTAAATTAAGAAGAAATTCCTCAAATTATATGTTTGCAGCATGCTATTATAGAAGCTACATGTGAAACCTAGACAATAAGGAAAAGTGAAAGACACAACCACAGCATTTGAAAACTGCTGCTGTAGAAAATATACTGGATGGACACAAAGTAATTATTAAAACAAAAATGAACAGGTTCTGGAAACAATGAGTGAAAGGAGAGGGTTGTGAAGATGAGACAGTGTGGTGGGTCACTATTGGTTGAGACCCAGTAATGACTTTGCTGATGGGCGCCCAGTGAGTGGGAAGTACTGCAGAGGAAGGGTACCCAGGTTGACTGTTCAGTTGTGGGACACTGTAAGCTCTCACAGATAAAGAAGGTGGTTCAGGAAGAGGCAAAGAAGAAGAAGATATGAAGAGTCTGAGAAACACGTCAGACACATCCGGTGACACCACATTTGCCTCATGAACAGCTGTAAAGCAACATGTTGGTATGCAGTATTGTTAATTACAGTCATGTAAACAAAAAAAGGAAAGTCAATGTTGTCTGTTGGATAGGTATGACTTGATTTTCTGAGTGGTTAAGAGAATGTTGTTAAGAGATTATCATGGATGTTCCAAAAAATAAAGAGTGATATTCTAACCTTTTAGACCAAATAAATTAAAATACTTGTAAAAAATGGCCAGGTTTAGTATATAAACAGATAATTTTGTAGTAGGATAATGGAAGACCTCAGACAAGCATTGTTTTTAAGGCAAAAAATCACTGGGCTGAAACACAATCTGTTGCAACATCACATTCACTCGCATAATTTAGCTCTATTTAATTTTAATTATTCCCAAAACTCAGAAATTCCCTGGGGAGGGAGGGATTTTTCTGGACATGACTGAAAGCGGCAGTAAATGGTTATCAGACGACCTAGAACAATCAAACATCTGAATGGGATAAAAGCACTGGAGCATCACTAAACCAAATGTGTTCAACTACATGGAGACTATGCTGAAATATGAAAAGTGATTCCAATACGAAAAAATACTGGTAAGTCTTTTATTACTAGGCCATGAACTTTTCAAATTGCCCTAGTATATACCTGTAAGGCATATGAAAGGATAAATGATCTTACCTACAAAAAGCCATGTTTCAAACGGATTTCCATCATATATTGTTGCATTAAAGATTATTAGTTATGATTAGGTGATATGAATTTTAATGATGTTAAAGTAAGATAACAATTTAATTAAGTCAAATGTAATTAATTATCTACTGTCTACTGTAGTGTAAACTTATTAACACACTTTCTACATTAATAGTTTATTAATTATACAGTTAAAAGCAGCATGCCTACCGTGTCCTTGACTGACTTGTTTATAACTAATCTTGAGAGCAGTGGCTTAGTAAGAAGGGTTAACCTCACTCCCCACGAACGGGTAGGTCGTGTACACAAAATCTGAAGGAAGTAATTGTATAGCTAACGGTTACAACATTAAAAGTGGGCAATAAATGGTGAATTTCAGACTCCCCCCACTTGGCACAGGAGCGGGTGGTCAGATAAAAAAATTCAAATGCAAGTCATGATCTCTCATAGAATAGTCAGTTGTGTGCCTGGCTCTTACTATCTGGCTAACAAACATTTGAGACAAAACACAAAGGTTTGAATATATACATGTCTAATATTGACTTTTAGACATATAATTACTAATAATACATACAAGATTAACATAAGACATATAATACATCTAATACTGATGTATTCTACAGAAACTGGGAGTGAGACAATGCAAGTCAAAACAGCGAAATGAGATGTCATAGTATGGAGTTCAGGAGAATACCAGGAAGACTTGCAGAGGACAGGACTACCAGAGTGGACAACACAAGAGAATGAGTGATGATAGAATAGTATGAGTATGTTGACATAATTGGTCAACACAAAGACAGAGGACTGGCAGATAAAAAAAGTTTTAAAGCTACTTTGCAACTAACAAACAGACTACAAGTCTAAATTGGACGAGGGAGGAGGAGAATTGCTTGAAAGTTAGGAGGTCATGGAAAATGCATATTGTCAATGCGAACCCTACACAAAATAATACATGTATAAATCATTTTCTGTTCAGCAATTAATTACAAATCAATATGATGATAAACTATTATTAATATAAGAAATGAATGTGTGTATACGATACGTGTATATAACATGTGTATCAATTTAATACATACATTAAACAGCAAAAAATATATTTTTATTTTTAAACTTTATACCTTGTCCTCAAATTTGACCTCTTCCATTTGTCAGATGATGGATAAATTGATCTTGTTAACACCTGAAACAAATGAAAACAAGTTGGCAGGCAGTCAATAAAGACTAAATCTACATCACCCACAAGTTAGCACAAGAATAACATCTGATTAAGGACACTTTTAGATTAAATGCACATGTCTTTATTAATAAATTATGTCTTCCCAATGTCAGACCTCAGTTTAACCAATGAGGATGCCTTATCTTAGTATGGGCAAGGTACTTCATTTAATACAATAAACTGTTCTTGGATGAAAGGAGATATAGAGACCACTTATGTAGAGGAAAAGTCACATTACTTCTGTGACATGTAATTGGAATGAGCTAACGTACAGAAGAGCATTCAACCTACAGTCCTAACTATACTGATGATTCCTGGAAAATGTTTTCCCCATAAAGGTACACTTTTCTTTGAAGCCATACAAACATGTGTCCACAATTTTTTTTATCAGTTCGTCATACCATGTTACTTATTTTGACACACACTTTGTTTTTAAATTCCTATTTACCAGAAATTGTAAGACTTTTGACGTAATTTTAGAATTATTTTGAGAAGGAAACAACAATTGCTTATCAATTGAATCCTAAAATTTTTATGAAACCTCAAGAGTCAAAATGTTTGCAGAAGTTATACAGTATACTCTGTTTCACATAACTTCCAAATTGACAGCTGTGGGAATACACTGCAATACTACTAGCAAACTGTTGTTTACTATGGAAGTTTGAAGCGTTTGACAGATTTAAAGAGATGAAATATTTGTTCTGCTTTATCTAGTCTGAAGACGCGTTTCATCTTATTTATAGCTTCAGGATGCAGCAAATTTAATCTGTTCTTAAACAGAAAATCTGATTGAATTCATGATCCGCTGAAACCACTTTGAAGAGTTTTCCAGTAACATGAAGGGGGTAACATTAATGATATTCATGTCACTGATATAATTTCTGACAGCCTAATAACACATTACTAAAACAAACCACATACAAAAACAGCTAACAGATCCAAAACGTGATGTGTTATATCACTGAAAAGAGACATTTATGTAAGCTGATAAGAATTGGCAACATTTATTTGTTGGTATGGGAAGGACATCTTAACATCAGCTATGAATGGCAAAGTGAAAGAGCACCAAATCTGAATTTCTTGTGCATTCCCAAGTCTCAATACTGATGTTATATGATAGATATTGTAGGATTAAAAACAAAATTATATTTTATTTCTTTGAAAAATGCATTTCAATTTTCAGAATTTAACATAGATAGTGAAAATAGGGATATCCACCTTGCAATCATATTATGTTTATGTTGAGCTGTTTGTTTATAATAATAAATGGCTGTGCATGGCCAAATAGGCTAATAATATTCAGTAGTTGGTTAACATACACATTTAGGCCTATGTAATAGATTTTTAGTTTACTTTGTGTATTTTAATAGGCCTAATATCTAATGTCATGTATTGCCTTAATAATATACAGTAGTACTGACCAAACCAGAAATATTATATACAATCCGTTTTGAAAATAAATTTCTTACAAGAAACTATAAAACTACTTTATGCCACCACCGCCACAAAACTATTTCATGCATAACATAACATGGCTCCGTTACTGTTACTGTTCAAGCTGAACTGCACTGCCTTTAAACACACTGACTTAAGTAAAAATGGGTATTTATTACATACATAAAACATATACTGACAATTGTTTATGTCTAAACAAAGTGTTCAGAATCTGAAAGTTTTATTTTGTTTTGGAAGTCTACACAAAGTTTTATTTGCTTTAGTTCAGTTCAATACAAATTATAGGTAATAAATCGTTTCAATAATAATATAGTGAGCATCATAATTTTCTTGTTTTCATTTGTAAGAACTGTAATAAATTCATTTGTCATTTCAAATTGTCGTTAACCTGAGTAACTACAATTCATTTTTTAATGTGCATTGAATCGTTGTGCATAGTTTTGAGAAATCATCACATATTTACTTATATTCACATGCCTAAAAATATATTCATCTACTGATAATTTCCATAAATGCCACTAACAGCAATTTTCCGTATTCTGTTGAATATCTGTATGTTTCATTATTTCATTCTTATAGTTATTAGTCACCTTATGGTAGTAGTCAGTTATGCAGGCAAGGTGAGGTTATGTTTGCCCAGGTGTGGGTTATGCAAGCTACAATAATATTACATTCAGTCTTGAACTTGTCCTATACGTTGTATAACAATATTTGACTATGCCATTACTTTCAGTACATTTATAACGCACTCTTATACTGGTTAAATCCACATACTTTAAATTAGTGGTACCTTTAGAGCTACCAACTCCAAGCTTAGTCTAGACGTGTTGTGTTTACATCATATGCAGGCCTGAAAAAAGTCTTACACTTATATATGTTGATGTGAAAGTTGGAATTATTAATTCATACATTAAAACGGAAATAAAAAGTAAACAGGAAACCTTGGTAACTTTTTACTGGAACGAAAGATATTTTAACGTACAGTCGAGTAATGCTTCTAGCTTGTGGATAATGTCATCAACACACAACCAAGAACCACATCCAAACTGAAATTAATTTTTGATAATAAGTCTGCGTTATATTACAAATGAAATTATCCGTAATTATATTTCATACCCATCAATGACTTATCGTTACTTCCACCATAGCGAATAGAAGAGATTCTTCTCTCTTCTACTCGCTGTTTCCAACTTTACCTAACGTCCAGTTGTCTTTAAATAAGTAAATTACCTTAGACCTTCGTAAGTATACTACGGCTGCTACAATTTAGTTTCACTAACATAAACTGTTCAATACACCGCTGCAGGTAATAAACTTTTCGAAAGCACGGTAACAATAATGAATTGATGAATATACAAACGTAACCTTGATACAAACTATGCTATTCACACCGCCATCGTGATCTCCGATGGCGATGCTATTCACCATATAAACACATTATTCAAATTCAGTGCCATACAAATCACATAATACGAAACTAACATACAAACAACATATCTTCCAACATAGAAACTAAAAGTCTTTGAGCATAATCTGACACGTAATTATATGAATAAATAACCGAACAATGTCTACATACTAGTTCGTAGTACTCGAAAACTCCTGATACTAGTTGTACCTAAGATACTAGTGTTCCTCGTGATACGCCTAGTATTTGTACTTGTTTACTTGCTGTTCCTTGTGTACCAGTGATACACATAGTATTTGGCCTTGGCATATTCGTTTACTTGTTACAGTCTTGTGTATAGTTGCGCAGTGCCGTAACGAGGGTGTGGCGAAAAAGGCGCCCGCCACGGGCGCAACTGGGTTTGGGGCGCAAAACAAAGGATACCGACCCGGTTGAGAGTTGCACGTGGTTTTTTATTTTACTTGACCATTCTACTCTACATGAATCATTGAATCAACACCGACTGTCACTGGCCGTTTTTCGTCTCCTAACCAATTAGACAGAGACACGTATTATTGCGCGCGCATCACACACCCTCTCTTTCTTACACTCCTAGCCCGCGTTCACATGAGGCGAAAAGCTCAGCTCAGCCAATCAGAACGTCAGGAGAAATCAGGTGACGTTGATACTCATGTGTGAATGCACGCTCATATAAGAACGATCTATACTGTGTAGTGTGTAGGCAAGGCGCTACAGACTTTGTTGGTCGTTCCTCGTTCATAAGATCAGCTGTGTTGTTGCTTTGTCGTAATTATTTTTATATATTTTCTCTCTTTTGTGGAACAAAACATACTGGAAAAGAAATATAATTTTGTTTATATACAACATACTGGCATACTGACTAAGTAAGTACTGTAAATAATTATATTAATAAAAACACTTATTTTAATTATATTAATTTTAATTAAAAAACACTTCTAGAGTAAAATGCCACCAAAAAAACCGTCCGGCGCACAGTTTAAAAAATAAGAGAACAGAAGATTGAAAGTATAAAGAAAAATATAACTCCGATTGATATGTTTCTTAAAAAATCATCTACACCTCTAGTTCATTCAAGCTTAACAACTGAATTAAATCTGCCTTCTACAAGTAGTCATGTTTCATGTGAAATTGAAACAGAAGAGAAAAGTACAATTGAACAACAAAACCAGGAAATCGGGAAGCAATGTACATGTAATGATGATAAATATATGGTTGATGTTAAATTAGAAAATATTGATAATAATGCAAAAATAATAGATTTCAATTATCCCACAACATGGCACTTAACTAATAGTAACATACAAATATTTGTTCAATATGGACCAGAGTTGTGTGATAATTTAAGTGTTTATCCTGATAGAGAAAATAGGCATTTTGATAAAAAATGGTTTGTAAAAACCATGTCAAACGGAGAACAAGTACTCAGAAATTGGTTGATATATTGCAAGCGAAAAGATGCATTGTTCTGTTTCCCATGTATTATTTTTGGAAAAAATCAGAATGTATGGGCCACTGCGGGGTTTCGAGACTGGCAGCATTTAAATCCTATGTTACCACGTCATGAAAATTCATTATATCATTAAAAAAGTTACGTCGAATGGAAAACTTTCGAATCAAAAATTAAGAAAGGTGGTTTTATAGACGATCAATTACAAGAAGAAATTTTAAAAGAAAAAGAAAAGTGGGGGCATATTTTAAAAATTTATTTTGGATGCCATTCTGCACTGCGTAAAAAATAATGACGCTTTGAGAGGAACTTGTAAAAAAATTGGTCATCCCGAATGTGGAAAATTTCTGAACACGATAGAATTAATTAGTCATTACGATCCTATTATTACGCAACATATTGAAAGTCATAAGAAAAATCAAGTTAATTATTTCTCTCCTATAATACAAAATGATATAATTAATATAGTTGCTTCTAAAATTACACAGCATATTATTTCAAATATTCAAAAAGCAAAATATTTTTCTATTTTATTTGATAGCACACCTGACACTTCTCACCAGGAACAGATGACGCAAATTTTGCGCTATGTTAACATTGATCCCAACACGAATAAATGTAGCATTGAAGAAACCTTCATAGACTTTATTGTGACACATGAAAAAACTGGCGAAGCACTTGCGAATGACATCGAAAACAAGTTAACATTAGACGGATTAAATATTAGAAATATAAGAGGACAATCATATGATAATGGAGCGAATATGGCAGGTAAATACAAGGGGGTACAAGCCAGGATATTACGTTTCAACAATATGGCGAGGTTTATTCCGTGCACGGCTCACAGCCTTAATTTAATAGGCGTTCATGCTGCACAAACATCTGTTCAAATGAAATCATGTTTTGAAACAATTCAACAATTGTTTAACTTTTTTGTAAATTCTACTAGTAGATGGGATCTTTTAAAGGAAAAATTATCTGTTCGTCTTAAAGGTTTAAGTGACACGAGGTGGTCCGCGAAAGCTAACGCGGTTAAAGCTTTACGAAATCAATTGCCTTTAAAAATAGAACTTCTTAATGAAATGTGTGATGGACAAAGACAAGTTACAGTAGACTCTGTAACAAATGCTCCAATGTTGCTAAAATTATTAACAAAATTAACAAATTTGTTGCACTTTTAATATTTTGGGATACAATATCAGGAAAGATAAATAAAATAAATTTACTTTTACAAGAAAGAAAAACCACAGTCGAAAATGCTGCGAAAATGATAAATGCTCTAAAAAATGAAATTCAACAGTACCGAAATGATTTTTTCGATTCGCTTCACAATTCAGCAAAACGTTTAGCCGAAACAACAAATATTGAAACTTACATTCCAGAAAAGAGACAGAGCAAAATAAAGAATATGCCTGGTGAGAAAGCTAATGATGATTCGTTTGCCATGAATGAAAGTGCATTACTAAAAAAAGAAATGTGTGAAATTTTAGATATAATACTGGTACAACTCTATGATAGATTTACTGCTTTGCAAGAGGTCGCAAACGACTTCAGTTTTTTAAATGGACACGCTTTAAAAATCATGCCGCTAGATGATCTTAAACGATGTGCAACAGACCTAGCATTGAAATTTAATGGCGACTTAGATGCTCCAGAATTTATATGTGAAATTGAGAGTTTCAAATATCAAGCCATGGAAGTTTTTGAAAATTTAGGGGACATGGACGCTTTTCAAATCTTGCAAAAAAGTTACGACCTCTCATTACAAAACAAGTATCCAAATCTAGACATAGCATTAAGGATTTTCATAACAATGCCAGTAATAACAGCTTCCTGCGAACGTTCGTTTAGCAAATTAAAAATTGTAAAATCGTACCTTCGTTCTTCTATTGGACAAGAGCGATTAACAAACATGTCTATAATATCAATTGAAAAAGATGTTGCCAAAACATTAAATTATGACGATATAATAGATGTGTTTGCAAATGAAAAAGCGAGAAAAATTACTTTATAAAATATGCTGAACTGTTTTATGTTTTTATTATATTATTTTAACATATACCTGTGTTTTGTATTTCTTTTATTTTGTCGTCATTTAATATGAATAAAAATTTGTTCTTATTTAGGTTATAGATTATTTATTCATACAAGTACCTTGACAAATACATTATTGTATATACAGGCAACTCATTTTGATGACGTTAATAGTATTTAATATATTGCATTTAGTAAAATTTAACTTGTTACATTAAAATTTTTAATTGTTTTTGTCATTATTGGGTTACGGGGAGGCGCAAGTTAGACACTTGCCACAGGCGCTTCATACCCTCGTTACGGCACTGTAGTTGCGTAGGGACTTGCCTCGACTCGGAACAGCGAGGCCGGGAATAACAGGTATTTCAACATTTCAGTCACTGTTACATCCGTTCCACAAAAATATCGTTCCAAAATACCTGTTATAGGTATATCGGCCCACCTTTACTAGACCTCTATAATATTGGTATTCGCACCCGCCATCTTTGCTCTGAGACTTTTAAATGTAATGTGGCGGGAGCAATGTAAGCACGCTGTGCGTTGCATTATTTAATGTAAATTATGTATGTAAATATTAATATTTTTACATATCAGGGTTATAACCTTAGTGTACTAATTTGATTTATGTATTACACACGAATATGTATATGAATATCATCTCATCTTGTCAGTGAAAACAAGGTTATAAATACTGGTGTTAGAGATATTATTAATGTTATGTAGTTGTTTTGCAGATTGTTGTACTACATCTCATAATCATAATGACTGGTTGTTGTGCTGTAAATTGCAAAAATCGAACAGAAACTAATTTTAGAACATTCAAATTTCCGGCAGACCCTATTCGATGTGCAAAATGGATTCAAAATATGAGACGAGACAAATTTATACTAAGCAAGGGAATGCGTCTGTGTGAGGTAAATTTAATTGTTGTTCCTTAAAAGTTTGTGAATGTTAATCATAACGACTAAAAATGTAATACACCTTTGCACTTTTAGGTTCATTTTGAAAGTTCACAGTTTGAACAGGCACGAGTAGATTGTTGGAAAAAACTGAAGCCTAATGCCATACCGACTTTGTTTGACGTACCAAATCCACCTCCTAGGATCGGCCCAGTTCCACGCAGATCACTGTACAAGGTGGTTTATTTTTTTAATCCATTAATTATAAATATAATGTTAGACTATAACTAAAGCCAACTGCAATTGCATCTTTTTTTTTGCTAGTTCGTAAACGGCCAGTGACAAGTTATTTATCCGAATCGGGACGTATAGGTCATTTTAACATACATTTTATTTTGCACAAAATTGCACGTTTTGGGGGTTACTGCATAAAATTGCACATTCTGTAGTTTTAATGCACAAAATTGCACATTTACCTGTTTTTCGAAAATCAGCTGCGCGATAGCCAAGCGCGAAACATACACGCAGATCGTAAACAAAGTCGAGAACAAAATCAGCACGAAGAAATTCTAGTCCAGTAAGCGCAGCTTTTGGTCAAAAGTATTTTTCTCGGTTAGTAGGAAGGGTTAAACTTTGTTAGTACAGGCAAAAAATTTGCAAGTTACAACTTCTCACGGCCATATCTTGAAAACAACTAGTGGATTAAAACCCGGCCAAAACGCATTTTGTTTGTTATTTCGTATAGAATAATTTTGGTCCTATTCATTTTTACTATAAACTCAAACGTTGTTTAGTTATTCGCTAAAAATTACGCTAAAATCCTGTTTTTTTTGGGTAAAAATCGAAAATGTTGATTTGGAATAACTCGAAAACAACGCATTTTTCAAAACAGTTGCGTACTGACTTTTTTTATTAGAATTTGATTCTCTATTGGATCCTGGGGTTAATTTTTTTTTTATCAATCACCCTTGAGAAAGGGGTGGTTCTCACCCCCAAATAAAAAGCGTACAGTTTAACTTTGTTCTAGAGTGCATATAGAACATACATATCAAATTTCGTGAAATTCCATCGACAGTCAAAATTTTGTTACGTCAAAAGCTGCGCTTACTGGACTAGAATTTCTTCGTGCTGATTTTGTTCTCGACTTTGTTTACGATCTGCGTGTATGTTTCGCGCTTGGCTATCGCGCAGCTGATTTTCGAAAAACAGGTAAATGTGCAATTTTGTGCATTAAAACTACAGAATGTGCAATTTTATGCAGTAACCCCCAAAACGTGCAATTTTGTGCAAAATAAAATGTATGTTAAAATGACCTACACGTCCCGATTCGGATAAATAACTTGTCACTGGCCGTTTACGAACTAGCAAAAAAAAAGATGCAATTGCACGTGAATCCGGGCTTTAGTTATAGTCTAACATTATATTTATAATTAATGGATTAAAAAAATAAACCACCTTGTACAGTGATCTGCGTGGACTGGGCCGTTCCTAGGAGGTGGATTTGGTACGTCAGACAAAGTCGGTATGGCATTAGGCTTCAGTTTTTTCCAACAATCTACTCGTGCCTGTTCAAACTGTGAACTTTCAAAATGAACCTAAAAGTGCAAAGGTGTATTACATTTTTAGTCGTTATGATTAACATTCACAAACTTTTAAGGAACAACCATTAAATTTACCTCACACAGACGCATTCCCTTGCTTATTTTTTATAGCTAAACTAAGGTACTATAAAAGGGAGTACGCCCGACCGCTATCTTAGCTCCAGTCAATGGCGGACTGTCATAACAACGCGTATGTTTACATGCGTTTCGAAACTTCTTTTTTCGCGTAATTTGGTCGAATTAATTGTCAAAAACGCATTAGAAACTCGTTTTATGAGTTTCTAAATACTTTCCGCAGCTCGTGGAACGACAGATACATTCGTGCGACTTGTTAATATTCGACAAATTGTGAAGCCGTTTGGCTATATTATTTATACATCTGCTGTATAAATAAAAGTGCGCTAAAGGTGATGTTTCAATTTATTGTAGAATAGATTTATCAAAGTATATCTTTATTTTGTATTATTTATTCACACATTCAAAATGTGATGTTTTGTATATTCGAGGTGAAATAGTTTGTTTTAATTGTAAAACAATTAACAATGCAAGGAGAATTGTACAGAAATTGTCAATAAAATCTATGTATATCACAAACTGTGTAAATTTTTATTCAGAGAAATTGCCGTTACATATAGTGAAATTATAATTACTTTATTATAACTAATTTATGTACATTTTCAGCCTACATTCTAATTCCCGGAAAATTTTTTCTTTACACTTTTGCACGCTTTATAGAAGCAGTTCCGTAAACAATTTGTTTCCTTTTCTTACAATTCTTTGAAAAAATTTTTACTCCGAAAGACCTCACAGTAAAGAAATGCTTCACGACTTTTCTTTTCAAATCGCATCCCTTGCAACATTCCGAAAGAGCAATCTTCACGTTGCTCAAAATATGTTCAACAACTTTGGAGACGCCATTTCTTAAAATGAAATCTTTATACATCTCATAAAAGTACGCGCAATGCATGATCAAATCGAGTACTTCTTTGCAAGGTTCCTTCAATCCACCGCAATTTAATTGGTTCGAATAATATTTCATGTTGGTTATAAATTCGTTGACTGGCAAATTTTTTTTTGCCAAAAATGAAATACAATTCTCGCAAACTCGTTTCATGACTGCATTTGTCGTACTGCCCGAAAGATGGAACACATTTCTAGCATAGTACTCGCTTAATTTTGTGCTCAAAACGTCGAAAGGTACATTTCGAATCATGCTCAAATCAGAGGCTCGTTCTTTTCTCGATTCAACTGTATCGCGAAATATATCGAATGTGGGTTTCCTAACTTCCTGAAGGTGGGCTTTTTCTTCGCAAAAATTAAGCAAACATTTGTCTACATCGTTGCAGTAATTTGTGTTTTTGATTTCGGAAACAAATTGCGATAATGAAATTTGTCGTAACGCCCGCAGGCTTTCTAGCGCGGAAGGCATTTTCCCAGCTTTTTTTCGCACCTGGGAAAAAACATTTTCTGTTGCGTCTTGCGTACAACGTTGGCCTAAGAAGAAGTCAAATCGGTTTTTGAAAAGAAACTCCGCTACGTCCGCGAATGTTAAAGTTGCCAAAACCCCTGCGTAATTTAATGGCTTCCAGTTTTTTCAAAAACAATATTATGAAAAAGCTCAATACACGTGTGAAGAAAAATGTATTTTTGATCACAATTTCTCGCAGTGATTGAAGTTTTTCGAATTTTTGAAGTCAAAATGGAATACCATTCGTAGATAACACGGTTAAAATGTGCAGTGCTTAAAGCATCTTTTGGCAACGTATTTTCGTTAATGGCACACTCCAGGGCAGTAGCAGTTTGCAATGAAAAAAAGCGAATAGCAGCGCCCACGTTCATTTTGTCAAATTGCGAAGGGTCTACATCTTCTGAACGCAAATGAAATAATCGCCGAATTTCGAGTTCGTTTTCCATTTCATAGTTCCAGAATTGCTTCACATAAGAACCCAGTACGATATTACTAGGCAGGCTTTCTTTTTCGACATAGGCGTCGGGCAGAAATATTCTTTGTCTAAGACACGAGGACTTCAAGTTTTTGACAACATGCCACACGTCCGGTGTAAGGTAAATATCGTGCCCGTTGAATTTAAACGAATTGACGCGATTCCCCAATTTATCGACAGTAATCCCCATCAAAGTCCATAAACTCCTATTCCTTGAATCCAAGTCCGATGATAACAGAACGACGTAAAGTCCGCACTGTTCTAAGACTCTAACGCAATCGAGAATGAATTCTTTCAAAACCAGGGGGTCCAATCGAGTTTTTGGCATTACATGGGAAGCGATTATTTGTTTCCATGGACTACGAATTCCCTGCACAAGTACGAGGAACAGTTTCTCACCAATGCAGTTTCTATTATCTCCTAGGGTCGCGTTTCCTACGAAAACACCTTCGTTTTTATTGTAATCTTTTTTTCCGCTTAACACCATTTCATCGTACGATATAACGCAATATCTGTCTTCTGGTGACATGGACTCGACTTTATACCGGAGCAGTTCCATGATATCGTTGAAAATCCCGAAATTTAACTTGAAATTTTGAATTCTACGATTTAGGGTGCTGTACCCAGGTAAAGAATAACCCGTACTTCGCAAGAATTCGTATCCACGAACGGATAATGCGAATCTGAATTTCAAACCTTTGACAATGGAATCATTGGTCCAATTACCAATTCGACCTTCCGACAACGATTTTATCTGATCAGGACTCAGAAATGATTCCAATTTCCGGTTCGCTTCCTCCAAAGATTGTCGCAATTTCTTATTTTCGTCTTCCAACGGATTCTTTACCGAGCTCTTCAAACAGTCCACTTGAAGCCGTAGATTTTTATTTTCTTGTCGCAATTCGGGCACATTTAAATCGTCGACCCGAAATATAAATTCATAAAAATAATCATCATGAATTTACAGAGAAAAATCTGTAGTTGTTTGCTTAATTGAAAACTTCATACCTCATTTTGTAGAGAGCTTCTTTTTATTCTCTAACTCCTGCACATTGTCGAGTCGATCAGTGGATATTTCATCCTCACGTACATCATTTATATTATCCTCGATTATTTGCTTCGCATAGCTGTGTTCGTGCGTGATTGTATTTGTCTCCTTTGGGACACTTTTTTTCTGATTCGAAGTCCTGGGATCAGGCGTACTCGTCGAGTTGTTTAGAGTCTACAAAATGAAAATGTATAAGAAAAAACAATACAACTTTTTACAGTAACTAAATTGTAAAATTCACATATCAAAATGAATCTGAAGAATGTAAGATAATACAGAACCTTGTACAGTGATTTCCTTGGGCTTGAATCAATTCTTGGTGGAGGATTTGGTACGTCAAAGAGCGTTGGGATTGCATTTGGCTTTAGTTTTCTGAGACCATCTGCACGACCACTTTCAAACTGTGTCGTTTCGAAATGTTTCTAAAAAAAAATAATTATATTGTTAATTGTATGTTCAATGCCAATGTAATCAACCTAACCTATATCTTTTGATCGAATTTCACTAAACTTGCTTCACATAATCGAGAGGATGCTGTCGGGGTCCAATTGTAACGCCTCATATTGTGAACCCAAATTTTTTTCCTGGATTTATCCGATGGAAACGAGAACAACCTGAAGACTCGCTCATGACGATTGCTGCAATTGACACCTGAACACCCAGTCATTTTTAATGATGCAGAATTTTCGATACATAGCAATCACATTGTTGGTACTGTAATGAAAACAAAATATTTCAAAAAATTGTTATTGAAAAAAAAACTTAAAGAGTAAAGTATTCAGTAAATTACATAATTCATATAATAAAGACTAAATTTAGTTTTAAAGAAGGTGAATAAACTACTCGTGCAGATTTATTCTCGTTTTAACAGAATTATTTATTTTCTTACTGCAATATTTGATTTAGAAATAAAAAACTTGACTATGTACACATAACCTACAAAATTCTACGTACCGTTAACGTCTTTGAAAACAATTTTTCACTCACTAACTGTCGTTCCACGAGCTGCGGAAAGTATTTAGAAACTCATAAAACGAGTTTCTAATGCGTTTTGACAATTAAATCAACCAAATTACGCGAAAAAAGAAGTTTCGAAACGCATGTAAATATACGCGTTGTTATGACAGTCCGGCATTGACTGGAGCTAAGATGGCGGTCGGGCGTACCTTCTCTTTTAGAGCTATAGCTAAACAGTCGTCTAATACCTTCTGCGTTACAGTATAAAATTATTACATCTCACTGCATATAACAACAAGGTGTACACAGACAGAAGATATAGTCCCATTTTTCCCAGACGCTAAATGTTTGGCAAACGCATGAAATCGAAGTCGAGCTTATAATGCAAACACGATTTATTTAGTCACAGAATACAACCAAATAGCCTATGTAATTAAATAAGTTTAGTTATAATCGGGTTTCCATTGATTTTTGAATTTGAAAATCACAGAGTTCTAATTAATTTTATTCAGTAATGGAATTTTTAATTTCTTACAAATCACGATATTGGCCAGCAAAACCTAATGCCTAAGTTTTATGGTAATATAGGGCTAACATATTCATGGTCAATAAGTTTACACATTCATTCTGTTTATTATAATTATGTAGGCCTACTCTCTTTATTAAGCCATTATTAAAGAACACCAGTTGTGAAAGAATAACCAAAAACCTGTAAAACTATTAATAACCATTTTACTGGGTTGGCCACATTTCTGAGAACAAAGTAAGGATACCAGCATACTGGGTTAGATTCCTAGCAGGGGAGTGATATTTTTGCGGACAAATTTTCATCCTCAGGTACTTAAAATTACAAACTCTACAGTGTCAAATTGTATTATAATTTTTATTACTCTTGGTATAATAGTATTACCGGTATTAATATAAATCATTGTTCATTATAATAAAAGCAAATAACTAAAAGATTTATAGAGACATATTTTAAATTTAAATAAAGTTTACATAACAATCAAACCTCAGTACTTTTCTTGCACCAGTCATATTTTTGCAAAAAGGGCACTTTCATCAAGGAGTCTTATCTTCCTTTATTGTATTTTTTGTATGTAAGTCACTACATTCAAGTTCAGAACTAATTTTAAGAAACAGTCAAGCTTTCACCTAGTCTACTATCACCAGTACTTTCTCAGAACCCCACATGCTTCAATACAGAAAAGACTATTTGAGTTGTAGCAGAAGTACCTGGAAGGCAGAAAATGAAATTAGTCTTTTTTTTTAAGTTCCGTATATGGTGCACATCCTATGCCTAATATTCTCTTACCAAACTTCTTTTAAACTCTTTTGTGAACATTTTTTTTTGTTCCCTTCTAAAATTTGCATTTGTGGTTGTCCGAACAGAAACAAACTAATTTATGCTCTAAACCGTAGTTCTTTAACATTTTAACTTATAATCGGACAACATTTTTGCAGTTTCTGTACTGACTTTGTCAACCTCTAAAATCCTGACCTTAATACCGTATGTCATATTGAAAATTCTACGCATAACTGGCACCAACTTGACCTACTAGTTAAACAAATCTATTGTAAAGTTTCAAAATTGGCATCATCAGACATCATCAAACAATTAGAAGCAAGGACATTAACTGCTCTGACCTCAGAGATAGTTCTAGGACTGCTATACTTTGGTCATACAACTTGGTGATGAGCTTACACTGACAGCCAATAGATCTGAAATTCTGTTCATGACTTACATTGTGCTATGAAAATTTGGTTTATTTTTCTGCAATAACAAGGACATCAGTCTTTGCCACTTTATTTTTAAAAGAGTCTACAGTTTAACTTGTATTTGCACTCTGTATGGTTGTCAAATGTTTTTGAGTCTCCAAATCTTCCATGTACTGCTGGGCGCCAAATGCAATACTAAACCTGGAGCTGCACACACTACAAACAACACCTGAATCACTACTATCAATAATTTTTTTAAATGGGAAATCGATCATAATTTAAGACAACTTGAGAAAAATGACATTTCTGTTTTGTTTTTTCTACTCATTTCTTGCATATTTCCTACCATTAATTTCGAATATATTTACTCCAGACTACTGTTAAAGTATTAGCTTAGCATAATATGTAAAACATATGAATTGGCAATTCCTACCATGATAGTCAAACTCCCTCCGTGTAATTTCTGTTATTCTTTAGCACTCAGCTTTTTATAAATGAGTATTGTTAAGTATGAAGTGTTCGTGAATTGTCGATTTACTGTTGTAATTAATTCGCCAGGATGCAGAAATGATGAAGAGAGAGTGGACTGTAGTTAATACATTTATTGAAAATTATTCAGATTATTACAGCATTGAAATGGTTAGGTGTCAATTTTGAATATAAGATTGGCTAATGAGCGCATCGTAAATACAAGTCGTAAAATGTTACATTGAAGAATTAATTTAGTGAGAAAGCCTAGAAGGCCATATATAAAGTCTTGGGCCTAAGGCCTACATTGAAGAAATGAATGTGACAGGATAGCAGCGAGCGCAAGGGCGACCGCCGCTAGCGAACGTATGTAACGCACTGTCCAGATGTACAGACATGAATTGAGCAAATTAAAAGCGCAGATTAGCCAACCTATGAATGCAAAAATTACCGCGCTACTGTACGTAACTGCCCGCAAAAAATCAATACATTTTTTAATACATTTTAGTAACTTATTATATAAAATACAGAGTTCTTAATAATGAAAGTTAATCTCAATAGACTGCATTGAACCTTGAGTTGTAATCTTATATAACAGTTGTGCATTAATTGTTTAGCGATAAGCTTGAATAAAGATAAGCGTTTAGTAGGCCAAGGTTGGCGTGCAAAGTGATTTTATGCATGATTGAAAATGTAAGCGCTGGCAATGTATTGCCCAAATATATTGTATGTATACAATATTGAACGATATAAAACATGAAAGTACATAATTTGACAATGTTTAATAATGAATGATCGGAAACTCATCCAAAGATGGCCCGATAAATTGTAACCCTATGCAAGTCATAGATGGTTAACGTGAAATAGTTGAGGCCAGTAGACCTGTACAGAGTATTGCATACAATGAACAAATAAATTGTCACAAATTATACATGTTTAGACGTAAATCTAGCATGGCGTCATAAAGTTGAACGAGTCATGCTATACCTGAAGTTTCAGGCATTTACAATATATTGTTGTGTGAAAACAAGCTATAGATAGCTGACTGATTGTGAGCACATATGTAATGACATGTATGTCATAATTAAGCAGGAATAATAATTGTGCAATGCATAATCACAAAATACAAAATACCATATAAAAATACAATATAAAAATAAAATCTAGGCGTGGCGTGGTTACGGACAGTAGACGTAGACGCAAAAAAGAATATGTTTTACATAAATGCAAGTTATATAATAAATACAATAAACACCAATTTAGTTAATTACAAATATGAATAAGCGCAATAGCATAAGTAACAAATACGACACTGTGGTTACAAATGTAATACATGAGTTGAACAATTGAGAAATACATTCATAGAGCAATAAATCACACATATTAACAACTGTGCAAGAAATGCATACATGGTTGTATAACTGCAAACTATGCGAATATTATGTAACAAATTTTTATAAAACAATACCACCGATAACATGACACATACCCAATACCAATCAAAATGTAAATGTGTAGGACATAGTATGCCACACAAAATATTAACATATAAATACAAAATAGCAAATATACCACCATGAAACTATGATGAGTATAGAGATGATAGCACAGTGCATGGTTGTGAACTTACAAGTCACATGCAAATTTAGTATAGAAACACGCAGTGGTGTAAATTGTCATGAAAATGTTGTGATGATACATATCACAATTAAGTTGACCAAATGGTCATATAATAAAGTAATAAAGCCAATGGCCGAGTAAAATAGCATTGTGCTAAATGATCATAATAACCCTGTGTCTAAGACTCGTCCCGCGCTGGCAACAGACAGGTTATGTACTGGTCTCCGCAAAACACCAGTAGGCGTGCGAATGTCTACGACTCTAATTAAGTTGTCTGGGCCGGGAAATGTGGCGGTAATTACACCAAATTTCCAGGCTAATGGAGATAGGTTATCCTCAATAAGTAAAACTAGGTCCCCAATGGAAACATTATCCTTTGCGAATTTCCATTTGTGACGTTGTTGTAATTGGTGTAAATAGTCGCGAGACCAAGCCTTCCAAATGACTTGGACAAACTTCTGGAGAAGTTGCCAACGTCCAAGACGAGAGATAGGAACATGAGATAAGTCTGGGTCCGGTATCGCCGTTAATGGTGCGCAAATCAAAAAATGGCCAGGTGTAAGTGGCACCGGAAACCAATTCCAAATGAATGGCCCTGGTTGCTAAGCAAATGAACAAAGACACGTATGCCTTAGAGAGAGTTCTGGATTTCTGCCCGCCATGACGAATCATGAAGGGACCACCATAATCAACCGCGCAGAATAGAAACGGTCGCGATGGAGTGACTCTAGGAGATGGTAAAATACCAAGCCTCTGAACCTGCTGTTTGGCACTAAACCTGAGACACTTGACACATTTACGAATGATGGAGCGAATGACTAACCTGGCATTAATAATCCACCAACGATGACGAAGTGAGTGATGCACGAGTTGAGCACCAGCGTGAAGTAGACGAATGTGTTCGCGTTCAATAATAAGGCGAGTAATATGAGCCGATGGATGCAAGACAATAGGATGCTTAGTGTCGTAAGGAAGTTGCGACTGCTGTAATCGCCCGCCAACGCGTATTACTCCAGACTCATCAAGAAACGGGTCGAGAGAAGACAACTTACTCCTGATAGAGACAGAAGACCCATTACGAAGACAATTAATCTCGGCAGCAAAGTGGATCGACTGAGATTGTTTTATGAAGAAATTAAGAGCATGATGAATTTCGACGGGGGTAAGAGCGCCCGTTATTTTGTCAGCACTGGAGAGTCTAATATTTTTGATGAACCGTAAACAGTAAGCGTATACACGTGTCAGACGGTGCAACGAAGAAAAGTCCTTAGAAAGGTCAATAGCCAGGGTAGACATTAGAGAAAGGTTGGGGGTTTGTTTCTCTTCCGCAGTGACTTCAGAAGACGACGGATTAGAAGGTAAAAAGGGTGGAAAAGGATTGGACTCGGAAGATTGAGACAAACAAGCGGGACCGTGCCACCAAAGCGAACAATCGCGCAAAACGTCAGGGTGACACCCCTTAGAGATAATATCAGCAGGATTGTGTCTAGAATTGATGTGATGCCGTGTATAGGCTTGCGTAAGACGCTGAATCTCGGCAACACGATTAGCGACGTAGGTTTTCCACCTCGTGGACTGGGCATGAATCCAGTAAAGAGACACCATGGAGTCAGAATATAAATGAACACTATTAATAAACGAATAAAGCGCAGGAACGACCTTAGATACGAGTCGCGATAACAACAAGCAAGCACAGAGTTCGATGCGAGGTAATGACACCTGTCGTAGGGGAGCCACGCGAGATTTAGAACACAGGAGATGACAAGAGGCCGATGAATTTTGATAAATGACTCTAATATAAATACAGCACCCAAACCCCTTTTCAGAAGCATCCGAAAAACCATGTAATTCAACTATACTTGCCTCAGACTTGCAACGAATAGAACGTGGGACAACAATTTTGCTAATCAGACACAACTTATCGCACAATGAATGCCAAGCCAAACGTAATTGCCCGGAGATCGGTTCATCCCAACCAAGATTGCAAAGCCAGAGTTGCTGCATAAACTGTTTGTACAAGAAAACAATGGGACCAATCAGTCCAAGTGGATCGTATATGCCTGCGATAATCGATAGAATTCTCCTCTTGGAGATGCTTGATTCAACGGGGAATGATTTAATGTCAAACAGGAATGAATCGGCAGTGTTATTCCAGAGAATGCCCAGGGTACGCACATTGCCCTGTTTGTTTAAGGGGAGTGATAAATTGTCATGACTTGAGACCACCCTGGGTTCATTAGATGCCCATTTATGCAGCGTGAGACCGTATTGACTCAACAACGTACCTAAGTCAGATTTCAACTTGGTCAGATCAGAGATGGTGTCTGCACCGGTTAGCAAATCGTCGACATAGAAATCATTTGTTATAGCTAACGCCGCATCAGGAAAAGAAGCTTCATGGTCCTTACCAATTTGAATAAGACAGCGAGTGGCCAAAAACGAAGCACTAGCCGTGCCGTAGGTTACAGTTCGCAATGCAAAGTGTTTAAATTGTTCGAGGGGAGAGTCACGCCACAGAATACGTTGAGAGTGACAATCGTTTTCAGATACCAGAATTTGTCGATACATCTTCTCGACGTCGGCGATGAGAACATAGTTATGCATACGGAAACGTAAAAGAATAGGAAAAAGGTCTTGTTGAACATTCGGGCCTACCAACAATATGTCATTGAGAGAAAGGCCATTGGTAGTTTTGGACGAACCGTCAAAAACGACGCGCAGTTTTGTGGTCGAGCTAGACTGCTTAAAAACGGCATGGTGAGGCAGATAGTAAGTATTTGACACCCCAGAATTGATAGAGCAATTACCGATAAGCGTCATGCGGCCAAGATCCTTATACTCATTAATAAAGTTTGCGTAATCACGCGCAAGCTTAGAATCACACCTGAATCGGCGTTCTAAATTCAAAAATCTTGCTTCAGCATTGGTATAAGATTCCCCCAACTGGAGATGGTCGGACTTAAATGGTAGTGAAACAACGAACCTACCCTCCGATTGCGATGAGTAGACCCCACGAAATGCTCCTCACAAGCTGACTCGTTATCAGGTGTATTATCAGGGATAGTTTCTGCTTCCCAGAATTTTTCGAGAGACTGCAAAATTTGACCGTCGTTGTTCCTAGCTAGGAACGAAACAGCAGGACCCTTATAACGGCAATGTTTGGGCAAATTGCCTGCCAAAATGTAGCCTAACTTTGTTTCATGAATAATGGGAAAATGAGGACCGCTTACGTATTTGTTGGCTAAAATTAAATCTAGGTAGAATTGCGCACCCAAAAGTATGTCGATGTCAACCGAAATGTTAAAATGTGGATCGGCTAAGAACACGTTATCTGGAATGTTGAAATGATTTATATCAAAAGATTGTGCTGGCAGTTTATGGGTTAATGCAGATAAAACCGCACAATTTGCCTCGAAGCTAAATCTTTGATAACGAGAAATAATGCGTATAGACGCGAGATTAGTGGCATGACACGCGGTATTATTTATACCTGTAATCGGTATGTTGGATTTAGTCAAGTTAAGCCGTAATTTCTTGGCAAATGATTCCGTACTAAAATTTATTTGTGAACCCGCATCCAAAAGAACTCTTGCGGTTTGTCTGTTGCCAGCCTGGTCAATGACAAACACAATTGCTGTTGATAAAAGAATATTATTTGTGGATTGTATTTTGAGTGAACAGTAATTACTGCTGCTGGCAGAGACTGGCTTCGGCACATTGTTTATGTGCAACAATGTATGGTGTCGTTTTGAACAGATCTTACATGCCTGCTTAATCTTACAATTAGATACAAAATGATCTGATCTAAGACAATTGGTACAACATTTGTGATTTGATATAAATTGTCCTCGCTCAGCGGTGCTTAATGCACGAAATTTATCACACATGTAAATTGGATGATTAGATTTACAGCACAAACATGAATATCAGCGTCAAGTATCATTTACTTGACGCTGAGTGATAACTCTTAAATGTAGTGCTGCCAGCAGCGCTTCGTGAATTATGTTTGTCAGATTTTTTGAATCTTAAGCTTACTTTGTTGAGTTGCTGTCCGGCATCGATAGGCAGTGTATTTTCTAACAACTGCCTACGTGCGTTTAAAAAGTGAGTAAAATCTTGAAAGTTGGGAAGGTTATCCGTGTCTATAGACTCCTTCCATAATTTAAACGTAGTGTGGTCAAGTTTTGCTGATAATAATTGTATAGTGATAAGCTCGAATGAATTCACTGACAGTTGCATTGCCGCCAGTGAATTAACGGAAGACGTTATTGTATTTGTGAATTCTGCCAAACTTTGGACAGAGTCTTTAATTGTTGACTTGACTTCAAGTAAATTTTGAATGTAGTACTTTGCTAGTATGAACTTGTTGTCATACCTTGCGGACAGCAAACTCAACGCTATCGAGTAGTTTTCATTACAGATAGGTAGTGATTTAATTAAGTCTAACGGCTCATTTTTTAGAGAAGAATGCAAATAATGTAGTTTCTGCACTGACGTTAGATCAGATCTTGCATGCACCAAGTCCAAAAAATTGAATAAAAATGCTCCCATTCCAAGATATTGCCTGTGAAGCAGGGCAAACTTATCGGTTTTAATTGCATATGGCCCGTTAATACGGGAGGTACAGTCTGAACATTAAAGGTATCAATTAATTGTAAAATATTAGCTTCTGTGGAATATAACATTTCTTCGACCTCAACTCGGTCTTCTTGAGCAGCGTTTGTGTCTTTGCAAATAAGTTCGATTTCGGACTGTACCTCATCGTATTTCGTTGCCAAGCTTTTCAAACTTTCAAGTCTGACTGTTAAAAAGTGTTTGGTATTAGAGTTTCTATCAAAGTTACTGACCTGATTGTATACGCACTATTGCGGACTTTAAGCCGCCTCTCTTTCTGACTAACACTTTGAGGCCTTCTTCAGCCATTGTACGCACCTTGAAATGATGTTAGTGAGGTGATACCTTGTGGGCGATGTCCTGAAGCGTCGAGGCCGTGGAGAAGATGGCAAACACACAGCTCGGAGAGATGACTGCTTTGACTGACGTACTGAAGCTAGCAGGTGTAAGCTCTTGCAATGATGTCGTCAGGAGGCTCAAAGGCGACGAGCGAAATGCTGGTTGAATCACGCCACGGTCGTATCAGCGGATATGCTGAGTCGCCCGTGATGGCCAGAAATTGGGGCAGAAAAATAATAAATAGGTGATTGATGTATCCGGGAATCCAGGTCCGGAGCGACCAAAAAAATGTTAAGTATGAAGTGTTCGTGAATTGTCGATTTACTGTTGCAATTAATTCGCCAGGATGCAGAAATGATGAAGAGAGAGTGGACTGTAGTTAATACATTTATTGAAAATTATTCAGATTATTACAGCATTGAAATGGTTAGGTGTCAATTTTGAATATAAGATTGGCTAATGAGCGCATCGTAAATACAAGTCGTAAAATGTTACATTGAAGAATTAATTTAGTGAGAAAGCCTAGAAGGCCATATATAAAGTCTTGGGCCTAAGGCCTACATTAATTGTCGCGACAAAGAAGAAATGAATGTGACAGGATAGCAGCGAGCGCAAGGGCGACCGCCGCTAGCGAACGTATGTAACGCACTGTCCAGATGTACAGACATGAATTGAGCAAATTAAAAGCGCAGATTAGCCAACCTATGAATGCAAAAATTACCGCGCTACTGTACAAGTATCATTACTGATTTATGTTCCAAATCAAATTTTAACCTCTCTTGTACCATTAAATGACCTTTTCAGCTGGATGGTTTATAAAAACAAACATGTGCAGTTTATTTTATATGTCAAGCCTATGTCACACTATGCTACTTCACTAGCCGCTACTCGTGTAGCGGCTACTAAGTAGCCTAGTGTGACATAGAAGTAGCTACTAGCACTCGCAGGCGAGTGAAGAATCAGTAGC
This sequence comes from Magicicada septendecula, assembly GCA_034769895.1. NCBI lineage: Eukaryota > Metazoa > Arthropoda > Insecta > Hemiptera > Cicadidae > Magicicada > Magicicada septendecula. The sequence continues at coordinate 157,618,819 of CM068372.1, forward strand.
TAGAGAAGTTGGACGTGTTCAACTTAAGGCGCTACTAAGTAGCCATTAGCAGACCCTGAGGTCATATGACTCACTAGCTGCTACCGAGTAGAGCCCCAGTCGCCCAGTGCGACAGTGCAGTAGCAGTGAAGTAGCGTCTCCATTGTCACCACGTGTTTGTCTCTGCACTTGTTTTGGTTTTGTTGTCATAATGTGCCTTTTGAGTGTTCTATTTCTACATGTACAATGAGTGATTCATTAAAATGGTCAGGTGATGAAATAATTACATTCCTTAACACATATAGAAAATATGATTATCTATGGGACATTATATCTATAGAGTATTTGAAACACGATGCGATAAAACTGCTTTCACTTGGTTGCTATATGAGCTGGAACTTCCCTGAATACCAGCAAAGGGAGATGCTTTAAAAAACAAAATTAAAACACTCCAGTGCTTATCATAATGAACTGGATATGGTGCTTATCATAATGAACTGAATAAAATTAAACATTCTGAAAGTGTAGTGCCACAACAGAAGACGTATACAAACCAAATTTAGTTTGGTGACACTAAATCTACCAACTCCTGAAACTTTGGTAAGGCTAACCGCATGATGTAACGTGGTACGATTGGGGGTCCTCAATTGCCAGCTCTCTGATTAGTGTTGTTGAAGTTCTCAGTTTATCCATTCTACATATAGATTCCCGAACCCACATGCATTTATTTTTGTTCCTGATGTTATGCAGCAGCTCCTTACAAAGCTCTAACACCAATTAGCAAAAGTTGTCTCAAAAACTCATGTCGCACGCTCACAGATGACGTTCTGCACAATACTTTTTAACATCACACCAATCTACACAACTACGTACTTTGCTGTACTAACCACCACTAAATGGCGGCTACCTAAAAACATTGTGACATAGAAATACTCATGAAATGCAGTAGCAGTAGCGACTAGTTAAGTAGCATAGTGTGATACAGGCTTCAGTGTCTGCCACATCTCAATATCCGCCAACATTTTCTGTCTTCACAGCCTGTGATTTGAAGGCCCCTGCTGTTCATAACAGTTTATATGTCATTGAACCAGGAAATTTATGGTCTACCATTACTTCTTGTTGTTGAGTTTATTCAACAGTTGCTTAGAACTTCTCATTTCAGGCACTTTATGTAGGTGGCAATAAAATTTTATTTCTTTACTTCGACTGTTCCTGTAATATTTATATCCATTCCAGTTCACCTTATTTCATCATTTCCAACCATGACTAGCCACTTGTTGAGTTACACCTTCTCCTCCAGCACCCAATTTTAACCGAACTTAACCTTTCCCTATTTCTTTTATGTACATCCCACACTTGTGATCCATAAACATCTATCACCTCCACTGTGATCTTTCATTTAAGACTTGTAATTCTCTTGGATATTGGTTGGTTTTAATATTAATAGGATGCAAACTCTTTAAAGCTGTTCTTCATCTTCTTTGTACCAGTCATATTTTTGTTCCTTTTTTCATGATCGGGTTTATCCAATATAATCAGATATTTGTTAAACTGTATCAAAAATTTTCTACAACTCAGGGTATGTCTGCTTATGTCTAGCCGTAAGCTAGACATTACAATTTAAAACGCATACACTTCCTTGTCCAGTTGTCAAGACAGATCCATTCCTGTAGAAACAAGTAATAGAGTAGACTAATAATATACAGGTCAGTAATGACCACAAGGAAATCAAACGACTTAAGTTTTTATTTTTCTTCTCTTTCAGGTAGACTAATTGCAGTTACTTACTTGTCTTCCAAATCTATGTCTGTGTGTTTTTCTTAAATCTGTATTTGAATATTCATAAAACTAACTTTACAAAATAATAATTAACAAATAAATCATATTTAATCTACTATTATGTGTAATAGACGGTTGCAGACTGACCAGGATTGTCAAGTAATTGATAAAATTAACTAAGCTCCTGCAGACAAGTTGAAGGCTAATATACAGGTAGGCCTACATGTATTTGCCAAACCCTATTTTGATGTAAATAATATTATAGATGATATAAAAGAGAATTTTCTTAACTTCAACAGAAGAGTCACAGTTAGTGAGAAAGTCCTTTTCTGTAGTTATTACAAACAAAATTCTGAACTCAAAATCAAGAGCCACAGGAAAAGTAAGTGTGGCCACTGTATAGTCTGTTACTTATTACTGAAATCAATGCAAACACTTTAATGACAGTGATGTGAGCTTGACACCCCACATTAGAGACTACTCTTATCACTGGTTGGGGTCTGGTCTTTGGTTCCAACAATAGATTTGTTAAAATATTCTAAGTAAATTTTTATTCAGGTATCAAATTTTACTAGAAGCATGATAAATTTAAATTAAACTTTAATTTTTTGTACTTGTGCATTATCCCCCCCCCTTACCAACTGGTACATTCCATCTAGATGATGATTTGCCAGACTAATTCCTAAAAGTTTAGGAAAATTGGTTTTTGGTGTATTAAAACACTGCCACTCATAAAAGTAATAAATAAAACCACAACCAGTCGATATACATAACCTCCACACATAAAAAACACCTGCAGATGTTATCATATAATACATGCACTGAATTTGGACAAATGGGAGCAATCCATTTTAAATATTCAAAAATAAGGTTTTAAATATTAGGAAAGGTGGTTTTTCTTTAGTTGAAAACCTTCCACCTCAAGAAAAATAATAAACAAATAAAACCAATACCTACTTACCTAACCCCACTGACCTATGCCAACACAGGCTACATCTTGTACAATAGGCTCAGGATTTTGACACATAGGTACAGACGAATTGAACTGAAACCACTTTCATAACCTTCTGCTTAAATACATTAAATAATACAACACATTTTATCTAATCTAATTGCTATTGGATGTACTTGTTTCATGGTCTAGATTGTTTATTTTATTTTAGTTTATACCATCACATCTACTGAACACCCTGTCTGTTTTCCTTATTTTGATGACAACATGAAACATATTGATATCAATAAAAAGTGATACTGATATCAGTGGTTGGGTACGTAACTGCACAAGTACAGTAAGATTCAGTAGACATGAATCAACCGTTTTCGTGCTAAAGGTGCAGGTTATGTAATGCGCAAGCGCCAACAGAGAATAATAACTTGGTTTTCTCTGAGTTGGTGAATACATCAGTATTCATCAAAAGTGAAGCGTTTAGTTTCATTTCATTTGAATAAGAATAGCGTAATAGTAATAGACAATGCCCCCCTGCCATAATATACAAATAAATCCACCTCTAACATCATTAACAAAAAAGGCAGACATGATTAACTGGCTACAGAACCATGACATTCCTTGTAGTCCATATATGTTAAAACCTGAGCTCTATGCACTAATTAAACAAAATAAACCAATATACAAAACTTTTAAAATAGATGCTACTTTGGCAATCCATGGACATTACGTTTTACGACTTCCACCCTATCAGCTGGATTTTAATCCTATGGAACTGATTTGGGCAACCATGAAGGAGCGTTAAAAGAAAAAACGTGCATTTTTCTGTAGACAGTGTCATAAACTTAGCGAAAAAGGAATTTTATTGTATTTCTCCCGCAGACTGGAGATCAAGATGTGACATCGTGAAAATTGAAAATGACTACATGAGATCGGTCCGAATAATGGATACTGTAACAGATCATTTAGAAATTAATATAAGATGGGATAGCAGCAGTGACGATGATTTGAGTGATACTGATAGTAGGCTAACGGTGATAACAGTGATGGAAAGATTAGTAGGGTGAAGAACTGACCTAAATAATTGTAACTGCATGTAGACCTATGTAAATGTGCTCTATATTACTTTCTAATTGTTGCATTAAATTGCCTCTCCTGTTCTTTATGGATAGTTTACATCTGCTTTAAACACACACACAATTCGCGTTATTATTTCTGGCCTCGCTCATGTTTATTTTCTTACATTTGCACGCTTTTGTTACCGATTTGCTTCCTGTGGATCGCTGGGCAGTGTAACTGCACGTGTTTACAGAGGAACGGTTCATAGACAGACTTTTCGTCTTTAGGGAATGAACCCTCTGCAAGATGCTCACGGTCCATGAGTGACTTTGGAGTGCTTCGGAGGAGGGATGTTTATCTGCGTAGTTCGGTTTCTTTATAAGACTAAAGTAAGCCTACCTAATTTTTATGGATAAAGTGACTGAAAATAACATTATATTAAACGACTACCCCATAATAACAAAAATATCTATAAATAGTAAAATTAGCTTGTGGGTGGACGATATTTTTTTAGACATTACCGAACTGAATTCAAGTAAATTATTTTAAACATTAATCTTACAACATGGAAGTCATGTATGGTTCTCCATACTGATTTTTTAATTCTTGCCAAGCAACAGCAGCTGCAAAAATAGCATCTTTCATGTTAAAAGTTGATTGAAAGTATTTTACACTACAGTCTGTGTTTACGAGTCCTTGAATAAATGAAACCCTGTATTTGCACTTAAGTTTCTGTTACTCCTTGATCCATACGCTGAATCAAAGGGGTTGCATTTGGAGGGAGGTATTTCACTGTTATATTTGCTGACTTTAACTCACTAGCAGGAGGATGGGCTCTACAATTATCTACTAACACAACAGCCTGTGTGTTTTCAGGCAAACCAAGTTTTTTGAAGTTTTGTTTAACTCCAGGAACAAACTGTTCAAAAAACAAATTTTTAAAGAGATGAGCATCCATCCAGGCATTACTTTGAGCACCATAATGTAATGACAAATCCATGAGATTCTTAAAAGCTCTAGGCTTTTTTACTTGCCTATGACAAAAATTTTAAATTTATGATCGCCTGATGCATTTGCACAACACAAAACAGTCAACCTATCTCTAATAATTTTAAAACCTTTCGTGCATTTTTCATCATGTCCTGCTAAGGTTGAATTAGGCAAGCAACGGCATAACAACCCTGTTTCGTCTGTGTTGTACACTTGGCAAGGACTTAGGTTATTTTGTGATACAAAATTACCAAAAGTATCTTTAAGTTATTTGCTGCAGCCTCATCAGCAGATTTAGACTCCTCTGAAAAATCTAATTTGCATATCCCATGACGAGTTTTAAAGTTGTGCTACCAATCTCGTGAAAATTTACAGTCTCCCTCTTTTACGTTCAAATCACTGCTAAACTGTTTTGCTTTTTCAATTACCATTGGACCTGTTATAGGTTTTCCTTCAGAACGTTTTGCTGAGAACCAGGTCTACAAAACATTATCCAACTGGTCAAGCTTAGGCTTTTTTAATGTTTGACGATTGTGAGTACCTTTTTTTGTATCTGCTTGACCCAATAATTTTTGAAGTTTTTCTTTTTTTTATATCATATAAGGTTGAGGATCCAATATTAAATTCTTCCATAATTACGTTTCTTTTTTCTCCTATTTCTAACCTATTTATAATGTCAAGTTTGTGTTGGATTGTCAAAGTTACATATTTTCTTTTATTAGAAGCACTGGATTCTGTTTTTTTTCTTTTTTTTTTGTTTAGAAAACATTGTGATAAAAACTGTGAAGAAACAACTTAAAACTGAACTCCACTGAACAAAAACAGAACGATGTAACTGTAGTGAAGTTCACTAACCCTGTAAATCAAATAAGGTACGGCACACACTCTAAAAAAACACAAGCAGACACTCACTACTAACCAATATGAAATGGTGCCAATGACCCGTACAATAGTCAGCTCAGGAACTCTGCTGAGAGTTCCCGATTGTGCCAAGGACAACTGAACATTTTCGTGCCCGAGCATTTTCGAAGAAACACAATCGTGCCAATAGCAGCAGAGACGTTAAAAATGCATTCCAGTGTGGCCGAATATGCCAAATTATGTCATTCTACTGAAACATCTGAGAGACCACAAATGCCACCTGAATTAGCATCAGCAATTTAGTCAAACATTGCGATATTTTCAAATCGGTTACTGTTGACAAAAAGTGCCGGACTATCGAGGATTCCAGACTATCAACTTCCGGACTATCAAGACCTTACTGTAAAGTACCAAAATGTATTTATTTTTAGTGAACAATAGCTATATTTTGCACTGCATCATCATTTTGTTGTGGTAATATTTTTTTTGCAGCTACATTTTGCTGGTAACATTTTGACATGGACAGATATTGATGATATGATTTATATAGTATTACTATCATACAACCTATCCTCCAGGTCTCAAAGAAACGTATCAGTACTTAAGGCCATAAGTTAGCATGCACTCACAGGAAACATAGTAGTTGATACACATAACATCTTTTGTATAAGCTAGGCATTTTTATTTATTTGCCTGCCTAGGATTATGTTATTATAGCCAGATTCCTTTATTATAATGATGTCAGGATTTGACTGGGAATTTAGATTAAAAATCATCTCTGGTATGAACATTCATATTCAAAAAGAGTTGTTACCTCTTGCTATGCTCACAGCTGAAGAAATGAAATTACAAAACAATTTAAACAAGTTTCCAGTTACAACTATATGAATGTTAATTGCTACACTTTCACATGTGAAATTTACTTTGTTTATTTTCCTCGTACGACATTTCAGCGTGATGTTCGCCTTCCTCAGCGAGGTATGATACAGAATGTCCGGAACTTGTAACGGTTTTTTCCCTAGTTGGTAGGTTCTGTGTGGGGGGATGGAAGGGAGTTGGCGCGGGATTCCGAATTATTGTGTTTTGTGTAAAATTGTGTCAAAGAGTGCGTGTGATTGAAAGTGTAATTGGTTGTTAAGTATGTTGTTTGGTTGTATTGTGTAGTGTTTGTATATTTCGTATTGTTCTGCTCTGTTAAGTTTTCGACTTTTAGGTAAGTAGTGTAGGATCTCAAGATTATTTTTTATGTTGGTGTAGCTGTGATTTTTTGTCTGTATGTGTGTGGCGAATGCGGAGTGTATGTTGTTGCTGGATAAAGCTTTTAGGTGTTCAGAAAATCTTGAAGAAAAAGATCTTCCCGTCTGGCCTATATAGAAACTATTTCAATCGTTGCAGTTTAATTTGTATACCTCTGTTTTGTTGTATATGTCTATGTCCGTGTTTGTATCATTGATGTGTTTTTTATGGTACTGTTGGTTCTGTAGGCTATTTTGTAATTGTGTTTCCTGAATGTGTTGGCGATTTTGTATGTGTTGGAGTTGTAGTATGTGAGTGTGATGTATTTATTTGGTTGTGTGTTGTTGGTATTTTTTGTTTTGTTGGTTTTGTTTAGGATGTGTTGTAACCCCTTTTTCAATTTTTTTATGCCTCATAAAAAAATCTCAAAAATTTTTTTTTTTTTTTTGAAAGAGGGGCCACTAGTTATTTAGAACTAGGCGGAAGGCCTAGAGAAGCAAAAAATGCGCTGGGTCCAGTGAGATGGGACTTGCAAATGAAACTCTGCTTTAAGACAACAATAACAAGTTTTATTAGAATCATTTTTCTTCGTACAATTAATTCCCCAGTATATATATGCGCCTTCAAATAATTAAAGTTAATCTTACATAATCAGAATAATAAATCAATTCATTAATAAGATTCAATAGTATGCATGTGCACATATCTGCATCTTCCTACAATTAAGTTATGATTGCAAGTGTTTTCACCTTCATAAGAATAGCTCAACATCGTTATTATAATTCAATACTATACATATGCATCTCCAAATAATTGACGTTAATATCACTGAGCAGCATACATGTATTTCTAAATAATTTAAGAACGGCGCATAGCAGCGACCCTCCCAGTAAGCAACATAAACTATGAACATGATATATATATATATATTACTTTAATATTTATAACTAAATTTACCTCAAGATATACTTTTTTCCTATTAGGAACATGTTTCGAGAGTTCCTGTACTCTCATCTTCAGCCTTCGCCATCTTGTTTCTGGTGAAGTATTTGTGTGTTGGCTTCTGGATGTTATTAAGGTAGTTTGTTGGTCTTTGGTCTTTTAAAGTTGCATTATTGTGTGTGGTTGTGGTATCTGTTTTTGTATTTTGTGTATTTTCTATGTTGAGTGCTTTGAATATTGTGTCATGTTTTGTATTGATTTGTATTTGTTCTGGTATTAGTTTGTTTTGTGTTTTATGTTTGTAAATCTGTAAATTTTCCCAAATGTTCATTATGGTGCCTTTGTGTGGTATATGTTTTATTAGTGTTACATTGGTTATGTCTGGGAATTCATGTCCTGTGTTTATTGCATGTGTGGCTAAATTGGATTTATATATATTTGGTTTTTTGTATGCATTTAGGTGTTCAAAATAACGTTTTTTCAGCTGTTTTTTTGTTTGTCCTATATAACATTTATTGCAATCTTGGCATTCAATTTTGTATATACCGTTGGTTCTTGTATTATCTTTGTTGTGTGAGCTATTTAGATTTTGTAATTTATTTTTATTAGTTTTGTATGCTATTTTTATATCTGTGTTTTTAAATAGTTTTGTTAGTTTTGTCATTTTATTATTTATATATGTGAATGTGGCCCATTTTTTGTTGTTGTTATTATTTATGTGTTGTTCAGTTGGATTAATTCTTAATTGTTCAGTTTTTATTTTGTATTTGATTTTATTTTCTATTTTGATCATAGTATTTTTATTGTATCCATTTGCATAACCAATTTGGTATATTATATTTCTTTCTTTGTCAGTTTCTTGTTTGTTTAGGGGTATTTTGTACATTCTGTTAAATAACGAATAAAATGCTGCCATTTTATTTTGTGGTGGGTGGTCAGAATGGTTAGGTATAATGATGTTAGTGGAAGTTGGTTTTCTATATATTGCATATTGTATGTGTTTGTTGTATCTTGTGATGGTTATGTCTAAATAGTTGATTTTGTTATGTTTTTCTTTTTCTTCTGTGAATTGTATTTTGGGATGTATGTTATTGATTTGTTTCAGTATGTTCTCTGCATTTGTGTTTTTGTTATTTGATACATATAGTCCATCATCTACATATCTTATCCATATGCCATCTGGGTCATGTGTTTTTATGATATTTTGTATTTTGGTGTCTATGTGTTGTAGGAATATTTCTGCTATTATGCTTGATAATGGTGATCCCATTGCTAAACCTTCTTTCTGTTGATAAATTTTGCTATTAAATTCAAAGTAATTTTGTTTTAGTATTAGTTGGAGACTATTTTTTATTTCGGTTATATATTTTTTGTTTTCATTTTGTTCTATAAGTTTGTTTATTATTATGTCCTATAAATGTTATATAAATATACATGTTATATAAATGTTTATTCCTATAAATGTTATATAGGACAAACAAAAAAACAGCTGAAAAAACGTTATTTTGAACACCTAAATGCATACAAAAAACCAAATATATATAAATCCAATTTAGCCACACATGCAATAAACACAGGACATGAATTCCCAGACATAACCAATGTAACACTAATAAAACATATACCACACAAAGGCACCATAATGAACATTTGGGAAAATTCACAGATTTACAAACATAAAACACAAAACAAACTAATACCAGAACAAATACAAATCAATACAAAACATGACACAATATTCAAAGCACTCAACATAGAAAATACACAAAATACAAAAACAGATACCACAACCACACACAATAATGCAACTTTAAAAGACCAAAGACCAACAAACTACCTTAATAACATCCAGAAGCCAACACACATATACTTCACCAGAAACAAGATGGCGAAGGCTGAAGATGAGAGTACAGGAACTCTCGAAACATGTTCCTAATAGGAAAAAAGTATATCTTGAGGTAAATTTAGTTATAAATATTAAAGTATTATATACATCAAGAAACGGACTGTAGAAAAAGGGATTGAAATATATATATATATATATATATATATATAACAGAACGTACAAACAATTTAATAATCTCGTAAATGCCTGACACACAAAACATAATTAACATAGATACACATAGGAAATATATATATATATATACATATAAATACCACACACACACATGTCCACCTGGTTGACAGCATATATATATTGTTATCGTACCACCCTCAAACCACCTTAATCTGATCAAGTACCCGGCCAGCTTCAAAACCTTCTCAAATAACAAACCCAAAAACAAATAACAAGTCATAAAAATACCAGAGTAGAAACACCCCCAAAAAAAATTCTAAGTATATGAAAGGCCAAAGTCAAATTGGCAAAATAGTCAGAACGGCTCCTAAGTACCAAATATAAACAGGAAATATCAAATTTGTGCCCCAAATAATAATAAATGTGCCATCACGAGGTCAACATGGCTGCACGGTTTCATAAAATGCATATGCTCACTTCTTCTATATTCTTACAAAAGACAAAATTTTGAGCAAGAATCAGTGGAACGTAATCACCCAAAAATAACTTAGGACTGGTGTTCATTTGTTTTTACATTTCGTTAACATTTATCAGTGAAGTATTATTCTGAAATATCAAAAGGAAAACTTAACAATTCATGTACTGGCTATGGCAAAAGTTTAGTGATTACAAAATTATTTAAACAGTTAAAATGAATTTCCTAAAAGCAGAATCTATGGATTTAATTTGATAAAACATACTTGAGGTGTTCATAAAGAACCCACTTGACCTCAGGCACGGCCATGCGCCCGGACTAGATCCAACAAACTATGACAAGTTATGGACCTGTGGATAACGGCACCAACAGGTGACGTCCACAGGTTAAAGCACCTGCCCCAAACCTTTAAGTTAATAACAAAATCAAATACCCCAAATAATTAAATATATATCAAACAAGAAAAAAATTCCCCGACAAGGTACAGAGGCACCCGTGCATGCATAATTAACGCTAATACAACTTAGGAACAGTCAGTGCCGCCCACATTTACAGTAGAAAAAAATCTAACATCAAATCGGGTGATGCATGACCCTGGGTGAGTTTACATTTACTCTGGGGCGTAAGCATTTGTAAAATGAAACAGACAATATTTAACCCAAATGTCCCGCTGGACTTGTGCACAACAAAGTTTTTAACTGGAGCATTCCCGAAATATCTCGATCTAAAGTGTAGCGGCCACAAACATTTTTTAAAAGGCATAAATGTCACCTGGTATTACAGCACAAGGCTTGAGGAGTTTGTAGCGTGTGTCGTCCCTTCGTCCTGACAGCCAAAACGGAAAGTTACTGGATTGACTGCATGGATGGCAGGTGATCGGCCATCCGCTGGAGCGAGACAGATAGACGACTTAAACGGGAACCCGGAGAGTCGCGTAGCTTTTACTTAGGCATAGTTATATATAGTAGACAAAAATCCAACTCGAAGCTGCCAGGCGAATACGGACGACCTACTACGTTGGAAGCTGTTACTGGACTGGTTTATACAACGACTGCAAAAATGTTACGTAGCGCTAGTCCCAGAGCGCGCGCGGATCGGCACGGCGGATAGCATAAAAAGACGGGCGCCGGTAAGCTAAATACTTAATTAATTAATTCGGCGCTGTCCGTCCTCGTTAACATAAAAAAACAGCCGAGTTTTTTCAAAACTCAGCACACCCCCACCCCAAAAGGGCAACTTGGTTGCCTCACACTTGAACTCAGTGGGGGTACCCTGCAGTGTACCCCAAATGTCTCTTTTAAACCCCGGGCATTCATTGGTGTTCCGAGTAGACCTCGCTCCCAGGAGAACAGAGGCTCAGTAGACTGCGGCCATCCCCATGCGCCCCTCTCCGCCAAGCCAACCCCACGGGACCGCCCCAACACGTCACCCTCCGCGGTGACCATCATCTACTTCCACCGGTCCCACTCACATACCCGTCCTAAGACCAAACAAGGTATCTCCCACCTTGGTATGTGAGTGACCGTACTCCCTCTCGTCCACCTCTTGGACCGACCAGCCATATGCATCAACAAGGCATCTCCATCCTTGCCATATGGCTGGTCCACATCCCTACACTAGGGCGGACGACCCCGCATAGCCCGACAGAGAAGACCGCAAGGAGGGCCCGCGAACATCACTACCAACTCTTACTTAACAAAAACACCAGGCAAAACAACCAGGGAATGCGGCATGGCTCGACCTCTACACTAACCCACAATCAAGATTTACAACCATTAACCAGAAACAACAGCACGCTATCACTCTCCATCATAACTTTCAGAACCAAAACAGCGGAACTTACAATCTCCAAGACCACGACAATCTGAGGGAACATTCTCTAACTCTCTAACTTTCTCCCTTTTTTTTTTTAATGGTAGGGGTAGGAAAATTGGGAAGATGAAAAGGGCAAGGATCATTAAAGGGTCAATAGCTAGGAGTAAGGGTGAGGACATGGCTCCCTCCGGAAATAAGGATGAATGGAGGAAACTAAGGCTCGCGTGGGCAGGGACGCAACCCTGAAATAGATGAACACCACTGGGAGTGTGGGGAACATCTATCCGCTACCCGTTAACCGCTTCTTCTCATCTTTTTGTGATGGACTTTGGTTGCCCGTTCCTTTCGGACACCACTCTCTGAGAAATTATCTCGTGTTGAGCAGTACTGGCTGGTTTCCTCTGAATCAGAATCAAGGCAACTTAGATCGCTCCTTTCACTCCGCTTTGGATTATCCTCATCATCTAACTCCTCTTCTTCTACAATTTCCCCTTTTCTGTCCCCATAATCCAAATCAACCTCATGACACTGCAGCTCCTCACCATCTTCCAGTTGCTCCTCTGATCCATCTTCAACCACATGTTCCCTCAGCTCCTCACCAATTTCTTCATCACACTCGTCACCAGACGCTTCACAAACTTCTTCACTAACCTCTTCTCCAATCTCATTTTCCTCAACACGTTCATCATCAACATCATCGCCATCACGTCCACTACCACCATCATAACACTGCACGTCCTCGTCCTCCTCTAGTTGCTCACCTGGTCCACCTGAAACTTCTTTTTCGTTCTTCGGAATCCTCAACACTACTTACAGAAGGCGTCTGCACATCTTCACACACTACATCATTCTCACTCGCACACTCCACAACGCTGCCACCAAATTTCTCCTCAACTTCTACCTCATCTCCTTCCACCACACTTGCGGCAAGGACATCCCCTTGTCCATCCGCAACCTCAGAAACACTTGCAGCCTGGACATCCCCGTGTCCATCCGCAAACTCAGACTCATCAGTCTCCCTAACACCCACAACTATACTTCCCTGTGCAGCATCTGCAGACCGCTCTTCTGCCTCTTCCTTCGATTCCACTCCTTCACCACTCTCAGCAACTACAACCTCCTCAACCTTTTCCACCCTGAACTCCAGCTGTCCAGGTTCATGTGCAATGACTAAATTAATTTCTACTGGCGATGGTAAAGCTACACCATCAAGTGACTTCTCATATCCCGGCGTAGGCGATGATGATGTTACAGGCTCTGGATCCCTCACGAACCGAGATGGAGATACCGGAACAAATTCTGCGGCCTCTGGATCCAACCATGACGTCCTCTTTGAGTCCGGTAATTCAGTATCAACAGACGTTTTCTTGTCGTCTTGTATTGATCCCACGAAGTAATTCCGCTCTTCTACTTCTGCTTCACCTTCTTCATCCACTACTCTATTAGGCACTTGCGCTTCATCTGGAACTTTTAAAGTTTCCTTTCTCTCCAAATAGGAATAACTTGCTACAGGATCCCTACCTGCCGATGTTTGTTCCCTAATATAACTTCTTCTTCCCCTGTTAATTTCATATTTCTTTGTTTTCTGTGCTGTAGCTGTTGTCACCGTCTTTCCACTTACCACCCCCCTGTAGCCTCCATTACTTCCGGAATATCCAGTTTTTCTGCCAGTCTCTTGTGTTCTCCTCCTACTCCCATGTTTATCATTCTTAGCTCTTTCTAATGAACCACTGGAGTATTGGACATCTTTAGCAGCTCTTCCCCGGGACTCGTCATTCTCTTGGACAGTAATAGAAACCAGACACAACCGGTCCAGATCCGCGAAACAACGTGGAGGATCTGCGAAGACCAGCCGGGATCTCTCTTGGGGATTCAGTCCTTCAAGAATTGCTTGTATTACCTCCCTCTCGGGCAATCCCAACCTTAATACCCGGGCAGCCTTCCTTACATCGTGCACGTAGTCCCCCAATGCCTCTCCGTTGGCCTGTAGGCGATAGAATAAATCCAGCTTAAGCTGGGAACGTCGTCGACGGGGTATGAAGAAGTCCAACACTTCCCCATGGAAAGCATCAACACTGCCGCCCCGACGCAGAGTGTTTGTGACCAGCCCTGCCAATGGACCCCGGCAATACGGGTATATAAGGGACAAGACCTCCCCATCGGTCACCCCCGGGAAATCTGCCAACTGCAGGACAAGGTCTAAGAAAACCAGCAACTGCTCCTCATCTATTCCATCTAACACTGAAAGTTTCTGGAGAACTCCTGAAAGAGGGTGGTGCAATTTCTGGTAGCAAACCCCCGCCAGAATTGCACAATTCAAAACACACAACAACAAACATAAATTCCCACGAAACACATAACACAAAAACATGACTAACAAAAGGAAAACCTTGAGTACTCCCTCTTCCATCAAGTGGACCCCCGGGTTCCCTAGCGCTGCGAAAACCTGACCCGCTCCAGAACCAACTCTCCGTCAGCCACCAGACTCAAAAGAAGAAACGACATCAGACACTAACACCCACATACAATCCACACCACCGAACACCTACCACAACATATGACATTTCAACCAAGACATTATCACAATTTCAGTCGGACGGTACCGACTTCCAGTCGGGCCACACCGCATCCGGCTAACCGCACGTGCTATTACTTCCATACAATAAATAAGGGAGCCCATCCCCACGCGATCTTCGGTAAGGTCCAGTCGCAACAACAAAAACCCCACTACCAACGCATGCCACGTGGCGGCATCAGGTTTACAGTTCCAAATCACATAGCAATAATTCATACACAATACATATATACATACATACGATAGCAAACCTGCCATTGCATCTACCTATTTTCATTTTCAAATATTTCTGAAGTTTGATGTTTTTTCCAAACTATTTCCGAGTTTGCATGCCCAGTCACACCCAAGGACCCCAGGGTAGAACCCCTGAATCAACCACGCTCTGCTACCATTTGTAACCCCTTTTTTTCAATTTTTTTATGCCTCATAAAAATATCTCAAAAAAATTAAAATTTTTTTTTTTTTGGAAGAGGGGCCACTAGTTATTTAGAACTAGGCGGAAGGCCTAGAGAAGCAAAAAAATGCGCTGGGTCTAGTGAGACGGGACTTGCAAATGAAACTCTGCTTTAAGACAACAATAACAAGTTTTATTAGAATCATTTTTCTTCGTACAATTAATTCCCCAGTATATATATATATGCGCCTTCAAATAATTAAAGTTAATCTTACATAATCAGAATAATAAATCAATTCATTAATAAGATTCAATAGTATGCATGTGCACATATCTGCATCTTCCTACAATTAAGTTATGATTGCAAGTGTTTTCACCTTCATAAGAATAGCTCAGAATCGTTCTTATAATTCAATACTACACATATACATCTTCAAAAAATTGACGTTAATATCACTGAGCAGCATACATGTATTTCTAAATAATTTAAGAACGGCGCATAGCATCGACCCTCCCAGTAAGCAGCATAAACTATGAACATGATATATATATAACAGAACGTACAAACAATTTAATAATCTCGTAAATGCCTGACACACAACATATAATTAACATAGATACACATAGGAAACATATATATATATATACATATAAATACCACACACACACATGTCCACCTGGTTGACAGCATATATATATTGTTATCGTACCACCCTCAAACCACCTTAATCAGATCAAGTACCCGGCCAGCTTCAAAAGCTTCTCAAATAACAAACCCAAAAACAAATAACAAGTCATAAAAATACCAGAGTAGAAACACCCCCAAAAAAAATTCTAAGTATATGAAAGGCCAAAGTCAAATTGGCAAAATAGTCAGAACGGCTCCTAAGTACCAAATATAAACAGGAAATATCAAATTTGTGCCCCAAATAATAATAAATGTGCCATCACGAGGTCAACATGGCTGCACGGTTTCATAAAATGCATATGCTCACTTCTTCTATCTTCTTACAAAAGACAAAATTTTGAGCAAGAATCAGTGGAACGTAATCACCCAAAAATAACTTAGGACTGGTGTTCATTTGTTTTTACATTTCGTTAACATTTATCAGTGAAGTATTATTCTGAAATATCAAAAGGAAAACTTAACAATTCATGTACTGGCTATGGCAAAAGTTTAGTGATTACAAAATTATTTAAACAGTTAAAATGAATTTCCTAAAAGCAGAATCTATGGATTTAATTTGATAAAACATACTTGAGGTGTTCATAAAGAACCCACTTGACCTCAGGCACGGCCATGCGCCCGGACTAGATCCAACAAACTATGACATGTTATGGACCTGTGGATAACGGCACCAACAGGTGACGTCCACAGGTTAAAGCACCTGCCCCAAACCTTTAAGTTAATAACAAAATCAAATACCCCAAATAATTAAATATATATCAAACAAGAAAAAAATTCCCCGACAAGGTACAGAGGCACCCGTGCATGCATAATTAACGCTAATACAACTTAGGAACAGTCAGTGCCGCCCACATTTACAGTAGAAAAAAATCTAACATCAAATCGGGTGATGCATGACCCTGGGTGAGTTTACATTTACTCTGGGGCGTAAGCATTTGTAAAATGAAACAGACAATATTTAACCCAAATGTCCCGCTGCACTTGTGCACAACAAAGTTTTTAACTGGAGCATTCCCGAAATATCTCGATCTAAAGTGTAGCGGCCACAAACATTTTTTAAAAGGCATAAATGTCACCTGGTATTACAGCACAAGGCTTGAGGAGTTTGTAGCGTGTGTCGTCCCTTCGTCCTGACAGCCAAAACGGAAAGTTACTGGATTGACTGCATGGATGGCAGGTGATCGGCCATCCGCTGGAGCGAGACAGATAGACGACTTAAACGGGAACCCGGAGAGTCGCGTAGCTTTTACTTAGGCATAGTTATATATAGTAGACAAAAATCCAACTCGAAGCTGCCAGGCGAATACGGACGACCTACTACGTTGGAAGCTGTTACTGGACTGGTTTATACAACGACTGCAAAAATGTTACGTAGCGCTAGTCCCAGAGCGCGCGCGGATCGGCACGGCGGATAGCATAAAAAGACGGGCGCCGGTAAGCTAAATACTTAATTAATTAATTCGGCGCTGTCCGTCCTCGTTAACATAAAAAAACAGCCGAGTTTTTTCAAAACTCAGCACACCCCCACCCCAAAAGGGCAACTTGGTTGCCTCACACTTGAACTCAGTGGGGGTACCCTGCAGTGTACCCCAAATGTCTCTTTTAAACCCCGGGCATTCATTGGTGTTCCGAGTAGACCTCGCTCCCAGGAGAACAGAGGCTCAGTAGACTGCGGCCATCCCCATGCGCCCCTCTCCGCCAAGCCAACCCCACGGGACCGCCCCAACACGTCACCCTCCGCGGTGACCATCATCTACTTCCACCGGTCCCACTCACATACCCGTCCTAAGACCAAACAAGGTATCTCCCACCTTGGTATGTGAGTGACCGTACTCCCTCTCGTCCACCTCTTGGACCGACCAGCCATATGCATCAACAAGGCATCTCCATCCTTGCCATATGGCTGGTCCACATCCCTACACTAGGGCGGACGACCCCGCATAGCCCGACAGAGAAGACCGCAAGGAGGGCCCGCGAACATCACTACCAACTCTTACTTAACAAAAACACCAGGCAAAACAACCAGGGAATGCGGCATGGCTCGACCTCTACACTAACCCACAAACAAATTTACAACCATTAACCAGAAACAACAGCACGCTATCACTCTCCATCATAACTTTCAGAACCAAAACAGCGGAACTTACAATCTCCAAGACCACGACAATCTGAGGGAACATTCTCTAACTCTCTAACTTTCTCCCTTTTTTTTTAATTGTAGGGGTAGGAAAATTGGGAAGATGAAAAGGGCAAGGATCATTAAAGGGTCAATAGCTAGGAGTAAGGGTGAGGACATGGCTCCCTCCGGAAATAAGGATGAATGGAAGAAACCAAGGCTCGCGTGGGCAGGGACGCAACCCTGAAATAGATGAACACCACTGGGAGTGTGGGGAACATCTACCCGCTACCCGTTAACCGCTTCTTCTCATCTTTTTGTGATGGACTTTGGTTGCCCGTTCCTTTCGGACACCACTCTCTGAGAAATTATCTCGTGTTGAGCAGTACTGGCTGGTTTCCTCTGAATCAGAATCAAGGCAACTTACATCGCTCCTTTCACTCCGCTTTGGATTATCCTCATCATCTAACTCCTCTTCTTCTACAATTTCCCCTTTTCTGTCCCCATAATCCAAATCAACCTCATGACACTGCAGCTCCTCACCATCTTCCAGTTGCTCCTCTGATCCATCTTCAACCACATGTTCCCTCAGCTCCTCACCAATTTCTTCATCACACTCGTCACCAGACGCTTCACAAACTTCTTCACTAACCTCTTCTCCAATCTCATTTTCCTCAACACGTTCATCATCAACATCATCGCCATCACGTCCACTACCACCATCATAACACTGCACGTCCTCGTCCTCCTCTAGTTGCTCACCTGGTCCACCTGAAACTTCTTTTTCGTTCTTCGGAATCCTCAACACTACTTACAGAAGGCGTCTGCACATCTTCACACACTACATCATTCTCACTCGCACACTCCACAACGCTGCCACCAAATTTCTCCTCAACTTCTACCTCATCTCCTTCCACCACACTTGCGGCAAGGACATCCCCTTGTCCATCCGCAACCTCAGAAACACTTGCAGCCTGGACATCCCCGTGTCCATCCGCAAATTCAGACTCTTCAGTCTCCCTAACAACCACAACTATACTTCCCTGTGCAGCATCTGCAGACCGCTCTTCTGCCTCTTCCTTCGATTCCACTCATTCACCACTCTCAGCAACTACAACCTCCTCAACCTTTTCCACCCTGAACTCCAGCTGTCCAGGTTCATGTGCAATGACTAAATTAATTTCTACTGGCGATGGTAAAGCTACACCATCAAGTGACTTCTCATATCCCGGCGTAGGCGATGATGATGTTACAGGCTCTGGATCCCTCACGAACCGAGATGGAGATACCGGAATAAATTCTGCGGCCTCTGGATCCAACCATGACGTCCTCTTTGAGTCCGGTAATTCAGTATCAACAGACGTTTTCTTGTCGTCTTGTATTGATCCCACGAAGTAATTCCGCTCTTCTACTTCTGCTTCACCTTCTTCATCCACTACTCTATTAGGCACTTGCGCTTCATCTGGAACTTTTAAAGTTCCCTTTCTCTCCAAATAGGAATAACTTGCTACAGGATCCCTACCTGCCGATGTTTGTTCCCTAATATAACTTCTTCTTCCCCTGTTAATTTCATATTTCTTTGTTTTCTGTGCTGTAGCTGTTGTCACCGTCTTTCCACTTACCACCCCCCTGTAGCCTCCATTACTTCCGGAATATCCAGTTTTTCTGCCAGTCTCTTGTGTTCTCCTCCTACTCCCATGTTTATCATCCTTAGCTCTTTCTAATGAACCACTGGAGTATTGGACATCTTTAGCAGCTCTTCCCCGGGACTCGTCATTCTCTTGGACAGTAATAGAAACCAGACACAACCGGTCCAGATCCGCGAAACAACGTGGAGGATCTGCGAAGACCAGCCGGGATCTCTCTTGGGGATTCAGTCCTTCAAGAATTGCTTGTATTACCTCCCTCTCGGGCAATCCCAACCTTAATACCCGGGCAGCCTTCCTTACATCGTGCACGTAGTCCCCCAATGCCTCTCCGTTGGCCTGTAGGCGATAGAATAAATCCAGCTTAAGCTGGGAACGTCGTCGACGGGGTATGAAGAAGTCCAACACTTCCCCATGGAAAGCATCAACACTGCCGCCCCGACGCAGAGTGTTTGTGACCAGCCCTGCCAATGGACCCCGGCAATACGGGTATATAAGGGACAAGACCTCCCCATCGGTCACCCCCGGGAAATCTGCCAACTGCAGGACAAGGTCTAAGAAAACCAGCAACTGCTCCTCATCTATTCCATCTAACACTAAAAGTTTCTGGAGAACTCCTGAAAGAGGGTGGGGCAATTTCTGGTAGCATACCCCCGCCAGAATTGCACAATTCAAAACACACAACAACAAACATAAATTCCCACGAAACACCTTAAACAAAAACATGACTAACAAAAGGAAAAACTTGAGTACTCTCTCTTCCATCAAGTGGACCCCCGGGTTCCCTAGCGCTGCGAAAACCTGACCCGCTCCAGAACCAACTCTCCGTCAGCCACCAGACTCAAAAGAGGAAACGATATCAGACACTAACTCCCACATACAATCCACACCACCGAACACCTACCACAACATATGACATTTCAACCAAGACATTATCACAATTTCAGTCGGTCGGTACCGACTTCCAGTCGGGCCACACCGCATCCGGCTAACCGCACGTGCTATTACTTCCATACAATAAATAAGGGAGCCCATCCCCACGCGATCTTCGGTAAGGTCCAGTCGCAACAACAAAAACCCCACTACCAACGCATGCCACGTGGCGGCATCAGGTTTACAGTTCCAAATCACATAGCAATAATTCATACACAATACATATATACATACATACGATAGCAAACCTGCCATTGCATCTACCTATTTTCATTTTCAAATATTTCTGAAGTTTGATGTTTTTTCCAAACTATTTCCGAGTTTGCAAGCCCAGTCACACCCAAGGACCCCAGGGTAGAACCCCTGAATCAACCACGCTCTGCTACCATTTGTAACCCCTTTTTTCAATTTTTTTATGCCTCATAAAAAAATCTCAAAAAAATTAAAATTTTTTTTTGGAAGAGGGGCCACTAGTTATTTAGAACTAGGCGGAAGGCCTAGAGAAGCAAAAAATGCGCTGGGTCCAGTGAGACGGGACTTGCAAATGAAACTCTGCTTTAAGACAACAATAACAAGTTTTATTAGAATCATTTTTCTTCGTACAATTAATTCCCCAGTATATATATATGCGCCTTCAAATAATTAAAGTTAATCTTACATAATCAGAATAATAAATCAATTCATTAATAAGATTCAATAGTATGCATGTGCACATATCTGCATCTTCCTACAATTAAGTTATTATTGCAAGTGTTTTCACCTTCATAAGAATAGCTCAGAATCGTTATTATAATTCAATACTACACATATACATCTTCAAAAAATTGACGTTAATATCACTGAGCAGCATACATGTATTTCTAAATAATTTAAGAACGGCGCATAGCATCGACCCTCCCAGTAAGCAACATAAACTATGAACATGATATATATATAACAGAACGTACAAACAATTTAATAATCTCGTAAATGCCTGACACACAACATATAATTAACATTGATACACATAGGAAACATATATATATATACATATAAATACCACACACACACATGTCCACCTGGTTGACAGCATATATATATTGTTATCGTACCACCCTCAAACCACCTTAATCAGATCAAGTACCCGGCCAGCTTCAAAAGCTTCTCAAATAACAAACCCAAAAACAAATAACAAGTCATAAAAATACCAGAGTAGAAACACCCCCAAAAAAAATTCTAAGTATATGAAAGGCCAAAGTCAAATTGGCAAAATAGTCAGAACGGCTCCTAAGTACCAAATATAAACAGGAAATATCAAATTTGTGCCCCAAATAATAATAAATGTGCCATCACGAGGTCAACATGGCTGCACGGTTTCATAAAATGCATATGCTCACTTCTTCTATATTCTTACAAAAGACAAAATTTTGAGCAAGAATCAGTGGAACGTAATCACCCAAAAATAACTTAGGACTGGTGTTCATTTGTTTTTACATTTCGTTAACATTTATCAGTGAAGTATTATTCTGAAATATCAAAAGGAAAACTTAACAATTCATGTACTGGCTATGGCAAAAGTTTAGTGATTACAAAATTATTTAAACAGTTAAAATGAATTTCCTAAAAGCAGAATCTATGGATTTAATTTGATAAAACATACTTGAGGTGTTCATAAAGAACCCACTTGACCTCAGGCACGGCCATGCGCCCGGACTAGATCCAACAAACTATGACCTGTTATGGACCTGTGGATAACGGCACCAACAGGTGACGTCCACAGGTTAAAGCACCTGCCCCAAACCTTTAAGTTAATAACAAAATCAAATACCCCAAATAATTAAATATATATCAAACAAGAAAAAAATTCCCCGACAAGGTACAGAGGCACCCGTGCATGCATAATTAACGCTAATACAACTTAGGAACAGTCAGTGCCGCCCACATTTACAGTAGAAAAAAATCTAACATCAAATCGGGTGATGCATGACCCTGGGTGAGTTTACATTTACTCTGGGGCGTAAGCATTTGTAAAATGAAACAGACAATATTTAACCCAAATGTCCCGCTGGACTTGTGCACAACAAAGTTTTTAACTGGAGCATTCCCGAAATATCTCGATCTAAAGTGTAGCGGCCACAAACATTTTTTAAAAGGCATAAATGTCACCTGGTATTACAGCACAAGGCTTGAGGATTTTGTAGCGTGTGTCGTCCCTTCGTCCTGACAGCCAAAACGGAAAGTTACTGGATTGACTGCATGGATGGCAGGTGATCGGCCATCCGCTGGAGCGAGACAGATAGACGACTTAAACGGGAACCCGGAGAGTCGCGTAGCTTTTACTTAGGCATAGTTATATATAGTAGACAAAAATCTAACTCGAAGCTGCCAGGCGAATACGGACGACCTACTACGTTGGAAGCTGTTACTGGACTGGTTTATACAACGACTGCAAAAATGTTACGTAGCGCTAGTCCCAGAGCGCGCGCGGATCGGCACGGCGGATAGCATAACAAGACGAGCGCCGGTAAGCTAAATACTTAATTAATTAATTCGGCGCTGTCCGTCCTCGTTAACATAAAAAAACAGCCGAGTTTTTTCAAAACTCAGCACACCCCCACCCCAAAAGGGCAACTTGGTTGCCTTACACTTGAACTCAGTGGGGGTACCCTGCAGTGTACCCCAAATGTCTCTTTTAAACCCCGGGCATTCATTGGTGTTCCGAGTAGACCTCGCTCCCAGGAGAACAGAGGCTCAGTAGACTGCGGCCATCCCCATGCGCCCCTCTCCGCCAAGCCAACCCCACGGGACCGCCCCAACACGTCACCCTCCGCGGTGACCATCATCTACTTCCACCGGTCCCACTCACATACCCGTCCTAAGACCAAACAAGGTATCTCCCACCTTGGTATGTGAGTGACCGTACTCCCTCTCGTCCACCTCTTGGACCGACCAGCCATATGCATCAACAAGGCATCTCCATCCTTGCCATATGGCTGGTCCACATCCCTACACTAGGGCGGACGACCCCGCATAGCCCGACAGAGAAGACCGCAAGGAGGGCCCGCGAACATCACTACCAACTCTTACTTAACAAAAACACCAGGCAAAACAACCAGGGAATGCGGCATGGCTCGACCTCTACACTAACCCACAAACAAATTTACAACCATTAACCAGAAACAACAGCACGCTATCACTCTCCATCATAACTTTCAGAACCAAAACAGCGGAACTTACAATCTCCAAGACCACGACAATCTGAGGGAACATTCTCTAACTCTCTAACTTTCTCCCTTTTTTTTTAATGGTAGGGGTAGGAAAATTGGGAAGATGAAAAGGGCAAGGATCATTAAAGGGTCAATAGCTAGGAGTAAGGGTGAGGACATGGCTCCCTCCGGAAATAAGGATGAATGGAAGAAACCAAGGCTCGCGTGGGCAGGGATGCAACCCTGAAATAGATGATCACCACTGGGAGTGTGGGGAACATCTACCCGCTACCCGTTAACCGCTTCTTCTCATCTTTTTGTGATGGACTTTGGTTGCCCGTTCCTTTCGGACACCACTCTCTGAGAAATTATCTCGTGTTGAGCAGTACTGGCTGGTTTCCTCTGAATCAGAATCAAGGCAACTTACATCGCTCCTTTCACTCCGCTTTGGATTATCCTCATCATCTAACTCCTCTTCTTCTACAATTTCCCCTTTTCTGTCCCCATAATCCAAATCAACCTCATGACACTGCAGCTCCTCACCATCTTCCAGTTGCTCCTCTGATCCATCTTCAACCACATGTTCCCTCAGCTCCTCACCAATTTCTTCATCACACTCGTCACCAGACGCTTCACAAACTTCTTCACTAACCTCTTCTCCAATCTCATTTTCCTCAACACGTTCATCATCAACATCATCGCCATCACGTCCACTACCACCATCATAACACTGCACGTCCTCGTCCTCCTCTAGTTGCTCACCTGGTCCACCTGAAACTTCTTTTTCGTTCTTCGGAATCCTCAACACTACTTACAGAAGGCGTCTGCACATCTTCACACACTACAGCATTCTCACTCGCACACTCCACAACGCTGCCACCAAATTTCTCCTCAACTTCTACCTCATCTCCTTCCACCACACTTGCGGCAAGGACATCCCCTTGTCCATCCGCAACCTCAGAAACACTTGCAGCCTGGACATCCCCGTGTCCATCCGCAAATTCAGACTCTTCAGTCTCCCTAACACCCACAACTATACTTCCCTGTGCAGCATCTGCAGACCGCTCTTCTGCCTCTTCCTTCGATTCCACTCATTCACCACTCTCAGCAACTACAACCTCCTCAACCTTTTCCACCCTGAACTCCAGCTGTCCAGGTTCATGTGCAATGACTAAATTAATTTCTACTGGCGATGGTAAAGCTACACCATCAAGTGACTTCTCATATCCCGGCGTAGGCGATGATGATGTTACAGGCTCTGGATCCCTCACGAACCGAGATGGAGATACCGGAACAAATTCTGCGGCCTCTGGATCCAACCATGACGTCCTCTTTGAGTCCGGTAATTCAGTATCAACAGACGTTTTCTTGTCGTCTTGTATTGATCCCACGAAGTAATTCCGCTCTTCTACTTCTGCTTCACCTTCTTCATCCACTACTCTATTAGGCACTTGCGCTTCATCTGGAACTTTTAAAGTTCCCTTTCTCTCCAAATAGGAATAACTTGCTACAGGATCCCTACCTGCCGATGTTTGTTCCCTAATATAACTTCTTCTTCCCCTGTTAATTTCATATTTCTTTGTTTTCTGTGCTGTAGCTGTTGTCACCGTCTTTCCACTTACCACCCCCCTGTAGCCTCCATTTCTTCCGGAATATCCAGTTTTTCTGCCAGTCTCTTGTGTTCTCCTCCTACTCCCATGTTTATCATACTTAGCTCTTTCTAATGAACCACTGGAGTATTGGACATCTTTAGCAGCTCTTCCCCGGGACTCGTCATTCTCTTGGACAGTAATAGAAACCAGACACAACCGGTCCAGATCCGCGAAACAACGTGGAGGATCTGCGAAGACCAGCCGGGATCTCTCTTGGGGATTCAGTCCTTCAAAAATTGCTTGTATTACCTCCCTCTCGGGCAATCCCAACCTTAATACCCGGGCAGCCTTCCTTACATCGTGCACGTAGTCCCCCAATGCCTCTCCGTTGGCCTGTAGGCGATAGAATAAATCCAGCTTAAGCTGGGAACGTCGTCGACGGGGTATGAAGAAGTCCAACACTTCCCCATGGAAAGCATCAACACTGCCGCCCCGACGCAGAGTGTTTGTGACCAGCCCTGCCAATGGACCCCGGCAATACGGGTATATAAGGGACAAGACCTCCCCATCGGTCACCCCCGGGAAATCTGCCAACTGCAGGACAAGGTCTAAGAAAACCAGCAACTGCTCCTCATCTATTCCATCTAACACTAAAAGTTTCTGGAGAACTCCTGAAAGAGGGTGGGGCAATTTCTGGTAGCATACCCCCGCCAGAATTGCACAATTCAAAACACACAACAACAAACATAAATTCCCACGAAACACCTAAAACAAAAACATGACTAACAAAAGGAAAAACTTGAGTACTCTCTCTTCCATCAAGTGGACCCCCGGGTTCCCTAGCGCTGCGAAAACCTGACCCGCTCCAGAACCAACTCTCCGTCAGCCACCAGACTCAAAAGAGGAAACGATATCAGACACTAACTCCCACATACAATCCACACCACCGAACACCTACCACAACATATGACATTTCAACCAAGACATTATCACAATTTCAGTCGGTCGGTACCGACTTCCAGTCGGGCCACACCGCATCCGGCTAACCGCACGTGCTATTACTTCCATACAATAAATAAGGGAGCCCATCCCCACGCGATCTTCGGTAAGGTCCAGTCGCAACAACAAAAACCCCACTACCAACGCATGCCACGTGGCGGCATCAGGTTTACAGTTCCAAATCACATAGCAATAATTCATACACAATACATATATACATACATACGATAGCAAACCTGCCATTGCATCTACCTATTTTCATTTTCAAATATTTCTGAAGTTTGATGTTTTTTCCAAACTATTTCCGAGTTTGCAAGCCCAGTCACACCCAAGGACCCCAGGGTAGAACCCCTGAATCAACCACGCTCTGCTACCATTTGTAACCCCTTTTTTCAATTTTTTTATGCCTCATAAAAAAATCTCAAAAAAATTAAAATTTTTTTTTGGAAGAGGGGCCACTAGTTATTTAGAACTAGGCGGAAGGCCTAGAGAAGCAAAAAATGCGCTGGGTCCAGTGAGACGGGACTTGCAAATGAAACTCTGCTTTAAGACAACAATAACAAGTTTTATTAGAATCATTTTTCTTCGTACAATTAATTCCCCAGTATATATATATGCGCCTTCAAATAATTAAAGTTAATCTTACATAATCAGAATAATAAATCAATTCATTAATAAGATTCAATAGTATGCATGTGCACATATCTGCATCTTCCTACAATTAAGTTATTATTGCAAGTGTTTTCACCTTCATAAGAATAGCTCAGAATCGTTATTATAATTCAATACTACACATATACATCTTCAAAAAATTGACGTTAATATCACTGAGCAGCATACATGTATTTCTAAATAATTTAAGAACGGCGCATAGCATCGACCCTCCCAGTAAGCAACATAAACTATGAACATGATATATATATAACAGAACGTACAAACAATTTAATAATCTCGTAAATGCCTGACACACAACATATAATTAACATTGATACACATAGGAAACATATATATATATATACATATAAATACCACACACACACATGTCCACCTGGTTGACAGCATATATATATTGTTATCGTACCACCCTCAAACCACCTTAATCAGATCAAGTACCCGGCCAGCTTCAAAAGCTTCTCAAATAACAAACCCAAAAACAAATAACAAGTCATAAAAATACCAGAGTAGAAACACCCCCAAAAAAATTCTAAGTATATGAAAGGCCAAAGTCAAATTGGCAAAATAGTCAGAACGGCTCCTAAGTACCAAATATAAACAGGAAATATCAAATTTGTGCCCCAAATAATAATAAATGTGCCATCACGAGGTCAACATGGCTGCACGGTTTCATAAAATGCATATGCTCACTTCTTCTATATTCTTACAAAAGACAAAATTTTGAGCAAGAATCAGTGGAACGTAATCACCCAAAAATAACTTAGGACTGGTGTTCATTTGTTTTTACATTTCGTTAACATTTATCAGTGAAGTATTATTCTGAAATATCAAAAGGAAAACTTAACAATTCATGTACTGGCTATGGCAAAAGTTTAGTGATTACAAAATTATTTAAACAGTTAAAATGAATTTCCTAAAAGCAGAATCTATGGATTTAATTTGATAAAACATACTTGAGGTGTTCATAAAGAACCCACTTGACCTCAGGCACGGCCATGCGCCCGGACTAGATCCAACAAACTATGACCTGTTATGGACCTGTGGATAACGGCACCAACAGGTGACGTCCACAGGTTAAAGCACCTGCCCCAAACCTTTAAGTTAATAACAAAATCAAATACCCCAAATAATTAAATATATATCAAACAAGAAAAAAATTCCCCGACAAGGTACAGAGGCACCCGTGCATGCATAATTAACGCTAATACAACTTAGGAACAGTCAGTGCCGCCCACATTTACAGTAGAAAAAAATCTAACATCAAATCGGGAGATGCATGACCCTGGGTGAGTTTACATTTACTCTGGGGCGTAAGCATTTGTAAAATGAAACAGACAATATTTAACCCAAATGTCCCGCTGGACTTGTGCACAACAAAGTTTTTAACTGGAGCATTCCCGAAATATCTCGATCTAAAGTGTAGCGGCCACAAACATTTTTTAAAAGGCATAAATGTCACCTGGTATTACAGCACAAGGCTTGAGGATTTTGTAGCGTGTGTCGTCCCTTCGTCCTGACAGCCAAAACGGAAAGTTACTGGATTGACTGCATGGATGGCAGGTGATCGGCCATCCGCTGGAGCGAGACAGATAGACGACTTAAACGGGAACCCGGAGAGTCGCGTAGCTTTTACTTAGGCATAGTTATATATAGTAGACAAAAATCTAACTCGAAGCTGCCAGGCGAATACGGACGACCTACTACGTTGGAAGCTGTTACTGGACTGGTTTATACAACGACTGCAAAAATGTTACGTAGCGCTAGTCCCAGAGCGCGCGCGGATCGGCACGGCGGATAGCATAACAAGACGAGCGCCGGTAAGCTAAATACTTAATTAATTAATTCGGCGCTGTCCGTCCTCGTTAACATAAAAAAACAGCCGAGTTTTTTCAAAACTCAGCACACCCCCACCCCAAAAGGGCAACTTGGTTGCCTCACACTTGAACTCAGTGGGGGTACCCTGCAGTGTACCCCAAATGTCTCTTTTAAACCCCGGGCATTCATTGGTGTTCCGAGTAGACCTCGCTCCCAGGAGAACAGAGGCTCAGTAGACTGCGGCCATCCCCATGCGCCCCTCTCCGCCAAGCCAACCCCACGGGACCGCCCCAACACGTCACCCTCCGCGGTGACCATCATCTACTTCCACCGGTCCCACTCACATACCCGTCCTAAGACCAAACAAGGTATCTCCCACCTTGGTATGTGAGTGACCGTACTCCCTCTCGTCCACCTCTTGGACCGACCAGCCATATGCATCAACAAGGCATCTCCATCCTTGCCATATGGCTGGTCCACATCCCTACACTAGGGCGGACGACCCCGCATAGCCCGACAGAGAAGACCGCAAGGAGGGCCCGCGAACATCACTACCAACTCTTACTTAACAAAAACACCAGGCAAAACAACCAGGGAATGCGGCATGGCTCGACCTCTACACTAACCCACAAACAAATTTACAACCATTAACCAGAAACAACAGCACGCTATCACTCTCCATCATAACTTTCAGAACCAAAACTGCGGAACTTACAATCTCCAAGACCACGACAATCTGAGGGAACATTCTCTAACTCTCTAACTTTCTCCCTTTTTTTTTAATGGTAGGGGTAGGAAAATTGGGAAGATGAAAAGGGCAAGGATCATTAAAGGGTCAATAGCTAGGAGTAAGGGTGAGGACATGGCTCCCTCCGGAAATAAGGATGAATGGAAGAAACCAAGGCTCGCGTGGGCAGGGATGCAACCCTGAAATAGATGAACACCACTGGGAGTGTGGGGAACATCTACCCGCTACCCGTTAACCGCTTCTTCTCATCTTTTTGTGATGGACTTTGGTTGCCCGTTCCTTTCGGACACCACTCTCTGAGAAATTATCTCGTGTTGAGCAGTACTGGCTGGTTTCCTCTGAATCAGAATCAAGGCAACTTACATCGCTCCTTTCACTCCGCTTTGGATTATCCTCATCATCTAACTCCTCTTCTTCTACAATTTCCCCTTTTCTGTCCCCATAATCCAAATCAACCTCATGACACTGCAGCTCCTCACCATCTTCCAGTTGCTCCTCTGATCCATCTTCAACCACATGTTCCCTCAGCTCCTCACCAATTTCTTCATCACACTCGTCACCAGACGCTTCACAAACTTCTTCACTAACCTCTTCTCCAATCTCATTTTCCTCAACACGTTCATCATCAACATCATCGCCATCACGTCCACTACCACCATCATAACACTGCACGTCCTCGTCCTCCTCTAGTTGCTCACCTGGTCCACCTGAAACTTCTTTTTCGTTCTTCGGAATCCTCAACACTACTTACAGAAGGCGTCTGCACATCTTCACACACTACAGCATTCTCACTCGCACACTCCACAACGCTGCCACCAAATTTCTCCTCAACTTCTACCTCATCTCCTTCCACCACACTTGCGGCAAGGACATCCCCTTGTCCATCCGCAACCTCAGAAACACTTGCAGCCTGGACATCCCCGTGTCCATCCGCAAATTCAGACTCTTCAGTCTCCCTAACACCCACAACTATACTTCCCTGTGCAGCATCTGCAGACCGCTCTTCTGCCTCTTCCTTCGATTCCACTCATTCACCACTCTCAGCAACTACAACCTCCTCAACCTTTTCCACCCTGAACTCCAGCTGTCCAGGTTCATGTGCAATGACTAAATTAATTTCTACTGGCGATGGTAAAGCTACACCATCAAGTGACTTCTCATATCCCGGCGTAGGCGATGATGATGTTACAGGCTCTGGATCCCTCACGAACCGAGATGGAGATACCGGAACAAATTCTGCGGCCTCTGGATCCAACCATGACGTCCTCTTTGAGTCCGGTAATTCAGTATCAACAGACGTTTTCTTGTCGTCTTGTATTGATCCCACGAAGTAATTCCGCTCTTCTACTTCTGCTTCACCTTCTTCATCCACTACTCTATTAGGCACTTGCGCTTCATCTGGAACTTTTAAAGTTCCCTTTCTCTCCAAATAGGAATAACTTGCTACAGGATCCCTACCTGCCGATGTTTGTTCCCTAATATAACTTCTTCTTCCCCTGTTAATTTCATATTTCTTTGTTTTCTGTGCTGTAGCTGTTGTCACCGTCTTTCCACTTACCACCCCCCTGTAGCCTCCATTACTTCCGGAATATCCAGTTTTTCTGCCAGTCTCTTGTGTTCTCCTCCTACTCCCATGTTTATCATACTTAGCTCTTTCTAATGAACCACTGGAGTATTGGACATCTTTAGCAGCTCTTCCCCGGGACTCGTCATTCTCTTGGACAGTAATAGAAACCAGACACAACCGGTCCAGATCCGCGAAACAACGTGGAGGATCTGCGAAGACCAGCCGGGATCTCTCTTGGGGATTCAGTCCTTCAAGAATTGCTTGTATTACCTCCCTCTCGGGCAATCCCAACCTTAATACCCGGGCAGCCTTCCTTACATCGTGCACGTAGTCCCCCAATGCCTCTCCGTTGGCCTGTAGGCGATAGAATAAATCCAGCTTAAGCTGGGAACGTCGTCGACGGGGTATGAAGAAGTCCAACACTTCCCCATGGAAAGCATCAACACTGCCGCCCCGACGCAGAGTGTTTGTGACCAGCCCTGCCAATGGACCCCGGCAATACGGGTATATAAGGGACAAGACCTCCCCATCGGTCACCCCCGGGAAATCTGCCAACTGCAGGACAAGGTCTAAGAAAACCAGCAACTGCTCCTCATCTATTCCATCTAACACTAAAAGTTTCTGGAGAACTCCTGAAAGAGGGTGGGGCAATTTCTGGTAGCATACCCCCGCCAGAATTGCACAATTCAAAACACACAACAACAAACATAAATTCCCACGAAACACCTAAAACAAAAACATGACTAACAAAAGGAAAAACTTGAGTACTCTCTCTTCCATCAAGTGGACCCCCGGGTTCCCTAGCGCTGCGAAAACCTGACCCGCTCCAGAACCAACTCTCCGTCAGCCACCAGACTCAAAAGAAGAAACGACATCAGACACTAACACCCACATACAATCCACACCACCGAACACCTACCACAACATATGACATTTCAACCAAGACATTATCACAATTTCAGTCGGACGGTACCGACTTCCAGTCGGGCCACACCGCATCCGGCTAACCGCACGTGCTATTACTTCCATACAATAAATAAGGGAGCCCATCCCCACGCGATCTTCGGTAAGGTCCAGTCGCAACAACAAAAACCCCACTACCAACGCATGCCACGTGGCGGCATCAGGTTTACAGTTCCAAATCACATAGCAATAATTCATACACAATACATATATACATACATATGATAGCAAACCTGCCATTGCATCTACCTATTTTCATTTTCAAATATTTCTGAAGTTTGATGTTTTTTCCAAACTATTTCCGAGTTTGCAAGCCCAGTCACACCCAAGGACCCCAGGGTAGAACCCCTGAATCAACCACGCTCTGCTACCATTTGTAACCCCTTTTTTCAATTTTTTTATGCCTCATAAAAAAATCTCAAAAAAATTAAAATTTTTTTTTGGAAGAGGGGCCACTAGTTATTTAGAACTAGGCGGAAGGCCTAGAGAAGCAAAAAATGCGCTGGGTCCAGTGAGACGGGACTTGCAAATGAAACTCTGCTTTAAGACAACAATAACAAGTTTTATTAGAATCATTTTTCTTCGTACAATTAATTCCCCAGTATATATATATGCGCCTTCAAATAATTAAAGTTAATCTTACATAATCAGAATAATAAATCAATTCATTAATAAGATTCAATAGTATGCATGTGCACATATCTGCATCTTCCTACAATTAAGTTATTATTGCAAGTGTTTTCACCTTCATAAGAATAGCTCAGAATCGTTATTATAATTCAATACTACACATATACATCTTCAAAAAATTGACGTTAATATCACTGAGCAGCATACATGTATTTCTAAATAATTTAAGAACGGCGCATAGCATCGACCCTCCCAGTAAGCAACATAAACTATGAACATGATATATATATAACAGAACGTACAAACAATTTAATAATCTCGTAAATTCCTGACACACAACATATAATTAACATTGATACACATAGGAAACATATATATATATATACATATAAATACCACACACACACATGTCCACCTGGTTGACAGCATATATATATTGTTATCGTACCACCCTCAAACCACCTTAATCAGATCAAGTACCCGGCCAGCTTCAAAAGCTTCTCAAATAACAAACCCAAAAACAAATAACAAGTCATAAAAATACCAGAGTAGAAACACCCCCAAAAAAAATTCTAAGTATATGAAAGGCCAAAGTCAAATTGGCAAAATAGTCAGAACGGCTCCTAAGTACCAAATATAAACAGGAAATATCAAATTTGTGCCCCAAATAATAATAAATGTGCCATCACGAGGTCAACATGGCTGCACGGTTTCATAAAATGCATATGCTCACTTCTTCTATATTCTTACAAAAGACAAAATTTTGAGCAAGAATCAGTGGAACGTAATCACCCAAAAATAACTTAGGACTGGTGTTCATTTGTTTTTACATTTCGTTAACATTTATCAGTGAAGTATTATTCTGAAATATCAAAAGGAAAACTTAACAATTCATGTACTGGCTATGGCAAAAGTTTAGTGATTACAAAATTATTTAAACAGTTAAAATGAATTTCCTAAAAGCAGAATCTATGGATTTAATTTGATAAAACATACTTGAGGTGTTCATAAAGAACCCACTTGACCTCAGGCACGGCCATGCGCCCGGACTAGATCCAACAAACTATGACCTGTTATGGACCTGTGGATAACGGCACCAACAGGTGACGTCCACAGGTTAAAGCACCTGCCCCAAACCTTTAAGTTAATAACAAAATCAAATACCCCAAATAATTAAATATATATCAAACAAGAAAAAAATTCCCCGACAAGGTACAGAGGCACCCGTGCATGCATAATTAACGCTAATACAACTTAGGAACAGTCAGTGCCGCCCACATTTACAGTAGAAAAAAATCTAACATCAAATCGGGAGATGCATGACCCTGGGTGAGTTTACATTTACTCTGGGGCGTAAGCATTTGTAAAATGAAACAGACAATATTTAACCCAAATGTCCCGCTGGACTTGTGCACAACAAAGTTTTTAACTGGAGCATTCCCGAAATATCTCGATCTAAAGTGTAGCGGCCACAAACATTTTTTAAAAGGCATAAATGTCACCTGGTATTACAGCACAAGGCTTGAGGATTTTGTAGCGTGTGTCGTCCCTTCGTCCTGACAGCCAAAACGGAAAGTTACTGGATTAACTGCATGGATGGCAGGTGATCGGCCATCCGCTGGAGCGAGACAGATAGACGACTTAAACGGGAACCCGGAGAGTCGCGTAGCTTTTACTTAGGCATAGTTATATATAGTAGACAAAAATCCAACTCGAAGCTGCCAGGCGAATACGGACGACCTAATACGTTGGAAGCTGTTACTGGACTGGTTTATACAACGACTGCAAAAATGTTACGTAGCGCTAGTCCCAGAGCGCGCGCGGATCGGCACGGCGGATAGCATAACAAGACGGGCGCCGGTAAGCTAAATACTTAATTAATTAATTCGGCGCTGTCCGTCCTCGTTAACATAAAAAAACAGCCGAGTTTTTTCAAAACTCAGCACACCCCCACCCTAAAAGGGCAACTTGGTGGCCTCACACTTGAACTCAGTGGGGGTACCCTGCAGTGTACCCCAAATGTCTCTTTTAAACCCCGGGCATTCATTGGTGTTCCGAGTAGACCTCGCTCCCAGGAGAACAGAGGCTCAGTAGACTGCGGCCATCCCCATGCGCCCCTCTCCGCCAAGCCAACCCCACGGGACCGCCCCAACACGTCACCCTCCGCGGTGACCATCATCTACTTCCACCGGTCCCACTCACATACCCGTCCTAAGACCAAACAAGGTATCTCCCACCTTGGTATGTGAGTGACCGTACTCCCTCTCGTCCACCTCTTGGACCGACCAGCCATATGCATCAACAAGGCATCTCCATC
This sequence comes from Magicicada septendecula, assembly GCA_034769895.1. NCBI lineage: Eukaryota > Metazoa > Arthropoda > Insecta > Hemiptera > Cicadidae > Magicicada > Magicicada septendecula. The sequence goes on from CM068372.1 coordinate 157,653,764, forward strand.
CTTGCCATATGGCTGGTCCACATCCCTACACTAGGGCGGACGACCCCGCATAGCCCGACAGAGAAGACCGCAAGGAGGGCCCGCGAACATCACTACCAACTCTTACTTAACAAAAACACCAGGCAAAACAACCAGGGAATGCGGCATGGCTCGACCTCTACACTAACCCACAAACAAATTTACAACCATTAACCAGAAACAACAGCACGCTATCACTCTCCATCATAACTTTCAGAACCAAAACTGCGGAACTTACAATCTCCAAGACCACGACAATCTGAGGGAACATTCTCTAACTCTCTAACTTTCTCCCTTTTTTTTTAATGGTAGGGGTAGGAAAATTGGGAAGATGAAAAGGGCAAGGATCATTAAAGGGTCAATAGCTAGGAGTAAGGGTGAGGACATGGCTCCCTCCGGAAATAAGGATGAATGGAAGAAACCAAGGCTCGCGTGGGCAGGGATGCAACCCTGAAATAGATGAACACCACTGGGAGTGTGGGGAACATCTACCCGCTACCCGTTAACCGCTTCTTCTCATCTTTTTGTGATGGACTTTGGTTGCCCGTTCCTTTCGGACACCACTCTCTGAGAAATTATCTCGTGTTGAGCAGTACTGGCTGGTTTCCTCTGAATCAGAATCAAGGCAACTTACATCGCTCCTTTCACTCCGCTTTGGATTATCCTCATCATCTAACTCCTCTTCTTCTACAATTTCCCCTTTTCTGTCCCCATAATCCAAATCAACCTCATGACACTGCAGCTCCTCACCATCTTCCAGTTGCTCCTCTGATCCATCTTCAACCACATGTTCCCTCAGCTCCTCACCAATTTCTTCATCACACTCGTCACCAGACGCTTCACAAACTTCTTCACTAACCTCTTCTCCAATCTCATTTTCCTCAACACGTTCATCATCAACATCATCGCCATCACGTCCACTACCACCATCATAACACTGCACGTCCTCGTCCTCCTCTAGTTGCTCACCTGGTCCACCTGAAACTTCTTTTTCGTTCTTCGGAATCCTCAACACTACTTACAGAAGGCGTCTGCACATCTTCACACACTACAGCATTCTCACTCGCACACTCCACAACGCTGCCACCAAATTTCTCCTCAACTTCTACCTCATCTCCTTCCACCACACTTGCGGCAAGGACATCCCCTTGTCCATCCGCAACCTCAGAAACACTTGCAGCCTGGACATCCCCGTGTCCATCCGCAAATTCAGACTCTTCAGTCTCCCTAACACCCACAACTATACTTCCCTGTGCAGCATCTGCAGACCGCTCTTCTGCCTCTTCCTTCGATTCCACTCATTCACCACTCTCAGCAACTACAACCTCCTCAACCTTTTCCACCCTGAACTCCAGCTGTCCAGGTTCATGTGCAATGACTAAATTAATTTCTACTGGCGATGGTAAAGCTACACCATCAAGTGACTTCTCATATCCCGGCGTAGGCGATGATGATGTTACAGGCTCTGGATCCCTCACGAACCGAGATGGAGATACCGGAACAAATTCTGCGGCCTCTGGATCCAACCATGACGTCCTCTTTGAGTCCGGTAATTCAGTATCAACAGACGTTTTCTTGTCGTCTTGTATTGATCCCACGAAGTAATTCCGCTCTTCTACTTCTGCTTCACCTTCTTCATCCACTACTCTATTAGGCACTTGCGCTTCATCTGGAACTTTTAAAGTTCCCTTTCTCTCCAAATAGGAATAACTTGCTACAGGATCCCTACCTGCCGATGTTTGTTCCCTAATATAACTTCTTCTTCCCCTGTTAATTTCATATTTCTTTGTTTTCTGTGCTGTAGCTGTTGTCACCGTCTTTCCACTTACCACCCCCCTGTAGCCTCCATTACTTCCGGAATATCCAGTTTTTCTGCCAGTCTCTTGTGTTCTCCTCCTACTCCCATGTTTATCATACTTAGCTCTTTCTAATGAACCACTGGAGTATTGGACATCTTTAGCAGCTCTTCCCCGGGACTCGTCATTCTCTTGGACAGTAATAGAAACCAGACACAACCGGTCCAGATCCGCGAAACAACGTGGAGGATCTGCGAAGACCAGCCGGGATCTCTCTTGGGGATTCAGTCCTTCAAGAATTGCTTGTATTACCTCCCTCTCGGGCAATCCCAACCTTAATACCCGGGCAGCCTTCCTTACATCGTGCACGTAGTCCCCCAATGCCTCTCCGTTGGCCTGTAGGCGATAGAATAAATCCAGCTTAAGCTGGGAACGTCGTCGACGGGGTATGAAGAAGTCCAACACTTCCCCATGGAAAGCATCAACACTGCCGCCCCGACGCAGAGTGTTTGTGACCAGCCCTGCCAATGGACCCCGGCAATACGGGTATATAAGGGACAAGACCTCCCCATCGGTCACCCCCGGGAAATCTGCCAACTGCAGGACAAGGTCTAAGAAAACCAGCAACTGCTCCTCATCTATTCCATCTAACACTAAAAGTTTCTGGAGAACTCCTGAAAGAGGGTGGGGCAATTTCTGGTAGCATACCCCCGCCAGAATTGCACAATTCAAAACACACAACAACAAACATAAATTCCCACGAAACACCTAAAACAAAAACATGACTAACAAAAGGAAAAACTTGAGTACTCTCTCTTCCATCAAGTGGACCCCCGGGTTCCCTAGCGCTGCGAAAACCTGACCCGCTCCAGAACCAACTCTCCGTCAGCCACCAGACTCAAAAGAGGAAACGATATCAGACACTAACTCCCACATACAATCCACACCACCGAACACCTACCACAACATATGACATTTCAACCAAGACATTATCACAATTTCAGTCGGTCGGTACCGACTTCCAGTCGGGCCACACCGCATCCGGCTAACCGCACGTGCTATTACTTCCATACAATAAATAAGGGAGCCCATCCCCACGCGATCTTCGGTAAGGTCCAGTCGCAACAACAAAAACCCCACTACCAACGCATGCCACGTGGCGGCATCAGGTTTACAGTTCCAAATCACATAGCAATAATTCATACACAATACATATATACATACATACGATAGCAAACCTGCCATTGCATCTACCTATTTTCATTTTCAAATATTTCTGAAGTTTGATGTTTTTTCCAAACTATTTCCGAGTTTGCAAGCCCAGTCACACCCAAGGACCCCAGGGTAGAACCCCTGAATCAACCACGCTCTGCTACCATTTGTAACCCCTTTTTTCAATTTTTTTATGCCTCATAAAAAAATCTCAAAAAAATTAAAATTTTTTTTTGGAAGAGGGGCCACTAGTTATTTAGAACTAGGCGGAAGGCCTAGAGAAGCAAAAAATGCGCTGGGTCCAGTGAGACGGGACTTGCAAATGAAACTCTGCTTTAAGACAACAATAACAAGTTTTATTAGAATCATTTTTCTTCGTACAATTAATTCCCCAGTATATATATATGCGCCTTCAAATAATTAAAGTTAATCTTACATAATCAGAATAATAAATCAATTCATTAATAAGATTCAATAGTATGCATGTGCACATATCTGCATCTTCCTACAATTAAGTTATTATTGCAAGTGTTTTCACCTTCATAAGAATAGCTCAGAATCGTTATTATAATTCAATACTACACATATACATCTTCAAAAAATTGACGTTAATATCACTGAGCAGCATACATGTATTTCTAAATAATTTAAGAACGGCGCATAGCATCGACCCTCCCAGTAAGCAACATAAACTATGAACATGATATATATATAACAGAACGTACAAACAATTTAATAATCTCGTAAATGCCTGACACACAACATATAATTAACATTGATACACATAGGAAACATATATATATATATACATATAAATACCACACACACACATGTCCACCTGGTTGACAGCATATATATATTGTTATCGTACCACCCTCAAACCACCTTAATCAGATCAAGTACCCGGCCAGCTTCAAAAGCTTCTCAAATAACAAACCCAAAAACAAATAACAAGTCATAAAAATACCAGAGTAGAAACACCCCCAAAAAAAATTCTAAGTATATGAAAGGCCAAAGTCAAATTGGCAAAATAGTCAGAACGGCTCCTAAGTACCAAATATAAACAGGAAATATCAAATTTGTGCCCCAAATAATAATAAATGTGCCATCACGAGGTCAACATGGCTGCACGGTTTCATAAAATGCATATGCTCACTTCTTCTATATTCTTACAAAAGACAAAATTTTGAGCAAGAATCAGTGGAACGTAATCACCCAAAAATAACTTAGGACTGGTGTTCATTTGTTTTTACATTTCGTTAACATTTATCAGTGAAGTATTATTCTGAAATATCAAAAGGAAAACTTAACAATTCATGTACTGGCTATGGCAAAAGTTTAGTGATTACAAAATTATTTAAACAGTTAAAATGAATTTCCTAAAAGCAGAATCTATGGATTTAATTTGATAAAACATACTTGAGGTGTTCATAAAGAACCCACTTGACCTCAGGCACGGCCATGCGCCCGGACTAGATCCAACAAACTATGACCTGTTATGGACCTGTGGATAACGGCACCAACAGGTGACGTCCACAGGTTAAAGCACCTGCCCCAAACCTTTAAGTTAATAACAAAATCAAATACCCCAAATAATTAAATATATATCAAACAAGAAAAAAATTCCCCGACAAGGTACAGAGGCACCCGTGCATGCATAATTAACGCTAATACAACTTAGGAACAGTCAGTGCCGCCCACATTTACAGTAGAAAAAAATCTAACATCAAATCGGGTGATGCATGACCCTGGGTGAGTTTACATTTACTCTGGGGCGTAAGCATTTGTAAAATGAAACAGACAATATTTAACCCAAATGTCCCGCTGGACTTGTGCACAACAAAGTTTTTAACTGGAGCATTCCCGAAATATCTCGATCTAAAGTGTAGCGGCCACAAACATTTTTTAAAAGGCATAAATGTCACCTGGTATTACAGCACAAGGCTTGAGGATTTTGTAGCGTGTGTCGTCCCTTCGTCCTGACAGCCAAAACGGAAAGTTACTGGATTGACTGCATGGATGGCAGGTGATCGGCCATCCGCTGGAGCGAGACAGATAGACGACTTAAACGGGAACCCGGAGAGTCGCGTAGCTTTTACTTAGGCATAGTTATATATAGTAGACAAAAATCTAACTCGAAGCTGCCAGGCGAATACGGACGACCTACTACGTTGGAAGCTGTTACTGGACTGGTTTATACAACGACTGCAAAAATGTTACGTAGCGCTAGTCCCAGAGCGCGCGCGGATCGGCACGGCGGATAGCATAACAAGACGAGCGCCGGTAAGCTAAATACTTAATTAATTAATTCGGCGCTGTCCGTCCTCGTTAACATAAAAAAACAGCCGAGTTTTTTCAAAACTCAGCACACCCCCACCCCAAAAGGGCAACTTGGTTGCCTTACACTTGAACTCAGTGGGGGTACCCTGCAGTGTACCCCAAATGTCTCTTTTAAACCCCGGGCATTCATTGGTGTTCCGAGTAGACCTCGCTCCCAGGAGAACAGAGGCTCAGTAGACTGCGGCCATCCCCATGCGCCCCTCTCCGCCAAGCCAACCCCACGGGACCGCCCCAACACGTCACCCTCCGCGGTGACCATCATCTACTTCCACCGGTCCCACTCACATACCCGTCCTAAGACCAAACAAGGTATCTCCCACCTTGGTATGTGAGTGACCGTACTCCCTCTCGTCCACCTCTTGGACCGACCAGCCATATGCATCAACAAGGCATCTCCATCCTTGCCATATGGCTGGTCCACATCCCTACACTAGGGCGGACGACCCCGCATAGCCCGACAGAGAAGACCGCAAGGAGGGCCCGCGAACATCACTACCAACTCTTACTTAACAAAAACACCAGGCAAAACAACCAGGGAATGCGGCATGGCTCGACCTCTACACTAACCCACAAACAAATTTACAACCATTAACCAGAAACAACAGCACGCTATCACTCTCCATCATAACTTTCAGAACCAAAACAGCGGAACTTACAATCTCCAAGACCACGACAATCTGAGGGAACATTCTCTAACTCTCTAACTTTCTCCCTTTTTTTTTAATGGTAGGGGTAGGAAAATTGGGAAGATGAAAAGGGCAAGGATCATTAAAGGGTCAATAGCTAGGAGTAAGGGTGAGGACATGGCTCCCTCCGGAAATAAGGATGAATGGAAGAAACCAAGGCTCGCGTGGGCAGGGATGCAACCCTGAAATAGATGATCACCACTGGGAGTGTGGGGAACATCTACCCGCTACCCGTTAACCGCTTCTTCTCATCTTTTTGTGATGGACTTTGGTTGCCCGTTCCTTTCGGACACCACTCTCTGAGAAATTATCTCGTGTTGAGCAGTACTGGCTGGTTTCCTCTGAATCAGAATCAAGGCAACTTACATCGCTCCTTTCACTCCGCTTTGGATTATCCTCATCATCTAACTCCTCTTCTTCTACAATTTCCCCTTTTCTGTCCCCATAATCCAAATCAACCTCATGACACTGCAGCTCCTCACCATCTTCCAGTTGCTCCTCTGATCCATCTTCAACCACATGTTCCCTCAGCTCCTCACCAATTTCTTCATCACACTCGTCACCAGACGCTTCACAAACTTCTTCACTAACCTCTTCTCCAATCTCATTTTCCTCAACACGTTCATCATCAACATCATCGCCATCACGTCCACTACCACCATCATAACACTGCACGTCCTCGTCCTCCTCTAGTTGCTCACCTGGTCCACCTGAAACTTCTTTTTCGTTCTTCGGAATCCTCAACACTACTTACAGAAGGCGTCTGCACATCTTCACACACTACAGCATTCTCACTCGCACACTCCACAACGCTGCCACCAAATTTCTCCTCAACTTCTACCTCATCTCCTTCCACCACACTTGCGGCAAGGACATCCCCTTGTCCATCCGCAACCTCAGAAACACTTGCAGCCTGGACATCCCCGTGTCCATCCGCAAATTCAGACTCTTCAGTCTCCCTAACACCCACAACTATACTTCCCTGTGCAGCATCTGCAGACCGCTCTTCTGCCTCTTCCTTCGATTCCACTCATTCACCACTCTCAGCAACTACAACCTCCTCAACCTTTTCCACCCTGAACTCCAGCTGTCCAGGTTCATGTGCAATGACTAAATTAATTTCTACTGGCGATGGTAAAGCTACACCATCAAGTGACTTCTCATATCCCGGCGTAGGCGATGATGATGTTACAGGCTCTGGATCCCTCACGAACCGAGATGGAGATACCGGAACAAATTCTGCGGCCTCTGGATCCAACCATGACGTCCTCTTTGAGTCCGGTAATTCAGTATCAACAGACGTTTTCTTGTCGTCTTGTATTGATCCCACGAAGTAATTCCGCTCTTCTACTTCTGCTTCACCTTCTTCATCCACTACTCTATTAGGCACTTGCGCTTCATCTGGAACTTTTAAAGTTCCCTTTCTCTCCAAATAGGAATAACTTGCTACAGGATCCCTACCTGCCGATGTTTGTTCCCTAATATAACTTCTTCTTCCCCTGTTAATTTCATATTTCTTTGTTTTCTGTGCTGTAGCTGTTGTCACCGTCTTTCCACTTACCACCCCCCTGTAGCCTCCATTACTTCCGGAATATCCAGTTTTTCTGCCAGTCTCTTGTGTTCTCCTCCTACTCCCATGTTTATCATACTTAGCTCTTTCTAATGAACCACTGGAGTATTGGACATCTTTAGCAGCTCTTCCCCGGGACTCGTCATTCTCTTGGACAGTAATAGAAACCAGACACAACCGGTCCAGATCCGCGAAACAACGTGGAGGATCTGCGAAGACCAGCCGGGATCTCTCTTGGGGATTCAGTCCTTCAAGAATTGCTTGTATTACCTCCCTCTCGGGCAATCCCAACCTTAATACCCGGGCAGCCTTCCTTACATCGTGCACGTAGTCCCCCAATGCCTCTCCGTTGGCCTGTAGGCGATAGAATAAATCCAGCTTAAGCTGGGAACGTCGTCGACGGGGTATGAAGAAGTCCAACACTTCCCCATGGAAAGCATCAACACTGCCGCCCCGACGCAGAGTGTTTGTGACCAGCCCTGCCAATGGACCCCGGCAATACGGGTATATAAGGGACAAGACCTCCCCATCGGTCACCCCCGGGAAATCTGCCAACTGCAGGACAAGGTCTAAGAAAACCAGCAACTGCTCCTCATCTATTCCATCTAACACTAAAAGTTTCTGGAGAACTCCTGAAAGAGGGTGGGGAAATTTCTGGTAGCATACCCCCGCCAGAATTGCACAATTCAAAACACACAACAACAAACATAAATTCCCACGAAACACCTTAAACAAAAACATGACTAACAAAAGGAAAAACTTGAGTACTCTCTCTTCCATCAAGTGGACCCCCGGGTTCCCTAGCGCTGCGAAAACCTGACCCGCTCCAGAACCAACTCTCCGTCAGCCACCAGACTCAAAAGAAGAAACGACATCAGACACTAACACCCACATACAATCCACACCACCGAACACCTACCACAACATATGACATTTCAACCAAGACATTATCACAATTTCAGTCGGACGGTACCGACTTCCAGTCGGGCCACACCGCATCCGGCTAACCGCACGTGCTATTACTTCCATACAATAAATAAGGGAGCCCATCCCCACGCGATCTTCGGTAAGGTCCAGTCGCAACAACAAAAACCCCACTACCAACGCATGCCACGTGGCGGCATCAGGTTTACAGTTCCAAATCACATAGCAATAATTCATACACAATACATATATACATACATACGATAGCAAACCTGCCATTGCATCTACCTATTTTCATTTTCAAATATTTCTGAAGTTTGATGTTTTTTCCAAACTATTTCCGAGTTTGCAAGCCCAGTCACACCCAAGGACCCCAGGGTAGAACCCCTGAATCAACCACGCTCTGCTACCATTTGTAACCCCTTTTTTCAATTTTTTTATGCCTCATAAAAAAATCTCAAAAAAATTAAATTTTTTTTTTTTTTTTGAAAGATGGGCCACTAGTTATTTAGAACTAGGCGGAAGGCCTAGAGAAGCAAAAAATGCGCTGGGTCCAGTGAGACGGGACTTGCAAATGAAACTCTGCTTTAAGACAACAATAACAAGTTTTATTAGAATCATTTTTCTTCGTACAATTAATTCCCCAGTATATATATATGCGCCTTCAAATAATTAAAGTTAATCTTACATAATCAGAATAATAAATCAATTCATTAATAAGATTCAATAGTATGCATGTGCACATATCTGCATCTTCCTACAATTAAGTTATTATTGCAAGTGTTTTCACCTTCATAAGAATAGCTCAGAATCGTTATTATAATTCAATACTACACATATACATCTTCAAAAAATTGACGTTAATATCACTGAGCAGCATACATGTATTTCTAAATAATTTAAGAACGGCGCATAGCATCGACCCTCCCAGTAAGCAACATAAACTATGAACATGATATATATATAACAGAACGTACAAACAATTTAATAATCTCGTAAATGCCTGACACACAACATATAATTAACATTGATACACATAGGAAACATATATATATATATATACATATAAATACCACACACACACATGTCCACCTGGTTGACAGCATATATATATTGTTATCGTACCACCCTCAAACCACCTTAATCAGATCAAGTACCCGGCCAGCTTCAAAAGCTTCTCAAATAACAAACCCAAAAACAAATAACAAGTCATAAAAATACCAGAGTAGAAACACCCCCAAAAAAAATTCTAAGTATATGAAAGGCCAAAGTCAAATTGGCAAAATAGTCAGAACGGCTCCTAAGTACCAAATATAAACAGGAAATATCAAATTTGTGCCCCAAATAATAATAAATGTGCCATCACGAGGTCAACATGGCTGCACGGTTTCATAAAATGCATATGCTCACTTCTTCTATATTCTTACAAAAGACAAAATTTTGAGCAAGAATCAGTGGAACGTAATCACCCAAAAATAACTTAGGACTGGTGTTCATTTGTTTTTACATTTCGTTAACATTTATCAGTGAAGTATTATTCTGAAATATCAAAAGGAAAACTTAACAATTCATGTACTGGCTATGGCAAAAGTTTAGTGATTACAAAATTATTTAAACAGTTAAAATGAATTTCCTAAAAGCAGAATCTATGGATTTAATTTGATAAAACATACTTGAGGTGTTCATAAAGAACCCACTTGACCTCAGGCACGGCCATGCGCCCGGACTAGATCCAACAAACTATGACCTGTTATGGACCTGTGGATAACGGCACCAACAGGTGACGTCCACAGGTTAAAGCACCTGCCCCAAACCTTTAAGTTAATAACAAAATCAAATACCCCAAATAATTAAATATATATCAAACAAGAAAAAAATTCCCCGACAAGGTACAGAGGCACCCGTGCATGCATAATTAACGCTAATACAACTTAGGAACAGTCAGTGCCGCCCACATTTACAGTAGAAAAAAATCTAACATCAAATCGGGAGATGCATGACCCTGGGTGAGTTTACATTTACTCTGGGGCGTAAGCATTTGTAAAATGAAACAGACAATATTTAACCCAAATGTCCCGCTGGACTTGTGCACAACAAAGTTTTTAACTGGAGCATTCCCGAAATATCTCGATCTAAAGTGTAGCGGCCACAAACATTTTTTAAAAGGCATAAATGTCACCTGGTATTACAGCACAAGGCTTGAGGATTTTGTAGCGTGTGTCGTCCCTTCGTCCTGACAGCCAAAACGGAAAGTTACTGGATTGACTGCATGGATGGCAGGTGATCGGCCATCCGCTGGAGCGAGACAGATAGACGACTTAAACGGGAACCCGGAGAGTCGCGTAGCTTTTACTTAGGCATAGTTATATATAGTAGACAAAAATCTAACTCGAAGCTGCCAGGCGAATACGGACGACCTACTACGTTGGAAGCTGTTACTGGACTGGTTTATACAACGACTGCAAAAATGTTACGTAGCGCTAGTCCCAGAGCGCGCGCGGATCGGCACGGCGGATAGCATAACAAGACGAGCGCCGGTAAGCTAAATACTTAATTAATTAATTCGGCGCTGTCCGTCCTCGTTAACATAAAAAAACAGCCGAGTTTTTTCAAAACTCAGCACACCCCCACCCCAAAAGGGCAACTTGGTTGCCTCACACTTGAACTCAGTGGGGGTACCCTGCAGTGTACCCCAAATGTCTCTTTTAAACCCCGGGCATTCATTGGTGTTCCGAGTAGACCTCGCTCCCAGGAGAACAGAGGCTCAGTAGACTGCGGCCATCCCCATGCGCCCCTCTCCGCCAAGCCAACCCCACGGGACCGCCCCAACACGTCACCCTCCGCGGTGACCATCATCTACTTCCACCGGTCCCACTCACATACCCGTCCTAAGACCAAACAAGGTATCTCCCACCTTGGTATGTGAGTGACCGTACTCCCTCTCGTCCACCTCTTGGACCGACCAGCCATATGCATCAACAAGGCATCTCCATCCTTGCCATATGGCTGGTCCACATCCCTACACTAGGGCGGACGACCCCGCATAGCCCGACAGAGAAGACCGCAAGGAGGGCCCGCGAACATCACTACCAACTCTTACTTAACAAAAACACCAGGCAAAACAACCAGGGAATGCGGCATGGCTCGACCTCTACACTAACCCACAAACAAATTTACAACCATTAACCAGAAACAACAGCACGCTATCACTCTCCATCATAACTTTCAGAACCAAAACTGCGGAACTTACAATCTCCAAGACCACGACAATCTGAGGGAACATTCTCTAACTCTCTAACTTTCTCCCTTTTTTTTTAATGGTAGGGGTAGGAAAATTGGGAAGATGAAAAGGGCAAGGATCATTAAAGGGTCAATAGCTAGGAGTAAGGGTGAGGACATGGCTCCCTCCGGAAATAAGGATGAATGGAAGAAACCAAGGCTCGCGTGGGCAGGGATGCAACCCTGAAATAGATGAACACCACTGGGAGTGTGGGGAACATCTACCCGCTACCCGTTAACCGCTTCTTCTCATCTTTTTGTGATGGACTTTGGTTGCCCGTTCCTTTCGGACACCACTCTCTGAGAAATTATCTCGTGTTGAGCAGTACTGGCTGGTTTCCTCTGAATCAGAATCAAGGCAACTTACATCGCTCCTTTCACTCCGCTTTGGATTATCCTCATCATCTAACTCCTCTTCTTCTACAATTTCCCCTTTTCTGTCCCCATAATCCAAATCAACCTCATGACACTGCAGCTCCTCACCATCTTCCAGTTGCTCCTCTGATCCATCTTCAACCACATGTTCCCTCAGCTCCTCACCAATTTCTTCATCACACTCGTCACCAGACGCTTCACAAACTTCTTCACTAACCTCTTCTCCAATCTCATTTTCCTCAACACGTTCATCATCAACATCATCGCCATCACGTCCACTACCACCATCATAACACTGCACGTCCTCGTCCTCCTCTAGTTGCTCACCTGGTCCACCTGAAACTTCTTTTTCGTTCTTCGGAATCCTCAACACTACTTACAGAAGGCGTCTGCACATCTTCACACACTACAGCATTCTCACTCGCACACTCCACAACGCTGCCACCAAATTTCTCCTCAACTTCTACCTCATCTCCTTCCACCACACTTGCGGCAAGGACATCCCCTTGTCCATCCGCAACCTCAGAAACACTTGCAGCCTGGACATCCCCGTGTCCATCCGCAAATTCAGACTCTTCAGTCTCCCTAACACCCACAACTATACTTCCCTGTGCAGCATCTGCAGACCGCTCTTCTGCCTCTTCCTTCGATTCCACTCATTCACCACTCTCAGCAACTACAACCTCCTCAACCTTTTCCACCCTGAACTCCAGCTGTCCAGGTTCATGTGCAATGACTAAATTAATTTCTACTGGCGATGGTAAAGCTACACCATCAAGTGACTTCTCATATCCCGGCGTAGGCGATGATGATGTTACAGGCTCTGGATCCCTCACGAACCGAGATGGAGATACCGGAACAAATTCTGCGGCCTCTGGATCCAACCATGACGTCCTCTTTGAGTCCGGTAATTCAGTATCAACAGACGTTTTCTTGTCGTCTTGTATTGATCCCACGAAGTAATTCCGCTCTTCTACTTCTGCTTCACCTTCTTCATCCACTACTCTATTAGGCACTTGCGCTTCATCTGGAACTTTTAAAGTTCCCTTTCTCTCCAAATAGGAATAACTTGCTACAGGATCCCTACCTGCCGATGTTTGTTCCCTAATATAACTTCTTCTTCCCCTGTTAATTTCATATTTCTTTGTTTTCTGTGCTGTAGCTGTTGTCACCGTCTTTCCACTTACCACCCCCCTGTAGCCTCCATTACTTCCGGAATATCCAGTTTTTCTGCCAGTCTCTTGTGTTCTCCTCCTACTCCCATGTTTATCATACTTAGCTCTTTCTAATGAACCACTGGAGTATTGGACATCTTTAGCAGCTCTTCCCCGGGACTCGTCATTCTCTTGGACAGTAATAGAAACCAGACACAACCGGTCCAGATCCGCGAAACAACGTGGAGGATCTGCGAAGACCAGCCGGGATCTCTCTTGGGGATTCAGTCCTTCAAGAATTGCTTGTATTACCTCCCTCTCGGGCAATCCCAACCTTAATACCCGGGCAGCCTTCCTTACATCGTGCACGTAGTCCCCCAATGCCTCTCCGTTGGCCTGTAGGCGATAGAATAAATCCAGCTTAAGCTGGGAACGTCGTCGACGGGGTATGAAGAAGTCCAACACTTCCCCATGGAAAGCATCAACACTGCCGCCCCGACGCAGAGTGTTTGTGACCAGCCCTGCCAATGGACCCCGGCAATACGGGTATATAAGGGACAAGACCTCCCCATCGGTCACCCCCGGGAAATCTGCCAACTGCAGGACAAGGTCTAAGAAAACCAGCAACTGCTCCTCATCTATTCCATCTAACACTAAAAGTTTCTGGAGAACTCCTGAAAGAGGGTGGGGCAATTTCTGGTAGCATACCCCCGCCAGAATTGCACAATTCAAAACACACAACAACAAACATAAATTCCCACGAAACACCTAAAACAAAAACATGACTAACAAAAGGAAAAACTTGAGTACTCTCTCTTCCATCAAGTGGACCCCCGGGTTCCCTAGCGCTGCGAAAACCTGACCAGCTCCAGAACCAACTCTCCGTCAGCCACCAGACTCAAAAGAAGAAACGACATCAGACACTAACACCCACATACAATCCACACCACCGAACACCTACCACAACATATGACATTTCAACCAAGACATTATCACAATTTCAGTCGGACGGTACCGACTTCCAGTCGGGCCACACCGCATCCGGCTAACCGCACGTGCTATTACTTCCATACAATAAATAAGGGAGCCCATCCCCACGCGATCTTCGGTAAGGTCCAGTCGCAACAACAAAAACCCCACTACCAACGCATGCCACGTGGCGGCATCAGGTTTACAGTTCCAAATCACATAGCAATAATTCATACACAATACATATATACATACATACGATAGCAAACCTGCCATTGCATCTACCTATTTTCATTTTCAAATATTTCTGAAGTTTGATGTTTTTTCCAAACTATTTCCGAGTTTGCAAGCCCAGTCACACCCAAGGACCCCAGGGTAGAACCCCTGAATCAACCACGCTCTGCTACCATTTGTAACCCCTTTTTTCAATTTTTTTATGCCTCATAAAAAAATCTCAAAAAAATTAAATTTTTTTTTTTTTTTTTTGAAAGATGGGCCACTAGTTATTTAGAACTAGGCGGAAGGCCTAGAGAAGCAAAAAATGCGCTGGGTCCAGTGAGACGGGACTTGCAAATGAAACTCTGCTTTAAGACAACAATAACAAGTTTTATTAGAATCATTTTTCTTCGTACAATTAATTCCCCAGTATATATATATGCGCCTTCAAATAATTAAAGTTAATCTTACATAATCAGAATAATAAATCAATTCATTAATAAGATTCAATAGTATGCATGTGCACATATCTGCATCTTCCTACAATTAAGTTATTATTGCAAGTGTTTTCACCTTCATAAGAATAGCTCAGAATCGTTATTATAATTCAATACTACACATATACATCTTCAAAAAATTGACGTTAATATCACTGAGCAGCATACATGTATTTCTAAATAATTTAAGAACGGCGCATAGCATCGACCCTCCCAGTAAGCAACATAAACTATGAACATGATATATATATAACAGAACGTACAAACAATTTAATAATCTCGTAAATGCCTGACACACAACATATAATTAACATTGATACACATAGGAAACATATATATATATATACATATAAATACCACACACACACATGTCCACCTGGTTGACAGCATATATATATTGTTATCGTACCACCCTCAAACCACCTTAATCAGATCAAGTACCCGGCCAGCTTCAAAAGCTTCTCAAATAACAAACCCAAAAACAAATAACAAGTCATAAAAATACCAGAGTAGAAACACCCCCAAAAAAAATTCTAAGTATATGAAAGGCCAAAGTCAAATTGGCAAAATAGTCAGAACGGCTCCTAAGTACCAAATATAAACAGGAAATATCAAATTTGTGCCCCAAATAATAATAAATGTGCCATCACGAGGTCAACATGGCTGCACGGTTTCATAAAATGCATATGCTCACTTCTTCTATATTCTTACAAAAGACAAAATTTTGAGCAAGAATCAGTGGAACGTAATCACCCAAAAATAACTTAGGACTGGTGTTCATTTGTTTTTACATTTCGTTAACATTTATCAGTGAAGTATTATTCTGAAATATCAAAAGGAAAACTTAACAATTCATGTACTGGCTATGGCAAAAGTTTAGTGATTACAAAATTATTTAAACAGTTAAAATGAATTTCCTAAAAGCAGAATCTATGGATTTAATTTGATAAAACATACTTGAGGTGTTCATAAAGAACCCACTTGACCTCAGGCACGGCCATGCGCCCGGACTAGATCCAACAAACTATGACCTGTTATGGACCTGTGGAAAACGGCACCAACAGGTGACGTCCACAGGTTAAAGCACCTGCCCCAAACCTTTAAGTTAATAACAAAATCAAATACCCCAAATAATTAAATATATATCAAACAAGAAAAAAATTCCCCGACAAGGTACAGAGGCACCCGTGCATGCATAATTAACGCTAATACAACTTAGGAACAGTCAGTGCCGCCCACATTTACAGTAGAAAAAAATCTAACATCAAATCGGGAGATGCATGACCCTGGGTGAGTTTACATTTACTCTGGGGCGTAAGCATTTGTAAAATGAAACAGACAATATTTAACCCAAATGTCCCGCTGGACTTGTGCACAACAAAGTTTTTAACTGGAGCATTCCCGAAATATCTCGATCTAAAGTGTAGCGGCCACAAACATTTTTTAAAAGGCATAAATGTCACCTGGTATTACAGCACAAGGCTTGAGGATTTTGTAGCGTGTGTCGTCCCTTCGTCCTGACAGCCAAAACGGAAAGTTACTGGATTAACTGCATGGATGGCAGGTGATCGGCCATCCGCTGGAGCGAGACAGATAGACGACTTAAACGGGAACCCGGAGAGTCGCGTAGCTTTTACTTAGGCATAGTTATATATAGTAGACAAAAATCCAACTCGAAGCTGCCAGGCGAATACGGACGACCTAATACGTTGGAAGCTGTTACTGGACTGGTTTATACAACGACTGCAAAAATGTTACGTAGCGCTAGTCCCAGAGCGCGCGCGGATCGGCACGGCGGATAGCATAACAAGACGGGCGCCGGTAAGCTAAATACTTAATTAATTAATTCGGCGCTGTCCGTCCTCGTTAACATAAAAAAACAGCCGAGTTTTTTCAAAACTCAGCACACCCCCACCCTAAAAGGGCAACTTGGTGGCCTCACACTTGAACTCAGTGGGGGTACCCTGCAGTGTACCCCAAATGTCTCTTTTAAACCCCGGGCATTCATTGGTGTTCCGAGTAGACCTCGCTCCCAGGAGAACAGAGGCTCAGTAGACTGCGGCCATCCCCATGCGCCCCTCTCCGCCAAGCCAACCCCACGGGACCGCCCCAACACGTCACCCTCCGCGGTGACCATCATCTACTTCCACCGGTCCCACTCACATACCCGTCCTAAGACCAAACAAGGTATCTCCCACCTTGGTATGTGAGTGACCGTACTCCCTCTCGTCCACCTCTTGGACCGACCAGCCATATGCATCAACAAGGCATCTCCATCCTTGCCATATGGCTGGTCCACATCCCTACACTAGGGCGGACGACCCCGCATAGCCCGACAGAGAAGACCGCAAGGAGGGCCCGCGAACATCACTACCAACTCTTACTTAACAAAAACACCAGGCAAAACAACCAGGGAATGCGGCATGGCTCGACCTCTACACTAACCCACAAACAAATTTACAACCATTAACCAGAAACAACAGCACGCTATCACTCTCCATCATAACTTTCAGAACCAAAACTGCGGAACTTACAATCTCCAAGACCACGACAATCTGAGGGAACATTCTCTAACTCTCTAACTTTCTCCCTTTTTTTTTAATGGTAGGGGTAGGAAAATTGGGAAGATGAAAAGGGCAAGGATCATTAAAGGGTCAATAGCTAGGAGTAAGGGTGAGGACATGGCTCCCTCCGGAAATAAGGATGAATGGAAGAAACCAAGGCTCGCGTGGGCAGGGATGCAACCCTGAAATAGATGAACACCACTGGGAGTGTGGGGAACATCTACCCGCTACCCGTTAACCGCTTCTTCTCATCTTTTTGTGATGGACTTTGGTTGCCCGTTCCTTTCGGACACCACTCTCTGAGAAATTATCTCGTGTTGAGCAGTACTGGCTGGTTTCCTCTGAATCAGAATCAAGGCAACTTACATCGCTCCTTTCACTCCGCTTTGGATTATCCTCATCATCTAACTCCTCTTCTTCTACAATTTCCCCTTTTCTGTCCCCATAATCCAAATCAACCTCATGACACTGCAGCTCCTCACCATCTTCCAGTTGCTCCTCTGATCCATCTTCAACCACATGTTCCCTCAGCTCCTCACCAATTTCTTCATCACACTCGTCACCAGACGCTTCACAAACTTCTTCACTAACCTCTTCTCCAATCTCATTTTCCTCAACACGTTCATCATCAACATCATCGCCATCACGTCCACTACCACCATCATAACACTGCACGTCCTCGTCCTCCTCTAGTTGCTCACCTGGTCCACCTGAAACTTCTTTTTCGTTCTTCGGAATCCTCAACACTACTTACAGAAGGCGTCTGCACATCTTCACACACTACAGCATTCTCACTCGCACACTCCACAACGCTGCCACCAAATTTCTCCTCAACTTCTACCTCATCTCCTTCCACCACACTTGCGGCAAGGACATCCCCTTGTCCATCCGCAACCTCAGAAACACTTGCAGCCTGGACATCCCCGTGTCCATCCACAAATTCAGACTCTTCAGTCTCCCTAACACCCACAACTATACTTCCCTGTGCAGCATCTGCAGACCGCTCTTCTGCCTCTTCCTTCGATTCCACTCATTCACCACTCTCAGCAACTACAACCTCCTCAACCTTTTCCACCCTGAACTCCAGCTGTCCAGGTTCATGTGCAATGACTAAATTAATTTCTACTGGCGATGGTAAAGCTACACCATCAAGTGACTTCTCATATCCCGGCGTAGGCGATGATGATGTTACAGGCTCTGGATCCCTCACGAACCGAGATGGAGATACCGGAACAAATTCTGCGGCCTCTGGATCCAACCATGACGTCCTCTTTGAGTCCGGTAATTCAGTATCAACAGACGTTTTCTTGTCGTCTTGTATTGATCCCACGAAGTAATTCCGCTCTTCTACTTCTGCTTCACCTTCTTCATCCACTACTCTATTAGGCACTTGCGCTTCATCTGGAACTTTTAAAGTTCCCTTTCTCTCCAAATAGGAATAACTTGCTACAGGATCCCTACCTGCCGATGTTTGTTCCCTAATATAACTTCTTCTTCCCCTGTTAATTTCATATTTCTTTGTTTTCTGTGCTGTAGCTGTTGTCACCGTCTTTCCACTTACCACCCCCCTGTAGCCTCCATTACTTCCGGAATATCCAGTTTTTCTGCCAGTCTCTTGTGTTCTCCTCCTACTCCCATGTTTATCATACTTAGCTCTTTCTAATGAACCACTGGAGTATTGGACATCTTTAGCAGCTCTTCCCCGGGACTCGTCATTCTCTTGGACAGTAATAGAAACCAGACACAACCGGTCCAGATCCGCGAAACAACGTGGAGGATCTGCGAAGACCAGCCGGGATCTCTCTTGGGGATTCAGTCCTTCAAGAATTGCTTGTATTACCTCCCTCTCGGGCAATCCCAACCTTAATACCCGGGCAGCCTTCCTTACATCGTGCACGTAGTCCCCCAATGCCTCTCCGTTGGCCTGTAGGCGATAGAATAAATCCAGCTTAAGCTGGGAACGTCGTCGACGGGGTATGAAGAAGTCCAACACTTCCCCATGGAAAGCATCAACACTGCCGCCCCGACGCAGAGTGTTTGTGACCAGCCCTGCCAATGGACCCCGGCAATACGGGTATATAAGGGACAAGACCTCCCCATCGGTCACCCCCGGGAAATCTGCCAACTGCAGGACAAGGTCTAAGAAAACCAGCAACTGCTCCTCATCTATTCCATCTAACACTAAAAGTTTCTGGAGAACTCCTGAAAGAGGGTGGGGCAATTTCTGGTAGCATACCCCCGCCAGAATTGCACAATTCAAAACACACAACAACAAACATAAATTCCCACGAAACACCTAAAACAAAAACATGACTAACAAAAGGAAAAACTTGAGTACTCTCTCTTCCATCAAGTGGACCCCCGGGTTCCCTAGCGCTGCGAAAACCTGACCCGCTCCAGAACCAACTCTCCGTCAGCCACCAGACTCAAAAGAAGAAACGACATCAGACACTAACACCCACATACAATCCACACCACCGAACACCTACCACAACATATGACATTTCAACCAAGACATTATCACAATTTCAGTCGGACGGTACCGACTTCCAGTCGGGCCACACCGCATCCGGCTAACCGCACGTGCTATTACTTCCATACAATAAATAAGGGAGCCCATCCCCACGCGATCTTCGGTAAGGTCCAGTCGCAACAACAAAAACCCCACTACCAACGCATGCCACGTGGCGGCATCAGGTTTACAGTTCCAAATCACATAGCAATAATTCATACACAATACATATATACATACATACGATAGCAAACCTGCCATTGCATCTACCTATTTTCATTTTCAAATATTTCTGAAGTTTGATGTTTTTTCCAAACTATTTCCGAGTTTGCAAGCCCAGTCACACCCAAGGACCCCAGGGTAGAACCCCTGAATCAACCACGCTCTGCTACCATTTGTAACCCCTTTTTTCAATTTTTTTATGCCTCATAAAAAAATCTCAAAAAAATTAAATTTTTTTTTTTTTTTGAAAGATGGGCCACTAGTTATTTAGAACTAGGCGGAAGGCCTAGAGAAGCAAAAAATGCGCTGGGTCCAGTGAGACGGGACTTGCAAATGAAACTCTGCTTTAAGACAACAATAACAAGTTTTATTAGAATCATTTTTCTTCGTACAATTAATTCCCCAGTATATATATATATGCGCCTTCAAATAATTAAAGTTAATCTTACATAATCAGAATAATAAATCAATTCATTAATAAGATTCAATAGTATGCATGTGCACATATCTGCATCTTCCTACAATTAAGTTATTATTGCAAGTGTTTTCACCTTCATAAGAATAGCTCAGAATCGTTATTATAATTCAATACTACACATATACATCTTCAAAAAATTGACGTTAATATCACTGAGCAGCATACATGTATTTCTAAATAATTTAAGAACGGCGCATAGCATCGACCCTCCCAGTAAGCAACATAAACTATGAACATGATATATATATAACAGAACGTACAAACAATTTAATAATCTCGTAAATGCCTGACACACAACATATAATTAACATTGATACACATAGGAAACATATATATATATATATATACATATAAATACCACACACACACATGTCCACCTGGTTGACAGCATATATATATTGTTATCGTACCACCCTCAAACCACCTTAATCAGATCAAGTACCCGGCCAGCTTCAAAAGCTTCTCAAATAACAAACCCAAAAACAAATAACAAGTCATAAAAATACCAGAGTAGAAACACCCCCAAAAAAAATTCTAAGTATATGAAAGGCCAAAGTCAAATTGGCAAAATAGTCAGAACGGCTCCTAAGTACCAAATATAAACAGGAAATATCAAATTTGTGCCCCAAATAATAATAAATGTGCCATCACGAGGTCAACATGGCTGCACGGTTTCATAAAATGCATATGCTCACTTCTTCTATATTCTTACAAAAGACAAAATTTTGAGCAAGAATCAGTGGAACGTAATCACCCAAAAATAACTTAGGACTGGTGTTCATTTGTTTTTACATTTCGTTAACATTTATCAGTGAAGTATTATTCTGAAATATCAAAAGGAAAACTTAACAATTCATGTACTGGCTATGGCAAAAGTTTAGTGATTACAAAATTATTTAAACAGTTAAAATGAATTTCCTAAAAGCAGAATCTATGGATTTAATTTGATAAAACATACTTGAGGTGTTCATAAAGAACCCACTTGACCTCAGGCACGGCCATGCGCCCGGACTAGATCCAACAAACTATGACCTGTTATGGACCTGTGGATAACGGCACCAACAGGTGACGTCCACAGGTTAAAGCACCTGCCCCAAACCTTTAAGTTAATAACAAAATCAAATACCCCAAATAATTAAATATATATCAAACAAGAAAAAAATTCCCCGACAAGGTACAGAGGCACCCGTGCATGCATAATTAACGCTAATACAACTTAGGAACAGTCAGTGCCGCCCACATTTACAGTAGAAAAAAATCTAACATCAAATCGGGAGATGCATGACCCTGGGTGAGTTTACATTTACTCTGGGGCGTAAGCATTTGTAAAATGAAACAGACAATATTTAACCCAAATGTCCCGCTGGACTTGTGCACAACAAAGTTTTTAACTGGAGCATTCCCGAAATATCTCGATCTAAAGTGTAGCGGCCACAAACATTTTTTAAAAGGCATAAATGTCACCTGGTATTACAGCACAAGGCTTGAGGATTTTGTAGCGTGTGTCGTCCCTTCGTCCTGACAGCCAAAACGGAAAGTTACTGGATTAACTGCATGGATGGCAGGTGATCGGCCATCCGCTGGAGCGAGACAGATAGACGACTTAAACGGGAACCCGGAGAGTCGCGTAGCTTTTACTTAGGCATAGTTATATATAGTAGACAAAAATCCAACTCGAAGCTGCCAGGCGAATACGGACGACCTAATACGTTGGAAGCTGTTACTGGACTGGTTTATACAACGACTGCAAAAATGTTACGTAGCGCTAGTCCCAGAGCGCGCGCGGATCGGCACGGCGGATAGCATAACAAGACGGGCGCCGGTAAGCTAAATACTTAATTAATTAATTCGGCGCTGTCCGTCCTCGTTAACATAAAAAAACAGCCGAGTTTTTTCAAAACTCAGCACACCCCCACCCTAAAAGGGCAACTTGGTGGCCTCACACTTGAACTCAGTGGGGGTACCCTGCAGTGTACCCCAAATGTCTCTTTTAAACCCCGGGCATTCATTGGTGTTCCGAGTAGACCTCGCTCCCAGGAGAACAGAGGCTCAGTAGACTGCGGCCATCCCCATGCGCCCCTCTCCGCCAAGCCAACCCCACGGGACCGCCCCAACACGTCACCCTCCGCGGTGACCATCATCTACTTCCACCGGTCCCACTCACATACCCGTCCTAAGACCAAACAAGGTATCTCCCACCTTGGTATGTGAGTGACCGTACTCCCTCTCGTCCACCTCTTGGACCGACCAGCCATATGCATCAACAAGGCATCTCCATCCTTGCCATATGGCTGGTCCACATCCCTACACTAGGGCGGACGACCCCGCATAGCCCGACAGAGAAGACCGCAAGGAGGGCCCGCGAACATCACTACCAACTCTTACTTAACAAAAACACCAGGCAAAACAACCAGGGAATGCGGCATGGCTCGACCTCTACACTAACCCACAATCAAGATTTACAACCATTAATTGGTAAGGCTACTTCACCCAGTTTTTACAGGGCATGGCTTACCTTAAGAGTATGGGAAGCATCATGAGCCCAGCCTGCCAGTATGGTGACATGGTGACTCACCTATGAATGTTGCTTACCTCACTTTTTTTTGGGTGGCACAAAGGCTATGTCTTGTAATCCAGATGTGTGAAATAACACCGTATAACATCATGGGAATGATGCTAGCTGATGAGGACAACTGAGATCATATCATTCCCTACATTTAAGGGGAGCTGAAAGGGAATAAGAGGAAACAAGATTTAATATAATCTGAATTCACGGGGAGTATGGAAAATGAGTTGGTAACCTGACATGTTTCACAGAAATTCCATATCGAAGTAATGCGAGGAGCAGTTCTGATGTGGGGTTATGCTTAGTGTGGGGGAGTTTGTTAGTCGATTAGAGTCCACACCAGGCGGCGGCTGACCAGCCCTTCAACGGTGCATGATACATTTTTCTCCTCCTTCTAAAAAATATTATAGCTTGCAATTTAGTTTATTCAAATCATCTTGACCTTTTAATTACATTATCTGCATATTCTGTAAATACTTCCAATTTATTTCTTCTCACTAATCCTTATGCACACTAATCAAACATAACAGTTTTTATTGTTCCTGTGGTTTCAGAATGCCATACACATCAGTGAGACACTGAGAATCAACACAATTGCACCGGTAGCAGTGCCACACTGCTGTACACAAGATACCACGTTCAACAACTACTCTGTCCCCAAAGTAAGTACCTATGTACATTCTGTATTCAACTGTTACTTCACAAATCTCTTGACTCTCAAGTGACTTAAATTGATATAGTTAAGCAAGAATAGTGAGTATCTAACAAGCTGGCTGCCTAATTAAATATTATAATGATCACCGTCTTCCCCAAGTATTAGGCCTTCAACCTAAATGGTCTACATTTAGCCGAACCAATGATAACCTCTATTTGTTGCCAAAGGTGGGAGTGTGTTTTTGTACGCGTTGTCTCTTGTTGTTACTGACTAAGAAATGCCTGTCAGCCAAACTGTTGAATTGATAGATAGAGTTGAACTAACGCTACCTTGATGAAATCCACAACACAACTTGACAAATCTATACCTTGCAAAGTCGAGCTCTCTTCTAATCAGTTATTCTGTCATATTTGCCATTGAGGCAGGACATGCGTTACATGTAAGTGGAGTTCAGTTATGTTGGTTGGGATTAGAGTAAGCATGTTTTATTTAAGTATGTTTACAATGCCCAACAACCTAGCTCATTTTCATCAATGGGCCATTCACACCCAACTAGTATTGTATCACCTAATTAAATAAACGTGTGTTAAGAAATTTCAATATAGGCCTATAGGGCCTAGTATAGGTAGGCATACTACAACCCTATAAAAATTTTAAATGTATTCTAATTACACTCTGAATATGCATAAGTTGTTTTTGATAGTGCTTTGCCATTCTGATTTAATTAAAATATAGAAAAAATGAAGCTTTTATGTATTAAAAATATTTGACTTTCTTATTTTCTCCATTACATTTAACATGACATTTCATTTAGGCCTGCAGGGCTTAATAATTAATTATTAACGAAGAAAGTTGTGTTAGTGGTTGAAATCACAAGCAGAATGATCACTGTTGCACACCACTATATAAAATTAACCCGATTAGCGCTTTCAAGCTTCACAGCTCATCGTCAGATCGGAATTGAACCAAAAACCTGAAAAAACCCTTCACTAACATCTCACCCCACCCTACTCACACACAACAAGCTATAATTGAAAGTCCCTTCCCCACCCTCAGCCCTGTCCCCCCACAGGACAGGGCTGAGGGTGGGGACAGGGCTGAGTGTGGGGAAGGGACTTTCACGACGACAGGTAATGGACAACAACAATAAGGTAAGTCAAGTTTTTAAATATCTTAAGTTAAAAGTTAAATTGAAGAGGGTTTTAAGTAAAATATGGTTTAATAAACAATGTCTGCATAATAATGTCATCCCAAAATACGCACAAGTTAAAATTAAAAATAAGAACAGTGTAGATAAAAGGGTAAAAGAATAAAGCGAAAAGTTGTGGATAAAATTGGAAATAAGGTCACTTTACGGCTTAATCAATAGATATAATAGGGAATTATATGAAAGACATATGGAATTGTTAAGAATAGGCTATACCTATACCATGATTTCAGTTTTTATCTTTTACATTAAGAAATTTAATTCACATTAATAGGCCACTATCTGTGAGGCAAGAACCAGACTCACATATAGGGGTGTGTGAAGGAAACCTAAATATAATAATCTTCCAAGCAGACCTTACTCTATTTTATCAATCGTTGTAGGGCCTAGGCCTATTTATTGTAGGCCTATACTATACGTATAGTATTTGGATGATATAAATTAGTATGATGAAATAAACATCATCATCATCATTATTATTATTCATCTTGCTATTATTAGACTTGGAAGAACACACGAAGGCGAGGTGTGCTAGCACTTAGAACTATTATTAATGATTAATTTTTATTATTATGAATACAATACACATTAAATTTTTCAACTTTTGATTGATTTTTCGTTATAATTGTAACCACTAAACCAAAATGACATATAATTTAGACTAGCTTTTAAGTTTGTGTATGTTCTCATAAGCTATCTGTAGGTCTATATCTAATACTGTACATAAGTATAAGTCCTATAACACATATTAATACATACAGATTTTTACAAACATAGCTTACAAACATTTTAAAGGCAGCAAAAAATTTGCAAAGGGTGATAAAATATTAATTTTATCAAATTGTTAAATACCGGTGTCAAGTTTATATTTTGAATAAACTTCCTCATAACTTGACATTTCTTGTAGAGTTTTACAGTTTTTTCAAAGTTTTACTTTCATTTTTGACCCATTGTGCCTCTAAAATTAAACATTTTGAAGTAAACACTAGTCCCCTTACATTCAGATTTGGGTTAAAATTACTTTTAGTCTGATACTCAGTAATTGGATTTTTACAATTTTTACTCACTTTTGATTCACTTTTTGAGCCATGGTATCCAAAAATTTTGAAATTTCCAAAACCAAACATAATATTTAAATTTTGGTTAAACTTCTCTTAAAATTGATACGTCACTGGAATTTTGCACGTTTTCACCATTTTGCCCCCTCACATGTTTGCCAACTGTTGAGAGATCGATTTCAAAACAAAAAGGGTGTGTGGTGTAAAAGTATTGGTTGATGCATTCAAAAGTTTTTATGAGACACCCAAATAGACAGAAGATAAACAGATAGACAGTCAGTCAGTCAAACACCACACAGCCAATTTAAAACTGAGGAACATGCCTCGCTTGCTCAATTAAGGTCTATTGTTATCAAATCATCATCATCGTTGTCCTGACACTTTCTGGGCAGGTAGCACACACAGTTAGTAAAGTAAAACGATCAAGTATGAAAATTAATAAAAATATTAATACATAATTATATTTTGTTTCTGTTTCTAAATTTTTTATGGCAAGATAGTTTGTGCTGGCGAGACAATTTCAAGCAACACTATATTCTTGTTTGTGACAACATTCTTTGAGAAATATACAGTGAGGCTGCCAAAAGGAGATCCACTGCCTGACACCGAAGCTATGACTGGCTTATCAAATGCGCCCAAACCATTTAGAGTACACATTAAAACCAGATACTGATTCAACATCACACTGTTATATACAATAAGATAGTGTCATTTGTTATTTTAATCCAATATGTATCTCATTCTATATGGACGCGATAAATGACAACCTAAGCGAAATGGACAAAATAAACTGGGTGGTGAGAAGGTTAAAAGGTACCGAGGCTGAATGGTTCACCATCATACAGGACAAAGTATGTATGTAAGAAGATCTGGTGCGGCATTTTAGGGCTAGGTACTGGAACAGCAAGATACAAAGAAAGATCCGTGTACAGCTGGAATTTGTAAAATATTCAAGTATGAAAGGTTCAAAAGAAAACTATTTAATACAGCTGATATCTCGAGCCAAGTATCTGGAACCTGAAGTGACAGAAGCAGAAATAGTAAGTAAGTTACCTCACCATTTTGGACGCGAAATTCAAATCGCGGTTATTACACAAGAGGTTAAATCCTTATAAGAACTACTCTTGTTATTGACTAAATAGGATAATGTGGATAACCCGAGTAATAATAATATTAATGATCAAACATGTAAACAATTTCAGCCACAACAGCAGCAGTTTAAAAATAAAAAGATTCAATCAGAGCAAAGTATTGGCAATTACCGAGACCTATTGTGCCGGTATAATTCCGGCCGTCGAAAATTGTAGAATATTTAATGGTAAAATAACGCGAGACCAAGGGTCGGTTGAAGCGAACCTTGGACGGTACCGTTGGAGCGGCGCGCGCATTCGGTGAGCCTGTGGGGCTGTTGTCGCAGCGTAACAGCTGATTTCATTCACCGCCCGGCTCTCAGAGAATCAACCGACTCCGGAATCCGAACAGTTTACTGCGCAGTTATTTCTTCCACTCTTATGGCAGGCTGAAATTTACGAGACTTCCCGGTAAGAATCATAGCTCTTATTGTGTGTATCAGTAATAATATAAGCGATTAAATTTAATTAACAAAAGTAGGCAGCAGTATGAGAAAGACGAATGCATGTGGGTGCGATCCGACAGTTAATGTTCAGTATATAGCCCATGTTCTTTTATTATTATTAGAATATTGTAAGAGTCACTGTAATTGTCATGGTCATTGTATTTTGTAGAACGTTAGATAAATTCTAAGCGAAAGTCAGCGCGTAGTTATGTAATGGAATTGTGCTCATACATGCATCAGATTGTCTGTGTGTTCTCTTTAATTAACTTTGCAGTAACAAATTACTTGTGAGAACATCCTTAGAGAAAACATTATTAATATTGAAACATTGTTAATACGGTGAGTGCCTTGAAGTTAATCATTTTTTGACAAATTGCAATTATTGTGTCGCCACGTGGTAATCTTACCTGTTGCATTCTGTCGATGCGAGTTGAGAGCGTGCTAGTGACTTTTACTCTACGCCTTTTAATAAAATCTTTTATTGTTGGAATTAATTATTCCATGGCAGATTTTTTTCTACTGTTTAAGCAGTTTGCAAAGACTTTATTACCGAAACTTTGTGCTTTTATCTTGAGTTGGTTGAAGGCCCGTTCTGAGGTTAATTACCTGTGAACTTGGGTGTACATTTTTTATGAACATCTTTTCTAATTTTATGAATTAACAGGGTTCTCGCTTAAGCCGGAGATGTGGCCTTGCTGATTGAACTCCATCCTCATCAGCCATGAACCATTAGAAACGAACCTGTTCGGAGAGGGAGTCGGGTGACTAGTTCAAGATGTAACTCTTGCTCAGCATAATTAAGGTGATATGCACTCTTTTATTTTCCTTTTGGGGCCGGGCCTGCAGTGCTCCTGATTTACCGTAAAAATCTTTTGAAACCATGTGCCCACGTGGCCAGACAGTCTGCTATAGGGTGTGTCTGCTGAACATTCATTCTGAACATTATGTGTTAATTTCAATGAACACTTTAATAACTTAATTTCATAACACTAAGTACAATGCTTGTAATTGTGTGCTGCACTGGGGGAGCGTGCTAGAGATATTTTGTACACTTAAACATTTTCACATATTGCCCTTTGTCATCACCATACTTACTACTAAATTTATATCACATGTAGGGCTTCTGTTCCGGCTGGAACAGAATGGGGTTGATATTAATTTCAGTTTGGGTTTAACATGTAAGGGCTGGGGAGTTTTTCGTTTTCTTTTTTGGCTGTTTTCAGGGGAATAAAAGGGGACATAGTTTTTGCCAGGCACAGGTTTCGCAGTCTAAGGCAGGTTTGATTCCTGTCAAACTTGGTTAAGCACATGCTGGCGCGCTCCCACAGCTGCTAGGGCACCACAGTCCTTATTGTAAATTCATTTATATATATATTGTAGCAAAATTGATAAAATGAGTCTGTATGTTCTTAAATTGGTGTGTAATTGGTGTGGCTCTCGACGTCTTACTGGCCTGAAACACTTCCTTAAGTTTCCCAGCTGGTCGAGTCCCAATGGTAGCAAGACCGGTCGAGTAGCGTAAAGTTGATGAAGAAATATATATGTTCAGCTTCACCGAAAGTTTCAAAACAAAAATTATTGTTTTGAAGGAAATTTAAAAAAAAAATTATGTTTATAAAAAAAAATAATTAAAAAAAAATTTTTTTAATTTTATTAATTAATTAATTAGGATCAATTAATTAATATAGGGCTGTGAAGTTTTAAACAGTGTAATGCTCTTCTGAAAATTTTTATTAAAGTTTTAGTATATTTTAAATAAGCTATCACCACTCATAAGACTGTCTTCAAACCAATCGATACTTGTTTACCTTTTTATTTTTTAGGTTATCTTCACTTACGGGTGGTAAAGTCCTTGTAGATTATCAATTAGAATTATATTATTGGTAATTAGTATTATTGAAGAAATAAAGAACTAATAAGTATTGAAAAGTATTAATGTTTTATTAATTAATAGCAATATTGACTCTTATCGATTAGTATCGATTCTCAGGATATCGAAAAAAATTACAAGTATATGATATAAAAATTAAATAGGGTTCTTTAAACAGCCAGTTATTATCAAAGTCAGAGAAATCGGGCTAATATTTAAAAAGTATAACGTTACAATCAAATTAATAGTTATTAATAAACACAGACATTGAATAATAATTTGTAAATATAATAATTGTTTTCACCCAACAGCTGAGTTGAACTAAGAAGAAGGCACTGGGATCGTCAAAGCAAATGGCCGCCGTCAAGTTGATCAAAATGTTGCTCGTTCCTGCAGTGTTCCAAATAATGTATTTTCTGGCAATATTCCTGTTCTTGTGTCTGCAAATCTCTTGTTAAATGTTGTGTAGTGATTGGTGTACCGTTTCTGAGTTGTATTTAGTGTATCCGTATAATTATTAGTTCAAACACTTTCTCCGATTCCGTCACTAATTTGGGTTAATGTATTATACAGTTTTCTAGTGTTTTGTGGTGTTTTTCGGAGTAGATTTATATTGTTCTGTGTTATGGAGTGTTACTTGATTGTTTCTGTTATAATATGATAGTTTTAGAAGTATTTTACAAGTCACTCGCGATTTCACAATAACGCACTATACACTCGCTTTGTATGACTATTATAGGTTAGGTTATCCACGTTATCAAACGTATGTCATGTTAACCGTTCAAATACCAATAATTAACTAACTGTTTCCTTCAGTTTCAATTAAGCTCTTAGCCCATATAATATTATCCTTAACATTGTTCAAAAATATTTTCACATCCTGTGTACACTTTACTATTTCACTATATGAATGCCTAAACTTTGGTTATTTGTCAATTTTATTCACTAGATGTGATTTAAATTAATCTTTCAGTTCATTCTGGTTATTTTCAGATTAAATAATGCCATTTTATAGTGTTTTCTGTCCAAAAAATAGTAATTTCACTTTCAGTTTGGTATACTCTGAAAAGTCAAAACATCAAAATTTACTTCCTGTCATTATATAAATTCAGCCATTTATCAGTTATATTTAATATTAATAATCCTATATTGTATTAAAAGGTTCATATTCCCTTATTTTCTGGTAATTAATTGAATTAGTTGTATTCTGAAACATTATTCTGGAATATATGACTCCCATGTCCAAATTTCTGAGTTTAGTCATTTTCATTTTTATTTATAATTCTGAATATAATTTATTAAAATCTTCCTAAATGGTATGTGCAATTATATGGCTTGATCTCAAGTTTATTTTGTCTAAACCCCTTTTGTTTACTTGCATTTAAATGAGCAATTTCTCTGTTTTGATGAAGTTTGGTTTCCATTCTTTTGGCCTATGATTTTTTTACAATTTTTCTTATAAAATATTTTACAAACAATATATGATGTGTAATACCCTCTCTGACTTTTACATATAGTATTATAAATTAAACATGTTTTCAAATTACACAAAAACAATTAGTATTGGTTACAATACAAATAATAGTTAAACAAAATAAAGAATATTTTTTTAAATAAATGGTTGTCTTCAAGTCAGACATTTTGCAACAAAATCCCCATTTCCAACATGGAAACATGGTTTATAAAAAAGGTTTTGTACTAACTAACATCTTAATTACTCTCTACTATTTACAAGTGGTAACTATTTTTATAGTTCTGATGTTAGTTGTTTCAGACCCAAACAAATGGCCTTATATCTAAAACATTTTTAAACATTCTTATACTATATACATAAAAACCTTATATTTATATTCTTATTTCTAACTATTATTATAAGTAGGATTCTACAGTTTTTATACCGTCTTTTATACATTGTCTTTGGGGAATTGTACCCTGTCATTAACAAATAAATAGTATGAATTGTTCAAAAAGTATAATGAAATCTGTTTTTCTTTCTCATGTAAAACAAAATGTTATTTTAAACAGATTCATGTCTTATGAACAACATATTGTCACAGTACACATTTTAAGTCATTGAAAAATGCATATTTCATTGCATCCAATGTTTGTGATTGCCAAGAATGAAACACAAGGTTCATTTTTTATAATACCCAAAACTATCACTGGTTCACTTTGCACTTATATATTATGTTAATGCTAAATGGTCGTATAGTCTTATTAACATAATAAATTGGTTAGCGTTTTTTCAATGGAGATTTGTTCCATGGGTACTATATTATTGTTTCATCTTAGTTCACAGGCAACTTTTACTTTATACACTTCTCTCTCTTAAATTTATATACATGTGATTTTTATTTCGTTATACTTTTATTTTTAAATATTTATTTTGGGGATATAGGGATTTGGGTGTCTTTTATAAGAGCATGACATCTTCTTCAGGATGCTGCCTTCTTCTTCTTTCATCAGTCTTCTTTTCTCCTGCCTTCTGGGACTGGTATCTTCTCCATCTTCTTCTTGTTGCCATCAGGTTTCTTGGGATCTTCTCCATCTTCTTCTTTATTTCAGAAATACACCACCTGTGTTGTTTGATCTTGGCTTATTTTAGGGTTTCTCTTCTATTTATTCTTCCTCGTTGTGGGTTTGGTCATATTCAGTACTGCTTTATTATTTACTTTTTTACCTTCCTGGGTTATACCTTGAAAACCTTTGGTTGTGAGACTGGTCTTGGATGACTCATCACTAGTAACTCCTTTTATTTGAACTTGTATTTTCTTTATAATAATGATTTCTTTCCACAGTTGCTATGAATTAATCTATTTATATTAAACTTAATGCTTTCTTCCAAATTTAAACATTATAACTTCATTATTCTAATGATCAATTGCCATTCAATATTATGCTTATATCTGTCATGTTACAGATTGCTCCCCTCCAGAAGTAATTATTTCAGACATGTTTATGGATGAAATAATTTCTTATGATAATTTCATCATTTCTTATAATTCATTTTCTTCTCCATCTTTATATCGACTTTTTTATAATTAGAGTTTAATTAATTTTATATATATAATTATTTGTTTTACTACTGATCCTTTTCGGATAGTTAGTGTCTTCTGAGATATATTATTATTGTAATACATTTTCTTTCTATATCAACTTCGTGTTGTATCCTTGGGATATTAATTCCCTAACATTCCCTATCACGTGGGCTGGGGCAGATCAGAGGGGCACTGTACGCTACTTCTCTGCTGGCCATACACCACTTCTATAAATTGAGTACAGAGGCATATCCATCCCTGCTCAAAAAAACATAATGCTGCTGGAATTATCTTCAGTCAGTCATCGAATAAATAAATAAAAAGTAGTCTCATTTTCGACTAATAAAAATATCTTTGGATTCTCCACTTCGTAGTCTCTCAGATTATCTCACATTTTCTATCTTAATAAATCTTCATAATCATTATTATACTCATTACATATATATTTTTTCAAAACTCTTAACTTGTCTGATATATTTAATTTAATTATGGTTGAAAACCTTTCTTTTAATAATTCTGGTTACTTTTTACAGTGTAACTCTCTTTCTTCTCCATCTGAATTCTCTTTATACTTTCTTCTGGTTACTCATAGTATTAGCATGGTCTTTATAAATAGTCTTTCGTATTCATTATTTGAATGGTCTTAATATATTATATTTAATTTTTTTAACATTGTATCTTTACATTAGATATACTGGTTGTTATATTGATCATTTTATTTAAACATTTTGGTTTTTTCCTTTCTCTTAGAAAGTTATTAATCCGCCTTCGCATTCATTAACATTAATTCATTTATATTATATTTCATGTGGTATTTCTTCTCTTTGTATTTCATATAGGTCTTATTATTATCATTGGTTCAAAATCATCTTCTCCATATGTTTGGTATGAGTTGTTCTTCTTTGCTCTTAATTAACTGTTTTTATTATCGTTTCATAGGTAATTAGTCTCTTTGCTCCCAAAATTTTTTTTCTTCTCTTGCATATTACACTCTTTTTTGTTATTCTTCTCTACTCCTTCAAATGCTATTGTGAATGTCTAGCATTTATTCTGGATTAACGTTAATTCTCTTTTCTTAATTAATCACTTTATTTTCTTCTCAATTCAATCATAATTGACACATAATTATTTTTTGGAACTTGGTTAGTTTTAATGTAAAATTCAAACTATTCTTTTTATTTAATTGAAAAATATTTCTCATAAATCCTTGTAATATGTTGATCTTATCTTGTTTCAAAGTACTGACGTTCTATCAACATTCAAATTCTGTTTAATTCATTTATTCCCAGAATTGTTTCATTCAGAATTGTTTATAGTACTGTGATTTTACTATTATTTCTGAATGTTTTGGTATTTCTCCAAATTCAAATTCTTCTTAATTATTTACCATAAAGTTTTCCTCATAATTCAGTGGTAGTAAGCTGTGCTTGCTTAATTTTAAATTTTTTAAATTAAGTTCAAAATTCTCTCTCTTTCTCTTCCTTCCATAAAGTTTTGTTCTAAATTATCAGGTTGTAGTAAGAAGTACTTACTCAATTTTAAATTTTTATAATTATATTTCAATTCAAAAGTCTTTCTTTTTCTTTCTTCCATAAAGTTTGTTCCAAAATTATTAGGTTGTAGTAAGTTGTACTTACATATTTTAGAATTTTTTCAAATTATTAAATTAAAAAATTCTTCTTCTTTTAATTCTCCAAAATGTTCTTCTCAAAATATTAGGTTGTAAGATGTACTTACATTATTTCCGAATTTTTAAAAATATAAAATAAATTCAAAATTCTAAATCTCACAACTCATTCTTCATAATATTTCTTCATAGAAGCTTGATTGTACACTCCTTTGATTTTTCCTGAAACGATTTCCTTCAACTCATATGTATTGTTATGCTTATCATTTACCACAACATATGGTCATATATTGTACTCTACACTGGCCCATATTATTTATACTTTTGTAAGTTGATCTTCTCTTTTTCTTTCCTTATAAATGCCTTCTCTTCTAAATGTCGCTCTTTGATGGTTAGCTCCTCTTACTCCTTCAAATGTTAGGTTTTTCCACATTTATTCTGGATTCTCTCCAACTCATTGGAGTTTATTATTGAAATATTAGCTCCTGTGTCTATCATTATTTTTAGCGGAAACTCCTTCCACCTCCGCTGTTATATAAATTATCTCATTATTACTGTTGCTGAGACTCTTCTCGTTCTCTTCCAAAAGTTCAGTTCGTATGTCTTTCAGATAATGGTTACTTATGATAGTGATAATCTTATTATTGTTTGCTTGTTGCAAATCATCCTTTTCTAACCCAGGAAGTATAAGCAGTAACGGGTCATCGTTGTTGATTACTGCCTCCTCTCGTTTAAAGTATTTTGGTCAGTGTTTATGTTATTATTAACCGAGGCATCGTTCGGGAAACTCTGGTTTGTTTCCTGACGTTCTGTACCCTGGTTGATGTTTAACGCCCTGTTCTGTTGTCTGCCAAGATCTTCCAGGCTGGTACTTCGTCTTTCCTGTTCGTATCTTGGGCCGTCTCGTTCCGCACTCCTCCATCTTCGGTCGGCGCCGTGGAAGCTGCTCCTCCTCGGTTGATAATATCTCCTGGGTCCGCGATCTTCTGCTCTTATAAAATTTACCCTAGGGCGCGACACTCGGTTATTACTATTGCTATTATTGTTATTATTAAAATTGTTATTATAGTAATTTCGGTTAGGTGGGTAAGGTCTGTCAACATTATTGTTGGGATATGGATTTCTCTGACTGTATGGGACATTATGATTTTGTTGATAAAAATTGTTTCTATTATTTGGGTAGGGGTTGTTATTCCTCACGCCGTTAAAATTACCGTTAAACTGGTTATTACGCGGCTGGTTGTTATGGCCGTCGTAATTGCTGGGCTGGTTCCGGTTACTTGCATGGTTATTGCCGTTATTGGGGTAGGTAGTCGGCCTTGCTTCTGGTCTCTCATTTCTCTTTCTGCTCTGCCGATAATACTCTTCGTTCTCGTATCCCTCCAATAACTCGGTCATTCCCTGGATCGTCTTGATCTGACTACCTCTCCGGGCCCTGATAATGTCCTCATCATAGTGATAAGATATCTTATTCACTAAACATTCTTCTGGGATTGCTGGCTCAAGGTGTTTTGCCATACACACCTTCCCCAAGAAATATGCCGTCATACTGCTACCTAATTGTGACCTGTATCTTCCATTACAAATATTGTCACGGATCAAGTTCTGGGTGGTCTCAGACCAGTATTTTGTCTTAAACATTTTCCGGAACTGTTGGTAGTCGGAAATTTCACTCCGGTTGGCCATCCACCAATTATCTGTTATGTCTCGGAAAGACTCGTCGAATTTTCCCTGCTATGGCTCCATTGGGTAATTTTATGCTTGGTCAAATATTCTTCTACCCTAGCCAGGAACTCCATCGGCTTGCGTTTGTATTGCCGGAAGTTGAGCCACTCTCGGCTTTCGTTGACGGGCAATCCAGTGAAATGAGTCGGTCTGTTTCTTATTGCTTCCATCTCCTCTCGGCTTTGTCGCACCTGACCGGTGATATTGGCCATGGTCTCTTGTATATCATTACATCGTTCTGTGACCTGGTTGCGTACTTTTCCGAATTCTTCTTGATTTTCCTTCCTCTGTTCTTCTACCTTCCTACGACTATGTTCTTCAATATTTGTGAACTTGGTGTTCACCACTTCTTTAAACTCATGGACCTCCTTTTCGGTCTGGTTGCACTTTCCATCAATCTCTCGAATCTGTCGATTGACCATTATATTTTCTTCTTCCATCTTCTTATTCATCGCTTTCTTGTTAACATTGATTTCCTTATTCAGTTCTTCTCGCAACAATTTCATTCTTTCGTCCAGTTTGTCCAGATTCTCCTGATTGACTTCTCTTAATTCTTCTCTCAAAATTTGATTGTCCTCTCTCAATTCTTCCAGCTTCTCCCCCATTTTCTCTTCCAACTTCCTGTTATCTTCTTTCAACTCTTCCTTCAATTGTCGGTTGTTCTTCTCTATCTTCTTCCTGGTTTCATCGATTTTCTGATTAGTATTTTCAATTTTATTAATCAATTCTTCTTTGGTCGACTTGAATTCTTCCTTGAACAATTGGTTGTCTTCCTTCAATTCTTCTATCTTCTTCCCCATCTCTTCTTCCAACTTCCTGTTGTTTTCTTCCATCTTCTCTTCCATCTTCTTGCTGTTTTCTTCCATCTTCTCTTCCATCTTCTTGCTGTTTTCTTCCATCTTCTCTTCCATCTTCTTATTGGTTTCATCAATCTTCTTACCCAGGAACTGGTTGTCTTCCTTCAATTCTTCCATGTTCTTGTTCATCCCAGTCAACTCTTCTTTTGTGGATTGGTTGTCCTTCTTCAATTCTTCTAACTTTTCTCCCATCCTCTCTTCCATCTTCTTATTTAGGGACTGGTTGTCTTCCTTCAAATCTTCTAACTTCTTATTTGTTTCTTCCTTGCCGGATTTGATATCTTCTTTCAAAGACTGGCTATCTTCTTTCCTTTCCTTATTACTTTCGTCCATTTTCTTACTCAAGTCTTCCTTCATTTCCTTGTTACTCTCCTCCATTCTCTTATTCATTTCCATCATCATCCTGAACATTTGTTGTGTTGTCATGTCCTCTGTTTCCTTCTCCGGCGCATTGGTTTCCACTGTTTGTGTAGGTATCTCCGGTTGTTCAGTTGGTTTGGACAACACCGGTGGTAATACCTCTTCCGCCTCTACTGGCGTCGCCTCCTTGTTGTCCATGTCAGCTTCTATTTCTTTCCCGGCCTCCGCCGCCCGTTTCTTAGATGTTGCACGTCGTTGCATTTTCCCTCGAAATTCTCTGGCTTTGTAGCTGTTGCCTAGCTCCAACTAGTGATTGGGCAGAAAGTATTGGCCTTCCAATCGCTAATTAAAGCCCCTAAAGTTGTACGCCAATTTGTAACAAAATAAATAAAATGAGTCTGTATGTTCTTAAATTGGTGTGTAATTGGTGTGGCTCTCGACGTCTTACTGGCCTGAAACACTTCCTTAAGTTTCCCAGCTGGTCGAGTCCCAATGGTAGCAAGACCGGTCGAGTAGCGTAAAGTTGATGAAGAAATATATATGTTCAGCTTCACCGAAAGTTTCAAAACAAAAATTATTGTTTTGAAGGAAATTTAAAAAAAAAATTATGTTTATAAAAAAAAAAATTAAAAAAAAAAATTTTAATTTTATTAATTAATTAATTAGGATCAATTAATTAATATAGGGCTGTGAAGTTTTAAACAGTGTAATGCTCTTCTGAAAATTTTTATTAAAGTTTTAGTATATTTTAAATAAGCTATCACCACCCACTCATAAGACTGTCTTCAAACCAATCGATACTTGTTTACCTTTTTATTTTTTAGGTTATCTTCACTTACGGGTGGTAAAGTCCTTGTAGATTATCAATTAGAATTATATTATTGGTAATTAGTATTATTGAAGAAATAAAGAACTAATAAGTATTGAAAAGTATTAATGTTTTATTAATTAATAGCAATATTGACTCTTATCGATTAGTATCGATTCTCAGGATATCGAAAAAAATTACAAGTATATGATATAAAAATTAAATAGGGTTCTTTAAACAGCCAGTTATTATCAAAGTCAGAGAAATCGGGCTAATATTTAAAAAGTATAACGTTACAATCAAATTAATAGTTATTAATAAACACAGACATTGAATAATAATTTGTAAATATAATAATTGTTTTCACCCAACAGCTGAGTTGAACTAAGAAGAAGGCACTGGGATCGTCAAAGCAAATGGCCGCCGTCAAGTTGATCAAAATGTTGCTCGTTCCTGCAGTGTTCCAAATAATGTATTTTCTGGCAATATTCCTGTTCTTGTGTCTGCAAATCTCTTGTTAAATGTTGTGTAGTGATTGGTGTACCGTTTCTGAGTTGTATTTAGTGTATCCGTATAATTATTAGTTCAAACACTTTCTCCGATTCCGTCACTAATTTGGGTTAATGTATTATACAGTTTTCTAGTGTTTTGTGGTGTTTTTCGGAGTAGATTTATATTGTTCTGTGTTATGGAGTGTTACTTGATTGTTTCTGTTATAATATGATAGTTTTAGAAGTATTTTACAAGTCACTCGTGATTTCACAATAACGCACTATACACTCGCTTTGTATGACTATTATAGGTTAGGTTATCCACGTTATCAAACGTATGTCATGTTAACCGTTCAAATACCAATAATTAACTAACTGTTTCCTTCAGTTTCAATTAAACTCTTAGCCCATATAATATTATCCTTAACATTGTTCAAAAATATTTTCACATCCTGTGTACACTTTACTATTTCACTATATGAATGCCTAAACTTTGGTTATTTGTCAATTTTATTCACTAGATGTGATTTAAATTAATCTTTCAGTTCATTCTGGTTATTTTCAGATTAAATAATGCCATTTTATAGTGTTTTCTGTCCAAAAAATAGTAATTTCACTTTCAGTTTGGTATACTCTGAAAAGTCAAAACATCAAAATTTACTTCCTGTCATTATATAAATTCAGCCATTTATCAGTTATATTTAATATTAATAATCCTATATTGTATTAAAAGGTTCATAGTCCCTTATTTTCTGGTAATTAATTGAATTAGTTGTATTCTGAAACATTATTCTGGAATATATGACTCCCATGTCCAAATTTCTGAGTTTAGTCATTTTCATTTTTATTTATAATTCTGAATATAATTTATTAAAATCTTCCTAAATGGTATGTGCAATTATATGGCTTGATCTCAAGTTTATTTTGTCTAAACCCCTTTTGTTTACTTGCATTTAAATGAGCAATTTCTCTGTTTTGATGAAGTTTGGTTTCCATTCTTTTGGCCTATGATTTTTTTACAATTTTTCTTATAAAATATTTTACAAACAATATATGATGTGTAATACCCTCTCTGACTTTTACATATAGTATTATAAATTAAACATGTTTTCAAATTACACAAAAACAATTAGTATTGGTTACAATACAAATAATAGTTAAACAAAATAAAGAATATTTTTTTAAATAAATGGTTGTCTTCAAGTCAGACATTTTGCAACAAAATCCCCATTTCCAACATGGAAACATGGTTTATAAAAAAGGTTTTGTACTAACTAACATCTTAATTACTCTCTACTATTTACAAGTGGTAACTATTTTTATAGTTCTGATGTTAGTTGTTTCAGACCCAAACAAATGGCCTTATATCTAAAACATTTTTAAACATTCTTATACTATATACATAAAAACCTTATATTTATATTCTTATTTCTAACTATTATTATAAGTAGGATTCTACAGTTTTTATACCGTCTTTTATACATTGTCTTTGGGGAATTGTACCCTGTCATTAACAAATAAATAGTATGAATTGTTCAAAAAGTATAATGAAATCTGTTTTTCTTTTTTCATGTAAAACAAAATGTTATTTTAAACAGATTCATGTCTTATGAACAACATATTGTCACAGTACACATTTTAAGTCATTGAAAAATGCATATTTCATTGCATCCAATGTTTGTGATTGCCAAGAATGAAACACAAGGTTCATTTTTTATAATACCCAAAACTATCACTGGTTCACTTTGCACTTATATATTATGTTAATGCTAAATGGTCGTATAGTCTTATTAACATAATAAATTGGTTAGCGTTTTTTCAATGGAGATTTGTTCCATGGGTACTATATTATTGTTTCATCTTAGTTCACAGGCAACTTTTACTTTATACACTTCTCTCTCTTAAATTTATATACATGTGATTTTTATTTCGTTATACTTTTATTTTTAAATATTTATTTTGGGGATATAGGGATTTGGGTGTCTTTTATAAGAGCATGACATCTTCTTCAGGATGCTGCCTTCTTCTTCTTTCATCAGTCTTCTTTTCTCCTGCCTTCTGGGACTGGTATCTTCTCCATCTTCTTCTTGTTGCCATCAGGTTTCTTGGGATCTTCTCCATCTTCTTCTTTATTTCAGAAATACACCACCTGTGTTGTTTGATCTTGGCTTATTTTAGGGTTTCTCTTCTATTTATTCTTCCTCGTTGTGGGTTTGGTCATATTCAGTACTGCTTTATTATTTACTTTTTTACCTTCCTGGGTTATACCTTGAAAACCTTTGGTTGTGAGACTGGTCTTGGATGACTCATCACTAGTAACTCCTTTTATTTGAACTTGTATTTTCTTTATAATAATGATTTCTTTCCACAGTTGCTATGAATTAATCTATTTATATTAAACTTAATGCTTTCTTCCAAATTTAAACATTATAACTTCATTATTCTAATGATCAATTGCCATTCAATATTATGCTTATATCTGTCATGTTACAATATATATATATATATATATATATATATATATATATAGCCAGTCGGGCTTTAATAGGAAAGAATTTTCACATTTTTTCTGGGCATATACTAATTAATTTTTGTACCTTATAAATGTCTATACTGATTAATTTTTTTACTTGTAAAGCATCTACTGATTAATTTTCCTACTTGTAAAGTATATAATGATTAATTTTTTTTTGTAAAGCACATACTGATTAATTTTTCTACCATGTAAAGCATATACTGATACATGAATCCATCTGAATTTGTAAAACAAATTAACATTTTAGAACCGCATAACAATTGCTTAGAATCAAGTGATGCAGTTTTTTACTGTTATTTTATGCTGTTGAAGAAACTTAAAGATTTCATGTGCTCATGATGGGGCAATTATCAGGGGATATCTATCCATATGGGCGGTCCGGTCTCTCTTATGGTTTATGAGTGATTATCATTCTTTCAGGGGTTTTTCGTATTTATGCAACTTAATGGAAATTGATAAATGACGGTGACTGAAGGGCGAACATTTATGACTGCTGGTTTTA
Source organism: Magicicada septendecula (assembly GCA_034769895.1). Classification (NCBI taxonomy): domain Eukaryota; kingdom Metazoa; phylum Arthropoda; class Insecta; order Hemiptera; family Cicadidae; genus Magicicada; species Magicicada septendecula. Next base: position 157,695,452 of record CM068372.1, read on the forward strand.
GGGCATGGTAGTAACACTGCCTGCAGTGCATGTGTATTTCAGGGGTATTCGTGTTTATAATATTTGTGTCTAATTATGAGTAAGCCTATATGTGCCTTTATGTTTCTGTACGTGTTGTTATGTTTCTGTCTATGTTAAGCTAGTCACAAAAAGGGGGAGAATCATATATTTACGTAATGTTATTCGATATACACACATATATATATATATATATATATATATAATCAGTTGATATACAGAACTTGTCTGGGACACTATTAAGAATATGGGGCTTATGGATTTATTATGTATTTTGGGTGTTACTCCTTGTATTAGGGGACAACTGATGTGATAATTTTTCATTTGCATGTAACGAATTATGGGGGTACAATAAAACCTGTTATTGTTATATTACAGCCGAGTTTCATTGCAAGTCCCGTCATACTGGACCCAGCACAATTTTGGCTTCTCTAGGCTCCGGCCTAGTTCTAAATAACTTGTGGCTTCTCTTTCAAAAAAAAATTAAATAAAAAGAAATATAAAAAGAAATAAAAAGAAGTTTGTTTTATACATATAAAAAGACATAAAAGGAAAGAGAGGTTACAAATGGTAGCAGTGAGCGTGGTTCATTCTAGGGTTGAACCCTTGGGTCCTGGTGTGTGACGGGGCTTGCAAACTCGGAAATATTAAGGCGATTGTTATGACATTGTTTTCTTAGGTATATGCCCGTGTAGGCTAGTTGTAGGTCGTATAACTTGTGAGTCTGATCGCACCACTGAGGCGGTTATTTATGTTTGGAAAATGTGATAGGTTGTACTGCCGGGGAGTCTCAAGCGTGGCCTGGGTGATAGAATGTTGCGGATTCAGTGTCGGAGTCTGGCGTGTGACATTAGCGGGATGCGGTATGGCCCGATCGAAAGTCGGTACCGTCACCGACTTATGTCCTGTTTACGTTGCATTACTAATTACCGAATTATGAATTTTGAATGTTAGTTGGTTTTTGTGAGTTATGTGTTGGTGAGACGTGTGTGTCGAATTGATGTTTGATGTTATGTGTGTTCAGTATTGTTGGTTGTCACTTGTCTCCTTCTGTGGTGTGAGTAGATGGTTCAGAATAGGCCAGGTCTCCGCAGTGCTAGAGAACCCGGGGGTCCACTCAAAGGAAGGACAGTACTTGGGTTTTTCTGATTCTTGTGAATATGTTGTTGTAAGTATGGTTTTGTGTTAGGTGTATTGTGTGATTCTGGCGGGGGTAGGTTACCAGAGACTACCTAACCCTATTTCCGGCATCCTCCAGAGACTTCCTGTGGTGGATGGAGAAGATGAGGGCAAATTGTTGGTTTTTCTGGACATCGTCCTGGAGTTGGCGGATTTTCCGGGGCTGTCCGATGATGTCCTCTTGGCCGTTATATATCCGTACTGCCGGGGTTCATTGGCTGAGCTGGTCACCGACACTCTGCGTCGTGGTGGCAGTATCGACTCTCTCCATGGGGAGGTGTTGGACTCTTTCATACCCCGTCGGCAACGTGAGCATTTGAAACATAACCGGTTCTATCTTGCACAGGCCAACGGGGAGGCGTTGGGGGATTTTGTGCAGGATATCCGTAAATGTGCCCGGGTTTTGAGGTTGGGGTTGCCCGAGAAGGATGTCGTTAGAATTATTTTAGAAGGGGTGACGCCCCAAGAGAGATCCCGTTTGGTGTTCGCGGACCGTCCACGTTGTTTTGCGGACCTCGAACGGCTATGTGTAGTTTCTAGAACGGCCCAGGGGATTGACGAGTCCCGTGAGCACGTAGCCCATGATAAGGTAAGACACGAGAGGCATGGGGGGGAATTGTTCCATCCTCATGCGGTACTGAAATTAGAATTATAAACTCTTGTAGCGAGAGGCGCCGTCGTTCGCCTAATGTGACTTGTTTTAGGTGTGGTAGGTTGGGCCACATCAGACGATTTTGTACCGGGGTTGGGTCGAGTCCAACGTCCCTACCCAAGGCGCCCAAGGTCATTCAGAAAAAGGTCAATGAGGGGAAGATATGTCGGAGGTCTTCCCCTACCTGTCGCGGGTCTTCTAAGGTACGCGCCTCCAGGTCAGTTGTAGGTCCCAAGTCTTTGGACATCAAGGTCCTCCAAACCATCTCTAGGCCCACTTCCGTATGCCCCTTCTTGCTGTTGGAGTTGAAAAAGAGTCAACTCAGAGCATTAGTTGACTCCGGATCAGCAAGATCCATCATTTCATCCAAAGTGTGCGAGGACCTTGAACGACAGGGTTTAATTAAAAGGTCAGAACAGTCTTCCGTAGTGTGCTGGACGGCATCCCAGGAAATTCTGCCCATTTCCCGGGTAGTTTCATTTAAGTTTAAAATCGAGGGATTTTCTTGGGTGTGGAGCTTTCTGGTTTCTCCTGCTCTGGGAGTTGAATGCATTATTGGTGCCGATTTCATCTGCAAAAGTGGTCTCGTTATTGACATCCAAGAGCACCAATGTTATTTTAAATTTAATCGGGGAGTTGTAATCCCTTTCTTTGGATATCAGGGGACCAGGCAAGATATCCAAGAGGTTAAGTGCCCCGACACATCTAGAGACCACCTCTCCCAGTCCCAGCGGTCCGCTTTAGATCAGTTGTGTGAGCGTTTCCGCACTGTATTAACTCCGGCCCTTGGGCTCACACATCTCTTGGAGTATAAGATCCGCCTAACGGACTCCAAGGTGGTGCGCTCCCACCCTTATAAATTTGCCCCTCCGAAGATGAGCATCTTGAGGGAGAAGGTTCAAGAGTTATTAGATCAAGGGGTGATTGAACCTTCTCAGTCCAGTTATGCCAGTCCAGCGTTCCTAGTGCCCAAGCCTGGAGGTAAGCATAGGATGGTCATCGACTACCGCAAGCTGAACGCTAACATTGAGGTAGATTCGGTCCCACTTCCTGACCTTCATTCCGCGTTCGATTGGTTCAGTGAGGCGAGGTATTTTACCATCATTGACCTCAACTCTGCATATCACCAGATTCCCTTGACGAAAGAAAGTAGGCCCTACACGGCATTCTGTGTTCCGTGGAACCTCTATCAGTACACTAGGGTTCCCATGGGTCTAGCAGTAGGGGCCCAAACACTCACCCGTTTACTTGACACCGTTTTTCACGATGTCAAGTTCAAGTACGTTTTCAATTATCTTGACGACTTGCTGGTGTACAGCAAGGGGTACGAGGAGCATTTGGGTCATCTTGAAGAGGTGATGTGCAGGTTGAGGGGTGCTGGCCTCACTGTCAATCCCGAAAAGGTGAAGTTCGCCCAGACACAAATTTCCTTTCTGGGCCACCTGATTTCCCATAGAGGTGTCACTGTGGATCCTGAGCGAACACAGGGAATCAGGGACTTTCCCCCACCAAAGGATGCCAAAGGCATCGCGAGATTTGTGGGGATGGTCAATTTCTATCGGCGTTTCATTCCAAACGCGGCGGAGATTGCGGCACCTCTGAATGAACTCCGGAAAAAGGGCGCCAAATTTGTATGGGGGGAAAAACAACAGAAGGCTTTCGAGACCCTGAAGGAAGCCATCATTTCCCCTCCAGTACTGAGAATGCCGGACTTTTCTCGGCCGTTTATCTTGCAGACGGACGCGAGTTCGGTGGCGCTCGGGGCGGTTCTGTCCCAAGTTGTTGATGGTGCTAGGCAGCCTGTGGCCTTTATATCTAGAACTTTGACCCAACAAGAACGAAAGTCTTCAGTCTATGAGCTAGAGTGTTTAGCTGTTGTTTACGCTCTAGACAAGTTCAGGCGTTTCTTGGAACACGCTGAGTTCCTGCTCGAGACCGACAACCAGGCTCTCACTTGGCTTCTCGCTCATCCCCGGCAGCTGGGTAAGATTGGACGATGGGTGGTCAAGATCTCATCCTTTAAATTCAAGGTGCAACACATTCGGGGAACTCAAAATGTGGTTGCAGATGCTTTGTCCCGTATGTTTTCCCAACCCAGCGAAGCCCAGCCGGAGCAACCCTGTTCTGTTTTACTGGACTTTCCTTTAGCTTTTACTGATGTGTTACCCCATCAGTTAGATGATGAAGAGTTGGGTCCGATCATCCAAAATCTAAAAGAGGGTAACGTGCAGGTCCCTTACTTCTTGTCCAGGGGCGTCCTATGTTGCAGAGAGAGAAAAGGACGGGCCCCGAAGATAGTGCTGCCTAGCAAACTCGTGCCCATGGTCTTCAGCTATTACCACAATTCCCCGGTAGGTGGACATAAGGGGATTTCGAAGACCATTTCCAGTATTAGGAAACACTTCATCTGGAAGGGCATGGATAGGGACATAGCAACTCGGGTGAAGGCATGTCATCTCTGTGGCTTGAGCAAGCCTGCTCAGAACACCAAGTTGGGGCTGTTGTCATCTGATGTGGCGAGCAGACCGATGGAGAAGTTATTCATAGACTACGTGGGACCTTTCCCGCGTAACAAGTCAGGTAATTCTTACCTGCTTGTTTGTGTGGATGCTTTTTCGAAGTTTGCCTGGCTACTGCCCTTACGGCAGGCAACTGCTCGTTTGACCATAGGCGCGCTCCAGAGTCATGTATTTCAGCACTTCGGTCTTCCGGCCATCATTGTCTCGGACAATGGTCCACAATTTATTTCAGGCGATTTTCGGCGAATGTGCTTCGCCAATGGCATCAAACATGTAACCACTTCCCCCTATTACCCACAGCCGTCCCACGCGGAGAGATTCAACAGGAATCTCAGGTCCGCGCTTATTGCTTATCATGCAGAGCAACAGACCACCTGGGACCAGAATCTTAAGTGGTTACAGCTAGCTTTCAATACGGCCCTGCATGACAGTCATAAGGCCGTTCCCTTTGAAGTTATGTTTGGTTTCTCGCCTACGCTTCCCTTGGCCAACTTATGGAACATAGACGATCTTCTGCCGAGTAATCCGGACATTAGGACGGCAGATAGGTGGAAAGAGGCCCGGAAGAATTTGCTTCGTGCGCACGAGCGCGTCCGTAGTCGGTATAATCAGGGGCTTATTCCAAATCCCTTTAAGGTAGGAGATTTGGTCTACTGCCAGAGCCACCCGATCAGCTCAGCTTCCGATAAAAGAGCCGCTAAATTGTGTTATCGCTGGTCGGGGCCATATCGTATCCTGGGGTTCTCGTCGCCAGTGACGGCTCGGTTGGAAGAGCCGGGTAGTAATCCTAAAGAGATTACTACACATATTTCAAAATTGAAACTGTGTAGAAGAGGGTAAACGGGGTGACAAGGGGGGGATTATGGTGGTCTCTGTGTGAGTAGGGATGTTGTCGATTTTAAAAGGGTGTGCTCCGGGGGCGGTATTGAGAATGATAGGGTAGCGGGTAGATGTTTCCCACAGTCCCAGTGGGGGGTCGTCTACTTCAGGGATGCGCCCCTGCCTGCGCGAGCCTTGGCTTTCTCCAATTGTCCTTATGTCCGGAGGGAGCCATGTCCTTACCTTCAGTCCCAGCCCATGACCGTTCGATGATCCTTGACCTTCCGCCTTCCGACCTTCCGCCTTCCGATTTTCCTAACCTGTACCAAAAAAAAAAAGGAGTTAGAGAGAGCGGAGGGTTGGCGGTGTTCGTCGCGGGGTCGATCTTGCTCCTCGTAGCGAACATCGTCAACCGCATGTCCTTGGGCACACCTTTGGATTATAGTTTCATGGAGACCGTCATGTTCCCCGTTTCGCTTGCCCCGTGCGGTGATGGTATTGTTTAGAATGGGGGGGTCGTATTAGAGAATTACCCCGTAGGTATATTGGGCAGATGGCCCTGTTAAGGTGGCAGTCGTGTTCTGGCTTGAGTGGACAAGCCTCAGGAGGTCGGAACTCAGGGAGCTCCCGAACTTTTCTTTCGTCTTTCTTCTCTGTCCCTCTTTGCTGTGGGCTGGCCCTGATCAGGTCAGCGTGCAGCACCCGCACACTTACACACTACACGTCTCCTTTCGTCTCTTTCATTTTCCCTTCTGAGCCTCTGTTCTCCTGAGAGCAAGTGCCGCCGGGCCACCATATCCACGAAGTCCACCAGCTTGTTTTGGGAAGGGGGTACACTGCAGGGTACTCTCCCGAGTAAGAGTGGGGCAACCGGGTTGCCCTTTCGGGGTGGGGTGTGCCGGTATAATTCCGGCCGTCGAAAATTGTAGAATATTTAATGGTAAAATAACGCGAGACCAAGGGTCGGTTGAAGCGAACCTTGGACGGTACCGTTGGAGCGGCGCGCGCATTCGGTGAGCCTGTGGGGCTGTTGTCGCAGCGTAACAGCTGATTTCATTCACCGCCCGGCTCTCAGAGAATCAACCGACTCCGGAATCCGAACAGTTTACTGCGCAGTTATTTCTTCCACTCTTATGGCAGGCTGAAATTTACGAGACTTCCCGGTAAGAATCATAGCTCTTATTGTGTGTATCAGTAATAATATAAGCGATTAAATTTAATTAACAAAAGTAGGCAGCAGTATGAGAAAGACGAATGCATGTGGGTGCGATCCGACAGTTAATGTTCAGTATATAGCCCATGTTCTTTTATTATTATTAGAATATTGTAAGAGTCACTGTAATTGTCATGGTCATTGTATTTTGTAGAACGTTAGATAAATTCTAAGCGAAAGTCAGCGCGTAGTTATGTAATGGAATTGTGCTCATACATGCATCAGATTGTCTGTGTGTTCTCTTTAATTAACTTTGCAGTAACAAATTACTTGTGAGAACATCCTTAGAGAAAACATTATTAATATTGAAACATTGTTAATACGGTGAGTGCCTTGAAGTTAATCATTTTTTGACAAATTGCAATTATTGTGTCGCCACGTGGTAATCTTACCTGTTGCATTCTGTCGATGCGAGTTGAGAGCGTGCTAGTGACTTTTACTCTACGCCTTTTAATAAAATCTTTTATTGTTGGAATTAATTATTCCATGGCAGATTTTTTTCTACTGTTTAAGCAGTTTGCAAAGACTTTATTACCGAAACTTTGTGCTTTTATCTTGAGTTGGTTGAAGGCCCGTTCTGAGGTTAATTACCTGTGAACTTGGGTGTACATTTTTTATGAACATCTTTTCTAATTTTATGAATTAACAGGGTTCTCGCTTAAGCCGGAGATGTGGCCTTGCTGATTGAACTCCATCCTCATCAGCCATGAACCATTAGAAACGAACCTGTTCGGAGAGGGAGTCGGGTGACTAGTTCAAGATGTAACTCTTGCTCAGCATAATTAAGGTGATATGCACTCTTTTATTTTCCTTTTGGGGCCGGGCCTGCAGTGCTCCTGATTTACCGTAAAAATCTTTTGAAACCATGTGCCCACGTGGCCAGACAGTCTGCTATAGGGTGTGTCTGCTGAACATTCATTCTGAACATTATGTGTTAATTTCAATGAACACTTTAATAACTTAATTTCATAACACTAAGTACAATGCTTGTAATTGTGTGCTGCACTGGGGGAGCGTGCTAGAGATATTTTGTACACTTAAACATTTTCACATATTGCCCTTTGTCATCACCATACTTACTACTAAATTTATATCACATGTAGGGCTTCTGTTCCGGCTGGAACAGAATGGGGTTGATATTAATTTCAGTTTGGGTTTAACATGTAAGGGCTGGGGAGTTTTTCGTTTTCTTTTTTGGCTGTTTTCAGGGGAATAAAAGAGGACATAGTTTTTGCCAGGCACAGGTTTCGCAGTCTAAGGCAGGTTTGATTCCTGTCAAACTTGGTTAAGCACATGCTGGCGCGCTCCCACAGCTGCTAGGGCACCACAGTCCTTATTGTAAATTCATTTATATATATATATATATATATATATATATATATAGCCAGTCGGGCTTTAATAGAAAAGAATTTTCACATTTTTTCTGGGCATATACTAATTAATTTTTGTACCTTATAAATGTCTATACTGATTAATTTTTTTACTTGTAAAGCATCTACTGATTAATTTTCCTACTTGTAAAGTATATAATGATTAATTTTTTTTTGTAAAGCACATACTGATTAATTTTTCTACCATGTAAAGCATATACTGATACATGAATCCATCTGAATTTGTAAAATAAATTAACATTTTAGAACCGCATAACAATTGCTTAGAATCAAGTGATGCAGTTTTTTACTGTTATTTTATGCTGTTGAAGAAACTTAAAGATTTCATGTGCTCATGATGGGGCAATTATCATGGGATATCTATCCATATGGGCGGTCCGGTCTCTCTTATGGTTTATGAGTGATTATCATTCTTTCAGGGGTTTTTCGTATTTATGCAACTTAATGGAAATTGATAAATGACGGTGACTGAAGGGCGAACATTTATGACTGCTGGTTTTAGGGCATGGTAGTAACACTGCCTGCAGTGCATGTGTATTTCAGGGGTATTCGTGTTTATAATATTTGTGTCTAATTATGAGTATATGTGCCTTTATGTTTCTGTACGTGTTGTTATGTTTCTGTCTATGTTAAGCTAGTCACAAAAAGGGGGAGAATCATATATTTACGTAATGTTATTCGATATACATATATATATATATAATCATTGTTGATATACAGAACTTGTCTGGGACACTATTAAGAATATGGGGCTTATGGATTTATTATGTATTTTGGGTGTTACTCCTTGTATTAGGGGACAACTGATGTGATAATTTTTTATTTGCATGTAACGAATTATGGGGGTACAATAAAACCTGTTATTGTTATATTACAGCCGAGTTTCATTGCAAGTCCCGTCATACTGGACCCAGCACAATTTTGGCTTCTCTAGGCTCCGGCCTAGTTCTAAATAACTTGTGGCTTCTCTTTCAAAAAAAAATTAAATAAAAAGAAATATAAAAAGAAATAAAAAGAAGTTTGTTTTATACATATAAAAAGACATAAAAGGAAAGAGGGGTTACTCTATAACGGAAAATTTGATCAATTGATAATTTTACTAAATAAACTATGCTGAAAGAAAAAAGAAGGGTGTGTTTTAGAAAGCGGGGAGGTATTGAGACGCCAGAACCGTAGGCAGCAATAGTTGAAAGAAAATTAACTTGTAAAAAGCCTGTAGAGTAACGCAGTAAGTTAATAACCCCGGCGCTGGGGCTGACGAAAATAATGAATGTATTTTATGTTAAGTCACGTTTTGGGACACCACTGTCATAAAATATATTATTTGCTCAGATAGTAAGGGTGTTTGCCAAACGTTGTAAACTTAAGTGCATATAACAATAGTTACCGTTAGACGAGAGAGAGCGTTGTGTGACAGAGATGACGATTGATGCTAGTTTTTTAAGCACGTGGACACGGAAAAACGATGGGCGAATCAGAAAAAGCGTCATGTATCGCGCGGGAGGTTTTAGTTAAGCAGATTGGGCGAATTTGTATTTAGCGGTAGTTTGAACCTATAGGAACGTTTTGCTGTAGATCGTAAGTAAGGGAGAATCGAGGCAAGTATATATTATGAACTTAGAGAGAAATAAAGTTAGTCTTCTTTATATCGGCGGAATTATACGAAGAGACTCGCGTACGTTGTTTTGCGTCAAATTATATATATTTTAATAAGTACGGTAAAGAATAAGTAATTTCGCAGAAGTAACAAAGTACGGGAACGCGATAATTACTAATAATAAAGTTATAAATAAGATTTCAATAAATCGTAATAAGTCAAAGAGTGAATGATCGGAGTTATAATAAACAATAAGAAGTAATAATACATATGAAGTTCTATTAATTCAATACGTAGTGGTAAATCGCGGAAGAAGGCGAAGGAGTTCGAAGTAAAGTTACGACGTTGTGAATTAGTCGAGCCAAACGCGACGTGAACTGAGTTAAATGCACTTAAGGTCAATTCAGTCATCTTTGTGTCCAGAGTGTAATTATACGACATAGTAATAGGTATAATCCATATGTCAGTGTAGTGCACCTGTGATAAAGTGAATTGTGCAGTTTTAACCAGGATTAACGCACAACAACGGCTACTGACGACTCAACAATCTACAACATCTTCAGGACCACGCACTTTGGAAGGAATCTTACGCAAGTAACAAATAATGAACATTTAATTCTATGTTGTTTGATAAAATAGATGTCTGTATTCAATATAGTGACTCAATCTGTCATAAAGGACTCATTGCTAATTAATAATATTCAATTTGTAAGATAAACAATTCAAGTCATATAAAGAAATTTTTGTAATGTATAAATGCAAATTGTTCATTAAAAGTTGATTAACATACTTTAATTTGTATTTATTATTACTGGCACCCTGAGGTATAATCAAGAGTCGGTACACTGGAATAAGTAATATAAACTATTATATAAATTATTAATATCATATTTGATCAAGATAGTTTGTGATCTTATTTCTCACATGCTCGTAGGCCAACATAATTTGCAAATAAATAATTTGACTCTTCTACAAAGGCCTATCTAGAAGTGTATTACAGACCTATGCAAATGAAGAGCAGCAAAAAAATGTGTAAGGTTGCACGGCGTGGGTCCGTGAAATGAAATTAATAATATAAATAAAAATAAGAGTAAAAAAACAATTAAATTTACAATAACAAATGGAAGTATCAGAAATCATATGTTAGCAATAATAGTGATAGTAATGTATACATTGCTTCTGGCTTATACCCTGTTGATGTAGGAATGAATTAATATATAATAATTGTGTTGATGAATATGTGGAAAATACTAGAGTTGAGGACAATAATGACATTGTTGTGATAGCGAGAATCAATGGTTGTGTTGGTAATGTTTTGCTCGATAGTTGTGTGCAAGTGTCATTAATTAATGAAAAATTTATTAACAAACATAAGCACCAATTTAAAAAAACACCTATCTTACCTGTAAATAATACTATGGTTACTACGGCGACCGGTGATACACAAATTATTTGTAAACAAGCACTTATATCAATAATTACACAAGGCATAGAAATTGAAGTGACTGTCCTTATAGTTAAAAATCTAGTATATGATGTTATATTAAGCACCGACACTTTAAGAAAAATACACGCCACAATCGATTTCAGTAACAAAAAACTTACATGCACAATTCGAAATAAATTATAGGCCTACACAGTTAAATTGGGATATATGGACAGTGACTTGAAGCAATCCGAACAGTGTACTAACATACAAAAGCCAGTTTTTAATCTCGTAGATAAGATAACAAGTAGCGGCCAGTTCACCGGCAATAAACTAACAGCTGATCAAGAGAAACGGTTAAATAATATCTTAAATAAATATGAATCGGTTTTTAAAAACGAATATACAATTACTAACGTATATGAGCATAGAATAGGCCTAAATGTAGTTGATCAAAATAAGTTTGTCCGAAAAACCTATCCAATTCCATTACACTACCAAGGACAAGTTGAGGAAGAAATTAATAATATGTTAACAAGTGATATTATTGAATGAGCTGATAGTAACTTCCTTAATCCTAAGGTAGTGGTTAAAAAAAAAACTATATACGTATTTGTTTAGATATGCGCAACCTCAACACCATAACGCAAAAGTGCTACAATTGTGCACCAAACGCCGAGAATCTATTCATAAAACATCAAGGGGTCAGGTACATGTCGAGGCTAGACCTCAAAAGCGGGTTTTGGCAGATTCCATTAGCCGAAAATTGCCGCAAATTTACAGCATTCCTTTATAAGAACAAATGCTACCAATATAAAGTAGTTCCTTTCGGGTTAGTGACCAGCCTCGCTGCAATGGTTAAAAATGGCTAGAATTGGCACTAGGACCGGCAGTAGAAGAAATCGTAAGCGTGTTTGTGGACGACATACTCATAATATCTAAATCTTTCGAGGACCATTTAAATCACCTCGATATTGTCTTCCGAAAGTTAAGAGATGCTAATCTTGTGCTTAACTTGGACAAGTGTGAGTTTGGAAAATCCCAAATAAAATTCCTGGGTCATATTATTTCGGCGGATGGGGTTAGTACCGATCCTGTGAAAATCCAGGCCATCACGAATTTTCCTAACCCCCAGAAAGCAAAATATATTAGGGCGTTCCTCAGATTGACCGGGTATTTTCGTCGTTTCACACCTGAATATTCAAAGACCATAGAACCACTTCTGGAACTACTAAGAAAAAATACCAAATGGCGATGGGAAGAGCGCCATGAGGCAGCATTCAACGCTACCAAGGACTTGTATAGTAAGAACCTGCATATATTCCATCCTGAAAAAGAAGGGACTTATGTACTTAGTTGTGACGCGTCGGACTACGCGATCGGCGGAGTATTGTATCAGCGGAGTAACCAAGGTGAACACAAGGTAATTGCCCACGTAAGTCGTTCATTAAAAGGTGCTGAGAGGAACTATTTTACGTCGGAGAAGGAAATTCTCGCGATAGTATATTGTATCAGCAAATTCAGATATTACCTTGTGGGACAACACTTCGAGATTTTATCAGACAATCAGGGGTTGTCTTTCATGCTCAAATGTAAACTCGCAAATGCGCGTATATCGCGATGGATCTCGGTGATCCAAGAATATGATTTTAGTATAAAATATTGCAAAACCAGTGAAAACAAAATGGCAGATACTTTAAGTAGATATCCTCCGATAATTGAAGAACAATAGGCCTACTCCTCAACAAGGAATGAAGTGCACATCTTGACAATTACGTATGTATTACCATACACAGTAAAAACTAGGTTAAAAAATATAAACATCGAGCAACTGCGGGATGCTAAATTAAGGAAAATCAGCGATGATATGAGAGTACAGGACAACCCAAAGTATAAAATAGACAATGATGTGTTATACAAAATCATAGACGGGGACTGGAAGATGATGGTAACGGATGAACTAGTCGAAGTTTAACTTGGGCGTGCCACGAGAGTCTGGCGCACGCGGGAGCATATAAATGCTATTTAACAATGCGAGAAGACTTTGTGTGGTTAAATATGGCTAGAAAAGTTAAATCTAGTTTGCATACCTGCCACATATGTCAAACTGCAAAGTACCCGAATCAACACACCTATGTAGAAATGGGCAATATTATTACTAAAAACAAAAATGAGTTTTGTATTGACTTTTTTAGGTCCACTACTGCATGCATCGAGGGGTATGAGGAATCTGGTGGTGTGCACGGATGCGTTCTCTAAACATGTAAGTCTATATGCAATAGGACGACCCACCACAGCAGCCGTATTAAATGTTGTCTTTAATAAATACATCCCTAAGTATGGTCACATTAAGAAAATTTTATCTGACCAGTGTAAACAGTTCACCAATAGGAAGTGGCAATCCGAATTGGAAAAGCACAATATCCAGACTGTGTTAACATCAATCAGGAGACCGCAGGGCAACCTCGCTGAAAGGGTCAACAGAGAGTTAGGTCGACTGTTCCGTACTTATTGTAATACCAACCAAAGTAGATGGCCGGATTATCTCGAGTTTCTCGAGGCGTCCATCAACGGAAATTACAATGACACGACAGGATTTACGCCTAACGAGTTGCAAACAGGAGAAATGCCCAAGCGCGTCCGGGATGGGAGCATCAGGAGGATTGCAATGCAAAATTTGCCTATTCCGAGCGAGGTGAAACGTATAGAAGCCAGGCAGGCCCGCGCCGTACATAAGTGCAAAGTCGTGCGGTGCACGACGGCGCCGAGGTGCCGGGGGCGCCGAAAGGCCTCAAAACCCAAAAGTAAAAAAAAGTAATATACCTACCTAACAAACAAAAAATCATTCGTCAAAACAAAATTTAGAATGATAAAAAACAAAAAAGAATTGCAGGCTATTACAGTGTTCTTTATTTAGTTAGTTATTTGTTATTTATTACTTAGGAAATACACTTATTCGCCAAACCTCAGCGAAACGCACCTACAAATGCGAAGCTATTGTTTGTGTCGCGCACCCACTTATCAACGCGCAGCGCGCGAACCGAGGCGATATTACCGGGGGAATAAAGAGAAATTCAAGATAAAGAACTACGTGTTTATGTCTGGAGAATGCCGTAATGAATACAATTCTCAGAATGAACTGAATTCTGTTTACGTTTGCGACCGTAGCCTGCTAAGCCAGTCTCTACTCTCTAACCTTTAAGCAAATCGCGTCCAGTATGAACGTACCCTGAGCGCTACATCGGTCGCGACTTTATTGGTTGCCCAATGCCCAATAATAAACTTAACGTCAAACGTGAAAAGGTGCATGAGTGGAAAGATATTTTTTTTGAAACCTTATATTTTTGTAGTTTTATAGACTTTATAGTGGTGTGTTTGAATTATGCAAGATATCCGGGCTGTTTGGCCGTGGTCCCTGGTTTAAAACAAAACCAAACGTTTCGGCAGCTCCACTGGCTGCCATCATCAGTGGTATAAAATTTCTGCACTTTGGGTGTCTACGTGCAGGCCCACAGTACTGTGGTATAGACTAAAGCTGTCCTGCCATGCTACCTGTACATACAAATTCAGCAGTCCCACGTACAGGTAAAAATGACACCATCAACCAATCACAATAGAGATGGTGTATGATTCGCTCGCACCAAGCTATGCCATTATGTAGTCACTTGTTTTCCAAGAAATACTGTGGGGAAGGCTGCTGATTTCCCGCGATGCTACCTGTGCTAATTGTTTACTAATTGCAACCCCCGCACAGGTAAGTACAGCATCACCGGCCAATCAGAAACAAGGTGTGTGAGAGGCTCGCATCGCGCCATGCCATAAAGTACTTAATGCGATGCTTTCGCCCCGCCGATTCATAGCGATCGCAGCATGCTTCTGAATCAAGACGGACTCCATATGAAGACGAGGGAAGTAATCACTCACCGCCGACAAGAGTTTCGTCTCATCGAAACGGATCCGATGGTCGGCATTGGCGAGCGCGTGTTCGGCCACGGCAGACTTCTCCGGCTGTCCCAGTCTACAGTAACGGCTATGTTCACCCACGCGTGTGCGGACGCTGCGCTTCGTGGTACCAATGTACACCTGGCCGCATGAGCAGGGAACTCCGTACACACCGCACGATGACAGCGGGTCTCGGACGTCCTTCGTCGGCCTCAAGAACTGGTGTATCTTCCTTGTCGGCTTGAATATTGGCCTCACACCGTGCCGACTGAGCAGCCTACCAATGCGGTCCGTCACCCCATGAATGTAGGGCAACGCCGCGAAACCGACGGTCTCCCGTGAATCCACTTCCGGCCTGGCTGTTCTTCTCGGCCGGACCGCACGTCTCACCTCCCCGACGGAATATCCATTGGCCTGCAGCGCTAGTTCGAGGTGGCGCAGCTCGTCATCGAGGTACCGGGGCTCGCATATCCTCCTAGCCCGGTCCACCAAGGTCTTCAACACCGCCCTCTTCTGGCTGGGATGGTGGTTCGACTGTTTATGGAGATAGCGGTTAGTGTGCGTCGGTTTTCTATAAACTTTATGTCCGAGGCTGCCATCGGTCCTTCTAAGGACCAACACGTCCAGAAAAGCTAGCTGATTTTCGGTCTCCCTCTCAACGGTATAAACTGTATCCGTGGGTGAACCTGATTGAGATGTGCCAGGAACCTGCCGAATTCATCCTCCCCATGGCTCCAGATAACAAATGTGTCATCAACATACCGGAACCAGCAACTCGGCTTCAACGGAAAAGATGTAATTGCCCGCTGTTCGAACCTTTCCATATAAAAGTTCGCCACCACAGGACTGAGTGGACTCCCCATGGCCACACCATCAATCATTTCGAAGAACTCACCGCCGTACTGAAAATATGTAGTTTTTAGAACATGCCGGAAAAGCGCTGTAATGTCTGCCGGAAAAAGGTTAGCTAAGTGTTCATCGGTAGCTAATTAGCTACCGGTAGTTATCGGTGTTCATTACAACCGTAGCGCTCCCCTTATCCGCCGGTAATATGATGACAGACTCATCCCGCCTTAATGTTCTTAGTGCCCGCAGCTCACCCACTGGTATGTTGCATCGCGGCGGTTTCGCTCTAGCCAGGATCCTCGATGCTTCGATCCTAACTTCATCTGCCTGTTCACGCGGCAGCCGCCGCACTCCAGCTTCAACGTTGGCAATGATGTCCTCCACTGGAATCTTCTTAGGGGCCACTGCAAACTTCTCCCCCCTCGCCAAGACAGCAGTTTCGGTGGTGGTAAGCTGGCGGTCCGACAAGTTCACTACTGTCCGGTCCGTCTCTAAGCTGCTTCGCTGATGTCCCTGGTTGTTCTCCTCGGGGCTATCTCTCCAGTACTTATTCTCATGGCGCGATCGAACACTATCGCGAACGGCCTCGGAAGCGCTGGAACTTAGGCTATCCACCAGATCCCAGTGGTCAGGTGACAACACAGTGCTTAATTCCAGGTGTAGGCGGAACAACTTCATATTGTTGTCGGCAAGATCTTTCCTGGTCTGGTGGACACGTTCGCGTAGCATCGCCTGCTCTGGTGTTATTCCCGGTCTTCTCTGGCACGAAGGTCTTCTCTTTAAACTTGCCAATTCCCCTCTACCATCGACCATAGTGTTTTTCCTCCAGTCGTATCTCAGCGACCGAACCTTCAGGGTGAGCGTCGACGGGCCCTGTTCTACAGTTCGACCCGTCGCCGCCGGCGTACCTCAGGGATCTGTCCTCGGCCCCGTTCTGTACCTTGTGTACACGAACGACCTGCCTGTCTTGCCCGGAGTCACGTTGTCTTTGTTCGCTGACGATGCTATGTATCACTGCAGCTCCCTGTCCCCGCGATTTGCGAGTACAAAGCTGCAGCGTCAGTTGAACCAGCTTCCGGACTGGCTACGGAAATGGCGGGTGACGATCAACACGGAGAAATCCGAGGCGATCTGCTTCACCCGTAAGTCCATCTCCCGATGCCAGCCCCTCTCCCTAGCAGGGAGACCCATCGCCTACAAAGAATCGGTGAAGTATTTAGGCGTTCAGCTAGATCGTCGCCTTTGCTTCAACGCCCACGTGACGGAAACCCTTGCCAAGGCTCGCGGCGTCCGAGCCAAATTATCTCCTTTCCTCTCGTGTCGCAGCCGCCTGGCCATGCGCACGAAACTTACCATCTATCTACTATTTCTCAGGTCTGTATTGACCTATGCGGCACCCGCCTGGTGGTCTCTTTTATCCACCACCAACAGATGTAGGCTGGAAGCTTTCCAGTCCCGAACACTCCGATCCTTGACGGGGTCCCCTTGGTTTGTAAGGAACGACATGATTCGAAGGGGTCTCCGTGTTCCCACCTTGACTTCCTTTGTCCGGTCGCTGGCTCGAACTCTCTTTGCTAAAGCCTCGACCTCCACCTTCCCTTACCTACGAACCATCAGTGCATCAGAACCACCACCGCCCATTCGGGTCAAGCGCCCTCAGGCGCTTCTTGATGACCCGCCATAATGCCATCCTCTTTCAATTAAATAAAAACAAGTAATCATCAGTCCTCGACCAGAGTATTTCACCAAACTGTCCTTCTCTCCTTCCTGTCCACCTCCTAGCACGCTGAGCCGGCTGCTTGTCGCTGTCATCAATCACTGGCACGGAGGCTCTCCGCCTCGCGGGGAGCGAGCGACGCTCTCAGGGCGTCTGCTGACTGGACTTGAAACGGGCAACATCTGTTGCTCGAATCGGTACCAGCGGCAGTGCATTAAACAAATAAAAGTTATACTCCCCCGCCTTCTCAGTTAACTGGTTGGCGGTTTCCTTTTCCAGCTTTAGGTAACCAGTCGACATTGTACCAGCACTATGTTTACTTCTGGCAGCCATTGGACACGATCCAGATGCTGCAATCAAGCCACGGGTGCAAAGACACCCCGCATCCATAATGCCAGTGGACTGAGTGGACATCCCCATGCATCCCCATGGCCACACCATCAATCATTTCGAAGAACTCACCGCCGTACTGAAAATATGTAGTTTTTAGAACATGCCGGAAAAGCGCTGTAATGTCTGCCGGAAAAAGGTTAGCTAAGTGGCCAAGGACATCATCTACGGGCACCATGGTGAACAACGAAACCACGTCAAAGCTGACCATTATGTCTCCAGGCTGCAACGACAACCCACCGAGCCTTTCAAGAAAGTGGGTTGAATCCCTCACATATGACTCCGTACCACCGCCGCGATGCAACATACCAGTGGGTGAGCTGCGGGCACTAAGAACATTAAGGCGGGATGAGTCTGTCATCATATTACCGGCGGATAAGGGGAGTGCTACGGTTGTAATGAACACCGATAACTACCAAAGGAAGATGGGGGAACTGCTGGACCCAGAAACCTACAATAAACTGCGAAGAGATCCGACCGCAGTGGTCCTAAAAAGGACCGATTTTCTGGTTACGCGGTCTTCCTTGGAGCCTGATGTGAAGGCAGCCGTCCGGTGTTCGGAAGCCCTTCCACCTAGGCTTTATGGGCTCCCCAAAATCCACAAGCCGGACGTCCCGCTCAGACCCATCGTCAGCGCCATAGGATCTCCAACCTACCATCTGGCTAAACACTTGACCGAGCTTCTCCGGCCACATATAGGTGGTACGAAGTCATATGTGAGGGATTCAACCCACTTTCTTGAAAGGCTCGGTGGGTTGTCGTTGCAGCCTGGAGACATAATGGTCAGCTTTGACGTGGTTTCGTTGTTCACCATGGTGCCCGTAGATGATGTCCTTGGCCACTTAGCTAACCTTTTTCCGGCAGACATTACAGCGCTTTTCCGGCATGTTCTAAAAACTACATATTTTCAGTACGGCGGTGAGTTCTTCGAAATGATTGATGGTGTGGCCATGGGGATGCATGGGGATGTCCACTCAGTCCACTGGCATTATGGATGCGGGGTGTCTTTGCACCCGTGGCTTGATTGCAGCATCTGGATCGTGTCCAATGGCTGCCAGAAGTAAAATAGTGCTGGTACAATGTCGACTGGTTACCTAAAGCTGGAAAAGGAAACCGCCAACCAGTTAACTGAGAAGGCGGGGGAGTATAACTTTTATTTGTTTAATGCATTGCCGCTGGTACCGATTCGAGCAACAGATGTTGCCCGTTTCAAGTCCAGTCAGCAGACGCCCTGAGAGCGTCGCTCGCTCCCCGCGAGGCGGAGAGCCTCCGTGCCAGTGATTGATGACAGCGACAAGCAGCCGGCTCAGCGTGCTAGGAGGTGGACAGGAAGGAGAGAAGGACAGTTTGGTGAAATACTCTGGTCGAGGACTGATGATTACTTGTTTTTATTTAATTGAAAGAGGATGGCATTATGGCGGGTCATCAAGAAGCGCCTGAGGGCGCTTGACCCGAATGGGCGGTGGTGGTTCTGATGCACTGATGGTTCGTAGGTAAGGGAAGGTGGAGGTCGAGGCTTTAGCAAAGAGAGTTCGAGCCAGCGACCGGACAAAGGAAGTCAAGGTGGGAACACGGAGACCCCTTCGAATCACGTCGTTCCTTACAAACCAAGGGGACCCCGTCAAGGATCGGAGTGTTCGGGACTGGAAAGCTTCCAGCCTACATCTGTTGGTGGTGGATAAAAGAGACCACCAGGCGGGTGCCGCATAGGTCAATACAGACCTGAGAAATAGTAGATAGATTGTAAGTTTCGTGCGCATGGCCAGGCGGCTGCGACACGAGAGGAAAGGAGATAATTTGGCTCGGACGCCGCGAGCCTTGGCAAGGGTTTCCGTCACGTGGGCGTTGAAGCAAAGGCGACGATCTAGCCGAACGCCTAAATACTTCACCGATTCTTTGTAGGCGATGGGTCTCCCTGCTAGGGAGAGGGGCTGGCATCGGGAGATGGACTTACGGGTGAAGCAGATCGCCTCGGATTTCTCCGTGTTGATCGTCACCCGCCATTTCCGTAGCCAGTCCGGAAGCTGGTTCAACTGACGCTGCAGCTTTGTACTCGCAAATCGCGGGGACAGGGAGCTGCAGTGATACATAGCATCGTCAGCGAACAAAGACAACGTGACTCCGGGCAAGACAGGCAGGTCGTTCGTGTACACAAGGTACAGAACGGGGCCGAGGACAGATCCCTGAGGTACGCCGGCGGCGACGGGTCGAACTGTAGAACAGGGCCCGTCGACGCTCACCCTGAAGGTTCGGTCGCTGAGATACGACTGGAGGAAAAACACTATGGTCGATGGTAGAGGGGAATTGGCAAGTTTGAAGAGAAGACCTTCGTGCCAGACTTTATCGAAGGCCTTGCTCACGTCCAACAGTACGGCGGCCGTAGCCGCTCGCCTGTTGGTGGCGTCTGACAAGTGCGTAACAACGCGGACCAATTGAAGCGTGGTCGAGTGCTCTCTGCGAAACCCGAACTGTTCGCTGCGGATGAAACCATCTAGCAGCGGCGAGATGCTAGCCAGCAGGAGACGCTCGAACACCTTCGAGATGACTGGCAAGAGGTTGATTGGACGATAGCTTTCAGGAAGCATGCGCGGCTTGCGAGGCTTCGGAATCATTACGATGTTGGCAGATTTCCACAGGCGGGGAAAGTACTGTAGCCGGAGACAGGAGTTAAACAGCTCAAGAACGAGGTCAACGCCTGAGGCCGGAAGATTTTGTAGAGCAGCGGCCCCGATCCGGTCAGGACCGGGGGCGCGACGGCGATTTAGTCGGCAGATAGATGAAACTAGTTCATCCCTGTCGAACGGGAGGGCTGGGATTTCGGGAGGGCGTGAAAAATGTCCAGAAAGGAAGTCACGGACTTCTGCCGAGTGGGCAGGGTCCGAGACGCCTTGGTGAACAGTAAATTGCACCTCCATGCAGTCGGCGAAGACCTCGGCCTTGCCTTCTGATGAAGATGCAACCCCGTTCGGAATTTCAAGTGGGTTGCGAGTTCTCTTCTCGCGGGTCAGTCTACTCGCCGCTCTCCAGACGGAGGCGTGGTCGACTTCAAGAGACTCAAGGTATGAGTCCCATCGATCAGAGTTTACGTCCCGCAGTAGCTGCTGGACGTAAAGAGACTGGGCCTGAAAGCGCCTTTTGACGCCGGGATCACGGGTTCTTTGCCATCTGCGGCGGAGATTGCGCCGTAGCCAGATGGCGTGGAGGACTTCCGCAGGTAAGGCCGATTTACGATGATTCACCTCGAGAGTATATGTGTGTCGATCCATGACACCTTGGACCAACTCCTGAAGATGAGTGGCTCGGAGATCCAAATCGTCACAAGTGACGATCGGGTCCGCGGGGAGTGATGGTAACCTCCGTGAGAGCTCATCATGGTAGGAGCGCCAGTTGACTCTCCTAACAATCTGAGCGGGAGGTCGGGGTGAGTCCGACAGCTCACGGGCAGTTATAAAAAGGGGATTGTGATCGGATGAGAGATCCGACACTGACGAGACCTGGATGTGATGGGTCACGTCCTTGGCTATGACAATGTCAAGGACGTCCGGTCGATGACCAGAAAAGGGGAAGTGAGTAGGGTCTTCTGGGCCGATGACTTGAAGTACCGGGTCGTCGGAGACGAACCGATACAGAGATTTTCCGTAGGCGTTGGCTACTCTGCTGTTCCAGGAGGGATGCTTGGCATTTAAGTCGCCGGCTACAATGGTTGGTAGGGGATGATCGAGGAGACCGTCCCACTCCTCGGGCGGTGGAGGTAGCCGCAGGCCGGGCCGGAGATACGCCGCAACAACGCGCAACTCCGATCCGCCAGCGTCTATCGCCACCGCACAACCTTCAACAAGAGATGTATCTAAAGGGGGTAGTGGCCTGTGGGATATCCGCCTGTGGACTAAGACGGCTGTCCCCCCCCGAGGGGCGACAGCCAGGCCGATGGGGACGATCCTGACGAAAACAGATGTAAGATGGCAGGTTGAAGGTATGGTAGCGAGCCAGATGAGTCTCGCAAAGGAGGACGACATCAGCGTCGTACTCCGTTACGAAAGTCATCAGTTCAGATCGTCGAGGGACTACCCCATGGGCATTCCACGCAACGATCCTAAGACTCCTAGCCATTCAAAGGAAGAAGAGGAAAGAGGGTAGACAGTGATTGAAACACCAGGGCGAGAACCGTGGTTGTATCTGGAGCAGACCTGATGTTGTTTACCAAAGTTTCAGCCCAGGCAGTTAGGGGGTCCACCGGGGCCCGGGAAGATTCCCGAGATTCCGGAAGACGGACCTGGCTGGCCTCGGCCGGTGTTGCAGATGGCGCAGGGCTCGGGGACGGACGTGAGGTCTGCTCAGTTGGGAGCTTAGGTTGATGGCTGGGGGCGGGCGGGGCCCGCTGAGGTTTTACAGGCAAGGCCTGTGGAACTTGTCGCTGACGGCGACGAGTGCGCTTCGGTTTGGAGCTCCGAGGAGCGGAAGGCGGGACTGATGTAGCGGCCACAGCCGCGTATGAAGGGCCGGGCGCTCCGGCAGGCGCCGGGACAGAGGGGACTGCAGGCGGCGCCGAAACGTCGACTGCAGGCGGAACTGGGGCCCTGGGAGCAGCCGGAACTGCTGCCGGGGCCTGAGATGATGCTCCGGAGAGAGGTGGGAAGGCCTCTCTGCGGTTAGGGAGGGGACCTGCAACACGGCCTGCCTGCGCGCCAGGGCGAGCTGGAGTCCGCTGCAGCTTCATGGCAGATATAAAGTCTCTACATCCTCTATAGCTAGCCGGATGGTCCCCGCTGCAGTTGCAGCAAATGGCCGTGAACCCCGTCTTGGGCTTATCACACCCACGATGAGGCTCAGTACACCGCACGCAACGCGGAGAGTGATTACAGAACAAGCTGGAGTGGCCAAACCTCTGACAGTTAAAACACTGCGTGGAGCCTGGCCGCGGGTCAAAAGTACGAACTTGCACCCGAAGGTGCAGGAAGTTTTGGAGGCCATAGACCTCCTCGAACTGGCCTACTTTGAGTAGTTTCACTAGAAAACTATTCACAGGACGGCGATCTTCCCTCTTGCCAGCATGCAGTACACTTACCGCCGTCGGCGAATAGCCTAAAGCGACAAGCTCCTGCCTGATGGTATCGGGGGCGGTCCAGGAAGGAAGTCCGGAAAGAACAACTTCAATTTCGCGCTCTGAAGGAAGCGCGAAAGTATGGAAGGAGATCTTCCGATCGGTAAGAAACTGTTGGACCGATCGGAAGTCCGGGACTGTTGTGGCCGCAATTCGAAGCGAGGAGCCTTGGCACCTGGCCTCGAGTTTGGCCGAAGGAAGCAGATTCTGCAGGGAACGGAGAATTTCCCTGTAGTTACGATTGTCTGGAATAACAATCGGCGGAATTTTAGGTTTGGGGACAGATTTGGAGTGTTGCTGAGTAGGTTGGCTGGCGCTGTTACCGGTACTAGATACCCGATGCGTAGCAGCGGCCGGTGGCGGGCTGGCGACTAATTTTCGCTTGCGTTTGGCAGACTTGCCCTCCACAAGCGAAAATTCACCGTCCCCCGTCCCCACACTACACATCGACGCACAATCACTTTCACTTTCACTATCACTAATTGTATGGGACGGCAGCGGGGTAGAATGAGGACCAGTACCGCAGGTTTCCATTAAGGTTACCAGCGGTGCCGGCAAAGGAACGGGAGTTGCGTTCGACGCCATCTCGGGATGAGCCGAAATGAACGTCGAAGACGCAAAAAAGGGCTAGGAAAGAGTGACTTTCACCAGCACTGAATCACTACACTGACAGACAAAGAACACGAACACCAGACGCGCACTGCACCCGAGTCACAAAAACACACGCGCACGACACAATACACTGGTAATTTATAGCACAATGATGATGATGAACACAGATGATGATATGGTGAAGAAATCACTTTGATAGATGTATAAATAACGGTGAAATTCACAAGCAAAAATTGCCATAAAACGTGACGCAGCCTACCCTGGCAACAGCACTAGGTAGACTCCCCACTCAGTCCTGTGGTGGCGAACTTTTATATGGAAAGGTTCGAACACCGGGCAATTACATCTTTTCCGTTGAAGCCGAGTTGCTGGTTCCGGTATGTTGATGACACATTTGTTATCTGGAGCCATGGGGAGGATGAACTCGGCAGGTTCCTGGCACATCTCAATCAGGTTCACCCACGGATACAGTTTATACCGTTGAGAGGGAGACCGACAATCAGCTAGCTTTTCTGGACGTGTTGGTCCTTAGAAGGACCGATGGCAGCCTCGGACATAAAGTTTATAGAAAACCGACGCACACTAACCGCTATCTCCATAAACAGTCGAACCACCATCCCAGCCAAAAGAGGGCGGTGTTGAAGACCTTGGTGGACCGGGCTAGGAGGATATGCGAGCCCCGGTACCTCGATGACGAGCTGCGCCACCTCGAACTAGCGCTGCAGGCCAATGGATATTCCGTCGGGGAGGTGAGACATGCGGTCCGGCCGAGAAGAACAGCCAGGCCGGAAGTGGATTCACGGGAGACCGTCGGTTTCGCGGCGTTGCCCTACATTCATGGGGTGACGGACCGCATTGGTAGGCTGCTCAGTCGGCACGGTGTGAGGCCAATATTCAAGCCGACAAGGAAGATACACCAGTTCTTGAGGCCGACGAAGGACGTCCGAGACCCGCTGTCATCGTGCGGTGTGTACGGAGTTCCCTGCTCATGCGGCCAGGTGTACATTGGTACCACGAAGCGCAGCGTCCGCACACGCGTGGGTGAACATAGCCGTTACTGTAGACTGGGACAGCCGGAGAAGTCTGCCGTGGCCGAACACGCGCTCGCCAATGCCGACCATGGGATCCGTTTCGATGAGACGAAACTCTTGTCGGCGGTGAGTGATTACTTCTCTCGTCTTCATATGGAGTCCGTCTTGATTCAGAAGCATGCTGCGATCGCTATGAATCGGCGGTCCAGAGTCCAGAGTCCAGAGTGGTACGGAGCAGCAGCTAGTCGTGCTCCGGTGGTCGCAGTGTCCGGGTGATACCCGATGACTGCATGTTGCCTTGCTGTTACCTTGGCTAGCGATCTCGCGCTTTCAGAGGAATGGAGCCTCCATCAATTTTATTTTGGAGGGACAGGATGTTACGATTTTTCTTGGACCCTGGGACCTCGAAGAGACCCGTGACGGCAGAATGGGGGAGACCTCGAAGACTTTTCGCGTGAGAAGCAGGAATTACCCTCCCACAACGGGTAGGGCGCCCCTAGCCGCTCAGGAAAAGTCGCCGAGGGCTGCCAGGCGGCAATGTCGGCGCACGGGAGAGAGCGTAGGAGGAGGCAGCATCCACCAGAGGTGGCACTAGGCACACCTAGGGCGAGCGCAGACCCCCCTCTAGTCTGTCGCCGAGCGCCAGCACGGACAAGAGAAAGAAGGAAGGAGGAGGAGCGTGAAAATACTCAAGGTCGGGGGGATTGGGTAGATGTTCTGTAACTGCTTAGGGGGGGGTCGTCGAGCATTGCTCGGGGGCGTTTGTGTCGTCTAGGTGGTGGGCCGACATCTGTGCTTAGTCGACGGATGTGGGGATGGGTCGAGACATAGGCTCGGGAGAATAGTTTGAGGGCTAGGGACCGAACGAATTCGGTAAGTGAAGGAACCTTCAACCATCGCCTGATGGCATCATTTCTGACAAACCAGGGAGAGTTGGAGATGTAGCGGAGGGTTCGGGATTGGAAAGCTTCCAAACGGGCGACAACGGATGGGCTGAGTAGTACCCAAAAGGCGGGGGCTGCGTAAGTTAGGATTGCCCTAAGAAAGAGCAAGTAGATGGTGAGTTTAGTGCGCACAGCCACTGAACCCCGATGAGAGAGAAAGGGAAATAGTTTGGCTCTGACGCCTCTGGCGCGCTGGAGACTCAGAGAGACATGAGGTGCAAAGCTTAGGCGTCGGTCAAGAGTGACGCCCAAGTACTTTACAGTCAGTTTCCACTCGATTGGGCTCCCGGCAAGGGAGAGGGACTGGCAGCGGGAAGTTAATTTATGAGAAAAGGCGATCGCCTCGGATTTCTCCGCATTGACCGCCATCCTCCACTTCCTTAGCCAGTCCGGAAGTACGGCGAGCTGACGCTGCACCAGGCCAGCTGCGAAATCAAGACTCGCTGAGCTGGCGTGGTACATTGCGTCATCCGCATAGAGCGAGAGAGTGACTCCAGGCTGAACAGGCAGGTCGTTCGTGTACACGAGGTACAGAACGGGGCCAAGGACAGATCCTTGAGGTACGCCTGCGGCGACTGGTCGGACGGATGAGTACGACCCATCGACGCATACCATAAAGATGCGATCGCACAAGTACGATCGGAGAAAATGAACGAATGAGGCATGGAGGGGGGATTGGGCCAGTTTGTAGAGAAGGCCTTCGTGCCAGACTCGATCGAAGGCCCTACTCACGTCAAGCAATACAGCGACGGAGGACAGATGCTTGTTGTAGGCGTCCGTCAAATGGGTAACAACCCGGACGAGTTGAAGGGGCGTCGAGTGCTCTCTGCGAAAGCCGAACTGCTCCTGCCGAATGAAACCATCCAGCAGAGGCGCGTAACGACCGTGCAGGAGTCGCTCGAGAACCTTCGATATGACTGGCAACAGTGAGATGGGTCGATGGTTTGAGGGGTCAATACGCAGCTTGCGAGGCTTGGGGATCATGATGATTTTCGCACGCTTCCACAGGCTGGGGAAGTAATGGAGCCGGAGACATCCATTGAACAGCTCGTGGACCAAGTTGATGAAGCTAGGGGGAGCGTGTTGTAGCGCCGCCGCTCCGATACGATCATCGCCGGGCGCCCGCTTAGGGCGGAGTCGACCAATAGCCGAGACAACATCGGCTCGGTCGAACGAGTCAGGGATGTCAGCTGGAGGGCGGGAAAAATATCCAGATAGGAAGTCTGCGACCTCGGCCGAGTGGACGGGGTCGCAGACGCCTCCGTGGACGGTGAATTGCTCCTCCATGGTTGCGGCAAAGACTTCAGCTTTGCCGGCCGCGGAGTACACAATGCCGTCCGGTGATCTGAGGGGATGGCGGGTCCTTTTGTCGCCATTAAGTCGACTAGCAGCCTGCCAGACAGACTCGGGCCGGACTTCAAGAGACTCGAGGTACGAGTCCCAACGATGTGCAGTGGCATCAAGCAGAAGCTGCTTGACAAGGTCAGATTGGGCGTTTAGCCTGCGTTTGATAGCAGGATCCCGGGTTTGTTGCCATCTCCGGCGGAGTTGGCGCCGAGTTTGGATGGCGAGGAGCACCCCTTCAGGTAGTTGAGACCGGCGATTTGTCTCTGGGACAAGATAGGTGTGTGTGTCCATAGCGGACGTAACGACTTCTTGAAGATAGTCGGCCATACGGTCCGCATCAGCCGTAGAGGCGATGGGGGCCGGGGGGTCAGATGGCACTCTTCTTTGGAGTTCGTCATGATAGGAGCGCCAGTTGACTCTCCGTGGACGAGAGGGGGGTTGGAGAGGTGTGTCCAACAGGGGACGAACAGTGATAAGTACCGGGTCGTGGTCGGACGAGAGGTCCGATACAGCACTTACAGTAATAGGAGTGGCCAGGTCCTTGACAATGACAATGTCAAGGACATCCGGAAGGCCCCTAGTGGGCACGTGGGTCGGTGAGTCAGGACCAATAACTGAGACCTGCAGATGACGCTGAACGTAGCTGTAGAGCGAGCGGCCAC
Organism: Magicicada septendecula; assembly: GCA_034769895.1. Lineage (NCBI taxonomy): Eukaryota > Metazoa > Arthropoda > Insecta > Hemiptera > Cicadidae > Magicicada > Magicicada septendecula. Next base: position 157,722,858 of record CM068372.1, read on the forward strand.
GCGGGTTCGTGACACGGCTGTTCCAAGAGGGATGCTTGGAGTTGAAGTCTCCGGCAGCTATAGTAGGTAGTTCGTGGTCGAGGAGGGCGTCCCACTCCTCAGGCGGCGGAGGCCCTCCGGGCCCGGGAGGAACGTACGCCGAAATTAGGCGAACCTCCCGATCCCCGATCCAGAGGGCCACCGCCGTCGTCTCCAAATACCTAGTATCTGGAGGGGGTAAGAGACGATGGGCAATGCGCCTGTGGACGAGAATGACAGTACCCCCGCTGGGACGAGCGGGGGGTGGTAGCCGAGGCCTATCCGTGCGATATGTAGTCTACGCCGGAAGCTGAAAGGAAGCAGCAGGGGTAAGGAAAGTTTCGGAGAGGAGGATGACATCTAAGTCATACTCAGTGGCAAAGTTAGCCAATTCGGCTCGGCGAGACGGAACGCCACACGCGTTACATGCCACCAGCCGAAGAGGCCTAGACATTGGGAGGCAGGAGAGTCATGAGGGAGGTAAGAATGGTGACTAGCAGAGACTGGACGTCCTTGGCAGCCAAGATTTGAGGGATGAGGGTCTCGACCCAGACACGCAAACGATCGGCAAAGGTCGGGTCCGAGGACCCTTCCTCCGTCGATGGCGCCTGCGGCGTGGGCAGTGGCACTCGATACATGATGCCATTATCGGGCCGAGGTGTAGTTGTAGGCTGCCGAGGCTCTTTGGGAGCTGGGGCAGATGCTGACCTAGTTGCAGCGGGCTTGTGCTGCGTGAGGATGGTGGTCGATGACTTTTTCTTCTTTGGCGCGGGTTGCTTTCGCGACGAGGCCAAAGGAGGGAAAGATGCATCGGAGGCGGCGGCTGCCGCGTAACTGACCGCTCCGGCAGGCGCTGGGCAGGTTGGGGGGACTACAGCGGCTGCAGGCGCAGACGAGGTAGCCGAAACTGGGGCCGCCGGGGCGGCAGATGCAGGGGCTGAGGGTTTCTTGGGGGCAGGTGGGAGAGGCTTTTGGGCCTTGGTGATGAGCTTTAGGGCGTCTTGATAATGTTTACACTGGCGAGAGCTTGCCGGGTGTGGTTCACGACAGTTTGCGCACGTGGCAGTGGCGGTACGTTCACGAGGACAATCGCCCTTGTGATGACCTTCACCACAACGAATGCAGCGTGTCGGGTAGTGGCAATACACACAGCTGCGCCCGTACCGCTGGCAGTTGTAGCACTGCTTGGGTCCGGGTCGGGACTCGAAAGCTGAGACTTTTACCCGGAGGTAAAAGAGACAGTCTATTTGGTAAATGGCTTGGAAATTCCCTACCTTGAGGATTTTCACAAGGAAGGCATTTCTGGGAATGCGTCTGCCGGGGGAGAAGAGAGAAGTCACAGAGCTGACAGTAAAGCCCAAAAGTTCAAGGGCGTGCGAGATTGTAGGCTCGGGAACATCGGCGGGGATGCCGATGATCTCTACCTTGAGTTCCCTCTCCTCCGGCAGGGCGTAGGTGTAGTAGGGGATACCACGATCAGTCAGCAGTTTCTGAGCGAGCCGGAAACTGTCGATGGTCGTGGTTTCAATTCTGACGGAGTGGCCACCTGACAAACTGCAGTCAGGGTATTCGCAGGAGCGGCCCGGTGAAGTCGCCGCATGAGCTTATCCCAGTCAACAGGCCGGTCAAAGATCAGAGGCGGCAACCGCCGGGGCGGGGTTGGTAGTGAGGTGGCCGTAGCGGGTCTATCCGTGGCAGGACCCAGCTGGGAAGACCGCCCGGACCCCGCGGAGTCGCCACTGTTTCGCCGTTTCCGGCTACTCACAGTCTGCCACTCCTCAGTGTCCATGGCACTCGTCCCAGCCGACACTGTCTCGGGTTCGGTCGGCAAAGGTTGCGCTAAAGCGCTAGGTGGGATTTCGTGGCCCTGAGAAGGACCGACGGGAATGTTGGGTGCGGCCATCGGCGAGGTTAACCTACGCCTAGGCTGGTGAGACTTTAGGGATCGCTAGCTGGGTAGTGAGGTAAACTACTTAAAAGCTACAACACTTACCAGGCAACAGTCAGCAGCGGAGAACACCAAAACACCACTAACACCAGAAACTCGAGTTCACCACTGCCCGCACGATTGTAACACAGAGCACTAATTATATATAACACTTTATGAAAGTTTCAAAAAGATTGATTGGTAATTAGCGAAGTTATTGTGCTCCAGACAAGCTGGAGCCAGTGTTGTGCAATGGAAAATTCCACACACAAGAACAAGAAAACGAACGACGCAGCCTACCTTGGCAACAGCTCAGGGTAGACTCTCACTCTGAATCTGCAGTCCACGATCCACGATGTCCACGATGTATGCAGGGCACAGCTCAGTGCGTGCCCCAGTGACGGCAGCGTCCGGGCGAGCCCGATGACTGCCTGATGCTTGGCGAGTGCTTGGTGCGAGACTTGTCGCTGCGAGCATGTAGCATGTAGCACTGTGGTAGCGGGGCGTCTTTGCACCCGGTGCATGACTGCAGCATCTGGGACGAGCCCAATGGCTGCCTGTGGATACACGTAGTTCTGGTTCATTCGACAGGTAGCTAGAAAAAATAGGAATGGACAACCGCCAACCAGTTAACTGAGAAGGCGGGGGAGAAAGGTTTTTACTTTTTATTTATTTTAAAAATGTCAGCAATCAGTGGGCACTGCCGCATGGACGGGTTCAGGTGACAGATGTCGCCTGGTCCCAGTCCCGCGTGCAGACGCCGCGAGGCGTCGGTCGCTCCCCGCGAGGCAGAGAGCCTCCGTGCCAGTGATAGCGCGTAGCAGCGGCATTCAGCGCGGTCGGCATACTAGGAAGGGAGGAAGGAAGCAGCTTTACAGGTAAATTCTTGGGCATGGTCAGATGGTGAATATGCAAATTTAGGTTTTAAGTAATTTTACTTAAAGTTATGGCGGGTCATCGAGAATCGCCCGAGGGCGTTTGACCCGGAGGTGGAGGGGGAGGTGGTTGCGTGGTGCTGATGGTCCTGAGGTAAGGGAAGGAAGAGGTCTCAGCTGCGGCAAAGAGAGTCGCAGCTAATGACCAGACAAAGGCTGAGAGAGCAGGAACTCGTAGACCTCCTCGAATTACACTGTTTCTAACAAACCAAGGAGATCCCGACAAGGAACGGAGGGTTCTGGATTGGAAACTTTCCAGCCTACGCCTGTTGGTGGCGGAGGCAAGTGACCACCAAACAGGTGCCGCATAGGTCAATACAGACCGGAGAAACAACAGATAGAGGGTAACTTTCGTGCGCAGCGCCAGGGGGCTGCGGCACGCGAGGTATGGGTAAAGTTTGGCTCGAACGCCGCGAGCCTTGGCAAGGGTTTCCGTCACGTGGGCGTTGAAGCAAAGGCGACGATCTAGCCGAACGCCTAGATACTTCACCGACTCTTTATAGGCGATAGGCCTCCCTTCCAGGGAGAGGGGCTGGCATCGGGAGATGGACTTACGAGTGAAACAGATCGCCTCGGATCGCTGCGAGGATGGGTACCCCCTTTTTTATTTTGGCGGAGGTGAAGGAGATGGGCTGTGATTGGCTGAACCGCTGACGCGATCCACCAATGGCCTGAGAGGGAAGTCTACGCGAACGCTTAGCACGGACTGGCGGGATTTGTTCGCCCACAACGGGTCGATACACTTCCGCCAGCCCGGTAAGGGTCCGGTAGACTGCCTTATGGCGATACCGAGGCAGGTGAGAGATTGGAGGGGCGAAGTTGCCGACTGAAGGTGGCGCTAGGCACACCTAAAGCCGGCACAACGCCCGACCCATCTGTCGGCCTGCAACGGACCGGATTTGACTGGAAGGAAGGTGGTGAAAATACGATTGGTCGGCGCGTGGACAGATGGTGAGAGGGCAATTTTTTATTTTAAAATTACGGCGGGTCGTCGAGCAGAGCTCGAGGGCGGCGGCGTTTGACTGGTGGTGGTCCATCATCGTTATCGAGGCGTTGGAGGTGGGGAAAATCTGAGATGGATGCTCGATGGAAGAGATTGAACGTGAGAGTTCGCGCAAATCCATCGAGCGACGGAATCTTCAGCCCTCGCCTGATAGTAGCATTTTTTACATACCAGGGAGAGCCGGAGATAAGGCGAAGGGTAAGGGCTTGGAAGGCTTCCATGCGTTTAACGACGTCGGGGGCGAGTTGGGTCCAAAATGCAGGCGCTGCGTACATAAGGACGGCTCGTAAAAAGAGCAGATAGATCGAGAGCTTCGTGCGCAATGGCAGTGGCCCTCGAGGCGATAGGAAGGGGTACAGTTTGGCTTTGACGCCTCGGGCGCGCTGGAGCACTGTGGACACGTGAGCTCTGAAGCTTAGGCGTCGATCAAGAGTGACGCCTAAGTACTTCACAGTACGTTGCCAAGCGATTGGGCTCCCTTCAAGGGAGAGGGTCTGGCATCGGGAAGTGAGCTGACGGGAGAAGGCAATCGCCTCGGATTTCTCCGTATTGATCGCCACCCGCCATTTCCTTAGCCAGGCCGGAAGTAATGCGAGCTGGCGCTGCACCACGTCAGTCGCAAAACGAAGGTTTGCAGAACTGGCGTGGTACATCGCATCGTCCGCATAGAGAGAGAGCGTGACTCCAGGCAAAACTGGCAGGTCGTTCGTGTACACAAGGTACAGTAAATTCAGTCAGATCCGTCGGTTGTCAGGTGTACTTCGAGGCAGTTCATCAGAAGCCGTTGCCTAATGAACGTGTGCTCTTCGTCAAGAGTTTTTCTTGTTCGAACTGGTTTAATCTAGAGTAACTCTAAGTCTTGGGACTCTTTTCGAGTTTGTCGATTAGAACCAAGCGGGTAAACTACCAGTTACATAATATTCAAGTGCAATTACGTGTTAGTGGAAGATTTTCCGCTTAGGGAGATTTATCTACCGTGATAAATCCTTATTAACACGGAACAATACAAGAATAGCCGGATGGTGTAAACAATATACACCGATTTTTAATAATATCATTCATTATCACCCTGAGTAACAATAATTAATAATAACCAATTGCGAGTGAGTAAACAAATGATTCGGAAAGTGACAATTTGTGTGTAAAATCTGCATCAGTGTTATCAGCTGTTCGGCGAACCCCAGCGCAGAGAGAGAGAGGGGAGAGCGCCAATCATTGCAGAGAAGAGCGTAACAGCGGCGGAGTAAGTGACGTCACGCCCAGTGTAAAGGAATTCTATGTTTCAAGTAAAGCTTACCAAAGCTGAACTATATAAACTCTTTGATAACAAATAAAATACTATACATGACATTTTGTTTAATTTAAATATATCATATAAGCAGTTATTTACTTGTGTTATAAATAAATAATTTTTCTACACCTTCAATATAGACTTGTGCATAATTTAAACACACAAACAACTATCCTATGGGAAAATATTTATTTGTATCATCGCAAAATATATATATATATATATATATAATGCAACGTTACAAGTATTTCAAAAATTCACACAAATACATTACCAAGTACTCAACACAACTATGAAGTGTATTACACCGGCCAGGTCGCAGGATTTTTTTTATTCTCGTTGCATCAAGTATATGTAGTTGCACAACAATAAATACTTTTCAAAGAGGAGTGAGATATTGTTGACATGAAATAATTAATTAAAACCGTTTCAAAATAATCATACTAAGATTTATTTATATTAATCGAAAGATGAAAAACTATTAAAATTTAGAATTATAGAAAAATATTCTCTTTTATAAGTTTACATAAAGTACCATATAACCTTCTCTGCTGTTCATGACATATTAAAATAATGAACCATATAATCTTTCTAGTTAAACAGACATGTTAAACAAATTATCTAAACCCTTTTCATTTCAGTGTGTCTGACATTTACTCCAATTTTCAAATAATAATAGCAACTCATATACAAACAAAAATAATATTAAACTCAAGAATAAAATTACTTGTTGCTATAAACAAAATAAAATAATAACATTTACTTTCAAACTATAATTTAATTCTACTGACACACCCAAATTTTAACATATAACAGAAGATTAGTATTTTTTAAATTTTCTTATTAAATTAAATTATTTACTTTAACTACTATTTAAATTTAAAACTAAGTCTTTACTGTTCATGCATAATTTTCTTTTTGAAAGTTCTTTTCACAAACAAAAATATAATTGTTTATTCATCACCTGCATACAGCTGATCCGTTGCGGTATAAAGCTTTTGTGTGTTTAGAAAATCTGGAGTAAAAAGATCTTCCTGTCTTGCCTATATAGAATGTATTACAATTGTTGCAGTTTAATTTATATAAGCCTGTTTTGTTGTATATGTCTATGTCTTTGTTTGTGTCGTTAATGCGTCTCTTGATGGTATTGTTAGTTCTTTATCCAATAACAACTTACAATCCACATTTGCCACACACATCCAAACAGAAAACCACAGTTACACCAACATAAAAAAACAATCTTGAAATTTTACACTACATGCCCAAAAGTCACAAACTCAACACCGCAGACCAATACGAAATATACAAACACAACAAAACAACATACTCACATACTCAATTAACAATTACAATTTCAATCCAACACACTATTCGACACAAGAATACACAACGGACACGGACACAATTCAGAATCTCGCGCCAACCCCCTTCCATCTACACACACCCCCACATACAACCAATCCCCAAAAAACTGTTACAGATTACCCCAATGCCTTGACGCTTTCTGCATTTATACCTCACTGATAAAGGAGCAAACTACTCTGAAACGTGCTATGAGGATATAACAAAAAGTAAGTTTTTTCACAAGTGAAGTGCATTTAATTATTAATTGTTAATAATAGCAACTCGTTTACAAACAAAAATAATATTAAATCTCAAGAATAAAACTAATTGTTGCTATAAAAAAAATATAACATTTACTTCCAACCTATTATTTATTTCTACTGACACACCCAAATTTTAGCATACAACAGAAGATTAGTATTTTTTAAATTTCCTTGTTAAATTAAATTATTTTTTTAACTGCCATTTAAATTTATGTACAGTGATTATATTTAGAAATTTAAGTCTTTACTGTTCATATATAAGTTTCTTTTTAAGAGTTCTTTTCACAAACAAAAAATATAATTGTTTATTCATCAGCTGCGTACTGCTGACATTACCGTTGCGTGTGTGTGTCCTGAATCCTGAGAATTTGATGATGATGATTATGCTGACGCTGTGTTCTCTGCCTCTATGGTTTGTTGTTTGTGATGGTCCAGAGTTCCTCCATAAGTCTTGGTGTGTGAGGTAACAATGTTCGATCGGTCGGCAGACCAGCAGCATGACGTTGTGTGAAGATATCTTGAGTCTCTCTCTCTGAGATCACCCAAAAATTGCCGGTGGTATTTATACTGGACGGCAATCTGACAAGCCCAGGACTGATTTCAACCTGTTAGATATTGTCATTTCGTGCAAAGCGTCCTTTTAATTACAAATCACTTTTTGGTTCATTTTCGCGATTTCATAAACATACTTGTAGCACGAGCGATATCATCGTTTGCGTAATTTTTTTCTGGTCACTCACATATAACACACTTATTAATTACTATTTAATTACACTAGTAATTAACATTAAATTACCTAGCGTCTTTATTATTGCAAATTTCTGCAATACTTTTACATCACTATATTCGTTAAACATTCCTTAATATAATGGTGTTTTTATACTTGGGGTAATCCTTTGTTCACAGGTTTAAAATGTATTAATTAGTTTATTTTTATCCGGTTATAACCTGATTACAGCCAAACCAACAATTCGTACGCATCACCCCATCGTAGCTTGCGTTCACACACACAAACATACAAGCGCTGTATTCACTCGCGGGGCAGGTGTACACTTTCTGACAATTCTTAGCCTGCATAATATTGTTACAAACTGTTCATCATATATTTTCTATGCTAAATATTTACAAACATACCACCCTGGGCAAATATATGTATTGTTGCATATATTCCCCAGGTGGGTTTAAATAAAATTCGAATGTTGTTCAAATTTTATTTACATATTCATATATATATATATACACCCTATAATTACAATTACATATTATTATCTACATTACAATTCTTTTTTAAAAACTCCTTATAAAAGTAAATATTTTTTAGCGATATGTAAGAAACAAACCCTCTGTGGTGGGCGACAAAATTCCTTCCCCCTATACAAACAGTTACATCTTGTTTTCTATTGTTGTACGTCAAGACACACACTTGCTGTTGTACTTATGTCGGCTTATATTTCCTTCTCCCTGTGGATCAGCTCTCGTCATAATAGACTCACTGGCATTACACTTGTTCCTGTGCATAACAATGATTACTGTACTCTTCGTGTACTGTTATGTCGCTACTGCGATCCCTTATTTTGCGTCGTTTGCTGTCCTTACCTGCATTCAGAGGGTAAGTGGTGTTTTTATTTTCACAACAATTCTCTTCTCTCTGTATAAAATTAGTTTTATTTCTGTACTTGATGTGAAACATGTGTTCAGATTGTGTGAGTAAAATTAACAACTCTTCAATAGTTTTAATTCCTTGTGTGTAAATAGCTAATCTAATATCTCTGTGAAAGTGATGTGCTAATTTAAGTACCAATTCGTGTTGTGCAAATGTGGGTCTTAAATGTTCACTCGCCTCCACTAGATTTATGACGTACTCCTCTAAGGTAAGTCTACCATTATGTTAATATTTACCATATTCTAATTGGTCTCGTATTTGCCTTTGTGTGTGAATATTCCAATAGCGATCTTCAAATGAGTTTTTAAATTATTCGTAAGTAGTAAAATTATCTCGAACAATAGTATACCATCGCGCAGCAGAATCTTGGAAATGTTAACTAACAAAATCAATTTTCTCTTTATCAGTTAAAGCATTACCTATTAACTCCATTTCTTCTCCACACTTCAGTAAGAATTCAATTGGATTTTCTCCCTTTAATCCTTTGAAGACTAACAATTTTGTCCTTTCATCAATCTGAGTTGGATACACCATCACGTGCGTTGGTCCCCTCTTCAATTCTGTTTTTAGACGTTCTACTTCTCCACGTAGATTTTTCTTTAGTGTATATATTTCACTTGAATATTCCTTTGTGGTTTTATTAGCCTCTACTATTGCAGTTTCCAACATCATTGTTCTGGCTTCCAACTCCTGTGTCTTATCGATGTTTTCATGTACCGGTACTTGTTCATTGACTGCTTTTATTTTCATATCCGGCTCCCGCTTTGATACTATAAACTTCTCATTCCAGTGTTCAGCTAATTGTTTCGCACTATCTTTTAATTCTTTTGACCATTCTGCTTTATATTCTTTAAATTTATTCTCCATCTTAAAAAGCTTGTTCGTTTAGTGACTGTTCTACTCTAGCTCCTAATACTTCTATTCTGGTATTAGTTTCTTCGAGTTTTGTAGCCAGTTGCTCTTTAAGGTTATTGAATTCAGCTTTAACTTCGTCTTTGTTTTTCGCTAATTCGGCTTTAACTTCGTCTTTATTTTTCGTTAATTCAGCTTCAACTTCCTCCCTATTCTTTTTTAATTCTTCATTATGCTTTTGCATCTGTTCCTGGAGACTTCTAAACATAGCCTCAATATCAACTGCTTTCTGCGGTATAGCCATTTTGTTGTATTAGAATTAAATATAAATTCTTTTTTTTATATATTAATTATTATTGGTAAACCGCGACACTATTGGTTTATTATTTAATATTACTTATTTACGTTTATTATTATTATAAATTATCTCATACCAACAATTTCTCTCTGTTATATTAATTAATTAATTTTTTTTATTTATATGTAATATTAATAACTTTCACCAACATTTTGTTCAGACACCATCTTTTTATACAAGAAAATCAAATTTGCTTACCTTTATGGGCAGAGTTCGTATAAGCGAACCAGAAGTAGCGGAATTTTTTATCTGAAATAATTTACTCTTGCTTGAAATGTTTACCAATGACATTACCTTTTATTGTTAAATTACGTACAAATGAATGTGACTCTACTGTGCGAAACAAACACGCTACTATACGCCATGAGGCGTAGTTCAATTCTTCAAGTTAAATTTCCCTTTAAACATTTCACAAGCCCTCCAAAATAACATATTCAACTATATTTTTATGATATCATTATTAAAATAACTTCACAACCCAGCATTTCTAATTAAATTAAATGTAATGAAATATTCTCTCACTCACTCACACTCGCATTTTTATGGTACAATTTTTGTTCATTTTCCCCAAATTGAGCTCATTTTTTATTACTGAATTTAATTGAAACTTTTGTCTTGACCCTTATTTACACTTTTCTAGTACCCCCCCATTTTGTCACTTAGCTGAAATCAGTCCTGCAGACGTCCCATCGCTGAACTCGCACTATGGATGTTAAAATTTTACCAAACTTTGTGTTTACGTTTTACATGTTAATAACGTTGAACTGTTACTTCACTTGATACAAAATACTTCACTTTTACATTGTACAGGCGAACGTCCGAGACTTAGTTTTCTAAAATTTAGATATGCAGCCGGCCGGCTTTACTGCTGTTACTTGACTAAGAACGACTTACAATGCTTCATTGCCAAGGTGGGGAGTAACTACGTCACCAGTCTCTTTGTGTAGAGTCCCACGCCTTAGCTGTTTACAGGCGCGTTTATTACGTTTTTGCATACTTTTGGATGACGTATACATGGGTGCAGCTTGTTGACACATTAGTATGGCAAAATGATGTTGTTGTTTCTGCGCGTATACTCCCAACCTTGACGCAATTTCTGTCCACTCGATATTGCGTAGTTGCAAACCTTCATAAAACTTTACTAGTTTCTTATATATGACTTTGAATAAAAATACAATTTAAATTGATTATTCCCCGAAACACGTTAGGGCCAGAATTGTACTGTTACATCTCCTCTTTCAGTTTTGTTGACCACCAGTTGTGAAATATACAACAATATTATAATTACAATACAATAATATAAATATCAATAATATTATTCACTTATTAATTATGCACATATACGATAATTAACATATATCGAGCCACACGTTGAGCATGCCAATTTATTATGCAACATTACAATAATTATACACAAATACATTACCATGTACTCAACGCAACTATGAAGTGTATCACACCGGCCAAGTCAGTGGCAGATTACCAATTGGGCCCAGGGGCCGCAGGGCCAATTTGTTTTCTAATGAGAAAAACTGTAAGTCAAACACGCAGTTTACTACCACCAATAATTAATTAACAGTGCAAGGCAGTGACTAATATCAGGTTGCTAGTCCTAGAGGTTACTAGATCAGGATATGTCCCTGGGTAGACAGCCCGTCATACCAGTCAGTCGACAGTCGACACTGGCGCGTCGGTTGTGGCGGTGACGAGTTACACTCTCTCCTTCCCCTTCTAACTTACAGCCAGTAGACCGGCGGCGGAACAGTAAACAACAATGCACCTGTCAGTTTTGAGGTTATTTTAAGTTGGAAAGGTCTGAATATGTCGTAAAAGCTCTGTAGATGATACACTTTGTGTTAACTGTTTTTATTATTTAGTGGAGTCATTTGAAAGCCATTTATTTATGTTCAGATATTTGTATTGTTTAGCCTGGTTTGTTTTCTGTGTGTCAGTGTATGTGTGTGTTGTTTTGTCTGAACATCTTCATGTCTTCATTGAAAATGAGGCAGAATTTGCACACTGCAAGTGGAGCTTATAAACGCAAGTTGAAAAAAGCTAAAGATGACACTCACTCAAAATTATTACACAAAACTGCTAAGTTGGACAAGTTTTTGAAAGCTTCAACAGTTTCACAAAGTACTGGTTCAAATTCTACTGATTCTGATAAGTTTACGGATCCTGCCGCAACTAATTTAACAATAGATTCGGATTCTGATCAAAAACAAAATCCAAATTATTGTGAAGTAAATAATGAACTTGTAAATGCAGAAGATTTTAATGTAGGTCTGCAACAACGCCCATGTTGTGGCAAAGTAAATATTGACTTTAATAGTGTAAATACTGTTTTATATGAAAGTGGTGAAGTTAATGATCCGGAAGTAGCAGATACTGTTCTCGAGATTCAATGCTTTGATTCAGATAATTCAAAAGTTAACTGTAACATGCAAAAAGAAATTGTTAAATTTGATTTAATGGACCCAAATTTTTGGGAACCATTGACGAACGAGCTTAAAGATCATATCATTAAAAATCTTCCAGAACACTTGTCAAAAATAACTGATTGTGCTTGTGATTTTTCAAAATCTAAGCATATTTATCGTGATAAGACAAGGAATGCTAACAAGAGTAGGCTATGTTGTTTACGCATTTGCAAAATGGACAGTTGAAGGGAAGAGAATGGCTGATGTATTCTAATTCACAGGGATTTTTTATTGTGTTCCGTGCAAACTTTTCCATTCAGACGAGACTGAAAATTCTTTTATTCATGGCTTTAACGACTGGAAACATATTTCCAGATTGTCACAGCATGAGAGGAGTTCTGAGCATAGAATTACCACACAATCCTACGTCATCAGAGGCAATTTACTCGGTAAGATTGACTCTGCTCTTCATCAACAGTACTTAAAAGAAGTAGACTATTGGCAGAAAGTTTTGATTTGTGTATTGTATGTTATTAAATTTCTTGGTGCTCACGGGCTAGCCTTTCGAGGCTCAGAAAAGCATGAAGTTTTTGGATCTCGGACAAATGGCAATTTTCTAGGAATTCTAGAATTGCTAGCTGAATACGATGATTTTTTAAAAGTTCACATTCAAAATTATGGCAATCCTAGTCAAGGAAAGGTAGGTTATCTCTCAAAGACTATCTGTAATAAGTTTATAGAAATAATGTACAATAAAATAGTTTCAACAATTGTTGAGGAGTTACAATCAAGCAAATACTATTCCATTACTGTAGTTTCAACACCTGATATTTCTCACCATGACCAAGTGACTTTGATTGTTCACTATATCTTAAATAATGGCTGCCCAACGGAAAGATTTATTAAATTTATCAGAATGGAAAACCACACGGGTGCTCAAATGGAAGAATTAATTTTGAACACACTTTCATTACTAGATATTTCGATAAACGATATGAGACGCCAGTCATACGATAATGCATCGAAATGTTGGGGTAATATGAAGGACTTCAATCCCGAATTAAGAGTCACAATCCTCTGGCAGAATTCATTCCTTGTTCAGCCCACTCCGTAAATCTGGTAGGGACCCACGCAGCTAATTGCTACCTTAAAGCAACCAAACTTTTTATGTTCATACAAAACTCTATGTGTTTTTTAGCGCGTCAACTGCAAGGTGGACTTTACTTGAAAACATAATAAAAGACAGTGAAATCAAGAAAAAACTGTTGCCTAAGAGGCTAAATACGACCAGGTGGTCAGCTAAATGGTATGCTTCAAGGGCTTTACTCCTTCATTATTGGGAGTTTCATAAAGCACTTCAAGTCATCTCTGGAAACCCCCAAGAAAAACCAGAAAACACAGCTACAGCTGAGGGATTATGTGCAGTATTTACTAGGATAGAAACAGCAATATTACTTGTTTTATGGAATGATGTTCTTGAACGCTTTAATGCTGCAAGTAAAACATTGCAAAGCACTAATACTGACTTAGGAGTCATTTGCAATACTTACAAATCTCTCAAAGATTATGTGCAGGGCTCATGAGAACAATTCAATTATTATGAGATGAAAGGTATGAAACTGTGTAAGTCAGAGACTGCTGACTATGTTTTAGATTTCAAGAGGAGAAGAAAGAAAACACAATTTTCTGATGATGAGAACAATGATGAAGGTACCTCCAAAATGGACTTGGATGACAGACAAAACATGATTATTAATACATTTTATGTTATAATCGACACAATTTTCAGTGAACTAGAAAACAGATCAAGAATTTACTTCAATCAGAACAAAGTTTTTGGATTCATTTATAAATTTCTTACCTTGAAAGATGACGAAATTCGGGAAAAATCTTCTCTCTTAGTTCAAAAATATCCTACAGACATTTCTTCAGAACTTATTGAAGAATTTGTACAATTTAAGGCGTTTGTTGAGGCTCTCGACTTAAATGTAAAGCCCCATCATCTTCCTGCTGAGTTTTTAAGATTTATACGAGAAAAGCAATTGACAACTCTTTTCCCTAACGTTGAAACATCATTGAGAATTTTGTTGTGCATGATGACCACAAATGCATCTGGTGAACGGTCCTTTAGCATTCTAAAAAGAGTTAAAAACTACCTGCGTAATTCATCTGCTGACTTAAGATTGTCAAGTTTAACAAGTTTTATGGCAAATGCTGAACCGCCCAACAAAATTGATTTCAGTGACATTATAAAAGATTGTTCTGCAATGAAAGCTCGCAAAGTTGATTTGTAGTTTGTTTATTAAATAAATTGTGTTCAGTCAGCATATAAAACTTCAGAAGGTTACTAATTTAATATTTTTGTTTGTTTATATTTATATTAACTTTTGCAATGTGTTTTTGATTTTCTATGTGATCGTTTATATATGAATGAAATTGAGTTGTGTTTTGTTTTATTGGGAAATAAATATTCTTAAAAAAATAGCGGTTATCTTTTCTGTCCCAAAAATTGCTGTAAAAAAGTTTTTAAGTTGTAAAAATGCCTCAAAGCAAATATTAACGAATAATGATTATCAAGGATTAGGGTGGATATTAGCCCATAGAAGATTTAAATCTTATCACAGATATCTCCATTTCCTTGAATGAGGCCTGTTTTGTAATGGTTGTAGTTTATAATTTATGGGGAGTACGTGGAGGAGTGGGAAGGGGGCTGCTGAGAAAATAGGGCCCAGGGGCCCAAGAGTTGCTAATCTCCCACTGGGCCAAGTCGCAGGATTTTTTTTTTTGTTCTCGTTGCGTCAAGTATATGTAGTTACACAATAAAAAAATAATTTTCAAAGAGGAGTGAGATGTTGATGACATGAAATAATTAATTAAAACCACTTGAAATAATCATTCTATGATTTAATTATATTAATCGAAAATATGCAAATATTAAAATTTCGAATTATAAAAAATATTTTTATAAGCTTACAAAAAAAAAATATATAACCTTCTATGTAGTTGATGACATAAAAAATAAACAACCATATAATCTTACTAGCTAAACAGACATCTTAAACAAATTATCTAAACACTTTTTATTTCAGTGTGTCTGACTTTGACTCCAATTTTAAAATAATAACAGCAACTCATTTACAAACAAAAATAATATTAAATCTCAAGAATAAAACTAACTGTTGCTATAAAAAAATATAACATTTACTTCCAACCTATTATTTATTTCTACTGACACACCCAAATTTTAGCATACAACAGAAGATTAGTATTTTTTAAATTTCCTTGTTAAATTAAATTATTTTCTTTAACTACCATTTAAATTTATGTACAGTGATTATATTTAGAAATTTAAGTCTTTACTGTTCATATATAAGTTTCTTTTTAAGAGTTCTTTTCACAAACAAAAAATATAATTGTTTATTCATCAGCTGCGTACTGCTGACGTTATCGTTGTGTGTGTGTGTGTCCTGAATCCTGAGAATTTGATGATGATGATTATGCTGATGCTGTGTTCTCTGCCTCTATGGTTTGTTGTTTGTGATGGTGCAGAGTTCCTCCATAAGTCTTGGTGTGTGTGGTAACAATGTTCGATCGGTCGGCAGACCAGCAGCATGACGTTGTGTGAAGATATCTTGAGTCTCTCTCTCTGAGATCACCCAAAATTGCTGGTGGTATTTATACTGGATGGCAATCTGACAAGTCCAGGACTGTTTTCAACCTGTTAGATATTGTCATTTCGTGCAAAGCGTCCTTTTAATTACAAATCACTTTTTGGTTCATTTTCGCGATTTCATAAACATACTCGTAGCACGAGCGATATTTTCATTTGCATAATTTTTTTCTGGTCACTCACATATAACTAGAGCTAGGATTCGTATGTAAATACATATTCTTTCCCTTTGCTTATACATAACTAAAAATGATAAATGTCCGTGAATTAGAACCTTAGCTATCATATAATGACATTTTGTTGTTACATATTTTACATATTTGATCATAATGACATTTTTTTACATATTTTTACTTTTTTTAAACATATTTTTACTTTTTTTTATGTAAAATTACATATTCTGTCTCTTCATCAACTTCCTCAGCTTATCCCGCTTGCGCAGGGTCGCTGTTTGCACGCACTAAGGCGTGTAAGAGTTGTGGCCGGGGATTTAAGGTCGGATGCCCTTCCTGATACCGCGGGATTTTTCAACTGAAAATCTCGCACTGCACTGACACACTGGGATTCGAACCACGGTCACCGGCGTGAGAGGCAAGCAGCGAAGCCGCTACACCATCCCGCTCCCCTAATATTCTGTCTCTTACTGTAAAAAAAATATTTTTTCGCAATGAAATATACGGTAATTTAAAACAGTCCGTATGACAATATTTGTTCACTAGAAACTCAGGTACCTGAAACGGATTTTCCAAGCTATTTATAAGCTGCTGAGAAAGGGTCAGGGAAGAATTCCAAGAAAGATATTAGTGGAGAAACGAACAGTTCGTTGCCGATTGTGTTTTGCTTATTCTCTCCGTTTTCAGAAACGATAAGCAACAGTTGTTTTGGACAAATAGCTCCGTTTCTAGGAAAACAGTCCGTTTTGCTAACAAACAGAGTGCGTGGTGGGGTGGGTACTAGTAAATGGAGAGGCTAAGTGGAAGGGGCAGAGTAAAGAGTAAACTGTTTGTGTGCGTGAGAAAGAACAGTTCGTTCGTTTTTCTCGGCGAACTGTTTTTTTCAAACAGTTGAGCATTTTTGTACCCACCACTATTCTTGAGTTCGTACGTTTAGTATCGCTTTGGCAACCACAGTGTTTAATTGAATTCCACCTGTGATGCCTCCTGTAGCGTCAAAATTATCATTAAGTTAAAGTCGTGGGTTACAATAGATGATTCGTTCACTACTGATGGAGCTGTGGTTCTCTGCCAGGCTTGTAATAAGAAGATTACATGTTCAATGAAATCACAACTTGAACAACATGTGCGCAGTGCCCTGCATACTAGGAATAAAGCACTACAAACATCTAAAAAGCAAGTCCTTCTATCTCAAATGCAACAGTCTTCAAGTGCAAGGAATGAATTCTTCTGACATGTGTACTGCTATGGTTGCCGCAAATATCCCGTGGTACAAACTCCAGGTACCTAAATATCGCGCATTTTTAGAGAAGTATTGCGGGAGGCAGATACCTAACGATTCTACGCTCCGAAAAAACTACCTGCATTTGTGTTACGAGGAAGCGCTGGCACACGTGCGATATCATATAGGCAGCAACTATATATGGATCGCTGACGATGAAACTACGGATGTGAAAGGGCGCTATGTTGCCAACCTTGTGATTGGTAAGCTGGATGGAGAAGAATCCCCTACACCTTTTCTGATTTCTTCGAAAGTGTTGGAACACACAAATCATGCAACAGTTGCTCGTTTTATGAATGATGGACTTAAAAGTGTTGTGGCCTGAAGGCGTTCAAGAAGATAAAGTTCTTGTTCTTTATTCTGATGCTGCAGCGTACATGCTAAAAGCGGGAACTGCTTTACGTGTGTTCTATCAAAATATGATCCATTTCACCTGCCTCGCCCATGGACTGCAACGTGTCGCCGAAGAAGTGCGAAGTAAATATCCACAAGTGAACAGCATTACTTCAAACACCAAGAAAGTATTCGTTAAAGCCCCCCAACGTGTGTTGCACTACAGAGAACAATTGCCAAATGTGAAATTGCCCCCTGAACCTGTCCTGACTAGGTGGGGTACGTGGATCGAAGCTGCCTGCTTTTATAGTGAACATTTTAAAGATGTGAAGTCTGTGATAGATTCGTTTCCAGGTAAATCAGCAGTTTCAGTGAGAGACACCCAAAGTGCCTTCAGTGATTCTGAAGTACAGTGCCAATTAGCTTGTATCCAAAGCAATTTTGGATTCATTGCTGACAGTATTTTAAAATTAGAAACTCGTGGCATGCCTTTGAAGAAATCATTGGACATTGTGGAAGATGTGAAAACCAAGTTAAGTGCTGTTGAAGGGACTGTTGGAATAGAAGTAATGAAGAAATCTGAGTCTGTTATGGAGAGAAACCCTGGCTTCTCGACAATGACTGCAGTGTGCAAGATCCTCAGCGGCGAAGAAGAGAATCCTCCAGACGATATCTCTCCTGAAAAATTTAATCTACTTAAATTTGCACCAGCAACTTCCTGTGATGTGGAGAGGTCATTTTCTGTATACAAAAACATCCTCTCTGACCGGCGGCATTCCATGACAATGGAAAACTTGGAGATGTATCTGATAGTTCATTGCAATTCGGAGTGAAGTAAGTAGATTGAGTTCTGCAAAGTAATACTTAGTGGACAGATAGTTTAAACAGTGACTATGAAAATTATAATAATTGTAAAACTTCTATTAAATTTTCGCATTTTTTCATACATAATAATGGAATTTATTTAATTTTGCTAATTTGTTGATAGAGATGATGCAAAAATGTTAAGAAAACTCAAATTTTGGTTATTTTGAAAATGTTCCAATTTAATAACTCACTCTTACAGAACAACATTCTTTTACAGCAGGAAAGTAAAAAAAAAAATTCATAATACGATAACGATATATAAAGAAGTGGGAAAACGCAATTTAATCAAAATTAAATAATACAAATGATACAAATTTACATGGAAATTATCATAAATGACAATTTGTCAAATAATTTTTAAAAACTGTAAAATCTGTCTTATAAATGAAAGGGAAAACGTATTAGGCCTATATATTAAAGAAGAACATACTAATGCAGATGAAAAATGTGATCGAAATTAATTAATACATAATGATGAAAATGTACTACAAGAATATCATACAGAAAAACATATTTATATCATACAGAATATCATACCTGTAGAACATTGTACAAAACAGTGTCCTGTTAATAAAGTACAGTGTAGCGCCGTTAATCCGTGGTGTAGATTAACCATGGTCTTACCAATTATGTAATTACGGTATACTCTACCTACTGTAGTTGAAAGTTTAGAAGATTTGAGTACAAAATTCAATTTGTTTATCTTTTACTATTTTATTACGCACGTCAGCAAAGAAATTCAAAAACACGTGAATGCTGTACAATGCATGTTTTAATGAAAATACGGTACAGTACCGTATATTTAAAACTTTGTAAAAGTAAGCTGTTACTCGTTATCGTTGTTTAACAATTAAACCTCACGCCATTAACATAAATATGCTGATATTAGATTTCATGCCCTATTGCACCGGAAGAGAAACATTCCAGTATGTATCACTGCTAGCCGTTGTGAGCACTCAAGAAGCAGAAGTGGATGACGACGAACTACAACCAAACTCGAATGTACTGTGTTCCGTATCTCTAACATCTGCAGAGACTTTACTAAAATTTATGGAAGATGAAGATAATGTTGACTTCATTGATGTCTTGCAAGTCCGTGGGTGTATAATAAAAAACAAAATGCACAAACAAAATTACCGACTTTTTTTAAAGAAATTACTTTTTTAATTATATTATTTTATATGCACAATTTGTTCATTGAAATAGCCCGTTCGGTCTTTTTCTGTATGACAGGTTTTGTAGTTTTTCCTTTGAATTAATAACTAACATATACCGATTATCTGTGATCATCCTTCCCCAGTTACCACGGACAATCGGCGCTACACTATACATATTAATATACGCTTTATTCGACACCATATAGTGAAAATGAAATTGTAGATAGCGATACAAATCTACTATAAAAATGTCATTCAGAATAACATTCCGTTACATCATTTTTAAAAAGCTTATATACTATCCTAAAAATGTAAATGAAAACAAAGCACATGTTAAAAGAACATATTATTAATAAAGTAGGACCTATATACTGAAATAGACACGAAATAATATAAATTAAATAATACATAGCGATACAATACTAGAAAACTGTCATAGAGAATTCTGTTTAACCGTTTTTTATTAATGCAGTAAAACTTCTGCTAAGGGGCTTCTCTTAATAGGGGACACTCCTGTAATCCCGGCTATTTTACCACAAGACACAATGCTCACATATTTCCTAATAACAGTCGAAAACATAAAAATGTCTGTTTTTTGGTACTATTTTCTCCATCTAGCGGAAACTATAGGACAGAAAAATACTTTTCACTAGACAGTATTTTACTTTTTATAACAGGAAAATACAAGTATAAATAAAAATCGTGAATATCGAGCCTAAAACATACCGTTAAAGAATTTAAATATTCCATCACTAGCCTATTAGTCAAGTTGCATATTACGGCATAAACAGTAAAGGTTTTTATTGGAACACGAGTTTCAAGTTTCAAAGACACAATTATCGATGTTCAGTGCACCCAGATGCACACAGTTCATTTTGTTATAATCGATAATTTTTTTGCTGTATTACAGAGTACTGTCGTACGTGAAAGAATGGGATGTCATTATAATTCTACAACGTTAGAACTGTTCTGATAGATTTAATGGTATTTCCGTACATTTTTATTTTTGTTTTTACCATTCATGCCCGTTTCTGGTTTTCATGAGTCATTCTATTTTACTTTTTTTAATAGTCTACTAGACGTCCAGTAATAAAATATTATTTGTCTACATCAACAGGTTAATAATTGTCTTTTTTAGTAGTGCTATATGTGATATTTTTCCGTACTTAGTTACACGAAGTAGGTCTAGTGAATTTCTAGCTGTTTTATTAAAACACACAACATTTAACAAAACGACTAACACAGTTTTCTATATACCCATCACTTCTTTACAGCAGACAAATGTTTTGTCCGCGTGACTGATCGGTATTCAGAAGTTTCACTGTTTATAAATATATGCTAATAGTAAATAATTTTACTAGTAACAATACTAAAGTAAGTACAGTTGTAACAATAAAGTAATTAATTACACTAGTAACAATAATAATAATAATAATAATAATAATAATACAGTATTATATTATTTAATAATACAATAATGAAAACTATAATCAAACAAATTATTTACAGCAACACGGTTCGCTTTGTTTAAGTAGCAAGTGTAGGCCTATTATTTAAGCCTATTCTTTTCCTAGCTACATCAGTTTTATTTTTTGTGTAAACATTTTGCACAAATACTTTTATTGAGCTCCATTTTTCTGGTAACTTTAATTGTGGATATAATTCATACAGCTGTTCTACTTCATGTCTCTTTGGAGGAATTTTTTTCTTTAGTGTGAGTTTTAAAGAACTCTCCAACTACCTTGCGCTGTTCGTTCGTCCATTTGTGAACATCTTTTTTAGTTACCTTGTCTTTGGTACCGGTTTTTTATATGGCTGCAGTACATCCTCACTGAGTTCTGGCATCGTCCTCTCTGCCGTCTGCATTTCTTGAAGTACCTGATACAATGTCATGAAGTGGATTATCTTCTGGATATTCATTTTCGCTGTCTGAACTGTCACTGAAGTTTGTTGCACTTCTACAGTTTGTAATAACGTTATCTTCCAGAGGAATATCTATTTCCTCCAGCGGCCTACCCTTGTATTGTGCCCCTTAACCTTTCTCCATCACTAGCAACAGCTTTGTAATTTTTGTCATTTGGAATATGTCATCAGATAAACTGTAGTTGCTTCATTGTATCCTTGTCGAAATGGCGTCAGGTCTTTGACCTGCAAGCATTGCATATTTTCGAAGTAATCTGTATCCGACAATTGTGTTATCACTTCCTGGGGGTCCAAAAATGTACTTGTTTTCGTTCTTTACAAAATTTCGTCTTACGTTCAGAATTAAGTCATTTGTGCTTTTGAACATCCAAACTGAATAATACTGGTGTTGCCTTTCTCTTTCCTATTTTTTACCATGCGTTTTCACATCTAGAAAAATGCATCAATGTAAACAAAATGATTAATTTTTAAGGGAAAATATGGACACTCAATGATAATTGTAAAATTAATCATTTCATTGTAAAATCTACCTATATTCCAAGACCTTACAAGAAAATTTCTGGGTCAGGATAACAGATCTAGATATATGAATAATTCAGCTTTGGTTTTACTGTAATCTACCGTGAAGAATTCACTATATCGTAGATAACAACTTGTAGTCGGGAAGAACTCTTGCGTCAGCATTCAACACAACTCGATGATAACACAAACACAACTGAAAATATGTGCATACAGACATTCGAATGCCGCAGCGTTGCCAGTTTTCGGCCGCGAAATGTCGTAAAACATGCCGTAACATATACATGTCAAGATATACACAGGCGATTGTCACACTGCTAACGGTTGTACCGTGAACATAAAAAATATACAAATTACAAGTTCAACATAAAATTTGGCGGCCAACATTTTTTCGAAAAATTAATTTTTTTGTGTTCTTGGGAGGTTAAGAAAATGAAATAACTAGACATGATCATTCAGCTGCCGTATATGGCTGCCAAATACAACCGGCCGCCGAATGTTATGCAATCAGTGCAATGTACGGCCGCCGAATAACTGCAAAAATATGCATATATATATATATATCCAATTTGTATTCATCATAATTACCAATGTTATTAACAATAAGAATTAATCAATCAGTATAACAAATGGATCCTTTTAGCACAGTTAATAAAATAAATCACAAATATAGGTATGTCCACAGGACTGGTTCTAACAAAATTTTAATCATTATAAATGTGAAAATATTGTTCATTGGTATAGCTTTTTATATCAACAAATATATATATTGTAATATAATCAAATAGGACTTGGCCTTCTTTTCTTTTTATACTTATCTTGATATAATTGGTGAAATATTTATTTATAAAAAAAATAAACAAATAAAAACAATTTTTTCTTTCTTTGAATTCAATTTGTGTAATTTAACTTACTTTGATTTGATTTTGTTGTTAAAAAATTATTAACTAAATATCTTTAAAAACTCCTGATTCAAAATTTCTCCCTTGATCCGTACGGATTTCCATAGGGGGTCCATAACGGCAACGGAAGTTGTGAACTAACTTTTTTGCCACAGTGGTAACCTCCTGATTTGGAATTGCATAGGCTTCCACGCACTTAGTAAAGTAGTCGCCTACAACCATGATCTACTGGTTTCCATCGTCAGTAACTGGGAATGGTCCAGCAATGTCTATGGCAATTCTCTCGAAAGGCAGACCGTTATACTGTCTCATTTTTCCCCTCCTTCTATTTTGTGGGCCCTTGCTTGTAGCACATATTTCACATCTCCGAACCCATTCCTCTATGTCATGGCGAAGATGAAGCCAATAGAATTGCTTCCGTATTTTGTCAAGGGTTTTGTTAATGCCAAGATAGCCCCCAGACATTCCATCATGCATCTCCTTCAAAACAGACTGCATGCACTCTACTTCGGGCAACTATCAACTGCATGACCACGTCTTGTCCATCTGTAGTTTTTCCAAGCCCTTTTCAGCAATCTGTTCTCTAAGGTAAGGGATTCCCATTGTGCCCAGTAGCTCTTCACCACTTCGGAACCATGGCAGATAACTTGGCAATCTAGATGGCGACCTTCCTCTTTTGCTGTCAAGATCAGTCCAATGTCTTCATCAGTCATCTGTTCTTGTTGACAATCTTGTGTCGTCCAGCCATCTGCCAGGAAAAATACAGTAATGGCTTGAACATGTTCCCTGGCATTTTGTTCTTCCTTTCCGTGGCAATGTCGGCAGTCTTCCGGGCTCGGTCTTCGTGATAAGCCACCCGCATTACTATGCAGATGTTATACCTTGAAGCTGTATGCTCGCAGACTTTTGAGCCACCTTGCTAACTGGCCTTCCGGATTTTCAAATCTCAAGAGCCATACAAGCACAGCATGGTCGGTGTGTAGTGAAAACTCCCTTCCATAGAGGTATTTATGGAAGTGCTCCAAAGCTTGGACGATTGCCAGCAACTCTCTCCTTGTAACACAATAATTTCTCTCTGGTTTACAAAGTGTTTGCTGTAATATGGTATCACTTGTTCTTCAGCATTTTGCACTCGAGACATAACTGCTCCTAGACCAGTATTGCTTGCGTCTGTGTCTATGATGTTCTTCCCTTTGGAAACGGGGAAAGCAAGAATTGGCTGTGAAGATAATACAATTTTCAACTAAATGCTTGATCAGACTCTCTCAATCACTGGAAGTTTCGTTTATTTTCCATTAGCTCATGTAGTGGTTTAGCAATAATTGCAAAGCCTTTCACAAAACGTTTGTAATATGAGCATAACCCCAGGAAACTCCGAACTTAGTGTTTACTCTTCGGCACTGGCCAGTCTCTTACGGTGTCTACTTTATTAGGATCCATGCTAACACCCGCTGCCGAAAGCGGATGGCCCAGATACTGTACTTCCTTCTGGAATAGAGAACACTTCTTTGGGCTCAGCTTTAGTTGGGCACCGTGAATCATAGTCAGAACCTTAAGGTTTTCCAAATGGTCTTTGAAAGTTTTTCCGATGACTATGACATCGTCTAAATAAACAAGGCAAGTTTTCCATGTCAGTCCTCAGAGTACCAGGTCCATCAATCTTTCGAATGTTGCCAGTGCATTAGAGTCCAAATGGCATGATGTTAAATTGGAATAAGCCACTTGGGTCGAGAAAGCGGTCTTTTCTTTGTCTTCTTGCTGAAGACCCACTTGCCAATATCTACTCTTTAGGTCCAATGTGGAAAACCACTGTGCTCCGGACAGCGTGTCGAGTGTATCACCAACGCGAGGTAACGGATAGCAGTCTTTCTTTGTATTATCATTCAGCCTCCAGTAGGCTATACAGAAACGCAATGCACCATCCTTCTTCACTACCAACTCTACCGGAGAAGACCAAGCGCTTGACGAAGGCTCCCTCTGACAAGCATGTCCTGTACTAACCAAGATATTTCCTCTTGCTTAGCTAATGGAAGCTTTCGAGGAGGTTGTGTCCCTGGTATCAGTGTTGTGTCCCTGATATTGATGTGATGTTGTACAAGAGAGGTTCTTCCCAATGACTGTTCCCGAACTGCAAAGGAATCTTTGAATTCATGTAAAAACCGTCTGTTCTTTTACTTCACCACTTGAGAGGTCGTTAGAAGATCTGTTCAATAATTCCTGCAGTCCCTCTAGTATTTTGGAAGTATCCGAAGCACTGGATCTTTGTTGTGTCATTCCAGGTACCCAGACCACAGGAGTCAATTTGCCTTGGAGCGTTTGCATTGTAAAGTGACAGCTTGATCCAAAATATTCGCCACTCTAATAGGTACATTTCCAGTTTCATCAGGTTTTACTAAACTTCTGGCAATTAGTATGCCCGGTGTGCTGACTACATGGGGTTTGAATATAGAGCACTGGTTGCCCCTAGTATAGCAAAATTGAAAGTTAAGGGCATGGAAATGCACGAAATGCTTACAGTCAGAGAGGAAAGGCGATGTGGAGGGAGTCACTGTGAGATGTGAGAAGAGAATTGTTGTTATCAGTGACGTTGCCAACCTATGAATATCGTTTCTAATAGTAACAACTCGCAACTGTTAAGGTTTGTTTGTAAATATGTCACCACAAACCTCTATCTGTGTGTGTGTGTGTGTGTGTGCCTAGTCACACAGCTGGCTTAAAAAAAAGAATTATATGTTTACTGTTTCCCATGTAAATCAAATAATAATATTGTAATTGTATTACTATACAAATCAAGCAAAAGATATGTACGGTTCACATGTATCGGAATTTGTTGCTGTTACATATCAGAATGTTTTATAAAGCTTTTCAATGTCTTTATTCTTTCATTTATTAATTATAAATTGGTTATTTGTCACCTCAATTCTGTAGATTGTACCCCTGTCCTCCAGTGATCGGTAGGTCCTCTTCTAATGGATTTCCCTGCACGTTCGCCGGTTCCACTTGTCGTCCTTCAGTTACTCGTTCCTTCTGGTCCTCTCTGGTTGCTGTAGAATGATATGTTGCTCTGCATCAGCTGCTGTTGTCCTAGCAGACGCCTTTATTGCTCTGCATATTGTTCCTCTGCTTGATGTGACCTCGCCAGTTGTCTAGAGTGCTGAACATTTGTGGTTGTAGACTGGTGGTGTATGTTCGACAATTGTATTTAAAATAATCAAACTAAGAGTTACTGTTTGATACTCGGATGAACGTATTGTCCATCCAACTTTAGTTTATTTTAAAAAAATTGCGTCGCTAATGGACATAGCGTCCCGCTGCTTCTGAAGACTGATTGAGAATAAAATTTGGCTCTCCTGGGCCCGTATTTATATTCAACAAAAAAACCACACCTGTCGGCTCAGGATTCTGTATGTCAGAAACTCTCCGTGGCGTCAGTACCCCCACTATCGTCCAATTTCACATATTCGCACATTTCTGCCAATTGCAATGTCTAATGTGGATTTCAAAGTGATCTAATATTGTCTGATTTAATTACACATATTATACGTAATTACTATAGTGATCGCATAATTAGTGTAATTACTATGCTCTTAAAATCCACAGAATTCGCACTGAACGTCATAATCACCGTTTTCACACAGCACATTTCCATGATTTTTACGCATATTTAGAAGTCTTTGCAATCTTTCTAACATTTACGGTTTGCTTATAATTATATAAAACTATAATTTAGTATCTATTTGGGGAGAGGTTTCAAACTTTCAGGCTTGAACAGGCTCCATGCACACACACTATTTACTACTGTACACTCTCTCTGCAATAATCGTGTGATCATGCATGTTCATTGCTGCGTCTAATTCAGCTTTCAACTTCACACCTGCTTGTCTATTACATATTACTAACATTAATCTAAATATTTAATTTATTTAATAAATGCACATTACAGCATATTCTTGTATTGCCGCATTATTCCTCTGCTTGGTAAAACAAATTTTTAATAAATTTATTTATTAAAAGTTTTTTCTTTTATCATTAGACATATTTGTATTTCATATTATTTTTATTTTTATTCATACAATACAACCAATAATAATGAATATTAATTGTTCAATTCCCCTTAGTTGGAGGGTAGAGCAAGTAATGTTCCCTCTCCCCACGTGTTGCTGACCACGTGTGAGCATAGCTTCTCTTTCCATTGTACTCCTTTAATCTGGTCCCATTGACCTATTTATTTTTACGTGTAGAACTTCCTAAATGAATTTGCTTTCTTGCACTGGTAAACATTCTGCATCTTAACATATTATGCCATTCTTCACTCTGGAATTTTACATTACCTTAATCACACATTCCTACCTTCGTTCCTTAACCCTTTTCTTAACCTTTTATTCGAATCTTCATTCTTACATTTCCTTTCTGATCGCTAATAATTTTCTTCATTCTTACCCTGTGCTGTAATACACTTCCATAACAGAATATTTTTTAGCTTTGTAGTGTGTCGCATGATCGGTTACAGATGAACTCCATTAGAAACATGTCTATATCCAGACTATTATTTGCTTAACTCACTCGATGTGTTAATCGTAGTATTTGAGCCCTAAGTAGTCCCTGCCCTTGACTTCCACTATCGCTTTCTTCTGTGTCCTTGCATTCCCACTAAGGTATGAAGATTTCGCTTGATCAGCCGTCTGACAATTATAGCATTTCTTTCTCATTTCTAACCCTTTCTTCATATTAATAACAACATTCTTTACCTTTCTTTGAATAGTAACATTCCTTTCATTTCTTATATTTATTTCACACCTCCTTTTATTTAATTCTTTAACATTAACAATAACATTTCTTATCATTTACAATCCTTCCTTCACATTATTATTATCCCTTATTATTTAACTCCTTATCTAACATTAACATTCCTTCTTAATTAATTCTTTATCTTATTAATAATTAACAGTAATATTTTTTTGTTTTAATAATTTTTATTTTTATTTACAATAGAGCATTGAGTGCGGTGTGTCGTTTCATTTTACACCCTAGTTTAAGCTAACAATGTATTGTGTCTGTCAACAGGAAATTCATTGTTCCTTTGACCATAGTAGCCGACACTTACCATTTCCATCTTGCATTCTTGTCTCGTTAAAATTCCATTATATCGTGTAACTCTGCGATCACCTGTTGTGATGAATAACCTCTCTCTTTCTTCCTCTCTGCGTTCCATAATTCTCTCGTCATGAATTCATTGCGTAGGGTGTCTGCTTGAAGCCTATATAAACAGCTGTTGACCGTTTTTTCATTTGTCGTTTATATAACCTCTGTATTTTTATAATTAGTTATAATTATCATTATTATAGTTATCGCTCGTTCGGAAATTACCGTGCATATAATTAATATTATAATTAACATTCGCTTGATATTTATTGTGCGTGTTCTCGCCATAAATGTGGTTTTAATTGCTTTACCTGTATTGTTCTCTTGTGATTTAATACTGTGTGTATCCTGCTAATTGGATATTCTTACTATACAGGTACGATTGCTTAATTTTTACTTTGCTTTCTTCTTTATGTTTATTATTTCTCTAGAATTATCATTTATAATTACGAACGTATTTTCTTTCATATTTTCAGTTATTATGGTTTGTTCCCATAGCATTGTTTCACATACTTCTTCTGTTTGTTTATCAATTATTTCACATATATTTTCTCCAATAGTGTCAATATGTGAGTTGGTATCAACAATCCTTTCAGTTAACCCTTTCAACTTCTTTATTATTTTTATGGTTCCTGTTTAAAATTTTCAGTCTGTTGTTCTAATTTATTTTCTAAACTTTCTGTTTGGTTCTTATTAAATTCTTTTAATTCATCTATTCTCGCATTCAAATTTTCTGTTTGTTTTGTGCTTATCTCATCTACCCAAGCATGCATCATAGTTTGAAGTGCTTCCATGTTCAGGCTTTCTGGTGCTGCCATCACGAATATGATGTATTTAAATTTATTTTTAAAATTATTATTATTATACAACCATTCGTAATTTTTTTATTGATTTGTTTATTTTTTTATTAGTAACTATTATTATACTCTTGTTACAATCACACCTGTTATGATATACATCAATGTATTGGTGGGCGCCAGTTGTATCATTATACACAACAAAATAAACAACATACAAAAATGTGCATACATAAACATCAATTATTATACATAAAATCCTATGCACACATTTGACAATAGAGCATACATTTATTCATTAAATGTAGGCGTGTCGTGCCACACATAAACGGGTGACAAAATTATACGATATATTTTGTGTATACAGGTTGCAAATACAAATCTATTTGTGTTTGAGGAGCCCCACGTCCTTGGGACGCCAAAATTATACAACATGAATTGTTTATTTACTGTAATTTAATTTGTGCTGTGCTAACATGTATCTAACATTACTGTTAGAAGGTATCAATTACTGGGGTTTGGGTGTAATCATAATAAGAGAAGTCATTTTAAATATTTTCATTTATTTATTCAAAAGAAATTATAAGTGTTTCTAAA
Organism: Magicicada septendecula; assembly: GCA_034769895.1. Lineage (NCBI taxonomy): Eukaryota > Metazoa > Arthropoda > Insecta > Hemiptera > Cicadidae > Magicicada > Magicicada septendecula. Next base: position 157,752,294 of record CM068372.1, read on the forward strand.
AATAACATTTACTTTGCCATAAAATATTCATTATCATTTGTTTAAACGTTTCTTTGTTTGCAGTACATTCATTATAAAATAAATCTTATATACTATATTAACAAAAATCTATGTTAAACATTTATTTGTTGCTCTAAGATTTCTCGACCGCTCAGTCTGACTGTGTTTTATTTGCAGTCTTGTTTTCTTTGCTTGATATATTTTTTCTTTATTACATTACTCTACGCATTGCATACATCTTAATGCTTTATAAAATTTTAAATTGACTAATAGAATTGTTAGTCTTCTTCTATACTTCCAACTACATTACTTTATACATTGCGTGTAATATGAAACATGCTTTAAATGAAAATTTAAATTTATTACATTAATTGTCAATCATCCAAGCAATGATTTAAATTAACTTTAAATTAATTGTTCATCATCAAAGAAAATTCTTACTAAATTTAAATTATATTCTATTATCTCTATCTACATTTGACACAAATTTTCTTTATTTTTAAATTTTAAAATATGAGTGTTGTTTGATTGTGTCCTGCTGAGACATAAAAAACTACAGCCTTTCTGACCATTCTTATCGCAATGGAATTTGCAAACTGTACACTTCCACTCCTTAATTACACTCAACTATCTCTACAGTCTATAATTATACAAAGGAACATGTTCTTCGTATTAATTTAATTGCAAGAATCTTTTTAATCCTGAACAAAAAACTGTGTATTATTACTTCCCGTGCGTCACTATGAATAACTTTCCTGTCTTTGCTAGTTGAAGGAGAAGTATCCATTTTATCAAATATCGTTACTGTATGATAACACAAATAATTACGATAATACGTAATTATAGAATACAAACTATCAATAGAAATTAACTAAAAATTTAAATAACTAATAAAAATGAGTGACTGTAAAACAACTATATAATTAGTAATAAATTGAAATAGTAATCACAAATGCAAGACTGAGATAGTACGTCATACAGTAACTAACAATGTATGGGTAACTAAAATATCACACACAAAGTTTGCAACACATTCACCAGCTGATTCTCCCTTACCCTCCCACCATTCACAATTTCAAAGTGGACTCGTCCATCCATAAATTGGTTTCTGCGCATATGCCCTTAACTTTCAATTTTACTGTATCTACCTCAGTTCTGAAAATTATGATCTTATCAGAGTTTAGCGGAACAGTTATGGCCACTTGGTTTATTATCTCCATTGATTTTTCTGATGTACTGTAGTCATTGTGGAGAGTATTACCTCTTCTCCTCGATTCTCAAGACATGTTTTTGAAGTAAACTATAAATCCGTATGCGTTCATAACGTCCACACAAAGAATTCCTTCATCCACAATGTCTGCAACAAGTACTTGGTGATTAAACTCAAGTCGATCAAGGCGTAGGTGTATCTCCACTTTTCCAAACACTTTTACAGGCCATCCAGTAGCTGTTCGCAAGCTACAAGAGCACCATATTGGCTTGAGATCTTTCACCATGTTGGGCTGCACAATGTAAACTGTTGAGCCTGTGTCAACTGTAATCGAGTTTGGCATTTCTTGAACGAGTCCGATAACCACCACACTCCTGTTTTTCTGAAGTGTAGAAATTGCGTACTGTCTAGGGGCTTCATTCCGCCAGTTAGCCAGCACATGCCTCGTTGTACTGACTACTGCTTGTTTCCCTGCTGCTGAATTCTAACCCAACAATCTCATTGTAGATGTCCAAGTTTCCCACATCTATAACACTTTGGTCCTCCGTGCTTTATTTTATTCTGCAGTGCCGACCATTCAGTCTTTGTTCCTTGTTCTTCTTCCTCGTCTGTGCCATTGCGATCTTTTAGCACGCACTTTGACTTGTCCACCCAGATGCTGATTTGGCAGCCTCAAACTGCAAAGCATGTACCAGGGCGTCCGCACTATTCTGGTGTCTTGCCATTCGTAACACTTGCTAAAGTTCGTTATCTTTGATACCGGCAGTAAACAGTGAGATGAAGTGACCTAAAATTATGTAGGCTTGCCTGTATTGTCAGATCAAAATGTCACTTCATTTTCTACATTATTCAATTCAGATCCAGATTTGAAATTAAATTACCATAATATATTATCTTCAATCAAGAAGTTATTAGTCACTTTGTAATATAAAATTACAACAAAAATCAATCAAAAATTCAATCACTCCACATGCCAACACTATACCAAATGTGTAGTTCACAACAAGGAACCGTTACAAACATTGACATGTAAAGCATAGGAAATTAGCAGTTTTGAGGTACAATGCCATCTGTCAGTAATGCACTGAACTGATGTTGAATTGTAAAGAAACAGTATGCATGCAGCAATCAAAAATATGCTAGATACAATAACATATGAGCTTTAAATACAATTACAAGTTGTGAAATGCCAAGTTACATTAACTTAGGGGGCATCCCACGCGAATCATTTTGCCAAGCACTAATGCAGATGTGTTAAGACCCCAGAACTCTGTCATCGTGAAGGTTGTAGCAGCCTGACAAAACTCTTGTGACAAGTATAATCTATGTATGGCAATAAACATTCAAATTATTTCAACTAAACATACATATATCAATGAAACTCATGCAACAGTGATAATTTAATTAGAGGATAAATGTGTATCAATAATGTCACACTACATTACAATGTATAATTTCATGATTTTAATTTGTAAGGTAAAATTTTGTTACAAATTTCACTACTGTTTTGTAGTGCACAATATTACAGACATATTACATATTTGCAGTGGCAATATACAGCATATATTAATTTACTTGTATAATTATGCTTGTTTAAGAGTTTCTGTTTAAAAACATTATACTGATAAGTTTTATTACATTGCTAAAACTTCTTGGACAATAGAAATTGGACAATAGAAACTATTCTTACATACCACACAGTAATGGTTCATAATAGGACAATAGATTAATAGATTAATTTACACTCAAAATGTACAAACAGAAAATTTTGTTACAAACATCACTGTTATTTTTTTATGCCAGCATGTTATTTATAACACAACAGGCTATGCCAAATTAAATATTTTTGTAGAAACAACTCACTGGTACTTCTTAATGCCTGAATGTATTAACTTGTGTTTTTACGAACTGTCTGATGTAGTCAATGATTCTCAACAAACATCACGCTAGTACTTCTTAATGCCAGTATGTATTAACTTGTGTTGTGACAAATGGCCTGACTGAGTAAATGATTTTGAACAAACATCGCACTGGTACTTCTTAATGCCAGTATGTATTAACTTGTGTTTTGAAAAATTGCTTGAATGGGTAAATGATTTTGAACAAACATCGCACTGGTACTTCTTAACGCCAGAATGTGTTAACTTGTGTGTTGACAAGGTGCTTGAATCAGTAAATGTTTTTGAACAAACATCGCACTGGTACTTCTTAATGCCAGTATGTATTAACTTGTGTCGTGACAAATGGCCTGACTGAGTAAATGATTTTGAACAAACATTGCACTGGTACTTCTTAACGCCAGAATGTGTTAACTTGTGTTTTGACAAAGTGCTTGAATCAGTAAATGATTTTGAACAAACATCGCACTGGTACTTCTTAATGCCAGTATGTATTAACTTGTGTTGTGACAAATGGCCTGACACAGTAAATGATTTTGAACAAACATCGCACTGGTACTTTTTAATGCCAGTATGTATTAACTTGTGTGTTGACAAATTGTTTGACAAAGTAAATGATTTTGAACAAACATCGCACTGGTACTTCTTAATGCCAGTATGTATTAACTTGTGTCTTGACAAACTGCCTGACTCAGTAAATGATTTTGAACAAACATCGCACTGGTACTTCTTAATGCCAGTATGTATTGACTTGTGTTGTGACAAATGGCCTGACTGAGTAAATGATTTTGAACAAACATCGCACTGGTACTTCTTAACGCCAGAATGTGTTAACTTGTGTGTTGTCAAGGTGCTTGAATCAGTAAATGATTTTGAACAAACATCGCACTGGTACTTCTTAATGCCAGTATGTATTAACTTGTGTTGTGACAAATGGCCTGACTGAGTAAATGATTTTGAACAAACATGGCACTGGTACTTTTTAATGCCAGTATGTATTAACTTATGTGTTGACAATTGGTTTGACAAAGTAAATGATTTTGAACAAACATCGCACTGGTACTTCTTAATGCCAGTATGTATTAACTTGTGTCTTGACAAATGGTTTGACAAAGTAAATGATTTTGAACAAACATCACACTGGTACTTCTTAATGCCAGTATGTATTAACTTGTGTGTTGACAAATTGCCTGCCTGAGTAAATGATTTTGAACAAACACCACACTGGTACTTCTTAATGCCAGTATGTATTAACTTGTGTTGTGACAAATGGCCTGACTGAGTAAATGATTTTGAACAAGCATCGCACTGGTACTTCTTAACGCCAGAATGTGTTAACTTGTGTGTTGACAAGGTGCTTGAATCAGTAAATGATTTTGAACAAACATCGCACTGGTACTTCTTACTGCCAGAATGTATTAACTTGTGTGGTGACAGATGGTCTCCCAGAGTATTCTGAATTGACTTTCCCCTATATAGTTCACAATCCAGAGTAGAATACTCTTCTTCACAGATATTATTCATGGGTGCAAATATGTAACACTGGAACAAATGAATACACAACTATAATAATTCATAACTGGAACACTGAAGCAGTAGAAAATAGTGTTAAAAATCATGTTCTATCTGTGAGGTAGCTTTCGGCTTGCAAAAATTAACCTTACCCTATGTCTGATTACAGTATTGCATTACACTGTATAGGAAGAATAGTAGATTTTTATTATAAGCAAATGTGTATATAATTGAATGGTGAATGGCACACACACACACACACACACACACACACACACACACACACACTCACACACATTTGCATATTTAACCACACTAGAATTTTTGTAAATAATTAAAATAGAGTAGTTAAAAATAGTTTAAGTAGTGCTGTGTATGTGCAGGGAAAGCTTACAAGCTGTAGTTTGTCAAAGTGAACACATGTTGATTTTAAGCTCTGTGTGTGTGATTTTAAGTCAGTAAAAGGGTATTTGAAAACATAAGGAAGGGAAGTGTTAGAAGTCTTGAACTACTCGTTGGAAACTGCCAATGTCTACCAAAACAACAAAGGACTATCCAAGTCAAATAAATATGATCTACAATGACTTACACATTGTAGTAGAAAATCTTAGAATGTGAATAAAGAGAAGACTGGTTCAGATGATTGTGTATCCTACACGTATGGAAGAGGGGACTAATTTAATATTCAAGGATTGAAAAACAATCAAACTGAATTCCATCTGAATAGTGAACAAGAAATGGAATCAATAGGTAATAACATAATTGACAGAGAAGCTTGCTTAGTAAATAAACATTTTCAAGATTCTGCTGCCACATGATTGTTTGAGCAAGTAAACTATTTGTGAACAACATAAAACTTGTTTGAATACTGCTGCTATTGGAATATTGATACACAAAGACAGGTAAGTTACCAATTGGTGGTAGATATTAAACACATGGAAACTTACCCTTGAAGAGAACATCACTCAGCCAGTTGAAAGGAGTAAACAAATCAAAGTTCACTGAACACAAGTTGAAACTGAAATATAAGATTAGGAACATATATGTAAATATACATACAAGGCATTGAAACCATTGAAGAATTACTAAATTTCCTCACACAGATTACAAAAATAAAAGCAATTCTCTAGAGGTGATATGTGATGGCAACCAAAAGGAACTGCAAGAAAGAAGAGAGGACAGTGTAAGAGAAAACTTTGGGCAGAAAGAGAAGGAATCGCTATGAAGAGAGAAATGCAAGCAAGGTTGGAGAAGAGCAAAACGATATGAACAATATGAAGTGAGGGAAAACAGAGAAATTATTTCCCACAAGAAGAGAGAGAGAGAGAGAGAGAGAGAGAGACCAAGGGTGAACACAGTACGGGTCTCAGAATAAACAGCACGTTATTAGAGAAACAGGTAGAAATAGCACCATGAAATGAAAGGTATAAAAATCATTGTTATTGTGCCGGGGTTTGAATTTTCCCAGCCCGCTTTGAATGCGATCAGTGCTGCCAAGCGCGTTGTTCGCCACAGCTAACTCGATCATTAACATGTGATCGCCAAGGCCGTGTCTGCGCTTTGGCGACGTAATCTAGCAGACCTAGTCAAAACGTATCAGCTGCTCGCTGTACACTGTAGTAAGCAGGTTAACAAAGGTTATGATCGGCAAATCGGAACAGGTCGCCTTTATGCCGGATAGTGGGACTGACTAATTCAGGTCTCATTCTCATTCCTTGCCAACCTTCAGGGAGAGTGTTCAGGGGTCTGACGGCTCAGGGTTAAGTAAATCTTTCCGCATGAGTTCGCAATCCAGTAAAGGGCTTTCAGGTTAGACTCAATTATATTATTCTGTTATTTAATGATGGATTGTGTTACACGTTTGTGTATGTGTGTGTGTGGCCTCAACATCTGTAGTCTATTTCATTGTAAAACCTCTGTATTGTAAAATTGACTTACACGTTACTTCTGGTCTGGAAACACAAGGTGACATTGTATTTAATTGTCTTTTGATAAAGTTAAAAGTAATGACTATAACTGGATAAAATAAGCAAATAAAATGTTGATAAAAATTGTGACAGTGAGTGTGGTGTCTGTGTTGCGAGGCGAGAGAGTGTATCGGTAGGTGTACTGACTGACGGCTAATCTCCAAATAAAAATGTTATAGGGTCCCCGTACCAGCCGGGAGAAAGGGGGGAAGCAGAGGTAGTAATATCAACACCTGTCACTATCCGCAGAGCAGTGCACCAGGATGCTCCCCGAAGCCGTCAGGCCCAGGAATACTCATTCAGCAGAACACCGAAGGTCCCACATCTGCCCGGAATGAGACTCGCTGGAGATTCAACACACTCTAAGGACAGTCTGCAGTACTCATGGCACACTGGTCAGCATGGTACCGGTTGAATTCTTCAACCAAAGTACAGGTGGGAGCATTCTAATTATTACCCTTCAGTCAACATCTACTTGATAGACTGGCCCCCTGTTGTTCACGTTATACATCTTGTTGAGAACTCATAATAACTTAGATCAAGAACTCCAGGTGTTTAAAAAACTTGTAACTGAATATTTTGTAATAACTTAAATTAATATTCATAAAGAAAATGATACGAAAATCCAGCTGTTTAAAAAACTTGTAACACAGAAAAAGGTTTATGATCATAACAATGTGTCACATGTTAGCACTAATAAAAATTGTTACTGGTTACAAGAGTGTTGATTGCAAATCCTATCACTGTTTGGGCTCCCGCACACTTTTCGCTTCCTCTAGGTTAAGTAGCCTAGTTTTTAAATTTTGCGTAACAGCCTAAGGGGCCATTACATTATATAGCCTCTTCCTACAAAGCACGTAAATGTGACACAGGATATCGTCAACAGAGAACAATACGTCCAAAAAAGGTGGCAGAATTTTGTATCCCTCCATGGCAGTGTTTACTATGTTCGATTAAATCTTTTTTTATAAGAAGCCGTTTTAAAACGTATTGTTATGTGAATAATTGTATGTGAAGATGTAAATTATAACATCACCAAATGCCGATCAATTTTGATAACAATAAGTATGTAAAAAATGCTAAATAATACTATATTTTAATAAATAAACAATGTGGAGAGTAAAAAATATAAAATGTAATTAAGAAAGAAGGAGAAAGAGTAATAAACCAAAAGTGATTAATAAAGAAACTCAACGACTAGACTGACAGACAAACGACATTGACCCAACCCCAAAGATTGGTCAGCTAAGAACCAAAATAAAAGTAAACAAGACGAGAAGGAAGGAGAAGAAAATGAAAACCAAGAGTGAACAAACCAACGATGAAGAAAATAAAATGAAACACGTCAAGAAAACACAGACAAGGCATAAAGAATAGAGAAGGCAGAAATAATGTAATCAAATATAATAAAGAAAATGAAACCGGTAAAGAACCAATATAAATAATGAATGTTAGTATTGATTGAGTGACAATTTTAAATAGTCAGTAATAAAAAACGATAGTTAAAAATACACTAGCCAAAGAGTTAGGAGTACATATAAGTTGTTAATAGAGAAAGACATGATATTAATAATTATATATAATATGTATTGAGAAAGAGAAAGATATTGAAATAGTGAGAAGTAAACGGAAGTTAACCTAGTGAAAGTGAAAGTACGCTAAAGTGAAATAATAGAAAAAGAAACACTAAGTAAATTATAATGAACACCAAAATAATTTAAAAATGCAAGTGATAAATAAATAAAAATAGTGTCAGTAATAAAAATAGTAAAAATAAGGAAGGCTAAGATAAACTTAGTAAAAGTAACCAATATTTAAGGTTTGATAGTGAACAATAACATTTAAGAAAGTTATTAAGAATAATATTTAAAATAAACCATTGATTCAGTAATAATGAACACTGATGAGAGATATTAACTGTAGTGATTATAAAATAATATTATTGTATAACTTAAAAATGTATTGTAGAATTTAAAGGTGAGAATCACATGGAAAAGTAATAAGATGGTGTTAACAGGGAAAGGAAAGCAAAGAGTTTTTATAAAATAAATAGGTTATAACCATAAGTAAACACCCATGTTATAAGGGGAGAGTAATGAAACAAGTTCAATAGAGGTGAAGTTGTTTATCACCTGAACAATAAATCAAAAGTAATGAATTATACACCAATATTAAATCATAAGTGTTAATTAATTGTATAAACAATTATTTATGAATAGGATATGGATTGGGTAATTATCCCAACATAGACAAATGTTATATGTTATATGATGAAAAGATAGTAATTAATAGCCATATTATTGACATTGGCAGAGAAATTAATTAAGAAAAGAAAGCAATGATTGAGTTTAGAAAAGAGAAAACCGTTAGTAAATAATTAGCAATACATAATGAATAAAACATTTGTGACACACAAAAATCACACAAAGACTGAACCAAAACACATCCATAGATAATAAACATAATTATAAAAACAAATTAACGCTCTAGGACAAAATGAGATATAATGAACATGAAATAATCAAAAATCAGTAATGGCTACTTAGACTTGAAACAGGCCTAACGGTCAAACACCAACAAATACTAATTGTATGAAAATAGCCAAGTAATTAACAAATCCAAGGTGACTAATTAACCAAGGATAAATGGTAAATTTTATTAAAAACAAAATGTTAAAAGAAAGAGTTATATAAGCAGAGAAATGTAATTATTAAATATTAAATTAATTGTAAACCTAGAAAACATGAAATAACCCAATATTGTGGGATACCAAAATAATCTTTGTGAGAAAATACAAATGACAGTGCTAATAGTTAATACTTAAGAAGGAAGATAATGGAAGGAAGAAAGTCAGAAGATATAGGAAGATTTGAAAAGAATTCAAATTTTGATAACAATGGATTTATATCAAGCTAGCCCAATCAGAATACTTTGGTAACCATGGAAACCACGGTTGAAGATGAAATTACCGTTGAATATCATTACTCAGAAAGTGACGCTCAAGAAAAACAGACGCCAGAATTCAAAACAACCAATTTTCTTATTTAAAAGTCAAACAAATTGTCCAAATTGAATGAGAAGGAGGCTGACTATCACTGAACTAAATTATCTGATGGAGAAGACATTTTATTTCAAGACGAAGTGAATTAATGAAACTAAATACTTTGAAAAAGATGCCAGAAGCCCGAATAAATGAAAACTGAATTATATTGCGGCCACATTCCTGTAGTCCCGACCAACAGATTAATCACATGCTACGAAGCTGTTAAGTATCCAATAAATTATCTAAACTTTCGAAATAACGCACTTTGAATATTTCTCACTATATTCTGAAATATCACTGAATCAATTTTATTCTCTTTCAAAGATTAAATAAAAATATTAAGACACTGAAAACTTGTAAAATTATAAAGATAACCTAGCATTAATGTACGAACCTTTAAAACACTTTTACTACACTTCAACAAACCATTTATAGTTACACGTTACAATATTTAAGTGGAAACATTGTAAGGTTGTGTATTTTTATTATTGTAATTGCATCTGAGCCTTTTAACGTGATCAAAAGAATCCAAAACATTTGAACGAAAATATTTGTTTACCACTTTGGTAGAACGACATACTGTATGTTAGTCACGTTCAAAATCGATTGTAAAACCCAGAGAGAGAACGTCTCATAAATAAATAACCAGTGCAAAATTATATAAGAAATCAAAGATAGCTTGTGTCTATGAAAACAGCAATAACCAATCGCTAATAAATCAATACTGTGTATATAAAAATGTGTTTTATTTTCAGTAGGAAGGTGTATTCTTAATGTTATAAATTACAGCGAACGTCTCTGACGTGATAACTAGCGCTGAAGCAGCGAATACGGCAACTGCTGGCTTGATCATAAAACTCGATAAACGGTGGGACAAATTGAATTCTTCACACCGTCGTAGGAGAACCGCTGATAATACATTTTTAATTGTTTTAAATAAACAATTTGGCGCCACCCGGGAATCATACACTCCTAGTGAACCTCAAATCAGAACTACGATACCTGGTTATCTGTACGTTCGCTATGGACTCAAGCATTGTAAGTTACGTTACCGAGCGAGGACGAATTGGTAAGACACACATACACAAGTTACACTCTGACACACTTCAACATTTAACAGAGATATAATAACGATGACGGCACACGTTCCATTATAAAATAAAATACGAATACCATTCAAATCCAATAACACCTGGGGAATATATGCAACAACACATACATTTGCATATTTAACAACAGCAGTAATGTTGTAAATAATTCATAGAGAGAAGTTGTTAGAAATAATTTTAAGTAGTGTATGTACAGGCAAAGATTACAGGCTCTAGCCTGTCAAACGTGATTCACCTGTCGATTTTATGCAGTGTGTGTGTGTGGTCTACCAGCAGAAACAGGTATTGTGCTGCAAATGGGGATGATTTCTGTGTACGCATGTATTTTGCTTGGTTAGAGAACTCCTGTCCAGACATGAATGAATTAATGACAATAATTAAACATGGTTATTTAATCAAATTTGAAGTCTAAAAAACACATTTTGCAATTCAGACAATGCCATAAGAAGAAATGTACTTTCTTTCCTCTGCCACCGGAAGACGCAAATGACTTATTCATGGGGCCACTCTTGGGGCATCGACAACATCATCACTATCATCATCATTGTCATTGTCTCATATCCAGATCTGCACACACACACACACACACACATACACACACACACACACACACACACACACACACAAGTAAAAAATAAACAATTATTTTGTTTAAAACAAAGAAACAACTCACAAAGAACTGAAGTATGAGGTAGTGAAGTAAAATGTGAAGAAAATGAAAATAGTTGAAGTAAAATAAGTAATATGGAATTTTAAGTTTTATTAAAAATAATTTTTCCAATCAATTTAGAATGGGTGCTGTCTTGTAAACAATAATTATGTTTACTTAAAGTGAATATTATTGTATTAAAATATTAATAAACTTACAACTTGATTTAACAAAAAATATAATACTATTTTTGCAGATTACTTGCTAAGATTTAAAATTTTAATAATGATTCAAAGTTTATATTCCTGTCAGACACCCGAGAAATTTACAAGAATTTTACAATTTTTTTTAATGTCTTTTGTTTTGATGTTATAGATTATTATTGTTGTGTGTTACATATAAGAGGCATAATAGTATGTCAGTGTATCTTCTTAAAAAGGGAATATTCTGAATTCACATTTCAAATTTTTGATATTTAACTTTTCTAATATAATAGTTAATAAATGGATGATTTATTATTTTTCAGTATTAATTAGTTGATTTATGCCATCAATGTCTCACTCCTCTATTAAAAAATTTACTGTGCAACAATTATACTTAACACAATGAACAAGCAAATTCATATGACCCAGCTTGTGGATTTACACAATACAGTTAGGTTGGGTACAAAACACAAAATTGTATTCATTAATATTATTTTTAACATTGCATAATAAATATTAGTGCTGCCAATCTGTCATACAAGAATTAGTACATTGTTCTATTATTATTAGTATTTTATATTTTATTGTATTCAAAGATAGTATTATAATTTTATTATTGCTGTGTATTTTATAACTGGCGCTCTGCGAAATTTAAAGAGAAAAATTGTTATCATGAGATAATTATAATAACAAAAACAGTTAAGTAGATAATATTAAATAAAGAACAAATGGAGTCAAAGTTTACCAAGAATCAGTACACATAAAACCACGAATTTAAATTTATTTACACTAAAACAAAAATGGCTGAACTTATCAAACGATGTATATTGTTGCAACACGAATAAGCCACCCCAATACCAGGGAGAAAAAAGACGAATCTACTATATAAAAAATAATTTGAATAATAAAATGATTAAACTAATGAAAATAAAATGACAATAACACGACAAATGACGACATGACCTAACCCAAGTGATTGACCAAACAAACAGGAAAATAAAGAAGGGAAAAAACCGAAACCAAATAAGAATAAAGCCAATTGAAGGAAGTGAATGAATCCATACTACCAAATGAAATAAAACCAAACGAGAAAGGGAGAACCAAATTAAAATGAAGCCAATGGAAAATGAAGGAGAAGAAGAAGAAAAAGGAAAATGAAACTAATCCAGTGTAAACGAAATAAAGTGAAACCAACGGATAAGAAACAAACCAATAATATAAAATATCTAAGGGAGAAATGGTACACTCAAGTATAATATTGGGAATAAAGCCAATGATTATCCAATATCAGAAATAAATATTATTATCAATTAAATAATTAATGTAACTGTTTTAACCAAAACCCAGTAAAGTAATATAATAAAAAGAAAAGTACACTAACCCAAGAATTAGAGTTAGATGTAATAAAACTCTATAGAAATATAACCTTAGTAATACTATGTATAATATTTGTAAAGAAAGAAATAGTGAGAAGGTGAGAAAGTAAAGTGACAAAGAGAAGTAATTATAGGGATTACCCACTAAGAAACACTTAATGTAAACAGTTAAAGAGTGCAATTGTGAAAGTGTAAATCCCCAAAATAGTTGGAAACCATATTTATGGTAATAAAACGCTTAATAATCAATAATAAACAACAATTGATTAATGGTGAATCAAATAATAATTAAGAATAAGGTTTTGATGATAGAATTAGATGTAAGCACTTCATAATGTGGAATAAACACTGAAGAGTGATGAGGAAACACTATGTGATTAAAAGTGAACAAAGTAGTAATTATAAATACATGGTTTATGATAATATTAAATATAAACAATTAGTAATATGAAATGAACACTGGAAGGTGATGATGACATTGTTAATTAAGAAAGGATTTTAAGAAAATTAAGTTAATTGTAAACGATTGTAATTAAAAGGGAGAATCCCATGAAAAGATAAACAGCTAGTGTTAACATGGATTGAAGGTAGAGATTAATTAGGAAATAAGAAGTTAATAATGTAATAAATAAATACCCCAGATTATAAGGGAAAATCAATTAAGTAAATTCAAAAGGTGTGATATTGCTTAACACCCAAAAAATAGTAATTAACGAAATGAGTTGTAAACGAACTTTACTTAATAATTGTTAAATAATTGTGTAATTATATTTATGAATAGGATATGACTGAAGAAATTGTACAGAGCATACGCCTAGACGTTATAGTTTTAATTGATGAAGAATAGGGAGTGGTAGCCATATTGTTAACAGAGGCAAAATAGATAATTAAGAAGTTAAGACAATACAAATCTAATTACACTAGAAAATCAGTTAATGTAGAAAATAACAGAACCATACAAATGGGATAATAACAAAACAAAACACATTAGAATAAAATGAGACATCATTTGTATAAATTCAGTAAATATGGTCAATGGCTACTAGTGCCTCTGAAATGCCTAACTGTCAAAACAAATAAACAAATTGTATAAAATCCACAAGGAAATTAACAAATCTAAGGCGAGTAACTAGCCAAGAATAATGTGTAAATCATTTTAACAGAAAAATGTTACAATAAGAACTTAATTTAAAAGAAATATGTAATTAACAAATGTTAACATAATTGTACAAAAGTTAATATCTAATAGAACACAACCTTATGAGGTATTAATTTAATCTTTGAAAGGAAAGACAAACAGTAGTGATAATATTTAATACTCTGGAAATAAGATAGAGGAATAAAATCAATCAGAAAATATACAGTAATTTTGAATAAAAATTCAAATATAATAACAATGGTAATAAACCATGCCTTAGCCAATCAAAGGGTGATAGGTAACCATAGAAACGAGCTGTTGGTTACTAATTTTCCGTTCATTCTCATTACTCGTGTAATGACGCTTATATAGCAGGGACGCAAGATTTTGTATGACATAAATTTTACTTTAAAATGTTTAAAAACTAGTCAAAAGTCAAAAACATATACCAGTGAGAAGGAGATGAAGAGTAATAACATTTAACTGATGTCCAGGAACAATTTAAACGAAAATTAAAAAAAGAAATTCCCAAGACTAATCTGAAAAGGACGCCAGCAGCCTAAATCACTCAAAATTGGTGAATTTTCCATTTCAAAAGAACAACGATCTATCACAAACCTTCTGAACTGATAAGTATCATTTAAATACCCAAATTCCAAGAATAAAAGCACTTCAAATCTTTCTCAAATCTATACAAACTCTCACTATGAATTGAAAATAATTTCTTTCAAGGATTAAATAAAATAAACTTGCATAGACAAACTTGTTAACTAAAAAATAATCCTGCACTAGATTGTGAACTTTTGAAACACATATTACTACACTGCAGAACAAATTGTAGCCACACTTTATATTATTTAAGTACGAATAATGTAAGGTAGTGTACTTTTTTATTGTAATCATATTTAATGTTTTCCTTGTAATCAAAAGGACTCCAGATTTGAACGAGAATAATTGTAAACAATAAACCGCAGTCTTTACTGATGTGAGTATCTCGTTCCTTAATCGATTCGTCAAACTGAGATAAAGCGTTTCATGTTTAATGTCGGAGAAAATTTATTAAATACCAAATAATAATATTATTGTCAAATTGCATAATTACCAAACAACCATTAAAGAAACAGTACAGAGTGTAACCATTGTTTTATTTCATAGGAAATTGTATTATATAAGTGTGTGTTAGTGAACTTACAGAATAGACGACGAGTGCTTTCGCTACCTGTTCGATACAGCAAGCTGTACAAAGGCGGGAACCGATTCGAATGCCCCGACCGTCATCGCTGTAAACACCTTTTTAACACATTAATTCATAAATTTAATTGTTTTCAACAAACAATTTGGCGCCACCCGGGATTCACCAACCCCTATGGAATTACAGGTAAGGTTTCCCCTCGGTTGTACTGATAATTGTGACAACGCTACGGACTTCATTAGTGGCAACCATTGATGTAACGACAAGGTGTGAGACGAACACACCACACTAATACATAAAATACCATATACACGTCTTTACAGAGACGACACTAACAATTCATTACAGATTGGCTTCCATCGCGGGGCTTTAAAGAGACACACCAGTCTATTCGTTACAGATTGGCATCTTAAACGAAGATGGACGTCAATTATTCGTTACAGATTGGCGACCAACGTAGTGAGGCTAGAAAAGGACGACTAGCGGTGATTACAGGAGAAAATGATTACAAGATTTAAAGCTAAACAAGGAACTGAAGGAACCGACCAAGAAGAAATGGAGGAGGTTGAAGAAATGATCGGGGAAATGATCGAAGAGGATCCCCAAGAGGACCAACCAGAAAACCCAAACCAACCTGAACCGGAAATGGAAGTAATGGTCGGGGACCAACCCAGTAAACCCACTCAGAAAGAGGAACCGAGCCTGCAAGATATAATGAATTTCATAGCAGAAACTTCAAAGAAAACGAAGGAGGAAATTAATGAAAAAATAGACAACATGAATTGAGAAATCAGGGAAGATACTGAGACCTTGAACAACAAAATTGAAGGAAATAATGAAACCTTGAAACAGCAGATAAATGAAAAAATGGAGGAACACAGTGATACCTTGAGAAAAAACCAAGAAGCTCTACAACGGCAATTGAAGGAGGACATCCAAAAAATCCATGAAGAACTGAAGGGAGAATTAAGATACATACTAATAGGGCATCGTGAAGAAGTCAAGCAGACAAAAACGGGGACGAATAAGAAAGGGGAAGAAACAAATTACCAAGCAGATCAACCTAATGAAACATTAAATAGTGGTTTCAAACAATTGAATGAAACACTAGACAACACTTCTGCAGGTAGCAAGGAAACAGAATTTAAAAAGGACCAAAGTGTATTATTATCTGAAAATAAAAATAACACTAACGGGAAGAATCTCCAAACCATGGAAATGAAGACTAAGAATATGCGTCAAAGAAAACTAATCAATACCAGAGAAGAATTGGAGATGATGAAGAATGGACTAATTAATGTGTTTAAATTACCAGTTACTGACCAGAATAAAATAATGAATTTTATGGAGTGTAGGAGAACTCTAAAAGAAATTCTAGAAGGGGTGAACTACCAACCAGCGAGAAGAAACTGGAGAAAAGCAATACCTAAATGGAAGATACCCAAAATTGAAGGAATTCACAACAAACCAGCGGAGGAAAACTTCAGCAAATCAATGAGAAAATGGAAATTACCCAAACTTGAAAGGACTCTCAACAAAATATAGTGTCACAAATTAAAAAGGTCTCTAGAACACTTGAATACACAAGAAATACAAATGCAAAATAAAAAATCAATAATAACATTAACGAAGGAGGTACAATTAACAACTTCTTTGATTAATCAAAATGTAGTGAATGAAGCAGTCATGGAGACAACTGAACATATGGTAATAGAGGAATTGTGGTACAAGACAGAAGAAACCTATATCACAAGAACGAAAATAGTTCTACACACCAAGGTTATCCGAACCACAAGTGCAGAGGAAATGATGGACCATGGGTAAACTAAGCGAAGATACCACACACCAAGAAAAGGGACTGATCTTCGAATTACCGACCAAGCAAACCAAGGGAGAGGAAGGAGTATTAAATTGAACTAAACCAATTTATAATCACCAAAACAAGAATTGACAAGAAACGAATAAACGACTAAGACGAATTAAATGAGAACTAATAAACCACAATAAATAAATTTAAAAACATTATCCAGAATAAATGTTCAAACATCAAACATTTGAAGGAGTAGAGAAGAAAGATAACAAAGAGTGTAATATACAAGAGAAGGCAATAATAATGAAAGAAAAGGAGAAGATCAACTTACAAAAAAGCATAAATAACAAGGTCCTGTGTACAACCCTATGTCATCACCAAAGATAATGGTAACAATACTTACCAAATAAGTAATATAACCACAAAAAAGATAAAAGGAGTTTACAATCAAGCTTCTATAAAAAAATTTTATGAAGAAAAATAAATTACAATAAATAAAATAAACAAATGCCAAAATTCGAAAATTATGTGAGCACAACTTACAACCTTATTTCGATGACTTATGAGGCCTAATGTAAAATATCAAAAAAAAAAAATACAAAAAATTATAATAGAGAATAAGTTACAAAAATTCCTATAAAAAAGAAAGAACCACAAACTTACAATAATATTTAAACAAAAATACCAAGAAAGGAATAAGTTACAAAAATTCCTATAAAGTAAGAAAAACTAACTTACAAAAATTATTAAGTATAATATTTGAAACAAAACAAAATAAACAAAAATAAAATCAAGCAAGAACTGCTAAGATAAATATCTGAAATTATAATGACTTTAATGTATTCAAAGAAAAAAAAAAATCTGAACTGGTACAAGGAAGAAAAAGAAGTAATGTATAAAACAAATATACAAAAAATGGCTAAAGCAGAATATTGCTAAACAACCAAGAGAAAGAAAAAAGATGTCTAAGATAATTAAAATGATCACAAGAAGAATAGAAAAACAAACTAATGAAAAGTTAGATATGATGAAATTAACAAATAAATAAATAAAAAACAACCAACTGTATGAGTAGATGACAGTATATAGCTAAGGTACAGCGGAAGGAAGAAAAAATAAAATATTAAAAAAAAAAACTAAAAAATAACCTCGCACTAGATTGCGAACTTTTGAAACACATATTACTACACTGCAGAACAAATTGTAGCCACACTTTATATTATTTAAGTACGAATAATGTAAGGTAGTGTACTTTTTTATTATAATCATATTTGATGTTTTCCTTGTAACCAAAAGGACTCCAGATTTTGAACGAGAATAATTGTAAACAATAAACCGCAGCCATTACTGATGTGAATATCTCGTTCCTTAATCGATTCGTCAAACTGAGATAAACCGTTTCATGTTTAATGTCGGAGAAAATTTATTAAATACCAAATAATAATATTATTGTCAAATTGCATAATTACCAAACAACCATTAAAGAAACAGTACAGAGTGTAACCATTGTTTTATTTCATAGGAAATTGTATTATATAAGTGTGTGTTAGTGAACTTACAGAATAGACGATGAGCGCTTTCGCTACCTGTTCGATACAGCAAGCTGTACAAAGGCGGGAACCGATTCGAATGCCCCGGCCGTCATCGCTGTAAACACCTTTTTAACACATTAATTCATAAATTTAATTGTTTTCAACAAACAATTTGGCGCCACCCAAATTTGGAGCCTCGTTTTTTAGCAGCAATCTCATGCCATCTTCTAAGCAGCATTGTGTCAGTCGGTGTAGCTTCTGCTTGCTGTTCGACATAACGCAATGCAGTGTCTAGCGCTGCCAACCCCTCGGCGTGAGTCATCACGGGTACAGTCTCTGCAGTCAAGTCTTCATCACTATTTTCTTCTGCCGCTTCATTCAGCATTTCAATGATTGAATCATCGGTCACTTCAAACTGTTCATCACTATTCAACCATTCTGAAACATCATTTTCATTTGACTGTTCACAACCAGGAAGTTTGTTTATCAGTCGTGCTAAGACCAAGTCATGTTCGTCTGTGGTGTTACAACTGTTATTTTCTTCTTTTAAAATCTCGTTCCAAGACTTCTTTAGTGTTTCTGTCTTTATGTCATCCCATGATTCCGCCACCCAGTAAACTACGTCTTTCATTATAGTATTCTTTAGAAATTCCACTATGGTTCCCTCGCCTTCTGTAGTTTGTAGGAACCTCTGCAGCAGACGACGACGATATTTCTTTTTCAAGCACTCAAAAACGCCTTGGTCCATTGGCTGTATTAAACTCGTCACGTTTGGGGGTAAGAACAATGCTCTAATTTCGCCACATTTCAGTTCTTCTTCATCAGGGTGTGATCCAGCGTTGTCAAGGGTTAATATTGCTTTGGGAGGCAAGTTCTTTTCCTTTAGGTACTTTTTGGTCTCAGGAACAAAACTTTCAAAAAACCACTTCTTAAAAATATTTTTATCCATCCAAGCAGATTTCTGGTTAATGTATGTAACAGGAAGCACAGACGGAGTGATGTTTTTTAAAGCTCTAGGCTTTGCAGACTTGCCTATTAACATTAGCTTCAGTTTATGTTCTCCACTTGCATTCGATGCAGCAAGAACTGTCACCCTTTCTTTAGATTTTTTGTGGCCTGGCGCAGCATTTTCTTCCCTTGAAGCTAAAGTTTTAGTAGGCAGCATTTTAAAATTTAGTCCTGTCTCATCACAGTTGTACAACTGATCGAGAGTAAGTTTTTCTTCTTCTATAATTTTTTTAAATCTCTCACAGAACTGTGTGACAGCTTCAGAATCCGCAGCTAGCTTTTCACCACACATTTCAAGCTGCCTTACGCCGTATCGTTTTTTCCATCTATTCAACCATCCTGAACTTGCTGTAAAATCATCCTCGCCTTCCTTAAACTGGTTCCTGAAAAACATTGCTTTTTCTTGCAACATTGGGCCTGAAATAGGACTTCCTTTTTGCCTCTGTTGACTAAACCAAGTGAACAAAGCTGCACTCGTTTTTTCATAATCAGATTTCTTCATCGATTTGCGTTCACAGGTTAAAATCCCCATACACTTTTTAGAAGAATAGTTTTCAATCTTGTCTCTGTTCCTACGCCAGTCACCAACAGTCACTTCGCCGACTCCATAATCAGCAGCAAGTTTTTTTAGCGTTTCACCTCTGTCTAATCTTTTTAAGGCTTCCAATTTAACACTTAGCGGCACAAACTTCTTCTTAGGCCTACTCTTGTAACTCATTATATACAGTATAAATAACAATTTACTGTAGTGAAAAACTAAACGTTGAATATACTGTACAGTAAAATAACTAAAAGAACAAGTCAACACTAGTAACGAAGCTTAGTAGTAACGCACAGGTACAACACTTGTATCAGCTGAGGCGGTCAGTCCGCTACTGATTTATTTACGTATTTATTTTTAGCGTTTCATGCTGTAGACACTTGGTCTGGCATGAGTCACGATATGGCAGGAATGTTGTTTACATTTACTGACTGTATTTATTTTTTTTTCCAGCTCGAATTACACGGAACCTCGAAATACCGGGGCTCGAATTACCGAGACTCTACTGTATATTGTAATGCAACATAATGAGCATAACCCCAATATAATATGACATAAACTAAACAATATACCTAACCTA
The DNA here is from genome assembly GCA_034769895.1 of Magicicada septendecula. Classification (NCBI taxonomy): domain Eukaryota; kingdom Metazoa; phylum Arthropoda; class Insecta; order Hemiptera; family Cicadidae; genus Magicicada; species Magicicada septendecula. Next base: position 157,773,062 of record CM068372.1, read on the forward strand.
TGAGTCTTTGTTTCAAATTCCCTACCACGGCTATTGTTCTCAACTTTCCATGCAAGGTATAATTACTTTCTGTCTGTCGAACATCTATTCAGTCTTGTTTGTGCTTCTCTTTGTAACGGTACAGAATTGTGTGCTACCCCAGTTTCAATTTCAATTCAGTTTTAATTCTTAATTGTCAGTATCCACCTGTGAGGTGCCCCAGTGTAACCAGCAACACATACATTGTTAGTGTAAATTGTTGATGTCTGGAGACAACCCAGACGTATTACGTAATAGCCCCAGCAGCAGTCTTTGTGAATCACAGTAGGCAGATTGTCATCATAGTGTCAGCATCAGACAGAAGCAGCATACAGTACATATAAAGTTACACTTTATATCAGTGGCCTCGGAAATTTCGGTAGGTCGAAGCGGAAAGAGTAGCCTAGACCTACCGAAACGTACGGAAACTTCAATGAAGAATACTATAAAGACACAGTGAACATGATACATGATAAATTCTCAACGTAAATTAAAGTAAGTGAACACGCAAGTGTGGTGTAAGTGAAAGTGTATGGGAAAATGGCAGCATAAGTGGAATAATGAGAAAAGAAGCACAGTGAACACATTGGCCAGTAAGTTTTTGACTTTTAAAACAGTAAAGCGCTTAGTAAGAGGGGGATAAAAACTATATGTAGAAATTGTAAAGAGTGAGAGAGAGAGTGTGTGAGGGATAAGGGGAGCATTAATCCATCAAAGTACTGGTTCCTAGCTAAAAGTAGTTGTTTAAAGAATCTTGATAAAGTACGTTTGTTTCTAGTTGTTGAGAAGAAGGGAGATATTGTGAATAAAATAAGATTTGTCTTAATAGAAAACATGTGGTAGATTAAGTTATTACGCCCTAACCATTTCCTATTCTGTGCTGAAAACCTCGCCTAACGTTCTTTGGGATTTTTCTGAGATTTAAGGGTAGTTAGATAGCGGGATTTTTATAAGGGCAAGAGTGTTTAAGTTTACATGTTCATCTAAAAAATATGTTGGCGACCCAGGCAATAATAAGGTAAGTTAAATGGGATTATGACGGTAACTGAAATTCTGGCAGCAGTGAGCAGTAAGTATTATTATAATACTGGAATCTTCTGATGGTAAGATTTTATAAATGGTAAAAGTCAGTACCTATACATTGGCGACTCGCTGCCAGGATGTCCGTATAAATATTATATGAACTAGACCTGTTTTGAGGCACAGAAAATAGGTTGTGGTAATGGCGTATGTGTGAATAATTATTGTAGTTTTTATAAGAGTGTATTATATAGTATTTCCTAAGCACGGCCAAGGTATCGGAAAACGGGGAAGGTCTAACATGGGCCGATCTGACAAGTAACAAAAAGAAACAATATGACACCAATGATGTGATGAATATGATGCAGTTGTTGTTACAGCAACAGAGTAAAATGTCTAACGACATCAATAAACGTTTTGATAAACAAGAAACAATGTAGACGAACAGAACGCAAAATTAGATGACATGATTAATAAAATGAATAAACTTAATAAAGAAATAATTAACGAGGTAAGTAAAAGTGATAATAATCACGATATCACAAGTAATAATGGAGACATAATTGAAAACGTAGTGAGAGTGGTACATTGAATAATGATGATACTTTTACAAATAACAGTGTTAGTTTGAGTATAGCGGAGATAAAAAATAAGGTAAGTAGGGGTGAAAATAGTATTGACATAGTTGAAAAGGGGGTACTAGAGAGCAAGGTAGTTAATACTGAGAGTAATAAGGAAGATTTTGTTGAAGTAGAATTTGGTAACGAAGTGTTGTTAGCTAGTGTTGATGAAAGTAAGAGAGATAATTTAAATGTAGAGTATAAACAGAGGGCTAAATTTTCTTGTAATATAGGTGAAGAAAAAGCTTCACCAATGTTGTATGAGGACAGAGTTTCCTCCGGTAGTTGTGTGGAAGACTAGGTGTCTTCGAATGGTCCCTTTATTTTTTGTGATGGTTTTGGAAGTGCCAAGACGAATAGTAAGTTTGTGTTGCCCTCTGTGTGGAATGAGAATGTGAAATGTTGTGGTGATGAAAGTAATTATGAGAGAAAGAGTTCGAGTGGTTTAAGCTAAATAGAGGTTATGGAGAGTTGATAGAGAAGATGAATATTAAGAGAATTATGATAAATAATGTAGACATACCTTGTACTGTAGTAAACAATGTGTATATTGATGATAAATATTTACCTGTTGGGAGAAGTAGTGTACTGGTAGTAGCAGAATATTGTGATAATGATGTAACTGTAATAACAAACACTGACGGAGACTTTATAAAAAATACTAATGCAGCCTTGATTTATGATATAGTAATAATGGGAGGTAACCCTATGTATTATTATTATGGTACAATGGAACATACAAATTTTTATGGTTATTACACAAAAGATAGCCATATGCTGTGTATCAATAAAATTGAACAGTGTTATGTGAAGAAAAAACTAATTTTTGATGATGGGTGTTGAGAAATGTTGAAGGAACATTTAATTATTTGAGTATAGTAGGTACAATGACCTGGCTGATTTAGGTATTGATGTGTGGTAAATGATAAAAAATATGACGAAAATTTGTAAATAAATGTATTGTGTCAAGATTATCTTGTTGTAATGTATATTATAGCTTATATGTAAAACATGTTTGTAATAAGAATGAAGTTTATAATAATATATTTTATTCTACTAAATAATTAACAGGAGGTAATAAGGAATTTTATTTTGCATTGTGTGTTTATATAGTGTTTTAAATAATGTAACTAATGCTAAATTGTCTTGAGTGTAGGTGGAATTTTATTAATAAAGTCAAATTAATTTTGGTATGAATTGGTACAAAAATAGTAGTTGATCAATATGTCAGCACTAAAAGAGTTGTCTAAATTGAAAATTGAAGGAAGTATAGGTATCAGGGGTGATGTAATCAGAATGTTGAGACTGAGTTAGTGTTTATAAAAAACAGTCTGGCATACAACTGTTAATGTAAACAGGTGTGTTGTATGCTGTGTGACTAATGTTTACAGTCACGTGTTGGAGTTGACAACAACAAGAATGTTGTGTTTTGATGAATCAGTGCTATGAGCAATTTTATTATGAAATAAAAGAAATATGCAAGATGTGATGAAAGGAAGGTAGCCTGTTTAAGGGAATGATTTAATGTTTTGATTGTAAGACAGTTAAATTCCGTATGATAGGATTTTGTTAATGGAGAATCATTTTGAAAAAATGTAATTAATTCTGAAATTGTTAATTAAATTAATTGAATAGGTGGATTTTAATAATGAATTTAAATTATTTTGATCTGAATTTTGACCATAATAGTAAAATAAATAACTGATGAAAAAATGAGTAAAATATGTACTTTACTTAAATGGAAAATGAAGGAAATTTTTGGGTAACAATAATAAAAAAATGTTTGTATAATCAATGTGTTATTTTGGATGGGTAATATTGTATTGGGAACATTATTTAATTTGCCTGGAATGCATATGTACTACTGTAAACTTATATTGTTCTGTTAACATTGTATCTTTTAGTGTTAAGCTATATTGTTGAGTGAAACTATGTAACTTGTTGAAGATGAGTCATGACTGATGATTAAATTCGAATGAATCAATATAACTGATGGACAATTTAGAAGTTATATTACAATTTAGCCAGATGCACGTTATATTTTGTAACAAACATGAACCAATACTTTGCATATAATGAACCAGTACGGCTAAAAGGAAACGAATCAGTTATGGATATGGTATATTGGAAGGCCTTTTTGTTAATTTTAAATTGAATGTTACAGAGTCAGGTGATGCTGGGGCGGGTATCCGTCCGAGCTATGGTGTTGGGATCTCGAGCAGAGAAGTCCAGTAAGATCGGATGGGTGCTGCCACAGTCGCCAGACTAGGGGGGGGTAAGTACCCATAATTTTAGTAGAGAGTTCAGGGGGGTTGCGGTGCCATATCCTCACTGATCCTCTTAGGTTTTAGGCAATGAGAGTTTGTATGCTTCGGCATCCAACCTCTCATTGGGGGGGTATTGTAACAATACAGAATTATGTGCTACCCCAGTTTCAATTTCAATTCAGTTTTAATTCTTGTCAGTATCCACCTGTGAGGTGCCCCAGTGTAACCAGCAACACATACATTGTTAGTGTAAATTGTTGATGTCTGGACAACCCAGACGTATTACGTAATACCCCCAGCAGCAGTCTTTGTGAATCACAGTAGGCAGATTGTCATCATAGTGTCAGCATCAGACAGAAGCAGCATACAGTACATATAAAGTTACACTTTATATCAGTGGCCTCGGAAATTTCGGTAGGTCGAAGCGGAAAGAATAGCCTAGACCTACCGAAACGTATGGGAACTTCAATGAAGAATACTATAAAGACACAGTGAACATGATACATGGTGAATTCTCAACGTAAAGTAAAGTAAGTGAACACGCAAGTGTGGTGTAAGTGAAAGTGTATGGGAAAATGACAGCATAAGTGGAATAATGAGAAAAGAAGCATAGTGAACACATTGGCCAGTAAGTTTTTGACTTTTAAAACAGTAAAGCGCTTAGGAAGAGGGGGATAAAAACTATATGTAGAAATTGTAAAGAGTGAGAGAGAGTGTGTGAGGGATAAGGGGAGCATTAATCCATCAAAGTACTGGTTCCTAGCTAAAAGTAGTTGTTTAAAGAATCTTGATAAATTACGTTTGTTTCTAGTTGTTGAGAAGAAGGGAGATATTGTGAATAAAATAAGATTTGTCTTAATAGAAAACATGTGGTAGATTAAGTTATTACGCCCTAACCATTTCCTATTCTGTGCTGAAAACCTCGCCTAACGTTCTTTGGGATTTTTCTGAGATTTAAGGGTAGTTAGATAGCAGGATTTTTATAAGGGAAAGAGTGTTTAAGTTTACATGTTCATCTAAAAAATATGTTGGCGACCCGGGCAATAATAAGGTAAGTTAAATGGGATTATGACGGTAAGTGAAATTCTGGCAGCAGTGAGCAGTAAGTATTATTATAATACTAGCATCTTCTGATGGTAAGATTTTATAAATGGTAAAAGTCAGTACCTATACATCTTTAACAAACAGTAGGTGTGAATATTGTATTTACAATGGCACAGAATTATTTATCCGAGAAGGAAGTTATGGATTTATTGATGAAGAGTAGTGACGAGGAAGACAACATTTTCTCAGACAAAGATATGGATGCTCCTGGGCCTTCTCATAATCATTCAACACCACGTGCAGCTTCATCAGAAAATGAAACATCAGCAGGAGAAGAAGAGGTAAGAAATCTTCAGAAGCAAAAAAGAATTTACGATTGGTCAGCCAACAATCCTGCGACAAAACGTCACTCTGTTGATATAGCAGTTAGCGGGTTACAAATTAGTTTTGAAGCCACGGCAACTCACTTAGATTTTTTAAATATTTTTTCCCCTTAGAATTTATTTCTGTCATTTGCACACAAATAAACAATTATTACAAATTTGTTACCGCAAAATTGACAACATTACCATCCCGATTGTCCCAATGGAAAGATATAGAGCCTGCAGAATTTTATTGCTTCCTGGCGTGTTCACTGCTGATGCCAAGAGTAAAAAAATTAGAAATAGACGAATATTTGGCAAAGGATTTGCTATTACTAAAGCCGATATTTCACCAAATTATGTATAGGGACCAATTTAAACTAATTCTGCGACTTTTACATTTTTGTGACAATTTGACCCCTACTCAAGATAGCCTTGTAAAAATATGGCTTATAGTCGAACACACAAGAAAAAAATTTAGAGAGAGGCCTTAAATTCATTTGAAAATTTAGTAATTGACAAAAGTTTGTTGCTATTCAAAGGTCGTCTCCAATTCAAACAGTATATACCCAAAAAACGTAGCCGTTTTGGTATTAAAATTGTTGTTCTTTGTGATGTAGAAAGCAAATATATTATTGATTACATTATCTACGCTGGTGCCAGAACAGAAATTATGTCTGGAAACGCTGAATGGGGAAAATCAGGTGATGTTGTAAGTTTGTTGTTGCCGTATTTGAACCGGGGTCACACTATTTATCTCGATAATTGGTATTCGAGTCCTGATTAGTTTTTATGGCTCAATGAAAAATTGATAAATTCTGTCAGTACAGTGCGAAAAAATAGAAAAAACGTCCCGCCGATGTCCAAGAAACTGAAAAAAAGTGAAATACTGTTCAGGTCATCTGGAACACTTCTTGCACTGAAATGGATGGACAACAAAGAAGTCTGGATGCTTTCTACTGTGCATGGACCACAGATGGTAGAAACTGACAAAAAAGAACATACAACGGGCCGAAAAAAAAATTAAACTTGCGTGTGTGGTAGACTATAATAAATCAATGGGTGCTGTGGACAAAACACACATGATGCTAAGTTCAGTACAGTGCATACGTAAAACAATAAAGTGGTATAAATTTTTTTTTTCATGTGACGGATTTGTGTGTGTTCAACGCAAAAACAATGTTTGAAATACACAAAAAACAAAAATCACCCCTTGCTAAATTTCATTTAGAACTTATCTGCCAGTTGCTAGATAAATTTCATGTGGAATTAGAAAAAAATATGGGTGGACGAAGAACAAGAGAAGAGGAGTCTTCATTTCAACTGGAAGACAAAGATGGTCATACCCAGCGTTTCTTCCAGGAACAGAAAAAAAGAAATACCCTAAAGACGATGCGTGGTCTGTGCATCTCATTCGCAACGAAAAATGACCCGAATTAGATGCAAAAAGTGTGATGTTGCACTTTGCATGGTACCGTGTTTTGAAAAATACCATACGTTAAAAAATTATTAGATATAAAAATTAAAAACATTTGCTTTTAACAATTTAATGTAGTAGCTTTTACGATAAATAAAAATAACAAAAAATAAAATTAAATTAAACAAGTTTTTACCTCAGCCAGCAGCAGTCCAAAGCCTGCGTCAAAAATGAGGATGGGAAACTTTTAAATAAAGCAAAATAATCGTTAAAATACGTAAAGTTTGAGTTAGTGTAAGCACGGGAAGAGCGCTGTAATTGCTTAGCCTACAAGCGCCCCGCTGCTGCGACAGCTGTCAGCCGTTCCGTTACCAAGGTCGCTCACCTCTCCCCGCCACGAAAAGGTTAATTTAAGGTAATAAGAGTTAGATTGTTTAAATTGACCAGGTGTCAATAATACTAAATAATAGGTCATAATAAATTGACAAACTATACCATTAGATATTAAGAAGTTATTAAAAGAAAGTTTTATTGTTTAAAGTTGGTTTGGGTTTGACCATAATGGCCTAACATTATGGTAATATGTTTGTTTTATGTCAATCTTGTCCTTCACTTTATCAGAATCAATTCAATGGATAATAATAACATAATGGATACTTCAATGGATGTAATAATAATAGTGTATCAAGCCACAATGTCATACAGTAATTTTAAATTGAAACTTTGTGCTATAGAGAAATACCAATTAATTGGCCAATATCAAAATAGAAATTATTGTAAATCCAACTATTGAACCATCATAGCACTGTAATAAATAGTAAAAGATGGTATAAATACTAATATATGCTTTATTTAAATGTCAGAAGCAACATTTTAATTAATTAATGGAATGTTAATGTGATTTGAAATGTCAAAAGCTACATGGAATGGCTTATGAGATGAAATTTTATAAAATGTTAAATTAATTATTAGGACATAAACCTATGTCATGTGAGGTGTCTAAATTTTTGTCTTGTTATAAGGAATATTATACTGTAAACTAATTTGATATTTATTATGTAATAAACAGGTAGTAATTGTAGCTAAAAGATGTAAAATTTTGTATCTTAAATAATTAAGGTCATGTGACCTCCTAAACCGACGATTTTGACCAATGACAAATTTTGGTCAAGCCCGTTGAAGGTATAAGGACATTTTTTCACTTGATTGTTAGACTCGAAAGTATAAAGAACTAATCTATGCTGCTCTGTATAAAAAGTATATGATAAAGTCAAGTCCAAGTCAGAAGAAGAGTGAAAGTAAAATAATTAACAGTGTCAAACTAGAACCAAGAAATAATAATAATATAATAATAAAACAAGAAGAAAGAAGAAAATAATATCTCTAAAAAAACAAATAAAATTGATCTACCAAAAGTGGTGAGACCGAACATTATATACTAACACTAGTAATAATTATACAACACCAGAACTAAATCACATAACACTTATTCATCAGAACCAAAGTGAAAAGACCAATTCAACACCAGTGAACAATTTATTGACTTATTTTATTTTAAAAACTTGTTTTAAATAGTTGGGAGGTAAATTAACTCTTGTAGTCGCTTAGCGTCAGTCCGCCATCTTGGCACTGCCAACCAAAATCAACACTGCGTCGACAATAATTATTGTGCTCGCACATCAGACCAAACAACTATTTCATTGTATTTTCTTGATTTTAATTTTATTGTTATTAGTAAGTAAGAATTATTTTAATTGTAATATGTTGTACTTCTTAGTTGCATTTTGTACTTTTTAATAACAGACAAAAGAATCCAGGAGTTTATATAACTATCGAAAGTGTAACTCTGAATCTAACTGAGATTAAGAATCGACTTGTGAATTGTACCAAATAAACATTAGAACAACAAAGGCAGTAACTTATGAAAATATATAATGATATTTTCTCCTAATTGATGCGAGTTGTCTTTTATTAAAAAATAAAATAAAATAAAGAATTTTATTTCAGAATATGAAGATAGAACCCAACCACGACGACATAAGTAATTCCGTCAAGTGTAATAACCTATGGTAAATGAGTCTGCTAACCTCAATCTTGACAACTCAAAACAAAACCCAACATCTGTCCCCAAACAAACAGTAATCCATGTTAATAAATAATAAATAAAAGTTAAAATAACAACTTCACTCGCATATAAAATAATATAAACAAAATAAAATATAGCGTTATAATTGTAACAGGACAAAAGGGCCTGTTGTCATAATTATGGGGTTCAAGGATTTTGCATTGTATTTTTTATTGTATTCATACACATAAAGCATAGTTAGGTCAATTTCCCTATGTCTGCATAAACAACGCAATTTCATCGATACGATTCAACTCAAGGCAGAGGGCGTACGTGTAAAAGAAGATGTATTCAATGGCGGTTTTGATCGACGCAAGCAAATTGGTATGACAAATATTGACACACGTCACAGCGATGACGAGGAACAATGCCGTCAGCTGATGCGGACAAATAGTTGATCACAATTGATCCCCTCCACCTGCGACAATTCGACACAATGTCTGCCCCACTCTGAAGAACTTTGTCATGGCGACAACACGTAAAGTTTTCTCTGGTCCAAAATAACCAGTTGAAAGTGTGCAACTAATTTAAAATGTAGTCATCAATCAATAGTGAACAGTTAACAGTTTAACCATGTAAATGTAGTGAAATAACAGACAAAGAACAGACAGTACGAACAACAACTGAGTACGCCAGCCAACGGCCGGATTATGGAGAACGTCTGAACTGCAGAACAACTACAACCTTCAGGAAAGTCCTAATTCTTATTATTGTTTATATTTTCAAAATCAGAGCTCTGAATAATCACGAATAGAATTATTTTCAATGCAACAAAATTAAGATCTGTAACAGTAGTATGTGAGGGAGAGAGTGAAAGTGAATGCCGGCTACCATTAAACTAGGCATTGGTTTATGGGGTATAAAAGGGGTTACGCTAATAAATGAATCAATAAAATCGCAATTGCAAGGTAAAGAATGTCTCTTTATACTATGATGTTCAAGTACATGATCTAGAAAATTAATAACGATAATTGATGAGTAAGAGCGGAACTGCATAGCCGCCATTTTGTGTAATGACTCCAATTTGATTTAACCCTTTGTACTGTAACTGAACAACTATAGAGATTATTAAACCAGTGAGTTATTTTCAAACATATGTGTATGAATCGTTATTTCAAGAACCCAGGCTGCTTCCGTCTCTCGTTTAATGATACTTTGGGACCCTTAGGTGTAAATAACATATCCAGTGTAGACGATTTGAACACGTGGCAACCGGAAGTATGGTACTTCACTCAAGAGTTATGCAAATAAAATACATTTTAATTGTAAGTACTCATAAATATAAATATACAGAAGAGGAAGGTAGGTAACAATGGCAGCCCGGAACAGGGACTTTATATAATAAATTATTTTATATAAATGAACCAGAGTACGGAAGCAGACGGGTAGCGAAATATATGTAACACAGAAGCAACATAGGTTAACAGTATAGGTTATGTTATTGTCTGAGTAAAATACAAAACAACAACTAAAAATAAAATTTATTATTAGGACGATCAAAATGGCAAATAATAACTAAACAAGTATAACAGAATCAGAAATGATGGGTGGCAGTATTCACTCGACACCAGCCCCAACAAAAAGAGTTGAGGAGAATGATATAATAAGAATGATGAAATTACTTTTTAATGAAGTATTAAGTTCGTTACAAAATTAGACAATTTTAATGATAAATTAAACCAGTTTGATGAACAATTTAATGATATAAAAAAGGAAATCAAAAGACAAAATTGTCATATTGATAAAAGAATAAATGAGATGCATGCACAGTTAGATGAGATAAAGTCAGAAAATAAGAGGGAAATAGACAAATTAGATATAAACAAAGACGACAAGGTAAGTAGAGGAGAGAGTTGTAATAGTAAAAATAAAAATATGATATTAAAAAATGATTATGTAAACATTGGTAATGATAATGAGATTTTATGGGGAATAGAATATGATAATGATGGAATGATAGTGTGTGTTGAAGGGTTAAAGAGAGTGTGTAAAGAAAATATAATTGTAGGGGGATTGCAGGGGGGTAGATTTTTCCCTTAATGATGGAGTAGAAGGTGAAGTAAAAACTTCACATGTTTTTAGGAAGGACGAGAGCGCCTTAAATGTATATTTGGGAGACGATAGGTCTACAAATAAAGTTGTCCCTGGTTTTTTTAGTGCACTTCACAGGTGGTGCAGTAATTGTGAATTAGTGTCCCCTGCAAATGTAGAAAGAGAGAATGTAGCTTGGTGTGATAGAGAGAGATATATTGAGAGAGAGAGAGGTGTTGTGAGAAATATGGTGAGAGAAAGAGAGAAATAGAGATTTTTAAGATGAGTAGAAAGTATGAAGAGTTTATGGAAAAGTTAGGAGTAGAGATGATGTATAATAAAAATAAGAACTTACCTTGTAATGAAGCTGATATAGCAGTAGGAGAAGGTGATAATGGAAATAATGACTTTATAACGTACCTGGTGGTGACTAATAATACTAAAGGTGACAGGACAATAACCAATCGTGACAGGTTGTATGAGGAATTGATAGGGAATACCCCTATTAATTATGATGGTTTTATGGAATATAAGAATTTAAATGAGTGTTATATTAATGATAGTAATATAATGTTTTCAAGTAAAAATAAGTTGTATAGACATAAGATTCTACTACTGTTTGACGATAGAGGATAGATATTTTATTGTGTTTATGAACATTTAAATATGTGATAGTGTTTTTGAAATGGACTGTTTATGAACTGATTTATGGTAAATGGTTAAATGATAATGTGGATTGTATATTTTTTTTTGTATTAATGTCAATGTATTTGTGTATTCTTGATGTTGTGTATTTTATGTATTTTTTATGTAAACCATGTAATGTAGAATTTTAAATAATTGAAGAAAGTTTGAGGATGATTTTTAAATTATGAGATTTAGATTCTAAGGGATAATAAATGATTTAACATGTAATATATTTGGATATTGAGATGTATTGTTATTAGTAGGTGAGGGATAAATTGTCAATGATCACAGTAATGTAAAGTGTTAAAGCGGAAAAGAGTTTGGGGAATAATGATCAATAAGGCAGGTTAGTTAAGCAGTTATTGGGAGTTAGATAAAATACGAATTTTGAGATACAGATAACACACAAAGAGGGTGTTAGATATTTTAGGGACACAGTAGTTAGTGATTATATATAGAGGCGAGTAATGTGAATGGTAAATATATATTTGTTGATGATGATATTTTGTAGTAAGGGTAGTGGTGTAAGGTGTGATCAGCGTGCGACGTGGCAAGAGACCAGCGTGCAGCGTTGTGGCAGGCGGAGCAATTTAGTTTAAGGGAGTGTTTGCCGATATTTGGTGGAGGGCAAATGGTTAGGAATGGATATGGCCAGGTAGGGAACACACATCCATGTACAAAGATGAGCGGTGCCAGAGGATTTAAATGGAATTTGTGAAGGGGTCTATAATTGAGAGATTGGTGTCATAATATATTAATGGTTGTTAGTAGTGGTTGTTAGTAGAAAAAAAGAGGGGTAGTAAGGTTAGATAGACAAATGCCAAAATAAGATAGAGATAATAGTGAATAATAGAGAGTCACCCAAACAAGATCAAAATGTGAAAAGGTTAGAGAAAAAGAAAATTCATGGTAGAAAGGTTAATGATAAATTTGAATTTTTTTTATAGAATCTAAGGATATAATAAATGGTAACTAATTAAAAGTTAATAGAGAGTTGAAGTCATTATGTCTTATAAGTTTCAATACAAGTTGTATAAATGCGAATTATGTAATGTAAATATAACAATGTTAATTTTTGATGTTCAATGTTTATTATGTTTTATTAAGGTGATAGACCCGCACTAAGGGCGTATAATTATATAACTCTTAGATATTATATCTTATTATTGTTTTTTGATGTAATGCTGAAGCAAAGACACGGAGATGACCAACATTCCTCCACAAATTCAGTCTTTGTGAAGGCACCTGGGCGTTACAGTCCAGTGGGGGTACAATAGTGTGTGTGGCTGGGAGGTTGCTACAGGGGTAGCAATGACAACAAATGTTAAATGTTAAAGAAAGAATAGTGATATTGGTGTTGGTTATCAAGTATATAATTATGATTCTGTTGTAAAGAAATATAAGTGTAAAGAAAGCTGAGTAAAGAAAATATAAAGAGTTTTGAAGTGTTTGCCATAATAGGTATATGTTTCGATTTTATATAAAGTAAAATAATAGAGATAGTGGTTGTTGTTTGGAAAATTAAAGTTTGTTTTATGCTTAGTATAATAATCTGTTTTCTTGTGGTGAGAGAAGTATGTTAATGTTGACTGGAGTCGGAGAATTTTTTAATAAATGCAGGAATGTTTGAAAAATGGAAAGGGATTTTTCTTGTCTTAAATCTTGTCTTTTTGTTATTTGAAAACTTATTAAGTAAGAAAACCAATGTCTAATAATATAAACCAATGCATCTAAGGGGAAACATATCAGTTGTGGATATGGAGATAGATAAGGCCACTATTTTAAAATTTTGTATTACATGTTTCAGAGTTTTGTGTTGTTGTGACAGTGGTCCTGAGCTGGCCGGTGCGTCAGAACAGGAGCGTTAGGTGCCTCATGGCCTTATGGTGTTGGGATCTCTCCTGAGAAGTCCAGTAAGGTCAGACAGGTACGATCAGCATCATTGAACCAAGGGTAAGTGATTATAATTTTTTTTTCTATATAAACACTACAGGGGGTTGTGGCAACATATCTGGGCTGATCCCTTTAGAACGTGTGAATGAGTCAATAAAAGTTTTTATGCTTCGGCATCAAACCTTTCATTGAAGGGGTTTTGTAACAGGACAAAAGGGCCTGTTGTCATAATTATGGGGTTCAAGGATTTTGCATTGTATTTTTTTGTATTCATACACATAAAGCATGGTTAGGTAAATTTCCCTATGTCTGCATAAACAACGCAATTTCATCGATATGATTCAACTCAAGGCAGAGGGCGTACGTGTAAAAGATGTATTCAATGGTGGTTTTGATCGACACAAGCAAATTGGTATGACAAATATTGACACACGTCACAGCGATGACGAGGAACAATGCCGTCAGCTGATGCGGACAAATAGTTGATCACAATTGATCCCCTCCACCTGTCGACAATTCGACACAATGTCTGCCCCACTCTGAAGAACTTTGTCATGGCGACAACACGTAAAGTTTTCTCTGGTCCAAAATAACCAGTTGAAAGTGTGCAACTAATTTAAAATGTAGTCATCAATCAATAGTGAACAGTTAACAGTTTAACCATGTAAATTCAGTGAAATAACAGACAAAGAACAGACAGTACGAACAACAACTGAGTACGCCAGCCAACGGCCGGATTATGGAGAACGTCTGAACTGCAGAACTACAACCTTCAGGAAAATCCTAATTCTTATTATTGTTTGTTTTCAAAATTAGAGCTCTGAATAATCACGAATAGAATTTTCAATGCAACAAAATTAAGATCTGTAACAGTAGTATATGAGGGAGAGAGTGAAAGTGAATGCCGGCTACCATTAAACTAGGCATTGGTTTATGGGGTATAAAAGGGGTTACGCTAATAAATGAATCAATAAAATCGCAATTGCAAGGTAAAGAATGTCTCTTTATACTATGATGTTCAAGTACATAATCTAGAAAATTAATAACGATAATTGATGAGTAAGAGCGGAACTGCATAGCCGCCATTTTGTGTAATGACTCCAATTTGATTTAACCCTTTGTACTGTAACTGAACAACTATAGAGATTATTAAACCAGTGTGTTATTTTCAAACATATGTGTATTGAATCGTTATTTCAATAACCCAGGCTGCTTCTGTCTCTCGTTTAACGATACTTTGGGACCCTTAGGTGTAAATAACATATCCAGTGTAGACGATTTGAACACATGGCAACCGGAAGTATGGTACTTCACTCAAAAGTTATGCAAATAAAATACATTTTTATTGTAAGTACTCATAAATATAAATATATAGAAGAGGAAGGTAGGTAACATAATATATATCCAATAAAATAATTTTGTACCCTCACACATGCATACTACAAACATGGCTACGCAACCTTACATACCATTCCACTATACTTAACATTTTGAGTGCGATCATCTTACGAACAGTTCCACACCGAGAAATGGATTACTTTTTTTGTAAAACTGCTTGTTTTTTGAAATGTATACAAATTTTAATTTTAATGTAACTGCCGCACATTGTTACATTCAATGCGGCAGTTTGAATGTAATAGTAACCACAATTACACAGATTTGGCTACAATATATGTTCGCCCATACATGTTTGCGAGTAAGGCCGGGTACATGAGTGCTGCCGAGGAGTTTGAAGTGTATAAGGCGTATAAATTTTATCCCAAGCATTTGTTAAACGACCAGCTGAATTTTCATTCCAACACACTATGATACAGCATTGCAATTCTCAGTATGGATACTGCCAAACAGATGGCAGTATGGATATTATACCATACGGTGCCCACCTTGAACTTTGCGCACTATTGTTAATTAGTTTTTTGTGTTTAAATATGTGTTGTGTCTTAATGTGTTAACGACCTCCAACGAGTGAAACGCACCTGATGATGGAACATAAGTTCTGAAACACGTTGTTTTTACATCTTTTAACATTTATATAAGGAAGCCACAGGACGGACTAAGAAAGTAATACTTATTCGTTTAGTTCATTAAAAGCATCCCTGCTTAGATATAATGACAAAAAGAAGAACACCAGCAAGAAACAGAACACATAAAAGCACTGATAGAGGAACAAAGGCATTTGCAAGAGCATACTACTGCAGAGTTGGGTTCTACTATGTGGAGGTGTCGGTGAATTACATGATCTCAGTGGGCAAGAGGTAAGATTATCTGTAGTAGAGAAGTGTACTGCAAATGTAAAATAACAGATTAAAACAGAAGCTGAACAGTCAATGAAAAAACACCCTGTGTTTCAAATCAAATTGCTCAACAGATTGTACCAAAAAAGGTAAAGTCCAAAAAAAATACAGAAAATAAGGTAACAGAGAGAGTTACTTTGACTGCAGTCATGCCTGTTCATATCAAGGGCCCAACATTTGATGGAAGCACTACTGGACAACATATCTTCGGCAATCTGAAGACGCAAGCACATATTATTAGTTTCACTTATTCTTGCTTTCAAGTATTTGCCTTAGAGCTACTACAGAAAGTGTCACCTTATAGCCAGAACTCTTATGCAGAACAGTTTGAAGCAAGTATTGACTTGCTAGTTAGACTGGCTTATCATAGAGCACCAGAGAATTTCTGAATGACATTGGTGATACAGATATTTACTGATGGTGTCTGAGATAGTGAACTACAACAACTGTTACAATGGCAATACACCAGAATAGAGTGGATGCGCTTGTCTATGCTGTACAGTTTGAGGCCTCCAAGTCAGTGTCTGGTTGGGCGAATCATAAAGTGCGCACACTAACAGATTGTGACAACACAAATGATTAAGAGGAAGAATAAGAGACAGAGACTTAAACGTTCGGCACCACAGTATGAAGGTAGAAAGTATGGAAGACCGAAGCTTTTTAGATATGGGGAACCTGGGCATCTACAAAGAGATTGTCGGACCATTGTTAAGCAGTAGGGAAATGGGCACTATAACACCAACATAGTCGATAAAATTATGGAATGTATTAACATGCAAAAAGCAAAAAAAAACCAAAACAAAAGAATTATGCACGGTCACTGACATATGTAGGATCACATACCAGAAAAATTATAATATGTTTTAAAAAATACGAGTAGATATAGCAATTAAAAAACGTGAAACAGTATTTGATAAGATAAGAAATACACATAGAAAAAATCCTAATCTTACAGAGAAGCGGAGTTTATAAATTAAAATGTAAATAATGCAACAAAGTGTACCTAGGTGAGACAGGATGGAAATTCGAATTCCACAAACGTTATATTAGAACAACAAATTTGTTATATGCAAGACATTTCATAGAAGAGAACCATAAGTTTGTTAATCCTTTAGAAGACTATGAAATTTTGAAAGTAGCGAGTAACAGTTAAAAGAAGGCTTAGAGAGGAGTTAGAAATATTCAAAGGAAGAGAGAAAGGGTTAGAAAATTTAATGAATACTAAAACTAAATGAGAAAGGATTTAAAACATTAGGTAGTAAAAAGAATGTACACACAAAAAACACACAACACACAGAATGTACTAGAAAGAAATGTAAAAGTACCGACATGGCTGACTGAACTCGCTAGTTCACCCTTTCGCTGCGTAATTCGACTGTAGTCGAACTGATTTAAAAACCCTTTGCTGCGTAATTCGACTATAGTCCACATTGCTCAATAATTTTCTCCATTCGCTGCGGTATTCGACATAAGTCGCACAGTGATATGGCAGTATTAGAATTGCTCTCTGATTAGTGGTGCTCTCTGTGGAAGCTTTGAAAACTACGTATAAACAGCTGATGTTTTGGTCATTGACAGTGTGTCATTGCTCTCAACCCAGTAGCGTGTGTTGTTTACTGATGTTGTTTTGAACGTAATTTTATATTTCGTGTTTGTAAACATTTATACTTATAACTTTTAAATGTTCATTTTTCTCGTATTTTCTTAAGTGTAATGTAGTTTTTCAGTTTGTGAGTGTATTAATGTGCGTATTTACATTGTTTTTGTAAATAATGAGTGTTGGTGTAACAGTGTTTTCTGAATTTCGCGTATTGTTTGTTAGTTATAGTTTTCAACATTTTGGTTATAAAAGCATTTGTTTCCCTTATTTTCTGAAATTTAATGTTATTTTACGGTTTTTGAGAGTGCGTCTTTATGTTTTATGTTCGTAAATACCTCATTTTGGTGTCATAGAATTTTCTGATCTTCTCGTATTGGTTATTAGGTTACAGTTTTCAATATTTTACTTTGACTAAAGCAACATTAATTTTCATTTTACAGTTTTTGAGTGTATTTAGTGTGCGTCTTTATGTTTTATGTTCGTAAATACCTCATTTTGGTGTAATATAATTTTCTGATCTTCTCGTATTGGTTATTAGGTTATAGTTTTCAATATTTTACTTCGACTAAAGGAACATTAATTTTCATTGGAATTTAACGTTTTTTTATGTGACTAATAAGTAAATAATGTCAAAACGACCGAATCTACGGAAAAGACCACTATCCGAGGCAGAAATTGAAGCTATTATTCTAGGTGATACTGACTCATACGAAGATGATACAGATGAAGATCCAGAGTGTGATGTTGGTGAAGAACGTATTGACAGTGAAGAGGATGAAAGTGAGCCTGATACCATAGATGTAAACCTTTATGGAAACTGTGAAAACAGCGAATGGAGGAAGGTGAAAGATGTTGCATCTGGGACTGTAATAACACTGGACAGTATTCCAGAATATACTGGAAACCGTACGCTTCGTGACATGGAGGGACTTAGCCCTGTCGAGGCATTCTACAAATTTTTCCCCCAATCGGTTTTTGAACTTGTTGTCCGAGAAACGAATAAATATGCAGAGCAGTGTCTGACTGTCACATATGATTTTCCTACGAGGTCTAGGTTTTATCAGTGGGAGGAGGTGTCTGTTGAAGACATAAAAGTTTGTTGCCATAGAAATAGGAATGGGTTTAGTCCATAAACCAGATATTGCCTCTTATTTTCACGATAGTTTCTGGTTTACAAGAACACCAGGCTATGGTGAATTGTTTTCTAGGGACCGATATCTATTGATAAGGTCATTTCTACATTTCAATGACAACCGTTTCTCTGTGCCAAAGGGAGAAGATGGTTATGACCCATTATATAAAGTGAGACCTATCCTAGACCTCACAAAGGATACTTATATGCAAATATTTGAGCCTGCAAAAGAACTTTCCATTGATGAATCAATGGTGAAGTTTAAAGGGAGGTTGAATTTCAAGCAGTATTTGCCAAGCAAACCTTCAACAAAATGGGGACTCAAAATTTGGAGCCTGGCAGAGTCCAATACTGGCTTTATGTTGCGATTTAACGTATACACTGGCAAGGACAATCCACAACAGGGGCAAGCAACACATGGACTAGCTTCACGCGTTGTACATCAGTTACTAAGAGGATTTGAAAATAAGGGCCATGTTGTGTATACGGATAACTTCTATTCTAGTCCAAATTTATTTACGGATCTCAGGAAACTGAAAATAGGAGCATGTGGAACTGTCAGAGCTAATCATGTAGGCTTACCACCAGAGATGAAGACACTACAAAAGAAAAAGGGCGAGCTGCCAACTGTTTGGTTCAACAGTAACACGATTATGCTTGCATCCTCTTGGCAAGATACAGGGAAGGTAAACATGATTTCTACAGTTGGTGATTCTGGGATGTCAGAAATTCTAACAAAGGCTAGAAAGAAGGCACAAGGAGTGAAAAAAATTACCAAACACTGTGGCATTTTGTTCTGGAAGTTGCACTGGTCAATGGTTGCATAGCTTTCAACCTTCAAAACCCTGAGGCTAAGCTCTCACATAAGAAGTATAGACAGAAGGTGATAGATGGCCTTACGGAGAACTGCTCTAGAAGATCGCTGAGAGGTAAACGCCAAAGCAGATCAGCTGGCTCCACTACAGACCGACTAATTGGCCGTCACTTTCCTGAACAATTTGAAGAAAAAAAACATAAACCAAATTGCATTGTGTGTAGTGTTATGCCCTCACAGTGTAAGAAGAAAGGCAAAGGACTGTGTAAGCGAAGACAGACTACCTGGTTCTGCCAAGACTGTCCTCATCATCCACCACTATTTATTAGTGATTGTTTCAAAGTTTACCACACCCAAAAAAACTATAGGAAGATTTGTAAATGTGTGTAATATAGAACTCAAATAAAAACTTAGTGTTTAGTGTTAATGTTAAAACTTTATCAAGTTTCAGTTAGATGACTTTCATTTACATGAACAAATTTATTCTAGTAAGTTTGAATTTTTCTTATTATTTTTTCAAATGTTTCAGACCATGGTGTTTCATGGTCAGTATTTTACAAGCATTTTTAGCATTAGGCCTATAGGAAATGTAAAACACCATTGCAACTTTAGCTACTCTCTTTTCTGTAACTAAACTACTTTAGGCTAACGGCAGTACAAATAAATAATTTTAGATATATAAAATTTTTTTTCAGGAAAGTGTTATAACAAAATCAAATTCTGAGCCTACAGCATGATTAATCATTACACAAAGTACATTACAAAAAAAAAATTCGGTCAATAACAAACAAAAAATTGTTTTATCCTTTTATGTAAATTATAGGCTAACTGTCTGATTCACTTGACACAGCAAAAGGGTTAATAATAGCCAGAAAGGACATTTAACTTATAGCTTGTTTATGAAAATGTGTACGCTAGTGGTAGGGCAAGTGGGTACAAAGAAGTTGTCTAGTCCTTTTATTGTTATTTCCAATCTGACGATGAGCTGTGAAGCTTGAAAGCTCTAATCGGAATAATTTGTCTATAGTGGTGTGCAACAGTGTTAATTCTGTTCAAAAAAAATATGGTAATCAGGATTTTCTGCTAATCGAAAATGATGTAATATAAAAGTTCATTCAGTAATATATGTACTTTGTTCAAAGTAGTGAGCAAGTTCTGCAGTTCAGGAAGCATATTAGTGTTGTTGCATATCCCATCGTTGTCTCTCACATGTCAAATCAGATTTTATGATTGTTTTGTATATAAAGAGTGGCCCACATAGAGTTGACTGTGTAGCAGCCATTATGGTTTTTAGTCATGTGATAGCTCATTTTGTTGATTGTAGCAAACTATACACACAGGAGAAATGCCACTATATATAAGGATTTGCCAGCATATCATTTCAAACAGGTTTATCTGTCTTCATTTCAGATAATATACTAAGCTCCAACTGTTTTTGTGAGGTGTATAACTTGTGTATTGTCTAGGCGCTTCATTCCTCCAATTAGTTGTACCGACTACTGCCCATTTCCCTGCTGCTTAACAATGGACCGACAATAGTGATTATAACCACTAACACAACTTTCTAAATTAAAAATACCCTATTTTTTGTTCAGAAATGTAACAACTGTATAGTAAGCACACAATACAGGCTTAAAATTTTAAACATCTAATTTGTGTTAAAATATTCTTTAGTCTGACCACGGCCGGATTTCAATAATTTTTTATTCCATTCTAGGCTGCTGTGTTAAAAATTTGCATTCCAAAATATTGAAATTTCTGAAGCTCACCACTACATTCAGATTTTAGTTAATATTCCCTTTGATATCCCACATGCCATATGCCCAATAATCCCTTTGAATTTTTGCTATTTTATCAGAATTTTCCCTCACTTTTTAGCCCCTGGCATCCCAAAATTTTGAGATTTTTAAAAATGAAGCTAAATTCATAATGGTTAAAGTTCTCTTTAATTCGATATGCCACACAGGCTTTTGTGATTTTTTTCCAAATTTTCACCCTAACACATTTTTACCACTCTCCCACCTACAGTTTGCGGGATCAGTGTCAAAAACAATGGGGTTCTGTAGGGTAGAGTTATAGACACACAGGCCAAGGTTTACAAAAATCATTTGATGTGTTGAAAAGTAATCGTGAGACATACCCCAACAGACAGAAAGACAAATGCCAAAAAAAGGTCGAGTAAAAACAAAACTCGATTCGTTCATTCAATTATTGATGTACTTACAATATATTCATATTACATGTTGATAACAATCATCAACCTACCCATTGCTCACAAGGAACAAAAGTGTAGAAGACAACATTCAAGCGTTTCACTGGTATAGGAAATTCGATGTTATTGTATAAACTAACAACTGAAATTGAATCACCAACCCCAATCAACTAGCACTCAACTTGTTGGGTGACAGCACCAATGCAAGACATCTCAGGTGTCTCTATGTTTTAACCTTTTCACTGCCAACACGTGTGAGTGCTTATGGTTATGCTTTGCAACTTACCATGTCCGGAGCATCATATTGACATAAAAATTTCGGGTGTATACACACCCAGACCACCAGAAAGGCTAAGACTGAATCTAATTTTCAACTATAAATGTTCAACTTCAAAAATATTTTGTTAATAAAGTGACCGCCTTCAATGGAAGACTGATCTACCATGAATCTCACTTGTCTCACCTACTTGTAGATGGAAGACTGATTGTATATAAAAAAAAAAACTTTACCTCTTGTGTATTCATTTCTTTTTCCACTTCTTCTAAAAGAATTTCATCCTTTATAATTGTAGTGATGTCTTCCAAATGCTGTAACAAAATAAATATAAATACAGTAGACTCCCGACTATGTGGCAGAAGGGCAGGCCGGATAACAAAAAAGCCGGATAGGCTGGAGTTCTATAATTACTCACTTCCTGCCCCACCCATACCATTAAAATCACACTTTTTATACCAAAACCCGCTCTTATTCATATTTTCTGACGTCTTAGTACAGCCCAGTACTCTATAAATGTTAGTTATGTACTGTACTGTACGTTTTAAAAATTTATTACAGAAAAAGGAAGTCCAAGAATAAAAATATTGTATACACATTTTAAGATAAATTTTATCTCTAACTTAATTGCAGGAAACATAAAATGATGTACACTGTACAGTATGAATACATATAATTTTAAAATAACAAAACATTAACGTAAAACGTAGGCTTAATTCTTAAAAAAATGATTTAAACTTATTTTACTGTTCATTGATAAATGTCTACACAAATGCGTAAAATCCTAAGATAAAAGAGTGAAAACCTACAGTTTTAGTTTTTGAAAAAGCCCTTGATAGATGACTGCTTATCCGATTTAGCCCTCTTCTGCGACGCAATGTCCCTCCACTTACGCAACCAGATGATATCAGCTGGCGTCACTTCCTCCTGCTGACTAATATACTCCAGCGCTGCCTCAATCATCTTGAACCCTTCCGAATGTGGGATGAGATTTTTCCTGTCATCTAAAGATGCCTCCTCCTCCTCTTCTTCTATTTCATCTCCCAGTGTCAAAATTTCCACACTATCTTTATCTGTTATTTCATCAACTTCGTTGTTTGCCTACTATTCCCTAATGTCCTCTGCATTGACATCGTCATACCCCGGTACTTTTTTTAGCAACGAAACAAGTTTATCGTTTTCATCTTCCACTTCTGTTTCACACACGGGTTCAAGGTTGAAATGGCCACCTTCATGGTTCAAAAGAATTTTCCAAGACCTTACAAGTGATATGTTTGGAATCTCTTCCC
Organism: Magicicada septendecula; assembly: GCA_034769895.1. Taxonomy (NCBI): domain Eukaryota; kingdom Metazoa; phylum Arthropoda; class Insecta; order Hemiptera; family Cicadidae; genus Magicicada; species Magicicada septendecula. Next base: position 157,796,161 of record CM068372.1, read on the forward strand.
ATGTTTCGGCCAACCCCCTTATGGCATCTAAGTAGAAGAGTGGGGGGGAATCCGCGCTTTTCATGTCGCAACTTGTGTTTTGCACACGGCACGTAGGTTCAAAAATAGGCCGGATAGTATGGAGGCTGGATAGTCGCGAGCCGGATAGTCCAGAGTCTACTGTTGTTGCGTCTTAGAAGCTCTTGATAATCATGAGTTGTTCTTAGGAACGCTATTGGAGTTGGCTGGTTTGAGATGAAATAATTGAGTGGACTGTATAATGTTTCCAGAAAATGATGGTTTATTGAGTTAAAGAGACATATTTGAATTCTTATTAAAATTTAGATTGACACTTGATTGCTGAAGCGTGCAGATTTTAACACGGCATGAGTGCCGGAGAATTGAATAGAAATAAGATGTGGGCGTGCATTACAACCCGTAAGCCGAAATTGTCTAAATAAATAGTCGCATGGTGATCATGCTACTAGAATTAAATACTGAAAAAGAACTGTAAGTAGCCACTGCAGCGAGTGAATACGAGTGATCAGCTCAGAGTCTTTAGTAGAACTAACGTAATTTTGACTGTAGTCAGCCGGTCTGAATCCCGGCTGGCGATAACAGAGAACAAACGTGACGTCATCTACACGCTTCGCAATATAGTATTTAGATTACAAAGTACACATGGATACAAAGTTTGACCATACTGCCCGCACAAAATCGGGGCGATTTTGCAACTTAATTAACTGTGAAAAGTACATTACAAATTATTATTTAATGTTATATACAAAGACAATACATAATATACTTAAAAGCCTTATACATTAAATTGACCCTTTGATTAAAGGAAATCACTTCTAACATAAAAATCTGTAAATAACAAAATTCATTAAGCTATCAGAAAAGCTCAAAGGCAAAACAAAACAATTTCTGTGCTAGAAAATGTACAAAATGAAAAAATCATGATAAAAACAAGCCTTTACGTAACTAAACATGATCTCTCTTGAAGCATGAATATATGGACATTAAATACATATATTTAATTTTTAATTAAACGTGACAACCCTTAATTTATATAAAAGAAAACATCCTCAACACTGATTCAATATAGTAATACAAATAATAAAGACATGATAATGTACATGTATAGTATTAGTATAATGATATCAAAGTTCAACAGTACATGGCGATATGGTAGACATATCCAATTGATGTAAAAATGCATAACATGAGTGTATGAGTATACATAATACATAAGGATTGACATAATAGTTAACAGTACATAATAGTATAATAAAGATCACAAAATTCAATAATATGTAACGATAACAATACAATGACAAAGACATAACAATTTACATGCATAATGTTGGAATAACAATTCCCAAAAAATTCAAAATATAATAATAACATGATAATGATACACAGGAATAAAATAATAAAAACTTAATAATAATATAATACAAACAACAAATAGAAAGCATGATAAATGTTACAATGATGCATGTCGCATGAATGCATGCAATTAGTCGGAGTCCACTGGAAGTGGACATAATTTATGGATGGGTCAACACAGAATACCATGTGAGGTGCGAACGTCCACGACGCGCACTATTGAGTCCTGACCCGAGTAAACATTCGTGACTACCCCGCGTTTCCACTGAAGGGGGGGATTGTCATCTAGAATAAGGACGAGTTGTCCGGGAGTCAAATTTTTTGACGTAATGCGCCATTTGTTGCGCTGTTGCAAGACCACCTGTTCCAAATGGATTGGGTGAATCTTTGGAGCAGTTGCCATCTGCCCAAACGAGTAATATTGATTTGTGAATAGTCAGATTCCGGGAGAGCAGTGAGCGGAGAACCAACCAGGAAATGAGCTGGAGTTAAAGGTTCGGGTCCCTAGAGTCATTGGATATGGCGAACAAGGGGCGTGAGTTAAGGCAAGCCTCAATCTGGGTTAAAATGGTGTAATACTCCTCGAAGGTAAGAATGGTTCCGCCTACCATGCGTCGCAAGTGAAACTTGACGCTCTTGACTCCGCTTTCCCACAGGCCGCCGAAATGCGGTGCTGAGGGAGGAATAAAGGACCAATTAATGCCTTGGGCACTGGTAAAACCCTGGACGGACTGCTCAAAACCCTTAGACTGCAAAAGTTTATATAATTCATAAAGCGTGCTACTTGAACGACGAAAATTTGTTCCGTTGTCAGAAAATATCTGATCAGGGATACCTCTACGCGCAATAAACCATTTTAAGGCAGCTATAAAGGCGTCTGATGTCAGATCTGAGACAAGTTCCAAGTGAATGGCCTTAGTGGTCATGCATATTGTAATATATAGTCGTGTCGTCCGCCTCGTTCAAGCCCCGCGATGGAAGCCAATTTGTAATATAGTCGTGTGTACGGCTACCGTTTTACTCTGCAAAATGTGAATAATGTACAATTTGTGTGTGATGGGTGTAACGTGTCTTCTCTATCCGTAGTTCAAATGCGTGCAACTTCCGCAGATTTCGTCCATTGCGAACGTACGAATAACCAGGTCTTGATGTTCTTACCTGATGTTCATTAGGGGTATGAAAATCCCGGTGGCGCCAAATTGTTTTCTTAAAACAATTAAAATAAAGTTCAAAGGTGTGTGACCAGCGCAGCTCAGGCGGTTTGAATAATTCAAATATTTCCGCCAGCTAGGCCCACTGGAGCGCACAGCAGTTCGATGCGTGGGCTGTGTAAATCGTTAGTCGTCTGCTAAAATGTACATAAAATATTGTGTACCTCCTAATGAAATTATAACACCGTGGTTACACTCAATACTTACACATTTTTTATTAGTGATTGTTATTCATTTAATACAAATTATTCTACTACAAATGCTCCGGTTATTTATATGAGACAATTACAGGGTTTGACAAATCGATATTTGAATTGATAAACAGACTTTTATGTAATGGCGTCTGTTGGAAATTGTACAAATTATTAATGTTCGTTTGTCATAGGTTCTTGAGGTTACGTTAAAAGGATTACAAATGTTTAAAACAATAAAAATACACACCCTTACATCAAGTAAACTTAACTAACATATTGTGTAGGTATAATTTGTTTAGCGCAGTGTAGTAAAAGTGTTTACAAGTTATGGATCATTAACAACAGTTTATATTGGTTAGTTTATAAATTGTCAGTGACTTAGTATTCTTTTTAATCTTTGAAAGTAATTAATTTCAGTTCAGTGAGATTTCGACCTTTAGTGAGAAATAATTAACGTGAGTTTATATATATATTTTGGGTAATTTAATAGGTACTTATCACTTCCGTAGTTATGGCGAATTCATACGATCTGTTATTCATGGGTTATACTACAATCTTCTTTAATTTGCTTGGTTCAGGACATCAGGCATCTTTTCCAGTTTAATTGGTAGTAATTTATTTTCTTTTTTCGTTAATTTGGCCTCAACTTCAATAATATGGTTCCAGTCCTCGTCTTACGTCTTAGTATACACTTAGTAGTAACTTCTTCTGATATTTTCTATGTTTTAATTGACAATTTTGGTCACTCGAAAATTAGCGTCTATACCATTAAAGCGTCATGCATTCAGTAAAAAAATCTAACGGTATTTTTTCTTGTTACTCCACAGTTTCCATGGTAACGTAATTATTCTCCCTGGTCGATCTCAAAATAAACACATTGTTATCAAACTTTGAATTTTTTGTTTAATTTGAATAAATATTTTATAATGGCTATATTTACTTGGGGATAATTTCAATGGTTGTAATCTTTACATAGATGTTCCTATTTTCTTTCAAAGATTAGTTTGATATCTTACAAGATTGGTCTAAGCCATGTATTAATGTTTTAGTCCAAAATTGATAATACTATGTTAATACATAATTTACTTATTTCTAAGTTTTAATATAATTCTGCCATGTTCCCTTTCGTTACACATAATTATTATATTTTGCCTATTATTTCTTATAAAGGTATTGCTATTATTTTCTTTATAAATTCCTTACTTACTTAAAACATACTAACATATTACTGTAAAACTATTTCTTCTGGTATTTATTGCCTTAAACATTAAGCCAATAACTTCTTTCTTTAAATTAACAAATGAACAAATTTGGTGAGTGTTATACCTACACCATCTCTTTTATAACAGTAATCACCCTGGTGATTTTTATACTGAGATAATATTTTTTCTGTTTTTTACATTCACAATTATTGTGTGTCTTTCAGTCTAATATACTTAACTTAATTGCTCATTTAACATGTGCTTATGTTTTGGGTTTGTCACAATTGTTTAACTCTTTTTTCTTAAGATTATATGCTGTTTATTTTATTACACTTATCACTTCACTGTTCATCTTTGTCACTCCCTACCTATCTCTAATTACCCTTATATTTCTCACGATCTCACTATTATTACAAAGTTTTTGTATCTAATGAGTTCATGTCTCTTTTGTTAACTTCAGACTGTCACATATCATTTTATAATATTCAAACAACATGGTATTGTAAATACATCTTTCAAATAAAACATAACTTTGTATATATTGTCATTAAAGTGATAAAAATTGGTCTGAAATGTCATAATTAATAATAATAACAACAATTTAATAATGTTAAAATATATTGTGTTAATTGAAACATACTACATCTGTAGCAACCGCAATAATATTAGCGAATAAATAAACTCTCCAAAACCTTATACTTTCAAACACATAATGCTGAAATAACATACATACGGCTGAAATAATCCTAGTAAAAGTTCCAAAGTATATAGTAGGCTATACAATTTGTTCTCTGATTGAATCACGCACACATTTCTATTCCCTGTCTGTATGAGTGTAATTTTAAACATAACAGCTGACACATCACCTATAGATAAGGATATACATACAATCATATCTACACATGGTTTTTTATGTATAACAATTGCTGAGATACTGTCATTTACAAGTTACCACTAATAAAAATTTAAACATAAATTATTAATAATAATAAAAAATTATGTTCTTTTAAAACAATCTTATGAGTTAATTGTTATGGCCATGTAATTTTTTTCTTTTCTTTTTTTTCTTCACTGTCTTCTTGTCTCACTTTACTTTGGTTAATATCTGGCCAATCTCTGGGGTTGGGTCAATGTCAGTTGTCTGTCAGTCTAGTTCGTATTTTCTTGTTTTGTAACCACCTTTGGTTGTATTCTTCCTCCTTCACTATTGATTATATTTACTACTTTCATTCTCTTTATCATTTATCTATCAAAATATATTGTTTCTTGGCATTTTTTACATACTTATTTATATCAAATGTGATCAGAGTTTGGCAATGTTATATAATGCCCTTCCACCAAAATTGATCATTTTATAAAACGTGAATTTAAGTTTGATAAAATTATCAATTGTATCGTATCAATTTTTTTTTCAATTTCTCCTGCTTCTCATTCATTTTTTATAATTAATTCGGTATCTTTTATTTCCATTCTTCTTAGTCTTTTCTTCATTATTTTCTCACATTGCGAACTGGCTTATTGATTTTTTATTATAACTTATTCCCTATAAATCTTATTTTTCATCAAAACTACTCTTATACTGATATCAGGGGAACATCATCCCTGCTCAGTAAAATGATTGCTGGTTCATTGAACAGACAAACTCAATTAACAATTCTTAAATATAGTCAACTCGTGACTCAAAATAATAATAATAATAATCATAATCATAATATTTGTTGGGAATCTTTTACTTTTATACTTCATTATTGCTCAGTTCGAGTCATATATTGTTTCATCTTTCTTTATAGATACTATTTGAAGCATTGTTTTTTATTGATACAATTCACATTTTTATTCATTTTTAATTCCTCTTTGTTTCATCTCCTCTCACATTATAACTCTTAGAATGTTGATTTCATTTATATCGTTTTGTGATCATTGGTTTGGGTAATTTTACTTCCCCTCTTTCTAAATAGTTGTGGAAGCTGATCATTTTGATTGATATTTTTTTTCATAATTTTTTAGATATCATAGTAAGTTATTGCTTCTTACTAGTTAGGAATTTTTTGTAGTTTATTCCTTTACAGTATGTCATGCTTTTCATGCCTCATTTTTTGGCTAAACATTATGGTAATTTAATCTTATTTTGTAGGAATGTTTTGTAACTACACTCCTCTATTGTTAATTTTTATTTAAATATTGTAGTAAGTTGGTTGCTCTTACTTTATATGAATGCCTTGTAACTTTTATCTCTCCATTTTTACTTGTTCTAAAATATTATCGAGATATTTGGGTAAGCTTTTCTTACATATCTTTTTTGATTTTTTACAATTTTTTATTCATCATAATGGTTTCTCTAATGCTTAGTGTAAGCTGTACTTACGAATGTTTTGGAATTTTGACATTCTTTAGAGATCTTTTCTTTATGACATTGGCAGACTTGTTTGTTTGTCACTTTATTTTTTTTTTCTTTATTTAAAGTATTTTTGTTGGTTTTTTTTTTTTACTTTAAATTGCTTTTTACAGTTATTGTTGATTGTCATAATATTTCTTAATTGAGGCTTGATTGTATACCCCCTTTATTTTCTTGGTGACAGGGTGAGTGATCTCGTAAGTGTTATTACCCTTGTCTTTTGTTATAGTGTATGGTCCCACATTCCAGTGTTTATCTGCATTTGGTTTATCCATTGTCCATGATTACACGAGTTTCCTCCGTTGTTCGGACTGCTCTGGTGTGCATCACTGTTTCTGTCTGTGTTATATATGTCTCTTCTATCTGGTACAGCCACTCTTCTAATACCATGTGTTCTCTGGCATCAGTGCCTACCTCAATCACTTGATGATGTTGTTTACTACTCAACGAAGTTAATCGTACCTCCGTTATTGATCTTCTCACTGATATTGGTTTATTTGGTATTTCTATCTCTGGTAATTTCCCTTTTCTTGTAGACTTTCTCAATTTGTCACACATTGTTTTGTTGTGTTCCTTTTCAACTTTGGATATCCTCCATTTAAAGATAGGTTTGCTGAAAGTTTTACTCGCTGGTTGATTGTTGATCCCTCCTAGAATCTCCTTCAGAGTTCTCCTGCACTCCATAACATTCATCATTTCCATATGGTCATTAATTGGTCGATTAAACGTCTCAAGTAGTCCGTTCTTCATCATTTCCAATTCCTCTCTGGTATTGATTCGTTTTCTCTGATGTATTTTCTTAGTCTTCTTAATTATCTGTTTTTTCTGTACTCCTCTATGGTTGGTTCCTTTGTGCTTACTCTTCTCTTTGTTTTCGTTACCTTTATTTTGATGTAACAATGTATTTGGGTCTTCTTGAATTTCTGTTTTTTCATTATTTCCTTCTGGAGTGGTGTTTATTGTTTCATTCACCTTCTTGAACCCGTTACCTAATGTCTCATTAAGTAGATCCATTTGGTAATTGGTTTCTTCCCCTTTCTTATTCATCTCCATTTTTGTCTGGTCGCTTTCTTCACGACGTTCTCTGAAAATTAGTCTTATTTGCTGCTTCATTTCTTCTTTATTTTTCTCGTGGTCCTCCTTCAGCTGTTCCTTCAATTCTTCCTTTAATTCTTCGTTTCTTTGCTGAATTTCCTCCAGCAATCGTTGTTGTAGTGTTTCATTATTTTGGTTGACTGTTTTCCTCAATTCTTCCTTAGTACTCACTATTTTTTCATTGATCTGTTTCAAATTATCACTGGTTTCTTTCTTCATCTCCTTCAAGCTCTCCTCATTCTTGTCGAATTTATTGTTCATCTCCTTCACGTTCTTGTCTAATTTTCCATTAATCAACTCCCATAATTTTTGTAAATCCATTCCTCCTCTGGCTTCCTCCCTATCTCCAACCTGTTTCCATTTCTTCGTCTTGGCTTGGTTCTGTTGTGGTTATTACTGTCTCCACTTCTTCAATCGGTGTTCCTTCCTCTTCTTCCCCTCTGTTTTCTTCCATCTCCTTCTCCCTTGCCAATTTTTTCGACAATCCTCTGGTGTGCATATTGTAACCTTTCGTAATCGCCGCTAGAATTTATAGGGTTTAATTGTATAATTTCTTAATTATTCTAGCCCTGCTAGTTGGCGCGCCACTTTGTATAATAGCGGGACGTCCGCCTCGTTCAAGCCCCGCGATGGAAGCCAATTTGTAATATAGTCGTGTGTACGGCTACCGTTTTACTCTGCAAAATGTGAATAATGTACAATTTGTGTGTGATGGGTGTAACGTGTCTTCTCTATCCGTAGTTCAAATGCGTGCAACTTCCGCAGATTTCGTCCATTGCGAACGTACGAATAACCAGGTCTTGATGTTCTTACCTGATGTTCATTAGGGGTATGAAAATCCCGGTGGCGCCAAATTGTTTTCTTAAAACAATTAAAATAAAGTTCAAAGGTGTGTGACCAGCGCAGCTCAGGCGGTTTGAATAATTCAAATATTTCCGCCAGCTAGGCCCACTGGAGCGCACAGCAGTTCGATGCGTGGGCTGTGTAAATCGTTAGTCGTCTGCTAAAATGTACATAAAATATTGTGTACCTCCTAATGAAATTATAACACCGTGGTTACACTCAATACTTACACATTTTTTATTAGTGATTGTTATTCATTTAATACAAATTATTCTACTACAAATGCTCCGGTTATTTATATGAGACAATTACAGGGTTTGACAAATCGATATTTGAATTGATAAACAGACTTTTATGTAATGGCGTCTGTTGGAAATTGTACAAATTATTAATGTTCGTTTGTCATAGGTTCTTGAGGTTACGTTAAAAGGATTACAAATGTTTAAAACAATAAAAATACACACCCTTACATCAAGTAAACTTAACTAACATATTGTGTAGGTATAATTTGTTTAGCGCAGTGTAGTAAAAGTGTTTACAAGTTATGGATCATTAACAACAGTTTATATTGGTTAGTTTATAAATTGTCAGTGACTTAGTATTCTTTTTAATCTTTGAAAGTAATTAATTTCAGTTCAGTGAGATTTCGACCTTTAGTGAGAAATAATTAACGTGAGTTTATATATATATTTTGGGTAATTTAATAGGTACTTATCACTTCCGTAGTTATGGCGAATTCATACGATCTGTTATTCATGGGTTATACTACAATCTTCTTTAATTTGCTTGGTTCAGGACATCAGGCATCTTTTCCAGTTTAATTGGTAGTAATTTATTTTCTTTTTTCGTTAATTTGGCCTCAACTTCAATAATATGGTTCCAGTCCTCGTCTTACGTCTTAGTATACACTTAGTAGTAACTTCTTCTGATATTTTCTATGTTTTAATTGACAATTTTGGTCACTCAAAAATTAGCGTCTATACCATTAAAGCGTCATGCATTCAGTAAAAAAATCTAACGGTATTTTTTCTTGTTACTCCACAGTTTCCATGGTAACGTAATTATTCTCCCTGGTCGATCTCAAAATAAACACATTGTTATCAAACTTTGAATTTTTTGTTTAATTTGAATAAATATTTTATAATGGCTATATTTACTTGGGGATAATTTCAATGGTTGTAATCTTTACATAGATGTTCCTATTTTCTTTCAAAGATTAGTTTGATATCTTACAAGATTGGTCTAAGCCATGTATTAATGTTTTAGTCCAAAATTGATAATACTATGTTAATACATAATTTACTTATTTCTAAGTTTTAATATAATTCTGCCATGTTCCCTTTCGTTACACATAATTATTATATTTTGCCTATTATTTCTTATAAAGGTATTGCTATTATTTTCTTTATAAATTCCTTACTTACTTAAAACATACTAACATATTACTGTAAAACTATTTCTTCTGGTATTTATTGCCTTAAACATTAAGCCAATAACTTCTTTCTTTAAATTAACAAATGAACAAATTTGGTGAGTGTTATACCTACACCATCTCTTTTATAACAGTAATCACCCTGGTGATTTTTATACTGAGATAATATTTTTTCTGTTTTTTACATTCACAATTATTGTGTGTCTTTCAGTCTAATATACTTAACTTAATTGCTCATTTAACATGTGCTTATGTTTTGGGTTTGTCACAATTGTTTAACTCTTTTTTCTTAAGATTATATGCTGTTTATTTTATTACACTTATCACTTCACTGTTCATCTTTGTCACTCCCTACCTATCTCTAATTACCCTTATATTTCTCACGATCTCACTATTATTACAAAGTTTTTGTATCTAATGAGTTCATGTCTCTTTTGTTAACTTCAGACTGTCACATATCATTTTATAATATTCAAACAACATGGTATTGTAAATACATCTTTCAAATAAAACATAACTTTGTATATATTGTCATTAAAGTGATAAAAATTGGTCTGAAATGTCATAATTAATAATAATAACAACAATTTAATAATGTTAAAATATATTGTGTTAATTGAAACATACTACATCTGTAGCAACCGCAATAATATTAGCGAATAAATAAACTCTCCAAAACCTTATACTTTCAAACACATAATGCTGAAATAACATACATACGGCTGAAATAATCCTAGTAAAAGTTCCAAAGTATATAGTAGGCTATACAATTTGTTCTCTGATTGAATCACGCACACATTTCTATTCCCTGTCTGTATGAGTGTAATTTTAAACATAACAGCTGACACATCACCTATAGATAAGGATATACATACAATCATATCTACACATGGTTTTTTATGTATAACAATTGCTGAGATACTGTCATTTACAAGTTACCACTAATAAAAATTTAAACATAAATTATTAATAATAATAAAAAATTATGTTCTTTTAAAACAATCTTATGAGTTAATTGTTATGGCCATGTAATTTTTTTCTTTTCTTTTTTTTCTTCACTGTCTTCTTGTCTCACTTTACTTTGGTTAATATCTGGCCAATCTCTGGGGTTGGGTCAATGTCAGTTGTCTGTCAGTCTAGTTCGTATTTTCTTGTTTTGTAACCACCTTTGGTTGTATTCTTCCTCCTTCACTATTGATTATATTTACTACTTTCATTCTCTTTATCATTTATCTATCAAAATATATTGTTTCTTGGCATTTTTTACATACTTATTTATATCAAATGTGATCAGAGTTTGGCAATGTTATAATATAAATAAGGCAATATAAGCCTTGGAAGTTGATTTTGAACGCTGCCTGCCATGACATACAAATATCGGACCGGCATAGCCGACTGCCGATTGGGAAAATGGTTTAGCAGGCGTAACACGGGAGGGGGTAATTGTCCTAGTAATTGGTTTGCGCCCCTAGCACGGAATCTAAAACTGGTGATACATTTATGTATTACCGAACGTATATAAGATTTGTCATTAAGTATCCAATATTTCCGTCGTAGAGAGAACTGAGTCAATTGTACACCAGCGTGTAATAAACGAAGGTGCTCGCTTTGTATAATTAATTTACTGAGATGAGAGTGTGGGTGTAATATGATTTGGTGTTTGCTCTCGTAGTTGAGCTGAGAGTGCTGAAGGCGTCCCCCTACACGTAGTATTCCTGACTTATCCAGAAAGGGGTGAAGATAGAGAATTTTACTGTTATTAGGGATGCATTGTTCCTCAAGTTTCTTAATTTCAACTCCAAAATGCTACTTCTGGGACTGGCGAATAAAAACCAAAAGTGTACCATGTAACTCATGGGAGGTTAAAAAGGAAGTGTTCCTATCCTCTGTGGGAATCCTAGAGTTTCGGATGAATCGACGACAATACGAAAACACGCGAATGAGCTTTGAGAGCGATGAGTAGTTCTCAACATAATTAAATGTGGATAATGCGACAATCAATGAGGTTTGGACCTGTTTACGTTGTTCCTGCTCAAGCTCAGGATGAGTGCAGGGAGAATGGGCATCGAAGGCACAGATAGGCCATGATGATGACACGTGGGATAACCAGGATGGACCATGCCACCATTGTGGATGACTGTGTAAAATCCGAGGGAGACAACCACGCGATAAAATGTCAGCAGGGTTGTCCAATGACGATACATGATGCCAGGTACCCCTTGTAGTGAGACGCTGTATCTCGGCAACACGGTTGGCGACGAATACCTTCCATCGGGAAGATTGCTGGTGGATCCAGTGTAAGGCTATCATTGAGTCCGAGTAAAAATATAATTCGTCGAATTTGTAATTCACGGCATCTATAACCTTGGAAGCTAACTGAGCCAACAATAGACATGCGCAAAGTTCAAGTCTGGGTAGTGTTATCTGTTTCAATGGAGCGACCCTAGATTTAGAACATAACAGGTTTGATGAGATGGCGAGGTTTGAATAGACCGTACGCACGTAAATACAACACGCGTAACCCTTAGCTGGCTGATGCGTCGGCAGAGCCGTAGAGCTGGAATGCAATGATTTGCGAATTGTTTAAACTCTTTATAGACCTCGATATTTTAAAGTAAGTGTCTGAAACCAGCTGAGAATAAAGTTCTAACCACTGATTAGATAATGAATCTGATAAGGGTTCGTCCCAACTTGTACCCGTTAACCACAATCGCTGCATAAAATGCTTACACCAGAATGTAACAGGGCCAATGAGACCCAAAGGGTCGTAAATTTCTGCGATGACTGATAATACACCTCTCTTGTTGACCACCTCGGGACTGGCATGTCTCTGGACACTATATAAGAAACTATCTTCGTCCATGTTCCATTGAATGCCTAACGTACGCACAGTTTGATTTTTACTAGTCGTGGGAAGAATGAGCGTGCGAAGCCATGATTTTCTGATCGTTGGAGAACCATTTGTGCAATGTAAAACCGTATTGGCTTAGTAACTCTGTGACGTCGGATTTCATTTTGGATTGGATGTGAGGGTTGTCTGAACCAGTGATAAGATCGTCCACATAAAAATCCTTCGCGATAGCTGAACAAGGTATAGGGTATTGAGTTTTATTTTCCTTGGCTATTTGAGCCAGACATCTTGTAGCAAGAAATGACGCACTTGCAGTCCCATAGGTGACTGTCCTCAAGGCATAATGTTGGAGTTCCCTATGGGGGGGCATCGCACCAGACAATGCGCTGCAAATTGGAATCCTTTGGATCAACTAAAATCTGCCGATACATCTTCTCGATGTCCGAAATGAGGACATATCGGTGAGTATGAAATCGAGCCATAATGGAGAACAGATCCTGCTGGACCGTGGGACCAACCAACAGTGTGTCGTTCAAGGACAAGTTTTTTGTTGTTTTGGCGGAGCCATCGAAAACAACTCACAATTTAGTAGTTATGCTAGAGCCTTTAAAAACTGAATGGTGCGGCAAGTAAAATGTATCTGACTGGTCTACCGATAAATCGTACGCATCAAGTAAATACATGTGACCAAGATTTAAATATTCAAGCATGAATGCGCTATAATCCTTGTGAAGAGCAGGGTTCTGCTTGAACTTGAGCTCCAGTGATTGGAACCTGAGGATAGCGCCGGAGAGAGAATCGCATAAATTACGATTATGTAACCTGCGTGGTAGGGATACCACAAATCTGCCATCCTTATTATGGACAGTATTCGATACAAAATGATTCTCGCAATCCGAATCCTCAACAGAGGGACCACGAACAGCAACGTCCTCTAACTTCCAAAAGTCCTTTAGTTGCGAGGAAATGGCGTTATCATCTTCACATACCATGAATGATGAAACCGGTTTTGTCATATCGACATTAAATGGCAAGTTACCTGCAAGAATGAATCCCAACTTAGTCTCCTGTATTATGGGGAAATGTGGGCTACGAATAAATTTGACAGGTTCAATTAATTGCAAGTAATACTGAGCACCGAGCAATATATCGATTTGCGACGAAAAGTTCAGCTGCGGGTCAGCTAGAAATATACCCTTTGGTAAGTTTAGGGAGGAGAGGTCAAATGATTCAGCAGGGAGATTATTAGTGATACTGGGAAGCACAGCGCAATGTATGTTCAAATTAAAATTTTTATAACGTGAATGCAATCTTACTCTGGTACTGAAATCAGCTTGAGATAGTGAATTATTTATACCCGTGATGGGTAATTGAGATTTAATCAGTTTTAGACCCATGTGGCGAGCGAAATCATGGTGCAGAAATTAGCTTGCGATCCTGAGTCGAATAAAATCCTAACTGGGTGCTTCCTACCTGCTTGGTCAGTTGTCATGCAGACTGCGGTGGACAATAATATCGATCTGTTTGTTTGCAATTTTAACGAACACTGATTGTTACTGGATGAAGCGTTATTGCTAGATATATGGATCATTGTGTGATGGCGTTTAGCATACGTTCTGCAAGAGAATTTGGAGGGACAGTGTGCAAGGTCGTGGCCTGGGCGTATGCAGTTTAGGCAAAGTTTATTTTTAATTAGGATATTTTTTCTCTCGAGAGGAGTGATCGCTACAAATTGCGGACACTCAGTAAGATGGTGTTTAGCTTTGCACAGCTGACATATGTTATTGCCGATACGAGCATGGAATGCAGTCCTATTAATATTAATCGGTTTAATTGCTTTGCGATATGGACTCTTATCGCTAACGTGCGTCTTGTTTACGGAACTGGGCACGCTATCTAAGTTTTGCAATACCTGCCTTCGGTTATTTAAAAATTTTATAAAATTACTAAAATTAGAAAGTCGTTCGTCCGACAAGCCTTCTTTCCAGAGCCGACACGTATGAGTACGTTCGTTATTAAATGATATTGTAATAATTTAAAATCAATGTTAATACACTCCTACTTACCATTGCGTGGCTTCAAGGTTGCGTCATACGTATGTTTGGGATGCAGACGTAATTTCTTAAGGTTGTGAGAATAATTTGCACAACACATTTATATGAAGAGAATTGAGATTTTACTTTGGATTATATCAGTTACATTTACATATAGAAACAATGTTATATTGCTTTTTGCATTTTACTCATGCTCATCTGCAACTATGGCTTACCTTATGTTTGATACTTACACAATTTGATCTATACAAATACGGAACACAATTAAAAAAAACACACAAAAACCAGCCCAGCTTTGCTTACACGCTCTCATTCACTCTAACACCCCCTACAAACCCTTTTTAAAATGTTCTAAAAAGCTAATAGACAAATTATTTTGATATGCACGAGGTCCGCCGAGCATGTGCTTTCATTTCGGTCACATTTTATGTTAGTATCTACACCTGAATCGTCACTGCACTGTTTGTAAGATCGGTCACTTCCTCGGGTCCCGGTCGGTCTTCCTGAATTGATTACATTTTCCGAAAACTTGACCAACCGGACCCGAAAACAAAATATAAGCGTCGGTAACGGAACTCTGTACCTCGTTGACCACTTGGCGTCTCTGATTAATGTCGACTGTCACCAAGAGAATGTAACAGGTACATGTTCTCTTGGAGGGAAGCTGGTTCTTTACTGCCACGATGTTTTCGTCGTCGCTCATTGCTCATATGCTGTTGTGTAACCATTTTATATATGGAATGGAGCTGATATATGTGGGTGACCAGAGCTTAGTATTGGGCTTGGCTCTGCTGACGTCATTGGAAAAGCCGGATTTAGCCATGACTTCCTGCCGCTCAAAAAGCACATTTCTGGATTTTGTTCGTCCCAGGACATCCGGTTTTGTGGCTGGCTGCGTCACTAAGATTTGTGGTGATACAGTTGCGTCTGTGTGCTGTTTACACAAGTACAGATTTCTGAGAATTTTGTGGAGGTGCAAATTCCTCTGCCGCATTACTCAACAACAACCTGCGTCTTATTGCTTTGTTTCCAACTGTTCTGTCTCTCAACACTGGTCTGTTATACGGACAAATACGTTGCACAATAATGCAGCTTTACAATATTTTATAAGGCTCCCGACCGAAAATGAATTGAATACAAATATATAAATGCCCCAAACAGTTAAAATAAAACACCCAAAAATTGACCCGCTACAGAGTATCGAGTTTCTGCGTTAAGTGTTGAACTAAAATCATTTCAAATGTATTTATGGGTAGATTTAATGAATTTAAGGCATTTATATTTACAGTAATCTCGTCAATGAACCTAGAAATGCTAACCCTTGACTCTTGTTGTACAGACTTGACGCCCAAGACATTCCCAATGTGATGGGCTGATACTATTAATTTGCTATCGTATCTGTTTTTTAGTAAATCAATGGCTACTGCATAATTTTCATGAGTTATTGGAAGAGACTTTATTATATTTAATGCCTCACCACTCAATGAAGAGTGCAGGTAGTATAATTTTTGAATATCTGTCAGATCAGTTCTGACGTGTATTAACTCGACAAATATATTGCAATAGTGTCGCCAATCAATAATGCTTCCTGAGAAGGAAGGCAATTTAATCGGTTCTAATTGTATCGGGGGGGTTTTAATTGGCGTAATTTCGGTTTGAATTAACAGTTTTTGGTTCACCTCCTCTACTTGTTTCAATAAATGGTGCAATTTGCATTCGATATTGCAGAGATCATCCTCGGTTTGAACTCTGTCACTGACTGGAGCGAAATCTGAATCGTCAGCCTCGATTTGAGTCTGAATATCGTCATATTTGGCGGACAATTCCATCAAATGGTGGAGCTTTATTTTTAACGCATGATGATCGCTTATGTCTGGATCAAAGTTATCCGCAAAAGTATTCACGCGAGATATAGAGGCCTTAATTGTGCCGCGTTTCTTTATTAAGGCCTTCACATTAGCCATAACCAAAAATTTTAAATGCAAATTGAAACCGAAAAATAGATATAGGGAAGGTGAACAGTTGTTGCAATTTAGAATAATTTACTACAATTTGATATAATGCGGGAGCCAGTGATCTATGTACCTTAATATATAACTGACTATAATAGGCACTTAATTTGCTTAAAACTAGTTGTGAATGTTATCGAAAATATAAATCATTCGACATGATAATAAGTTTATGGCCACTTAACAATGATATGTTTCTGTAGAACTTATTAATAATGCTGTATTAAATGTTATTAACTGTGTACCAAAAAGTTACTTAGATTATCATAATTATGTGAAAAGATCATAAAAAATAAAAGTTCATAATCACGTGGACGCTGATCCAGACGTGCTGAAGCTGGCTTCGATCCCGCTGCTCGATCCTGTTAGGAGTTGTTGCAACTCTTAACAACTTTTATTAAGTTGGGGGGGCTGATGTTGCAGCTCTCCATAACTTTAAAGCTGTGGAACTTTTTCAATGTAGAATAACTAATGCTGTCCTGCCGTGTCCCGTCGTCTCCGGTTTACTGCTCTGCAGAATCTTGTAGTGTTGATTGTGAAGTAATTTTTGGAAATAATAGAGGCACGCAACTGTCAGCAATCCAAAGTTGAGAATGTTAGGGCTTGAACCAAACGCCGTTTGGGCCCATTAAATGAAATATTAATGTTGTCGCTGTGGACAAAATGCGGTCACTGTGGACCAAAAATGTTGTCGCTGTGGACAAAAATGCGAAATCCGTCCCGTGAGAACCAAAAATGCGCGGTCGCTGTGGACCAAGAAATGCGGCCACGTTGGACCAAAAATGTTGCCTGTAAGGCCAAAATAAAATCCGGTTTCGAGGACCAAAAATGTTGCATCTTAGAAGCTCTTGATAATCATGAGTTGTTCTTAGGAACGCTATTGGAGTTGGCTGGTTTGAGATGAAATAATTGAGTGGACTGTATAATGTTTCCAGAAAATGATGGTTTATTGAGTTAAAGAGACATATTTGAATTCTTATTAAAATTTCGATTGACATATTTGATTGCTGAGGCGTGCAGATTTTAACACGGCATGAGTGCCGGAGAATTGAATAGAAATAAGATGTGGGCGTGCATTACAACCCGTAAGCTGAAATTGTCTAAATAAATAGTCGCATGGTGATCATGCTACTAGAATTAAATACTGAAAAAGAACTGTAAGTAGCCGCTGCGGCGAGTGAATACGAGTGATCAGCTCGGAGTCTTTAGTAGAACTAACATAATTTTGACTGTAGTCAGCCGGTCTGAATCCCGGCTGGCGATAACAGAGAACAAACGTGATGTCATCTACACGCTTCGCAATATAGTAATTAAATTACAAAGTACACATGGGTACAAAGTTTGACCAACTGTATAAATAAAATATTTACCCTAAAATAAAAAATAAATTCTTATTTTTCCCAATGAAATATGGCTGTTTTAACAAACTGTAAACATTTACTGCAACTGTTCAAATTGGTCACACACACACACACACACACACATTTCAAACACTTTTTGCTACAGTCTATTTCTTGATGCATTTATAATTTATTTAATATTTATAATTTCTTTACCTCAAAATGTTATAGCCTATTTATAAATATACAAACACAAAACTAAACAAACTAATAAACAAATCAATACAAAAAATGACACAATTTTCAAAGTACTCAACACTGAAAACACTCAAAAAGTTAATACAGTAGGACCTTGATAATCCGGCATGGTCGAGACCGAGAGCGTGCTGGATTATCAAATTTTCTGGACTATCAAAGTGTTTAGATTAAATATGATAAAACAAGGGATAACGGTACAGTACATCTGTTATTGTGCAGTTACATATGTAAATTTATTATTTAAATTGTTCAATTACAACAGTAGACATTTTCTTAAAAATTAAACATTTAAAACAAAATCAATAATTCGTCCATATTAGGGTGAGTGTTAGTGATTGTCCATGGAGGTCGATGCCACGTTCGTTGTCATACTTGAGGTTTGTTTAAAAAATGATCTTATATCAACTTGTCTTTTGTTGTTAGATCTTTTGTTTAAAAAGTCATTGTGGATTATATGAAGATTCATAACTTCAGCCGTGTTGTAATGTTTATTTGTCTCCACAAATTTTACAAAAGTGTGTATCACGTCGGTTGTCTCGCACCAAGTAACGTTATTTGATACACTACCCTCTTCTTCCTCATCACTTTCCACTTCTTGAACTGTTTGAGGATTTAACACACTTTGAATAATCGTTTCATCATTTATCTCCTCCACAGTAGGTTCGTCCTTGTCAATATCTAGCCAGTCAAACACTTCATCAGACATTTTTGACAATGATGAACAGCCTTCTCCAGCATTTTTAACAGTCTCCAGCAACTGACTTTCAGGAACGTCTATGTCATCTAGTTTATTATGTTCACTAAGGGGATTGTTCAACACAGCTGGCCATAACTTGCTCCATGCTTTTATTAACGTATCATTTTTTTTACTTCTTGCCAAGCAACAGCAGCTGCAAAATTTAGCATCTTTCATGTTAAAAGTAGATTGAAAGTCTTTTACACTACAATCTGAGTTTATGAGTCCTTGAATAAATGAAACCCTGTATTTGCACTTAAAGTTCTGAATTACTCCTTGATCCTTAGGCTGAATCAAAGGGGTAAAGTTTGGAGGGAGGTATTTCACTGTTATATTTGCTGACTTTAACTCACTAGCAGGAGATGGGCTCTACAATTATCTACTAACAGAACAGCCTGTGTGTTTTCAGGCAAACCAAGTTTTTTGAAGTTTTGTTTAACTCCAGGAACAAACTGTTCCAAAAACAATTTTTAAAGAGCTGAGCGTCCATCCAAAAGTAACTTTAAATTCATTTCCTGCAGGCTCATCAGCAGATTTAGACTCCCCTGAAAAATCTAATTTGCGTATCCCATGACGAGTTTTAAAGCTGTGCAACCAACCTCGTGAAAATTTACAGTCTCCTTCTTTTACATTCAAATCACTGCTAAACTGTTTCGCTTTTTCAATTACCATTGGACCTGTTATAGATTTTTCTTCAGAACGTTTTGCTGAGAACCAGGTGTATAATGCATTATCCAACTGGTCAAGCTTACGCTTTTTTAATGTTTGACAATTGTCAGTAGCTTTTTTGTATCTGCTTGAGCCAAAAATTTTTGAAGTTTTTCTTATTGTTTTTTTATATCATATAAGGTTGAGCATCCAATATTAAATTCTTCCATAATTACGTTCCTGTTTTCTCCCTTTTCTAACCTATTTATAATGTCAAGTTTTTGTTCGATTGTCAAAGTCACATGTTTTATTTTATTAGAAGCACTGCATTCTGGTTTTTGTGTTCAGAAAACATTGTGATCAAAACTGTGAAGCAACAACTTAAAACTGAACTCCACTGAACAAAAACAGAACAACATAACTGTAGCAGAGTTCACTAATACTGTAACTCAAATATGGTACAGCACGCACTGTGTAAACACAAGAAGCAGACACTCACAACTAACCAATACGAAATGATGCCAATGACCCGTACAGTAGTCAGCTCACAAACTCTCCAGAGAGTTCCCAATTGTGTCAAGGACAACTGAGCATTTTCAAAGAAACACGATAGCAGCAATAGCAGCAGAGATGTTAAAAATGCATTCCAGTGTGGCTGAATATGCCAAATTATGTCATTCTACTGAAACATCTGAGAGACCACAAACGCCACCTGAATTAGCGCCAGCAATTTAGTCAAACATTGTGATATTTTCAAATCGGTTGCTGTTGATAAAAAGTACCGGACTATCAAGGATTCAGGACTATCAAGTTCCGGATTATCAAGGCCTTACTGTATATACACAACAATCACACACAATAAATACCAGTATAAAATACCAAAACCCAACAGGAAAGCATAACAACAACAAGGCTGAGGATGGGAACAATAGGATTCCCGAAACATGTTCCAAATACAGGAAAATACATCTTGAGGTAAAGAAATTAAAAATATTCAATAAATTTCTCTAGGTACGGTAGAGAAATTCTGGTCAGATGTCTGAGTCTGAACAGTGCTATGAAGAAGTATGGAGTTAACAACTGTGAATCTACTTGCTGTAATGGGACTCCTATAGGGCAGTTGCAGAATTATGGAGTCAACTTATTTAATGTAAATTATATAATCAGTGAGAGTGAAGGACATAATATTAGACCAAAGGATGTTCATTAACAAAGATATGTGTACATTTGGCTGTTATAGCAAGCGTGACGGTATATTTATGTTACATTAATTACCCTTTTAATTAGATTAAAATAATAAAATTATTTATTATCCACCTACCTTTAAAATTTTCTTCTCCGCCTAGAGTTCGTCACACTAACGTTGAGATGCAAGAGTGATTATAAGGTTATATCAATAACAGACGCAACTCGCATTTATGAAGAGAAACAAATTTAAATTTTATTTTATTCTTTAAATTTTCAAACTTCAAATTATTTTTTACTCATTTCTGTATCTCTTAAATCAGTCTATTACTTCTTGCCAAAAATTAAAATAAATACAACATTCTTTAAATATTTATGACATTATCTGATACCACTAAAACTTACTTAAACATCTTACCTTAACGAAAGCAGCCCAGCCTGCTCATACTCAACATTCACACCATTTAAAATTTATCCCTTTTTATTTAGATAGACCCCATTTATTACTCAAAATTAAACATATACCCCTTGCCGGCAATGTAGCGTCTCCCCGACCTCATGGAACATCACTTACAAAATTCGCTATTTCTGTCCGAAACAATTGATGATTTTCATTTTCTTCCGAAAGAACTGCGCTCACTTCCGCATTTCTGGAAAACTGCACTCACTTTTACTTGATATTAAAGTTTTATTGATGAGCGCCGTTTGGCGGCTACCTGGCCAGGTTAGCGTCGGTGAGGAAACTGCGAAGAAGCTCCGCCTAGTACCCCACTACTTAGATTTTTTTGGACAAGACGGAAAGCAATGCCTTGTGCGTTAAAGTCATAGTCACTGTTCAAGCAACACATGCAACTCCCGTGTGTTGGACGTCGACGAAATCTGGTGTTCACTGGTTTCGTCACAAAGGTAGGCGGGATTTCGTCAAGACTTCCGCCATCTCCCGAGCATGTGGTTTAACAAAATTCGCGCAAAGCCATTTTGTGTGACTTTGATTTAGCGTCGGTTATGCGCATGCTGGTGTTTGTGCGTTTGGGCGCATTACACAGTACTACAGTTCTGAGAATCAAGACAACACGACAACACGCACATTCCATTGTACTGACTTCACCTTACTGTTCTTTGTTTACTACGATTTATATTGCCATGGGACTGATCACGCAGATGAAAATGAATTGTTACAAATTTTTAATAAAATAAAAAGCCCTCCCTTTTAGCCCCGTTACAATACCCCCCCAATGAGAGATCTTCTGTCAAAACAGAAGAAATCTCATTGCTAACCCCAAGAGGATCAGTGAGGATATGGTGCCAACAACCTCCCATTAGTTCTTACACATCATGGGTAAACAACTCCCCTGGCTCGGCGACTACGGCCGCACCTGAACGAGATTACTGGACTTCTCTACTCGAGATCCCAACACCATAAAATCAAACAGACATGCACCACAGCACACCTAACCTTCTAACATACCACCCCAAAATCCAAACCCCTGGTCTTATACCATGCCAGATCCTCAACCGATATGTTCCCCCTTACCATGCACACTGGGCTGCCTTTAGCAGTTACTGGGCTCGTACACACACTCATACTTACTCACTAAGCAAAATTATCCTTTAAATTTCTCAAAACATTTCTCTTTATATTCAAAATTCATTTACGTTAAAATCAAATTGTACTTCCTCAAAAATCGCAATAAGAAAAATCTTTTACATGAATCCCTAATTCTCTTCACTACTACTAACAATCCTAAAGAAAACAAATTGAATACCTTATTAAACATGAATTCACTTACTCTAACATTTGTTTACACATATATTCTAAACAATATAATTCAATAAAACCCTCGCAATACACATAAACAATAATACACTTAAAACTCAAAACATCAATTAGATGGCAGGCACAAAAAAAAAAAAAATTTTTTTTTTTTTAACTTTAAATCTGTCAAAATATTATTTTTCCCATTTCGGAAAAAATTTAAAATTATTTAAATCAATTAAACGACAAAATTTGCATCAAGCAATTGCCAAAAACTGGTCTAGTTTATAACATCAACCATCAGCTGATCTCTCTGGGTCAAGTCAACGACCTTGACCCACATATGTTCATAAAATACATAAGACATCTTTAAAATTTTCTATCTTTAAACACAATAACATACTAAAATATGACATTTAAAATTAACATAGTATTATTACAATTAACAATAAAACTGACATTTAAATTAATCAAAATTACACATTTTATAGCTTTACATTATTTTCAAATTCTATTAAAATTTGTCCTTGTTTCAATTAATTTTTTCATTTTAACTATGATTTACTTTCTTTAACATTCTCAATCTCCATTAGTGTGGGTGACTTAATTATTCCTAATAACTTGATTTGCAACTTGGCATTTATATATACTCTTAATCCCCTTCTGACTCTAACATCACTAACAGCTTTAACTAATATGACACCCCTTCTCTATCAAAACATCTACCCCATTCTCTAATCCCAACTTACTACTCTAACTCAATTCACATCATTCTACCCTTATATAAAAAAAATACTCTCTACCCCTTTGTACTCGGGATGTGTGTTCCCTCCCAAAGCTCACTCCCTTATCTGGTCCTTAGACTCTCCCTAGGCAACCCTTTCCGGCGCTAAACGGTCCCTTCCTGTCCCAACGCTTTTCGTTGCAGACTCCTTATCACACCCCCCCTTACAAAATTCCCATCAACTATTTACTCTCCCAATACATCACTTTCATCTACAACAAAATATCTCCATTTATTTATTAACTCAATATATATCAATCAATACTCTACATATTTTCCCCATAGCTACTGTGTCACTATTACCTCTCAAATTCTACATTACATTATTCATAACAATATTATTCTCTCTAGTACCCCTTTAAACTCAACACGGACTGATCTAAATGTCCTAACAAAATAATAATCACCCAAAATCAACTTTACCACTTTTTACAGACCATTTAAAATTCTTAACTATCTCAACTTATTTCATCATCACTTAAAGTAAAATCTTTTAACACATTGAAATCATTATATTCAAACATTAGTTACATTGGAAATTTGCAAACAATTTATAAGTGACATTTTACCCACCTAACTCCCGCCATCAGCTGATGTTCTAGGTCGGGTGAATGACCTTTGTTCAAAAATGCTACACAAAATTACATAACGAAAAATACATAACACATATTTATAATTCTTACACTCTAACACAACAAGATTAATGACCCACTGAAACATGATAACCAAAATATAATAAACATCTACTGTATCCATTTTCTCAAATCAAAACAATTATTTAATTACTTCAAGAGCGAGTTGCCATTACTAAGTTACAACAAAATTTTTTAATTCGTTACTCCCCTGAGCAACCCCCTTAACCACACACACTATTGTTTTCTGATGGTGGACTGTTGCGCCCATTTGCATCCACAAGGACGGCATTGGTGGAGGAATTTAACATCTCCTTGTCCTTGCTTTGCGTTACATTTCAAAATTAAGTAGATATCATCATATCTTTTGTTTCAAATTGATATGCCCTTAATGCGGTTCTACCACCTGGTTTACTGTTCCCACGCGAACAGAGTGGCAGCCGCTGTTCCATAGTTCCGGGGATTTCCCCTAAGTCACCCCCCATTAATTTCAAATATATACCAATTTCAAGCCAACTATGGTCAAATTTACAATTGTTGGCCATAGCTGACCGCTGTCCAAAACCACGATTAGTGCTGGTAAGGCAGTAATTTCCCGAAAATGCGGGGAAATCAACTCTAAATTCAGGCATGTTCTCTTCGTCATTATGATACACGGCACGGCAATCAATCAGCATATAATATAAAATTATATAAAAGGTGTGCCATGTATTTTACGCCATTTTGGCCTCCAATGGAGGTAACACTCTCTGTTACCTCCAACACTTACCGCTACCTACAGTGGCACATGCCACCACTGTACTAGCCAACCTAATAACTAAACTAACTAAACTAACCCTTCTACAGTTACAGTTTCTACATCCCATAAGTATATCACTTCTATTAACACCACTCAACCTCCCAAAATTACCCACATATCTTGTATGATAACAAGTTTCTATTTTATTCTACACACTTTTTCACGTCCCAACTCTCACTGGTACTACGAACTTTACAATTATACTTAATCACTTATTTACTAAAATTGACATAAATTTAAAATTATAAACATTCGAAATTATATTTTGATAACTATTTATATTGGAGGCTGTCTATTATTACTACTATAAGCGATGGTAAGACGGTAATCGCCCGAAAAGCCGGGGTTTTGCTGCAAGGGAAAGTTGGAGATAAGATAGATCCACTACGTGAATTCACGTTCCCCTTCTAAACTAAATCTACTCCCCCTCTCCTACAATTCATCCAAACCCGCCGTGTATCTGTTCTCCAACCCCTTGCCACAAAATTCGTCTTTTCAGATTATACTAGAACTGCTGTCAATGGCTAAATTTATTTTCGCCACTGGCACTAAAATTTTATTTGCATGCACTGCCTTTGATATATATGTAGCCTCCATTATTTACAAACACTCGAAAGCAGTGCTGGTACGTGACAGGTACACCTGACTGCTGCACCGTGAGTGTATAAAAAAAATAATTTGTGTCACGTACCATTAGGGGTCCCACTCCCCATTCAAATGTGATGAAATTTCAAATCTCTACCAATTTTGGTGGAGCCAGACCATCGTTGTTTCACCACCCGAAGGAATCTCTGCCAACCACCTGAAAATGGGGGAGAGTCCCTTCCGAAACATAAAACAACATCTTAATATTATTTAGAAAATTCAAACATTTAAAGTGACCTATATAACTTCAAGTTCGTCGCATTCTGTGTACCCACTATCTCCTGCGTTGCTTGATTCCGTAACACATACGCATTTTGCATCTTTACTTCCACAATTTCATATGGCCCTTCATATAACAGGAAAAACTTCTTTCTCTCTTTATCTTGCCTCTTTACCAACATTAATTGACCTACCTCATATTTGGTCCATTTACCTTTCGCATCATGTCTCTGTTTCCTCCGTTCTCCTCTTGTAAGTAAATTTTCATTTGCCAGTCTGATCTTCATATTTACGTCTATAATTTGATTTTCTGGTGGGTATTCAAAAAGTTGTTCCAATATTCTGGGTGGCCTTGTTCCTCTGATCAATTCATGCGGCGTAAACCCGGTGGATTCATGGGTGGTACAATTCAGCCACTCCTCTACTTTCTTAACGTAGGATGGCCATTCTGTGTGCTTGGCGTGACAATATGCCCGAAATATCCTACCAATCTCTCTCATCACCCGTTCTGCCTGGTTCGACTGTGGATGGTAAACTGCCGTATGCTTGGGTATGATGCCTTCCCACCCAAGCGTCTGTCGCCACTTGCCGCTTATAAACTGTGGACCGTGGTCGGATAAAATTATTTTTGGTTTCCCTACATTAATCATGTAATCTCTTACTATTTTTTCGCTGAGGACTTTGCTCGTCGCTCTTTTAATACTATACAATCTAACAAATTTCGAAAAAGTGTCTAAAACTACAAATACATACAACACACCACCTCTACCTCTGGGCAATGGCCCATACAAATCAACGGCAACTAAATCGAATGGTCTCTCTACTTTTATATAATTCATCTCCCCTTCTACTCTATAGTTCACTACTTTTGACTTCTGACACAAATCACACACTCTTAACACTCTTCTAACTCTCCTCTCCATATTTTTAAATACACATGATTCCTTTAAAACGTTAGTACACTTTTTGCCCCAAAATGCCCATACCTTATATGGCAATCCCAAATAATTTTATCTACCAACCCTTCTGGTATAACTAGTCTCCAATCATGCTCACCCCTTCTACTTTTTTAAACAGAATCGCTTGATATACTTGGAAACGTCTACTATATTCAGACCCATCTACCTCCGTTTCTAAACTAACAATTATTTTACCCAATTTATTTTCAGATCTTTGCATATTCTTAATGTCCCTTAACTCCTCACCAAAAATTCTATCTTCTATAGTTAATCTAAAAAAAAATCTATCTCTTTAAGGTCTCTACCTGTTTTATTTTCTATAATATCTACCCTGGAAAGTGTGTCTGGTACTCTATTATCTGACCCCCTTTATGTACTCCCAGGAAAAGTTGTACTCTTGTAAAGCTAATACCCACCTGGTTAGATGACTGTGCGTTAATTTCCAAGAATTCAGAAATGACAACGGCTTGTGGTCTGTCCTGATCACTGTCTGGTTCCCCAAGATGTATGTCCGGAACTTTCCTACCGCAAATACGATGCTCAATAGCTCCTTCTCTGTGGTGGTATAGTTTCTCTCCGCGGCCAAAAGAGATCTGCTGGCGAAAGCTATCGTATTGTGTTCCTTGTCACTGCCCTCCTGATACAATTCTGCACCCAAGGCGACGCTACTGGCGTCAGTCTGTAAATAAAAGGTTTTCAAAAAATCAGGATGATTCATCACAATCATGTTGGAAAATTTCAGTTTTATCTCCTCGAATGCCTCCCATTCCTGTTCCCCCATATCCATTGTTTGTTCTTCTGTAAAACTGTACTTAACTTAGATGTTGTGTGTGCGTAATTTTCTTGGAATTTTCTACAGAAATTGCACAGACCTAAAAAGCTTTGTAATTGTTTAATGTTTTTTGGTTCGGGGAAGTGCATAATAGCTTTTACCTTATCCGGGTTAGCTAAAATCCCCTCTTGACTAATAATAAAACCTAAGAAATGTATTTCTGTTTGTAAGAACTTTGATTTATCCCAATTAACTGTCAGACCCCCCTTCTGTAATTTGTCTAACACATATTCTATATGCTCTAAATGTTCAGGGAATGTTCTGGATGCTATCAATATGTCATCTACGTACACTGTTAGAAAATCTAAATCTTTAGGTTGTAATATCCTATCTAAACATTTGATAAAACTAGCAACACTGGTGTTTAACCCAAATGGTAGACGTTTGAACTGATAATTCTTACCATTGAAGAGAAAGGCAGTATATCTCCGACTCTCTGCTGCTAACGGCACCTGCCAGTATCCTGCTGTTAAGTCTAATGATGTCATGTACTTAACGCCGCTATATTTCTGTAAAATTTCACTAATTGGTTCCGGTGACTCCCGGTCAGGTATAATAATCTGATTTATTTTTCTAGCATCTAGGCATAGTCTTACCCTTCCATCCTTCTTAATCACTACGACTAACGGGTTTGAGTATGGCGATATCGATCTTTCAATGATGTCTCCCTTCATCAATCGGTCTAATTCCTCCTGCACTGCTCTCCTCTTTGAAAATGGTACTGGATAACTCCTCTGCATGTAGGGTGAGTGTTCCCGAACCTTCAGCTCACATATATAATCCTTAGCTCTCCCTGGCGATTCATCGAACACATCTCTGAAACGCTCCACAGTTGTCCACAACTCCTCTCGCTGTGTACTTCCTACAACTACACCCTCATTCAAAAATTTATTAGCTCTATTCTCCCACACACTCTCATCACTCACCTGCATCTCTCTCTCCTCATTTTCTACAATCTCACTCTCTCGACACATGTTTACTTTAGTTTCTATATCTACATCGCCTATCTGCTTTTGTATCATCCTTATCCCCGTAACTTTAACTTCATCTACTACATTCTTAAAATTTACCCTGACTGGTTTACTCCCATTGTCAAATTTTACTATTTGTTTATTAAAGTATATTATTGCCCCATTTCTCTCCAAAAAATCATTTTCTAATATTACATCTAAACTCAGCCCCTTAACCACTAGGAATGTGTTTTCAAATTCAATTCCGTTTATCAATATATTTAATTGTACTTGTCTAGTTATTCTTTTGCTTCTTACTCGTTACCCCCACTACTGTGACTCCCGCAACTCGCAACGATGGTATATTTTTATTTATTTCTTTTAATTCTCCCATTACATTCTCAGAAATTACTGATATCTCACTACCTGTGTCAATCAATGTTTTATAACCCTTACCTTCTACGGTGACTACCACCTCCGTCAATCCGGTTTTGTGTTCCACAACTTTGGTGTCCTCCTCTTCCAATAACTCCTTCGCCATGTCCACTTTGATTATATGACTCTGATATTCATCTGTCACTTGGACCCGGTTCTCCGTTGACAATGGCTGGGCCCGATTCTCCATTGTCCTTCCTAGTTTACCGTGGAGGGACCTGCCACGGCTTGGTTGTTTCCTCCTCTTCCTCGGTTGTAGTTTCCACCTCTTCTCGGCGCTCCTCTAATGTATTCTGCTCCTCTCTGCTGCTGATTTGGCTGGTGATGCATTCTCTCACTACGTATACATTCCCTGTTCTTATGACACCTAAAACAGGTTGTTCTATTTGAATAGTTATCAACATTACAGTCTATACATCGCCAACTCTCGCCCCTACTATCAAAATTCCCCCCCCCCCCCGTTGCTCCTCTATGAAAGTTTGGGGTTCCCCTATACTGATGGTAATTGTCGTTATTTAGTACCACTGGTGGATTTGGACGCCTCCCTACTTCACGTTCCCCAATATTTTGTAACACATCTAACATACTCTCCAGTTTATTTATATTTACTATTTCTCTCGTCATTAACGTAATCTGTACCTCTCTGGGCAGGTGTTTGCTAATATGTCTCACAAATGACCGGAACGGCAACGGCGGTTCTAGGTACTTGGCCTCATTATATATTGTCATTACATACATGGTTAAATGGTTATTTATTCTCCCAAAATTCCCCGTTCCCATTATTTTGCTACGTAAAATTTCTTGGTCCTCTTCTGACCAATACTTGTTTCGGAATGCTAACTCAAATTTCTCATAACTACTCCACTCTGTATTATGTACTTCCGCCCATATTTCGGCATTACCCTTAAAACACTTCAAAATTTTTAGCAATTTAATCTCCCAACTACTACTATTAAATCGGTTGAATTCCCTCACCCTATTCAAAAATTGCATCGGGTGTACTCTACGGTTGTCACAATTGAATTTTTCGAGTTCTATTTCATCTTTTGCTTCGTGAGTATACACTACTCGCTCCGCAACACTATTTAAATTTTGGCTTATGGCCACATGTAATTCGTCTTTAATTTCAATTATATTCTGTTCCATTACTCTTAATTTATTATCATGGTTAGTTTCATATTGAAGGTTATGTTTATTAATAACCCCCACACTCTCTTGTATTGATTGTTTACATGCACTTTCTACTTCCATTATTTTAATTTCTATGTCATTATTATTTTCATTAATTTTACTTATACATTTATTTTCTATTTCTATATACAGCTCTTCAATTTGAGTTTTAATTTGGTCTGCCATTTGCTCATTTACATTATTTATTTTAATTTCAATATTTTCTGTGATTTCACAAATTTGTCTGTCAATTTTCCCATCTCTTTCATTAATTTTAACGTCTATACTCTTAACTGCATTATCTAATTTGGTACTTAAATCGTTACATTTGCTACCAAATTTCACATCAGTATTCTCAAAACGTTTATTAATTTCGTGAATTGGTTTTTTAACTCTTCAAATTTAATATTTTGTTCATTGAAATTGCTCTTGACTTCGCTAACATCACTGCTCAATTTATCAAATTTACAATTCATTTTATCGAATTTTTCATTAAAATCACTTTGTTTATCAAATTTAACATCAGAATCACTCTTTTGTTCTTTATTTTGTTCTTTCAATTCATTTATATTGCTATTTATATTTTCAGACATGGTTTTTATCAGATTAAACATATCGTCCATCGACAACTCTTTGACTCTTGTTGTCGTTGGAGTAGATTGTGCTGCTACATTATTGTCAGTGAAGCTGCCTTCTTCATTACTTTTATAACATCTTCTCCTGTGTTATAACTTAGGGAACCCGCAATAATTGGTTCTGCCAATTATTCAGGCTGCCTTACTTGTGACGAGCTGAAAATTAATCAGAACAACGAACAATAAATATACAAGGATTGAGGGAAGGGGAGACTGTTGATTTATGCACTCAGTATAGTAGGTACTCCTGATGACATCTCTTTATTACATATTGTATTATTTTCTCTACTTAAAATTCTCGACACATATGCTTCAATAGCTTACAGTTTACATGATGATTATATTTTATTCTTTACAAGGCCCCTCAAAATAAGATGTACATGAATTTAATTAATTCACCGGATCCGGGATTTCCTCTAATACGTTAAGAATGGTTACCTCGCCATATAAAGCTTTAAAATTTTGCCATTTGAAGAATGGTCTTTATTAATCTTTTAAACAATAAGGCTTTACAGTTTAGAGCTATAACTCTTTTACTAGGAATAAGTATACAAGTTATGAGTATACAATTACTGTTATACAATTACTTAAAATGTCTTAATGTGGTTAAATTAATTGTCTTTTGTTGAATATAATATTTAGTATTTCATAAGCACGGAAGGCTTGCCTCCGTGTCACCTTTTTGGATGTCTTCCAGCTCTGCGTTATTTCAGTCGTAGGTCCTCGGTTGCAGCATGTTTGAAGTAGGTCAGGTATCTCTCATTATCTTCGTATCCGGGAATGGTGTAGTCCTGAAGTCTTTTAGATCATGGTGTCTCCTGGTTCTCAGCTCTTGGCTAACTGATAGTAATAGCTCATTGATCTGAATGATTAACACAAAGTTTCATTCACCTGTATCCACTTCACATGATAGTTTGATTGTAGCACTTCACTTCATGGGATTACCACAGTTTTAATTACATAAGTATTATATTTTAAGATTTTTGAAGAGATGTCACCGGCGCTAAATTTTAGTTATTCATTCTCACTCGTTTACACCATATTTATATGAGTCGCGGTTCAACTACATTAACGCAACACATTGTTTAATAGTAAAAAGAATGCGTCAGTGTTTTAACTGACGGATTAATTACATTTTGTAATAAACTATTTTTAACGTTGCACATATCGGCAGTACACAGCTTACTGTTTGACCGCTCCATAGCAAGTGGGCGAAAATAGTTAGGGGTGAGAGTAGTAATCTCGCGACAGTTCAACTCAACATAAAAATAGTTCCAAGTTTCTTTTTTATTTAAAGGACTAAAATTAGATTGAATAATTAAGTAGAGAGATTCTTAGTTACAATCGCTTTTAAAGTACATTATAGTGATCTAGTTTAATTATTTAAATAATAATCAATTTACAATTATTTTTAGTTGGTTAAGGGGTAGGAAAACAAGTTGATTCTGGTTAGCGCCTGTTTCTGCAGGATTAATTAACAAGCTTTACCCTTTCTGTACACTCGTATTCCTTTTAATATATTATTAGACTTTCATTTAAATATTATTATTATTTAATGATTACAATAAGCTTTAGGTAAAAAATGTGAGATTTTATTAAACACTTAAAATTTATCAACCTATACATTATCAACTGAATTAATTAATTTATTTTTATTAATAAAATTGTCACACTTTCACTCGTTAACAGTGACTCTGTTTGGATACCTGAATCGCTTTTTGTTTGACTTTCTGTCTGGCTGTCAGTGAAGCTGACTTCGTTATTAATACTCTCGTTCGTATCCATTATTTATTCTTTTATAAGACTTGTTAGTTTACTCTAATTAATTTATCCTCATAACACAATTTCAATCTTAAGTAAATAATGCATAAATTACGTACTTCTACGTATTTTTTGCGTATCGTTACTCAACCTTAAATCACATTTGCATCTTATTTGTAGGTGTGGAATTTACTGAAATTTAATTTCTAAAATTCGTCCAAGTTCATGGCGCCATTGTTACATTAATTACCCTTTTAATTAGATTAAAATAATAAATTATTTATTATCCACCTACCTTTAAAATTTTCTTCTCCGCCTAGAGTTCGTCACACTAACGTTGAGATGCAAGAGTGATTATAAGGTTATATCAATAACAGACGCAACTCGCATTTATGAAGAGAAACAAATTTAAATTTTATTTTATTCTTTAAATTTTCAAACTTCAAATTATTTTTTACTCATTTCTGTATCTCTTAAATCAGTCTATTACTTCTTGCCAAAAATTAAAATAAATGCAACATTCTTTAAATATTTATGACATTATCTGATACCACTAAAACTTACTTAAACATCTTACCTTAACGAAATCAGCCCAGCCTGCTCATACTCAACATTCACACCATTAAAAATTTACCCCTTTTTATTTAGATAGACCCCATTTATTACTCAAAATTAAACATATACCCCTTGCCGGCAACGTAGCGTCTCCCCGACCTCATGGCACATCACTTACAAAATCCGCTATTTCTGTCCGAAACAATTGATGATTTTCATTTTCTTCCGAAAGAACTGCGCTCACTTCCGCATTTCTGGAAAACTGCACTCACTTTTACTTGATATTAAAGTTTTATTGATGAGCGCCGTTTGGCGGCTACCTGGCCAGGTTAGCGTCGGTGAGGAAACTGCGAAGAAGCTCCGCCTAGTACCCCACTACTTAGATTTTTTTGGACAAGACGGAAAGCAATGCCTTGTGCGTTAAAGTCATAGTCACTGTTCAAGCAACACATGCAACTCCCGTGTGTTGGACGTCGACGAAATCTGGTGTTCACTGGTTTCGTCACAAAGGTAGGCGGGATTTCGTCAAGACTTCCGCCATCTCCCGAGCACGTGGTTTAACAAAATTCGCGCAAAGCCATTTTGTGCGACTTTGGTTTAGCGTCGGTTATGCGCATGCTGGTGTTTGTGCGTTTGGGCGCATTACACAGTACTACAGTTCTGAGAATCAAGACAACACGACAACACGCACATTCCATTGTACTGACTTCACCTTACTGTTCTTTGTTTACTACGATTTATATTGCCATGGGACTGATCACGCAGATGAAAATGAATTGTTACAAATTTTTAATAAAATAAAAAGCCCTCCCTTTTAGCCCCGTTACAATACCCCCCCAATGAGAGATCTTCTGTCGAAACAGAAGAAATCTCATTGCTAACCCTAAGAGGATTAGTGAGGATATGGTGCCAACAACCCTCCATTAGTTCTTACACATCATGGGTAAACAACTCCCCTGGCTCGGCGACTACGGCCGCACCTGAACGAGATTACTGGACTTCTCTACTCGAGATCCCAACACCATAAAATCGAACAGACATGCACCACAGCGCACCTAACCTTCTAACATACCACCCCAAAATCCAAACCCCTGGTCTTATACCATGCCAGATCCTCAACCGATATGTTCCCCCTTACCATGCACACTGGGCTGCCTTTAGCAGTTACTGGGCTCGTACACACACTCATACTTACTCACTAAGCAAAATTATCTTTTAAATTTCTCAAAACATTTCTCTTTATATTCAAAATTCATTTACGTTAAAATCAAATTGTACTTCCTCAAAAATCGCAATAAGAAAAATCTTTTACATGAATCCCTAATTCTCTTCACTACTACTAACAATCCTAAAGAAAACAAATTGAATACCTTATTAAACATGAATTCACTTACTCTAACATTTGTTTACACATATATTCTAAACAATATAATTCAATAAAACCCTCGCAATACACATAAACAATAATACACTTAAAACTCAAAACATCAATTAGATGGCAGGCACAAAAAAAAAAAAATTTTGTTTTTTAAAAAAAAACTTTAAATCTGTCAAAATATTATTTTTCCCATTTCGGAAAAAATTTAAAATTATTTAAATCAATTAAACGACAAAATTTGCATCAAGCAATTGCCAAAAACTGGTCTAGTTTATAACATCAACCATCAGCTGATCTCTCTGGGTCAAGTCAACGACCTTGACCCACATATGTTCATAAAATACATAAGACATCATTAAAATTTTCTATCTTTAAACACAATAACATACTAAAATATGACATTTAAAATTAACATAGTATTATTACAATTAACAATAAAACTAACATTTAAATTAATCAAAATTACACATTTTATAGCTTTACATTATTCTCAAATTCTATTAAAATTTGTCCTTGTTTCAATTAATTTTTTCATTTTAACTATGATTTACTTTCTTTAACATTCTCAATCTCCATTAGTGTGGGTGACTTAATTATTCCTAATAACTTGATTTGCAACTTGGCATTTATATATACTCTTAATCCCCTTCTGACTCTAACATCACTAACAGCTTTAACTAATATGACAACACCCCTTCTCTATCAAAAGCCATTTTGTGCGACTTTGGTTTAGCGTCGGTTATGCGCATGCTGGTGTTTGCGCGTTTTGGCGCTTTACACAGTACTACAGTTCTGAGAATCAAGACGTTGTGGACAACACACACATTCCATTGTACTGACTTCACCTTACTGTTCTTTGTTTGCTACGATTTACATTGCCATGGGACTGATCACGCAGATGAAAATGAATTGTTACAAATTTTTAATAAAATAAAAACCCCTCCCTTTTAGCCCCGTTACAATATGGTACCTTATACATTAATAAAGTATTTATAAATGTATAAGGTACATTTGGACCTTACAGCAAGCATGACGGTATGCACACATGCTGTAAACTCGATTTAAAAAAAAACATTCAAAGCCAGTCACAACAAGGTTCTGCACAGCCTTAACTTGGAAACAATCCGTAACAGGAACGTGTTAAAATGTGAGTTAAACTGTTAGCATACAAAAAGCACTGATTTACTGACATTCTTGATACACCATCATCATCTTCACAACACTGCATAAGCAAGATGCTGCCTGTTCCATCTTAAAAATCCTCCAGCCATCTCTTCCTGGGTCTACCCACAAACCTGTGTCCTATAGGTTTGAATTTCCACACTTGTTTGGTCAGTCTGAAATCTGTCATCCTTTCTAAGTGTTCTTTTCGCTGTTGTTTGTAATCTTTTAATTTTTCATTCAGTTAAAAACTTTTAACTCTTCTCTTATGGCCTTATTTCATATAAGGTCAAGTTTAGAACACTTTTAAACTCCTCTTGAGAATGCCATTTCCGAGGTCTGTATTTTACCGTCTTGTCTTTTCGTTGTTGCCCATAATTCACACCCATAGTGTGTGTCCCTTTACATAGTACAGGGACTCCCATAACTTTGTAAAGCTTTAATTTTGCATCTCGATCTACCTTGTTTCTAAAATAACGTTGATTTTTCCACAGATTGTTTGGAACTCCTAACTTGTTGTGCACTTGTTATGGTGCAGTGGACGAGAAAGTGATCAAGTGATCTGCTATATGGTCATTTGTATTCGAGAAATGGAGCAGTGCGGACAGTATTTCTTAGCACGGTTCCACACTTACTGCATCGTTCAATATTGTGTGAACAATAAGTTTTACATTTGTTTTTCTATAAGGTAAGACCTAGTGATTTTCTATTTATTCATTCTACAGCGGTTTCATTTGTAACTCTCTAATTCCGTACATTGACGTCTGTTATAGATTCATTGCTTATGTTAAAACCATCTGACAATTCTATAGGTACTTTATGCAGATGTGTGTGTGTGAGTGTATGTGTTTTATTACATTATATAATGCATAACTGTGTATATTTATTGTACCATTTTTGATGGTGTAATTATACTTATACACATGATTGATGTTGTGTTTTATTTCACACATACTGTTTCACACTGTGAGCAAGGAGAATGATTGTTTTCATTAGGTTACAACAATACACAAAATCTATGTGCACACATATACATCAAGGTGCTTTTACGCAAAGGCTACCCGACCCACATACATTTTATATCTACAGACAGACAACACGCCCATATACACATTTTGTTTTCCTTAACACTCATTAATCATTTGTGTGAAGGTTAACCTTACTTTTGAACAATGAAACAAACCTGCGACAACAAAGACAAGAAGAGCAGTCAAGACGCAGTGTTTTACTTAACACACACACACACACACACACACGCGCGCGCGCGTGCGCGTGCATGAACGTTAACCTTATTTATGAATGTAGAAAAAACAAGGCAAGAAGAAGAAACCAGGAACGAGCCACTTTATTTTCTTTCATACACACGTATCCATTAAGTTACACAATTTTATGCCTCACATGACACCACCCTATTAAATCAAGACAAGCAGAGGACAAGTTGGCCACAGACACGCTGGATACACTTGTTAAGGGAACATAAATCCGTTCCCGCCATGACATAGACACTGGTGGTAGTGGCAACGCTACATTTTCCCTCACACATCCTTCTTTAACCTATTCCCCTTCTAGAGGGAATTTTCTTCTCCTTTATCACATGTTGGCCACACCGACTACCGCCATTCAAGCACACCAATCACAACTGATTCTGCTATATGATGACATGACATATATTAAACATGGCCGACCAATCACTACACTTCACACCAGTGCTGTGGTACCCCCACATGGTGCCTGTCACATGGTACTCCCACCATGGCCACGTGATATCCCTACTTCAGTCACATTCTACCCTCACCATGGTCACATTGTACTCACACCCCTGACGTCATAAAATTCAAATTTCCTGCCACGTGGTACTGGTACATGTTATGGCTAAATCATATGGACTGAAAGTGCACATAAAAATGACTTCCATGTGACACCAAACGGTCTCCAACAGTTTTAACCGATAAGTTTACAAATAACAAAAATGCTGTTCATTATAACAATAAATGCTTGTTACTATACACAAATTTATAACTATGTATAATACCTGATCAACAAACTGTTCATTCTCTTCTTTGATGATTTCTTCTTTTACATGCAGTTCTCCTTTTAGGACAGAATTTATAACTGGGAATACATCCTGCAAATTGAACAATTATAAAATTTACTTTGTCTTCTCAGTGATTTACAGAGTACTATATAAAGAGGTGATCAATACTAAATATGAAATATATAGAATCACCTATCAATTTTTGCAATAAATATCCATACTCTGTACCTACATGGTGTGTGTGCGCGCGTACTCGCTCGCATGAGTGTGCAATTTTACTTACTTAATCTCATGTGGTTTATATGTATACAACACTATGATACAGTTTCTGTATTCTGTTGATTTTTAATTACATATCTACAAACGAATGTGATCCAAATCTCTAGTGGTACATGACACGGAACAACCTAACACATTAGCTATGGGCTAAATAATGGTTATGCAATTACCTGTTCAGTCTCAGCCTCTTCTGGATCTGCTTCTTGCTTTACACTGACCGTTAAAACATCCTACAAATAACAAGGAATTAAAATTTACTTTTATACAAATTCATTACCATTATACGAGAATGGTTTATAAGAGGCTGTAAAGGAAACCATAAAGATGTTCAAGATCGTAATAACATTTCATGGAGAGTATAAGAGTTAAGAGTTACTGATGTTAAAAGTTAAGAGTTACTGATGGTATGGTTTCTACTCACAGAAAACAAGGTCAATTGAGAATGCTATTGAGTATTATAAAAAATTATTGGGGGGAAGAGGAGAATCAGGAACAAAAATAGGTAAATATTAAAACTGGTAAAGATAACTGAGAGGAATCAGTGTCAGAGAACAGGCCAAATGGAGAAACAAATTTGCTACTATCAAATACTGGATTCTAAATTAAGAAGAAATTCCTCAAATTATATGTTTGCAGCTTGCTATTATAGAAGCTGCATGTGAAACCTAGATAATAGGGAAAAGTGAAAGGCACAAACACAGCATTTGAAAACTGCTGCTGTAGGAGAATATTAAAAATATACTGGATGGACAAAGTAATTAAAAAACAAAAGTGAACAGGTTCTGGAAACAATGGGTGAATGGAGAGGTTTGTGAAGATGAGACAGTGTGGTGGGTCACTATTGGTTGAGACCCAGTAATGACTTTGCTGATTGGGCGCCCAGTGAGTGGGAAGTACTACAGAGGAAGGCAGAGACTAGAGTACCCAGGTTGACTGTTCGGTTGTGGGACGCTGTAAGCTCCCACAGATAAAGAAGGTGGTTCAGGAAGAGTCAAAGAAGAAGAAGATACGAAGAGTCTGAGAAACATGTCAGACACATCAGGTGACACCACATTTGCCTCATGAACAGATGTAAAGCAACATTTTGGTATGCAGTATTGTTAATTACAATCATGTAAACAAAAAAAGGAAAGTCAATTTGTCTCTTGGAAAGGTATGACTTGATTTTCTGAGTGGCTACGAGAATGTTGTTAAGAGATTATCAGGGATGTGCCATGATACAACAATGCTGCACATTATAACAATAAATGCTTGTTACTATAAACAAATTTTATAACTATGTATAATACCTGATCAACAAACTGTTCATTCTCTTCTTTGATGATTTCTTCTTTTACATGCAGTTCTCCTTTTAGGACAGAATTTATAACTGGGAATACATCCTGCAAATTGAACAATTATAAAATTCACTTTGTCTTCTCAGTGATTTATAGAGTACTATATAAAGAGGTGATCAATACTAAATATGAAATATATAGAATCACCTATCAATTTTTGCAATAAATATCCATACTCTGTACCTACATGGTGTGTGTGCGCGCGTACTCGCTCGCATGAGTGTCAATTTTACTTACTTAACTCATGTAGTTTATATGTATACAACACTATGATACATTTTCTGTATTCTGTTGATTTTTAATTACATATCTACAAACGAATGTGATCCAAATCTCTAGTGGTACATGACACGGAACAACCTAACACATTAGCTATGGGCTAAATAATGGTTATGCACATTACCTGTTCAGTCTCAGCCTCTTCTGGATCTGCTTCTTTCTTTACACTGACCGTTAAAACATCCTACAAATAACAAGGAATTAAAATTTACTTTTATACAAATTCATTACCATTATACGAGAATGGTTTATAAGAGGCTGTAAAGGAAACCATAAAGATGTTCAAGATCGTAATAACATCTCATGGAGAGTATAAGAGTTACTGATGTTAAAAGTTAAGAGTTACTGATGGTATGGTTTCTACTCACAGAAAACAAGGTAAATTGAGAACGCTATTGAGTATTATAAAAAATTATTAGGGGGAAGAGGAGAATCAGGAACAAAAATAGGTAAATATTAAAACTGGTAAAGATAACTGAGAGGAATCAGTGTCAGAGAACAGGCCAAATGGAGAAACAAATTTGCTACTGTCAAATACTGGATTCTAAATTAAGAAGAAATTCCTCAAATTATATGTTTGCAGCTTGCTATTATAGAAGCTGCATGTGAAACCTAGACAATAGGGAAAAGTGAAAGACACAAACACAGCAAAATAAGTCACAAGACGGAAATAAGGTAAATTATAACAAACACAGCATTTGAAAACTGCTGCTGTAGGAGAATATTAAAAATATACTGGATGGACAAAGTAATTAAAAAACAAAATTGAACCGGTTCTGGAAACAATGGGTGAATGGAGAGGTTTGTGAAGATGAGACAGTGTGGTGGGTCACTATTGGTTGAGACCCAGTAATGACTTTGCTGATTGGGCGCCCAGTGAGTGGGAAGTACTACAGAGGAAGGCAGAGACTAGAGTACTCAGGTTGACTGTTCGGTTGTGGGACGCTGTAAGCTCTCACAGGTAAAGAAGGCGGTTCAGGAAGAGGCAAAGAAGAAGAAGATACGAAGAGTCTGAGAAACACGTCAGACACATCAGGTGACACCACATTTGCCTCATGAACAGCTGTAAAGCAATATGTTGGTCTGCAGTATTGTTAATTACAGTCATGTAAACTAAAAAAAGGAAAGTCAATTTTGTCTGTTGGAAAGGTATGACTTGATTTTCTGAGTGGCTAAGAGAATGTTGTTAAGCGATCATCATGGATGTGCCAATAAATAAAGAGTGATATTCTAACCTTTTAGACCAAATAAATGAAAATACTTGTAAAAAAGGGCCAGGTTTAGTACATAAACAGATAATTTTGTAGTAAGATAATGGAAGACCTCAGACAAGCGTTGTTTTTAAGGCAAAAAATCACTCAGCTGAAAAACAATCTGTTGCAACATCACACTCACTCGCATAATTTTGCTCTATTTAATTTTAATTATTCCCAAAACTCAGAAATTCCCTGGGACTTTTCTGGACATGACTGAAAGCGGCATTAAACGGTTATCAGAGGACCTGGAACAATCAAACATCTGAATGGGATAAAAGCACTGGAGCATCACTAAACCAAATGTGTTCAACTACATGGAGACTATGCTGAAATATGAAAAGTGATTCCAAAATGAAAAAATACTGGTAAGTCTTTTATTACTAGGCCATGAACTTTTCAAATTGCCCTAGTATATACCTGTAAGGTATATGAAAGGATAAATGATCTTACCTACAAAAAGCCATGTTTGAAACGGATTTTCATCATATATTGTTGCATTAAAGATTATTAGTTATGATGAGGTGATACGAATTTTAATGATGTTAAAGTATGATAACAATTTAATTAAGTCAACTGTCATTAATTATCTACTGTCTACTGTAGTATAAACTTATTAACACACTTTCTACATTAATAGTTTGTTAATTATACAGTTAAAAGCAGCATGCATACCGTGCCCTTGACTGACTTGTTTATAACTAATCTTGAGAGCAGTGGCTTAGTAAGAAGGGTTAACCTCACTCCCCACGAACGGGTAGGTCGTGTACACAAAATCTGAAGGAAGCAATTGTATAGCTAACGGTTACAACATTAAAAGTG
The DNA here is from genome assembly GCA_034769895.1 of Magicicada septendecula. Classification (NCBI taxonomy): domain Eukaryota; kingdom Metazoa; phylum Arthropoda; class Insecta; order Hemiptera; family Cicadidae; genus Magicicada; species Magicicada septendecula. The sequence continues at coordinate 157,837,661 of CM068372.1, forward strand.
GGCAATAAATGGTGAATTTTGGACTCCCCCCACTTGGCACAGGAGTGGGTGGTCAGATAAAAAAATTCAAATGCAAGTCATGATCACTCGTAGAATAGTCAGTTGTGTGCCTGGCTCTTACTATCTGGCTAATAAACATTTGAGACAAAACACAAAGGTTTTGATATGTATATCAATTACATGTCTGATATTGACTTTTAGACACATAATACTAATAATACATACAAGGTATAACATAAGACATATAATACATCTAATACTGATGTATTCTGCAGAAACTGGGAGTGAGACAATGCAAGTCAAAACAGCGAAATGAGATGTCACAAGTATGGAGTTCAGGTGAATAACCAGGAAGACTTGCAGAGGACAGTGTCGTGGCTAGCGTCTCCCGAGCGGTAAAGAGGCTTCCAAGTACCATACGATACCTTTTAAAGTGATAGAAGTGGTGGCCTGTAGGTGTTATAGACAAATGAAACACAAATCTAAGATTAATAATTCTTATGTTTATTAATTCCTTAACCTCTGTATCTGTCTAATACATTTATACCTCTACTTGAAAAGTCATATGCTTTATATGGACTGACTCTTTAACGTCATCCAATCAATAAAATAATTACAAAGGTGCAATAAGCAATCAGCATTAAAATCAATAGCCTATCTCAAGTGATTAGTAATAAATCAATTTTCTCAAACATTTTAATTAACCTTAACATAATATTTTTATGAAAGTTATTTTGATCTCTAGATCAATGCAATACACACACACATAAATATATATATATATTTAATTCCATGATTTACCGAATGCTTAGGATCCCATTAAATAACACAGAAAGAAACAAAGAAAGAAAAATTATCCAACAAATAGCAGTTAAAAATGGATACAAAATAAAAACTATTAATAAATTAGAAAATAAAATGAAACATAAAATCACTAATAAAATTCCTAAAAACACTACATTTAAAAATTCATCTATTAATAATAATATAAAATATACAACCTTCACTTATTACGGAAATATAACTCAAAAACTAAATAAAATATTTAAAGATACTAATTTAAAAATATCTTATAACACAGATAATATAATTTTTAATAAAATAAAACCTAAAACTAAATCCAATACTCACAATAAAAATGGAATATATAAAATAGAATGTCCAGATTGCAATAAATTTTACGTGGGCCAGACGAAGAAAAAACTACGAGATAGATTCGTTCAACACCGCAATGCATATTTAAAACCAAATATTTATAAATCTAATTTAGCCACACATTGTCTAAATAATAACCACCAGTTTCCAAACATTGAAAATATAAAATTAATTAAAAACATACAAAAAGGTCAAAAAATGAATATTTGGGAAAATCTTAACATTTACAAACACAATAACAATAATTTATTAATTAAAGAACAAACCCAAATAAAAACAAAACAAGACGATCTATTTAAAATTATAATTTTACTAAAAAATAAAAATAAATGTGAATAAAATACTATATAAACAAAATTTCAAATATAACCGAGAAAACAGCTGCTGAAGAAATAAACATTACAACAATCGTTAACTAATCGACCTAAATCGATTATCAGTTATTTTATTTTACGTTAAAATCGATACAAATTCGATTATTCGTTACTTTTATATTAATAGAATTATTACGATTGTTATTAATTCACTTATAAACCTCTGATAATACTGATATTTTTCAGTGAAACGTGCGTCAGGTGTTAAAAAGAATATACAATATTATCTACTTGCAAAAGAAACAAATTGAAAACATCACAAATTATATATATATATATATATAAACTCGACATAAAATCAATATTTAAATAATTCAGTTAAATCGTTTCAAGATTAAGATGTGAACGTACTTGTTCAAAATAGAATTCATATATCTAATTAAAATATATAAATATAAAATAAAATAATATAATATTTCTTTCCGATTGTTATAAAATTGATATTTGATGTTGATAATATTGATGTCTCTCTCTTTTTGTCTCTTTATATTAGAGATAATTAATAAAACAAATTAATATAAAATATGGTATAATGAATAATTTGATTACGATATTTTATAGTCTTTATAGTTCTTTAAAGTCTCTCTCTTTTATATTTAAATTTACAATTTTGATTACTCCTTAGTCCTACCTCCCTCTCTGTTTTGAAGTGCCCATTCTGTGATATAAGCTGCAACTGAAGAGCAGTTGGCGCGATTTGCATACCTAACTTTATACTAAGTCAAATATTATAGAAATCGAATAGTTATACTTCAAAAATTTATAAAACTTGTAGATTCACAGTAGTTGAAGACGAAAGTGAAAAGTTTACAGGACACACAGCTGTGTCGCCCCGGATCACTCGATAGATGATGGCTTGGGCCTCTAGGAGTTTTTATAGTTTCAAAAGGCTTCATCCACGTAACTGGGCTACTCCCTTGCGTCGGCCAATCAGAGCTTAGATTGCCACGCGCGGTACAAATCCTTGAAAGTCTTCAAAACAGGATATTGGCGGTTATTTTGCAACCACAAAATAATGATTAATATTTACTCTTCACGTAAATAGATGTTAGGAAATTTTCCATTTCAAACTGTGAGAAATTCGATTTCTTTTGTATGTAAATACTTTTCATATATATATGCAAATCACTCTTGACACATCTTAACAAAATAAAATGTACGATCAGACAATTGTGAGTGACCGATTTGAGGGTCGAGGAACGTACAACTAATGAATAGTTCCAACGAGAAGATAAACTGTAATAAATCAAATAGTTAATTTGAACGATTTAAACGATTCAAATATGATTAATATCATTAATATGATTAATGATTTCTTTGCCATACGTGAGGCAGAGTGTGGCCTTGTCCAAAATAAACATCAATTACATAATCATCAAGTGAAATATGTTTCTATGCAATGAGACGCTTGACAAAATTAACATATAAGAGTACTTCAATAATGTGGAGGTCATATTGTAAAGAGGAACCACAATTATTCTCACTGCTAAACTAATCTGTACTTTTTACAAGATTTATAAAATTGAGAATAAATGTGTTATCTTGAGGGGAAAAGTTGGATACTACTGTCCATACTCTTAGCTCAGGATCCCGTGGTCGCCAGTCCACGTACCCACCCTATGTGATAAATGAAAGAGAGACAAACTGAAATGGTGAGCCCCTGGGGGATATCGCGGCACTACATCACTCCCCTTTTTTTAAAAAGGAGATACCATGTACCTCACTTTAATTTACATAGGCATTCAACACTTGAGAGAGCTTATTATCTTATATCACAACTTAAATTTAACATGCGTATACAATCCTGTGTATGAAATAAATTTATACAATTCTCAAACATTTGATAAGGTAGATATAGAGGATAGAGGTAGGGTTTCCTACTGTGAATGAACTTTTACAATAAAATTTCACTTTTACATCACTGCACTCGATGCACTTCTCCTGTGAAATGTGTTGATTCCGCAGAAGTATCAGAATTCCGTGTTGTGACGGGTTGCATCTCCTCATAGATTGGTTCGTGACGTCTTCTCAGCACTACATTCGAACTCGAGCGAGTGGCATAACACAATTACGTATACACGGATATTGTAATCCACAGGTGTATAGGATGACACTGACTATCACAGTGATAATAATGATAAGAGAAGTAAACAAATGATCTGATTCAATAGTAGTAGTACTACTGTGGTAAGAGTGTGGTCGAATCTTTATCTCGGATAGCTTCCTTTGTAACAGGTCAATGTCAGCAGTATCAGCTGAGCCGGTTTCATTCAAGATGCGATTAATATGATCCAGTTGTATTAACTGATCATTTAAGGTGAAGTTGAACATTATCATTTCTGATGATGACAACAGATTGTTGATAGGAGGAACAATTATATGATTCCTTCTAACTGTGGCTGAGAATTGCCCTTGAAGATGTGGACATAATGTGAAGTATTTAGATATAATACGACACGTCTTTGGTCGATGATGTATTCCTGTACCAGCTATCCACATACTCTCTGAGTTCACATTATGGATACCATTAGTAGGATCAGAACATTGATATGTCACTCGAGTTGTACTAGGCAGGCTGTAAATCCAGAAGTCTCCGTTGGTTCCTTCATAGATGACTGGAATCTGTAATTGTCCTTCGACATAAATATCTGGTGTTTTCTTCATCTCCGATTAGCATAGAATAAGCACAACACCTTCCTTCAGCTGCATATCGTATTGGCACATTGAGAGAGCATATACCAAAAGGTGAAATTTTACATTTCCTTGCTTGACTACTTGACATTACAATAAATTTTTGTCTATCATAAGATATAGCAATATATTTCATTTCTGTAATTACAACTAAAAATTGTTCTAACCTTGTATCATAGTAAGGTAATGATTTAATGTTATACAATTCATAATTATTGTTATTTGATTGCAAAGGAATACCTATAATCACTCTAATTACATTTCTTGTTGCTATAGCATGAACTTCTGCTACTCTATAATAGTGGTGTACCATATCCAGATCGCTTTTTATAATTAACGAAAGTCCAACAGGCAATTTCGTTGCAATTTCTTTTAACAATTTATTCAACTTATTAGGGGGAATTAAAATTTAACTCAAATATCCGGCGGATGTTACATCTAACGCTTCTTGTAATTGAGTTAATTGATTATCTACCTCAATTAATGTCAATTCTATTTCTCAAAACAAAGAAGAAATTGTAGACTGATATTCTAATTGTTTCTTTAATTTCTGCATTTCACTTGCTATCACCGATGTTACGTTAATTTCTTCAACTGTTGTCTTTACAGTATTAGCTAAGGATTTTATAGCTTTATTATTACTTTCAACTTCATTTGTTAATTCCTTTAAATAAGTTAATCTATCTGATTCAACATGTGCAACTGTTTCACTTGTATTGTCTATTTCGTCAAGTTTCGTATTTAAAGTCTCATAATCGTCTGTGTCTAAAGTTCCAAATAAATATTTGAACTAAACCTCTTTTAGTTCTAGAAGTGGGTAAGAGAAGTTTTAAGTTGTCAACTTGATTTTGTGTGGATTTTAGTTTTGATTGTAACCGAATTAGTTCAAAAGATGGAATAAGGAATTTAATGTCTGTTGAATTTGATGAAGTTTCCAACCCTTTTAAATATTTAAATAAATTTGAAACTTGAAATTTGAAAATGTCGTCATAGTCTTCTGTCCCTACAGAAACTGCTATGGTCCAGGTGTCGGTTGTCAATATGATGTCTCTTTGTTTAATAAATACAAGTCCTTTGTCAAAATGACATCTACTTAGGTCAGAAATATTTGTGCATCCCTGAGAGTCAAGTGTATTTTTCGTCATCAGTGCATTAGAACTTCCGTTTGAATCCATGCTTTGAACATATGTGAGACTCAATATCAATAACATGTAATGGGGCGAATTAGAAGGTTTTTTTTTATTAATTTTGGTTCCGATTTGGTTAAAATTGCACAATTCATTTCATATATGTGGCTAGTCACCAGTTTGAATTTAACTCGCAGTCTAAACAAAGAAACGATACACTGTAACTGGGTGATGTAACAATATAAAGGAATGTCGTGCTGTTGACGATAATACGATTCCTAGAACTTTGCGTCTGTGTGACGTCCACTCACAAATGCACAAATACCAGCATCTGCGAAGTGCCTAATACACGAAAAAGGCTGTGAAATATCGTCGTCGCACAGCACACGAAAATCCTGTGCGCCAGGTGTGCAGCTACCAAAACTTAGATAACGAAGTCTGTGAACGGCGACAAAATTTGTTCACCTGAGTCGGTAATGCCCGGCCGCATGGAAGGCAGTCGGAAAGTAACATCCTAACCTGCCGGACGCGAATAGTAGTGCGTCCGCTGACTGGACTCAAATTTCACCTAAATTACAGAGCAAAAATGTGAAGCAGCAGTGGTGTTGTGGTGAGGCGGCGGCGGCCATTTGAATAAAATTCTCAGCCCGGCCGGGTGCGTGAAAAACCGTGTGCACACAACAGTTCAGTTTCATCATGTAAAGAGTGGTAACCAAGATATAAAATTACAAAACAGAGTTAGTGAAGTGAGCGGGCCAAAATCAAGTGAACAATACACTTTCGGGCAATTATTAATAAAGATTAATAAACATACGAGTCACGTGGCAACGAAAGCAGTGAGCCGTCGGGTAACCAGTAACCGTATTTTTAACAAATTTTTATAAAGGGTTTTTTGTGCAAACATGTTAATTAAACAATAGTAGTTGGTTTTGTAAAGGTGTGAATGTGAGAGTAAATAGCAGATTGGGGCTGTCTAATTAAGGTAAGGTGTTTATTGTGATTCTGTAAGTATAAGTGTAATACCATCATGTAACTATCAGTAAGGGTTTTATGCATTTTCAATGATTTGAGCCAAGAGGCCAAATAAATACCAATTTAATACTTGAAGGATATTTAAAAGTAAAAAATAAAATTTTAATTAATTTCTCTTTAAAAATGCGTTGCGTAAGTTCTTACGATAACCTATAATCATATTTGCATTTTAATGTTCGTGGTGCGGACCCTGGCGGAAGGCGAAACAGGTAGGTGGAAAATAAAATAAAACTTGTGTATTTGTATGTGAATAGAACGTCACATTTGGCGCCCGAACTGGGACTTGAATTTGAATAATTAAAATTCCACACCTACGATAAATGCAAGTTCGATTTGAGGGTTGAGTAACAATACGTAAAAAATTACGCAGCACATACAAACTAGTACATCAATGTCTAGAGTTTAAGAGTTAAGTGGTAGATGGTTCTATGTAAGTAAATCTAGATTAATAAATTTATAAAAATGGCAGATAACGAAAATAACATAAATGAAACGACTAGTGTCGAAAATTTTGACGACTTAAACATGAGTAGTTTGGAGACACATTCGACTCCAAGTGCGAGTCAGAATAAAACAGAATTAAAGGTAACAGATCAGAGTAATTTAACTGTAGATTCGGGGATTCAAATAACCCCAATTTTGAGTAGGGAGCGTACAATTAATAATGAACAAGTCAGCTTCACTGACATTGAAACAGAGAGCCAAATAAATATAGAATTGACCGGAACTGAGTCGAAAATTATGGATGACGTACTGCATGCAACACCAGTCCCGAGTAAAAAATCTGAGGATCAAGATATGATGAAAATGATCCAATTTCTTTGTACCAGTTTCAATAAATTTGATGTAAAGTTAGATGAATAAAAAAACGAAATGCTCAATAAATTTGATGTAAAGTTAGATGAACAGAAAAACGAGATGCAAGATTTTAAAAGTAGTGTAAATGAGAAATTAGATATACAGAGCAATTTTAATAAAAAAGCCGAAGAACAGAATATTCAGTTTCAACAGAGTATTAGCGTAAAATTTGATGAACTTAAAACTGATATTAATAAAGTACAAATCAATTGTGAGAGTAACTTTATCAAATTGACAAATGAATTAAAAGAAACGTTGAGTCACTCATTGAATAGTAGGAATAATAAAATTGACAAAATAGAGAGTAATGTGGTGGAAAAATTTGATAAACAAAGACAAAAGGTAACTGAAAATTTTGAATGTAAAACAGATGATAATTATAATGATATGGGTAAAAACGTAGTAGTAGAGAGTAAGATAACAAATAGTAACAATGATATTGAAAGTGGTAATGTAATTGAAAAGATGGTATCATAGAGTGAAACGTTGAAACCAGATAGTGAAATAGTGAGTGAGAGAGAGAAAGCTATATGTAGTGACGAAGTTGTAATTAGTTTGATGAATTAGAAAAAGAATGGAAAGAAAGAGTAGATGAATGTGTAGGGCAGAGGGTAAATGTTCCCCTTATTTGTGATGAACCAGAGTGTTCAAAAATGTTATTATTGGAGGGCAAGAGACCCTATTTAATGGAAGATTTGAGTTATATCCCTTTTTTGTATAAATTAGTACCCTCTGTGTGGAATGATGGTGAAAGTATGATATGGTGTTATGATGAGAGAGATTTAGATGGAGAATTGTGTGTTGATAAAGAAATAGAATTATATAGGTTGCAGAGAGACTATAATGAGTTGAAAGAGATGTTAAATAACTTGAAGTATTTACCTGTTAAAATAGAGAGTGACGATTATTTTGATGATACATGTTTAAATAATAATAATTTACTTTATAAAGAAAAAATAACTGACTTGATAATGAATATTACTGATGGAGACTTAACCAATGTACTTAATGTTGACCTGTTCTATGATTATTTTGGTATAATGAATGAATTTGGTTTTTATAGTGACGACACACCAAACAGTAATTGGTGTGTTAATGAAATTGAACAATGCTATATAAAACAAAGGCTTATCTATGACGATGGTGGCTGAGCCTTAAATTCACAAATGAACAATTTTAAACAGTTTGTTTATTGGTTCAGACCTCGCAACCTTGGACAATGAAGCGTGACATAACTGAATAATTATTGCTGAAGAGTTGTAAATACATGTTTAGTGAAATTAATTGTATGTATTATAAAATGTTAGATAAACAATGTATGTATGTATGTAGTAGAAACTGTTGTGATGATAACAATAATATTAATATTTTGCAGCTTAAATAAATAACAAAAATAATTTGGAGGAAGATAACGAATGAGTTGTAGTTAGTGCAATGGGTGAAAGTAATAAAAAATGTTGTTTTCAATAATTGATCTAATTAAAATAATTTGAAATGTTTAAATATTTTGCTTGATTTAAATGTTATATGGTTGAATTTTTCTAATGGATTTAAATTGTTTTATGAGATTTGATATTAATGAATAAATGTTAAATCGTTTGTATGAAATAACATTGCTGTTAAATGTTTCAGAGGTTACGCGGAGATATTGGTGTGTGTGTGTGTGTGTGTGTGTGTGGTGTGTATTTTGTGCTCATGTCAATAGGTGGACAATGTACTGTAAGTATAAAGTTAATAATACCAATTAGAGAGAATAAAATGCCTACAGGGGTGAAAGAATTTTTGATTCAATAATATAAATGAATTGAGACAATGGTATTAAATAGAAACGGTAATTAAAAGTAATAATAACTGAAAGGTGAATTAGAATTATATTTGGTTTGAACTGTAATAAATTGACTTTGATAAATATGTTAACAAAAAGCTGTAGAGAAACCAAAAAATTTGTAGGAAGGATATGTCAGTGTATGATGTAACCAGAATGTTTAGACTATGTGAGTATTGAGACAGAGTGTTTATAACACGTCTGGCACACAAGTGTTTATGTAAACAGGTTGTATGTTGTGACTAATGCCTACAGTCATGCTTGGTGACAATAACAAAAAATGTTGTAGTCTGCTGAATCAGTATCTTGAGCAAAACCTTATGATGACATAAAAGAATTGAAGTTAATTTTTTTTACAGATAAAATAATAATGAGGTAATTCCTGTGACGTAGAGTTTGAGAAATTAAATAAAATTAAATCCACTCGGCAATTAAATCAATTGAAAATTTTAATAATAAATTTAAATTTATTCTGATTCAAACTCCAAATGTAATTGTCAAATAAATGAAATATGTACTTTACTTAAATGGGAAGCTGAAGGAAATTTTGGGTAAATGCTGTAAAAGGGATTAAAAGGGGGGTAGTAGAGAGGAAAAAAAAATATATATATATATATATATTTGTATATACTTTTTGTGCCTGCCATTAAATTGATGTTTTGCATTTTTGGTTGTATTATTGTTTATATGTATCAATAGTATTATTGAATTATATGGTATAGGATATATGTATAATCAAATGTTAGGATAAGGCAGTCCATGTTTTAATTAAATATTCAATTTATTTGTTTTCTTTTTTATCAGCAATAATAACGAAGAGAATTAATCTATCCAGATAAGAGATTTTTTTTGTTTTGATACAATCTGATTTTGAATTTATTTTAGATGAGGAGTTTGTTAAAAAATTATTATAGGTGTGTGTGTGTGCGCCCAGTATCTGCTAAAGGCAGCCCAGTTTGCATATAAGGGGGAACATATCGGTTGAGGATCTGGCATGATCTAAGCCAGGGATTTGGAGTTTGGGGAGGCATGTTAGAAGGCTAGGTGCACGGTGGTGCGTGTCTGTTCGATTTTTCGGTGTTGGGATCTCGCACAGAGAAGTCCAGTGATCTCGTTCAGATGCGTCCATAGTCACCGAGCCAGGGGGGTTGTTTACCCATGAGGTATAAGATAAATGGGGGGTTGTTGGCACCATATCCTCACCGGTCCTCTTAGGGGTTTTAGCAATGAGCATTCTTCTGTTTCGACAGAAGATCTCTCATTGGGGGGGTATTGTAATGGGGCGAATTAGAAGGTTTTTTTTTATTAATTTTGGTTCCGATTTGGTTAAAATTGCACAATTCATTTCATATATGTGGCTAGTCACCAGTTTGAATTTAACTCGCAGTCTAAACAAAGAAACGATACACTGTAACTGGGTGATGTAACAATATAAAGGAATGTCGTGCTGTTGACGATAATACGATTCCTAGAACTTTGCGTCTGTGTGACGTCCACTCACAAATGCACAAATACCAGCATCTGCGAAGTGCCTAATACACGAAAAAGGCTGTGAAATATCGTCGTCGCACAGCACACGAAAATCCTGTGCGCCAGGTGTGCAGCTACCAAAACTTAGATAACGAAGTCTGTGAACGGCGACGAAATTTGTTCACCTGAGTCGGTAATGCCCGGCCGCATGGAAGGCAGTCGGAAAGTAACATCCTAACCTGCCGGACGCGAATAGTAGTGCGTCCGCTGACTGGACTCAAATTTCACCTAAATTACAGAGCAAAAATGTGAAGCAGCAGTGGTGTTGTGGTGAGGCGGCGGCGGCCATTTGAATAAAATTCTCAGCCCGGCCGGGTGCGTGAAAAACCGTGTGCACACAACAGTTCAGTTTCATCATGTAAAGAGTGGTAACCAAGATATAAAATTACAAAACAGAGTTAGTGAAGTGAGCGGGCCAAAATCAAGTGAACAATACACTTTCGGGCAATTATTAATAAAGATTAATAAACATACGAGTCACGTGGCAACGAAAGCAGTGAGCCGTCGGGTAACCAGTAACCGTATTTTTAACAAATTTTTATAAAGGGTTTTTTGTGCAAACATGTTAATTAAACAATAGTAGTTGGTTTTGTAAAGGTGTGAATGTGAGAGTAAATAGCAGATTGGGGCTGTCTAATTAAGGTAAGGTGTTTATTGTGATTCTGTAAGTATAAGTGTAATACCATCATGTAACTATCAGTAAGGGTTTTATGCATTTTCAATGATTTGAGCCAAGAGGCCAAATAAATACCAATTTAATACTTGAAGGATATTTAAAAGTAAAAAATAAAATTTTAATTAATTTCTCTTTAAAAATGCGTTGCGTAAGTTCTTACGATAACCTATAATCATATTTGCATTTTAATGTTCGTGGTGCGGACCCTGGCGGAAGGCGAAACAGGTAGGTGGAAAATAAAATAAAACTTGTGTATTTGTATGTGAATATAACTTCACAAACAGTGCCCTCAGTACTGCATCTGTAATGCGTACAAAAATTTCCCATTGCTTTTCATGTCATGCGATATTTTAATTTATTCACTCAGTTATTAATCTACGAGGTGCTACAATATTTTCACGTGGTCTCAATCCATATCGACCAACTATTTCGGGACCGGTTTGTTGAGTGGGTGGAGGAATCCACTCAGGGTCGTTAATATTCGATCGAATTACATCACGTAATTCAACAGTGGAATCTTTCCGCTCTGATTCAAGGTCGCTAACCTGATGTGTTGGTTCAGCTGTACGTTGCGTTGGACCAGTGTCTACTACGAACGGTTCGTTTAAATTAGTTTCGTCAACTGTTTGTTCTTGGTCAAGGTCGTCTACTTCAGACTCGCTTTCACTATCGCGTTGCGGTAAAGGCTTTATCACACGTCGTCGTATCCTTGTTATGACCTTGCTAGGTTTTAAACGATTATAGTGTACGACTGGATTCTCATCTGCTCTAGTTTTTATTTTATAATTCAATTTATTTATCACTTCTATTATTTCTTACGGACCTTTCCAAAATTTAGCAAATTTCTTTTGTGGACCTCTTTTACTTGTGGGGTCATGCAAATATACGTATTGTCATACATTGTAAGGTTTAAATCACTCTTTCCTATCATAATATTCTTTATTCTTACGTTTACTTTTATCTGATTGTTTTACTGCGAACTGACGTATTTCTTTAAGCTTTTCACGTAGCTTTGAAAGTTCAAATTGCGTTTCATCGTCTACCGAAAGTTTTGCAGTTAAGTCATCTGCTGTCGGAAGGTTCATTTCTTCTCCGAATAATAATATATGCGGACTATAACCTGTAGCTGAATGTGGTGGACTTCTATATGCCATGAGTGCATAAGGAACTACATCGTCCCAGTTTTTACCTTCAGCTGTCACAAAATGTGAAATGATGTCGGCTAAAGTTTTATGTAACCGTTCGATCATTCTGTTACACTGTGGGTGATAAGGTGTGGTTTGTAACTTTCGTATACCGAGTAGTTCACAAACTCCCTTAAATAATGTTGAAAGAAAGTTTCAACCTTGGTCTGTTAATAATTGTTTTGGAACTCCATATAGCGTAATAATTTTATGTACGAACTCTTGGGTTATTGTTTCGGCAGTTTGATTTGGGATTGTTATTGCTTCACAATATCTAGTTAGATAATCAATGAACGTAAGTAGATATTTATTTCCTTTACTGCTAACAGGCAATGGACCTACAATATCCATTAATATTAATTCAAATGGTTTTGTAGATGACGGAAGTGTACCTAATGGAGCTTTTGCGGCTTCCGCAGACTTTCTTTGATTACATGATACACATTTAGATATATAATCTTCAATATCTTTAGCCAGGGAAGGCCAATAATAGCGTTGTTTAATTATTCCGATAGTTTTCTTTATGCCTTGATGTCCTGAAAATACAGTGTCATGGTGTTGTTCTATCATTGATTGTATTAAAGTTTTCGGAACAACTAATCTGGTGTTGCCATTTTCGTTAAAATATAATAGTCCATCATTATCGGTTATAAAGTTATCATTTGGCGATATATTTAATTGCTCTTGACAATATATATCGTTTTTCTGTTCACGTATTATATCCTGTCTGGATAATAATGGAATGACAATAGTATTCACGTGCCTACTTTAAAGTATCAGCACTGGTATGTTTTTTACCTGGTTTGTATATTACGTCATAGTCAAATTCAGATAATCTTAATGACCACCTTGTTAGACGTGATGAGGGATCTCGTAAGTTTAACATCCAACGTAACACTGCGTGATCGGTAATTGCGGTAAATTTATGTCCATATAAATAACATCTGAAGTATTTTGTCGCCCAAACAAGAGCTAATAATTCTCTTTCAGTGGCTCCGTAATTTCTCTCGGCTTTATTTAATTGACGACTAGCATAAGCAACTGGGTGTTCTTGACCGTTATATTTTTGCGATAAGATAGTGCTATCGTGGTAGCACTCGCGTCGGTTGACAAATAAAATTGCTGAGTGAAATCTGGATACTTAAGTACGGGTTCATTACATAAGGCTTCTGTTAAATCTTTAAATGCATTCTCTTGATCTTCACCCCAATTAAATTTTTCATCTTTCTTTAATAATTTAGTTAATACTTTAGTTCGATCTGCGAAATTTTGAATAAATCTTCGATAATATCCAACCAAACCTAAAAATGCTCTCACGTCCTTTACATTCTTCGGACGAGGGTAAGTCTTTATAGTAGAAATTTTCTTTGGGTCAGGCTTTATTCCTTCATTACTTACAATATGTCCTAAATAATCAACTTCTCGTACAGCGAATGTACATTTGGGTAACTGCATATATAGATTAGCTTTTTCTAGTCTTTGTAAAACTCGTTCAAGTCGTTTAGTATGTTCTTCTAAACTACTTCCAAAAATTATGATGTCATCGAGATAAACTAATGCTTCCTCACCCTTCAATCCCATCAAGACATTGTCCATCAGGCGTTGAAAAGTTGCGGGTGCATTACATAACCCGAATGGCATTCTAAGAAACTCAATATGATGTCCAGGAACTGTAAATGCAGTTTTCTCTATGTCGTTAGGTTATATACTAACTTGATGATAACCACTACATAAATATAATGTAGAAAAATATTCACTTCCATTTAAACTATCTAAAGTTTCTGCAATATTAGGCAATGGATATGCATCTTTACGAGTAACATTATTTAGAGCACGATAATCTACACAAAATCGATGTTTAACAGTTGAATCGGATTTCCGTGTCTGGGTCACTATAACAACTGGTGCTCCCCAAGGACTAGAACTTTCACGAATTATACCACGAAATTTCATATCTTCGATATGCTCTTTTACAACTGGTTTTAAAGAATGAGGTAGTCTATAGGGGTTCTTCCCAATCGGCGGGCTATCTCCCGTATCAATTCTATGTTTTATATCAACACTACATCCCGTATTAACAATCGGTTCTGAAAACAGATGTTTATATTTTAACAAAATAGGTTCAATTATTCCCTTCTCTCGATTAGACAAATGCAATAATTTACTTTGAATTTCGTCTTTCAACTCATCTTTATATAACAATTGGTCAGTACAGCCTATTTCACTAGTATTCAACGTGAATACTTCACAACTACTTTGCTCATAGTCTTCACTGTTTGTGGGTATGGGCGTCACTGACGTTCCGGTGGGTGCCTGATCAAATGTCTCAGCTAACCCCAACAAACTATTCTTTGGGAGAACTAAATCTTCATTACTGAAATTAACAACTTGAACAACAACATCTGAGTGTTTCATGGAGTGAAAAACTCTACTTAAACATCGTCCTACTCTAACCCCATGAGTCTGAAACTCTACCGGTTCTACTAAAACTTCATCGTGTACACGAATAGATCTACCTGATCCCATGGATCTATTTAACCTGTGCAACACCCCTGATCCTCGTGATCGTGGTTGCGAAAACAAACTACACGAACTGGAAAACTCTTGGGAATTACCTTTTCCCGAAACAACTTTCGATTTACCTAATCCAGACAACATATTAACATGGGTTACACCCTTAAACTCTTTGGATCCACTTAACAACTCGTCGGATTTACCTGATCCGATAACCTCTTGGGATTTCTCTAATCCCTGCAATTGCATACTTGCTTGTGTCACCTGCAGGCGTCCCTGCACAAGCATCTTGGACTTTGCTGGTATGGACTGATCCTGGATGGTCACAATACTCCATAATTCAGGTTCTTCTACAGGTGGATTGAGATGATCAGTCTCTTCCATTTCTGTATCAGGTTCCCTGTTCTCCTCACTGTTGGTGACTTGCTCTCCTCCAACATATATATCGTAATTGGAAAAATCAATGTAAACATTTAATTTTCTCAATAAGTCTATTCCGAACAGTCCATCAAAGCCAGTACAAAGGTCTGCTACCATAAAATTGTGATAGACTGTGGTACCTTCAATTATGAAGCCTACCTTCTGTACTCCGAAGACCTTTAGTTCATCCCCAGTAGCTCTTTTAGCAACAACTTTAATCTCTCGAATTAACTTTTGGCTGATACCCCTTTTTATAAATGAAACCACAGTCCCAGTGTCAATCAGAAATTTACAAGGTTTACGTCCTACAATAACGTCCACTGACAAAGCGTCATCGTAACTAGAGTCGCACGTAACGTCTGTAAGGTGCAGAGTCCGGCTTTGCGGTCGCTCCACATATAGAGTCTGGCTTGGCAGTCGCTCCATCTCCCTACTCTTGTCTGTATGCCCGTTTATGTCTACCTGTACTTTGATTACACTCTGTTCGATCTCACGTTCGGCGGGGTGGGATGTTTCCCGTCGAACTTTGCCCGTTTGGGGAAGTCGCTACCTTCCTCCTTTGCAGACACTCACTCGCATAATGCCCTGTTTTATGACAATTATAACATTCAACTTTTGAAATATCTTGACTACCTCCATTCGAATTATGACCCCGGAAATCCCTGTTTCCCCTAATCCCTGTATTAAAACTTGTACTATTGGATTTCTTCCCGTTAGTACCGACATTATTTGTTCAAGAACGACAATCTCTCGCTACATGACCTTGTTTATTACAATTAAAACAAGGTACAGTAAATATTCGATTGGGACTTTGAAATCTGTTTTGTTGAGCACGTCGGGCTTCCATAGTTTCGACTTCTGTAACCGTCGAAGCAATTTGTAATGCCTCTGTTAAAGTAGCAGTCATTCTATAACGTACTTGGGTTACCCGCTAAACCATTAAAATACGCGGCTAACATACGACGTTCCACCTCTTCATTAATAATGCATTGTTGTTCAGGGTCAGCGACTTGTCTAACTGTACGAGCACATAAACGCCTACAACTGTCAGCAAACTGTTCCGGTGTTTCTGACTTACGTTGCGTCGCATTTTGCAACTGACTATAATGAAATTGATGAAGATGTTTAATCTTAAATCGCTCAGTAAATATTTCTTTTAAACGATCAAAGGATATATCCTCACTCGCAACTTCCGCATTGCTATTATAAAATAAAGCGGCTGCTCCCGTAAATTTTAATATGGCTACGGTTACTTTGTCAGAGTTTAACCAATTTTCGGTTTTCGCTGCTCTTTCAATTTTTGCGAAAAATTCTGATACTGAAATAGGACCGTCTCCTTTCCATGGTTCGATTAAATTTGATACTGACATATCTTTAACACGCGTAGAGGACGTTGTGGACATACTAGAAGCTGGTGTTGTATCTCCTGATACAATAGGTTTTCCCGTTTTTGGGTCTGTGTTAACCATTTTGCTTTAAAAATATTTAAAATATAGTATGATTAGAATTTATTAAACACCTTAAAAATTGAACGTAATCTGTTTTGTTATACTACAATAAATAGGCAGACTGTATTGCGATACACGAAATAAGTCCTAATAGAAAACAAATAATAAGGTATAATATAGAATTCATGTATTTAATTATAAAATTCAATCTCAAGTTTCAATATTCGAACTCTATGTTTGCTTCATCCATATAATTACTATGTCCGTTTATATATCTTTCAATAATCCTTTGTAATAGACTTCTCAATAATGTTTCACACCCTTCTAACAAAATGTCTGGGTCTGTGATAGGAAGATAATATACAGGTCTACGACTCATGTACTCTTTGGATTGGGTTTTGGTATATCGTATATAGGTGGAGGTATTGAAAGGTTATTACTTGTACTTGGTCGTGGTTCAATTGACCTTTGTGAACTGCTACTGAAAGTTATGTCAATAGATTTAGACGTTTCAGGTGGTTGTAAC
Organism: Magicicada septendecula; assembly: GCA_034769895.1. Taxonomy (NCBI): domain Eukaryota; kingdom Metazoa; phylum Arthropoda; class Insecta; order Hemiptera; family Cicadidae; genus Magicicada; species Magicicada septendecula. The sequence goes on from CM068372.1 coordinate 157,855,021, forward strand.
TTTGGAATACGGACAGGTGGTGTGGGTGGACGTAAACTATGTCCTATAGTAACTACAGATGGAATACAGTCATACCCCGCTTTGCACGACCCCACATAATGCGAATTCGCTATAACAAGTTTTTTTTCTCTAAGAAAATATTTATTATATATATTAACAATTACATATACAGTACTGTACCATCGTAAATGTAATGAATATATAAATTTTGAATTTAACAACTAAAGTTTGCGTATTTTATTTTGAAAAAGACAAATAAACACATAATTACATTACTGTACTGTATTATTTTTTAAGGAGTACGAACACGTCAGCCTACCAACACGTTTGGTGGAAACGTAAAAACAGACAGCTGATTTGTACAGATAAATAAGAGGTTGCATTAGGTCAGACGTAGATCTGTATATAAGTGTCAGCCAAAACAGTAGTATGTTTTGTAAACATACATGGCTGTGCCATTACACATTATAAATGTTATTTGGCCTTGAATACTCTTGTTGGCAAGATTCTGATGAATGAGAAATCGTATCTCTGTGCTGGAGACCCGTGGTGACGCTGAATAGACACAACACATTTTCACTACACACAGCAGTGGCTGACGTTTATTAACCATTTCTGAGTTCCCGATGCCACAATTCAGATTAAACTGTGCATAATCTTTGAAGAAAAGGCGGACGTGTGTGACGTAGGTGTTAGTTTGCAAAATGCATCTTCCATTGCCGCCAGAAATGTATTCACGTTTCTTGTTTATCTTGTCTCAGCCAAATAAACATTACTTACTGTATACGTACTAATTTACATTCTTGGAATGGTAGTTCGGGTTAATCCATCCTTTTTAGGGCCCCTTGTTGAACTTAAGTCTCGGCCAATTTCCTGGAAAACCATTCACTCTTCCCCCCCCACGCATTATTATTCTAAACATTGGGAATACGTTTTCCTTTCAGTTTAGTTTGAACATTCAATTAGAACGGATTAACAATGTGTGCTGATAAAATGTCAAAATTAGCAGTTAAACGTAAATCGTTGACTCTTGAAGTTAAAATGAAAATTTTAAATCGTATGGAGTCGGGTGTTGCACAGAAGTTGGTCGTGAGTCTGACATATCGGAGTCAACCATACGTACAATTGTAAAAAATAAAGAAATTGTGCTATCCAGTCAGTCCGCGGGTACATCTATTGCTGCTACAAAAGTGAATAAGTCTAGATCCTCTATTATGGAAAAAATGGAACACCTACTGTCAGTTTGGGTTGAAGACATGAACCAGCGGCGAATGCCTTTAAGCCAGGCTGTTATCATGGCTAAAGCTAAGTCCCTGTTTGACGACATTAAAAAAAAGGAGGAAGAATTTTCGAACATTGAATTTAAAGCAAGTCGAGGTTGGTTTGATCGATTCAAACGTCGCTCAAACATTCACAGCCTTCGACTTCAAGGTGAATCAGCAAGTGCCGACATGGAAGCAGCTGATAAATATCCTTCCACATTTATGGATTTGGTGAACAGTCGAAGCTATCCCCCTAACCTTGTTTTCAATGTGGATGAGACAGGGCTCTTTTGGAAAAAGTTACCTTCACGCACTTTCATTTCTAAAAGTGAGCGACAGGCCCCCGGCTTCAAAGCGGCCAAGGATCGGCTTACACTTCTATTGGGGGGTAATGCAAGTGGAGATTTGAAATTAAAACCTCTTTTGGTGTACCACTCAGAAAATCCACAAGCGATGAAATTTTATAAAAAAGAAAATTTTCCTGTCATATGGACATCAAACAAGAAGGCTTGGGTGACAATGGCTGTGTTTAATGATTGGTATCTTAACCATTTCATCCCCAAAGTAAAAAAATATTGTGAGGAGAACGACTTAGAACATAAAGCCCTGTTAGTTCTGGATAACGCGCCCGGTCATTCTGTTACCTTGGAAAACCTCCAAACTGATTTTCCTGTTGATGTTGTGTTTCTTCCTCCCAATACAACTTCATTATTGCAGCCTATGGATCAGGGAGCAATTGCTGCTTTTAAAGCGTATTACGAGGGCAAATCGAAAAGTAAGTTACACCCCATCTATAAAAAAATACATTAAAAAAAAATTTTTATTGAACAAATAAGTAGGAACATTTATCTATTTTTCGACATAGCCACCAAGTTTTTCCAAACATTTTTGATATCGTGTTGTGCCGGGTTTTTGAGAAGCCGGCGTTTGTACGAAAGAAAAATATTTTTATATACATAATTATTAATGTCAGCCGCGAAATTGTTACGGGGCATCGATCTGTAATACCGTTGTGCCATTCTGCATGCGAGCGCTACCTGTTATGGGGAAAGAGCGTAATTCTGTTCCTCGGTGCTCTGTATGCAGGCTAAGTTTAGTCGAGTTTGGCCAGCCGACCGGGGTATAGCTTATTGTTCCGACAGAGCTGAAGTTTCATTAATTGTTGCATTTTCTATTCTGCATGCTCGCACAGATCTGCGGGCTCCCGAGGTAGTCGAGGATCTGATCCAAGCATGGAAATTTGACTCTCCATCTGGTCCTGAACATACCACAAAAAGCTCTCACCCTCACCTGTCGGAAGGAAAAGCAAGATGAGCATGTCTTGGTAAAACCCCATCAGCTAGACGTCTGACTCACAGCGCACAGACCTCCTGGAAATCAGCCGGATTAAGATGAGGTGATATTCAACCAATTTTATTTACACTTGGCCTACACAGAAAACACCCTATTTGTGCATTTAACAATCCGTAAAACTCAAGTTAGACTTTTGTGATGCACTATGACATTTTACATCTTCATGACGTTTTGATTGGGCTCCTGTCCAATGGGACATAATTTGTACGCTGATTTTCGGGAACCTTATGTATAGAATGTACTTAGATTCGGCATTAATTGTACGCCCGGTTGCTGGCATGTGTCCGGGGCTCATTAAATTTCATGCTCCACATTTTCTTTCCCGGATACTGTAAGGGGGTTGTATAAGTATTGGGGGGACTGGAATTTTAGCTATGTAGGTGGGTGCTGTTTGTGACAGGATGAGTCGGACCGGCTGGTCTGGTTCAATTATAATCGCGGGTCTGGTCTCTATTGTAATTACGGTTTTGGCACCTAATCATGTCCTTGTGTCATAGAAGGGTTAGAAGTTTTTAAATCTGCTTTAGGCCGGTCCCCTCATTATAACCTTGGGTGCAGATCTATGCAGGCACATGCACATGTTACCTTATGTCGGGTCACGCTCTGGAACATGTCGGCGGCCGGGTCAAACCAGATTTTCTTAAAATTTATAAATTGTAATTTCACAAAATTTATACGGGCTGTTCACTGGCACTTGAAAGTTGTAGCTTGCATTTTCTGACTATTATAGTAAAACCAGATTTTCTTAAAATTTATGAATTGTAATTTCACAAAATTTATACAGGCTGTTCACTGGCACTTAAAAGTTGTAACTTGAACCACGCTCTGCTACCATTTGTAACCCCTCTTAATTTTTTGTTTTATAATTTTTTTTTTTTTTTTTAAGAAGGGTTACTAGATATTTAGAACTAGGCAGACAGCCTAGAAGAAGCATAAAATGTGCTGGGTCCAGTGAGACGGGACTTGCAATTAAAACTCTCTATTGACCAACAAGAACAACTTTTATTATTTCTGAAATCATATTTTGTATATATATATATATATTAATTGCAATTTAAAATTTACCATCATAATTCAACATTTAATATATCCAAATCAGAAAAAAATTCTTTTAATATCACAAATTCCCACAATAGTATTCCCGACATAACTCTTTCGACATTAAAAATATATATATATTATTCATTCACCTAACACATAACAGAACATAAAGATCACAAATAATTTATCTTTTTTTTTTATCGCCCCACCATTTAGAAATGTCAAATGGCTGTAACAACCCCGCTAGTTTTATTAATTGCTGAGAATTAATTTTATTTATTAAGAGATACCCTGTATAAATTTAAAATGCCTATAGCCATCCTGTTTAATTTTATCAAAACTACAATGTATATAAAGTGAACGAAAAGAATCTGGATTGGCCATAATACGCATGAAATACAAATTACCAAATGTAAATTGCCTGAAAGCAGGCTGTATAGTTTTGTCAAGTTACAATTTATAATTATGAGAAAAATCTGGTTTGACTATAATAGTCAGTAAATGCAAGTTACAACTTTTAAGTGCCAGTGAACAGCCTGTATAAATTTTGTGAAATTACAATTTATAAATTTTAAGAAAATCTGGTTTGACTATAATAGTCAGAAAACGCAAGTTACAACTTTTAAGTGCCAATGAACAGCCTGTATAAATGGTAAAATTACAATTTATAAATTTTAAGAAAATCTGGTTTGACCCGGCTGCCGACATGTTCCAGAGCGTGCCCCGACATAAGGTAACATGTGCATGTGCCTGCATAGATCTGCACCCAAAAGCTGCCTACCCAAGGTTATAATGAGGGGACCGGCCTACAGCAGATTTAAAAACTTCTAACCCTTCTATGACACAAGGACATGATTAGGTGCCAAAACCGTAATTACAATAGATACCAGACCCGTGATTATAACTGAACCAGACCAGCCGGTCCAACTCATCCTGTCACAAACAGCACCCACCTACATAGCTAAAATTCCAGTCCCCCCAATACTTATACAACCCCCTTACAGTATCCGGGAAAGAAAATGTGCAGCATGAAATTTAATGAGCCCCGGACACATGCCAGCAACTGGGCGTACAATTAATGCCGAATCTAAGTACATTCTATACATAAGGTTCCCGAAAATCAGCGTACAAATTATGTCCCGTTGGACAGGAGCCCAATCAAAACGTCATGAAGATGTAAAATGTCATAGTGCATCACAAAAGTCTAACTTGAGTTTTACGGATTGTTAAATGCACAAATAGGGTGTTTTCTGTGTAGGCCAAGTGTAAATAAAATTGGTTGAATATCACCTCATCTTAATCCGGCTGATTTCCAGGAGGTCTGTGCGCTGTGAGTCAGACGTCTAGCTGATGGGGTTTTACCAAGACATGCTCATCTTGCTTTTCCTTCCGACAGGTGAGGGTGAGAGCTTTTTGTGGTATGTTCAGGACCAGATGGAGAGTCAAATTTCCATGCTTGGATCAGATCCTCGACTACCTCGGGAGCCCGCAGATCTGTGCGAGCATGCAGAATAGAAAATGCAACAATTAATGAAACTTCAGCTCTGTCGGAACAATAAGCTATACCCCGGTCGGCTGGCCAAACTCGACTAAACTTAGCCTGCATACAGAGCGCCGAGGAACTGAATTACGCACTTTCCCCACAACAGGTAGCGCTCGCATGCAGAACGGCACAACGGTATTACAGATCGATGCCCCATAACAATTTCGCGGCTGACATTAATAATCATGTATATACAAAAATTATTCTTTCGTACAAACACCGGCTTTCAAAAACCCGGCACAATGTGACCAGTTTCTCGATTCCACGTTCGTAAAAATTTCGTACAATTTGTTTTAACCACTTTGAGACTGCTTCTTGCACTTCATCATCTGTAGCGAAAACGCTGGCCCCCCAGGTCTTGTTTAAGACGACCAAAAAGGTGATAGTCGCAGGGTGCCCAGGTCGGGGCTGTAAGGGGGATGGCGCCACACTTCACACTTGAGTTTTCGCAGCAAATCTTGCGTCACACCAGCTGTATGGGGGGTAGCGTTGTCTTGAAGAAAAACAACTCCATCACTCAATCTTCCAGGCCTTCGATCTTTAATCACTTTTTGTAACTTTTTTAACGTATCACAGTACGATGCGGCATTGATTGTTGTTCCTCGGGGCATAAACTCACTGTACACAACGCCTTCGGAATCGAAAAAGACCGTTAGCATAACCTTTCGAACCGCTGGAATTTTTTTGGCTGTGGCAAATTCTTGTGTCTCCATTCGTTTGATGTCCGTTTTGTCTCGGAAGTGTAATGGTGCACCCAGCTCTCATCTCCTGTGATGATTCTGCTCAAAAACTGTGGACCATCCGTCGAATAATGCTGGAGAAACGACAGTGCAGCCTCAAAACGTTGATTTTTGTGCATGTCGCTTAACACACGCAGCACCCAGCGCGCGCACACCTTACAATAACCCAGCTGATGGTGAATAAGCACAGATGCTGTAACGGGACAAAAAGGGGTTTTTTTATTTTTATTAAATTTATTTAAACTTGTTTGTGGTCAGCATTGCAAGTCCCCTGTAAACTAATGTCTATTCAAACAATGAACCGTGATGTAATTTTTGCGTGGAGTGTAGCTGGAGAATGCGATACTTGTTTATAAACTGAAGGTTTGTCACATACAACTACGCGCCTACACTTGATGGGGCACAACGACTACGCATAAACATTAAAACCGACGCCACGAAAAATGGCGAGGCATAACGTTTGTCAGACCATGTGCTTTCAAGACGAAGGAAATCCAGTAAGAGGCCACACCCACAAAAGCCTCCTATATCGTCAACATTTAACAACTTTAGCCTGTGTAGCCCATAGACAATCCATACACTGTGTGCGGCTGCGAAAAAATTGTCGCCTGAAGGCAGTGCTTTCCGGTGGAACAGCCAGATGTAGTGGAGAGTTGGTTGGTGCTCTCCGGCAGGCGTCCGGCCAGGTGCACAAAAACACTTGTGGGCCCCAAGAAATCTTTTAATTTTTAACGGAAAGTGATAAACAGATATCAGTAAGTGAAACGACATCTCAGAGTGAAGAAAGAAAAAATTAAAAATGTGGTGAACTGACAAAACATTCGGAAATACACTCAGTGCGGCACGTGGCGATGTGGGAAGCCGAAAGCTAAGTAGACGACGACCAATTTCCCGATATAATTATTTTAAATTAAAAGACCGCTCTAAATTATGGGGAAAATTTAAATGTGTATGAATTAAGCGTGTGAGCAATTACTGGGGGTTGTCTTCATAGAATTTAATAAATTTTACGTTAAGGTGTCAACTACTTATTAGGATGTTTATCATGTTAAAATAATGTTTTGTACTTTCCAAGAAAAAGTAATCAAATCAACAGGAATAAATTTTAGACGGAAATGAACACTAAGTAAATTTAAAAGAAAAGTAAACTAAATGTTGAAATTCAATAATAAACAGACCTAATTAATATAGTCAAAGAGCGTGTTTATTACGTAACGAACCCATTAACCTCTCTTACAGACTGTGAGTTCGTGTAAAAGAATCCTGGACCCAGAAAAGGTAAGTGTTACGTGAATTAATAACAAGGTTGAGAATACAGTTATATGTCTTATATTGATTGTGATAAATAATGAAATAGCTCAATGCACTACCGTAGGCGATGTTCAGTTCACTTGCAATCTCTTTAATTTTAATGCGGCGGTTGGCAAGAATGATTTCATTCACGCGCCCCGCATTGCCTCTAGTGTTCACAGTTGAAGGCCGCCCGACGTGCGGACCATCGGTCACGTTCGTTCTTCCATCTTCGAACATCTGGCACCATTTCGCGATCATAGGCCGAGACATCGCATTCTCACCATAAACCTCGACAATTTGCCGATGAATTTCACTCTGATTATAATGTTTTGCCCACAAAAATCGGACGACGGAGCGCACTTCAACGTTGGACGACACCTCTATACGACGTGCCATACTCACATGGTGACTGTTCGCATACTAAACCAGCTACAGCGCTGCCGCTTGGGGAGTGGGGAGACAACAATATGGACAGTGTCGCCACCAAGGGAAATTTTTTTATCTCTTTTAGTACAGGAACGCGGCTAGGGTGTAACTTACTTTTCGATTTACCCTCGTATTTGTGCCGCACATTCGGCCAATTAATTCATGAAACAGATTCAGCAGACAAGCAGTCAATGAAAGAATGGTGGAAATCGTTTAACATTATGAAAGCCATTGAAAATATTGATCTTTCATAGAAAGAAGTTACGCAACATTGCATGAATGGTTGTTGGAAAAAACTGTGGCCGGACGTGGCCAAAAATGAAGAAAATAAAGTTTTTTCAAATTTAGTGAATGACATCACACAGCTAGGCACAGGGAGGCTAAGTGAAGAATCCATAGAAAAACAAGACATTATGGAATGAATCCGACGCGCAGCCTTTGACAAACGAAGAACTTCTGGAACTACAATCTCAAGATGAAGCGGAAAAAGAAGAGATCGTTTCTGAAGAAACACAGCGAATTTTGTCAACTAAAATTTTGCAGGAAGGTTTAATATTAATTCAAACAGGATTAAACCTCATAGAGCAAAATGAAGTTGACTGGGAGAGAATCGCGAAAGTCAAAAAAGTTGTCAATGATGGAATAGATTGTTATCAACAACTATTAAATGAGAGGAAGCGAAACGCATCACAACCAACTCTACACACATTTTTCAAAAAGGCTGCGACTGAGAAGCCACATAAGGAACCTCAACCCGGAACTTCTCAAGGATCTTCATTGTGATCAATTGTAAGTGAATTAGGTAGATGTTTGTATAAATTATTTTTGTACATATTCGTTTGTATGTACGTATGTACAGTATATCTTTTAAATTAAAATGCCTTTTTTGAGATTTTGTATTATGAATATTTATTTATCAAAACCTTTGTACGTACATACGTATTTTAATATGTTTATAACACATTTTGACAAGGAAAATCATATAAAAGCAATAAAAACTAAAACAACGAGGTATTGATCAGTAAAAAATAGGAAACCCCGCTTAGCGCGATATTCGTTTTACGCAAATCGCCGAGGAACGTATAACCGGGGTATGACTATATGTTCGTAATAAGCAATTATCGTCCCTACTCTTGTCCCTACTTTCATATATAAATCTGGATTAATTGGTTCACGCTGAGGTTTGATTTGTCCCGCTGTTTGTCCAAAAGATCGTTTATCTGCGGCCATACACCGTTCTTTATTATTTTTATTCTTAGAAAAGCTACTACCCATAAATATCTGATTAATCTCTCTCAAATAAATTTCACAGTCCCGGGAAAATTTAAATAATACCGATTTCGATAATGGTATATCACTTAGAGTTAAGCATCACAAATTACATATCAACATATATTAAACATAACAAACATTTTAATGTATCCTTACTAGAATCACATACGTAACTTTGTCATAAAAATCTATTTCAGCTTCAATTGTAGTCTTCTCTGTTCAGAAATTTACAAGCAACATAATCCATATATTCTGTACAATTTAAAACATTACTATATTCAATTTCTCTCAATAATCTTATGGGTTTCCCCTTTTACTAATGTAAATTCTTTAGACTTTTATTGCCAGTTTTCATCAAAATAACAAATATATATGTACCACTTATTTCCTCTCGACTCTTTTGAATTTAAAATTTTACAAATTTCTGGCTGATTTAAATAATAGTCAACTAGTGAGTTGTGTATTAAAGGCATTGACTTGACGTATGTGTTTCTAAATATATATAAGTTTACACCTGCCTCTAAACCTCAAGCTCACCAATTTATCAGCACCGATGCCACCATTTGTCATGGCTAGCATCTCCCGAGCGGTAAGGAGGCTTCCAAGTATCATATGATACCTTTTAAAGTGATAGAAGTGGTGGCCTGTAGGTGTTATAGACAAATGAAACACAAATCTAAGATTAATAATTCTTATGTTTATTAATTCCTTAACCTCTGTATCTGTCTAATACATTTATACCTCTACTTGAAAAGTCATATACTTTATATGGACTGACTCTTTAACGTCATCCAATCAATAAAATAATTACAAAGGTGCAATAAGCAATCAGCATTAAAATCAATAGCCTATCTCAAGCGATTAGTAATAAATCAATTTTCTCAAACATTTTAATTAACCTTAACATAATATTTTTATGAAAGTTATTTTGATCTCTGGATCAATGCAATACATATACAGTAAACCCTCGATTTAACGGACCTCGGTTTAACGGACTTTGGATTTAACGGACAGAATTTGACAGGAAAAAAAAACTGAAACATCAAAGCATGATAATGTTTTTAGGCTTTTGAAACGTATAATGTGCATAAACTGCAGACTCTCCTGTTCTTGGCGATATTGCTTGGCTATCAAAGCATTCTTTCGTTTCTTTTCTTCTTGTTTTGAAACACGCACATTTTCTCATCTTCAATTGTATTTGATGAGAACGTAGTATTCATCAAGAATTCATTTAATTCTTCACGATCCCTGTCTTTGCGTTGTCGTTGACACAGGCATCGCACACGTTCAGTGGAAGACATCATGACGACTAACACTGAACAATATACACTGATATGCATCTTATTTCACTGTGAAATATTCGTCCATCAGCTAATACAGCAAGCATTACAGTGGCACGTAATTTTCATTTCCCATAATCGTTACTGTTATAGATTTGGTTCCATTTTGGTCCACAGTAAATATACGTAAATAAAAAATAAAAAATACGGGCGTTTCATCGGCATTTCCCATGTATTCAAGTGAATAATTATGCTTCTTGCGTAAATGAATGACAAACCGCTGGGGAGTTTTTCTTCGTAGTCACTCGGTAGTTTTAGCGCGAGTGATGTACGTCATTTAAGAGCAAATCCATTTCACCGCATCATTTGTCTTTTACACCCGAAGCTGGCTTTGAAACCGGAAACTTTTAATTCTTCTGCGATTTCTAAAGCTTTTAATTTTCAAACATGTCTAGTGACAGGGAGTCCTTGCCTTCTTAAAAGCCGTTAAGTATTCACAGACGCTGGACTCTACTGCTACAAAACGCCCAACTTGAGGTCCCGCGAATGCTCGTCGCGCAGTATTTGCATTTAAAAGTCGTTCCTTCTGTTTTCTCCATCGTCGAATACAGGATTCATCAATATCGAATTTCCTTGCGACTTCGCGATTGTATGTTTTTTCTACATTTTGTATCACAATTAATTTATAATTCGCATCATACGGGTTACGTTTAATTTGATCTCACTGCATGCCTTTAGTCTCCACAATATCACTCATACCGCAAATGCACCACAAAAACGCCAAATAAAAACAAAGTACAGATAAGCGATGTTGTCGCTGTTACAATAGAAAACCACACTGGTAGTTTACCCGTTATTTAGAAACATGTTACTCACACCCCTCTACTCATCCTTTGTCTTGCTGCCTACAGAAGGGTGCGAACACGCGCGTGTGCGCACGCACTTACACTTTATCTTCCTATTCTTTCTTCAGTTTGCTGTTAAAACATTCGGTTGTAGTCATAAATCATAATGCCAGAGTTAACTACAGCCAGGCAAACTGCTGTTGCTTAGGAAGTAAACAACTCATACAGTAGATACCAAAAGCGTTCGTCCCGCCAGAAGTCAGGTATAACTTCGAATTTCGTTAGCGCGCGAATGCAAGCCGCATGCCAAATTAGCGACCATGTTTTTAGGAGAAAAAGTGCGGCTTGTATTCGGAACAATACGGTATTTGCATGATATTAATAGCATTAAAATTTCAAGTGTTATAGGCCTATTCGATTTAAATATATCCTCAAAAAACAAAATTTGCGATTTAACGGACTTTCGATTTTATGGACACCCCTCAGCCCCAATTAGTCCGTTAAATCGAGGGTTTACTGTATATATAAACTCTACGTAAAATCAATATTTAAATAATTCAGTAAATCGTTTCAAGATTAAGATGTGAACATACTTGTTCAAAATAGAATTCATATATCTAATTAAAATATATAAATATAAAATAAAATAATATAATATTTCTTTCTGATTGTTATAAAATTGATATTTGATGTTGATAATATTGATGTCTCTCTCTTTTTGTCTCTTTATATTAGAGATAATTAATAAAACAAATTAATAAAAAAATATGATATAATGAATAATTTGATTACGATTTTATAGTCTTTATAGTTCTTTAAAGTCTCTCTCTTTTGTATTTAAATTTACAATTTTGATTACTCCTTAGTCCTACCTCTCTCTCTGTTTAGAAGTGCCCATTCTGTGATATAAGCTGCGACTGAAGAGCAGTTGGCGCGATTTGCGTACCTAACTTTATAAGTCAAATATTATAGAAATCGAATAGTTATACTTCAAAAATTTATAAAACTTGTAGATTCACAGTAGTTGAAGACGAAAGTGAAAAGTTTACAGGACACATGGCTGTGTCGCCCCGGATCACTCGATAGATGATGGCTTGGGCCTCTAGGAGTTTTTATAGTTTCAAAAGGCTTCATCCACGTAACTGGGCTACTCCCTTGCGTCGGCCAATCAGAGCTTAGATTGTCACGCGCAGTACAAATCCTTGAAAGTCTTCAAAACAGGATATTGGCGGTTATTTTGCAACCACAAAATAATGATTAATATTTAATCTTCACGTAAATAGATGTTAGGAAATTTTCCATTTCAAACTGTGAGAAATTCGATTTCTTTTGTATGTAAATACTTTTAATATATATATGCAAATCACTCTTGACACATCTTAACAAAATAAAAAGTACGATCAGACAATTGTGAGTGACCGATTTGAGGGTCGAGGAACGTACAACTAATGAATAGTTCCGAGAAGATAAAATGTAATAAATCAAATAGAGTTAATTTGAACGATTTAAACGATTCAAATATGATTAATGATTTCTTTGCCATACGTGAGGCAGAGTGTGGCCTTGTCCAAAATAAACATCAATTACATAATCATCAAGTGAAATATGTTTCTATGCAATGAGACTCTTGACAAAATTAACATATAAGAGTACTTCAATAATGTGGAGGTCATATTGTAAAGAGGAACCACAATTATTCTCACTGCTAAACTAATCTGTACTTTTTACAAGATTTATAAAATTGAAAATAAATGTGTTAAGACATCTTGAGGGGAAGAGTTGGATACTACTGTCCATACTCTTAGCTCAGGATCCCGTGGTCGCCAGTCCACGTACTCACCCTATGTAATAAATGAAAGAGAGACAAACTGAAATGGTGAGCCCCTGGGAGATATCGTGGCACTACAACAGGACTACCAGAGAGTGGACAACACAAGAGAATGAGTGATGATAGAATAGTATGAGTATGTTGACATAATTGGTCAACACAAAGACAGAGGACTGGCAGATCAAAAAAAAGTTTTAAAGCTACTTTGCAACTAACAAACAGAATACAAGTCTAAATTGGCCGAGGGAGGAAGAGAATTGCTTGAAAGTTAGGAGGTTATGGAAAATGCATATTGTCAATGCGAACCCTATACAAAATAATACATGTATAAATCATATTCTGTACAGCAATTAATTACAAATCAATATGATGATAAATAAACTATTATTAATATAAGAAATGAATGTGTGTATACGATACATGTATATAACACGTGTATCAATTTAATACATTCATTAAACAGCAAAAAATTTATTTTTATTTTTAAACTTTATACCTTGTCCTCAAATTTGATCTCTTCCATTTGTCAGATGATGGATAAATTGATCTTGTTAACACCTGAAACAAATGAAAACAAGTTGGCAGGCAGTCAATAAAGACTAAATCTACATCACCCACAAGTTAGCACAAGAATAACATCTAGTAGGGCAGCTTATCATGAAAATGTGGAGACATCCGACAAAAGCACCAAATTTTTTCCAGGTGCTAGTTAGGTACTTAGCTTTCAATTTTTGATAGGAACCAACTCCTCTGTCGGCCATCTTGGATTTTACAGCAGCCATTTTGAAATATACTTAATATTATCAATATCTCGGCTTCTAAAGCACTTAGGATCACAAACTTGGTGTCTAAATATACATATTTGGGGTCAGGGAATACAACTACACAATTTGTAAATGTATCAGACTATATATTTATTCATTAATATATGTACCAATTACAAACTATTCACCAATTAACTGTTTTGTCCGGTGTGTCCACATTTTCATGATAAGCTGCCCTACTATATTTATTTGTAACTAAATTTTTATTTATAACACACTTAAAATATGTTTTTCTATTTTGTTTCAGTTTGAATTGTAATACAAGATGGATTGGAACAAGTGCATGATCTGTCAAGAAACAACTTCAGAAAATCTAAAATGTCCGCTTAATGCACATGGAATCGAAGACAAGATAACACCATACCGGTCTTTCTTGAACAATATCAATGAGTTTAGAAGCTTGGAGTCATTGCCAGTGAAACTAAATTTTGGAAGCGACATGAGTGCAGACGAACTGGTCCAAAACCATGGTGCATGGCACAAATCTTGTTACGTCAAGTTCAGCAATTTGAAGTTAGATAGAGCTAAAAAGCGGGGAAATACTCCAGGAAGTCGCACAACTATGGAGAAACGATCCCGGCGTGAAGCGAGTGACAAAATGGCCTGTTTGTTATGTCGTGGAAGCGATGGACTCCTTCATGAGTTTCGAACATTAACAGCTGATACGAGCATACGAGAAGCGGTCGTGGCGCAGTGGCTAGCGTGTGGCGCTGCTACGCTGTCGGCGCGGGTTCAATTCCCGCCGGGGGCCATCTGATTTAGATACGACCGTTCCCCCTCGCAAGGCAATGGCAAACCAGCGAGAGGTATCCTGCTTAGTATAAACCTTCCCCAACTATGCCGTTCGGATCCGGCGTTAAACTGTAGGTCCCATATACCTGTGAGAGACTCAGTACCACACGCACCACGGGTGTATGCGGGGAGGGTAACTAACCAGTCGAAAGGCTGAAGGACTACGAACGAGCATACGAAAAATGGCAACAGAACTGAAAGAAACCCAGTCGTTGGCAGCATTAGAAGGTGGTGATCTCATTGCCCTTGATGCCAAGAATCATTTGCAATGTTATACAGCACTGAGAAATCGCTACCGGTCTCACCTAAGGAAACAAGATCAGGATTTGGTGGGAGGATCTGCAGAGGAAAGTAAAATAAAGGCTAGAGCTCTTGTGGAGCTTTATACTTATATAGAGAATTGTGTGGAAGATGGGACCTTCTACTTTAAATTTTCAATGTTGCATGAGCTGTATGAGAACCGATTAAAAATCCTTGGCGTTGAGAAGGAGAGTAACAGAATCAGATTGAAGGAGAAAGTGCTAGCTTACTTTCCATATGCACAAGAACAAAGTGATGGAAAGTATAAGGTTTTGGTGATTGAACAAGGCATGAGGGAAATGCTGCAGCAGACCATATCATGTGATTACAAACATGATGTCCTTTTGTTAGCTAAGACTGCCAAGTTAGTGCGCAAAGAAATTGCAAGTTACACAGGTTTCCACTTTGATGGTAATTTTCCTTCTGGTTGTCAAGAACAGTCAGTGCCAACTGTTCTGAAGACCCTTGTATGTATGATTTTGAATAGTGCTGATGTAAGTGATCAAGATGCTATATATTCACAGGCGAATCTCACAATCTGCCAGACCATTGTCTTTAACTGCAAGAAACATGTGTCTGCATCTATGAAATCCCGGCATTCATTAGAAAGGGAAACACCATTGCCACTTTACATCGGAATGAAGATTCACACAGACACCAGATCCAAAGAAACTGTCAAGCAGCTACATCAATTGGGGCTCAGTGTAAGCTATGACAGAGTTCTTCAGATTGAAAGCCAGCTTGCAACTGCTACCTGTGCAGATTTTCATGAGAAAGGAGCAGTGGTTCCAGCTCAGCTACGAAAAGGACTGTTTACTGTGGATGCACTTGATAACTTGGACCACAATCCTTCAAGTATGAACGCTGTGGGATCATTTCATGGCACTGGTATAAGTCTGTTCCAGTTTCCTACATTGTCTAATTTGGGGGTGAAGCAGAGAGAGATGAGTCTGTCTTTGGCTGTTACCAAGAATCATCAGTTGCCAGAAATCTTCACCACTGTCCCAGCTGTGGCTTTGAAGACGACCGATGTGTCTGTTCCAAAGCATTCAAATGATTCACAACCGAAGGTGGGACAACTAGCAGCTGGGAAATTGGAGGAAAGCAATTGGCTCCAGCATGCTTGTAAACTTCTAAAGAAAGATGTACTTGAAAAAGCTGATACTGTTTCCTGGTCAGCTTTTCACGCCTCCAAGAATGTATCAGAAGATCTTCAAACTAGCCTTAGTCAGATGTTGCCTCTTTTCTATGAGAAGGCAGCTACGGCCTCCATGATGAACCATGGGATGAATGTCGTGCATTGAGCTACAGAATATCTAAACCCTGGACAGATACCCGTTTTGGCAGTTGATGCACCATTGTATGCCCTAGCCAAGTTCACACAGTGGAAGTGGCCTCATACTCATGGAGCGTTCATAGTAATGATGGGTGGCTTGCATATTGAGATGGTGATTTGGAAAACATTTGGTGACTACTTGGAGGGATCAGGATGGACTTGCGCATTGGCTGAAGCTGGTATTGCTACATCAGGCACAGCCGACTCTTTCCTTTCGGCCTCGCATGTGACTAAAACAAGACATTCTCACCAAGTGACAGCATTGGCTTTGGAAAAACTCCAGGAGGATGCTTTCTTACTCACTGAAGGATGATGAAACCAAGGTTTCATGGAGAAAAGCAATGGTAGAAAAGCAATGGTAGAAAAGAGTCCTACATTCCAGTACTGGGACACGATTCTTAACATGGAGCTCCTGAGCCTCATTTTCATCAGATCGCAGCATGAGGGGAATTTTAATCTGTATGTGGAAAGCCTCAAGGCCCTGGCACCTTGGTTCTTTGCTCTCGACCACCACAATTATGCACGATGGATCCCAATACACATTAGAGATTTGAAGAATCTTCCACTTTCCATTCTTGAGGAGTTTCAGCAGCGGGGTCACTGGGTAATAAACAATACCAAGAACCGATTCTCAAGTATACCAATCGACCAAGCACACGAGCAAAATAATAAGGTTGTCAAGGGTTCAGGAGGTGCTGTTGGTATGACCGAAAATCCTTCAGCCTTCAGAAAATGGATGGTCTCAGGGCCTGAACAAGCTAGGTTATTGAAGGAGTTTCAAGATAACTACATCCCTAATCAAGACAAAAGTTATCATCATCATGAAGAGGGATTTGCCACACAGAAAACCTTTAAGGAACAATCATTGAGTCTATATGCAGTCATAACAGACTTTGGAAATCCCTTTATGGATGTCAATGACGAGTTATTGGCTCTTGACACACAAAATGTTTTGGATGAAAGTGTAGTAAATACGGTGCAGACAGTTCAGAGTGTAGGCCAGGATCAGTATGAAAAGTACTGCGAATCAGTTATCAGTGATTGTACTCGCTCCATTCATGAACCAATAAAAAAAAAATTCACTTGCTCTATTCAGAACTCCTATACAAAAGATAAATACAGAATATAAGGGAAAACTATCATTACTTCAGACTGATGTTTCTCTGTTCTCTCAACTGTACATAGTGATGCAGCATAGGAAGAGTGACATGAGTACATTCTTCAGCCATGAGAATCATCATTTTCCACCTTCACTATCTGACAATGGAAATCTGCGCTTCGGAAAGAAGTCTGATCTTCTGAACATTCTGGACAATGAATCCCAAAATGATCGTCTTCATTATGTTGATGTGAAGCTTCTCGATGGAGCCGCTGTTGTGCATTTCCTCCCCCAACTTCCAACATCGTCACATTTGACGATTATGCTGATCACGTATTCATTCCACACATCAATAAACAATTAGAAAGCTGCAAACGAGCTGATGTAGTGTGGGACAAATACAATCCGACAAGCCTCAAAGAAGCCACTAGAGAAAAGCGAGGTAAGCGTGTTAGGAGAAAGTGTGAAGGAAGGAACAAGCTTCCACTTAAGTGGGCCGATTTCTTAAAAGACCCCACCAACAAACAGGAACTTTTTGCATTCCTTTCCAAAAAATTGGCAAGTGTAGAATGTGCCGAAAACAAGGTAATTGTCATCACATGTGATTCCGAAGTTATTCTCCGAGGAACTGATAGGTCCATGCCACCATGTGACCATGAAGAAGCGGACACCAGGCTGATTATCCACTTACAGGATGCACTTTTGAATGGCTGTAGTAACTGTATGGTGCGTACTGTTGACACGGCCGTAGTGGTGATCCTCATTGGCAAGTTCCATCATCTGATGACCTTGTGTCCAGATGTGAAGATTTGTGCTGCTTTTGGTACAGGCAAAACATTTACTTATATTAACATTAATGCTATCTACGAGAAGCTGGGTGAAGAGAAATCCCAAGCCCTCCCTGTATTCCACAGTTTCACGGGATGTGATACCACATCATCGTTTTTTGGACGAGGCAAGAAATCTGCGTGGGAGGCATGGAATTGTTATCCTCAAGTGACACATGCCTTTACCTACATGGCACTCCACCCTTACACAGAACTTGATATTGATAATGAAAATTTTAAAGTACTAGAACGCTTCACCGTGATCTTGTATGATAAGAACTCTGAATTAGACAATGTGAATGAAGCCAGGAAGGAGCTGTTTTGTCAGAAGAGTAAGTCAATGGAGAAACTTCCCCCAACGAAGGACGCACTACTCCAACACTCCAAGCGGGCTGCATATCAGGCAGGAGTATGGTGTACCAGTGAGCACAGTCAACAGCATACTCCTAATCCAGAAGGCTGGGGCTGGACTCAGAAATTAGGCAGTGCATCATGGGTTCCTCTATGGAACATCCTACCTATTGCTTCAAAGGCCTGTACTGAATTGGTTAAATGTAATTGTAAGAGTCAAAGAGGGTGCACTGGTAGGTGTGCTTGTAAAACTGCTCATTGGAATTGCATTGAACTGTGCAAATGTCAATGTTTGAATACGACATAAGCAATTCATATAAGGCATCCTTTCATATAATTCAGCATCGTTCATATACGATTTCATAATACGATTGTATAAATATGTATTATATGTCGTTATTCATGTATAATTTGAATTGGTGAATAGTTTTTAAATGGCAGAATATCATTAGTAATATGTGTAGTGAATAAATATATAGTCGAATGCATTTAAATTTCTTTCATATGATTGTATAAATTTGTTAATTTTCAAACCAGTTAATTGGTGAATAGTTTGTAATTGGTACATATATTAATGAATAAATATATAGTCTGATACATTTACAAATTGTGTAGTTGTATTCCCTGACCCCAAATATGTATATTTAGACACCAAGTTTGTGATCCTAAGTGATTTAGAAGCCGAGATATTGATAATATAACTATATTTCAAAATGGCCGCTATAAAATCCAAGATGGCCGACGGAGGAGTTGGTTCCTATCAAAAATTGAAAGCTAAGTACCTAACTAGCACCTGGAAAAAATTTGGTGCTTTTGTCCGGTCTGTCCACATTAACACAAAATTCGACCTTAAGCTGCCCTACTAATCTGATTAAGGACACTTTTAGATTAAATGCACATGTCTTTATTAATAAATAATGTCTTCCCAATGTCAGACCTCAGTTTAACCAATGAGGATGCCTTATCTTAGTGTGGGCAAGGTTCTTCATTTAATACAATAAAGTGTTCTTGGCTGAAAGGAGATACCGAGACCACTTACGTAGAGGAAAAGTCACATTACTTCTCGACATGTAATTGGAATGAGCTAACGTACAGAAGAGCATTCAACCTACAGTCGTAACTATACTGATGATTCCTGGAAAATGTTTTCCCCATAAAGGTACACTTTTCTTTGAAGCCATACAAACATGTGTCCACAATTTTTTTTATCAGTTCGTCATACCATGTTACTTATTTTGACACAAACTTTGTTTTTAAATTCCTATTTACCAGAAATTATAAGACTTTTGACATAATTTTAGAATTATTTTGAGAAGGAAACAACAATTGCTTATCAATTGAATCCTAAAATTTTTATGAAACCTCAGAGTCAAAATGTTTGCAGAAGTTATACAGTATACTCTGTTTCACATAACTTCCAAATTGACAGCTGTGGGAATACACTGCAATACTACTAGCAAACTGTTGTTTACAATGGAAGTTTGAAGCGTTTGACAGATGTAAAGAGTTGAAATATTTGTTCTGCTTTATCTAGTCTGAAGACGCATTTCATCTTATTTATAGCTTTCAGGGTGCAGCAAATTTAATCTGTTCTTAAACAGAAAATCTGATTGAATTCATGATCTGCTGAAACCACTTTGAATAGTTTTATAGTAACATGAAGGGTAACAGTAATGATATTCATGTCACTGATATAATTTCTGACAGCCTAATAACACATTACTAAAACAAACCACATACAAAAACAGCTAACAGATCCAAAACGTGATGTGTTATATCACTGAAAAGAGACATTTGTGTAAGCTGATAAGAATTGGCAACATTTATTTGTTGGTATGGGAAGGACATTTTAACATCAGCTATGAATGGCAAAGTGAAAGAGCACTAAATCTGAATTTCTTGTGCATTCCCAAGTGTCAATACTGATGTTATATGAAAGATATTGTAGGATTAAAAACAAAATTATATTTTATTTCTTTGAAAAATGCATTTCAATTTTCAGAATTTAACATAGATAGTGAAAATAGGGATATCCACCTTGCAATCATATTATGTTTATGTTGAACTGTTTGTTTATAATAATAAATGGCTGTGCATGGCCAAATAATAATATTCAGTAGTTGGTTAACATACACATTTAGGCATATGTAATAGACTTTTAGTTTACTTTGTATATTTTAATAGGCCTAATATCTAATATCATGTATTGCCTTAATAATATACAGTACTGACCAAATCAGAAATATTATATACAATCCGTTTTGAAAATAAATTTCTTACAAGAAACTATAAAACTACTTTATGCTGCCTCCGCCACAAAGCTATTTCATGCACAACATAACATGGCTCCGTTACTGTTACTGTTCAAGCTGAACTGCACTGCCTTTACATTCAACACACTGACTTAAGTAAAAATGGGTATTTATTACATACATAAAACATATATACTGACAATAATGTCTAAACAAAAAGTGTTCAGAATCTGAAAGTTTTATTAATGCTTTGGAAGTCTACAAAAAGTTTTATTTGCTTTAGTTCAGTTCAATACAAATTATATAATAAATTTATAGTGGAACGCGGTTCTGGCAAGTGTTTTTTGGTACCAGTTGAGCGCCGGGATTCCGCTACTCTCCTCAAAATAATTGAGGAGTGGATTCTTCCAGGCACCACTATAATCAGTGACTGCTGGAAAGCTTATAATTGCCTGGAAGATGCGGGGTTCGTTCACCAACGTGTGAATCACAAACAAAACTTCGTGGACCCCGCTACCGGCGCTCACACAAACACCATTGAGAAGGCATGGAGAGAAGTCCGCGGTGTTATCCCACGATTTGGCCGGAGACAACATCATTTCGTGGGATACCTGGCGGAATTCATTTTTAAGAGGCGCTACCCGCTGGGGGAAGGTCTTCGTCTCCATGCCTTCTTCAGAGCCGCAGCCGAGTTATATTCCCCAACATATTAAGGTAAGAGTTTCATTTTTTCATAATTATGGTAATGCATGCATTTCATGTGTGTGTGTGTGTGTGTGTGTGTGTGTGTGTGTGTGTGTGTGTGTGTGTGTGTGTGTGTGTGTGTGTGTGTGTGTGTGTGTGTGTGTGTGTGTGTGTGTGTGTGTGTGTGTGTGTGTGTGTGTGTGTGTGTGTGTGTGTGTGTGTGTGTGTGTGTGTGTGTGTGTGTGTGTGTGTGTGTGTGTGTGTGTGTGTGTGTGAAATATTTCTTTTTCAGTATCTCATTAAATGCATATGCTGTAGGTTATTTAAAATTTACTAACACATGGTATTAATATTGGATGGCTGCTAATTTAAACAATACGAAGAATAAAACATGGTATTAAAGTCAAAAAATTCTGTCAAGAAATATTCAGTCGACTCTCTTAAAATGTGTACATAAATTTACTATTACGTTGTAACATAACCAAATATGGCAGTTACATAAAATGAACTTAAAGGATGGCAAGTAAGAGAAAAATATGAATGTAAATCTAGATAAGTAAATCCATGTATATAAAGTGTGTATCTACAAATGTGTTAATATGAAAAACCAACTATGAATAAAATAATATCAACCTAGTGACATCAACTACGAAACATAAGAAAGAAAATGACATGAGCCAAAACAAAATACCAATAATAGACCCAATAGGATCCAAAAGTGAGGGGAAACGACGAAACAAGAATTAACACGATCCAAAAGTGAGGGGAAACGACGAAACAAGAATTAACAAACTCCAAACAGCGAGAGGAACAATTAAGAAATAATGACTACGATGAAAATAACGAGGAAGAAGAAAGAAAAAGGACAAGAAAGCTGACTCAGAAGAGAGAAGAAGATGAATAAATCATACAAGAAATCAACATAAACCATGTGTACCAAAGACTATATAAGTGACAAGTGAAACAATGATTATCAAATGTGAGGATGAAAACCAGTTTTTAGCATTTAAGGAAACACAAACAATAACAGTGCGTACTTAATAGATGTGAAACATGTGAATAACTAACTATTTCTACTGATAGAACCACACAAACAATTATAGTGATGAAGTTTATAAGTATATGAAAATATGTTAATTCCATGATGAAAACAACAAGATGTTAAATAAGTCAAATAGACACGAACAATGAGTGTGACGCATTTAATAAAGTTGTGATAAACACAGATAATCATAAGTCCACCAAAATAAAACAAAATAGAACAATATAATTATGTTTTTTTTGGTAAAGAACTGACAACAAATAAAAAACCCTTGTATCAAACAAAATGGATTGAATTGAATTCAACCTATGACTAGAAAAATATGATAAATAATACAATAAGATATGTATTAGTGTTTAAGAAGGAATGTATAAACATGTGTCACAAAATAAATAAAATATTATTGTGGAATACCATGCTGATACCATGTAAGTAGTAGAGACATACTGCATTAAAACAGATGGTACATTGTTACATAACCCATAGAGAAGGTACCTGTTAAACAGAAAACCAAGCATATCAATGAAAAGAAATGATTATCAACAATGATATCAATTAAGGAATTATTATAAATAACAAGACATCCTAATAGACAATGCATTAAAATGCAACAAAGTAAATAAAACCAATCAAATGCAATGGCAAACAGCTATAGCAAAGATGCAACAAATATGCCAATTCAATTAGGCAAAGTGCAATATCAAAACCAATGCTAAAGTGAATAACAATATTACCAGTAGTAAGACCAATATCTGGTAATGTTTTGAGAACAGATCTTTAACATAATAACAACAGTATTATAAACAAAATGTTGTAAACTAACTAACCATGTAAGTACAATCAGATGTAAGATGGACCACTGTATGGCCCATTAGTTAAGGAAAATAGTGTATTAAAGCTTAAACACAGATTGTTAACAATATTACCAGTAGTTAGAGGGAAAATCAATACAACTTTGAGAACAGATTAGAACTATAAAAACAGTCAGTATATATGCAAATAATTAGAAACCAACTGACCATAGTGACAGAAATCAGATGTAAACCAACCATGTTAAGTAAGTTACTTAGGAAAAATATGACATAAATTTGTCTAAGAGTAAATGAGAACATTACCAAAAGTAGGAGTAATGTCTAATACCAATATAGAAACATAAACATAATGTAACAATAACAGTTTAATTATTGTTTTTATGAAAAATAAATGACCACTATGATGAGACACAATAGGAACAAACCCATTATTAAAGAATTGAAGGGTTCTAAACTAGCTAGAAGCTGACCAATATATGTAATGCATTAAGTACAATATATGTACACTAAAGACATTTAATACATAATATAATTTACATAGAAAAGACTAAAATTATATTGACAATTGTATGAGACAGGTAGAAGAGGAATAAGACAGTATGTATATTATATTTAATACAATCATGTAAAGATATTTTAGTGTGAAATCATGTAAATAATCGTTTTAGTATTATTAGATTGTAAGATTACTTGTATTAAATAAGGGAAATTCATTTTAAATACATTTATATAAAAACCAAGATGGACGCCTAATGACGCTATAATGAGCTATTGTTAAGGAAATAATTATTTCCAAATAATAAACTAAACCAAGTGAGAAATGGACTCCAAGTGTTTATTTAGAAAGTGTTTTTATTAAAAATAATTAACTCTGGTGTCAAAAACTTATAAAAATAAGAAACACCAAAGATAATTAATAAAAACGTTATATTAAGAGAAGCGATGTAAATAAAATAATGTTGTTTAGACTTAAATTAAAGAAGAAAATGTCTACAATTCAATGACATAACTCATGTAACGATAGGACGTTCAATAAGGAAGTTATTGTAATTATTAACTTTTCAATTATTTTTTACACTAGTGCTTATGTCACATAAACCCGAACCCAAAGTCAAAATTTGGTAAAACACCAAATATTTTAATAAAACAAAGGCTTTTGGGGTGAAGACTATAGTGATTACAGCCAATCAAATCAACGCATTTTGTCAGACTCGAAAGAGACGCTCCGGCAAAATGTAACAGTCTACGAACAGCTTTCAGACGGACAGGTCACGCAACTCTACACCATGAAAAAGTATTATTTTCAAATTTGTGCGCGTCCATTGACAATAAGTTGATAAAAATACATAACCTTGACACAACAAAAATACTTCCGAGTGATATGTGCGGTATTACCGAACTATACAAGTACGATAGTGTATAATCCCGGTCGTACTCGCGTGTGTTGTGATAAATAAACAGGGAGTACAATATTTTATTTAAATAACTTTGATTTAAAAAATAATAATTTTGAAATAGACATTTTGATACTACGCGAGTCATTACTAGCGCAGCATCAAACTTATAATGGAATTATTAGAATTCCAAGAAATGTCAAATTATACTTATTAAAATATTAGATAAATATTTTAATTAAATTTTCATAATTATAAAAAGTATGTTTGAAGTAATTGTCATTAATTACAAGAGTTAACATTTAGTCACTTTTTTGACTAAACTTATTTGTCTTGATTATTTCGATGTTTTGAAATAAATAACATTAACTTTCGTACAAAAGTATAAAAGCAATTCTAATAGTAACATGTTAAAATGTTATTAATAATGTGTTCAGAAAATATAAATTAAGAAATGTTAACCGTTAAGAAATCATTTACCAGAATAACATTACCTGTGATAGCTAACCTCAAAATGGTAGCGGTAGCTTATTAATTTAACTGTTGCATCTGTTCTCAAATAATTTCCAAACCAAATAGAAATCATATCAAGAGTTTTTTTTTGTATTTTATTAATTTTTTCTCTTGAATAAATATATTTATCAAACTAATTGTTGAAAATAAAACGATATATTGAAACCGTACAAGCCACGAGCTTGACGCCTGCTATAGAGTTTTATAAGGTGCGTGCGCATCCAAGCGTACGATAATAACATACTTACCATACATATGGTATTAATTTTCATTGTTTGATGTTTATTCGTTATTTTTTAACCATTGTTCAATTTTCTTAATTCTATTAATATTACATCTTGACACTGATATCATGTATCCTCAAAGAACCTAACAACCTGATAATACATTGACAAGAAAACATAACCTATTAAGTTCAAATTATTGTACTAAAGACAGGACTACCAGCATTAAGCCTGGACAGAGTTTTATGTTAAAATTAATCAATTGTAATTATTACTTAAAGGGTTATTAGCCCAAATGATTGTTAATTGTTTTTAAAATTTGCCATTTTAAAATTGTTAATAAACCTTCACTTATTTACCT
This sequence comes from Magicicada septendecula, assembly GCA_034769895.1. Taxonomy (NCBI): domain Eukaryota; kingdom Metazoa; phylum Arthropoda; class Insecta; order Hemiptera; family Cicadidae; genus Magicicada; species Magicicada septendecula. The sequence goes on from CM068372.1 coordinate 157,880,715, forward strand.
ATGAACAAGAGTATCATTTCAAATATAAATTAAATTATTTCTTGTAAATCAGTTCTACCAAAGGTGGCGGAAGAATTCAAACAGAGAGTAATTTAAAGTATTACCTATATGTGCTAATTCATTCATATTGTGTGTACTAACTGTTTTGAATATTCAAATTGAATATTTGTGTGCATTTTGAGTGTATGTATTTCAGCTACAACCGTCACAGAACAGGACTGAAACGGATACTTGTGGTAAGTGAGGGAGGCATACAACAAAAAGTGCGCGAAGCCTATTTAAATTAAAAGAGTGAATTATTCATAGACACTTATACAGATTATACAATCACACTAATAACTCCTAACAATTATAATTGGAGCAGTTTTTATAAAAACAACATCATAGCAGATACCGGAGCGTATCTGCAAGCACACTACAACTATAAATACAATTATACTTACACTGATATTACTTGTTCTTTAACAAGTTGACGAACCCAACGTGGGGCCTGAGTTAGTAAGACCCCAAGAACGTATCCAGCATCAAGAACGTACCTCATATATATTACACAGTATACTTACATAATACTTGTTCCTTAACAAGTTGGTGCCCAACGTCTGAGCACGAGTTAGGGAAATATACAATAACCAATAACCTAAATATACTAATTCGTGAGAAGACAGCAGGAACATTGTCAGAAGATCAAGATGACACTAGGAAAGGCAAAATTCCAAGAGTGGATGAGACGAATGATGGAGTCGTTGAAAGAAGACAATCGATCCATCATGGAATCAATAAGTAGGAGCGTAGATGCAATGAAGGAAAACAACCGATCCATTAAGGAGGACTTAATGAAGAAACTGGATGAGTGCCATAATAGTACAATAGAGGTACTAGATAGAACCATAGAGGAGAGCAGAAAATTCGGAGAAAAGTTAAGAAGAGAGATAAGAGAACAGAGGGAACAATCCAGCCAGAAGATAGACGACAACAAACCAGAAACTAAAGAAGTACCCGAAGAGGAACATTTGGAACCAAATGAGCTACCAATGGATGACGACCAAATGGAATTTGAAGAAGTACCTGAAGCTAAAGACATGGAACCGGCGAATCTAGAGCCCAAAGATAGTGGAGACAAGAAGATCCCAATAATTATGGAAAAGAAAGAAGAGAAGATGGAAGAAAGAAGAACCCTACGTCCGAGGAAGGCAAGAGTTACCAAAGAGTTAATTGAAATGACTAGAAATGGTCTGATTAATGTGGTCAATTTACCAATTGTTAACCATGAAGAAAGGGTCTTCAGGAAGGAGTATCGGAGGAGTATCATGGAGATGGACGAGAAGGAAAATTATGTAACAACAAAGAAGAAGATGACCAACAGAATATCTCAACCACGTATTTCCAAAAGAAGAGTAAGATACTTTAAGAAAAAGGAAAGCGACCAAGAGAAATGGGACCGGATTGTCGAAGGATACGCCAGAAAGATAAGAGAAATGCGGAAGGAGAGGAGTCAATTAATGGAAATACCCAATCAGAAGATAGATGACGGTACCCAAACCAAATTGAGGGAGTTATCAAACATCAGTAAGGACAGCCACCAGAAGAACAACAGAAACAAATGTATTGAAGAGAGCGAGAGAGAGAAGACAGAAGAATGGAAGGCAGACTCAGACCTAATAACTGTAAAATGGAAAAACCAGATGATAGCCAGATATAGGTCAAGAACGGACAGGAATATGGACACTAAAGAAGTCCGATCGACAAGGAGAGAGGAGAACGACGATTGCGGCTAAAACATAACATATACACTGGATTATGGGACCGAATATTATGATAACCGGTAACACTTATAATCAAACTTCCATGAAAAAGTATATTGACAATTAAGATATGAAATTACAAGTGAAAAGTGAGCAATAAGGATTATTTTGTTATTGATATTATATAAAGGATGAAAATGTTTGTTGTGTAAAATAAAAAGATAATTATGAGTATAACTGTTGACTATATCAAGATGAAAAATGAAACGTGGCCATGAAAGATTATTGTTATTTACAAAATGAAAAGTGAAAATATGATTATAAAAATAGATGTTGACTGAAGAAAAAGGGTGAATTATTATCATGAAGATTATTATATGTTTATATTAAATGAAAAGTAACTATGTAATTATGTATTAAACACTGAATGTATATTGTCATTTTATAATGTGGGAAAAAATGATCCCAGAGAATTTATGTAAAGGAATCAGAACATTGTATTCATTAATGATAACGTACTACTAATATATAAAAAAAAAAAAAATGTCAATACGAGAACGACAAACACCATCCTTGGCACCAATTAATTCCAAGAGCCACGTCAACCAGTAGAATAACAACATCTCACCCGTACTACTACTATAAAAAAGATGTCAATACGAGAAAGACACTCAACATCCTTGGCACAAAGGTATATATGATACAATTATTTCCAAGAGCCACGTCAACCAGTAGAACAACAACATCTCACCCGTACTACTATAAAAAAAGATGTCAATACGAGATCGACACTCAACATCCTTGGCACAAAGGTATATATGATACAATTATTTCCAAGAGCCTAGTCAACCAGTAGAATAACAACATCTCACCCGTACTACTACTATAAAAAAGATGTCAATACGAGACAGACACATTACATCCCAGGCATATATGAAGCGAACTCATTAATTCCAAGAGCCACGTCAACCAGTAGAACAACAACATCTCACCCGTACTACTACTATAAAAAAAAAAGATGTCAATACGAGAAAGACACACTACAACCTTGGCACAAATTATTTCCAAGAGCCACGTCAACCAGTAGAACAACAACATCTCACCCATACTACTACTATAAAAAAGATGTCAATACGAGACAGACACATTACATCCCAGGCATATATGAAGCAAACTCATTAATTCCAAGAGCCACGTCAACCAGTAGAACAACAACATCTCACCCGTACTACTATATAAAAAAAAGAAGAGTTGGAGGAATAAACCAAATGAACATTATTACTGTAGAGAAACAACCACACACGACAAATTTTTATTTGAATAAAGAAAAGCCAACACTACATGAAGTACAAATACCAAATAAAACCTGGAAAAGGAAAGAAAAAATAAATGTACTAATACATAGTATCTAGAAGAATAAATTTGGAACGAAGATTATGACGAAATGACGTTCAAGGTAACACAGAATGAAGAGATTAATCTATGGTGAAGAAGAATAAAAAAAGAATATACTAACGAAGAAAATCATGAGAGTATACCAGTGAGGAAATGTAAAACAAAATGTCCCAATGATATGTGAAGAATTAGTTAAGTTGAATCAAGAAAAGAGAGAATCACAATGTACAAACCGCAGATGCGTGAATTAATCCCAAGAATATTTATTATTTGTCGGAAAAACGACCACTATTATTATTATTAATGATTTGAGATGAATTGACTGAAGAGTAATGCCAGCAATCATTTATTATTATTAAAGGAGATGATTTGCCTCCATATTTATTGAAATTAGTATGGCCAGTAGAGTCGAATAGCCAAAGTGAGCCGCTCTAAACTGCCCCAGCTAAATGTATGTTAGGGAACTAAATAAACGAGGGAAGTAATTACATAGAGAAGAAATAAATATGATTCAAAGAGCAGAAAGCGAAAGACTATATGGAAAAAACATGTGAATCAATATGGAATGTACAATAATTGATAAATTCTTCATAGAAAAATATAGTATAATCATAACTCAGAATTAATCAATTCTTAAGGAAGGCATATGTAACATAACCAAATATGGCAGTTACATAAAATGAGCTTAAAGGACGGCAAGTAAGAGAAAAATATGAATGTAAATCTAGATAAGTAAATCCATGTATATAAAGTGTGTATCTACAAATGTGTTAATATGAAAATCCAACTATGAATAAAATAATATCAACCTAGTGACATCAACTACGAAACATAAGAAAGAAAATGACATGAGCCAAAACAAAATACCAATAATAGACCCAATAGGATCCAAAAGTGAGGGGAAACGACGAAACAAGAATTAACAAGATCCAAAAGTGAGGGGAAACGACGAAACAAGAATTAACAAACTCCAAACAGCGAGAGGAACAATTAAGAAATAATGACTACGATGAAAATAACGAGGAAGAAGAAAGAAAAAGGACAAGAAAGCTGACTCAGAAGAGAGAAGAAGATGAATAAATCATACAAGAAATCAACATAAACCATGTGTACCAAAGACTATATAAGTGACAAGTGAAACAATGATTATCAAATGTGAGGATGAAAACCAGTTTTTAGCATTTAAGGAAACACAAACAATAACAGTGCGTACTTAATAGATGTGAAACATGTGAATAACTAACTATTTCTACTGATAGAACCACACAAACAATTATAGTGATGAAGTTTATAAGTATATGAAAATATGTTAATTCCATGATGAAAACAACAAGATGTTAAATAAGTCAAATAGACACGAACAATGAGTGTGACGCATTTAATAAAGTTGTGATAAACACAGATAATCATAAGTCCACCAAAATAAAACAAAATAGAACAATATAATTATGTTTTTTTTGGTAAAGAACTGACAACAAATAAAAAACCCTTGTATCAAACAAAATGGATTGAATTGAATTCAACCTATGACTAGAAAAATATGATAAATAATACAATAAGATATGTATTAGTGTTTAAGAAGGAATGTATAAACATGTGTCACAAAATAAATAAAATATTATTGAGGAATACCATGCTGATACCATGTAAGTAGTAGAGACATACTGCATTAAAACAGATGGTACATTGTTACATAACCCATAGAGAAGGTACCTGTTAAACAGAAAACCAAGCATATCAATGAAAAGAAATGATTATCAACAATGATATCAATTAAGGAATTATTATAAATAACAAGACATCCTAATAGACAATGCATTAAAATGCAACAAAGTAAATAAAACCAATCAAATGCAATGGCAAACAGCTATAGCAAAGATGCAACAAATATGCCAATTCAATTAGGCAAAGTGCAATATCAAAACCAATGCTAAAGTGAATAACAATATTACCAGTAGTAAGACCAATATCTGGTAATGTTTTGAGAACAGATCTTTAACATAATAACAACAGTATTATAAACAAAATGTTGTAAACTAACTAACCATGTAAGTACAATCAGATGTAAGATGGACCACTGTATGGCCCATTAGTTAAGGAAAATAGTGTATTAAAGCTTAAACACAGATTGTTAACAATATTACCAGTAGTTAGAGGGAAAATCAATACAACTTTGAGAACAGATTAGAACTATAAAAACAGTCAGTATATATGCAAATAATTAGAAACCAACTGACCATAGTGACAGAAATCAGATGTAAACCAACCATGTTAAGTAAGTTACTTAGGAAAAATATGACATATAAATTTGTCTAAGAGTAAATGAGAACATTACCAAAAGTAGGAGTAATGTCTAATACCAATATAGAAACATAAACATAATGTAACAATAACAGTTTAATTATTGTTTTTATGAAAAATAAATGACCACTATGATGAGACACAATAGGAACAAACCCATTATTAAAGATTTGAAGGGTTCTAAACTAGCTAGAAGCTGACCAATATATGTAATGCATTAAGTACAATATATGTACACTAAAGACATTTAATACATAATATAATTTACATAGAAAAGACTAAAATTATATTGACAATTGTATGAGACAGGTAGAAGAGGAATAAGACAGTATGTATATTATATTTAATACAATCATGTAAAGATATTTTAGTGTGAAATCATGTAAATAATCGTTTTAGTATTATTAGATTGTAAGATTACTTGTATTAAATAAGGGAAATTCATTTTAAATACATTTATATAAAAACCAAGATGGACGCCTAATGACGCTATAATGAGCTATTGTTAAGGAAATAATTATTTCCAAATAATAAACTAAACCAAGTGAGAAATGGACTCCAAGTGTTTATTTAGAAAGTGTTTTTATTAAAAATAATTAACTCTGGTGTCAAAAACTTATAAAAATAAGAAACACCAAAGATAATTAATAAAAACGTTATATTAAGAGAAGCGATGTAAATAAAATAATGTTGTTTAGACTTAAATTAAAGAAGAAAATGTCTACAATTCAATGACATAACTCATGTAACGATAGGACGTTCAATAAGGAAGTTATTGTACTTATTAACTTTTCAATTATTTTTTACACTAGTGCTTACGTCACATAAACCCGAACCCAAAGTCAAAATTTGGTAAAACACCAAATATTTTAATAAAACAAAGGCTTTTGGGGTGAAGACTATAGTGATTACAGCCAATCAAATCAACGCATTTTGTCAGACTCGAAAGAGACGCTCCGGCAAAATGTAACAGTCTACGAACAGCTTTCAGACGGACAGGTCACGCAACTCTACACCATGAAAAAGTATTATTTTCAAATTTGTGCGCGTCCATTGACAATAAGTTGATAAAAATACATAACCTTGACACAACAAAAATACTTCCGAGTGATATGTGCGGTATTACCGAACTATACAAGTACGATAGTGTATAATCCCGGTCGTACTCGCGTGTGTTGTGATAAATAAACAGGGAGTACAATATTTTATTTAAATAACTTTGATTTAAAAAATAATAATTTTGAAATAGACATTTTGATACTACGCGAGTCATTACTAGCGCAGCATCAAACTTATAATGGAATTATTAGAATTCCAAGAAATGTCAAATTATACTTATTAAAATATTAGATAAATATTTTAATTAAATTTTCATAATTATAAAAAGTATGTTTGAAGTAATTGTCATTAATTACAAGAGTTAACATTTAGTCACTTTTTTGACTAAACTTATTTGTCTTGATTATTTCGATGTTTTGAAATAAATAACATTAACTTTCGTACAAAAGTATAAAAGCAATTCTAATAGTAACATGTTAAAATGTTATTAATAATGTGTTCAGAAAATATAAATTAAGAAATGTTAACCGTTAAGAAATCATTTACCAGAATAACATTACCTGTGATAGCTAACCTCAAAATGGTAGCGGTAGCTTATTAATTTAACTGTTGCATCTGTTCTCAAATAATTTCCAAACCAAATAGAAATCATATCAAGAGTTTTTTTTTGTATTTTATTAATTTTTTCTCTTGAATAAATATATTTATCAAACTAATTGTTGAAAATAAAACGATATATTGAAACTGTACAAGCCACGAGCTTGACGCCTGCTATAGAGTTTTATAAGGTGCGTGCGCATCCAAGCGTACGATAATAACATACTTACCATACATATGGTATTAATTTTCATTGTTTGATGTTTATTCGTTATTTTTTAACCATTGTTCAATTTTCTTAATTCTATTAATATTACATCTTGACACTGATATCATGTATCCTCAAAGAACCTAACAACCTGATAATACATTGACAAGAAAACATAACCTATTAAGTTCAAATTATTGTACTAAAGACAGGACTACCAGCATTGAGCCTGGACAGAGTTTTATGTTAAAATTAATCAATTGTAATTATTACTTAAAGGGTTATTAGCCCAAATGATTGTTAATTGTTTTTAAAATTTGCCATTTTAAAATTGTTAATAAACCTTCACTTATTTACCTATGAACAAGAGTATCATTTCAAATATAAATTAAATTATTTCTTGTAAATCAGTTCTACCAAAGGTGGCGGAAGAATTCAAACAGAGAGTAATTTAAAGTATTACCTATATGTGCTAATTCATTCATATTGTGTGTACTAACTGTTTTGAATATTCAAATTGAATATTTGTGTGCATTTTGAGTGTATGTATTTCAGCTACAACCGTCACAGAACAGGACTGAAACGGATACTTGTGGTAAGTGAGGGAGGCATACAACAAAAAGTGCGCGAAGCCTATTTAAATTAAAAGAGTGAATTATTCATAGACACTTATACAGATTATACAATCACACTAATAACTCCTAATAATTATAATTGGAGCAGTTTTTATAAAAACAACATCATAGCAGATACCGGAGCGTATCTGCAAGCACACTACAACTATAAATACAATTATACTTACACTGATATTACTTGTTCTTTAACAAGTTGACGAACCCAACGTGGGGCCTGAGTTAGTAAGACCCCAAGAACGTATCCAGCATCAAGAACGTACCTCATATATATTACACAGTATACTTACATAATACTTGTTCCTTAACAACGTCCACAATTATTTTGATAACTATTATGACACACAATTTACTGATACGAGACATTATACTGAATATTAGACTGTTAATATGCTAACTAATTAAATAAATAAAAGAATTAACAATTAGGTAATTATGATATTTGTAGTCAATGCTGATATTGCGGTGAAATATTTTTTGTTCTATTCTTCTATGTTATATAAACACGGGAAAAATAATTTTAAACGGTGGTCGAACCTATTTACGAAAAAATAAATTAATTAATTACTCCCATAAGACGCCAAAGAACGCCATATTAACTGACAAATTACATTAAAAGATTTTTTAATTTTATTTAGTAGTAGAAAAACATGTGTTATTTGGTGCAAAAACTTATGAATTGCAGCGATACGTAATCCACGTAATGACGTCATAAATCGTCATTCGCTGTGCATTAGTGCGCCGTCGCTCTACTGCGGTGATCCCACTAACTACTCAGTTAATATGGCGCTCATTCACTTTACATGCGCGATTATGGGAGTATTTATTTTATTTTTTTTCTTCGTAAATAGATTCGACCGCCGTTTAAAATTATTTTGGTAATTATGAATTTTATAGTCAATGCTGATATTGCGGTGAAATATTTCTTTTCCTATTCTTCTATGTTATATAAACACGAGAAAAATAATTTTAAACGGCGGTCGAACCTATTTACGGAGGAAAAAAATAAAATAAATACTCCCATAAGAACGCATGCAATTGTGAATGAGCGCCATATTGACTGTGAAATGACAGGTCCAGCTGTTGTTGACGCGTGACATCACAGTGTGTACAAAACCAGTCGATCCGAATTTGACTGGAAAACATGTTGATGCTTTTTAAAAACAAAATTTACATGATTCTTACATGTTCAAAATTGCGTTGAGCCCAAACGGCGGTTTAAAGCTTTGCATTGAGCCCACCGCGAGTTTATTATTAGTAACCTCACCCACGAGTCCGGATCACCCACGTCCACAAAAAATATTGCGATAATGGCTTCACTGATATCACTGTATACTATACCACCTATTTTTCGAATTGTTTCACTATAGTTTTGGATCACGAACATCACAATTCACAACAGCACCACTAACCTTTTACTTTTGAACATATTCATGCAGAGGAGGTACATCTGTTATGACGCGATGTAAAACTATCGATGTTTATCATCGTGAAGAGTACATCGATGTTAAAAAAAATATCGGTATTAAAACATCGATGCTTTTTACATGTTTGTAATATTACAAATAATTGGGGATGAATAATAAATAAAAATAATTGGTAAATAAGTAAAAATAATTAAAGAGAAGAATAATATACCCCTATACTTTACTCACTTACCTTATCAGAAGATTCTGAAAGTGAAAACCTCAACACTTAGGTAAAGGCGAGGTGACGTTAAAATAATTTAACTCATATTCATATTATTATTTATTATTATAATGATTATAAAGTGTTTGATTATATAGTGAACAAACATACATAAAACCACCTACTTTAACAAAAACAGAAACCTCTTTAAATCAATGTCAGGTTTGTTTACATTAGTGAAAGTTTAAGTTAGTTTGGTAATTCTCAAAAAAAAATTTTACCGTCTCCACTCTGTCCTAAGGTAGTGGTCAGCAGTGAAAACTGCTATCACAACTTCCTTAGCTGAAGAGGCGAACCGAGGCTGAAACAGATACAAGCAAAAATAACCAGAGCGTAATGCTCAAAGTACAAGTTTGTGTTTGTCAAGCAATCTCGCAATCTTTGTCAAACGGTAGTCCTTCAAAGCATTTAGTGAGAATTATTACCAAATTGTAATTTTGATACAAAACTCCTCAGTGCCAAACTTCGCTTGTACTTTGTCTTTCGACTTTGACTCGCGTACTTTGTTCAACTTTTTTAAACTAGTATTCCCAAAGAGAGATAGACCTATAAATTCTCTTATTTTCTTTTAAACAGTAAAAGCTGAAAATCACAGTGTAAAGTAACATTGTTAATACTTTTCTAAAACTAATTTATCTAAAACTTTGTGGTAGTTATCGATAGTATGAAAATCGCAACTGAACCATCGATAGTACAAATTTCGAAAAACGCCGCGGGGACGTCACAACGATGTAACCAACGGCACTGGTTTGATGCAAATAACCCGCGAATTTATGGAAACCGCTTTATAAAGCTGATGCTTGATTGGTAGATACAAAAAAAGCGCGTTTTTACACCGTTAATTTTAACATTTTGTATATTCTCAATTGTCATTGGTTAATAACGTGTGTGCGTGTCAGTAAACGGCGGCAACAGTAGTGTATTCTCAGTTCCATGTTGTAAGGAACCTCGTAAGCTACGGTAATCGTGTATTTAATTATTTTGTGAATTCAGTGTTTTCGTTTGTGTTATTGTGTGGTGTTATTATTAATTATTATTTCTGTTGTTTAGGGTTATTATTATAATATACCATTATTTATTTAACATTATTTAACATTTTACTAAATGTTGTAAACTTTTTGATATTCAGTGCGGTGGGACGTCAGACGAATGTATTTGAATGACTGAGTCTGAGATTATTGACTTTTTAATTTCCCACGAGGTTATTAAAGGGTCAATAAATTGTCCTTCGTGTGGGTCCCTATTAGCACTGAATAGACAGACATTATATTTTCGGTGTCACAATTTGCGAGAAGTGGTAGCTAAAAAGAAGAAGAGGAGATGTAACATACATTGGTCCGCACGAGAAGGTAGTTTCCTTTCAAAGACCCACCATCCTCTCACAACCTACTTTTACCTGGTCTGCCACATCCTTCATACCTCTCCGCCTCGTCAACAGCTTCTCATGTGGAACTATCGTGTGAGCGACCATTTCGTCGTCGATTGGTACAGTTTTTGTCGAGAAGTTTTTATTTTTGACGCCCAGCGCACTTCAGCTAAGCTGGGGGGCCCTGGAAAGACTGTAGAAGTCGACGAAGCCAAATTTGGCCGTCGGAAATATAATCGGGGCAGGTTCATTGAAGGACAGTGGGTGTTCGGGGGAGTGGAACGCGGTTCTGGCAAGTGTTTTTTGGTACCAGTTGAGCGCCGGGATTCCGCTACTCTCCTCAAAATAATTGAGGAGTGGATTCTTCCAGGCACCACTATAATCAGTGACTGCTGGAAAGCTTATAATTGCCTGGAAGATGCGGGGTTCGTTCACCAACGTGTGAATCACAAACAAAACTTCGTGGACCCCGCTACCGGTGCTCACACAACACCGTTGAGAGGGCATGGAGAGAAGTCCGCGGTGTTATCCCACGATTTGGCCGGAGACAACATCATTTCGTGGGATACCTGGCGGAATTCATGTTTAAGAGGCGCTACCCGCTGGGGGAAGGTCTTCGTCTCCATGCCTTCTTCAGAGCCGCAGCCGAGTTATATCCCCCAACATATTAAGGTAAGAGTTTCATTTTTCCATAATTATGGTAATGCATGCATTTCATGTGAGCGCGTGCGCGCGTGTGTGTGTGTGTCTGTGTAAAATATTTCTTTTTCAGTATCTCATTAAATGCATATGCTGTAGGTTATTTAAAATTTACTAACACATGGTATTAATATTGGATGGCTGCTAATTTAAACAATACGAAGAATAAAACATGGTATTAAAGTCAAAAAATTCTGTCAAGAAATATTCAGTTGACTCTCTTAAAATGTGTACATAAATTTACTATTACGTCCACAATTATTTTGACAACTATTATGACACACAATTTAACAATTAGGTAATTATGATATTTGTAGTCAATGCTGATATTGCGGTGAAATATTTTTTGTTCTATTCTTCTATGTTATATAAACACGGGAAAAATAATTTTAAACGGTGGTCGAACCTATTTACGAAAAAATAAATTAATTAATTACTCCCATAAGACGCCAAAGAACGCCATATTAACTGTGACAAATTACATTAAGAGATTTTTTAATTTTATTTAGTAGTAGAAAAACACGTGTTATTTGGCGTGTAAACTTATGAATTGCATCAATAGGTAATCCACGTAATGACGTCATAATTCGTCATTCGCGGTGCATTAGTGCGCCGTCGCTCCACTGCGGTGATTCCACTAACTACTCAGTTAATATGGCGCTCATTCACTTTACATGCGCGCTTATGGGAGTATTTATTTTATTTTTTTTCTTCGTACATAGATTCGACCGCCGTTTAAAATTATTTTTCTCGTGTTTATATAACATAGAAGAATAGAACCAAAAATATTTCACAGCAATATCAGCATTGACTACAAATATCATAATTACCAAAATGTCTCGTGTTTATACAGTGAAACCTCGGAATGCGAGTAACGTGGTCTAAGAGTGTTTTGCAAGACGAGCAAAAATTTTAAATAAATTGTAACTTGATAAGCGAGTGAGGTTATGCAATACAAGCGTCACGTGTGCCTACGTTTTCCCCTCCCCTCTGCCTCTCTTTCCTGGGCGATTGTGTGTAATATTCTCCCGTGCTGGACTTCAGTTGCCGTGCCTCGCTCGCATAGTCAACACCGTACAAGCGTATACATGTTTTGTTTCTTTCATTAGTGTTATAATTAGTGTTATAACTGTACTGCAACAATGGGCCCAGTGAAGGAAAAGAAGGCTGAAAAGGAATTCGGTTGGAAGAAGGAGATGATTACGATGGAAGTTAAAAAAGAAATGATCGAAAAGCACAAACGAGGTATGCGAGTGGCTGATATCGCGAGATTTTATAACAAGACTACGTCAACGATTTGCACAATATTAAAGAAGAAAGAAGAAATAAAAAGGCTAGATGCAGCAAAAGGAGTCACAAGAGTATCAAAGCAACGGCCCCTTGTTCTGGAAGATGTAGAAAAGTTGCTTCTCGTTTGGATAAATGATAAGCAACAAGCAGGTGATACTGTGACCGAGAATTTAATCTGCGAGAAGGCAAAGACGTTGTACGCCAACCTCGTAAGTAAACTGCCATGTAGTACACGTACGTCAACAGAAATCGAAGAAAGCTTCAAGGCCAGCAGGGGATGGTTTGATAACTTTAAAGAGGAGAAGTGGCATCCATAGTGTTGCGAGGCACGGGGAGGCTGCAAGTTCGGATGCTAAGGCAGCTGAGGCATTCACTGCTGAGTTCCAGAAGCTCATTGTTACCGAGTGTTACCTGCCGCAGCAAGTTTTTAATTGCGATGAAACAGGACTTTTTTGGAAAAAGATGCCGAAGAGACCTACATTACAGCAGAAGAGAATGCAATGCCCGGTCACAAGCCCATGAAAGACCGTTTAACCCTGTTATTGTGTTCTAATGCCAGCGGGGATTTAAAAGTAAAGCCCCTGCTTGTGTATCATTCCGAGAATCCATGAGCCTTCAAGAAATGCAAGGTGCAGAAGAGCCAGTTAAATGTTATGTGGAGGTCCAACACTAAGGCTTGGGTCACTCGTATGGTCTTTGTTGAATGGATGAACGAGGTCTTTGGTCCTGTAGTGAAGAAATACGTTTTAGATAATAATCTGCCGCTCAAAGTCTTGCTGGTTATGGACAATGCTCTGCTCATCCTCCAGGCCTTGAGGACGACTTACTGGAGGAATTCAAGTTCATTAAGGTTAAGTTCCTTCCTCCCAACACTACTCCACTACTCCAGCCTATGGATCAGCAAGTCATTTCGAACTTCAAGAAGCTATATACCAAAGCACTATTTCAGCGATGCTTCGAAGTGACCGAAGGAACAGACCTTACCCTCCGAGAGTTTTGGAGAAATCATTTCCACATCGTGAACTGCCTGAAGATCATCGATAAAGCATGGGATGGGGTCACCAAGAGAACTCTCACTTCTGCTTGGGGAAAACTGTGGCCTGACTGCGTTCTTGGACGTGACTTTGAGGGGATTGCTGGTGAAAATGAGCCGATTGTCGATAAAATTGTGTCTTTAGGGAAGACCATGGTGCTGGAGGTGAATGACGCCGACATTCAAGAGCCGGTGGAAGAACATAGCCAGGAACTGACCATCAACGAACTGATGGACCTGCATCGCGAACAACAGGAGGAGGTTATGGAGATCTCGTCCGGTGAAGAGGAGGAGGAAAAGTCAGAGGAATCTCTCACTTCAAATGAGATTCGGCAGAAGTGCAAAATGTGGGAAACGGTGCAAAATTTTATAGAAAAACACCACCCGAATAAGGCTGTAGCAATGCGAGCGATGAATCTGTTCAATGACAATGCAATGTCACATTTTCGTGAAATCCTCAAAAAGAGGCAAAAGCAACAGTCATTGGACAGGTTCCTTGTTAAAGTTGCACGAAAAGAAAACAATTCTAGTGAGCCAACAGATAGCAGTGATTCCGTTAGTGAAATTCGTGCTACACAATAACCCTTCTCACGTCATCTCTCTCGTCTCCCTCACACCAACAATGACTCTATTGTAAGGTAAAGTGCAGTTTAATTTGTTTTACGTTATACTGTATTTTGTATTAGAAATGTTATGCGAATAAATATTTTTGTGTTGTGGAATGAATCATCCGCGTTTCAATTGTTTCTTATGGGAAAATTTGCTTTGATATACGAGCGCTTTGGATTACAAGCACGTTCCCGGAACGAATTATGCTCGCAATCCAAGGTTCCACTGTATAACATAGAAGAATAGAACAAAAAATATTTCACAGCAATATCAGCATTGACTACAAATATCATGACTATTATCGTTACTTCCACCATAGCGACTAAAAGAGATTAAATATCACTATAATATTGACGACTCGGAACACTAAGTTTTTTATAAGTAAAATTAAACACTAAAATCGAAAATTTCTTCAACGAAAATAATATAACGGAAATAAATAAAGACCCCACACTAAAATTTCATAAACAGATTAATAAGTTTATAAACAACACAAAACATATAATCAAACCAGAAAGCGCCAAATACCTTAAACAAATAAAACCTAACCCCCCTAAACTAAATGCATTACCAAAAATACATAAACCGAACATTCCCATCAGACCATTAATAAACAACACACAGGCACCCTCCCACAAAATCGCAAAACAACTAGACAAGATAATCAGAGAAAATATTAATCTCAGTAACAACACATCTATCAAAAACAACATAGACCTAGTCAAGAAAACTGAACACATCCACATCCCACATAACTCAACTCTGGCATCTTTTGATATAACCAATTTATACACTAATGTCCCCATCAAAGAAACCATCCAAACACTAGAACAACTACTCAGACAAAACAACACACCTGAAACACACATACAAGAAATCATCACACTGACCAAACTAATAACTGAACAAAATTACTTTACATACAATAACAAGATATACACACAAACAGAAGGTCTCCCAATGGGCTCCCCCATATCAGGAATACTAGCAGAAATATATATACACAACATAGAACAGAACCACATAATAAACAACAACAAATACACTAACAAAATTATATATTGGCACAGGTATGTAGATGATATATTACTTTTATTCAAAGGCAACACAAGACAAGTTGAAAACTTCCACAAATACATAAACTCTATACACCACAAATTAAAATTTACACTGGAAATTGAACAAAACAATAGTATAAATTTTCTAGACCTAACAATTAACAAAACTAACAACACACACACATACAAAATATACAGGAAACCAACCACAACTGACATGGTTATACACAACACATCAAACCACCCAACACAACATAAACATGCGGCCTTCAACCATATGCTCCATAGACTAACTAAAATACCCTTAAATAAACAAGATTACACCGACGAACTCAACACAATAAAATACATAGCAATCAAAAACGGTTACAACCCTAATTTAATAAAAACACTACACAAACGCATCAAAAACAAAAACAACAAAACACAAAATACCATCAGCACACAACACAATAAATACATCACACTCACATACCACAACTCCTACACACACAAAATCGCCAACACATTCAGAAAACACAAATACAAAATAGCATACAGAACAACCAATACCATTACAAAACACATCAATAATACAAACACAGACATAGACAAATATAACAAAACAGGTGTTTACAAATTAAAATGTAATGACTGCAATAGTTTCTACATCGGCCAGACAGGAAGATCTTTTTCATCCCGTTATTCTGAACATTTAAAAGCTCTAACCAACAACAATATACACTCCGCATTTGCCACACACATACACACAGAAAACCACAGTTACACCAACATAGACACCAATCTCGAAATTTTACATTACTTACCTAAAGGCCGAAAACTCAACACAACTGAACAATACGAAATATATAAACACCACACAACACAACCAAACAACATACTCAACGATCAATTACAATATAAATCACATACACTTTTTGACACAATTTTACAAAAAACAAACATCAAGTTGAATCCCTGCACCAATCCCCTTCCTCCACACACCACCCCCACTACACCTTCCACACAAAAACCGTTACGAAATGATGGCAGTCTGACTAAAAGCTGAAGAAGGCGGATACTTAAGCCGACGAAAAAAGTAAGTTTTTCACAAGATAAAGTTCATTTTTAGTAAAGTGATAGTGCTGTGAAAGAAGAGATGAACAATCAAGACAACTAAAAACGTAAAGTTTTACCTTACAGCCTAAACCGGCTTTCACCTATAGAAGGCTTCATCAGAGGCTGTCGTTAGTAGCGCTGTTCGTCTTGTTGTTGGCGACGAGATAGTGTTTCGAAAGATCGAAGCTGTGTGTGTGTGTGGTGAGATGTGTTCGAATAATGCGTGCGATTTGAATTGTGTCTGTTCGTTTAGGATGTCGTTTTTATTTGTTTTTGTGCGTTTGTATATTTCTAATTGTTCTAGAGTGTCTAGTTTTCGGCCTTTTGTGTGTACGTGTAGTATGTTCATGTTATTGTCGATGTTTTTATATGTGTGGTTTGCTTCAATGAGGTGGTTTGCGAAGGTAGATTCTGTAGTGGTGTGGAGTGCTTTTGTGTGCTCAATGTATCTCTGTTTGAAGCTACGTCCTGTCTGGCCTATGTAGAATTTATTGCAATTTGAACAATTTAGTTTATATACACCGGGTAGATCGAATTTGTTTTGTGCTTTGGGCATGCGTTTTGATAGTGTGTGTTCTGTTTTGTTAGTAGTTTTGTAAGCGATTCTGTATCCTGCTTTTTTGAATTTGTGGGCAATTTTTTCTGTTTGTTTGTTGATGTATGTTAGTGTTATGAATTTGTTTTCTGTCTTTGTCTGTTGTTTGTTTTGTTTTGTGTAGGAGTTTACTGACTATTGTTCTGTCATAACCGTTAGATTCTGCTATAGTGATATTTAGTTAAGTAACGGACACGTCATGGACAACGAAATCCAAGAATAAAAAGAGATTCTTCTATGTCTCTTCTACTCGCTGTTTCCAACTTAACCTAACTCTTTAAATAAGTAAATTACCTTAGACCTTCGTACGTATACTACGGCTGCTATAATGTAGTTTCACTAACATAAACTGTTAAATACACCGCTGCAGGTAATAAACTTCTCGAAAGCACGGTAACAAGAGGTAACAATAACGACTTTATGAATATGTAAATACAAACTATGCTATTCACCATAACACATTCAAATTCAGTGCCATACAAATCACATTATACGAAGCTAACATACAAACAACCCAACATATCTTCCAACATAAAAACTAAAAGTCTTTCAGCATAATCTGACACGTAATTATATGAATAAATAACCAAGGAACAATGTCTACAGTCAGATCTAGCTAAACAGTCGTCTAATTGCTTCTGCGTTACAGTATAAAATTATTACATCTCACTGCATATAACAACAAGGTGTACACGAACAGACGGTACAGTCCCATTTCTCCCATACGCAAACGCATGAAATCAAAGTCGAGCGAAATGGCTTATAATGCAAACAAGATTTATTTAATATTTAGTCACAGAATACAACCAAATATGTAATTAAATAAGTTTAGTTATAATCGAGTTTCCATTGATTTTTGACGGATTTTGAAAATCACAGAGTTCTAATTAATTTTATTCAGTACCGTAGTGGAATTTCTAATTTCCTACAAATCACGATATTGGCTAGCAAAACCTAATGCCTAAGTTTTATGGTAATCTATGGCTAACATTTACATTCATGGTCAATAAGTTTACACATTCATTCTGTTTATTATAATTATGTGAGGAGTGGAAACGATAAACGATCCAAGTGCCATTTTTTCAAAATTCGTTTTGTCCACTAACAACGTTCCAAGTCCTATGCCTATACCACATAAACGTTACAAGTCCTAATATATGATTATTTTAGTTCTAACATACCCCGATAGATGGCAGTTGTTCTATGTCCGTGTGTACTGGTTTCTGAAAACGTTCCAAGTCCACAGCTGTGTTGTTGACTAGGGATGGCAACATTGATTGGTATATCGATATATCGGTCTTCCGATATATCGTAACAGCTATATCGATATATCCGATATATTGCTTGAAATATACCTATATATTACGATATATCGGTAAATTTAGAACACCTCTTGGATCTTATGACTTTCAATGCTCCATTGTTTATTTGTGTACCTTTTCATAACTTCATATTCATCATTCTTTTATGGAGACGTTTATGTGAAGAGTATGAGATTCATTTTAGGTAAACTGGTTAAATGAACCCTAAAATCATGATTTCTAAATAAACGGTTTGCAGTTTCGTAAGAATGTATGGCTTGTGAACTTTATACATACGTAGTACTGTAACTAATGTTTAGTCTTGTTTTGTAGACTAAACATGAACACAACACTTGCCATTGTTTTGTAATTTTGTAACCAGTGACTTATCGAGTTGTATCTGTTGCAATGTTTCTCCAAAGTCGAGCCTAGACATCAACAATCGTATATTTTGGAATGTCTACACTTTGTGTACATGTTACGATTCACGAAAAAGCGTAGTAGTATATGGTTGACATTGCTCTGGCATCATAGCAATACTAACACGTGTAAGAGCCAGACAGTACCATTGAGTGGACAATAGAATACAATTTACTCTAATTACTGTGACTTTTTTCATTGAATTTAGATTTTCTATTCATTTTTTATTTTTTGCATAATGGCTTGTAACAAAATATTGTACACTGCTGAAGAAATATTAGCAGAGTTTCAAAGGCAAGAAGAAGAAGAAGACTCAGACTTAGAAGAAGAAGATTTTGACAAAGAAGTTTCCGAGACTGAAGATAACATTCTTATAGACAGCGGTAACGAAGATGACGAGTTCGACTTAGCTGAAGGGACACAGGATTGTAGCAGTGCTGATGATCGAAATGCCTATGAAAACACTGATGATGACAGGATTTTTGAATTGGGGAAAGACGAAGAAACCATCTGGACGAACAAACCGGTACGCTCCAAATTTTCACGAACCTCATCTTTAAATGTTATCACACACCTGCCCGGACCAAAAGGCGATGCTCGAGGGATCGTTGATGAGGTACAATTGTTTTCTTTATTTGTAACCGATGAGATGCTGGAAAAAATTGTTCTCCACACTAACAGTGAAATAGAAAGATCGAAGATCAAATACCAATCTGTACAGTGGTTTACATCTCCCACAAACCTGCTAGAGATAAGAGCTCTTATTGGGCTGTTGTATATGAGCGGTGTTTTGAAGAATTCTGGTTTATGTCTTGATGATATGTTTTCTGTAATCTATGGACCGGCTGTATTTCGCTGTTCAATGTCACAGAAAAGATTCTCTTTTGTAATCCAGAACTTACGATTTGACGACAAAACTACGAGAGATCCAAGGAAGGATAAATTTGCGGCGTTTCGAGACCTTACCTTGCATGCGTAAAAGTCCACCTTACCGTTAGAGGGTTAATGAAGTACTAAAACACAATTCCCAATTTGTTACAACCTTATTAAAACATCATTTTAAGAGAAGTGAATTTAATGTTTTACATTTTTTAAATCAATAACAAAAAAACGATATATATCGCGTTTTTAGAGACGTATCGATATAATCCAAAAATATATAAATAACGTATATCGATAAAAAATGTATCGATATATTTAGAAATATATCGATAAATTTCAACTATCGATATATCGTTGCCATCCCTATTGTTGACGTTGTTGTGAAACTGACGCGAGCGAGAATACCCATGATTAGTGTACTGCTATTATTTAGTTTGTTCTGGTTATTGTACATGTGCGTGGTTTATCATTGAGATAATGGAAGGAAGAATTTCAAAAACTGAATTCAGATTAAAACAACATAAATCGCGACTATCTGGAACCGAGTATATACGTAAAAATGGTAGAAGCATTGCCGTTACCAGCCAAAGAGGTTAGTTTAGTTTTACTTACTTTTGAGTGTGTTTATTATTGTTTTTGCAAAGTTTATACTACTAGTGTACTTGTATTTTTAATTAACTGTATTTAACCAACCCAAAAAATATTGTTTAGCCTACTTCTAAGTAAAAATTATTTTGCTTCTGCGTGGTCGAAAAATGTGGTATTCATACAAAGGCATCCCGGCGTTTCTCTCTAAATAGTTACAAATAAAATTTTTCACTAACAGTAAGTATTATATTTTTCAGGTGTCATGCAAATGTAAGATGTCTTGTAAAACTTTATCACACTCTTGGAGGACAAAGCTGTACAATGGGTATCGTAACCTCAAATCAGAGAATGATCAGGGAACGTATGCTTTAGGTTTCTTAACTCTTAAACCTGTAAAAAGACGTAGGAATGGTAAATATAACGACCCGAAAGACAGCAAACGCCAATTTTCAGTACAGTATAGATTACCAACTGCAACAGGTAACACAGTTGAAGTATGTAAGATAGTGTTCATGCAAACTTTAGGCCTAAAGCACAGATTTTTGCAAACATTGCAAAGTAGAAAGAAAAGCGGGATGTCTATGTATGAAGACCACCGTGGCAAATACAAAAGAACAAGCAAGTTTTCTGAAGCTGACCGTGATTTAGTTATCTCTGACATTAATTTGTATCCTAGGGATGTTAGTCACTATGGCAGGGGCAAAAGTAGTAAAGAATACTTAAGTCCAGACTTGTCTATCAACCGAATGCATAAAGCTTTTATTAAAAAGCATTCTGATTATATAGTCACATACAAATTTTACAGAAAGATATTTGTATCGTTTAAACCAAAACTGTCTTTTAGCCTAGCCGACCAAGAGTCGATACGTGTTCAAATTGTGATAAGCTCAACTGTCGTATTAAAGCTAACACTCCTGATTCAAGCCGTGCTTCAGTTATTTTGCAAATGCATCATAGAGCCTACAGAAGGGCACTGAATGAGATGAATAACGACCACGCAGAAGCGAAGCACCCTGAATGTGATACCCTTGTTCTGTCAATGGACTTGCAACAGGTCATTCAGCTACCTACCTTAACTCATACAGAAATGTATTACAGTCGACAGTTGAATTTTTACAATTTTGGTGTACATGTGGCTAACAATGATTCAGCTTTTTGTTGTATTTGGCATGAAGGCCAAGCAAGTCGTGGTAACAATGAAATGACATCATGTCTTTTAAAACTAGTAAATGATGGTCTTTTGCAAAAAACGAAACTAGTACTGTGGTCTGACAATTGTGCCGGCCAAAATAAAAATCGCACAATGCTGTTCCTTATCATATGGTTAGTCAGTAATGGTCTGTTCCAGGAAATTCAACAGAAATTTTTATTGAAAGGTCATAGTTTCCTTACTTGTGATCGTGACTTTGGTCACATTGAGAAAAGGAAAAGGAAACAATTAATCTGTACACCGAAAGATTTATGCAATTTAATCTCAACAGCCAAATTTGTTCACCCACTGACTCCGGTTCAATTGCATTCACATAACTTTTTCAATTTAATGCAGGTAGCTGACACACTCATTGATACAAAGAAAATTGCCATTTCAAAAGCGTGTGCTTTTAGAATCAGTGCTGAAAATCCAACTAATGTAGCATATAAAAATACTTTTTTGGACGGCGAACCATGGAACTACTGCAATGTGATTAAAAAAGGCAAAACCATTTTGGACATCAAAACAGCGCAATTTCAGGTAGTACCTGCTCCGGGTATACCACAAGCCAAGTTAAGTGACATTCGGAAAATACTCCCCTACCTGAAGGAGACAGATAGACGCTATTACAGCAATATTATCAGTGGCGATATGGACAGTATAGAAATTTAAGCTTTTTTTATCATTTTTATCACTTTTTTGTAAAAATATCAAGTATGTATTATCACTTTTACTATAAAGAAATAGCTAATTAAAGTTTTGAATTCTGTTAATGTGTATTACTATACCTTGTAACTTGGTACTTGTAACGATTATGAGGAAAATGCATGTGGCACATGGAACGTTCTATATAAATATATTTTTTTTATAAAAACTAATTCTCTTATAGAGCTGTAGAAATATGTATTACAATCCATTTACCCAAAGCTATGTTCATGTTCAAACACAATACCAACATATTTTTATGACACGAAATATACAGTTTCTTGTCGTTCCTGAACATTTTCATTTTCGGCACTTAGAACGTTTATCATTTCCACTCCTCATGTACTCTCTTCTAAAAGCCATTATTAAAAAACACCAGTTGTGAATAAATAATCAAAAACCTGTAAAACTATTAATAACCATTTTACTGGGTTGGCCACGTTTCTGAGAACAAAGTAGGGATACCAGCTACCAGCATACTGGGTTAACACCATATATCTAATACTACTATATTGCTATCGCCCATATACGGTTAACACTAGCGTCTACAGAAACTTCCTCTTGCGCAGGCTGGCTGATTTGTGCCAATCAACACTTGCGTCTGCCAGCGAGCCATAATATCGTGCTGTGCCTGTAATCTGGCATCTTGGTGGGGCGAGAACCGAGCTTAGCTGATTATGGTACGAATTTTAACGAAGACGTCCGAACATTTTACCGGACTACTGCCTAAACTACTGTGCGAAGTGTGAAAACCACTGTAGGCGCTTAAAGGTAAGAATTGTTTTATTTTATTAGCACAAAATAAGTGATATTCAAAAGTAGGTAGACTTTCTAAATTTCTGTAGGTAAAAAACGGATCTTGAGTGTTTTACGGCAGCCAATACAATTCCGTTTTTTTTTACTTCTTTAATATCAGGCGAGGCGATCGATTTTGAAATTCCAGTAGAAATAATTGTTTTGATGTATTGATATACCTAGTTTTGTTTTAACATATTAACTAGTAAACAATTGACAAAATGTTCCGAGTAATTATGTTTTAAATTAAAATCAACCGAGACAAACTGATATTTTAATTCGGCTTGAGTTAGCCCTTAGTCACTTAAAAGTAAATTAAATGCCTGGCATTTAGAAACAGTAAAACTGTTTGGATACATAAGCTAAGTCAGATAGTAAAAATCTGTTGCAAAGTTTCTAAAATTGCCTCTTACAAACTCATAAAGTAAGAAAACTTACAAACTTTTTCCATTTACAATACTATTAGAGATATTAATAGAAAAACAAAATGAGCACAGAAGAAAAGTACAAATCAATATTTGCAGTATGCCTTTATACGGTATAACATATAGGTCTATATATATGCCATGTTATTTTATATGGAATATAAATTGTGATTGTTAAATAAAGTTTAGTTGTTACTGTTTCATCTGAAATTTGCTTATTAAATTTAAATTCTATGAAAACAATGCTATGTTTATTTTCAGATGAATACTACTGCTGCAAAATGTGATTTTTGCAGCAAAGAGTTCAGTAAGAGTTCTTATTGTAAAGACCATATTAGAATTGTTCACAAAAGAAATGCCAAAGTTGAGCAAATTGAAACAACTAAATTTACTTGCACTTTGTTAAATATCACTATTACTTTAACGACTCGGAACACTAGGTTTTTTTATAAGTATCTTCCTCTGAAAAAAGCCTTTTAAAGGAGAAAACCGGTTAAGGCTGTAAGGTAAAACTTTTTGCTTTTACTTATAAAAAACCTAGTGTTCCGAGTCGTTAAAGTAATAGTGATATTTAGTTAAGTAATGGACACGTCATGGACAACGAAATCCAAGAATTGCACTTTGTGTAACAAACAATATTCCCAAAACAAAAGTTGCAGCGACACATCAAATCAACCCATTCTTCTGAGCCAAAACAAATTTATAAATGTGATATGTGCACTTACACAACAATTTACCAGTGTAGTTTAAAACGTCACGTATTAAAAGTACATAAAAGTGTAAAAGTGACAAGAAATCCTTAGCACGATCTTTCATGTGTACTCTATGTAGTGCAAAATACGAGCATAAACAGACCCTCATAAAGCATGAAAGAAAATACCATAACATTGAAAAACCTTCACTTTTGGTTGAAAGAAAATGTCCTATTTGTAAATTCATAACAAGGAGACCAAAGCGACATAATGAAGAGAATATTTACAGTCATTTTGAAAATGTACATGGCATTTTTATGAAGTTTGAACGTCACAGTTTTGATTATGTCAATGAATTTAACGTGTGGAAACAAGAAATTGAAAAAAAACTTCTTTTGTTAAACAAAAGTCAAATGGAAATGTATCTGTTTACCAATGCCCAGAAGTGGTTTTTACAGGAAACAAGTTGTTAACAAACGTCACATAAAAATTATGGGCACATGTAAAATAAATGCCTTTTGTCCAGCAATGATCAAGATGAAAAAATTAACTTTGAATGTGTCATCTTTCTACACATGTTGGTCATAAAAATGAGTTAAAACATATTCACTTGACGAAGAAAGAGAGAAACCAAATTGCAACTCACTTAGCAAGTAAAATACCCCATGAGGAAATTTTAAAAGATATCAGGTGTTCGATATCAAATTGTGACTTTCAAAGAATTCACCTAGTGAACAAAAAAGATATCATAAATATTGAGAAAAGCTTTAATCTAAATGATGAAACCACGAAACATCCATTTGACCCTGTAAGCATCGAGGCTTGGGTTGAAGATCTTAAAACATCAAAGGACACTGCCTTAGTGGTTTATAAACCATAAGGTGTAAATAGTTTTGAGTTTCCTCAACTGAAAAAAGAAGATTTTTTGTTATTATTTATGACCAATGCACAAAAAACTATTCTACAAAAGTATAGTAGTGACGCTGTATGTATTGATGGCACCCATGACCTTAATAACTACAACTTGCAGTTATACACACTTCTAACAATGGACGAAACCAGAGACGAACAGAGGGGATGAAACCGTTATAATGATTTTTTTTGATCAAATAAAGTCTGTATTAGGATGTATTACAACCCATACATTTATGTCTGACATGGAAGACACATTCTATTCTGCATGGTGTAAAACAATGGGGACTTCAAATAATCGTATTTATTGTACATGGCATGTATTAAGGGCATGGAAGACCAATGTAAATACAAAAATTAAAATAAAAGAAAAGCGAGACAGTGTGTTTAAAATGTTACAGGCTCTGTTATATGAACTTGATGGAGACACTTTTAACAAAATGCTCCATGAAGTTTTAAGGAGACTTCATGATGATAAAGAAACACATTCATTTTATGAATATTTTTTTAAACAATATATTAATAAGAAACAATACAGATCATGGGCCTACTGTTATCGGATTCATTTAGGCATAAACACTAACATGTCTATAGAAAATTTTAATAAAATATTAAAATATTGTTATCTTAAAGGAAAACGGATTAAACGACTGGATAAAACAATCTGTGCCATATTACATTTGCTCAGAGATAAAATTTTTGATCTGATAATTAAAATGAAAAAAGGAAAACTTGTGAAAAATTTGCAAGTATTAAGAAATAGTCACAAAGCTAGTATGTTGTTGGACGCAGAGAAAGTTTTGACAACTTTAGATGACAAGTGGCAGGTCTTATCATCCACACAAACAGAATTTTATACTGTTAAACGGATTAAACACTGCAAATCATGTCATTTACAGTGCATACACTGTAACTCTTGCTTTCATGAGTTTGAGTGTTCGTGAATGGACAGTGCCATACGAAACAATATGTGCAAACATATTCACCTTGTTGGTAGAACACTAACCAATAAGATCCCTGAGGAAAGGGAGAATGAAGAAAATACTCTTATTATAGATCTTCCAAAGGATATTATGTTAGAAGAAACAGTTGTAAATGAAGCAAGTAGGCTTAAAAGTAAAGACACAGAAAAGAGCATATCTTTAAATAATGAAAGAATGAAACTGTTTGAACAATTTCAAGAGATTCAGAAAAACCTACAAACTGTTGAACAGTTTCAATACGCAAAAAAAAAGATGGAACAGTTACTACTGACAATAAAAGCTATGAAGTCAGCTGCTGAAAGGAGCTTAAAGGTATGTATAATTTTCAGTCAGATTATCCATTTTATTTTGTAGTACAGTCTAATCCAAACTACCTACTCATCAACTTATCTGTCTTCTCACCCACCTACACAAACTATTGTAACGGGGCATTTTTGGCCTAATTTTGGGGCAGTTTGTATTTTTTTTTTAATAAAACAAATAACATTTTTTTCGATAATAGGGACAAACGTAACAAAGGTAAATTCAGTGGTTGCGACGGTAGCGACAGTGGTAGCACTGCTGTGTGACAATTATTCATGAATATTGTATGTGAATTTCAAAAGCGACAGAATCAACAAGCTGGAATTGTGCCAAGGTCAACCAATGACACACAAAACGGCATAAACAAGTTATGTAACGGAACATCAGACCATATTACGTCAGTGCATGCGTCACGCTGCTATGCAGGGTGTGTCAGCGCCAGTAGCTTTGTCACACTCACAGAACAAAGCCAGTCGGCTAATAACATCTACAAGTGACGGACGCGAGCTGTATTGTGCGTCCGCCGGCTCGCCGGTTTTGGGCGAAGTTTTTTTGTGTCGCCCGCAATGTAACAAAAATGTGTATCTTGATATATTTTGGTATTTAAAAGTATTATAACTACAAAGTAGAGACAGTGAGTGAAATTGGAAATAAATTAACAGTTCGGCCATAAAAATGAGAAATACGAGAACCAACAAACTGTAAGCCACGAGTTGATATCCATGGAGTCAAATTCGCCGGGACAGCAGGAAAGTAAACATTTTCAAATCATTTAAAATACTAAATGCTTTTTTACAATTGAGCTCAATAAATAAAAATGTACCGTATGAAATAGTATGTGTGTGGGTATGCGTGAGTGTGCGTAGGTACCTATCTTAATATAACATAAAAGCATTGGTTTACGTTAAGTGATGTACATAATTAAGTAATTTGAATTATTAACACAGTAGTAATTTTCTGTAGTCATTTTAATGTGTAAAAAGGGTAATTTGAATTCTAAATATATTGCGTAAATATACCCTGAATAAAGTTTGATGTAAAGAAAATGTATCGCAGCCATGTTGGAATTTATAGAAAGAGAAGGATTACATTTTGTTTTGTTCTCAATAGAATACTCAGATAATTAATAAATATGAGTTTAAAACTACTAATGAAATTAAAGTCTAGCCTATTATTTCAATGCAACCATTTTGTTTCTCAGCTCGTCAATAGAATCCTGGACCCTAGTAAGTATAATTTCACGTTGGTACCATACAACATGGCGATTGAACTAGCCGCAAGTGTAAAAGTAAACAAAGTGTACTATGTTATTAAATAAAATTGATAATAATGATATACAACAATTGGCTTCCGAACGTAGGGACAATTTATATAAATACATTTATATAAATATAGGCCACTTGGAGAGCAGAATGGTTGTTTGAGGTAAAATAAATTTTTTTTTTTGCATACGTAAAAAAGACGTAAATATTGGTTATGTTTTGATAAAGGTAAAATATTGATGTTGATGTTTTGTAGTAGATAAGATGATTGCATTTAAGTAAAATAAAAAGGGTATTATATAAATAAATTTTGAAAGGAATGAAGTATAAATAAGGTGCATAGGAGGTTACGTGAAGTAACGGAAAGCGTTATGTAAGTAGAATACATTGTTGTGTGAAAAGTAGATGTTATAGATTAGTATTTTTATTTAAAGTAATAATTTTACTATTACAAAATGGAGAATCGAGAATTAAATTTAGAAAGCACTCTTACAGAGTCGATGTTAACTGCCAATGTATCGGCACAATCTACCCCGTCGACAACTTGAGTTAGAGAGTTGTCAATGGACGATATGTTCAGTCTGATAAAAACAATGTCCGAAAATATAAGTAGTGATTTAAATGAATTGAAAAAACAAAATAAAGAACAACAAATTGATTCCAATGTTAAATACGATAAAATGAATGAGAAATTCGATGTTCAAAAGAATAGTTTGGATGAGTTAAAAAACCAAATTAACGAAATTAATGAGCATTTAAACCAAACTAATGACCTAATAGAAGATAACTTTAACAGATTAGAACAGAGTGTTGAGAAGTTAGGTGACAATGTTATAAGTATGACAAATGTTAAAAATGACGAAATAGTGGAAGATGTAGTGTTAAATAGTGAAGATAATGATATTAATTACAATTCTGAGAGTATAGTGGGGGTAAAGAATAATGGAGAGACAAATGATGAGAATATAATCAAAAATAGTACTGATGAAGTTCTAGAATGTAATAATGGAATGTTAATGTGTGTTTATGAGTCAGAGAGAAAGTGGAAAGAGAGAGTAGATGAGTATGTGGGGTAGAGGGTAAATTTTCCCCTTATTTATGGTGAACCAAGGTGTTCAAAAATGTTATTGTTGGAGGGCGAGAGTCCCTTGTTAATGGAAGATTTAAGTTGTTTCCCCTTTTTGTATGATTTAGTACCCTCTGCATGGAGTGAGAGAGAAAGTGAGATATGGTGTGATGAGAGAGATTTAGAGAGAGAGTTGTGTATTGAGAGAGAGATAGAATTATATAAGTTAAAAAGAAATTATGATGAATTGAGAAAAAGATTAGAAGGGGTGAAGATGAACCATATAAAATACTTACCTGTTGAAAGAGAGATAGAGGATTATTTTGATAATATCTTTATAAACGATAATGACTTACCTGACGTAATAGTAGAGGAATATAAAAATGATAAAACAACTTACCTGACGTTAACCAATAATACTGATGGAGACTGGACAATAATAACTTATGTTGACAAGATTTATGAAACATTAATAGGGAATAACCCTATAAATTATAATCGCATAATGGATAGAATAAAGTTAATGGATTATTATAATAATAATAATAATAAATGGTATGTGGATAACAATGATGCATGTTATAAATATATTCGATATATATACGATGATGGAGGTTGAAATTAAAATGAGTGTATGGACATTGTTAAATATTGTAAATTTTGGTAATGACCTTGCAGATTTGGACATATGAAGTGTGAAACAATTGAACAGTTATTGACGAATAATTTGTAAATAAGGTAGTGAATTCAATTGTGTGTATTATGAAATGTTAGGTAAATAATGTGTATATGTAGTAGAAAAATGTTGTGATAATAATAGTAATATTTTAATAGTTTGCAGTCTAAATAAATAATAAAAATAGACAATAATTGATGATTTGTAAAATTTTGATAATAATTGAAATATGTTGTGTTTTAATACTAAATTGAAGTAAATAATTTGAGATGTTTAAATATTGTGACTGAAGGTTATATGTTTGAATTTTTATAATGAATTTAAATTGTTTGATGAGATTTCAATTTAATGACAATTAATGAATAAATAAATGTTAAATGTTTGTGGAATAGCATAATGGTTAAATAAATAGATTAATAATAAATTTGAAAATTTTGAGGAATCAAATTACAATGAAGGATAAATAATGGAATGATGATATATAAAAGAGTTAATAAAAATTTCAAATAATAACGTTTATAAGTTTTTATATAAATTATTTAAAAGAGAATTGTTTGTTTAATGTATGCTAATAATCAAGGTGAATGTCTATTTGTGTATTATGTTATATTATTATACAAGATGTGGGGATAATTGTGGGGGGTAGATTGGTGCTCAATGAAGTGATAGAACAGTGGAGTGTGGAACTGCAATGGTAGAAAGTTTAGTTATCATTCTAATTAATTAGTTATTAAGGTGCTATTGCTGGGGTGGCATGTGCCCCAGTAGATAGCGGAAAGTGTTGGGGGTAACAGAGAGTGTTACCTCCATCGGAGGCCAACATGGCGAAAATGCACGGCACACCCTTTTGTACAATTTTATATTGTAACTTGATGAATTGCCGTGCCGTGCCGTGCAAATTAATGATGACGAATACATGCCTGAAGGAAGAGATGATTTCCCCGACTTTTCGGGCGATTACTGCCTTACCAGCACTAATCGTGGATTTGGCTAGCGGTCAGCTATGGCCATATCAAGTCCCTTGACCATAGCTGGCTTGAAATTGGTCTATATTAGAAATTAATGGGGGGTGAAACTAGGGGAAATCCCCCGGAACTATGGAACAGCGGCTGCCACTCTGTTCGAGGAGGAACAGCAAAGCCAGGTGGTAGACCCGCATTAAGGGCGCATAATTATAGAACAGAGATATATTGATATCTAAACCTTTTAAATGTAACGCAGAAGCAAGGACACGGAGATGTCAAATTCCTCCAAAATTTCAGTCCTTGTGGACGCAACTGGACGCCACAGTCCAGGGGGGGTCATAGTGTGTGTGGCAGGGAGGTTATCCAGGGGGTAACGAATTAGAAATTTGTTGTATTTTAATAATGATGACTCGCTACTAAATAATTTTGTTTTGATTTGAAAAATAGATGCACTACATACTTCCTATATTGTGTTTATTATGTCTTATTGTGTTAATTGCATGTTGTATGTTAGGAATAAGGATTATAAAAATATAATAATATGTTTTCAATGTGTTTATAGATTTTAAAATAAAATGAAATAAATTTGTGATAGTTAAAATTTTCAATGGGTTGCAAAAGATAGAAGTTGGGTAATGCATATTTGTGGGACATATAGATCTGTCCAAATTGAAGTCAAAGTTAAAGAGAACAAGAGATGAAAATAATGTAATGTTGTTTTGAGTTAATGTATGTTATAGAATTTTGAGAAGTATTGATGTTGACACAGTAGTAAGGGAGAATATATGTAGAGTGTTGAGTGAAATATTGTTGTTTATAATTGATGATGTTATTTTGTTGTAGTTGTAGTGAGGTAATAAGATTGAGATTTTGGGGATGGCAATTTTGTAGTAGGGGGTAGTGTAATGTGGGAGTCCGCAACATAATGATAAGTTGGGACGGGATTAGAATCGATTTAGTGGGGAAGAGGTTGCCTTAGGTAGAATCCAGGAACCAGATAAGGGAAATGAGCTTTTTTGGGGGGGGGAACACATATCTTATGTACAAAGGGTTAGAGAGTATTTTTTTTATATATAGAGAGAAGGTGGCGAATTGAGTTAAAGTAGTAAGTAGTTAGAGGTAGAGAAGGGTTAGTAGATTTTTTGATAGAGAGGGGTGTCATACTAGTTAAAGATTTTGTAAGGGAGCGTTAGAGTAATAAAAGGGGTAAGATTATGGGTAAATGCCAAGTTGATAAAGTGAATTATAATGAATAACGGAGAATCACCCAAATTAATGAAAGGGAGTAATAAATGAAATGATGTGTAAACGAAGATTGAAAAAAAAAAAATTGAAAAACGCATTAATAAAAGTTAAATTGAGATTTATGTATTTTATTATTAAAAGGTATTTTATGATTTTATATGCAAATTTAATGATGTTAAGTGTGTAACATTTTAAATACAAATTGTTTATTTTAAGATAATAATAATGATGTGAATTATGAATGTACTATGTTTTCTTATGTTATGTTATGTTGTTAGGTACTCTGATATATGTTAGAAATAAGTAAAAAACAAAACCAGTGCTTCTTAGCGCAAACCAGCACCACTAGGGGGAAACAGATCAGTTGGGGATATGGTGTTGTATAAGGCCACTATTTGATATTTGATTTGTTGTTTCAGTGTTTGGTGATGCTGTGGCGGCGGACCTGAGCTGGCCAGCGCGTCAGAGCAGGGGCGTTAAGTATCTGTCTGACTCTACGGTGTTGGGATCTCGAGAGAGAAGTCCAGTATTGTCATTCAGGTGCGGTCACAGTCACCAGACCAAGGGTGAGTTGATTATATTTTTTGTAAACCATAAAGTGGGTTGTGGCGACATATCCTGGCTGATCCCTTTAGCAAGTATGAATGTGTCAATGAGATTTTTTATGCTTCGGCATAAAATATCTCATTGAGGGGGTATTGTAACGGGGCATTTTTGGCCTAATTTTGGGGCAGTTTGTATTTTTTTTTTAATAAAACAAATAACTTTTCTTCGATAATAGGGACAAACGTAAACAAAGGTAAATTCAGTGGTTGCGACGGTAGCGACAGTGGTAGCACTGCTGTGTGACAATTATTCATGAATATTGTATGTGAATTTCAAAAGCGACAGAATCAACGAGCTGGAATTGTGCCAAGGTCAACCAATGACACACAAAACAGCATAAACAAGTTATGTAACGGAACATCAGACCATATTACGTCAGTGCATGCGTCACGCTGCTATGCAGGGTGTGTCAGCGCCAGTAGCTTTGTCACACTCACAGAACAAAGCCAGTCGGCTAATAACATCTACAAGTGACGGACGCGAGCTGTATTGTGCGTCCGCCGGCTCGCCGGTTTTGGGCGAAGTTTTTTTGTGTCGCCCGCAATGTAACAAAAATGTGTATCTTGATATATTTTGGTATTTAAAAGTATTATAACTACAAAGTAGAGACAGTGAGTGAAATTGGAAATAAATTAACAGTTCGGCCATAAAAATGAGAAATACGAGAACCAACAAACTGTAAGCCACGAGTTGATATCCATGGAGTCAAATTCGCCGGGACAGCAGGAAAGTAAACATTTTCAAATCATTTAAAATACTAAATGCTTTTTTACAATTGAGCTCAATAAATAAAAATGTACCGTATGAAATAATATGTGTGTGGGTATGCGTGAGTGTGCGTAGGTACCTATCTTAATATAACATAAAAGCATTGGTTTACGTTAAGTGATGTACATAATTAAGTAATTTGAATTATTAACACAGTAGTAATTTCTGTAGTCATTTTAATGTGTAACAAGGGTAATTTGAATTCTAAATATATTGCGTAAATATACCCTGAATAAAGTTTGATGTAAAGAAAATGTATCGCAGCCATGTTGGAATTTATAGAAAGAGAAGGATTACATTTTGTTTTGTTCTCAATAGAATACTCAGATAATTAATAAATATGAGTTTAAAACTACTAATGAAATTAAAGTCTAGCCTATTATTTCAATGCAACCATTTTGTTTCTCAGCTCGTCTATAGAATCCTGGACCCTAGTAAGTATAATTTCACGTTGGTACCATACAACATGGCGATTGAACTAGCCGCAAGTGTAAAAGTAAACAAAGTGTACTATGTTATTAAATAAAATTGATAATAATGATATACAACACTATCCACCCACCCATCTATCCAAATTTTAGCCTATAGCTTTACTTAGGATATCTATCCACCTACTCTCCTATTCAGATATACACTCACATACCGGTTTATCTAATCATCTACTCATGTAGCCTACTTACTGAATTATTTATCTATCTATCCATCTACCCATCCTTTAATTGCTAGTCAGTACTGATTTTGTGTGTGTTTACATTAGATTTATAATTATTAAGTTCACTGAAATAATTCTAAAATCTTATCATATGTATTTTTTCCAAATTGTTCTTACAGCAGTAGATTAAAATAAATAAATAAATTTCTCTTAACACCAGCCACAAAACTTAATCTGGGCATAAAGATAAATATGTTTTTGATTGTATTTTTACTGTTTCAGTTTTTTGCTTAACAAATTTTGAAAACTTTTTTTACTAATTTTATTAATTACAAAAAAATAACAGTTAAGTAGGTATCATTAAGTGAACTCTTGTTACCTAAAGTAAATCCACACTTACCAGTCGACAAATTCAATACAATTAGTTCTGAGTGTACTACAAGCGGGACATGTTTACTTTAAACTACGCAACGAGAACTAGATATAGTTAGATTTTTTTGTTGTAGTGTTTGATCCTTTTTTTTTGCATTGCAGGTCACAGAAAATACTGCACATAACAGAAATATTATCAAACAGAGACGGTTCACACCAAAAAACAAACATCAAAGACAGGACACTAACTCCAAGGAGCAAATCCAGGCAATTGCTTTGGATTTGCTCCTTAATAATCAGAATTAATTATAAATATATCAGGACTCGGAACACTAATTTTTATAAAATTATACATACTTGTAAGCCCCTTTCAGCAGCTGACTTCATCGCTGTCAGTGTTATTAAAAGATGTCTGATCTGTTTTTTGCGTAGTCAAACTATTCTACAGTTCCTATGTTTTCCTGAATTTCTGTAAATTCTGCAGACAGGTCAAGATTCATTTTTTCTTTTTTTGAAAATACGCTCTTTTCTGTTTCTTTAGTTGTACTTATTTCGTTTAAAATTTCTTCTAATATGACTCTGTCATTCGGAATATCTATAACGAGTGTATCTTCATTCTCCCTTTCTTCAGGGATCCTATTGTTAAGTGTTGGTGAATATGTTTCCACATATTGTTTCGTATGGCAACTGTCCATACACGAACACACAAACTCATGAAAGCAAGAGTTACAGTGTATGCACTGTAAATGACATGATGTGCAGTGTTTAATACGTTTAACAAATATAATATGGCACAGATTATTTTATCCATTCGTTTAATCCGTTTTCCTTTTAGATAACAATATTTTAATATTTTATTAAAATTTTCTATTGACATGTTAGTGTTTATACCTAAATGAATCCGATAACAGTAGGCCCATGATCTGTATTGTTTCCTATTAATATATTGTTTTATAAAATATTCATAAAATGAATGTGTTTCTTCATCATTAAACAGTCTTCTTAAAACTTCATGGAGCATTTATAAAAAATTAGTGTTCCTAGTCAGAGTGATATATTTATAATCAGTGGACAACAAACTCCAGGAAATCAAATTACATTAAGGTACTACATGAAAATTGAAATTTTTATGATTAAATAGAATAATATAATAAATGTTAAAATATGATTACGTTAAGGTAATATTTATTATTAAGAAAAATCGTTACAAGAAAAATCGCTGCATGTGCCAACCAACTAATTTCTTATAAAACCGCCAACTAATTTCTTATAAAACCGCCAACTAAATTTCTTACAAAAACGCCAATATCTCGAAAACGAAAAAGCCGATTTTATTGAAACAAAACCAAAATAAAATTTGGAATTTTCTATAATTTTCACTCCCTGACACCATATAGCTATCTCTCATAAAACGAAAGTTTGTCGCATGCCGAAAATTTCACTACATGAAAATTAAAAAAGAAACTTCATGACGTGGAACCATCTGAAGACTCTGTTTTTGAAAATTGTTAAAACTATCGGTTACAATTTATGCCTAAAACCATCCTCAAACTTCAATAAACACGGAGGTGAAAGAATTTTAAAAATCAGATCAGCTGTTACTGAACTTATGTTGGGCAATGAAACACATTAACTTTCTCCCGGGCTCTCCGCCCCACCGTGCGGCTCGGTTCTCGCCCCACCAAGACGCCAGATTACAGGCACAGCACGATGTTATGGCTCACTGGCAGACGCAAGTCCGATCAACGGGTACAGTGTGTGATGTGGTGGGGAGCGGTTCATGAACACAACGACTATAATAGTAAATACAACGCCTTGTCTGAAGGAAGTCGTGTCCTAACCTCAATTGATAACACGTCTTCTGTTTTTTTAGTGAAATAAATTTTGCTTAATTTTTAAAGTGGTATTTTTCACACCTTAATACGGCGCCACATTCTAACTGCACGTCGTCCATTTCTCCTGTCACGCACGGCTACGATTGAGCATACGTTTTTTCAATATGGGCCTACATCGATGCATATTACAAGAAATTAATACAATAGGCTTTAAATTTCATTATTATTTTATAGAAATTTTTGAAACTGGTCTTTATTTTAAGTATTACCGAAGTCATTTTCATGCGGTTTTCAAGTGTGTGTAGAAAGTTAAATGAAATATTGAAGATGTGTTCCACATCACTAATATATGGCATGCGGAAATAGACTGAATCTTATTAATTCTCGAATATTTTCTAATGATTTATAAATACATTGTTTAATCTTATATTTATGTAGTTTTAAACTGTACTGGTACTGTAAAATCATATTTCAATTGTGATGTGGAAATCAGACTCTTACTTAAGATGCCTCTTACTTAGGCCTACTCTTACTATGAATCTCAGACACCAACTTTCTTTTATAATTTCTATAAACTATAAGATATTTTAAAGAAGAGGACAATGTAAGGTCTTCTATATTAATTTTATTAGACGCAAAGTGTGATAAAGAAGATACTATCGGGACAGCCCACAAAAAGAATGACAAAAAGGTGGAAGGAATGACTGAAGACGATTGGGATAGATGGGATGATAATTTTATACAGATGAAACACAAAGAACGGGAATATACGCACATGTGACAAAGGAATATACACAGGAGGAGTATGAACAAATGAGACAAAAAATAAGACAACCAGAGAAACCGGTACAAACAGAAAATGCAGAATTAAAGGAATGGATAAGGGTTATGTTTGAACTATCCAGAGAAGAGATTTGTAAATGGAGGAAAGAACATAATAAGTTATTAATAGAAGAATTCAAAGAAATTTTTCGGGAAAATACAGAAGAAATAATGAATGAGAATAAACAAGTAACAGTAACAATAACGGAAGTACACGAGGATGAAAACTTGGAACAACAAAATCTGCCAATAAATGATAGTAAAATCGAGATAGAAGAAATACCAAATAATGAAAACGTGGAAGTGAAGCAACAGACGAAAATGCCAGAACTCACACGAGGAGAGATGCAGTTAATAATGAGGGCTCTGAAGGAACTTAATAAGAAATTGGATGATCAGAAACTGTGGATACAAGGATTAAATAATGATAGAAGTAAAACGAAGGTAGAAGAAATAACAAACAATAACAATACGGAACAATTAAATCTGAAAATTGAAGATGATAGTAAGGAAATAGAAATTAAAGAATACAAAGGTGTAATGTTATCTGAAAATAAACAACACAGAAACAAATAAAATATTAAGCACATGGAAATGAAGACAAAGAAAATGAGACAAATGCCTCAAAGGAAACTAACAAAAACACGGGAGGAGTTGGAAATGATGAACAATGGACTGATTAATGTACTTAACCTCCTAAGTACTGAACATAGAGAAATAGGTAATTTTAAAAATAACAGAAGGAACTTAATAGAAATTTTAGAAATAATTCACCATAAAACGATGTGTAACAAATTAAAAAGGTCTATAGTTAAATCAAATATACCAGAGATAGAGATGTATAATAAAATGTCAGTGATAGCATCAATGATGGATATACCATTGACCTATTTGTTTTATAAACAAAATGATAAAGTGATTGAGGTAGGCCTTGAAACAAGTGAAAATTTTACGGCAGAAAAATTGAAATACAAGATAGTAGCAAAGCAAGTGGACAAGAACAGAAATCATTCTGAAAACAATAGCAGTCCGAACAACAAGGGTAACTAATATAATTATGGACCATGGATAAACTAATTCCAAACAAACTATCGAGAAAAGGGACTGATTTTCTAATTACCGACAAGGCAAACTATTTGAGAAATGAAGAAGGAATAATAATGATAATTGAAACACAAATAAAATAAGTAAAGAATAAATAAACAATATAGAGACTTAAGAAAAATTAATGATAATTAAGAAAACAAACGACAAATGAAGATTTAAGAAAACATAAACAAATAGACCATCAATACATGGTTTGGAAGAGCATATGACAGTTAAGAATGATAATAAGGGGATCATAATGAGGGAAGAGAATAAGAACTTAAAATAAATAAATGAAAGGAGGAACTTGCAGAAGAAGAATTGATGTCTGGAAATAAACAGAATAACAAGAACCATAGTTGTAACTGCTGCTAAAAAGGGGTTGTATTGTTTTATAAGTAATATGTTCTTTCATAAGTGCGTGTTTAATATGGTCTTTGAATATTCAGGTGTGAAACAACGATAATACCCGGTCAATCTGAGGAACGCCCTGGTATCTTTTGCTTCCTTGGGGTTAGGAAAATCCGTGATGGCCTGGATTTTCTCAGGATTGGTACTGATCCCATCCGCCGAAATAATATGACCCAAGAATTTTATTTGGGATTTTCCAAACTCACACTTGTCCAAGTTAAGCACAAGATTGGCATCTCTTAACTTTCGGAAGATAATATCAAGGTGATTTAAATGCTCTTCGAAAGATTTAGATATTACAAGTATGTCGTCCACAAACACGCTTATGAATTCTTCTACTTCCGGTCCTAGTGCCAATTAAAAGACATTTAACCATGGCAGCATGGCTGGTCACTAACCCGAATGGAACTACCTTAAATTGGTAGCATTTGTTCTTATAAAGGAATGCCGTAAATTTGCGGCAATCTTCGGCTAATGGAATCTGCCAAAACTCGCTTTTGAGGTCCAGCCTCGACATGTACCTGACCCCTTGACATTTTATAAATAGGTTCTCGGCATTGGGTGCACAATCGTAGCACTTTTGCGTTATGCTGTTTAGGTTGCGCATATCTAAACAAATACGTACATCGTTATTTTATTTTATTTTTTACCACAACCATAGGATTAAGGAAGTTACTATCGGCGTGTTCAATAATATCATTAGTTAACATTTTATTAATTTCTTCCTCAACTTGTCCTTGGTAGTGTAATGGAATTGGATAGGTTTTTCGGACAAACTTATTTTAATCCATTACATTTATCCTATGCTCATATACGTTAATAATGGTATGTTTGTTTTTAAAAACCGATTCATATTTGTTTAAGATATTTATTAACTGTTCCTCTTGATCAGCTGTAAGTTTATTGCCGGTAAACTGGCCGCTACTCGTTATCTTATCTACGAGATTAAAAACTGGCTTTTGTATGTTAGTACGCTGCTTGGCCTGCTTCAAGTCGCTGTCAACACATCCCAATTTAACTGTGTATAATTTATTTTGAATTGTGCATGTAAGTTTTTTGTTACTGAAATCGATTATGGCGTGTATTTTTCTTACAGTGTCAGTACCTAATATAACATCATATACTAGATTTTTAACTATAAGGACTGTCACTTCAATTCTATGCCTTCTGTAATTATTGATATAAGTGCTTGTTTACAAATAATTTGTGCATCTCCGGTCGCCGTAGTAACCATAGTATTACTTACAGGTAAGATAGGTGTTTTCTTAAATTGGTGCTTATGTTTGTTAATAAATTTTTCATTAATTAATGACACTTGCGCACCACTATCGAGCAAAACATTACCAACACAACCATTGATTCTCGCTATCACGACAAAGTCATTATTGTCCTGAACTCTAGTATTTTCCACACATTCATCCACACTTATTATATATTAATTCATTCCTAACATCAACAGGGTATAAGCCAGAAGCAATGTATACATTACTATCACTATTATTGCTTAATATGATTTCTGATACTGCCGTTTCTTATTGTATGCTTTAATTGTATTTTTATTCTTATTTTTATTTATATTAACAATTTTATCGCACCAACCCACGCCGTGCAACCATACACTTTTTTTTTGCTCTTCATTTGCATTCGTCTTGGTAATTGCCGATACTTTGCTTTGATTGAATCTTTGAAATCTTGGTTTATTTTTAAACTGTTGTTGTTGTTGTCGTTGTTGTGGCTGAAATTGTTTACGTGATTGATCATTATTATTATTATTACTTGGGTTATCCACATTATCCCATTTAGTCAATAACAAGAGTAGTTCTAAGGATTTAACCCCTTGTGTAATAACTGCAATTTGAATTCCGCGTCCAAATGTTGAGCTAACTTATTTACCATTTCTGCTTCTGTCACTTCTGGTTCCAGATACTTGGCTCGAGATATCAGCTGGATTAAATAGTTTTGTTTTGAACCTTTCGTATTTGAATATTTTCCAAATTCCAGCTGTACACAGATTTTTCTCTGTATCTCGCTGTTCCAGTACCTAGCCCTAAAATGCCGCACCAGATCTTCATACATACATACCTTGTCCTGGCTGATGGTGAACCATTCGTCCGCGGTACCTTTTAACCTTCTCACCACCCAGTTTATTTTGTCCATTTCGCTTAGGTTGTCATTTACTGCGTCCATATCTCTCGCGCAGCTTTTGAGAAAGTGGAGGGGATTTTCAGTCTCTCTACCATAGAATTTTAATTGCGAATTGGTTTCATCAAAAGTTTTATAAACATATGTGGTCTGGTTCGCTGGTGTCGAGGTACTCTGGAGTCGGGTCAGCTGTTGTTTTAACTCCTGTATCCGCTGTTCCTGCTCCGCTACCAATTCATTCACCGTCGATGTATGATTTACCATACTTTCTTCCATGACATTGATCTTAGCTTCACAGTCACTAAGACGTGAATTATTAGCTTCTAATGCTAGCTCAACGTTAGTACGAATTAACTCGACTTTCTCTCCGATACGCTTTTCTGTCAATTCTAAAAGTTGTTTATTTTGTTTAGCTTGTTCATGGACAGCGGTAAAAATTGTCTTATTCTCGTCATGTAGTGATCTATTTTGTTTTATTGCTTCCTCTTTATTAGCTCTATTTTCTTCTGAAATTTTCTGCACATTGGCTAATAATGCAGCTAAGTATTTTGTAATTCAAATGATTCAGCCATATTTATAGTTATTTTATATTAGTGATTACTGTACTTTCACTTGTGAAAACTTACGTTTCTTATTGTCCTTGAACGTTTCTGTGTGGTGTACACCTTCCTCAGCGAGGTTTGAATACAGAGTGTCGTGAACAAATGTAACGGTTTATTCACAGGTTGGTGGGAGGGGGTTGGCGCTGGGATTCAAAGTATAGTTTGGTTTGTTCACGACACTCTGTATTCAAACCTTGCTGAGGAAGGTGTACACCACACCGAAACGTTCGAGGACAATAAGTAACGTAAGTTTTCACAAATGAAAGTACAGTAATCACTAATATTAAGTGCTGTGAATGAAGAGGATGAACCATCAAAACAACTGTTATTTTATATATTCAAACAAATATTATAGTCCTTATTTAACGTAAACAGCACTATTATCAACTCTTATTATTATAGTATTAATATTCAGTTTAAATGTTGTATAAAGTCACAGTCTAGTATCGTAATCAAATGTTCACAATACTTAACCTAATACATATACAAATAATAATTCAAACCTCCAAATAAACTAAATTAATAATACTGTTCAAATATCTGCTTACAGACAATATTCAATAAATTATATACACTCTCTGCTTACAAATAGAACACACACAAAATAGTCCAAATGAATCTAATCTTTACACAATTAAATATATAATATTAATAAATTATAATAATATTGCGCCACGCGTTGACAGCGCCAAATATCGCTATGCAATGATACAAATAAATATTTTCGCATAGGATAATTATGTGTGTTTAAATTATGCACAAGTCTATATTGGAGGTGTAGAAAAATTATTTATTTATAACACAAGTGAATAATTGTTAAAGCGAAGCTTTTTATGTCGGGGGTCCGCACGGAGAGGAGTGAGGAGAAAAAAATCGTTACAAGAGAAGCGTCACGAGGGAATCGTCATGCGCGTTCAGGGATTCCCGCTTTCATGGCCGCATCATCGTATATAGAGTACCACTCTCTCTCTCTCATCCCCTCTCCGAGGGCCTGATCTCAACGGTTCTGTAAATCCCTACTACATTTCTTTCTATGTCTCTCTCTCTCTCTCTCTCTCTTGCGCTACTCTCATCCTCACGTGCCACATTGTATTAAATACACCGTGCTTAGTTTATAAGTAGTGTTAACAATGAATAATTCAAGTAGTGATAGTGATGAACCAAAACAAGTAATAACTGTTGTAACGGATATTCATCAAATTCAAAATGTTGAAACAGAGAGTCATGAAATAACGAGATAAATAACGTGCCACGTTGTATTAAATACACCGTGCTTAGTTTATAAGTAGTGTTAACAATGGATAATTCAAGTAGTGATAGTGATGAACCAAAACAAGTAATAACTGTTGTATCGGATATTCATCAAATTCAAAATGTTGAAACAGAGAGTCATGAAATAACGAGGTAAATAACGTGCCACGTTGTATTAAATACACCGTGCTTAGTTTATAAGTAGTGTTAACAATGGATAATTCAAGTATTGATAGTGATGAACCAAAACAAGTAATAACTGTTTTAGCGGATATTCATCAAATTCAAAATGTTGAAACAGAGAGTCATGAAATAACGAGGTAAATAAATAAATATATACATATGTAAGTATATAATAATCGTTTATATACATAATTTTCAACTTAATATTTAAAAATTAATATCAACTTTTGTTCATTAAATTTATTAGTTCTCTATATAGCTTAAAAGCTTCGCTTTGGTCGGTCACTCCCGAGTGACACACACCCTAGTTTATATGATATATTTAAATTAAACAAAATGTCATGTATAGTATTTTATTTGTTTTCAAAGAGTTTATATAGTTCAGTTTTGGTAGGTTTTACTTGAAACGTAGAATTCCTTTACACTCGGCATGACGTCACTCGCTCTGTCGCTGTTACGTTCCGCTCTGCAATGCCCACCGGTCTCCTCTCTCACTCTCTCTCTCTCTCTCTCTCTCTCTCTCTCTCTCTCTCTCTCTCTCTCTCTCTCTCTCTCTCTCTCTCTCTCTCTCTCTCTCTCTCTCTCTCTCTCTCTCTCCGCTGGGGTTCACTGAACAGCTGATAACATTGATGAAGATTTTACACACGAATTGTCACTTTCCGAATCGTTTGTTTCTCGCTCGCAATTGGTTATTATTAATTATTGTTACTCAGGATGATAATGAATG
Organism: Magicicada septendecula; assembly: GCA_034769895.1. NCBI lineage: Eukaryota > Metazoa > Arthropoda > Insecta > Hemiptera > Cicadidae > Magicicada > Magicicada septendecula. Next base: position 157,923,955 of record CM068372.1, read on the forward strand.
ATATTATTTAAAAGTGGTCTATATTGCTTACACCATCCAGCTATTCTTGAAGTGTTCCGCGTTAATAAGGATTTATCACGGTAGATAAATCTCCCTAAGTGGAAAATCTTCCGCTAACACGTAATAGCACTTGAATATTTTATAACTGGTAGTTCACCCGCTTGGTTCTAATCGACAAACTCGAAAAGAGTCCCAAGACTTAAAGTTGCTCTAGATTAAACCAGTTCGAACTGGCCATGAAAGCCTACGTACTAGAAGGAAAACATATGTTAGCAACATTATCACTTGACCAGTTTTGTACAACAGCTGATACTACATTTCCCTCCTGCCATTCAGAATTTCAAAATGGACTCATCAGTATGTAAACTGGTTTCTGCACACATGGCCTTAGCTTTGATACTACTATACATGCACACAAGCAATAAGGCTATTCCACAAAGGTGACTGCCAAGTCAACTACAAAGTGAGACAGAAATCACTCCCCAACAAAATATTATTATTTATTTCTCTACATACCATGTATTAATTTTTTATATTTAACTTTTTTATCAGTTACATTATACATTAAGTATACATTTTTAAATTTTGTTGTGCACTTATTACTCATAATTCTACACATACTCATAACTTTAAACCCATGTTGGTATCCTAAAGTAGAAAAATTGAAAACAAAATTTGGTAGAAAGCTGTTATCTCACCCTGTAATATCCATTTCAGTAGTTTAGTTAAATGTTTGAGATTTCAAGGTGTACTAATGTGCAAAGAATACTTGGAATAACTTCACTTTGTAAACTCTATACTGATAATGTGCCCGCGCACACATTGCTATTACTCTGCCAGTTTTGGCAAAAATAAAGATGATAGTTTTCCATATCCTCCTTACTCACCTAATATAGCACCATTTGTTATTCCTAAAATTAAAAATGAGATTGAAGGGCTGAAGCTTTTGATCGATTCGATAAAGAAGGATTTACTAGTGGACTTGTGCAGTGCTCTGAATCTGAAGAGTTCCAGAAATGTTTCAAAGAATCAAAGAAACACTGGGAATGACGTATTTGAAGTGAAGGGGTCTACTCTGAAGGTGACAAAGCTGAATAGTTTCTAAGATAAGCAGAAAATCTGTTTAAAGTTTAGGAACTTTCAGCAACTGGCCTGAAGGGTACCTTTCTTCTGTTGTATAGAGTGTTAATTCTTTGACCCTCCCTATAGTTGCTAGGGACCAGTCCCTTTTGTGTACATTTTCTACAATAGCAGGGGGGTTCAGTTGATTTTTGAGATATACTCTGTTAGTTTAATTGGTGAGACAGAGAGCAGTAGTTGATTTTCTTTAAGGTAGTCAGAGATAAGGGAGAAAGGATCTCTGTATTTTTTCACGTAATTATTTGTCAGCATTTTTATTGGTGGTGTTTGAGGTAGACCCTGTAGACTATGGAATGTACGAGGGTCATTCAAATATAAACAAGGTTTTTTACGTGTGGACTCAGGAAGTGGAGTGAGTGAGGTGGGGCGCTTGAGATAGTTAGGTGGGGATGTGTGGAGGTGAGGGAACGCCCAGCCATGCCAGCAGAACACATTCCCGCATCAGTAGCATAGTGTCTGAGCACGAGGTACCTTCGTCTGTTGTGGAACAGGTTATGTTCTGGCAACTGTGTTTTGGGACTCAAGAGGTATGTTGCTGATTGATTTCCTTCACGATCGAAAGACAGTGAATTCAGCATACTACTGCCAGCTGCTGGATGATGCCGGGGCTGCTTATCGCAACAAACGATGCCAGCAACCAATTCGAGACATTCTGCTTCTCCATGACAACGCACGGCCGAATGCTGCAGCTCAAACTCGCAATAAACTCATTGAAATTTACTAGGCACGTCTTGAACACCCTCCTTACAGTCCAGACTTATACATGTTTGGTGTGCTGAAGGTAGCGTTAGGAGGGGAAAAGTTCAACAATGATGCAGACGTTGAGCAGTATATTGCGCAATTGGCTGTTGGAGCGCCCGTCTTCTTTTTTTGATAAGGGTATCAAGAAGCTACCTATCCGGTGGAGAAAGTGTACTTATGTTGAAGAAAACTATGTAGAAAAATAAGATTTTTTTTTGTAATTGTATCTGTCACCAATAAATCTGTGTAAAAAAAAAATCCAGTTTATGTTTGAATGACCCTTGTATTTTCTGCTTGTAGTTCTACTTATTTTTCTATAGGTAAATTGTGGTATATAGGTGCATGGCTGCTACTGGAGTGGGTTTCACTGCTCAGTTATAAGTCTTAAAGTGTAGTTTTATCATCTTTCTATCTGGTACAGGTTTCATTTGTTTGCAGTGAGTGATCAGTATTTCACTTCCATACTTGAGAACCAGTTTGACATATGTGTTGTAGTTGTGTTGACAGTATCTTGTGTGTGTCTCCCCAGGTAACTGTTGCCAGTCATTTGAGTAACATTAACATTAACATTAAATGATCTTACCAACTCAATATGTTGTCCAGGATGATTCAAGATATCTGGTGTTTTTGCTTTTTGTAGCTCCTGGATATTGTAATTAAGGTTGGTAATTATTATGTTTCTGTAATGTTTATTTCTATGTTATTGTTTTGTGTCTAGTCCCTCATCTTTCCAGAGCAGTAGCGGCTTGTCAGGTGATTCTGGCAAAGAACTCCTTCACCTAAAATAACCAGTTCAGTGCGTTTTTAATGATATTTTTGGAGCCATTGATGTTCTCTTTGATTTTCTACAAAAGAAATCATTTGACATTAATTTCTGTATCTCGCAAATTATAATTATGCAAAAACTCATAAAGAGCAAAAGAAGTGAAGATGTGTTTATAAAATTTTCTATTTAGCTGCTTTGAAAACAACAGTTTCAACTGAATACCATGTGTGGAAGAAAAAAGTTACAGTCACACGAGAACAAGTTTTTGAAAATATAAAATTTTAGATACCTTTCACTACAAATAACCACACATTTTCAAAATGTGGAAAAGCTTTAGTTTGTTATATTAATGGATACATCAAAGTTTGTAGCATACTCTGAAAAATTTCCCGCAGATGCATTAAGTACTGTAACTTAAAGGTGTTCTACCTCAATCTGTTTACTGATTTCCAAAGACTGAAAAAAGATTTACAGCTTATTTATAAGGATAAGCTGTATAGACGAATTGGAGCACAACATTTTTTGGAACTTTTAGCTGACAACAGAAACATCTTTAAAGAAGGTTATAAACTGTTTTGTTTAATAGCAACTATTCCATCCACTAGCATTTCTGTAGAACAAAGTTTTTCTTGCTTAAAAAGAACAAAAACATACCTGTGCAATACACTGAGAGAGGACAAACTTACTAACTTACCAAAAATTTCTGTTGAAAAGCAACTACTAAGCAAATTAATTAATGTACAACCATTTTACGATGACATCTTCTACAAGTTTGCAAATTTGAAAGAGAGGAGAATTTACCTTATCTCCAAGAAATAAACTGCAACTTTGTAAGTGCTTACTATTTTTAACCACTACTTAATTAGTAAATACTATTAACTATTTTTTGTAAATATTATCATTTTTTGAATAAAATTAATTCTTTAGTTATTTTATCATTTTGTGTCCACACATTATTAATGATTCCAAAACAGAGTGAAAGAGTTTCAAATATTTTTTCTTGGAGGGGAAAGGGACCTGCCACTGATTCTGCTTCACCAATCCTTGAAGTCACTACCAACCACTGCTCTAGAGCCAGGTTCACTTTACTTTCCAACAGCTGTTGTTGTTTGGAATTGTTTATTAGCCGTTACCCAAGTAATGACATCATGATGTGTGTACATGCTCATGATTATTCCCTTTTAGAATACCTCTCTTTACACACATTTCTTCACAGTGAGCTGAAGTGAAACAAATTTTGATGCCAGCTGAATGGCATATGTACAGTTTGCAGGCTCATCCTGGCCCCTCTGACATTGCCCATGCTCTCAACAGTGCTGCAATAGAGGTGAATAATTAACTAAATACTACTTGTTAAGTCTTTCAGCTGCCACTCACAGCTTCTGATGACAATTCCAGATTCTAGGGATTGAAACGCCAAGTGTAAAAATACTATGACAGAGGCACGTCGAGTAGAGGGTTTACTTGAAATTAACTAGTTTATAAAATACAGCAATTATCAGAATGGACAGTCAGGTTTCTCTGGACTCCATCTCAAACAGTAACAACTGTCCTTACTGGAATGAATAAGGATTGCAATATTTTACAGTATTTGAGTAACTATACCATATACTATACAAGCTTATACTCACAATATTTAAGTTGTAATAATACAAATTCAACATGTTTTTGTAACGTGTCAAAATTGGGTAATTTTATTTATTGCATTTATGGGGTATTTGTATTTTAGTTTATTTCAGTTTTCGGGGTTTCATAAAAAATATTGTGCAAGTTTTAATCCCATTGTGAAAGAACACGTGGAGACTATAACAGTTTGTGACAAAGCAGCAACGTAATATTCCGTTGCGAAATTAGTTGAAGTATGTAGCCACCCTAAATTTCTCAGAACTTTGTTTGAATGTGACAGCGCACGCACGCGCGATACAGGTCTACGCTCGGAGTGACGCTATCGGCCAAAAACCAAGATGTCAAGAAACCAAAGTTAGGCAGTCTCATTTACCATGACGGCGGATACGAAAACTTAAGAACCGCCCATGTGGTGACGTTAGCCAGTGCCTCACTGAGATCGTTTACTGTCGTCACCTCAACAACTACATGCATAGCATGGGACGAAACTCCTGCGACGAAGCCCAAGGCTGTGATTTCCACCAAAAAGTATGAGATCACGTTAGCTACACCTGCGACATTCTCCTTCCCAGTCCGTTGCTGTTTGTGTCGGCAGACACAGCGCCAAGTGCGCTCAGTTAAATTTTATCAGTTTTTTTGATATAACAGTAAAAAATTATGTGACCGCGGTCGAGGTAAAAAGTGAAGAACGTAATTTTATAACTTTCGGACAACAAAAAATAAATCCAGAAAATGAAACAGAGTGCGCTAACTATAAACACGTTGCCGGCAGTGGGATATTCCACAAGGTTTTTTTTATTAATTAAAATGATCACGGGAGGGTTTTCTTTTTTAAATTAGTGTGAGAGAGAGAGAGCAGGCTGGGCGGCCAACATAGATATAAGATGTTTCTTGTTAATTGGTATGTATACTTTAATATTATGTCGTAATAATCAACAAGTAAATAATTGTACCCTTGGTCAAATATAGAGAGAAATAATTAATTTTGTTTATTTTGGTAGTAACAGGTGGATAAAACTTTAAATGGAAAATGTATTGTTTGATTGCACAACTACGCCACATGGCGAGGCGCATGTAGAGATGTGGGTGTAATTGGGAGTCATTGCAATTTTAAGATAATAAAACAGAATTTTCTTTCTTTTTCACTACATATGTTGTTAGAATAATTATTTCGTAACCCCACACTGTTTCTGACCTCGCTTATGAAAGAACCCTGGGACCCGCGAAATATCCAAATATTGGTAAGTACGAGCTATGAACTATGATTATTAACAACTAATAAAAAATTAAATAATATGTTTTTATACAAATGGAGCCCGAACAGGGACTCGATATAAAATAATTATATAAATAAGCCAGAATTCAGAAACAGAGTGGGTAGCGAAAGAGTATAAAAGACGTAAAAGTAAGGCTATGTTGTAACTACACATGGTAGAAATAGTACAATAATTTTATGTATAATATGATGGTGTAATATTTAGTACACGAAATAATTTTTTTTTTTTTTAAGAAATATTTAAACAAAATTTTAAAATGGCAGATAACGAGAACGTCAGCCTAACTGACAATACCAATGAAAGCCAGACAAGCGCAACCGAATCACAAATTATGAGTGGAGAAATTATTCACTCAACGCCAGTCCCGACTAACAGGGCTGAAGAAAATAATATAATGAAAATGATGCAAACGCTTTTTAATATACAAAATAATAAGTTCGATGAGAAATTTAGTGAACAGAAAAATGATTTTAATGAAGTAAAAAATGAAATCAGAAAACAGAATATTAATTTTGATAGACGAATCAATGAAATAGAGGTACGTTGTACAAATATGCAAGAGCAAGTAGTAGAAATAGTTAATGAGAAATTCAATGCTAAAATAAATGATTTAGATGACAAAATCAATACGATCAATGAAACAGTAATTAGCACAGTTCAAAACCAAATAGAGACACGAAGTAAAGAGATAGAAAATAAATGTTTAGTTACAGTAGATAAGCAGATAGAGATGAAAAACAAATTTGAAATAAATAAACAAATAGACATTAAAACAACCGTTTTACAAGATCAGTTAGAAAATTTTGAGTCAAATGTAATAAGTATAGCAGAGAATATAGAAACAGTAAGTAAAGCTATTTCAGAGCATGCAGATAGTACCAACTGAGACTCAAAATAAGCTTAGAGAAATAGATGAATTCAGTTTACAAACTAGTAATAATATATATGACAAATGTACTGTAATTGAGAATAATTTAATGAGCGTGAAGAATGAATTACGGGGGGAAATGAATAAAAAATTTACCGGAGTTAGTAAGGGTTATCATAACTAGAGATTTACACAACGAAATTGAATTAGAAACGTTTAGCTATAAAAACCGAACAATACATCCAATGAGATTTATAAACCAAACCCGGGAATATAACCGTTTCAATAATAGTAATTGGGAGGTGCAATTAACCAAAATAATCAAATGTTTTAGGGGTAGTTCAGTAGTGTGGGCGGAAGCACATTGGTCAGAATGGGACTGTTATGAGACATTCGAAAAAGCATTTAAAGGGAAATATTGGACCGAAGATGAACAAGAAATACTAAGAAGCCGTATAATGGGAACGGGCGATTTTTTAGGACACCCTAATAATAATAATATAACGATATACGTGACTAAGTTATATAATGAAGCGAAGTATTTAGAGCCGCAGATACCATTTAAATCTTTTGTTAGACATGTGAGTAAACACTTACCGAGAGATGTACAAACCACTTTAATGACAAAAGAAATTGAAGATATGAACGAGTTGGAGAGAATACTAGATATATTACAGAGCATTAGAGATCGAGAAGGGGGTAGGCGAACACAACAGAATAATAACAGTCATCGTGTTGAATATAATCAAAATAAGAATAATAATTATCGTGGGTATAATAATAATGTGCATAGAGATAATGTAAACAAACCAGGTGAGTGGAGTTGTTCCAGGTGCAAATGGGAAAATTTCGCCAGCAGACAACGATGTTATAAATGTAGTTTACCAAGAGAAGAGCAGAGGAGGAGAAACGAAACCAGGCAGTACAGAGGAACAAACAATTATCACCAGGGACCGCCGCGGGATCACCAGGTACCCACTACAAGCAATTATAGACAACAACCGGAAAACTAGAGCATACGGTGGTAGCACGGACCAGACCACTGTACGGGGAAGCAAGTGAGGTCCAACCGTTGGAAGATGTCAAGAGTAACGTAATTAGGACAGATATAGTTGCTGATCTACTGGAGGAAGAAAACAATGCAATCGAGGTGAGAGCGGGACTCACAGAAATACAGGTAAATGTAGCCAATAAATATTATAGAACACTTGTAGATACAGGTAGCGAGATTTCCGTTATTGCTGAAAACGTTTTAGGAGAGTTAAAAGAAAGTATAAAAAATATTCCAATTTTACCAGTAGCTGGGGTTACAGTAGTAGGAGTTACAGGCGTACGCAGTAAGAGAATAACAAAACAGATACACTTAAGTTTTTTGATAAATGACGTAGAATTTGAGAACACATTTTTGGTAGTTAAAGGGTTAAGTTTAGACATTATATTGGGTAATGATTTCCTGCAGAGAAATAAAGCTGTTGTAAACTTTAAGGAGAAAATAGTAGAGTTAGACGGGGGTGATCGGTCTGTAAAGGTTAATTTTGAACAAATAATAGATAAAGTTAGAACAACGGGGGTAAAAATATTACAAAAAAGAGTAGGCGAGAGTAATATAGATACTAGAGTAAATTTATGTAGAGAGAGTGAGTATATTGATGATTGTGAAAATGAAATGAGTAATATTAATAATGCAGTATGGGAGATAAGGGCGGATGAATTTTGTAGTGGAGGTGCGGTGGTAAGGAGTGACCAGCGTGCGGCGTTGAGACAAGCAGATCAGCGTGCGGCGTTGTGGCAAGTGATAGAGAAATTTAAGGGCGTGTTTGCCGATATTCCAGGAAGGGCAAAGGATTATGTATGTACATTGCAGATACGGGAACACACACCTTTCATGCAGCGAAGTTATCCCGTGCCTTATTCCAAAAGACGAGCGGTGCAAGAGGAGCTGGACAGGATGATGGAAGGAGGGATAATAGAAAGGTCAGTATCACACTACTCGAACCCATTAGTCGTAGTAATTAAAAAATATGGCAGAGTTAGGTTATGTTTAGGTGCCAGGAGGATCAACCAGATAATAATACCAGACCGTGAATCACCAGAGTCAATCAATGAAATATTTCAGAAATTCAGCGGGGTGAGATATATGACGTCATTGGATCTAACAGCAGGATATTGGCAGGTACCATTGGCGGAGGTGAGTAGGAAATATACAGCTTTCCTATTTAACGGTAAGAACTATCAATTTCAAAGATTGCCATTTGGATTAAATACCAGCGTAGCCAGTTTCATAAAGTGTTTAGACCAAATTTTAAAACCCAAAGACCTAGATTTTTTAACGGTATATGTAGATGATATTTTAATTGCGTCGAGAACTTTTGAGGACCATTTAGATCATTTAGGATATGTGTTAGCCAAATTAAAGGAAGGAGGACTTACTGTAAATTGGGACAAATCAAAGTTTCTACAAACACAAATAAATTTTTTAGGATTTATATCACACCAGAAGGAATCTCAGCCAATCCGGATAAAGTGGACTCCATCATGCGCTTCCCTGAGCCGAAGAACATCAAGCAGCAACAGAGTTTTCTGGGATTGTGTAATTTTTATCGAAAATTTCAGAAGAACTACGCACATGTAACAGCAAGATTGAGTGCAGTACTCCAGAAAAATAAACAGTGGAGATGGGGATTAGTGGAACGAGAGGCGTTCAACGAAATTAAACAGAAATTTAGCAAAATGATAATGATGAACCACCCTGATTTTAATAAAATATTTTTCTTACAGACAGATGCTAGTAACGTGGCCGTAGGTGCGGAACTCTACCAAGAGGACGAAGAGAAAGAACACTTAACCATCGCATTTGCAAGCAGATCCTTGTTGATGGCAGAGAAAAACTACACTACCACCGAAAAGGAACTATTAAGTATTGTATTCGCCGTTGGAAAATTTCGCACTTATATCTTGGGAAATAGGATGGTGATCCGCACCGATCACAAGGCATTATCCTTTTTAAATACATGCAAACTCGCTCACAGCCGTCTAACCAGGTGGGTACTTGTTTTACAGGAGTATAATTTCGAATGGGAGTACATCAAGGGGACAGACAACAAGATACCTGACACTCTTTCCCGGGTAGACATGTTAGACAATAAGACAGGTAGGGATTTAAAGGAAATTGAAATTTTTCAGATTAGCAGAGAAGACAGAATTTTTGGTGAAGAGTTAAAGGACATCAGAACCATGCAACGAGCAGATGGTAAGTCAGGTAAGATTATGGATAGTTTAGAAACAGAATTAGCGGAGTCAGAGTATAATCAGCATTTTCAGATTTATCAGGGGTTATTATTTAAGAAAGTATTAGGGGGTGAGCATGATTGGAAACTAGTTGTGCCAGAGGGGTTAGTTGATAAGATTATTTGGGATTGTCATTTAAGATATGGTCATTTTGGGGCGAAGAAGTGTGTTAATGTTTTGAAAGAGTCATGTGTTTTTAAAAATATGGAAAGAAGGGTTAGAAAATTGTTAAGGGGTTGTGATTTATGTCAGAAATCAAAGGTAGTAAATTATAGAGTAGAAGGGGAGATGAATTTTATAAAAGTGAATAGACCTTTCGATTTAGTTGCGGTAGATTTGTTTGGGCCATTGCCGAAGGGTAGAGGCGGAGTGATGTATATTTTTGTGATGCTTGATACTTTTTCTAAATATGTGAGATTGTATAGCGTTAAAAGAGCTACCAGTCAGGTATTGAGTGAGAAGGTGACAAAGGACTACATGATTCACGTGGGTAAGCCGAGAGTAATTTTATCAGATCATGGCCCACAGTTCATCAGTGGGAAATGGCGTCAGACCCTAGGATGGGAAGGAATCATCACGAAACATACGGCTGTGTACCATCCCCAGTCCAACCAGGCTGAGCGTGTAATGAGAGAGATAGGCAGGATCTTTAGAGCCTATTGTCACGCTAAGCACAGCGAGTGGCCGTTGTACGTCCGAAGAGTAGAGACTTGGCTGAACAGTACAACCCACGAGTCCACCGGCTATACACCTCACGAGTTGATCAAAGGAACACGCCCCCCGAGAATTTTGGAACAGTTGTTTGATTACCCACCTGAGAGTGAGAAAGCGGATGTGAGTATAAAAATCAGGTTGGCAAACGAGAGCTTATTAAGTAAAGGAGAACAAAGAAAACGTAGGCACGACGCAAAAGGTAAGTGGATGAAGTACGAAGTAGGACAGTTGGTATTGGTGAGGAGACATGATTTGTCGAGCGCTCAGGACAAGAAGTTTTTCTTACTCTATGAAGGACCGTATGAGGTAATAGAAGTTAAGATGAAGAATTCGTATGTATTACAGAACAGAGAGACAAGGGAGATAGTAGGGACTCACAATGCTACAAATTTGAAATTGTATTGGTCATCATAGGAATTTTACCATGATTGTTAGTAATTATTATTGTGGGAATGAAATTTAATTTGGTTTTATATGTTTACAGAAGGGAGTCTCCCCCATTTTCGGGCGGTCACGATCTTACCAGTCCTGGCCGTGGTATTCGGAACTTGGAGGCGGGCCATGGTTGGCGGATCTTCCTACGGGTGGTGAACGCAACGATGGTCCGGCTCCACCAAAATTGGTTAAAATTTGAAAACTTACAACACTTTGAACGGGGAGGGGGACCCATAGTTCGTGGAAAGGTAGTATATATATATTTTTTTTTCTTCCCTCTTCACGAAATATTTTAGTTTTGTTTTAGAAATTGTAAAATGAAACGACCAAAAAAAAAAAAATATGAAATTTGAATACTTAAATTTTCAAGGAATTGTTTTCCCTCAGAAAACAACACAATGTATTTTATTTTGATGTAACTGTATAAGATGATCCATTGTGGTGCTTATTATTTTGTCAGAAAGAAAATGTTAGTGAAAAGTGAAAGCTTGGACTTGCAGAAATGTCTATGTGAAAATTTTTAAAAACTAAATAAAAGAACTTGTTATTATACAAGATTAAAGGGTAATTTTAGGGGGTAGATTGGTGTTTAAAGAAGTGACATAACAGTGGAGTGTGGAACTGCAGTGGTAGGAAGTTTTAATTTTTGTACTTATTATTTCATGTTAATGAAGGTTAAGAAAGAGATGTAGGGGGTTAAAACACCACCCAGACTAATAATGTCATTTAATATAAATTGTTAATTTTAGTTTTACAAAAGAGATTTTACTTGTGATTCCCCAACTTTTCGGGCGGTCACGGCCTCACCAAACCCTGACCGTGGAATTGGTTTAGCTTTAACAGCTATGGTTGGGGCTCATTGCGACACGTTCTGCCTTAACTGGCCATAGCTGTTATATTTGTCAAGGTGAATTTTGAAATTGACAGGGGGGAATTAAGGGGAATCACCAACCTAGGGAACAGCGGCTACCACTCTGTTCGAGTAGGAACAGCAAGGCCAGGTGGTAGACCCGTTTAAGGGCGTTTAAATATAACCAAGAATATGTTGATATTCAAAGATGTTAAAAGGTAACTGCCGAAGCAAAGACACGGAGGGGTCCAGTCCCTCCAAATATGCAGTCTTTGTGGAAGCAAATAGGCGCTACAGCCTAACATAACTTGCAATAGAGTGTGTGGATGGGAGGTGGCTCAGAGGAGCCACGAATTTAAATTCATAACATAAAAAAACTGCTAACTCTAATTTTGCTCTGATAAAAATGTTGGTATTCCACTCAAATAAATATATGCTCGTGCATTCAGTATACTGTAGTCATTCTGTTTTATTGTGTTCAATGTATTATTTTATTGTAGTATGTTCGATATAAGAATTGGTAAAAAATATGTGTTTATATAATGTGTGTATTTTGAACTAAGTAAATAATTAAGCCGACTGGCAGGCGGTTAACATAAATTATCAGAATCAGAAAAAAGGGTAAACAATGAGGGTAGATGGGAGTATTGATAAAATATAGATTTCATGTAATTTGCTCAATTTTGAGATGTCTTTACAATTAGCGAGAAATGTCAGCTGATCTGTAGTAGAGTGTCACTGTACAATTGTTTATACATGTTCCAGGTAACTTATATTAAAGGTAATGTTTTAATGTGTCAATGGTGTTATTTTATAATAATGAGAAAAGTAATTTAATGTGGTAAGATTTTAAATGAATTGTCAGAAATAACAAAAGATAGTTTTTGGGTGATAAATCTTTTTGTGGGACATATAGATCAGTCCAGGTAAAAGTTAAAGAGGTAGTCGAGAGAAAAATATTGTTTTGAGTTAATGTAATGTTGTTGTGAGATAATGCAATAGAATTTGAGAAGTATTGATGTTGACACAGTAGTAGTGAGTATATGTAACGATGCGTAATGTGAGTGGTAGATAAATATATTTGTTGATGATATTTGTAGTAAGGGTGAGGTGGTAAGGTGTGAGCAACGTGCGGCGTTGTGGCGGGGATAGAGTAGTCTAAGGGAGTGTTTGCCGATATTTTGGAGGGGCATTGGTTCGTATGTAGATAGCCAAGTTGGGAACACACATCCTAGTACAAAGATGAGCGGTGCCAGAGGTACAGTATTGTGCGAATTAATGTGAACACATCATAATTATCACAATTTTACTTTTTTTTTCACAGTTAGCAACACTTATGTCAAAGTAGCGGCCATTTTGTTTTACTGTTCTGACAGTCAGTGAGTAATGAGACATAGCAAGCTACAGACGCGTTGCATTTTGTTTTTTTTTTTAGAATTATTGTGTTTTTGCTGAAGTAAGCTGAACTAAGACTTTATTTGCTTTTTATTTTTGAAGATGGATATTACTCCCAAAAAGCGCACTAAAATTGTTACTTTGAGTGAACACACATCAATGACTCAAGAGATATTGCCAAGGAGTGTGGTGTGAGTTTAGGAGCTGTCAACAAGATTTTGAAGCAAAAAAGGGACAATGGGACGATTGAAGTGAACAGAAAAGGGAAATGTGGAAGGAAAAGAAAGACAACAGCAAGGGATGAAGCTTTTTTAATAAGGGAAAGTAAATTAAACCCTAGGAAAACCAGCCAAGAACTTCAGCAAAACTTAGCACACGCTGGAGTTATTGTTCATGACTCCACCGTACGAAAACGATTTATAGAAGGAGGAAGAAAAACAGTCAGACCTAAAAAAAAAACAGTTATTGACTGCTGCCATGATGACAAAATGATATGATTGGGCAAAAAAATATGTGAGCTGGACTGTTGAAGATTGGAGAAAAGTGCTGTTCTCAGATGAGAGCCATTTTTTGGTACAAGTACAAGCGATCTCGTTTCGTTAGAAAAAGTGACAACGAAAAACTTACGACAGCTCATATTGATCAAACAGTTAAACATCCGTTAAAGAAGATGTTCTGGGGCTGCTTTTTTATAAAGGTGCCTTGTGCCGATCGAAGGCATGATGAACTCGCAAAAATACAGAGACTTGCTAGAACACAGATTGGAAGCTGAACTAAAAAAAGTTGATGCCAACGGTCAAGCAGTTTTTCAACAAGATTCGGCTCCATGTCACGTGTCCAAGATCATGATGAAATATTTCAAGGACAAAAAGATATCATGCCTTGAATGGTGTAGCGGGGCATTTTTGGGCATACCTGGGGTAATAACATAATTTGTATTTTTTCATAAATAAATAATAATTAACTTGTTGAGTGATAGGGACAGAAATTATAAAGAACGGTAAATTTCCTGTTTGAAACGAAAATAACAGTGGCAGCATTGACTGTGAAAATTATTTAATAATATTGTGTGGACCGTCTTAATAACAGACAAACTGTGCAAAAGTCAAATCAAGGACAAACACAACAGTAAACAAATTATATAACCAGCATCAGGCGAGCGTTACGTCAGCGCATTACACAACTAAGAATGCTGGGTGTGTCACGCCAGTAACATTGTGACACAACAGAACAAAGTAGTCGGCAATTATCTTCAACAGCAGACGGACATGGGCAGTTCCGGTCGCCGCCGACTGCGTACCGTTTTTGGGCCCGCAGAACAACAAACATGTGAAATTTAGTACATTTCAGTATTTACCCAGTCGGCATGTAACTTCTGAACATATAAGACGCTAACAACGGTGTGTCGCCGGTTCGCCGGTATTAGGCGAAGTTTTGGTGTTCGCCGGCTGTGCGTGATATTCGCCCGCATACCCGTAAAATGTAAAAAAGTGAATTATTGAAATAACAAAATATTGAAATTAGAATGAAATAACAGTTTTAAAAAACATGTAAAGACAGTGAAAGAAGAAATAATCGATGTAGTGCGTGGGGAGCAATATGACGTCGTTTGGACTGATTTGCAAGATAAGTAACAAAACGGGGGGGCAGAACAATCTTTAAATAAGGGCAAACCTTCAAAATTTTAATATGATTATTACATTTCAATAAATGAGATCTCTGAACTAACGGGGTGTGTGTGTGTGCGTGAGTATGTAAGCATATATAAATTTAAACAAAGAAGGCTGGTTTGTGTGGTTAGGTCTTAATGTATATATATTAGTCAGGTTTAACTTTATAGAAGTATATTTGCAACTTACATATTATGTTTTTAAATCCCATTATATGCCTAATAACTTCTGTCAATATGAATTTGTAGTAGAAAAAAGAATTTCGGGAGATAGTGTTTAAACAACAAAAGTTAGTAAAATGTCAATAAAACTATGTTAATGGGAAACAATATAAAGTTTTTCTTTATTCAAACAACCAGTTCTGATCTCCTGTGTTCGCCGAAAAGAACCCTGATAATTTTGTGTTTTTTTTTTTTTTTTTTTTTTGCTCGTTAACCATAAAACGAGATGGCGCCCGAAGAATTCAGTAAATACAGTGGACAGTATCTTTAGATTAAATTCAATACAATTATTAATAAAACGAAACATCACATTTGGCGCCCGAACAGGGACGATTTATATAATATAATTATATAAATGTAGGCCTACTTGGGAGAGCGGAATGGTTGTTGGAAATAACAGAGACAATTTTTTTTTTCTCGTACGTAAAATAGACGCAAATATGGGGTTATGTTTTGATAGTGTTATGTATGTAGTGAATTATTTGTTTATGAGTATTGTGAGCTAACATGGGTAACTAGTGTGTATGAGGTGAATTATATTATATAAGGAGTATTATAATATAGCTAAGATTATTATAATAAGAGTATTATAATCTTTTAAATATGGCTAAGATACCAGAAAATGATAGTGGTTTCGTATGGAACGAGTGGGAAAGCGAATTTAGAGGGGTTGTAGGTGAAATGACAGACGAGGAATGGGGGAGGTTAGACGATAGTTTAACACGAATGGAAGAAATGGAAGAGGGAATATTCGCGGAAATTAAGAAGCACAGTGATGATATTGATAGTGAGGTGACAAGTAATAGAGGTAAGATCGTTGAAGCGATAGTAGTAGTAAATAAGGCAGTAAATAGGCCTAATGTTAAGGATGATAATATAATGGGAGCAGAAAGTGGTGGAGAGACAAATCAATTTAACAAAATTAAAGTCGATCAGGTGGCAGATAATGAGGTAAATAATGATGATATGAGTGAATCTGATTATTTTTTAAAAATAATGGATATGTTGCGAATACTTGATAAAAAATTGGATGAGAGGGGAGAAATGATGGACAAACATTTTGATGATCTGAATAAAATAATGGATGAGGGTTTTAATAAAGTAAAAAATGCTATTGATAAACCAGACGAGAAGGGGGAGGAAGATAGATATCAGGTAAAAAAGAATACAGACGTTGAGTTAACACAGGTAAGTGGTGTCTTTGATAATAGTGAAGAAATAAGTAACCAGGTGAGTGACATTTCGAATAATGAGTTAATAACTAACAGTGACCAAATAGTGGGAGAAATAGTGTTGACTAGTGATGATAATGATATTAATTACAATTCTGAGGTAAGTAGGAATGATAATTATGACAATATAAGTGAAAATATGTTAAAAAATAATGGAGTAAATATAGAGAGTACTGATGAGGTTTTAGAATGTAATTATGAGATGTTGAGATGTATGGATGAAGTAGAGAGAGAGTGGAAAAATAATGTTGTAGTTGAGTGGGGACAGAGGGCAAATTTTCCCCTTATTGTTTATAATGATGATGATGATTTAATGTTGTTTTTTCAGGGCAAGAGACCCTTATTGTTAAATGAATTAATGTTGTATAATGTTGTACCCTCTGTCTGTAATAATTGTGAGAATGTGATGTGGTGCTATGAAGAAAGAGAGTTATGTATTGAGAGTGAAATAGAACTATATAAGTTAGAAAGAAAGTATGATGAATTGAGAAAAATACTAGAAGGGGTGATGATGAATCATGTGAAATACGTACCTGTTGAAAGAGAGATAGAGAATAATTTTGATAATATCTTACCTAACTATAATGACTTACCTGACGTAGTAGTTGAGGAATACAAAAATGAGAAAACAATTTACCTGACATTAACAAATAACACTGATATAGACGGGACAATCCTAACTTATGGTAACAAGATTTATAGTGGTATAATGGATGAAATAGAATTGATGGATTATTATGATAGTAATGATTATAATAAATTGTATGTTGATAAAAATGATATATGTTACAAATATATCAGGTATTTATATGACGATGGAGGGTGAGCTAAAAGATCAGTGTTGGGACATTTTTAAATATTGTAAATTATTGGTAATGACCTTGCTGATTTGGACATCTGAAGTGAGATACACTTGAACAGTTATTGACGTATACTTTGTAAATATAATGTAGGGAATTCATGTGTGTGTATTATGAAATGTTAGGTAAGTAATGTGTATATGTTTTAGAAAATGTTGTGTTAATAATAATAATATTATTAATATTTTTGCATTCTAATTAAATAATAAAATAATTATGAAGACAATAATTAATGATTTGTAGAATTTTGATAATAATTGAAATATGTTATTTTAATAATCAAATAAATATTTAATTTTAATAATCAATTGAAGTAAGTAATTGGAGATGTTTAGATATTGTGATTGAATGTTATATGGTTGAATTTTATAAGGTAATTAAACTGTTTGATGAGATTTTAATTTAATAATAATTAATAAATAAATGAATGTTAAATGGTTTATTTTGTGGAATATCATAATGGTTAAAAATATATGTTAATAATAAATTTAGAAATTTTGAAAATCTGATTGCAACACAGGATAAATTCATAATGATGATAAATAAAAAGAGTTAATGAAAAATTTTAAATAATAATGTTTATAAATTTTATATAAATTACTTAAAAGGAAAAATTGTTTGTTTAATGTATGCGAATAATCCAGGTTGATTACTATTTGTGTATTATGTTATGTAATATATTATACAAGATGTGGGGATAATTTTGGGGGGTAGATTGGTGCTCAATGAAGTGATAGAACAGTGGAGTGTGGAACTGCAACGGTTGAAAGTTTAGTTATCCATTGTAATTAATTAGTTAGTAAGTTGCTGTCGCTGGGGTGGCATGTGCCCCAGTAGATAGCGGAAAGTGTTGGGGGTAACTGAGAGTGTTACCTCCATCGGAGGCCAACATGGCGAATATGCACGGCACACCTTTTGTACAATGTTATATTGTACCCTGATAAATTGCCGTGTCGTGCATAATAGTGATGATGTAGACATGCCTGAAGGGAGAGATGATTTCCCCGACTTTTCGGGCGATTACTGCCTTACCAGCACTAATCGTGGTTTTGGCGAGCGGTTAGCTATGGTCATACCAAGTCCCTTGACCATAGCTGGCTTGAAATTGGTACAGATTTGAAATTAAATGGGGGGAGAACTTAGGGGAAATCCCGGGAACTATGGAACAGCGGCTGCCACTCTGTTCGAGGAGGAACAGCATAGCCAGGTGGTAGATCCGTCTTAAGGGTGTAATTATTTAACAAGAACATGATGATGTTCACTAATTTTAAAACTTAATAGCGGAAGCAGAGACACGGAGAGGTAAAACCTGCTCCAAAATATACAGTCTCTGTGGAAGCGGAAAGGCGCCACAGTCTTACATAATTTGAAATAGTGTGTGTGGCTGGGAGGTTATCCAGATGGATAACGTATTAAAAAATTTCGTTGTATTTTAATAATGATGATTTGCTACTCAATAATTTTGTTTGATTTGAAAAATAGATGCACTAAATACTTCTTATATTGTGTTATTATGTCTTATTATGTTAATTGCATTTAGTATGTTAGGAATAAGAATTATAAAAATATGATAATATGTTTTCAATGTGTTTATAGATTTTTAAAAGAAAATAAAGTAAAAGGTGACAGTTAAAATTTTCAATGGGTTGTAAAAGATAGAAATGGGTGATAGTAATTATTTGAATAAAATGTTTGAGTCAGTCCAAGTTGAATTTTTGTGGGACATATAGATCTGTCCAAATCGAAGTCAGAGTTAAAGAAATAGTAGAGATGAAAATAATGCAATGTTGTTTTGAGTTAATGTATGGTATAGAATTTTGAGAAGTATAAGTGGAGACACAGTAGAATTGGAGAATTTATGTAGAATTTTGAGCGAGATATTGTTTATTTTGTTGATGTTATTTTGTTGTAATTGTAGTGAGGTAATGAGATTGAGATTTTGGGGATGGCAATTTTGTAGTAGGGGTAGTGTAATGTGGGAGTCCGCAACATAAGGGTTGGGACGGGATTTGGTATAGTTTTAGTGGGAAGGGGCCGCCTTAGGTAGAATCCAGGGGCCAGAGAACGGGAATTGAGTTTTTTTTTGGGGGGGAAACACGTATCCTATGTACAAATGGTTAGAGAGTATTTGTTTTATATAAGAGTAGAAGGTGGCAAATTGAGCTAAAGTAGTAAGTAGTTAGAGGTAGAGAAGGGTTAGTAGATTTTGATAATGGGGTGTCATACTAGTTTAAAGATTTTGTAAGGGAACGTTAGAGTAATAAAAGGGGAAGTTTATGAGTAAATGCCAAGTTGATACAGTAAATTATAATGAATAACGTAGAATCACCCAAATTAAGGAAATGGAATAATGATTGCCATGATTGGAAAAAAAAGAAAAAAAAAAAAAAAGTAATTTTGAGAAACGAATTAATAAGAGTAAATCAAGTTTAAAAGTAATTTTCTGATTTGATATGCCAACTTAATGATGTGAAGTGTATAAATTTTACATACAAATTGTTTATTTTAAGATGTTTTCTTATGTTATATTATGTTATATTAGATGTTTTGATATGTTAGGAATAAGTAAATGAAAACAAAACCAGTGCTTCTTAGCGCAAACCAGCACCGCTAGGGGGGAACAGATCAGTTGGGGATATGGTGTTGTATAAGGCCACTATTTGATATTTGATTTGTTGTTTCAGTGTTGGGTGGTGCTGTGGCGGCGGACCTGAGCTGGCCTGCGCGTCAGAGCAGGGGCGTCAAGTATCTGTCTGACTCTACGGTGTTGGGATCTCGAGAGAGAAGTCCAGTATTGTCATTCAGATGCGGTCACAGCCACCGGACCAAGGGTGAGTTGATATATTTTTGTAAACCATACAGGGGGTTGTGGCGACATATCCTGGCTGATCCCTCTAGCAAGTATGAATGTGTCAATGAGATTTTTTATGCTTCGGCATAAAATATCTCATTGAGGGGGTATTGTAGCGGGGCATTTTTGGGCATACCTGGGGTAATAACATAATTTGTATTTTTTCATAAATAAATAATAATTAACTTGTTGAGTGATAGGGACAGAAATTATAAAGAACGGTAAATTTCCTGTTTGAAACGAAAATAACAGTGGCAGCATTGACTGTGAAAATTATTTAATAATATTGTGTGGACCGTCTTAATAACAGACAAACTGTGCAAAAGTCAAATCAAGGACAAACACAACAGTAAACAAATTATATAACCAGCATCAGGCGAGCGTTACGTCAGCGCATTACACAACTAAGAATGCTGGGTGTGTCACGCCAGTAACATTGTGACACAACAGAACAAAGTAGTCGGCAATTATCTTCAACAGCAGACGGACGTGGGCAGTTCCGGTCGCCGCCGACTGCGTACCGTTTTTGGGCCCGCAGAACAACAAAAATGTGAAATTTAGTACATTTCAGTATTTACCCAGTCGGCATGTAACTTCTGAACATATAAGACGCTAACAACGGTGCGTCGCCGGTTCGCCGGTATTAGGCGAAGTTTTGGTGTTCGCCGGCTGTGCGTGATATTCGCCCGCATACCCGTAAAATGTAAAAAAGTGAATTATTGAAATAACAAAATATTGAAATTAGAATGAAATAACAGTTTTAAAAAACATGTAAAGACAGTGAAAGAAGAAATAATCGATGTAGTGCGTGGGGAGCAATATGACGTCGTTTGGACTGATTTGCAAGATAAGTAACAAAACGGGGGGCAGAACAATCTTTAAATAAGGGCAAACCTTCAAAATTTTAATATGATTATTACATTTCAATAAATGAGATCTCTAAACTAACGGTGTGTGTGTGTGCGTGAGTATGTAAGCATATATAAATTTAAACAAAGAAGGCTGGTTTGTGTGGTTAGGTCTTAATGTATATATATTAGTCAGGTTTAACTTTATAGAAGTATATTTGCAACTTACATATTATGTTTTTAAATCCCATTATATGCCTAATAACTTCTGTCAATATGAATTTGTAGTAGAAAAAAGAATTTCGGGAGATAGTGTTTAAACAACAAAAGTTAGTAAAATGTCAATAAAACTATGTTAATGGGAAACAATATAAAGTTTTTCTTTATTAAAACAACCAGTTCTGATCTCCTGTGTTCGCTGAAAAGAACCCTGATAATTTTTTTTTTTTTTTTTTTTTTTTTTTTTTTTTTTTTTTTTTTTTGCTCGTTAACCATAAAACGAGATGGCGCCCGAAGAATTCAGTAAATACAGTGGACAGTATCTTTAGATTAAATTCAATACAATTATTAATAAAACGAAACATCACAATGGCCAGGAAACTCACCGGACCTTAATCCAATTGAAAATCTGTGGGCTATTATAAAAGCTAGACTTCGTAAAATATATTGCTCAACAAAAACAAAACTGATTGAGGCTGTAATCCACACATGGTTTCGAGACCAGCAAATATCAGAAAACAGTAAAAAACGTGTTGATTCTATGCCAAAACGTGTTGAAGAAGTTATAAAAGCCAAGTGAGGACATATTTCGTATTAAAACAATTTAAATTGTATTCTTTTCTCTTTTTTCTTCATCTATAACTAATAAATGTTGTTTTTTTTTCAAATTATCACTTGTGTTCACATTAATTCGCACAGTACTGTAAGTTGGGTTTAGAGATTGTTGGATAGATGTTTAGATAGAGATGGGTGTCATATTAGTTAAAGTTGATGAGTATTAGAGTCAGAGGGAGAAAAATTATATATGTATACAGATCAAGTAGTAAATTAAATTGTTATAAGTATTTAAATCACCCAAAGTAATGTAGAATGAGATTGTTAAATGAAGAAAGTTATAGTTGAATATATAAAATTTTTAATTGAAACCAGTGACAAATTTTGATAGAATTTGGAAATGTAAAGTTGTAAAGTTTATTTTGAATAATTTAAATGTCAATTTGATTGTTATTTATAATCATGTTGTGTTAGTTTTAAATGTTTCGTTTTATTAAATTTTGTGTGTCAAGACAGAATGTTACAGATGTTAAATGTATTTTCAGATAGAACTTGTACATAACATATGTGGGTCAAGGTTGTGAACTTGACCTAGTTTTGATCAGCTGAGAGTGAGGTCATATAAGTTAATAGTAAGGAAGTTAATTCAATTTTTGTTTTTTGACCAATTTAAACAAATTTTAAACAATTTCCTTATGAAAAGAAAATACTTTAATAAATTTAAAATTTTGAATTTTAAAATTTTTGGGAAAATAATTTTTTTTGGAAGGAAAAAAAACTTGATTTTTCGCCTGCCAGATAATGAATATTTTTAAACTTTGATTGTTTGTGTACTAACCATGTTTATTTTTATCGAATTATTTTATTGAATTGTATTGTTAGACTCTAGGTAATCACATGTTAGGTTAAGGATGTTCTTAATTGTAAGAAATGTTTAAAGGGATTTATTTTAAATAACAGAAAAACCTAATGAAGAGAATAATTTAAAATATATACAAAATTTATGATTTGATTTTAAATGGAAACAACCAGTGAGTGGTATTTTAACGAATTTTTAAAGAAGTTTACAATTTTCAATATGTAATGTGAGTGTGTGTGAGCCCAGTGTCTGCTAAAGGCAGCCCAGCTTGCATATAAGGGGAAACATATCGGTGGAGGATCTGGCATAATCTAAGCCAGGGATTGAGGATTTTTTGGGGGTAGCATGTTAGAAGGTGAGGTGCACCGTGGTGCGTGTCTGTTCGATTTTTCGGTGTTGGGATCTCGCACAGAGAAGTCCAGTGATCTCGTTCAGATGCGTACATAGTCGCCGAGCCAGGGGGGTCGTGTACCCATGAAGTATAAGAACAAGGGGGGCTTTTGGCACCAGTTCCTCACCGGTCCTCTTACGGGTTTTATCAGTGAGATTTCTTCTGTTTTGGACAGAAGAATTCTCATTGGGGGGGTATTGTAACGTGTCAAAATTGGGTAATTTTATTTATTGCATTTATGGGGTATTTGTATTTTAGTTTATTTCAGTTTTCGGGGTTTCATAAAAAATATTGTGCAAGTGTTAATCCCATTGTGAAAGAACACGTGGAGACTATAACAGTTTGTGACAAAGCAGCAACGTAATATTCCGTTGCGAAATTAGTTGAAGTATGTAGCCACCCTAAATTTCTCAGAACTTTGTTTGAATGTGACAGCGCACGCACGCGCGATACAGGTCTATGCTCGGAGTGACGCTATCGGCCAAAAACCAAGATGTCAAGAAACTAAAGTTAGGCAGTCTCATTTACCATGACGGCGGATACGAAAACTTAAGAACCGCCCATCTGGTGACGTTAGCCAGTGCCTCACTGAGATCGTTTACTGTCGTCACCTCAACAACTACATGCATAGCATGGGACGAAACTCCTGCAACGAAGCCCAAGGCTGTGATTTCCACCAAAAAGTATGAGATCACGTTAGCTACACCTGCGACGTTTTCCTTCCCAGTCCGTTGCTGTTTGTGTCGGCCGACACAGCGCCAAGTGCGCTCAGTTAAATTTTATCAGTTTTTTTGATATAACAGTAAAAAATTATGTGACCGCGGTCGAGGTAAAAAGTGAAGAACGTAATTTTATAACTTTCGGACAACAAAAAATAAATCCAGAAAATGAAACGGAGTGCGCTAACTATAAACACGTTGCCGGCAGTGGGATATTCCACAAGGTTTTTTTTATTAATTAAAATGATCACGGGAGGGTTTTCTTTTTTAAATTAGTGTGAGAGAGAGAGAGCAGGCTGGGCGGCCAACATAGATATAAGATGTTTCTTGTTAATTGGTATGTATACTTTAATATTATGTCGTAATAATCAACAAGTAAATAATTTTACCCTTGGTCAAATATAGAGAGAAATAATTAATTTTGTTTATTTTGGTAGTAACAGGTGGATAAAACTTTAAATGGAAAATGTATTGTTTGATTGCACAACTACGCCACATGGCGAGGCGCATGTAGAGATGTGGGTGTAATTGGGAGTCATTGCAATTTTAAGATAATAAAACAGAATTTTCTTTCTTTTGCACTACATATGTTGTTAGAATAATTATTTCATAACCCCACACTGTTTCTGACCTCGCTTATGAAAGAACCCTGGGACCCGCGAAATATCCAAATATTGGTAAGTACGAGCTATGAACTATGATTATTAACAACTAATAAAAAATTAAATAATATGTTTTTATACATTTTGATAAAGTTAAAGCACACACTGGAGAAATAAGTAACAAAAAAGATGATGTACTGACAAAAAAGGAGCTAAATATTCCAATATTCATTCATCCTGTACCGTCTGGCCTTCCTTCTGGAAAAGGAAAGTCTCAATGCATGGGAGCATCTGTGGTCAAATAGTGAAAAAGAATTTTTTCTTATGGTAGTACAGAGCATATTATCTAAATTCTCAATAAATTATAAACTGACTCAAATATTATCAGGACATCATTAGTGAAAATCGAGTACAATACCGTGTGATGGTATACATTAGTGACCACAGTACTGTGGTTAAGGCTGAAGCAATAAGTGGAAAGAAGTCGTTTCTATGGAAACATTTCATTTCGTAAATGATTTTAAATATAAATCTTAGAACATGGAAGTCATGTATGTTTCTCCATACCGATATTTTATATTGGTGTAACTGTGGTTTTCTGTCTGGATATGTGTGGCAAATGATTCTGTGTGTGTAAACATATGCTACAACCTTCAACCATATGCTACAAGGACTCACTAAAATACCAATGAATAAACAAGACTATAAAGATTAACTTAACACCATAAAATACATAGCCCTACAAAAACGGCTACAACCAGGATTTAATAAACAAATTACATAGGCAGAACCAAAACAAAAATAACAAACCACAAAATAAAAACAACACACAACAAAACAAATACATCACACTCACATAATACAACTCTAACACACACAGAATCGCCAACACTTTCATAAAATACAACTACAAAATAGCATACAGAACCAACAACACAATCAAAAGGTACCTCAACGGCACAAACAAGAACACTGACATATACAACAAAACAGGAGTTTATAAATTAAAATGCAATGATTGCAACAAATTCTATATAGGCCAGACAGGAAGATCTTTTTCAACCAGATTTTATGGACACACCAAAGCAATCACCAATAATAACATACAATCCACATTTGCCACACATATCCAGACAGAAAACCACAGTTACGCCAAAATAAAAAACAACCTTAAAATTTTACACTTCCTACCAAAAAGTCGTAAACTTAACTCCACAGAACAATTTGAAATATACAAACACAACAAAACACAACCCAACAACATACTCAATGACCAATTACAATTCAAATCAAACACACTATTTGACACAGTAATAAACAACACCTACAACAATTCAAACTCCAGCACCAATCCCCTCCACCTCCACCCACACACAACCTGTTAACTAAAAACCATTATATATAAAATTACCGACAGTTTGCACATTCCGTATCCAAACTCACTGACGAATGAGCACACCACTCCGAAACGACGTATGAGTAAATACAAGAAGTAAGTTCATAGTGAGGTTATGTCATTTGGTAGATATTATTTAAATTAAACATTATGTTTGGTAAAACATTGTGTTAAATTCTAAAATTTTTTATAAAATTTTATTTATATAAAAAAAATTTTAGATCTATATATGTATGTATATGTAACTACACATTTTGGCCTAATAATTGTTAATATATGGATGATAACAGATAAATGTATTATTTAAAGAGATGTGAGATAATTGTAAGTCAGCTAAATAATAAATTATAATACAGTACCCACTATTTTTGATGCCTAGGAAAGACAGAGTTGTAATAATGTGATGGAAATTATAGGTGTTGTATCAGTTGACACTATGTGTGTATTATAGTTAGTATAAGTATGGGTATAAGTATTTTTTTAATACCAGTAAAAAGGGGATTACCCAACTTTCGGGCGGTCATGGCCTCACCGAACCCTGACCGTGGAATTGGCTAATCTTTAACAGGCTATGGGCAGGGCACACTAAGTCTGACCATAGCTTGTTATCGTTGTAAAAGGTGAACATAGAAATTTAACCTGGGGAAAAATTGGCGAATCTCTAAAAAACTATGGAACAGCGGCTATGCACCGAATGGGGTGGTACTGTTTAAGGGCGTATAGTTAGTTTACTGTTGTTGCTGGTGTCTTGTACACCAGTGATACCAGATCTTGTGTAAGGCCGAAGCAAGATGGAGTAATTAAAAAATTACTCAAATCATGTTCAGTTCTTGTGGAAGCAACTAGCCAAATCAGTCCAGCCATAAATTGCAATAGTGTAGTGGATAGGGGGTAGCTGCATTACAAGCTATGTAAAAAATGTAATTTCAAAATAAGGTGTGGCAAGTGGTCTAAACCTTTGAGAAATTACAAAATATTGTAATGGATTAGGTTAAGGGACTTTGAATGTGAATATTGATGAATTGTGAACAACTGATGGCCCCAGTTAAGGAATGTAAATGTAAACTCTAATCGTTAGAAAATTGAATTTGAGTATGTTTTGTTTTTTGATATGTTTTACAATTGTATTTTGATATATGGTCATATACTTATGTACGTTGGCATGTTACTTGAGTTAAATAATATGTGTTATGTTAGCATAAGGGTACCTCTTGTTGAAGGGTAATCTGTTATTTGTGTGTTAAGATACCACAAATCAGTACTTTGGTCAATACAAATCAGTACTTCTAGGAGGAGCCCTAATCATTTCAAGGATATGGATTAGTGAAAGGCCATTTGCTAATGTTTTTGCTTTGTTGTTACAGATTTGTGTGGAGCTGTGGCGACGAACCTGTGCTGGCCAGCGCGTCAGGGCAGGGTCGCCAAGTGCCTGTCTGGCTCTACTGGTGTTGGGATCCGGAAGGAAGTCCAGTAAAGTCAAGCAGGTGCGGCCACAGCCACTGGATTAAGGGGCGTAAGTACCTAACTTTTAATCAGGAAGTAAGGGGGTCGTGGCATCATATCCTCGCTGGTCCTCCTAGGTTTAGGCAATGAAGTTTTTGTTTTTTGACATAAAACCTCTCATTGGGGAGGGGGGTCTTGTAATGGGACAAAATTTATATCAAGTTAAAATATTTTATTGTAATGAAGCAAATCTGATTAAAACTGTAGAAGTAAAGTTCATTAGGCGATGTCCAAATAAGATAAAGATGTAACAAGTGATTCTGTTTTTAACTAGTGAATCACACAAACGGCATGTGTTTACAATGATACAGCCAGTCTCCAGCCGAAGTGGTGATACTCAGTTAAAACGGAAAGTTCAGTGACCAGGACGGGAAGTGAGTAGAAATCCGCAGAGAACCAGTTTCAAAGGCGTTGTTAAAATGGAATTGTAACAGACGCTAAGGAAGCGAAGCCAGTCTCCAAGGAACAGTCGAACCGTAAGGTCATATTGTAATAGTGTAGGTAGGCCTACCTATTGTAGTCGAGGTAGGCCTACCGAGTTTTTATTTAAAAAGTATTAAACTTGGAAATGAACGTGTGAGATCAATGTCAACAAAACCAAAACTAAGAATGGAGACTTAAATATTGTTACAACACAAATAAGCCACCCCAATACCAGGGATATAAAAAAGATGATTTTGAATATAAAATAATAATTAACATAAAATAAAACGTTTAATATAAAGAAAATAAAAAGACAATGACACGACAAACGACGACATGACCTAACCCAAGTGATTGACCCAACAAGAGAAAACAAAAGAAGAAGGGAACAACAACAAAAAAACAAACAAGAATAAAACCAAATGAAGAAGAAGGTGACTAACCAAACCAAATGAAGAAGGGAAAAAACCGAAACCAAGCAAAATGAAACCAATTGAAGGAATTGAATGATTCCATGCCACTGATTAAAATGAACCCAAAGGAGAAGATGGAAAAACAAGATAGAAAGGAAATACACCAAAGGTGAAGAAGGAGGAAAATGAAAAAGAAACAAACCTAAGATAAAGGGAAATAAACACAAAGGAAACCCTATGATAAGACACAAACAAGTAATATAGAAGAAAAGCAGGAGAAATGATACACTCAATGTAAGGTTAAAAAAGAAACCAATAAATAACTTAAGTAATTATTTTAATCCATTATTATTATTATTATCAATTAATGGATAATAAAGTAAATGACAATTGAAAGAAACCCAATTGAAGAATGTTAAATATAAAAGCAAACTAACCCACATATTAGAGTTAGAAGTAATGTTAAAATCAATAGAGACATAAAATTGTTAATGCTGTTTGTAATGAAAGAGATAGTACGGTAGTGAGAAAGTAATAATAGGGATGACCCATTTACAAACACTTAAAACCAAAAACATTTTAGAAGTGCAAAAAATGGAAGTGTAAGAATCCCAAAATAAAGTGATATAGGAAAAACACTAAATAAATTATAATCAACAATAAATAATTTAAAAGTGAAGGTGATGATTAAGTGAGAATAATGTATAACAAAGAATGTTTGTATAGTGAAAAATAGTGAAGGATAAAAGCATAAACACATAGTAAATCAATAAGAAACACTGAAAGGTTAACAGTGAAAAATATTAGTAAATAAGAAAGTTGTTAAGAATAAGATTAAGTGTGAACAGTTAATTAATGTATAATGAACACTGAAAAGTGATGAAGACAATATTAATTAAGAAAGAACATTATTGTTAAGTTTAATTGAATACAGATATAATTAAAAGGGAGAATCCCATGAAAGAGAAAATAGATAGTGTTAGCATGGAGTGAAAGTAAAGAGTATTTAAAAAGTCAAGAAGTTAAAACAAATCAATAAACACCCCATGTTACAAGGGATCATTATTAAAGTAAGTTCATAAAATGTGATGTTGTTTATCACCCAAAAAATAGTATAAAATGAAATGAACTGTAAACCAATGTTAGCAAATAATTATAATATAATTATTTAAGCAAGTTTAGGAATAGGATATGGCTGGAAGAATTATACAGGGGCCGTGCAATAATCACGTGATGTTTTTTTAGCAATTTTTTAACCCCCCCTCCCGCCTGGTGATATGTGGTGAGGTTTTAGACTAACCCCCCCCTAACCCAAAATCACGTGTATTTTTTTGGTACAAAGTATCTTAAACATTTTCAGAATATTATCTTTAAATACAGGTATAATCTAATTTAATTCTGGAAAATTAAGCACCGTGATAAAAATATCCAGACAGACATTAAGGTTGCAGGTTGTTTCTGACTGGCATAAAAATAATAAAGGAAAGTGTAATCTTGTGAAAAACATATATTAGTACTGGTACATGAATATATTTAATGAATATTGTCCTCGGACCACGGATTAGCGAGACTTTCTTCAACACTAACAATTGGATAGGTATCTTGCAAATCAGCTGTTGGCATTGTGCTTTGTTGAAGATCAACATCAGTCTCATCAAGCCACTCAGCGTCATCATTTTCGCGCACTACGCAGAGAATCTCTCGATGTAGCGATCGATCGTCGCGTAAGGATACGTGAAGGACGAACATTGTGCATCTCTGAAGTATTATTGCTCGGATTATTAGGTTGCTTGTGACATGACTTTACATGTGCCTTAACACTCTTCTTTGTACAGAAATACAGTCCACACCGCTGGCGCGCTTTAAGTTAATAACGAAAAAACAAATACACGTGACATCTCACTACACCCCCTCCCCCTTGTGATATTTTGTGATTTTTTCCGAACCCCTCCCCCCCTTTCGAGCCTCACGTGATTATTGCACGACCCCACAGACCATAGACCTAGATGTTGTATTTTTATGTGTACAAAAGTAGCAAATATTAGCCACATTGTTTTATTGGCAGATTAAATAAATAAGAAAGTAAAGAAATGTAAACGAGAAAACCAGATAGTAAATGATTAGCAATTCATGATGTATAAAATAATAGTAACATAATAATAACACTACTACAGAACCAAAACACATCAATACATAAAACAACTAATTATAATAACAAAGCTAAACTCATTATGCAGAAAAGAGACATAATTTGTACGAAATAAGTAAATACAAATAATGGTTACATAGGCCTAGGAAAATGCCTACCTGTCAAGAACCAACAACTACAAATTGTAATAAGTCAACAAAGAAATTAGCAAATCCGAGGCGAATGACTCACCAAGGATAAATTGTAAATCATTTTTAAAACAAAATATTATAATAAGTAGTTGAATTCGAAAAGAACTGTAATTAACAAGTATTAAAATAATTTTAAAATAATAAAACTTAAAATAACCCAAACTTGTGGGGTATCAAATTAATCTATGAAAGGAAATACAAATAACAGTGATAATAGTTGATACTTAGGAGGGAATACAGAGAAATAAGAGCAATCAGAAGATATACAAGGATTTTGAAAAGAATTCAAATTTTGATAACAATGGATTATGTCAATCTAAGCCAATCAAATTTCATTGGTAACCATAGCAACTGCCGTTAGGGACGGAATTACAGTTGAATATCGTTACTCGTAAAGCGTCACTCTGGCAGAACAGAAGCCGAATATTGAATGACCAAATTTTTATCAAAGAATGTAAAAATAGTAAACAAAATTCAAAAACGATGATCGAATAAGAAGCAGACGAACAACTGAGACTGTCAACTGATGTCCAGGACCATATTACCAGGAATTTAATTTAAAATATGACCACATCTAATATGAAAAAGACGCCAGACCTATTTAAGTCCCAAGATTGATGAAAACAGAAAACGATTGCAGCCCAATCCTTTTCCAACTCAAAGTGTGATAACACCAAGTCATCTGATGTGTTAAGTATCTTGAATTACCCTATTTACAAAAAATAAACTCACTTTAAATATTACTAAAGGTAATTGGAACTCTCACTGTCAACCGAATATTCTCTTTCAAAGATTAATTAAGAAAAAATAACACATTGAAAATTTGTTAACATAACACATAACCTGTTGTGTGAATACGAACTTTATAAACACATTTAACGACACTACAGGACAGATTATAACCACACACCTTATTATTTAAGTACACTTAAAGTAAGGTAATGTACTTTTTATTGTAATCATAGGAATTCTTTGCCTTGTAATCAAAAGAATCCCGATTTCGAACGAGTATATTGTAAGTTAACTAAAACTGCAGACATGCTGGAGTGAATACCTCATTCCGGAATCGATTTCATCAGCCCAAGAGAAAGTGTTTCATGTAAAAAGTCTGTGCAAAATTATTAACCAACCAGAATAATATTGTCTAACTGAAAATTTACTTATTGACCATTAAAATAACTAGTACAGGGAGTAACCGTTGTTATTATTTCATAGGGAGTGTATTGTATTACTTGTGGTTGTTAACGAAAGCTAGATTTGATGACCAGCGCTCGCGTAGTAATTCAATTCAGGAGGCTGAACGAGCGGGAATTATTTGAACGCCGGCCGTCATCGCTGAGAACACCCTATTAAGATATTAGTTAATAAGTTTAATTGTTTTAATAAACAATTTGGCGCCACCCGGGATTCATACACCCCTATTTAAAAACAGGTATGGTTACTGCTGTGTTGTACTGGTAATTATAACATCGCTATGGACATCGTTAGCGCAAGAATAGATGTAACGACCCCAGTGCGAGACGAACGCACTACACAAATACAAAACTTGTACACATTTTTCAGAGACAACCAAGTTTCTTCGTTACAGATTGGCGACCAACCGGTGAGGCTAGAAAAGGAGACTAGCGGCGATTATGAGGAGACATTCCATGGTTACAAGATACCAAACAAGAAAGGAACGGAAAGTACCGACCAAGAAGAGATGGAAGAAGTTGAAGAAATGATCGGGGAATTGTTCGAAGAGGATCCCCATCCCCAGGAGGACCAACCGGAAAATCCAACACTACCTGAACCGGAAGTAGAAGTAATAGTCGACAACCAACTTGAGAAACCAATTCAGGACAATGCAAGGGAACAACGGGCGGGAGATCATGAAACAGCAAAAGGAGGTCCGAGCCTGCAAGACCTGATGAATTTCATAGCAGAACTTTCAAAGAAAACGAAGGAGGAAATTAATGGAAAAATAGACCAAAACAGTGAAGAATTGACGAAAGTGAAGGAAGAAACTAGAGAACAAAGGAAGGAAGACAGGGAATTCTTCAGACAAAACAGTGAAGAATTAAGGAAACAACTCAAGGAGGACACGGAACTTCTAAATAAAAAAATGGAAAATAACCATGAAGCCTTGAAAAGAAACCAAGAAATGTTAGAAAAGAAGAGTGAAGAGCTGAAGAGGCAAATGAAAGATCTTGAAATATTAAACAACAAGATCGAGAACAACAGTGAAACACTCCAAAGACAGTTGAAGGAAGACAGTGAGAAGAATTAAGATACATACTAATAGGGTATCGTGAAGAAATCAAGCAGACAAAAACGGGGATGAATAAGAAATGGGAAGAAACAAGTTACCCAGCAGATCAACTTAAGGAAACATTAGATAGTGATTTCAAACCATTGAATGAAACACTAGACACCACTTCTGAAGGTAGTAAGGAGATGGAAATTGTAGAGGAATCAAGTGTATTGTTTTCTGAAAATAAAGGTAACAATAACACCGAGAAAATCAAGCGCATAAAAACTAACCGGAGAAGAGTAAAGAAGAATCGAATAATTAAGAAGATCAAGAAAACAAAGGAAAGAGGAAAAATATATAAAAAGAAACTAATACAAACACGAGAAGAAGTGGAGATGATGAAGCATGGACTAATTGATGTGTTTAATTTACCCATTACTGACCAAAGCAAATACATGAAATGTAAAGATTGTAGGAGGACCTCAAAAGCAATTATAGAGGGAATTCACAAAAAACTAGCGGAGGAAAACTTCAGCAAATCGATATGTATATGGAAGATACAAGAAATAGAAGGGACTCTCAACAAAATAGTGTGTCACAAATTACGAAGGTCTCTGAGTACTTGAGTACACCCGAATTGGAAATGCAGAATAAAAAATCAATGATAACATTAATGAGGGAGGTACCATTAACTCCTTTGATTAATAAACCACATCATAAAGTGAACGATGGAGCCATGGATACAAATGAACATATGATATTAGAAGAATTGTGGTACAAGATAGAAGATACCTATTTCACCAGTAAGGAAATAGTTATACACACCCAGATTATCCGAACCACAAGTGCAGAGGAAATGATGGACCATGGGTAAGCAAAGTGAAGATGAACACTGAGAAATGGGACTGATTCTCAGGATAATGACCAAGCAAACCAATGGAAGGGAAGGAGTATTAATTTAATTAAATCAATTTATAATAACCAAAACAAGAATTGACAAGAAATGACTAAACGACTAAGACGAATTAAATGAGAACTAATAAACCATAATAAATAAATTTAAAAACTTTATCCAGAATAAATGTAGAAAACCAAACATTTGAAGGAGAAAAGGAGAAGATCGCCAAAGTGTTTTGCATAATAAAGGATAGGAAGGACCTGGAAGATATTCTAAGTGAAATAGTGGTACAGCAGACACAAGATACAAGATTACTAAACATAAGGAAAAGACTATTAGAAGATGAAGAAATTATAAATAAATATTATTGTATCCACCAAGATATACTCTTTATTAGAACCAAAAAGAATCAAAGAACGTGGAAACTTGTAGTTCCAAAATCATTAGAAACCAAGATAATTAAAGATTATCATGTTCGGTACAGACATATGGGAACCTTAAAAATTGTAAAAGCATTGGAGGAGGAAATCTTTTTCAAAAATATAACAAGAAAAGTAAACCAGAATATTAAAACATGCATAATATGTCAAATGGTCAAAGCAAATAATTAGAAAAAAGAGGGAACAATGATACCCATCACATCAAACACCAAGTTAGAAAAAGTATTTCTTGACATATGTGGACCATTCCCACGTAGCGGAGGGAGACATAAATACAAGTTTATAGTAATAATGTTAGACCATTACACAAAATTATATATAATAAACCAAGCTACTACGAAGAAAATATTAGACAATAAAAAATAAATACATCACAGAAGTTGGAAAACCATACATGATAATAACAGACCACGGGACACAATTCAAAGGAAGGAAGTGGCGAGATGAATTATTAAAAGAGAACATATTAAAACATCCAAATACCACCCTAGTAATAATCCCGCAGAAAGAGTGTTAAGAGAGGTGGGACGAATACTAAGAACTTATTGTTATGATAACCAAAAGGAATGGCAGAAATATTTAGTTCCAACCGAAGTATTTCTAAATATAAGTTACCACCAATTTATTGAGAACACCCCATATTTAATGATGTTTGGAAGAAAACCCCAAAGAGAGATACAAGAATTGATAGACTTCCCAGTCAACCCAGAAGACCCATATGATGAAAACAAATGTTATAACCGTATTATGGAGAAAACTGAGAAGCAAAAAGCAAGGTATTCACAAAACCAAACTAAAATAATAAAATATAACAAAGGAGAAAGGGTATTAATAAAAAACCGTGAACTACCCAGTACACTTGAAGGGATAGCCAAAAAACTGCTATTACTATATATAGACCTTATGTCATCACCAAAGACAATGGAAACAATACTTATGAAATAATATAACCACCAAAAAGATAACTGGAGTTTACAATCAAAGCTTCTATAAAACAGTTTTATGAAGAAAAATAAATTACAATAAATAAATAAACCAATGCCAAAATTCAAAAATTATGTGAGCACAACTTACAACAATATTTCGATGACTTATGAGGCCTAATATAAAAAATTAAAAGAAGGAATAAGTTACAAAAATTCCTACAAAACAAGATCAACTTACAATAAAATGAAGTTGACATATGAACATAATTAATGCGGTCCAAGTTGCTGTATGATAATTATATAATTTACCTTACAATTTCCGTCAAGTGACGTCAAGCGTAATTTGTGCTGGGTTATGCGTTTCAGGCCATATGACCCATCTTCAGACCTTTACTCCTAAGGAGCTCGTTATATAATAAAATCCATATTAAAACAAACACATAATAAACAAATACGTAAAACACACTGAATGAACATATTATAAGCGTACTATTAACCGACACGGTGCACCGCGTGTAGCATGTCAATATTGTGTCGATGGGCACTATTATCTAGTATTATCTGTAAGCGATCGCAGCGCGGTATCATACAGTGGGTTGGACCTGAAGTTGAGTTTATCATTGAGTATGTCATCACATATATCGGGGTTATTATGACCTCTATATATCTCGAATTCTTCGAGTGCATCCATGTAACGGCCCTTACTACAATAATGTAGAGGTATAAGGTTAGCGTTGAAATTGGTATATGAATATTTGCTCGAAACTAAATGCTGTGTAAAGTTAGATTTAAAATTATCTAGGGAAAAATCACCCCTGTTAAAGTGGCTGTGTGGTGTGTGTTCACGGAATCGTTTGATAAAAGGTTACCCGTTTGGCCGATATAAAAACGGTCACAATCGTCGCATATAAGCTTATACACACCGGTTTTGGATTCAATGTTGGTCTGAACGACTGGACGAACCAAGTTCCGTAGACGGTTATTTGTTTTAAAGATAACGGTATAACCTATTTTACTTAAGGTGGATGTTAGGATCTTAGGCATCAACTCAGTGTATGTTGTTGAGATGAATTTGTTACTAGGTGTATTATCTTGTGTGTCTGGAATGACGGGATTTGTGTTTTTTAAGGATGCTGTCAATCATTTGGCACTCATAGCCATTGGCCATAGCTATGTGTTTAATTATGTTGAGTTCACACTCGAAATCATCATTATTTAGGGGGATCATCAAAAGCCTGTGAATGAAACTGTTGTAGGCCGCTAATTTTTGAGAGAAAGGGTGGTGTGTGTCTGCATGTATGGTCACGTTTGTGGTGGTGGGCTTTCTGTAAATTTTAAAATTTAAGTTGTTAAGCCGCCTAGTAACAGTAAGATCGAGAAAGTTGAATTCATTGTTGGTTTCAGTTTCCATAGTAAACTGAATATTGTGAGTAACAGTATTCATATGGTTTTTAAGATTACTGATTTGGCGTAGAGTACCATTAAAAATCAGAAAAGTATCATCAACATAACGGCGATAAAAGATAATATTATTGGCGAAGATGTTATTATTAAGGATGTAGTTGTTTTCATAAAAATCAAGATATATATCAGCCAACAGGCCGGATAACGGTGAACCCATAGCCAGGCCATCTGTTTAAATATAGTAATTCCTGTTGAAAGTAAAATAGTTTTGTTGAAGGATGAGCCTTAGTATGGTAATTAGTTCTTTAATGAGTTGTGTGTCCAGTTTGTTAGTATCGTGGAGATTGTCGTTCAAAATATCCAAAGTTTGGTTCACGGGTATATTTGTGTATAAATTGACGATGTCAAAAGAGGCTAGTTTGTAACTGGGTTGTAATTTTATGTCGTTGACCCTGTTTATGAAATCAATATTGTTAACGATAATATGGTTGTTTTTTAGAAAGATGTTGTCCTTAATTAGCGTGACAAGTTTCTTGGCTGTTTTGAAACCTGGCGCTGTGGTAAAATTAACTAATGGCCTGATAGGAATGTCATTTTTGTGGATCTTGGGTAAGCCGGTAAGTTTTGGGGCGCGCGCGTTAATAGGTTTTAAGAAACGACGAGTGCGATCATCAAATAAATTGGTACAATTGTTAATAGTATTGTTTAATGATTTTACATATGAGTCGGTGGGATCGAATTTTATTATCTCGATATTGTTATCGGAAATGAACTTGTGTACTTTCTGTGTGTATGTGTCGTTGTGGATTATTACCAAAGTATGACCTTTGTCTGCTTTAGTAATAAGTGCGTTATTATCAAGCAACTTAGTATTTATCTTTTTGAGTGTCTTGCGTTCAGCCTGCGCTCTTAACTGTTTCTGTATGGTACGACCATCAGTATTACGGTTATTTAAAATTTTAATAAATTTATGATTAATTATTTAACGTGATTCATTTTGGAGTTTCGAGTCATTAATAGCTTTGACAGCGGTCTCGGCATTAATGACTTCATCAACGATATTATGTTTATTATCAGGTGGAAAGTTGTAGTCTAAACCTTTATTAAGTAGATTCATTTCATCGCTATCAAATGTAATATCGGTGAAGTTGACCGTGCGTGGGTAAAACGAATGTTTACATTCGGGAATATGATGCGAGCGCTGTGTTCAGATCAAACGTTTAAGTTTCATAGTCTGTTTTTGTCGTATCGTATGCATTATCGTACGCGTTAATAAAACTATTTTACTTTCAACGGGAATTACTATATTCAAACAGATGGCCTGGCTATGGGTTCACCGTTATCCGGCCTGTTGGCTGATATATATCTTGATTTTTATGAAAACAACTACATCCTTAATAATAACATCTTAGCCAATAATATTATCTTTTATGGCCGTTATGTTGATGATACTTTTCTGATTTTTAATGGTACTCTACGCCAAATCAGTAATCTTAAAAACCATATGAATACTGTTACTCACAATATTCAGTTTACTATGGAAACTGAAACCAACAATGAACTCAGCTTTCTCGATCTTACTGTTACTAGGCGGCTTAACAACTTAAATTTTAAAATTTACAGAAAGCCCACCACCACAAACGTGACCATACATGCAGACTCACACCACCCTTTCTCTCAAAAATTAGCGGCCTACAACAGTTTCATTCACAGGCTTTTGATGATCCCCCTAAATAATGATGATTTTGAGTGTGAACTCAACATAATTAAACACATAGCTATGGCCAACAGCTATGAG
Organism: Magicicada septendecula; assembly: GCA_034769895.1. Lineage (NCBI taxonomy): Eukaryota > Metazoa > Arthropoda > Insecta > Hemiptera > Cicadidae > Magicicada > Magicicada septendecula. The sequence goes on from CM068372.1 coordinate 157,961,856, forward strand.
TGCCAAATGATTGACAACATCCTTAAAAAATCAAATCCCGTCATTCCAGACACACAAGATAATACACCTAATAACAAATTCATCTCAACAACATACACTGAGTTGATGCCTAAGATCCTAACATCCACCTTAAGTAAAATAGGTTATACCGTTATCTTTAAAACAAATAACCGTCTACGGAACTTGGTTCGTCCAGTCGTTCAGACCAACATTGAATCCAAAACCGGTGTGTATAAGCTTACATGTGACGATTGTGGCCGTTTTTATATCGGCCAAACGGGTAGACCTTTTATCAAACGATTCCGTGAACACACACCACACAGCCACTTTAACAGGGGTGATTTTTCCCTAGATAATATTAAATCTAACTTTACACAGCATCTAGTTTCGAGCAATCATTCATATACCAATTTCAACGCTAACCTTATACCTCTACATTATTGTAGTAAGGGCCGTTACATGGATGCACTCGAAGAATTCGAGATACATAGAGGTCATAATAACCCCGATATATGTGACGACATACTCAATGATAAACTCAACTTCAGGTCCAACCCACTGTATGATACCGCGCTGCGATCGCTTACAGATAATACTAGATAATAGTGCCCATCGACACAATATTGACATGCTACACGCGGTGCACCGTGTCGGCTAATAGTACGCTTATAATATGTTCATTCAGTGTGTTTTACGTATTTGTTTATTATGTGTTTGTTTTAATATGGATTTTATTATATAACGAGCTCCTTAGGAGTAAAGGTCTGAAGATGGGTCATATGGCCTGAAACGCGTAACCCAGCACAAATTACGCTTGATGTCACTTGACGGAAATTATAAGGTAAATTATATAATTATTATACAGTGACTTGGACCGCATTAATTATGTTTAAATTGGAAGCTCATCAAGCGAGCGCGGTTTTCAAATACCAAAACACTAAAATCCAGCTTTTTAAAACTAACACACACATCAAGTTTAATGTTCTTTGTCTAAAATATAAAATCATTCCTAAATATGCCATCATACACATCAATTCCAATACTAAGGCAGCAATAAATACTAAGAAACACGCTGAAATTTATCGTGTTAAACAAGAAATTAAATCATTATACGTCAAAAAAGCCATTCTTAACAAAACTTTGTTCAAACTGCATTTATTAATATATAACCAGATTCATCCGGCCATTATAGATAATATAATGAACAAAGTAAACACATACATTTCAGACACAATGCGTACGATACGACAAAAACAGACTATGAAACTTAAACGTTTGATCTGAACATAGCGCTCGCATCATATTCCCGAATGTAAACATTCGTTTTACCCACGCACGGTCAACCTCACCGATATTACATTTGATAGCGATGAAATGAATCTACTTAATAAAGGTTTAGACTACAACTTTCCACCTGATAATAAACATAATATCGTTGATGAAGTCATTAATGCCGAGACCGCTGTCAAAGCTATTAATGACTCGAAACTCCAAAATGAATCACGTTAAATAATTAATCATAAATTTATTAAAATTTTAAATAACCGTAATACTGATGGTCGTACCATACAGAAACAGTTAAGAGCGCAGGCTGAACGCAAGACACTCAAAAAGATAAATACTAAGTTGCTTGATAATAACGCACTTATTACTAAAGCAGACAAAGGTCATACTTTGGTAATAATCCACAACGACACATACACACAGAAAGTACACAAGTTCATTTCCGATAACAATATCGAGATAATAAAATTTGATCCCACCGACTCATATGTAAAATCATTAAACAATACTATTAACAATTGTACCAATTTATTTGATGATCGCACTCATCGTTTCTTAAAACCTATTAACGCGCGCACCCCAAAACTTACCGGCTTACCAAGATCCACAAAAATGACATTCCTATCAGGCCATTAGTTAATTTTACCACAGCGCCGGGTTTCAAAACAGCCAAGAAACTTGTCACGCTAATTAAGGACAACATCTTTCTAAAAAACAACCATATTATCGTTAACAATATTGATTTCATAAACAGGGTCAACGACATAAAATAACAACCCAGTTACAAACTAGCCTCTTTTGACATCGTCAATTTATACACAATGTAATAAAACTTTAACTGTGTTTAATTAATCGGTTACATTTAATCTGATGTAATATTAAAATATCGGGCGCCATATTGCATAATGCATAACAAATATAAAACTTACCTTGAAAGGCCAGAATTCGGTTATACGAACCAGAGTCGAGGAATATATTACCTGAAATAATTCACTCATTTTTCTATTTGTTACCAGTGACATTACCTTTTATTTATAAAAAGTAATTTACGTACATATTGAAAAGACATATGTGCCAACATGCACGTGTTCATTACGGCTCAGGGCATAGTCCCATTTATCTAGTAAACATATATTCTCCCTTAAATATTTGGGTAGACCCTCCAAAATAAATATGTATTATAATATTAAGAAACATGATAAACATATATATATGTATATCTATAGTGGCACAACCCAGCACTTATTAATATTGAATATTATCCACTCTCTCGCTCTCTCCCTCTCATACTCTGGTACTATTTATTTATTATGAGCTCATTGTGATAAAGATTTTATATTTGATTACTTTTGATCATATTAATAAAGATTTTATGTATCCTTTTGAATATAAAGATTTTATATAATTAGGTTGCAGCCAATTGTACTTAGCTGTACTAGGATTGAAAACGTCCCATCGCAGATCACACCCTCTCGAATCTGAAATGTCTCATCTTAGATCACACGCTCCCGAATCTGTAGCGTCTTATCATAGATCACACTTTTTTCAAAATCTGTAGCGTCCCATCGTAGATCACACGCTTTCAAATGTGTCACCGCACAATTGGTATCAGCCCTGTTTATATACTGTTACATATTTAAACTTTTGGTGGTGTAAAATTTAGATTTAAACACTCGGTGAATTTGCTGGCTGGCACGCTTCACTGTCTGGACAAAAATGACAACGTTTCACCACTAAGCATTGCAGAGGTGGGGCAACAACTACGTCACTGGTTCTTTGTTCGAACGGCCAAGCCTAAATACAATTGCATAATAATGCGCCTTGCATTCTTTCGTCTGACGTAATCATGGGCTAGGCTTGTTTACTCGTTATTATGACAAACTGTTTTTTGTTGGTTTTGTAATTTTCCGCTGACCTCGACACAAATCCTGTTAACTCAATATTGCGTTATTGAAAATTATCACCAAAACTTTACCCATCTCTTATATGGGATATAAAATAAAATACAATAATTATGCTTTGGAACAATAATTTCCCAAAATTATTATGGTACCAGAATTGTACCGTTACAAACCCCCTCAATGAAAGATTTTATGCCGAAGCATAAAGACTTTCATTGACACATTCGTACTTCCTAAAGGGATCAGCCAGGATATGTCGCCACAACCCCCTTACTATTTATGTGAAAAGAAATACAATAACTCACCCGTGGTCCGATGATGGTGACAGTCCCTGCATGACCTTACTGGACTTCTCCTACGAGATCCCAACACCATAAGGCCAATCAGGTGCGTAACGCTCCTGCTCTGACGCGATGGCCAGCTCATGACCGCCGTCACAACATCACCAAACACTGAAACAATAAATCAAAATAGTGGCTTGGTATAATACTATATCCCTAACTGATTTGTTTCCCCTTAGCTATGTGCTGGTTTGTGTTAAGAAGCACTGGGTTTGCTTCAACTCAACAAGAATTATATAGAAGTGCCCTTCTCTTACACTAATACATAATAAATATAATACAAACTAATACACTCATCATTAATATTACAAGTATTATAGTAAAACAAACAACTCACATTTAACTTTGATTAGAATTTACACACCCTACATCTTTAAATTTGCATATAAAATTACAACATTACATTTTAATTAATTAATACTTTTAATTATTAAACTTTTATTAATTAGCCATCAATTATTTATCATTTACTTCTTCACAATTTCAAATTTATTATTAATACTCATATTACAATATATCACATCTATTATTACCTCTCTATTATGAATTTTCTACTCTTCACATTTTTATTCTTGATTAGTCTGGGTGACTCCTGTATTCACTATGCTTTGACTTATTATATAGGTACTAACATCTATAATCTTACTCACCTTTCTTTCTATTAACAACCAAATTCACATATCATGACACCAATTTCTCAATTATAAACCACTTCACTAATTCCATTTTAAATCCTCTGGCACTGCTCGTCTTTGTACTCGGATGTGTGTTCCCTACCTGGCTATATACATTCATAATTTTTTGCCCTTCCAAAATATCGGCAAACACTCCCTTAAACTACACTATTACCTGCCACAACGCTATACGTTGGCCACTCCATATCACCTCACCCTCACTACAAAATATCGTCATCAACAAATATATGTTTAACCTTTACTTTACTCACCTCTACATATAATCACTACTACTGCGTCCCTAAAATATCTGCTACTCTCTTTGTGTATTATTTTCTTTAAAATTCTTATCCATCTAACTCCCATTAACTTTAATTGACTAACTCACATGCCTTTAATTTAATAATTCTCACCCAATCTCTATTCCCTTTTAAACACTTATCTTTCTGTGATCATTAGAAAATTCATCCCTCACCTACTAATAACAATACATCTCAATATTCACATATATATATTCTTACTTAATCATTTATTATTCATTAGAAATTTGCTTCATTACAAATTAATAATTTAACTTCATTACACAAACTTTCTTTTGTACCACATTAATTGAGTAATTAATCTTCAATTATTTAAAATTTCACTATTACTTTCACTTGTTTAGTCAAAACAAAAACATGTTAATTGTTAATTATTAAAACAATTAAACTTACTGTTACATATATGGTGTACATAAAATTTACCTGTAATACACTACATCAAAAATACATAAATACAATTTATGTGAAATATTGTAGGGACCTTAATACAATTAACAATATACAATCCAACTTCATTATTTTATCATTGACCAAAATCAGTTCATATGCAGTCCATTTCAAAATCACTGTTCACATATATTAATGTTCATACACAATAAAACAATCTATCCTCCATCATTGAATAACAGTCGAATCTTAGGTCTATACAACTTATTTTTTAGAAAATAAATGATATTAATATTATCATTATAATATTTATCTACACTTTTATATTTTTCCACTATCTAGTTCATATTAATAGGTGTATTCGATATTAATTGATCATATACCATGTCACTATCGGGTATAGTTCTGTCTACCTCAGTATTATCTGTCATAATCATGTAAGTCATATAGTCATCATAATTATCTACTACGACACCCATTACTTCCCAAGGTAAGTAATTGTTATCATTATTCTCATCATCTACTATTATTGCTGTCTCAATTTCACTATAAGGTAAGTATTCACTATAATTATCCACCATCTCTACTCCTAACCTTTCTACAAATTCTCTATACTTTCTATTTATCTTAAAAATCTCTATTACTCTCTTTCTCTCTCTCTCAATATATTTCTCACCATAACACTGAGCTACTCTCTCTCTCTCTCCAAATATGCAGGGGTCACCAACTCATAATTACTGCACCACCTGTGAGGTACACAAAAACACCAGGGAACTCTATTTGTAGACCTATTGTCTCCCAAATATAAATCTAAGGAACTCTCGTCCTTACTAAAAATACGTGAAGACATTTCTTCACCCCCTACTACAACATCAAAGGAAAATTCTACCCCCTGCATCCCTTTTACACATATACTTTCTCTCATCTCTCTCTCTCTGACTCAACACACACAAACATCTTATTATCACTCCCAATATTCTCATCATCATTTTCTAACATCATGTTCTTACTTATATCATCATTATTATTACCTGTAAACTCATTATTCAAATTATCATTGTTACTCACCTTATTGATTAGCCTTTGTTTTTCATCATATTTTCACTGCTACTTACCTTCTTATTCTTTATTTGAATTAACCTCTCATCTAACCTTTTATTCACTTCGTCACATTGTTTATCAAAATTATCAATTCGTTTTTTAAGTTCATTTTTTATTTCATCAAACTTTACACTCTGTTCATCAAATTTGGCATTTATTTTATCGTATTTCAGATTGGAATTACTTTGTATTTCATCTAACTTCATACTCTGTTCATCAAATTTATGTAATAGTAACTGCATCATGGCAGCTGTATCATCTGTTTTATTTTCGTCTCGAGTTGACATGGGTGTTAATGGAACTGAATTTAATTCAGTGGCACTGGTTTCACTGATCTGACTAATTGGGGTTAATTTAACGTCCATCTCACTCGTAACTGTTTCGTCTACATTATCATCTTCACCAGTATTCATTTTGCTTATTCTATCTCTAATACATATATGTCTATAACCTTGTAACTTAACCCTACCTTTCGCACGTGTTTACGTACTTTCCCAATTATCTCAGGTAAATATTCCGTTTCTCCAGTAGGTATACTCCACATAAAATTAAGTCTTATGTAGAGTCCCTGTTCGCAAAAGCCATTTGTAATAAAACTTTATGGCTGTTTTATTAATCGGTTACATTTAATCTGATGTAATATTAAAATATCGGGCGCCATGTTGCATAATGCATAACAAATATAAAACTTACCTTGAAAGGCCAGAATTCGGTTATACAAACCAGAGTCGAGGAATATATTACCTGAAATAATTCACTCGTTTTTCTATTTGTTACCAGTGACATTACCTTTTATTTATAAAAAGTAATTTACATACATATTGAAAAGACATATGTTCCAACATGCACGTGTTCACTACAGCTCAGGGCATAGTCCCATTTATCTAGTAAACATATATTCTCCCTTAAATACTTGGGTAGACCCTCCAAAATAAATATGTATTATAATATTAAGAAACATGATAAACATATATATATAGTGGCACAACCCAGCACTTAATATTGAATATTATCCACTCTCTCGCTCTCTCCCTCTCATACTCTGGTACTATTTATTTATTATGAGCTCATTGTGATAAAGATTTTATATTTGATTACTTTTGATCATATTAATAAAGATTTTATGTACCCTTTGGAATATAAAGATTTTATATAATTAGGTTGCAGCCAATTGTACTTAGCTGTACTAGGATTGAAAACGTCCCATCGCAGATCACATGCTCCCGAATCTGTAGCGTCCCATCAGAGATCACACTTTTTTCAAAATCTGTAGCGTCCCATCGTAGATCACACGCTTTCAAATGTATCACCGCACAATTGGTATCAGCCCTGTTTATATACTGTTACATATTTAAACTTTTGGTGGTGTAAAATTTAGATATACACACTCGGTGAATTTGCCGGCCGGCACGCTTCACTGTCTGGACGAAAATGACAACATTTCACCACTAAGCATTGCAGAGGTGGGGCAACAACTACGTCACTGGTTCTTTGTTCGAACGGCCAAGCCTAGTTAAATACAATTGTATAATAATGCGCCTTGCATTCTTTCGTCTGACGTAATCATGGGCTAGGCTTGTTTACTCGTTATTATGACAAACTGTTTTTTGTTGGTTTTGTAATTTTCCGCTGACCTCGACACAAATCCTGTTAACTCAATATTGCGTTATTGAAAATTATCACCAAAACTTTACCCATCTCTTATATGGGATATAAAATAAAATACAATAATTATGCTTTGGAACAATAATTTCCCAAAATTATTATGGTACCAGAATTGTACCATTACAACAAATATACCCGTGAACCAAACTTTGGATATTTTGAACGACAATCTCCACGATACTAACAAACTGGACACACAACTCATTAAAGAACTAATTACCATACTAAGGCTCATCCTTCAACAAAACTATTTTACTTTCAACGGGAATTAATATATTCAAACAGATAGCCTGGCTATGGGTTCACCGTTATCCGGCCTGTTGGCTGATATATATCTTGATTTTAATGAAAACAACTACATCCTTAATAATAACATCTTCTCCAATAATATTATCTTTTATGGCCGTTATGTTGATGATACTTTTCTGATTTTTAATGGTACTCTACGCCAAATCAGTAATCTTAAAAACCATATGAATACTGTTACTCACAATATTCAGTTTACTATGGAAACTGAAACCAACAATGAACTGAACTTTCTCGATCTTACTGTTACTAGGCGGCTTAACAACTTAAATTTTAAAATTTACAGAAAGCCCACCACCACAAACGTGACCATACATGCAGACTCACACCACCCTTTCCCTCAAAAATTAGCGGCCTACAACAGTTTCATTCACAGGCTTTTGATGATCCCCCTAAATAATGATGATTTTGAGTGTGAACTCAACATAATTAAACACATAGCTATGGCCAACGGCTATGAGTGCCAAATGATTTACAACATCCTTAAAAAACACAAATCCCGTCGTTCCAGACAGACACAAGATAATACACCTAATAACAAATTCATCTCAACAACATACACTGAGTTGATGCCTAAGATCCTAACATCCACCTTAAGCAAAATAGGTTATACTTTCATAAAAAACTATGCTAAGTGTTTTATCAAAATGATCAATTTTGAAGGAGAGGCATTATGTTACAACACAGATAAGCCACCCCAATACCAGGGATATAAAAAAGATGATTTTGAATATAAAATAATAATTAACATAAAATAAAATGTTTAATATAAAGAAAATAAAAAGACAATGACACGACAAATGACGACATGACCTAACCCAAGTGATTGACCCAACAAGAGAAAACTAAAAAGAAGAAGGGAACAACAAAAAAACAAACAAGAATAAAACCAAATGAAGAAGAAGGTGATTAACCAAACCAAATGAAGAAGGGAAAAAACCGAAACCAAGCAAAATGAAACCAATTGAAGGAATTGAATGATTACATGCCACTGATTAAAATGAACCCAAAGGAGAAGATGGAAAAACAAGATAGAAAGGAAATACACCGAAGGTGAAGAAGGAGGAAAATGAAAAAGACACAAACAAGTAATATAGAAGAAAAGCAGGAGAAATGATACACTCAATGTAAGGTTGAAAAAGAAACCAATAAATAACTTGAGTAATTATTTTAATCCATTATTATTATCAATTAATGGATAATAAAGTAAATGACAATTGAAAGAATCCCAATTAAAGAATGTTAAATATAAAAGCAAACTAACCCACATATTAGAGTTAGAAGTAATGTTAAAATCAATAGAGACATAAAATTGTTAATGCTATTTGTAATGAAAGAGATAGTATGGTAGTGAGAAAGTAATAATAGGGATGACCCATTTAGAAACACTTAAAACCAAAAACATTTTAGAAGTGCAAAAATGGAAGTGTAAGAATCCCAAAATAAAGTGATATAGGAAAAACACTAAATAAATTATAATCAACAATAAATAATTTAAAAGTGAAGGTGATGATTAAATGAGAATAATGTATAACAAAGAATGTTTGTATAGTGAAAAATAGTGAAGGATAAAAGCATAAACACATAGTAAATCAATAAGAAACACTGAAAGGTTAACAGTGAAATTAGTAAATAAGAAAGTTGTTAAGAATAAGATTAAGTGTAAACAGTTAATTAATGTATAATGAACACTGAAAAGTGATAAAGACAGTATTAATTAAGAAAGAACATTATTGTTAAGTTTAATTGAATACAGATATAATTAAAAGGGAGAATCCCATGAAAGAGAAAATAGATAGTGTTAGCCTGGAGTGAAAGTAAAGAGTATTTAAAAAGTCAAGAAGTTAAAACAAATCAATAAACACCCCATGTTACAAGGGATCATTATTAAAGTAAGTTCAAAAAATGTAATGTTGTTTATCACCCAAAAAATAGTATAAAATGAAATGAACTGTAGTATTAACTGTAATTATTAGCAAATAATTATAATATAATTATTTAAGCAAGTTTAGGAATACGATATGGCTGGAAGAATTATACAGACCATAGACCTAGATGTTGTATTTTCATGCAAACAAAAGTAGCAAATATTAGCCACATTGTTTTATTGGCAGATTAAATAAATAAGAAAGTAAAGAAATGTAAACGAGAAAACCACATAGTAAATGATTAGCAATTCATGATGTATAAAATAATAGTAACATAATAATAACACTACAACAGAACCAAAACACATCAATACATAAAACAACTAATTATAATAACAAAGCTAAACTCATTATGCAGAAAAGAGACATAATTTGTACGAAATAAGTAAATACAAATAATGGCTACATAGGCCTAGGAAAATGCCTAACTGTCAAGAACCAACAACTACAAATTGTAATAAGTCAACAAAGAAATTAGCAAATCCGAGGCGAATGACTCACCAAGGATAAATTGTAAATCATTTTTAAAACAAAATATTATAATAAGTAGTTGAATTCGAAAAGAAATGTAATTAACAAGTATTAAAATAATTTTAAAATAATAAAACTTAAAATAACCCAAACTTGTGGGGTATCAAATTAATCTATGAAAGGAAATACAAATAACAGTGATAATAGTTGATACTTAGGAGGGAATACAGAGAAATAAGAGCAATCAGAAGATATACAAGGATTTTGAAAAGAATTCAAATTTTGATAACAATGGATTATGTCAATCTAAGCCAATCAAATTTCATTGGTAACCATAGCAACTGCCATTAGGGACGGAATTACGGTTGAATATCGTTACTCGTAAAGCGTCACTCTGGCAGAACAGAAGCCGAATATTGAATGACCAAATTTTAATCAAAGAATGTAAAAATAGTAAACAAAATTCAAAAACTATGATCGAATAAGAAGCAGACGAACAACTGAGACTGTCAACTGATTTCCAGGACCATATTACCAGGAATTTAATTAAAAATATGACCACATCTAATATGAAAAGGACGCCAGACCTATTTAAGTCCCAAGATTGATGAAAACAGAAAACGATTGCAGCCCAATCCTCTTCCAACTCAAAGTTTGATCACACCAAGTCATCTGATGTGTTAAGTATCTTGAATTACCCTATTTACAAAAAATAAACTCACTTTAAATATTACTAAAGGTAATTGGAACTCTCACTGTCAACCGAATATTCTCTTTCAAAGATTAATTAAGAAAAAATAACACTGAAAATTTGTTAACATAACACATAACCTGTTGTGTGAATACAAACTTTATAAACACATTTAACGACACTACAGAACAGATTATAACCACACACCTTATTATTTAAGTACACTTAAAGTAAGGTAATGTACTTTTTATTGTAATCATAGGAATTCTTTGCCTTGTAATCAAAAGAATCCCGATTTCGAACGAGTATATTGTAATTTAACTAAAACTGCAGACATGCTGAATACCTCGTTCCGGAATCGATTTCGTCAGCCCGAGAGAAAGTGTTTCATGTAAAAAGTCTGTGCAAAACTATTAACCAACCAGAATAATATTAATTGTCTAACTGAAAATTTACTTATTGACCATTAAAATAACTAGTACAGGGAGTAACCTGTTATTATTTCACAGGGAGTGTATTGTATTACTTGTGTTTGTTAACGAAAGCTAGATTTGATGACCAGCGCTCGCGTAGTAATTCGAACAACTACCTACTCAATTCAGGAGGCTGAACGAGCGGGAATTATTTGAACGCCGGCCGTCATCGCTGAGAACACCCTATTAAGATATTAGTTAATAAGTTTGTTTTAATAAACAATTTGGCGCCACCTGGGATTCATACACCCCTATTTAAAAACAGGTATGGTTACTGCTGTATTGTACTGGTAATTATAACATCGCTACGGACATCATTAGCGCAAGAATAGGTGTAACGACCCCAGTGCGAGACGAACGCACTACACAAATACAAAACTTGTACACATTTTTCAGAGACGACCAAGTTTCTTCGTTACAATATGGACTTTTAGAACATTTCTGTGGTTTTATAGTGGGGTGGGGTAACATCTGGGAGAGCACGTGCCAGATAAGTAACTAGGAAGGACAAAAAAACAATTAATCAAAATTATTTAAAGTTGGTTTTTATTGTAAAATTATTCTAAAACAAAAAATATTAAATGATGATATCTCAATAAGGGGGGGGGGTAATTTGAGAGATAGATAGAGAGAGAGAGAGAGAGAGTGTGAGTATAAAGAAACAAATGGGGAGGGAGTATAAAGTACTGATTTGCTTCTAATTTTTTTTTTCCTTATGATTTGGTGTCTTATCATATTAAAAAGAAGTTAACATTTTATTAAAATAAAATGTGATATTGTCATAAAAATGTATTAGTCTAATTATTACACCATTATACCCATAACCTTATCTCTGTATCAGTAAGTTTGCCTAGACGGCCCTGGATTTTGGTTAAGTTGATAATAATTTATTTACTAAATTGTTTCTTCGGGGAGTGTAATTGGTTTCCACATTTCCTCCAGAAAATGTGGTGGCAACCTGGGGACTTTGGGTATCTTCTGTGTAAAGGTAAGGCGTAAAGGGAAATAAGCGGGGTGTAGTTTCTTCTGGTTTTATTTTTATATTTTTTCCTAAAGTTACACAATGCACATGTGGAACAGAATGTTGTAATGAAATTTCTCGTGAATGAAGGCGTAAAACCCGGTGAAATTTATTCTAAAACAATTTAGGCCACCAGTGATCGGCCTGGTGCGATCACTAAAGGCGTTCTGTTTCTGCAGGACAATGCACACCCGCATACCGCCCACCGCACGACATGCATGCTACAAGATCTTGGCTGGGAGTTATTGCTTCACCTGCCTTACAGTCTGGACCTCGTTCCCAGCGATTTTCACCTGTTCGGGCCCTTGAAGTTGTTCCTGGGAGGCCACCATTCCAACAGCGATGATGAGGTGAAGTAGTCAGTCCTATCTTGGTTTCGACGTATCATATCGCTTAAGGCCTAAGGTAAGTTTAAATGTATATCACAAGATGGCGCCCGATATTTAAAAAATTATTCAGTAATTATTAAGTAAGTTATATTGGCAGTAATTTGTAGTATAACAATTGATGCTTTCCGACCAGGGACGTAGTATAACAATTGTCACCCGTAATAACAGGGACTTGACATAAACTTTGTTTTATGTGGGTAAGCCTACGAAGAGAGCGGAAAGGTTATCTGAGGTAATAAACAATTTTAAATACGTAAACATAACCCAACTTCCACGAGGTTATGTTATAAGGTTATATGCATGCGGGTAATATTAAAATAAGTAAAATGAATACCAATAAAGGTGATAACGTAGAGGAAACAGTTGCGAGAGATGGATGTTAAACTGGACCAAATTAGTCAAACTAGTGTTGCTGAATTAAATCCGGTTCCAATAACCACCATCTCAACTCAAGACGTAAATAAACCAGATGGTACAGCTGCAATGATGCAGTTACTATTAAATAAATTTGATGAAAAGTTTACTAACTTGAATGACAAATTTGATGAACAGGGTGTAAGATTTGATAATTTTGATAAACAATTTAACGAGCAGAAAAATGAAATCAGAAATAGTTTTGATATCAAGTTTAATGAAATAAAAAATGAAATTAAAAGACGTAATGAAAATTTGCATAAACAATGTGACAAAGTAATTAAAAAGTTGGATGAGAAGTTAATCCAAATAGAGAATCAGAAGGTGAGTAACAGTGATAATTTGAATAATGAGTTTACAGGCAGTAAGAATGATATGATATTAGAAAATGATAATGAAAATATTATGAGTGATAATGAGGTGTTTGAGTGTGTTGAGTCAGAGAGAGAGCTGAGAGAAAGTACATTTGTAAAAGAGGTGCAGGGGTTAGAATTTTCCTTTGATGTTGTGGTAGGGGGTGAAGTCAAGTCTTCACGTATTTTTAATAAGGACGAGAGTTCCTTAAATTTATATTTGGGAGACGAAAGGTCTACAAATAGAGTTCCTTGGTGTTTTAGTGTACCTCATAGGTGGTGCAGTAATTATGAGTTAGTGACCCCTGCATATTTGGAGAGAGAGAGTGTAACTTGGTGTTATATTGAGAGAGAGAGAAAGAGAGTAATAGAGATTTTTAAAGTAAATAGAAAGTACAGAGAATTTGTACAAAGGTTAGGAATAGAGATGGTGGATGATTATAGTAAATACAAACCTTATAATGAAATTGAGATCACAATAATAGTTAATGAGAAAAATTATAACAATTACTTACCTTGGGAAGTAACAGGTGTAGTAGTAGAAAATTATGATGACTATATGACTAACAAGATTATAACATATCATACTGATGTAGACAGAACTATACCCGATCGTGACATGGCATATGATAAATTAATAGGGAATACATCTATTAATATAAACGAAATTGTGAATGAATATAAAACGTTGGATGAATATTATAATGAGTATAAGAATATAATGTATTTACTAAACAATAAGATAAATAGATCTAAGATTAGAATGTTATTCAATGATGGAGGATAGATTGTTTTATTGTGTAATGAACATTTAATATATGTGAAAAGCGGTTTTGAATTGGACTGCATATGGACTGATTTTGATTAATGACAAAATAATGAGTTTGGATTGTATATTTTTCATTGTTTTATATGTGTTAATGTCAATGTATTTATGTATTTTGATGTTGTGTATTACAGGTAAATTTTATGTACACCATGTATTATGTATTGTTTTAATAATTAACAATTAACATGTTTTATTTTGCTAAACAAGTGAAAGTAATAGTGAAAATTTTAAATTATTGAATAATAATTAAAGAGTAATTACTGAATTAATATGGTACAAAAGAAAGTTGTACTAACTTTGTAACTGAAGTTGTAAATTATTAATTGTAATAGAAAGTCTCTAATGAAGTTAAATTATTATTTAATTTGTAATGAAGGTAATTTCTAATGAATAATAAATGATTAAGTAAGAATATATATTTGAATAGTGAGAGGTATTGTTATGAGAAGGTGAGAGATAAATTTTATAATGCAATTGTCAATGATTATAGTAATGTTTTAAAATGTTTAAAAGGGATAGTGCCTGGGTGTATTAATAAATAGAGGTATGTGAGTAATTAAAGTAAATGGGAGTTAGATAGATAAGAATTTTGAAGAAAATAATACAAAGAGAGTATTAGATATTTAGGGACACAGTAGTTAGTGATTATTTGTAGAGGTGAGTAAAGTAAAGGTTAAACATTTATTTGTTGCTGATGATATTTTGTAGTGGGGGTGAGGTGATAAGGAGTAGCCAACGTATAGCGTTGTGGCAGGTTATAGCGTAGTTTAAGGGAGTGTTTGCCGATATATTGCAAGGGCAAAATATTATGAATGTATATAGCCAGGTAGGGTACACCCATCTTCATACAAAGACGCGCGGTGCCATAGGATTTATCGTCGGAAGTGAAAGGTGTTTATAATTGAGAGATTGGTGTCATGATAGGTAAATTTGGTGATTAGTGGTTAAGAAAGGTGAGTACGATAATAAAAGTTAGTGCCTAGATAATAAGTAAAAGCATAGTGAATACAGGAGTCACCCAGACTAAGGATAAAAATGTGAAAGGTTAGGTAGAAAATTCAGAGTAGAGAGGAAATAGGAAATGAAATTATAATAACGTAATATGAATATTAATAATAAATTTGAAATAAATTAATAATAAATGATAAATAATTGATGGCTAATTAATGAGAGTTTAAAAGTATTAATTGAAATTGTAATTTTTATAATTTAAATGCAAGTTTAAATAGGTAGAATGTGTAAATTCTGATCAAGATTAAATATGAATTGACTATTTCAATGTATTAACTGTATTAATGTATCAATGTGGATTATGATGTATCATGTACTGTCTACGAGACATATGAAT
Source organism: Magicicada septendecula (assembly GCA_034769895.1). NCBI lineage: Eukaryota > Metazoa > Arthropoda > Insecta > Hemiptera > Cicadidae > Magicicada > Magicicada septendecula. Next base: position 157,977,752 of record CM068372.1, read on the forward strand.
AGACCCGCAATCCTGTCCACTGTGTAAAGAATGTGAAGGTCACTGCTTGCAAAGTGAATAACAACTCTGTCTGAAATATATCAACCCGCAGCCCGCAGCACAGTTACTCATACTTGTTTCTTTTATGCAGCACGTACGTGTTCCTGTAATGTGTATTGCCGTGAGTTGTAAATATTTTGTTATATATGTTTTAAATTGCTTCTTTTTTCGTACCGTGATCTTTTGTTAATCGTGTGCGTGTGTATAAATAGTCTATAGCAACAATTCCATTTTTTTTTATCTTAGACTGATTTTATCATGAGTGTTGAACGTAAACGAGGTGAAACAATTCGAAGCAAAGAAAGACAAGTGATTAGGAATGTTATATAACAGTGTGACAGTGAGAAAGACGCAAAATCGTTAACAATCCCAATAAACAAAGCTACTAAAAGAGCTGCATTATACTGTAAAGTGTCAGTTTGTACAATAAAAAATATAAGAAAAGAAGGAAAAGATCGTCCAAGTGAAACACTAGGAACACCTGGTAAGAAACGTTGTGCGGAGAAACGGACAGCTTCGGTTGATAACTTTGACCGTCGTGTCATTTTGAATATAATACATGACTTTTATGTAAATAAAAAAACCGTACCAACTTGTAAAAAATTGCTCCCGATCTTAAAAGAACGGATTAACTTTCAGTGGAGTGAATGGACTTTAAGAAAAATTATGAAAGAGATGGGGTTCGTGTGGAAGAGGTGCATGTCCAAGAGAAAAATTCTCATTGAGAGGCCTGACATTATCAATTGGCGATGTAATTACCTGCAAAAATTAAAGAAATACAGGGAACAAGGAAGATGTATATTTTATTTAGACGAAACGTGGGTTGATGCCAATTTAATGTTTCACAAGTGCTGGCAACACCAAGAAGTTGACGGTACAATGACGACAATAAGTGCATCAAACCGTTTAATAGTAGCGCATTTAGGATCAGAAAACGGATTTTTAAATAATGCGGAATTAATTTTTAAGGCAGGTAATTCGACAGGTGACTATCATGGCCAAATGAATAGTACAAACTTTGAGAAGTGGGTCTGTGAAAAGGTCATTCCTAATCTCCCAGCGAATTCGGTTGTTATATTGGACAATGCACCGTATCATTGCCGGCAAGAAGATAAACCATCATCTCAGTACTCGTTGAAAAGTGACATGTTAACTTGGTTACGGAAGCAAGGCATTGAATGCAATGCATCTATGAGGAAATCTGATCTCCACGAAAAAATAGAAAAAGTGAGACCAAAAAATAAAATTTATGAGGTCGATACGTTACTTCAACTTAACGGCCATGAGGTGCTGAGAACTCCACCATACATGTGTGATCTGAGTGCTATAGAGCTGGCGTGGTCAAAACTTAAATATTTTATAAGGTCACATAATACAGCTGGGGACTTTTCTTTAACGAGACTACAACAAATACTTTCTGAAGGATTAGCTGCTATAACACCAGAAGACTGGTCTAGTTACAGTAGGCATGTAATTAACATAGAAAGTGAATATTGGCAAAAGGATGGAATACTGGAAGACGCGATTGATCGTATCATTGTAAGTGTTGGGGGTTGTGATGAAGATGACACCGATCTGAGCAGTGATGGAAGTGACGAATCTGTCAGTGATAGTGATTTAGCGCGGCCACTGGAGTAAAATCGTGAGTTCTTTTAAAGACAATTGAGTGAAAGTGTTTTTTTCTTAAGCTCTAAGTAAAAACTATACAATTATTCCCTTACACCTAGGCCTACTGGAACTATTTTATTTCGTGTAATAACACGCGTATTCTTTCTTTTTTAATGGCGTTTCTTCGTAACAGGTTAGTTGAAATTTCTGTTCGTATTGTTTTACTTTTTAAGGCAGTAACAAATTTTGAGCCGTTTCATCAGTAAATGACTACATCGTGTAATGTTTCTTTTGTTAACATACACAATTCAATATAACCATTTCATTAATAGCTTATAATCTTTGTGGTACTTTATATTATAAAGTAAGAATATAATATAACCGTGACATAACCATTTCAATATAGTTATCTGGGCAAAGTACATAAGATACAAAGATAGTAAAAAACTTAATGCAGACCAACAGTCAAAAATTCTACAGCCAATATTCTCGGAACAGACAGTGCACATTACGTGTGACGTCACTCCCCTCTTTCACCCGCAAAAAGCGGGCTATTCTCATATCTCGTTACCAGTATTATGTATTAGCATAGGAATTTTAACATGATGTATAGGAAATAGAGTGTGTGGAGGAGAAAGAGGGGTAAATATTATTAACAGCGCCAGTTATTAACTGTTAATAATAATAATAAATATTAAATAATAATAAGATTTTATTTTTATTTTATAAAATGTTTTTCTCCCTGTTTGAGTAATTAATTTAAAGGGAGATTACATCCATAAATTTGGGATTTATATATATTAATTATATCCATGTATTTTATTTAGATATTTGTTTCTTTTATAATTACATTAATTATGAAACAGAAAGAGTTAATTATTATCGATGGGAATCGAAACAATTTTTAAAATTAAAGGATAGTCCATGAAGAGAATGGCACTTCTATATAATTCTTGTTGATTATATTTTTTGTATTTGTATTTCTTGTATTTCAAGCAAACCCAGTGCTTCTTAACGCAAACCAGCACATAGCTAAGGGGAAACACATCAGTTAGGGATATAGCATATACCAAGCCACTATTTTGATATTTTTAATTAATTGTTTCAGTGTTTGGTGATGTTGTGACGGCGGTCCTGAGCTGGCCAGCGCGTCAGAGCAGGAACGTTACGCGCCTGATTGGCCTTATGGTGTTGGGATCTCGAAGGAGAAGTCCAGTAAGGTCATGCAGGTACTGTCATCATCATCGGACCACGGGTGAGTTATTGTATTTCTTTTTATATAAATTGTAAGGGGGTTGTGGCGACATATCCTGGCTGATCCCTTTAGGAAGTACGAATGTGTCAATGAAAGTTTTTATGCTTTGGCACAAAATCTTTCATTGAGGGGGTTTTGTGATGATACAATTCTGGTACAATCATACTTTTATAAAAATATGGTTCTAAAAACCATAATTATTGTATTTTATTCCCTAACTATTTATTTTGTAATAAATTTTGTAATATTTCATAATCCCTATAAAGTTTTGGTGAATAAACTATAGAATATTTTATACAACGCATATTGGAATTAACAGGATTTCGATCGAATTCGTTGTAAAGCTACAAATGTCGCAAAAAACTATGTGTCACAGATAGCTGTAAACAAGCCTAGCCCACAATTACATCAGCCAAAGGAATGCATACTTTTGTAAACAAACGTGGCTTGGCCGTACAAACAAAAGACTGGTGATGTAGTTTTGCCCCACCTACGCAATGTTTAACAAAGACTTTTCGTCATTTTTGCCTGGACCGTGAATTGAGCCGGTCGGCACATCACACGGCCGGCCTATTCACTGAGTGTGAATATTTACATTTTACACCACCAAAAGTGGTTTAAATAACAGTGGTCCGATTAGTACAAATCGGCACAAGTGTAACAATTCACGATGTGACTGTGAAATTGGCGAACTCGCGGTGTGCGATGCCCCAAAAACGGAAGCTAAGTATCAGCTGTCCAATAATTTTACAATATTTATATCAAAGAAAATAAATCACCAAAATTATTCATTAAATAAACAAAATGAGCTCATAAAAAAAACTAAAAAATTGTACCAGAGAATGTGAGAGAGAGAGAGGGAAAGAGAGAGTGAACAAAATAATATTAACAAGTGCTGGGTTGTGAACAATTTTTCAATAAAATTATGCATATATAGATATGTATAACATTGTTATGTATGTAAACATTTTCATATTATGTATTTTTAAAATACAATAATAATTTTTAACTTGTATAGAGGAACTGCGTTTCATGGCGCAATATAGTAGCGTGCGCATTTCGCACTATAGAATCACTTGTTGTGTACTTAAAGATGTAAATAAAAGGTAAACATTGGTAACCATTTCAAGTAATAGTAATTATTTCAGATAACACTTTCCGCTATCATATCGTTCGCTTAACCGAATTCTGGCCTAAGGTAAGTTTAAAGGTATATCACAAGATGGCGCCCGATATTTAAAAAATTATTCAGTAATTATTAAGTAAGTTATATTGGCAGTAATTTGTAGTATAACACTTGACGCTTTCCGACCAGGGACGTAGTATAACAAAATCTTTCTACACTGTGGGTATCCAGGCACTAGTGAAACGCTGGGATAATTGTATAAATGTAGCGGGGGATTACATTGAGAAATAAAAGTATTTTTTACTATCATAAATGTGTTCTATATTTATTAAAAATTAATAGCCCCGGATTGATGTGAACGTCCCTCGTATTTAATATTGTAAATTGCCTTATGTTATGTGAAAATCAGTCAACTGATTTGAATTCACAGTGTACGTAATATGTACAATGGAACAACCAAAAAAATAAAGTGTTAAAAACACATCACGTTGCATGGGAACACAGTGTACTGCGAGGTGCAAATAGGTTTTTAGTGCACTGAAGAAAAATAGCTAATTGTCCACTACCTACATAAACTGAGTTAATTTGTTTTTCATTAAAGCATATTTTAATATTATAATTTTGTATTTGTTATAGGTTGCTTAGCCTACACAACCTGCCAACAAGCGAAAGGAACTGCCAGAATGAGGGAAATGCTGACGAGAGAGCCTGAAGAGTACAGCCTGCGTGGCTATTGACTTACATACACAAAACCTGAAACAACTAAAACAGTTTTGATCTGTACAAATTTTATTAAACCTTTATTTTTTTTTACTTTACAATATGTTGATGTTAATCGACTGATTATACAATATGGGGATATCAAAAATTGTTACCTGAAACCTGGAAAGATATTAAGCTGTTCCCTTCTTGTTAGTAGGTGTATAATTATAGTAAAAAAAGTAAGAAAAAAAACACAAAATTACCTTTCACTTGTTATTATTAAAAGAAAATATATAACATTGTGTACGTATGATAATAATAATAAAATAATAATAGAGAAAAACAATAAATTTAACTATACAATAATAATATTATATAAACATATTCACGTACAGTTTTTATTGTATTCATTTCAATAATTCAAACTCAACTAAAATGAGGTTATTATTACAAAGTGTCACAACTACAATTGCACAGCTGGATTGGACATTAAAGTCACATTACACTGAACGAGCAATACACAGTATTGTACATTAATAATTATCACTGAAATAAAAATTTCTTTCCAGCCACTGTATTCTGTGATGACTTGAAAGTTATAAGACACGCGCTTCTGGTTGTTTACTGTGCTCATGTGCATAACTTAAATATGAAAAATACTGGTCAATGAGAATTTATTATTACACAATGTACAACTATAACATGTCAAATACTCTTAATCACTTAATGAAAAAAAAATTAATCTTGGAAACAAATTGAAAAATGATATTAGGTATAACTGGTATAATTTTCAAAAAAAAAAACAATGTTTCAGCTATATCAGAAATAGGTTCTTCAAGCAAATAATTTTAAAACATAAAAATATACTCAAAAATTAACTAAAGATGTAACATTATTTTAATTTTTTATGTTTTAAACTTGCCGCAAAATAGTTACTGATTTCTGGTGCAACCAAATCATTGCTTTTTAAAAAATAAAATAGCAACAGTTAATGTCTGTTTTTTAAATTTTAACTAAAATACTCCATCACAGTTAAACATTAAAAACTGGTGAAACAAGTAAACTCAATAAAAGAGAACGCTACAATATTTGATATGACAATATTATTTTCAAGATATTCATGAACACTATTGGGATTTTTGAATGTTACAAGAAATATCTGAATACTAATGTGAAATAGTGAACCAAACACTACATACTAATGGATTTATAATAGAATATAAATCGTTTTACGTAGTGTACACATTGTTTCCATAAAACACAACTCAACCACAGTACAGTGCAAAATAAGTATGCAAGTGAAAAGTAAGCCAATGCTGGAAACTGCATATCCTTTTGATGGAAATGTGAGTTATGTGAAAATTAACCCTGCAATACGACTTTTTTGTTGAGCGGTACTTTAGATTTAGTGGAATAAAATTATATACTATAAAGCACACATTTGTTTACAAAGAACCAAAAAGGTTGTATGCATGCAGTTATTTTGTAAAATGTTTATTTGAAAATTTTACTTAAATTACAAATCTGAGAGAAGACGACTGGAGAATTACTCCATACAACTTCATAATAAAAGCTTGTATGACCTCATACACTCATACACAAGATAAAAATTGTAATGACAAATGGCAAAACAATTAAAATTTGAAGATATCAGAGTCCTTTATGAAAATGGAAAAAATTCTCTTTAAAATTGTTAGGCTACAAAATCATTTTTATAAATGATATTTCTCTTGATAACAACTCCAAAAATAAGTAGAACTTGTTCATGGCAGATGGCAACTGTGTGCGTGTGCGTGTGTGTGTGTGTGTGTGTGTGTGTGTGTGTGTGTGTGTGTGTGTGTGTGTGTGTGTGTGTGTGTGTGTGTGAGAGAGAGAGAGAGAGAGAGAGAGAGAGAGAGAGAGAGAGAGAGAGAGAGAGAGAGAGAGAGAGAGAGAGAGAGAGAGAGTATAAGAAGATGAACAATTAACTCAGTTATATATGTGCATGTTATATATGGCAATATAATAAACTGATAATAAAAAGTGATCTGAATACAGCAGCTGGATTCAAAACAATAAACACCATTATATTATGCTAACTTTAATAATCAACAAGAATTCTACAAAAGGCAATGGAAAATACATACATACTAGAGATACTGTTAAATACACATACACTTTTTTGTTAACTAATAACAGTACGCCACTGGCAAAAATACATGTTCTACATTCACAAATAATTTAAATGAAAGAAAATGTTGTTATATTGTTAGTACATATACCAAAATATAACATTAACAATAATGTTTTCCAAAGCCTTGTGCACTCCGACCAAGCTACATATTATTTTTGTTAAAGTTTTTTTTTTAATATTTACTATATAAAAATATATGAAATTATATTTACAAAAGACTTGTTTACATATTACGTGAATTCGCTACATATTACAACACTAAAATGTACACAATAATAATGTTATTTAAATATTAATCATTATTACTATCATCATTATTGATACATGGTATCAGATCACCACTTTTTATTTTCTAAATTTACACCACAGAAAAAAGTTAAAACGGTAATAACGGATATTATACCATTACAAATAATTTATTACAGAACTAACAAATAAAATGTATACCTTAACGGAACCTTATTCTTCAATATGAAGATTGAAGTATGCTCTTCAAAGAATACGATATTCTTGTGCAGGTATATACCTTCATTACTTACTAAATATTCTTATGTATATATTTTTTTTCAAAACTCAACCAAATGACGACTTTGTGTAACGTGATTTAATTTGTGTGAAATCATATTTAATTCAACACGCATATACCATATACACGTTTATGTTTTCCTGGTGGTTGATAATTTGTCTTACAAAACAGAAATTACTGTTTTTTTATTAAATCATGTGTAATTATTATCATTAATAAATTACAATCTCGAAATAAAAATTGTATCTTATTTTTGAACGACATTGTAAACACCAGAATTTAATACATAAGTTAAACAGAGTTCTACTATTTTAGTACCACAACGAAAATTGAATATGTTCTGCTATTAAATATGCACTGCCACAGAACAGACAAAAATTTCATATTTCAAAGATATCTGTCAAATGTAAAATGTTACCATATTTCCACTACAGTACTTATATGCATTTACTTTATTTCAAACGTAATTTGTTTGAATCTGTTAATCTGATAACTTCTGAAAATATAAGTGTACACCTACACTAATAAAAAGTATAGTTACAATCTGGGACTACTACTGACTGATGGGATACACACAAATACAAAAAATTTTCTTATATGGCAGAGACAGAGAATCTGATCATATTTAAATCTAGATTATCAATGGTTTGATTTACATAATATCAAAGTTATCCTATGATATTATGTACCACTATGCAAAATGTTCGGACATTATTATGTATGTACATTTTCTGTTATTGGACATAACAATGTCTGAAAATATCTCACATAGTTTAACAAGTAACCGCATTATAGATTTCAACGTTTCATAATTACACCATCAAAAATTTTAATCACACAATAATTGATTAATTAATATAGCTGACTTATGAAGTTCATCGGCTCTCAAGTATGCTGTATTTTGTTTTATTTGCTATGTTTTTTACGTTTTAAAATCACAGCATGTTGTTACATAGTATTATATAGAAATTAATGTCATCAAATCAGAGCTATCAATCTGAAGTTCATAAAAGACATCTTCTAATAAAATTAATACTTATCTATTGTACATGCTACGGGAGTTTTATACTGGGTCCACATGACAAATAAAATACATCAAAATCTGAAATCACATTACATAAAATTGTTCAAATCATATCACGTTTACTAACTAGGACAGTACAGTACATGTACTGGCAGTGACATGTTACACCTCATTATGCTTAAAATTTGTTATAAGAAAGCTAACGCAACTCACCAAATTCACTATTTTCCAATAAATATGTACACAAAAAAGAAAAAAAATGTTTTCTTTTATGTGTATGTTCACTGTAAAAACTGAATTTGCAGAGTATCCTGGTATTCCTTGCAATAACTTTTAGAAATTAAATGATTACTGCTAAAGAATAATGAAGTATTTTGTATGTAGTATTAACAAGGGACCAGGAATATATATTAAATAATCATCTGTGTCACAACCAACGAAGATGGTAAACAGAATGAAGGATATATTTAAATTTTATGGGGCATTCACAGATATCCAAGACTGTTGTTCCAAACTCCAAGGCAACAGTTTGTACATGCTACACTGAATAAAATCTAAAAAAACATTATCAAAACCCCCCTCCTTTGAAGCATGATAAGAAATAAAACACATACAGATTTTACTTCATTCCTTGCTATAAGACAGACACATGGTTATTTAGTTCACATACCAAATATAACATTAACAATACATGATAAGAAGTGTAAGAATACTTTTTCCATAGTGTTGTTCAAGAGTACAATTTTTAAGTAACAAATATTTAAGATTTCAGTACTTTTCTACTTCATATTAAATGCACAAAGAGTATTATGTTTTTAGATATTTAGTTACAGCTATATTTTTTTTAAAGCTATAAATAATTCAAGAATTAAAAAAATCATACTAAACTCAACATTCTTTCTAATATGTATGAGCATACACAATAAAACAAATTCATTTCCACCATCCTTTACTAAACCTTTACCCATGCACTAACTAAGTGTCAAACTCAAATGTAGCAGTGATGAACAGGAATATGATTAAATCAATTTTTGTTTTACTAATTAACAGTGCCGGATTTAAGATTTTTGAGGCCCTACGCCAAGCTTTCTGAGCGGCCCCCCACAGCTGTGACTTTGAAGTAATATATGTACTGCAAAAGTAATTTGATGTCAGCTTATACTATCAGATTTAAAACCAGTGCTTTCATTCAGCAAACTTTTTCAAAATATTAAGACCCATGCAATAGAATTGAGCAAATCAATTTATTTTTTAAGCAGAGTAACTTAACTAAACTTATTCAGAAATTTAACATAAAAATTGTTTGTAGGCTCCACTACCCGTGTCAATGTTTATGTTCATGTTCATGATAAATACGCTGAGTGTAAGGATTCAATTCTATGTTCATAAAGTTTTCACACTAATAAATATCAATGAAACAACATGCTGCCCACAACACAAAGCTAAAAACTTCTTGACAATCAAAACAAAATAAAACATAACCTCAAATCGCAAACCATTCAGTCACAACACAGATAACAATGATAACAAACAAGGGTGGTACCACAGTCATGTAAATTGTAAATTCAGGGGCAATATAGAGGACGTTCAAAATTTGCATGTGCAGATTAGTTTTCAAGGATGCCAATGTCCTATAAATAGCGCACAATATTTTAATAAGAACTTTCTTCCATTTGTATTAATACCAAAAATTTATAATTTAAAAAATCTTACTTAAATAAATCAAAGTGCCTCCTATTTTATAAAAATACTTCTGTTAAAAGAAAAATCTGTAGCTTGCGGCCCCCTCTGAGCCCGCCGCCCTAGCCCTCAGCGTAGTCGGCCTAGTGGTAAATCCGGCACTGTTAATAAGGAGTTCTATCAATATAGTGGGTGTGTTACAAGATAATCACATTTTGATTTATAAACACGTATGATTTTATTTATCCACACAAAACATTCCTTCCTACAGCACACACTCATTTTTGTACACTACGAATTTTTTGTGTGGTTCCTCCACGAGTGATGTTATTAAGTTATGTGTGTGAGCAAATACATGTTCACACTTAAATTAACTGATTTAAGTTATTCTTCACACATTTATACTCACTTTGTATTAACAGATTACTTGGAGACATTATGAATGTGTAGCGTTACTGGATCAATAAGTGATTTTCTAATGATCTTCTTTCAATTGTAGAGCTAATACTCTAATTTGTCAACAAAGTGGTCACAAATTAAATGTGTCTTATATTTATATTTGTCTCATGTATTTGTCTACAAATACACAACACAAACAATGGAAGTACAATGACTTAAATTATTTATGCTTTAACTAGTATTTTCTTATGAGATTTACTAACTGAAGACAGTTGTGTAAAATTTCTCATCTGGGATTGTGAATCAAACCAAAACAAACAAAAAGAATTTGTCATATTTGTTTATATGAAACACTGGTCATTAAAAAAACAACACTAAATAACAATAATCATGAGCTTGTCTGGGATATTTAACCTGCAAATTGGCTACTTTACTGTGTTGCGTTGTAATTACTCTATTTCATTTTCAAAGAAAATCATGTCCTAAGATCCCCCTCCCCCAATAAAAAAGGAGATTTTATCACCAAAATAACTTACAATAATAACATCACCAAAATCTTACAACCCTAAATATGATATTATCAAACAACTCTGTATATGATTCCAGAGGAAAATCAATTTGGATTTTCAAGTACACAAATGCATTCAACGTTCTGACTAAACTAAAATTCCTCCTGGATTTATAACATTCCTCTCTGGATTTTCGTTTCTCTCTCAGAACTATAACACAAATAGCTGAAAGTTATATCAGTTTTTATTACAGAGAACAACAGTGTTATTAAAATTACAGTTACCTGGGTAATTTAACTTCCTGAAACTATAAAACAGGTATGATCTTGCTAGAGAAAAATTTATAAATGGTACGTTTTTATAATATGCTAAACACATATTATCCACATTTTTTGGTTACAAGAACAATTTTATAAATGCTTCAGCAATATTGTCTTCCAGGCTATTGGCCATGATTCTCTTCTTCCAGATGTTTCAACTGCAGCTGCAGCAGTCATCTTCAGTGGCCTTCTGTTTTACAATCCTCCTGACAACTGACTGGACAAGCAGGATAGTAAAACAGAAGACCACTCAACATGTCTGCTGCAGCTGCAGTTGAAACTGTCTGGCTTTATAAAGAGAGGACCAAGACCCAACAAGCCAAAGGACAATTTTACTGAAGTTCACTCTGCCTGTGACAGTTTTAATGTTATGATGAATTTTATAAAAATCTGATCAAAACTGAGATTGAGATACAAAGAACACATACAATTGGGACAAAAATACAATTCCCTATAAACCATGTTCCCCCACTACTATCTCGTGTTAGTGACAGATAGTGTTCAAGAATAAGTGAAATAACGTTGCTCCTATAGCATGATTGATTAGATAAAAAAACTCTATTCTGTAATACATATGAATTAACCTCTAACACAATTAGCTTCTGGCATACACACTTTAACCAGGTTGCAGGCAACTATACTGCAAAGGAAGTAATACAACTTGCTTATTACTTTGTTAAATAAACATGTAATCTTAGTTACTCTGATGATATTCACTGTACTGGAACTCATTAGTACAATACATTTAGTTTTAGTAACTAAACGTTAAAATTGTATTCATACTTTTTGTTTTGTTCAGTTGATTTGAGCTAAATTAAACACAGTATGTACAGTTATTTAACATGCATACTTTTCCACCGACTGTAAAAAATTAAAAAAAAAATGCTTACAAATTTCGGTGGTCACTGGTGATCATACAAATTACACCATGACAACAAATTGTCATGTATATCCATTATTCAAATATCACATTTATAATTTACTACTTAAAACATTCATGTTTCAGCTGCATGTATGTTCAACTAAATGAATGAAGAGCTAGGAGGGCTGTAGAACTCAAGAATAAAACAGTTGCTTTATTTAACTGAACAAGAGAGAAATTAACTGAACTGATATGATAAAAAAAATTTACCTCTTCTCTGCTATAGTGTGCGCGCACACAGCACTTAGAAGTGTTGTTTCTCATATTGTTAACTGCAGGAAGTGGTCATGAGATGAATATTTTTTTGTCTTGTGGATACCTTCTGTGTAGGATGTGTGGCTGTTTTGAACAGACTTTTAAATGTAATGAAAAGGGAAAAGACAAGATTCATACAGGATCTTGTGTCAACATCATAACACATGAAAGAAAAAGCAATACTACTACAACCCTACTAATAACAATAATAATAACAAGTTATCAACTGTGTGTTGTTACATTTATTGTAAAAATATTACAAATTAAACTATTTATTTCCATTACAAAACATCGAACATTATAACAAGTAATTCAACAAACAAAATCAACACACTTTGATCAAAGAAAGCAACTTCAGTGTGGGTAAACAAAAATTTTATCCACACGAGTTTTTACAATCAATCTTCTGTACACATCACATTTACAAGACAAACACTCTGAATATCAATTACACTGTATTTATGGTTTTTATTATATAAAAACAACATTCACTTTTCCTAAGTATAGAAAAAGTCTACTTAAAGTAAAATGAAAATTCAGTCAATGTAACATTCTACCAATAAAACATCCCTTCATTTGCATCTTTCAAACTGATACAATACAAAGGATCTTTTGTGTTTTCATTCACTCTTATTGCAACAATATTCTGCCCATTATTGGATAACACTTTTGATAATATAAACACATTTTTGTGGCAACAAATAACATTTAACAATATTGCATTTTTAATTTTAACATCTCCTCTGCTAACGGATAAACAAAGAGGAGACAGTCCCACTATCCATGGTCCCTTCATTACTGAAACAAAGACTCATGAACATATTTGTAACTATGTTCTGAACATGAACAAATTAAATTTTTATTTATTTTTTTATTTCTATACTTCAATTTTTCTGTTACGACACACTCTACAAAAATCTTATAAAAACACACAACTTGTGTGACGATTTTTATATACTTCTTCCCATAATGTGTATAAAATACCAACCACACAAAATCTTCAACTAAAAATAAGGGACAAACATTATTGCAATTCAGAGCGTTTATATATTTAGAACACAAATCTCTGTGTAAAAACAATGCATGTGCAATGCTTGTTTTTGAATTATACAAAAAAGCTTTGCTTTATTTTATAATAATCACTAATAATATTACAAAATAAAACACATAGACTTGATCGATAATCTCAATGTGACAATACTTAATATTTAAATATAATTATGTGCACCTTCACACACACACACACATTTAAACTATTCAAGTTCAAGGTTTTGAAGGAAACATAGTCAAAATAGCAGCACAAATTTTCTGAGGATTAGTTTCACTGGGATACAAGTGCATAGCAGCCTGAACTTGTTCCTCTGGAAATATAGATGCCAGATGATAATGCAGTCTACGACGTGCTTCTTCAGGATTTGCTGGAGGTGGAAACTGCGCTGGAAGAGGAGTTGGAGGTGGTGGAATGGGCCATGCAGCTGGAAGAGGAGGTGGTGGTGCTGACAGGTTTAACTGTGGATCGGATGCAGAAGACAAAGGACGCGGGCAGAGAGGAGCCGAAGGATGAGATGGCGGTGCTGAAGCTATACGTGTGACATGCTGATGTGTTGTGTAGTGCGGTGGTGGTGGTGGTGGTTCACAGCTCATTACGCGGCCAACAGTCTGGTGCTGTCTCATCTGGTATAATCGGGGATCACACACGGGATTAAGCGTTAACTGTCGCTGCAATTTACGGTGCAGATTCACGGTGTCATGTGTTTCAGGCCACGGTGTTGCTCCCCACATTGCCGGAGGAGGTGCCGAATATCCAGGCGGTGGACCTCTGTAACTACCTTCAATGTTTTCAACACTCTGACTTTTAGTAGGGACAAGTGGGTTCTGAGTATCACTGAATTCCGAATTTGGCACACTGGACTTTGTTCTACTTAGAGGTGTTTTCCTAGTTTGGTTCAAACTGTCTCCGTCACTCGACTGCAATGGAAGACTGATAGATTTTCCTTTCAGTTGATTACCTGTTAACAACATGTCATTCAATTAATAAAATTTTTAAAAAAGTTAATAATGTAGGCAACAATGAATTATTTATAAATTCAGTAAATATGTGAAATAAGTAAAATATGAATAAGTAAAAGACAAATCAATGTTTTCAAATTTACTACGTTCAACCAAGGGAACAAATTCAAAAATATACATAAAAGTAATTATGTCATAATGTAAATTGAGAATCAAGCAAAATATAAAGGCCAAAGTTAAATCTAATAATTCTTTAGATTAACACTAAATTAGCTGACTAAAAAAAAACAAAAGTTACTTGTACATTATGTTAAACTGATAGGATAGAGAGTGCTAGAACTCCGAATTCGTACTTTAAAATTATTACAGGGAAAGCTAGCAAAATTATCAAATTCACTGTTTTCATAATATACAAGCATATATTAAAAAACTATATCCTATTCTGTCATATTCACTACCACAAGGAGCTTTTTGGGCATGAAAAAATATAAAGAACATTAAAAAAAAGATGTTTCTCTTTTTTTTGTATTTCTCCATGACTGATGACGCTATCACTGGCAATGAAATAATTTTAAAAGATAGTTGTTTTTTCTTATATGTACATGTATTTTGAAAAGAGTGAATGTGTAAGTTTCTTGGTTTTCTGTATAATTTCCCCATCATAAGTACATTTATTATGTCACAGTTCACATTATAAATTTACATCATATTATAAACTAACACATCAAATATTAAAAATAAAAAATCCTATTATATTAACCTGAATACAAAACAATTTGTAATGTATGACAATTAACTACAAAAAACCAACAAAAATAAGTATATGCCAATTATTAATACCAATCATTATAATGTATAAGGAAAATGTAACATTTCTAAAAACTCAGACTGATAATATTTCAAAATAACCTGAAACAATGGATAGATAAATATAGCACATCAACTTGATGACAAAAATTCAACCTCAGTCAGTCTAACAATAAATGTGTTTATTTGATTTGAAATTTCATATATAATGATGTATCTATTTTTGTCTTTTTCAATAAGCACAGAACTGAGAGTTCAACAAAGAAATAACAGAAAGTAAATTAATTATTATACTGAAGTGCAAACAACTGATTCATAAGCATTAAAGATATAAATAATATGAAATAATTTATTATGAAACAATATTGCATATTATATCCATGTTTAAAACATATATATATATATATATATATATATATATATAAAATTTGTGATGTTTTCAATTTGTTTCTTCTGCAAGTAGTATAATTTGTATATTCTTTTTTTTATATTTAAAAAGAATATACAAATTATACTACTTGCAGAAGAAACAAATTGAAAACATCACAAATTATATAATTACTGCAAGAAACATCGAGTTACTTATATAGAAAATATATATATTGCGACAGTACAAATAAGTGATGTACTGAGCATGGAATATAAAAATTTAAATTTACTTAATAAACTGTAAATAATTAATAATATATTAGAAATAAGCATGTTAGGGATTGCAAGCTTGGCTCAGACAAAAATATGAACAGGTGTTTCGACCTGAATCAACGTGCACACACACACAAATGTAACTGAAAGTGTGTACACCAGTATTTTGCTAGTGTGTGTGAACGCAGGTCTCTGCAGGCGAGTTTGCCACCCCAAGATTAATAATTGCACAATTACTGTTTTTCCGTAATTATTCATAAACTAGAATTAAGAATTAAAATCCAAAAGCACCATAAAATGTAAATAAATTTACTAAATACTGTGTATGAAAACCACGCGAAAGTGACACACCGTACGAGTGTAATAGTGAAATAACTGTGTACAAATCGAAAGGGTTAAGTTGCAATGTCCAAAATTACAGTGAACATGTGTTGTAAAATTAGTTATAAGATAAGTATAAGAGTATACTTACAGGACTCTGCAATTCGCAGAAATATAAAAAATAGCGAATTTGACAAAGAGTGGGGGAACTGAAGCCAAAGACAGTTTCTAACATGTCGATTTCGGATCACTGCAGGGTGTCGACCAAGACATGGGTATAAATAGGACACGCAAGCTACAGTGGTTCTCTTTCTTGAATCATCCACGGTGCAGTGGGAGCTTATGCCCGTCAGCACGGCATATTTATTTTTTTTTTGTAAACAGTTTAAATTTGCCAGTTACGTACAAATATGTAACTAAGCTGTAAAGACAATCATTTTAATTAATAACAGCACTACTTAAGCAGATCCATTAACGTCAGAGACAGACGAGGAGAGTTCCAGAGAATGATTCGACACTAGACAAGAGAAGAGTTCCATAGAGAGATACGACGCTGGACAAGAGGAGAGTTTCAGAGAGAGATACGACGCTGGACAAGAGGAGAGTTCCAGAGAGAGATACGACGCTGGACAAGAGGAGAGTTCCAGAGAGAGAGAGACAGCCGACGCTGGACAAGAGGAGAAGAGAGACAGCCGACGCTGGAGGCGAGACGAGGACGAATACCGATGGAACAAAAATGATCGAGTATGATTGACGACAGTAAGGTGATAGACAACTTATTCATATCTGAATCATACAAAGAATTCAAAGACAGATTAAAGACATTAATATTTTATTTAAAAATAAGAGCAATGTTTCTTGTATAGTAGAGTTAAAATCATAGATGTTTTAGAAATACGATTAACGTAACAAGAGCTCAAATTAATATGATATAAAATGATTACAAAGCATTTAAATAAAAACAATTAGTATTTGAGAAAACAGTACTGAGAAACAATAACTATTAATATTTTGAGTACGTTACAATATAGAAAAAAAGATTTAAAAATTGATTTTGAAACATATTAATAGACTGAGTAGTCTGAAATGAGATTTTTCTTTTATATAATAATTAGTAGCATAGAATATTTAGTCAGTAAGGATGTATATATCTTAAGCCTTACGGCATAATAACAAATAATGTTTTAAAATCGAAGTCAGTGCCATGTGCACATATTTTTTTATAGTATCAAATACATTTTAATTACCGTTTCAAGTTACATAGAGTTCTTATTGCAGATACACCTGACACCCAATTTAAATGTTATATTGTTATGTAATTTGTCAATCTTGAACGTGAGATCGTTCACGCCTATTTATGTATATGTAACGTTGCATAAATTTGGTGCTCCAAGATCGCGGGGCTCCACAAATTTAAATTAAATTAAATTTGCAATTTATTATGTTGCATAGAATGGCTCCCAAAGAACGTGGGGCTATTCAAACACAAATAGAAGTGTATTTGTATTTGAAATTAAATTTTAACAAAATTTGTATCGGGATCATAAATTTGTCGCCCTGGACGTGGGGCACGACATGCCTAAATTTATGTACAAAAATTTGTGACATAAATTGTAGCTCATGAATGTATGACCCGATCCCCATCATTTAACTATTAACATTTTTTTAAGTAGCTAAATGGTTGCTCTAAAAAATATAAATAGTGTGTTAAATGTAAAATGTATAATATGTAATTATTATTTATGTTAAACAGTAACTGAATTTAATGTTAAATTGTTGTGTAATCACACAGCTGGCGCCCACGAATAATATTATTTGTCTATGTAACAGGTGTAACTGTAATGAGTATTAATAATAACTATTAATAAAAATACAGAAATAAATAAATAAGTAGGGAACGGTTATCAATAATAATTTTTAAAGAATTACTACTAAATAAATATTTTAATAATACTTCAACATGACAACTCCAGGAAATTTAGACGTCGAAGCATTCCAGATGATGATGCGTGCCTGGGTCGATGAATTAAGCACAAAACAGACATAAAATTTAAATAAACAGACAGAAAATTTAAATGCTAGAATAGACGAATTAAAAGAATCTAATAAGAAACAAACAGAAAGTTTAGAAAATAAATTAGAGCTACAGTCCGAAAATTTTAGACAGGACACTATAAAAATTACAGAGAGTCTAGAAGAGTTAAAAATTGATAATACTGAAATAAAACAAAGTATAATTGACAGTAATGCGCAGTTAACTGAAAAAATTGTTAATACAAACAGACGTATTGACACGATCGCAGAAAACGTCTGTGGAATAATTAATAAACAAACGGAGCTAATATGTGAAAAGATAGTATGTGAAGAATTCATACAAATTGAAAATACATGTGCAATTACTAACGATAATTATAAAAAAGTAATTAACATTAAGGAGGAGAAGCAAATAAAGGTTAATAAAACATACCTTATTAATAGCGATATTCCAAGTGTGAGGCACACACACAATAGTAAATCACACGAGATGACACATTTTAAACACATAAGACACCACACTTACGGAGATAAATATCACTGTAGGCCTAACAAGAAACGTAGTAAGTTATCTAGACGAAACACTACGCAAAATTGTGGTAAATATGATGTTAGATATACGCACGATAATTATAATAACGATAATTATAACTGTAATTATGAAAACTACAGAGGTTATCATAAACGACGAATGAAAAAACTGTCGACAGCTGTTCATGTCAGTTCACTCAACCAAACTAGGGACGAGAGAATGGAGAAAGAGCGAAGCATTTGTAACGAGAGAAAGAGGGTAGATTTTAAGTGGCCGACAGGCAAGATGAAAACATTGCTCTATGAACAGGTGACTTATACGATCAAAACAAACGTTCACAAGGTAAGTACGCACACAAATGTCGCAGCTATGCAACGGAAAGGTAACGAGGGGATAATACAATGGAACGCGGACGTTGTTTACACGAGGGTGAACACAATGAATTTCCTGTGTACAACAACCAATTGTTATAATGAGGGGTGTCAGTTCTAACGACACACCGAACTCAGAACTCAATACCCTAAAATAAATAATTATTTGTAAATGAGAAAAATAATATTACTATTAATTATTAATAATAATATAAGAGGGTTAATTAAGAAATGTATTAGTGATGGTACGGAATGCTATTGTAGAGAAATATTTAAGAAAGTAATGGTAAAAGATGTTATTGTTGTTGTTAATATGAAGAAATGGTAAGGAATGTTATTATTGATATGTTATAAATATGAAGAAATGATTAAGATGAGCAATAATTGCCATAATTGTTAGAACGACTGATCAAGCGAACACTTATTGAAGATACAAGGACACAGAAGAAAGCGAGAGTGAAAAGTCATAAGGGCAGAGACTACTTAGGATTAAGGACTTCGAGAAAAATATCATTGTTTTCCAAGACAGTTCCTCTGTAACCGATCATGCGACACACTAAAAGCTAAAAGAGTATTCTGTTACGGAAGTGTATTTCAAGAAAGTAGTAACGATCACAAAGGTAATGTTAAAGAAATGTAATAAAAGGTAATGAATGTTAATGTATTGTATAAGTAATGTATTAGATAAAGTAATGTCATGTTAAGAAAAGAGCTAAGGAAGATTAGAAGCGAAGGTAAGAATGTATGAATTAAGATAATGTAAAATTAAGGACCGAATGTACACACATAAGTAGGACAGAACACTTTCATCGTATATGATGAGATACAGAAGAAAGAAATTGGTAAATTCCACGCAACGTCATTTAGGAAGTTCTACACATGAAAACAGAGGTCAATGAAACCAGTTAAATCAGCTGTTTGTAAAGCCACCCTACTACAAGGTCACGAGCAGTGAGCGTACGAAGAGGGGAGGTAAGACATTTGTATACACTCCAATTAAGGGTGAAATGACGAATATTATTCTTTATTATTTGTTACATTTTTTTTTGCAAATAATAATAATAAATAAATAAAAAAAAATTATAATAAATAAATGTATTAAATTTTTTTTTGTTACCAAGCAGAGGAATAATGCGACAGTACAAATAAGTGATGTACTGAGCATGGAATATAAAAATTTAATTTTACTTAATAAACTGTAAATAATTAATAATATATTAGAAATAAGCATGTTAGGGATTGCAAGCTTGGCTCAGACAAAAATATGAACAGGTGTTTCGACCTGAATCAACGTGCACACACACACACACAAATGTAACTGAAAGTGTGTACACCAGTATTTTGCTAGTGTGTGTGAACGCAGGTCTCTGCAGGCGAGTTTGCCACCCCAAGATGAATAATTGCACAATTACTGTTTTTCCGTAATTATTCATAAACTAGAATTAAGAATTAAAATCCAAAAGCACCATAAAATGTAAATAAATTTACTAAATACTGTGTACGAAAACCACGCGAAAGTGACACACCGTACGAGTGTAATAGTGAAATAACTGTGTACAAATCGAAAGGGTTAAGTTGCAATGTCCAAAATTACAGTGAACATGTGTTGTAAAATTAGTTATAAGAGAAGTATAAGAGTATACTTGCAGGACTCTGCAATTCGCAGAAATATAAAAAATAGCGAATTTGACAAAGAGTGGGGGAACTGAAGCCAAAGACAGTTTCTAACATGTCGATTTCGGATCACTGCAGGGTGTTGACCAAGACATGGGTATAAATAGGACACGCAAGCTACAGTGGTTCTCTTTCTTGAATCATCCACTGTGCAGCGGGAGCTTATGCCCGCCAGCACGGCATATTTATTTTTTTTTGTAAACAGTTTAAATTTGCCAGTTACGTACAAATATGTAACTAAGCTGTAAAGACAATCATTTTAATTAATAACAGCACTACATAAGCAGATCCATTAGCGTCAGAGACAGACGAGGAGAGTTCCAGAGAATGATTCGACACTAGACAAGAGATGAGTTCCATAGAGAGATACGACGCTGGACAAGAGGAGAGTTCCAGAGAGAGATACGACGCTGGACAAGAGAAGAGTTCCAGAGAGAGAGAGACAGCCGACGCTGGACAAGAGGAGAAGAGAGACAGCCGACGCTGGAGGCGAGACGAGGACGAATACCGATGGAACAAAAATGATCGAGTATGATTGACGACAATAAGGTGATAGACAACTTATTCATATCTTAATCATACAAAGAATTCAAAGACAGATTAAAGACATTAATATTTTATTTAAAAATAAGAGCAATGTTTCTTGTATAGTAGAGTTAAAATCATAGATGTTTTAGAAATACGATTAACGTAACAAGAGCTCAAATTAATATGATATAAAATGATTACAGAGCATTTAAATAAAAACAATTAGTATTTGAGAAAACAGTACTGAGAAACAATAACTATTAATATTTTGAGTACGTTACAATATAGAAAAAAAGATTTAAAAATTGATTTTGAAACATATTAATAGACTGAGTAGTCTGAAAATGAGATTTTTCTTTTATATAATAATTAGTAGCATAGAATATTTAGTCAGTAAGGATGTATATATCTTAAGCCTTACGGCATAATAACAAATAATGTTTTAAAATCGAAGTCAGTGCCATGTGCACATATTTTTTTATAGTATCAAATAAATTTTAATTACCGTTTCAAGTTACATAGAGTTCTTATTGCAGATACACCTGACACCCAATTTAAATGTTATATTGTTATGTAATTTGTCAATCTTGAACGTGAGATCGTTCACGCCTATTTATGTATATGTAACGTTGCATAAATTTGGTGCTCCAAGATCGCGGGGCTCCACAAATTTAAATTAAATTAAATTTGCAATTTATTACGTTGCATAGAATGGCTCCCAAAGAACGTGGGGCTATTCAAACACAAATAGAAGTGTATTTGTATTTGAAATTAAATTGTAACAAAATAAATACGTTGCAATATATATATATATATATATATATATATATATATATATATATAACAGGGTGTCCCGGGAGGAGAGGGAAATAATTTGAGAAATAGTTCTATAGTGTAAAAGAAGAAAAAAAGTTCATATAAACATATGTCCGGAAACGCTTTCTAAGTGAGTTACGGTTAGTGAAAGATTTCATCCGGGTTTCGGTTCCCCCGGGTAAATGAAGACGTTCTGAAATTCTGGGAAGGTAAATTAAGGGGCAAATTCTGTTGTTTCTTATGGTTTTTGACCTGAAAAATCGAATAAAACAGGTCGCAGAACTGTATCTCCCATAACTTTCATGATATCCGACGTAAAACAGAAACATCTTTGTCTAAAAACGTATTGTATTGTTTTTAACCAAAATTGGAATTTTTTGTTGATTTTTATTGACTTTATTTACACCATTTTTCTCAGAATTAAATTCTTTACAAGTTTTGTTTTTACCTTTTATGCATTTATTAATCATTTAACAAAGTTATTGTTCTTCTGACCTAAAAACACGTTTTTTTAGGTTAGAAGTACAATAACTTTGTTAAATGATTAATAAATGCATAAAAGGTAAAAACAAAACTTGTAAAGAAATTAATTCTGAGAAAAATGGTGTAAATAAAGTCAATAAAAATCAACAAAAAATTCCAATTTTGGTTAAAAACAATACGTTTTTAGACAAAGATGTTTCTGTTTTACGTCAGATATAATGAAAGTTATGGGAGATACAGTTCTGCGACCTGTTTTATTCGATTTTTCAGGTCAAAAACCATAAGAAACAACAGAATTCACCCCTTAATTTACCTTCCCAGAATTTCGGAAAGTCTTCATTTACCCGGGGGAACCGAAACCCAGGCGAAATCTTTCGCTAGCCGTAACTCGCTTACAAAGCATTTCCGGACATATGCTTATATGAACTTTTTTTTCTTCTTTTACACTATAATACCATTTCTCAAATTATTTCCCTCTCCTCCCGGGACACTCTGTATATGTGCTTCAGTTTATTTAGCACATCTATGCATTAGAAAAATCTACATTTTGTACATCTGGCTGTCCAAATTTGATTAGTCAATGGTTTCAAATAAGTTTGTTGAAATTTAAGTATATAACAAACTTATATTACTTTAAATACTAACCTGGACTTGAATCTCTTCCTCTCGCTTGTAAATGTTTTTGAGCATTTTCTACCAGTAGTTCAGTGACAGATTTATGAGGTAATGGTCCTCTTTCAGGATGATGGAATTTACACTTATTGCCATATGTACACTTTTTGGCATATGGGCATGGAGGCGGAGGATCACCTCTTCGAGGTTGCATTCGCAAAAACTTGTCTAATGTTGGCCCTGATCTACCAAGTGGATCATCAGGTGGCATAAATCTGTATACACATAAAGCAAAAAATGATAATTTTAAACTACTTGTACTGATGCAAGTTACAACGTTACTTATTACTAGTATTAAGAATTAGTTAAGTCTTAATGAGATGTAGAGCTGTTAGATATATGTTACCTACAAAAATTTGCTAATTGTGCTTTCTGTACTGTATACTATAGCCTGACAATTTTGAAAAAAAAACATCACTTATTTCAGTATTCGCAGAGTGGAGAAGTAAGGCTCTTCCCTCTGCCACCTTCTCTGTCTTACTGCCTCTTCCCTTCCTAATCAATGGCACCCTGTAGAGTTCACATATGGTGTTTGGAGAGTGAACAACCCTTCCACTCAGTTGCATCACATGAGTTTCTCCTATAAATGTCCCAAGCATGTTGGGACAAAATGTCAAAAATGTTTGTTCTGCACAGGTTGTTTTCAATGTTGTATACCTATATGTGTTAAGTTCAATCCTGCTGTAATGCCATTATAGACCTGCAACTGTGTTGATGGTAATGAAGTTAATTTACAGGCAGTGGATACTTGCCACTGCACTGAAAATGTGTGCCACTTAACACTATCTTGTTTACAAAATATGATAATTCTACTGTCATGAACATCCATTCCTGTTTTCAGAATTCCTCTTGACATGACATTTTGAACTTCAAAACCAAAGACCTCCTTCAGAATTGAATTGTATAACACATGTATAGTGGACAACAGACCAGCCCACCATACTGGATGTCTGTGACAAGAAATTACACAACTGAGTAAGAGTTTTAATAACCAAAACACACATATCCACAAGACGGACCCAAATCCCCCATCTACATTAATGTTGGGGTTCCTTTACAACTCACTTTTCATAGAAGAATTATTTGTACTTACAGCACAAATGACATATGCTGGATAAATGTCAACAATATCACGTTTCTTGTTTACTTTTCTGACATTAGCAATTTCATTAAAATGAACATCAACACTGGTAGGGAGGGATGTGATACCTAGGAGGTGAGCAAGAAGAACCTTTGGTATTGTTTACATAACCGTGTCTACCAATTACAAAATGCCACAGAATTATTGTAAATACTGTTTCTGCGTGATATATAAGCATCAAAACATTTACTTAAAATATAAGGCATATAAATTTCAAGTCCACTTAAAAGAGTTGTGTTAAATGTGCTTACTGAATGATTATATGCTTGAAGCCACATTACTTCACTGTCAGAGAAAATGTTCTGTTATAAATAATAATTCTCATAATACCCAATCATACATATTACATATATATATATATATATATATATACAAATAAATTTAGATTCAATATTGTATGGTATCCAGGACGCACTTACGGATAAAATAAAATTACCAATTAATCAGCTTGTAACTCTGTACTTGTGTGGATTATCTTAATGTGTTTTAAGATGTTTGTCTCAAATTTTCCTTGGGGGACGTTAAAATGTGAAGACACAATGAGTACACATGTAAATAAAACATACACATTTGCTCAGATTCTATTCGAATCATGATTAAAAAATTCATGTTTTGATTATTCCTGTTGTATTAATTTCATAATGACAGTCTCATTTTCATATTATCAAAATTTGTCAGGAAAAGCAGCATAACTTGTTATACCAGATACTTATTTCCACAAACTAAGTCAATCTGGTGGCTGAAAATCACCAGGAGCCCACCAAAAAAAACAAAAAAAAATCCCAATAATCCAGAATAAATGTTCAACCATCTAACATTTGAAGGAGTAGAGAAGAAAGACAACAAAGAGTGTAATATACAAGAGAAGGCAATAATAATGAAAGAAAAGGAGAAGATCAACTTACAAAAAAGTATAAATAACAGGGACCTGTATAGAGTACGATATATGTCCATATGTCATCACAAAGGATAATGTTAACAATACTTACCAAATAAGTAATATAAACACAAGAAAAATAAAAGGAGTTTACAACCAAGCTTCAATAAAAAAGTTTTATGAATAAAAATAAATTACCGGTACCATAAAGAAAATAAACAAATTTCAAAATTCAAAAAGTTTGTAAGAGCAACTTACTACCTTATTTAGATGACATATGAGGAATGGAAAAAATAAAATAAATGAATAAAAAATATAAAAACAAAGGAATAAGTTACCAAAATTCCTACCCAGTAAAATCAACTTACAGTCTATTGAAGTTGATATATGAAGTATAAAATAAAAAAGTACGATAAGGGAATAAGTTACACAAATTCCTATAAAAAAGTAAGAACCAAAACTTACGATAATATCTAAGCAAAAAAAAAATACCTAAAAAGGGAATAAGCTACAAAAATTCCTATAAAGTAAGAGAACTAACTTACGAAAAATTATCAAAAATGATATTTAAAACAAAATAAAATAAACAAAAATAAAATCAAGCAAAAATTGCAAAGATAAATACCTGAAATTATAATGGGTTTAATGTATTCAAAGAAAAAAAAAAAAAAATCAGAACTGGTACAAGGAAGAAAAAGAAGTTATGTATAAAACAAATATACAAAAAATGGCTAAAGCAGAATATTGTTAAACAACCAAGAAAAAGAATAAAGATGTCTAAGATAATTAAAATGATCACAAGAAGAATAGAAAACAAAATAATGAAAAGTTAGATATGATGAAATTAACATATGAATAAATAAAAAACAATCAACTGTATGAGTAAATGGCAGTATATAGCAAAGGTACAGCGGAAGGAAGAATGAGTAAAAGGCCAAAGTGATCTAAAAAACAAACCACAAGGTGGACAATCCCAAAATATATTATTATTATTAATTTAAGTCACAAGTTGACAAAAAAGGTATTTAAGATTGACTGTTGAAAAGTCCAGCAATCCAAATAAACTGAGCAGAGATGATGTTCCTCTGGTCTCCGAAAAAATGAGTAGTAATGGGAGAAACCAGCTACTGAAAAGTTAGGGAAAAAATTGTATAAAAGGGAGAACACACCAATGGAAATAAATAAAAACAGATCCAAATAAAATGGAATGAATCGAGTAAGAAGAGAAATAAAGAATGAAGAAACAAACAAGAAAGAAAAGGAAAAAGATTATATATAACTGATAATTTCATAAAAAACTATGCTAGTGTTTTATTAAAATGATCAATTTTGAAGGAGAGGCATTATGTTACAACACAAATAAGCCACCCAGTACCAGGGATAAAAAAGATAATATTAAATATAAATATGCTTAATATTAAATAAAATAATTAAATACAAATAAAATATAAAGACAGTGACACGACAAACGACGACATTACCTAACCCAAGTGATTGACCAAACAAACAGGAACTTAACAAAGAAGGGAAAAAACCAAAACCAAAGAAGAATAAAGACAATTGAAGGAAGTGAACGAATTCCTACGACTAAATAAAATCAAACCAGACGAGAAGGGGAGAACCGAATTAAAATGAAGCCAATTGAAAATGAAGAAGAAGGAGAAGAAGCAGAAGAATGAAGAGGAAACGAAGTGAAACCAAGAGATAAGAAACACCACATATAAAAGGGAGAAATGGGACACTCAAATATATAATATTGTGAATAAAACCAATAATTATCCAATACTGGAAATAAATATTATTGTAAATGAAATAATTTATATAACTGTTTTAACCCAAAACGGTAAAGTAATCTAATAAAGAAAAAGTACACTAACCCAAAAATTAGAGTTAGATATAGTAAAATCTATAGAAAAATATCATTAATACTGTGTATAATTTGTAATGAAAGAAATAGTGAGAAAGTGACAAAGAGAAATAATTATAGGGATTACCCACTAAGAAACACTTAATGTAAACAGTTAAAAAGTGCAATAGTGAATGTGTAAATACCCCAAAATAGTGAGTGTATCAGTGATAAACACCAATTAATTAAAGGTGAAAGTGATAAGTGAAAAAAGATATTGTAAATGATAAAAAGGTAGTAATAGATAAGAAAACACTTAGTAAATCATTGATGAACCAATAAATGATTTAAGAGTGAGCTTATAAAGAAATTATATAGTTAAGGGTAATTAGAAATAGTATTTAAAGTAGAGATAGATAAAGGATATGATGTTATTCAGGGGAGAAAGCCCATGTAAGATGAACAGTTTGTGTTAACATGGAATGTAGAAAGGGATTAGTAAAGAATTAAGAAATTAAGTATATAATTAATAAACACCCTATGTTATAAGGGAAAATAAATTAAATAAGTTTGAAGGAAGTGATGATGTTTCTCACTCAAAATAATAGTAAAATAATGAAAGGTATGTTAATCCAACAGCAACTAATGACTTATAAAGAATTGTTCAAAAGGTGATGTTTGTTAACGCCCAAAAAATAATAGTTAATGAATTGAGTTGTAAACAAACTTTACTAAATAATGTTAAAATAATTGTATAATTATATTTATGGATAGGATATGGCTGAAGAAAGCTTACAGTCCATAGGCCTAATTGTTATATTTTAGGTATTAAGATATAGAAAATAATCTTGACATGTAATTAGAACACAAACAAATTCAAGACACAACAACCACTAAACAAATCAATTGTAACAACAGGACAAAACTCTTTGTAATAAAACGAAATATAATTAGAATATAATAAGTAAAAATAATCAATGGCTACTTAGGCCTAGGAAATGCCTAACTGTCAAAACCAATAATAACGAATTGTATAAAATCCACCAGGAAATTAACAAATCTAAGGCAAGTAATTAGCCCAAAATTATATATAAATCATTTTAAAAGAAAAATGTTACAATAAGAGTTTAAATTAAAAGAAATAAGTAATTATCAGATGTCAGCATAATTAGACAAAAGTTAATATCTAATAGAACATGACCTTATGAGGTATTGTTTTAATCTTTGAAAGGAAATAAAGACAATAGTAATAATATTTAATACCCAGAAGGGAAGACAGAAGAATAAAATCAATCAGAAAATATATAATAAATTTGAATAAATATTTCAAATATGATAACAATGCTTTTAATCTAGGCCTTAACCAATCAAAGGGTTTCAGTTACCATAGAAACGGTTGGTTACTAATTTTCCGTTAAATTTACTTACTTGAAAAAATGACGCTTGGGTAGTAGGGACGCAAGATTTTGTATGACCGAAATTTTATTTTAAAAAGTTTAAAAAACATTCAAAAGTCAACAACAACATGATCCAGTGAGAAGGAGATGAAGAGATTCAATGATTAACAGATGTCCAGGAACTAAATAAACGAAAATTAATAGCAGAAATTCCCAAGACAATTTAGAAGAAGATGCCAGCAGCCTAAGTCACTCCAAAGTTAATGAATTTTCCATTACCCAAGAACCACGATCTATCACAACCTTCTGAACTGATAAGTATCATTTAAATACCCTAATCCCAGAAGTAAAAGCACTTTATATATTTCTCACATCAATACAAAACTCTCACTATAAAGTAAAAATAGTTTTCTTTCAAGGATTGAATAATATAAACTTACGTAACAAAATTATTAACTAAAAAATAACCTCGCACTAATCTGCGAAATTTGTAACAAATATTACTACACTGTCGAACCATTTGTAAACACACTTTATACTATTTAAGTACGGATAAGGTACGGTAGTGTACTTTTTTAATGTAACCATATTTTATGTTTTCTTTATAATCTCAAGAACTCCAGATTTTGGACGAGCTGACAATTCATGTATAAACAGCAGCCAAAGATGGTGTCAAAATAACTCGTTTCAAAATAAATTTCGTCAGCCTTGAGATTTGCGTTTCATGTTTTATGCCGGAGCAATTTTATTGAAAACTAACTTATAATATTATTGTCACATGGATTAATGATCAAACCATAATTAAAGATACAGTACAAAGTGTTACCATTGTTTTATTTCATAGGAAGTTGTATAATATATGTGTGTGTTAGCGATTTCACTGAGCAGACAACTAGCGCTCTTGCCATATGGGCAATACAGTAAGCTGTACAGAGGCGGGAATTATTCGAACGCTCCAGTCGTCACCGCTGACAACACCAATCTAACTTATTAATTCACAAATTTAATTGTTTTCATTAAACAATTTGGCGCCACCCGGGATTCGCAACCCCTATGAAATTACAGGTAGGTTGTACTGATAATTGTGACAACGCTACGGACCTCGGTAGCAACAACCATTAATGTAACGACAGGTGTGAGACGAACACACCACACTAACACTTTCTGCACATAAAAAACAGGTGTACATATTTTACAGGTAGACACCAGTTTTATCGTTACAGATTGGCGCCCAGCCAAAAAAAACGCATTGTCATAATTTGATTTTATGACGCATCGGCCCTCTAGTTTAGTAGCAAAGTATTTTACCCACTAGCTTTTTAGCCACAACAATGATTATATCATCAAGATGATAACAGATACTTAGTACTTAGCTCATATTAAATATTCTTGCTTCTAAAGACCATATCTTCGACTACACCCTTTCACCTTCTGTAAAAATGTTATCTCCAGTGCCATACAACTTTACTGGTACATATATTACATGTTTTTTTTTTTTAAGATCTTCAAAGGACTGATAAAACTCTGAAGACAAGATAAATGTTTAAATTTCAAAAATTGATATCAGCCATAACTGATCTGATTTCTTTCTAATCAATGATGACTAATATCCATTTAAAAAAAATTTAAACGTCTAAATATTCAGTTGCTGTTTAATATTTAAACATGACGAGACATATCCCATAAAATATTAAAGGTAATATATGTGAAAACAGATATGGAGTGAAACCGGTACGTTTATTTTACAAATAAATTAATCATACACATACATAATATTACTGTGCAAATGAATATACCTGTCATTGACAAATGAATACATCAGTATTCTTTCTTCAACAACTTTCCGGAACTCTGGACTTTCCTGTGCAAGGTCTCTGTAATTGTCATTGGACACTACGATTCCTTCTTCATCTGCGGCCAGACGCAGAATATATCTGTCATCGTAACAAACCATACGCTTTCCACCAACCAGACGTGAAGGTGTGAACACTAATAATCGTTCTCTTTCCAGTTCACCAAGAATTTCTTGTTCTGAAAATAAATATAATTCTTGTTCTACATAAATATACAAAACATACTCGTACAATACAAAATAAGTCA
The DNA here is from genome assembly GCA_034769895.1 of Magicicada septendecula. Taxonomy (NCBI): domain Eukaryota; kingdom Metazoa; phylum Arthropoda; class Insecta; order Hemiptera; family Cicadidae; genus Magicicada; species Magicicada septendecula. Next base: position 158,008,541 of record CM068372.1, read on the forward strand.
TAATCAAGAATGTGATTATATTACACTCACTGCTTTTTATCACGTGTTTAAATCATATTAAACTATATGTTTAATATATAATGGCTTCAGATTAATCAAATCGTAATTATGTACAAAGCTCATTTAGAGAAATCATACAAATACATAATTCTTACTAAGCAGTTACACTAGAATTACACTGTTTTGACCATTTGAATACAGACTGAACTCTCATCCGATGCAAAAAATATATGAAACACACGCGCGCGTGCATGTGCTTACATTTGACATGCCTATCACTCTACAGCGCAAATTTTGGTATTACTCAATTTATAACACCAAACTTTCATAAATGTACTATGTTCAACACAGTTTGTGTTAATTTTAAACTTGAAAACTCGGACGTTGAAATGGTACTCTCCACAGTACTCCCTCAAGACCTTTACAAGTTTTTTTTTACATGGATTGGAATTATATTTAAAAAATGTAATCATGCAGTAATACCAAATATTATAGTAAAACATAAAACAAATCAAACCTACAGTAATTAAAATTTCAAGATAATCAAAACATTACATTTGCTAGTAAAAAATTATCCATTAAAAGAAATGTATGTTAATTTTATAGATGTTTTTATTTTAAGAGTAACACTACACTTTTCTTATGGTTTGTATCTTCCCGTTTTGCAGATTCTTCATTCAAGCTTTCACACAAATAATTGTACAATATTTGTATACATAATAAAATAGTTACTCGTGTGATTAAACTGCATCAGTAACAATAAATCTGGCTTAAAATATAATTACCTGTAATAGGGTTGTCAGGGCGAGAGGCTTCTTTCCTCCACTTGGGTACAAAGACCGTTATTTGTTTGTGTCCTCTTGCTCGAAACCAGTCAACACATATTTTAATGCCGCGGCACGAGAACACTTCTTTGTTCCCATGGCTGAACAAAATGGATTAGAAAATTAATTGTTAAAGTGAACACAAATTTAATTTAATGTGGCTACTGTTTGTTTCATTTGTTCTATTCTGGTAACAATGAACTGACAGTTTCCATATTTTCACACACACACACACACACACACCATAACATAATTTAATTCCCACCAGAAACCAGGAAAAGATTAATTTTTGAGAAACTTGACCTGACTTTTCATTAAATATATCATAACAGTTAAATTATGATAAAGTGTTATAATGGCTTTCCAGTCTACTCAATATGAATGACATCAAATTAATATAGTGTCTTTTCATAAGAACTAAATAAACAAACTTGCTGCAAGTGTATATAGACAACAACTCACCTCATAGCTACGTTACTTCCATCAATGACAACAGGCCTCAATCTATACGAATCATCGGCCGATAATGACAACAAGCTATCGGAAGCAAGAATTCCAATCGCACAGTCTAATTCATCAGGACCATCGATACTCGATTCTGAACCCAAGCGAGGAGGTGTCTGTGCTCCTAATTTAATCAGTTCCTAAATCATATAAAAATAGTATGAACAATCTGTAGTAACACAATAATATATATACACTTGTTTGACTGTATATTTTTGTTTTGTTTTTTCATAAAGAAAAACACTGCTACAACTTTTTGAAATTTGTAATACAAATTTCACAATTTTTACGACTGCTGGTCATAGGCGTAACTTGGGAGTGGCAAGGGAGCACTCACCCCGCCCCCAATGTTCCGAGTTTTATAAAATTTTGTTTCCAGTTGTTATAAATAAGAACTAGCAAATAGTCCAACAGGAGACAGTTTCTATGCTTGCCACAGTAAGCACTATTTATCAACGTCTGTACTGTTATCAGACGACTAGTTGCCATAAATTTATTATTCTTATTTCTTTCGAAGAAACTTGTAAGGGGAATGTTTGACATATTTGAATGATATACATCAAAATAATATTTCTGTTCAAAAAAAAACAAACGCTAGAGACCTAATTAACTGGAATACAATGCTTGCCTTTTACACAAAAAAAGACTTTTTTTGGAACACCTAAGTTCCTAAGTTCTGAGAAATGGGAGATAAGAAACGCAAAGGAGTAACACTGCTTAATTTCTTTGAAAATTACCTGACTGGCAATTTGAAAATTTCTTTGTGTTGTGACTGATTCGGCTTACTGCTACTACTACCGAGCATTTTGTGACAGTGTACCTAAGGGAGAGGATGCCTTTACGAAAATTTGGTATAAGAATTGGAAGAACTGAAATTGTTTATGTTTATAGGCCTACAGTATATCTGTTCTAGGTAAACATAACTGGAAGTACAACTTATGAAGAAAGCTTTGTTGATCATTAAAACATGAAATTGTCCCTCGTTTACTAACTAAGAATTATTACTAAACTTTCTAATTTTGTATATATTTTATTATTTAGATGGTCTTACTACACACTTGAATTTATGAAGCTTTACCCTGCCCCACCAAAGTTAGGCCCCAAGTTACGCCCATGCTGCTGGTAATATTCCAGTTTGGAAACAGAATAATGCCCCCCTCCACACACACACACAGCTTCACAAGTACGCTTTCAGTATAGCACAAAAGTTTATTTATTTCCATGTATGAGGAAAAGCAAAATTCTATGAGTATGTTATAATACCAATCACAACACCAACAATAAACGGTACATATACAAAGATAGAAGATCTACTTATTATGGAGAGAAAGGAATTCAGAGGAGTATCTAGGGCTCAAATATATAGTGGTCTGGAAGAACAGTTTTGATGGTATGCACCCAGACTTTAGGATCATCTAATACACACCTTGCTAAACTAGCCTAATCAAGAAGACTGTGCAGCTCAAGAAAAATGAAACAAGAAATACACAACCAGCATGGAACATCACAAACAATGAGAAAACATTAGTGATAGTTAATGCTGGTAAGTAAATAAGTGTTCAGTGCCAGGTCACACATGAAAGGACCCTCATTTACTTGCCCTAGTTAAGTAATTTACAAATCAAAAGTGACTGGTCTCCTCAAAAATAAAATATATAACATATAACACCCTGACAGGAGACCCAATGGCAGGAGCACATCTTGAGACTTGTGTGACTATAGGTCTATACATAAAAGATTTATTGTCACTTAAAAAAAATCATGTAACATCTATGCAGTAAACCCATAAATAAATACATAACACATTGTTGTATATAACTTTTCTGTTTAAGGGTAAAAGGGATAAATCTTTATGCTGGATGATGAATTCCTAGGTGTTCGAATTACTCCTAGATGTATACTCATATGTCTATACACTCAAATTAAAACCTGCTACAATATTTTAGTAAAGATATTCTGCAAGGACAACTTACCATAAGCAGTTCATTTTGGCCGGGATTGGGTCCTAGTTTGTGAAGAGCAGCCTGAACTTGTCTCTCGGTGTACCCCAACTTGAGTGCAAACTCAACGCGAGCGGTGTATCCATGCGGCGGCGAAGAGACATAATCAGCATATTCAGCTGCCAGAGTGTCTGAGGCTGTTCGAGACACATCATGATGGGAAGGAAAGTTGATATCTGCTTCCAGGTCGGAATCATAGCTGGAATCCTCGCCATCTCCTTCACCACCTTCAGTCTCAGAGCCGCACAGTGAATCAACGTAGCTCTGCACACAAACAGATTATTAAATTAATTACAAATAAATTGTGTTTAGATTAGTACATTAATTATTAAACATACTGACCACTACAATTTACTATTAGATCAGACAATGGTATGAATAAATACATAAAGCTACAAGTTCAACTCCGTATGTGTAAAATATACTGACGTTTTCATTATTGTGAATTTAAATCTGCGTCTTTTACATTTCAAAGTTTCTAACATGTTTTCATAATTAAATTAAAATATTTTATAAATCAATTTTTGAAAAACCAGTTAATCTGTGGTTTCTGATTGTTTAGTCAGTGACAGTATTTTCTAATATACGACTCATTATATCAAAATACTAGGTTCTCTTACAACTACTGAGACCTTATAATAGACATAAAAGTTATTACTACTGGGTTATGTAAAAGTTAAATTTACTGCTGATTAAAGAACGAATTACATAGAGATACGATAGAAGTAGAATAGAAGGGGAATCATGCTGTACGAACCAGTATGCACAAACCATGTAATTATCTACTCTCTCTGCAATGCTTCACTACTGCATGTTCGGTACTGTTTAAAACTACCTACATAATACATAAATACTACGGTTCACAAAACCTAGTGAGTCACAACTGTCATCACAGACTCTTACACAGCTAGCATTCCATAGATTTAGAGTCCATAGGTTCAGAAACCCAGTACTGACAAACTATGAATACCATTTTATTCTTAGGTTGTGCAACAAGTGGAAGTTGGACTAGCATATAAATCAGGGAGGGGTGGTCAACAAACTCTGGCTACACAGGAGAACAGAGAACAAACAAATAAACATGTCTACGTTTCGCCAATTCTTTAAGTATTGGTAATATAGTGGTTTCATTCACCTAGCAGCTTCAGTTTTCTCACTTTCTCCCTGCACATTCTTCTGGATGTCTACAACACAGATATCCATAACACTGCGTTTGGTGGTCCTGGTAAATTCCAATAAATCATCAGCAGGGGAGCTACAGGTCCCACAGCAGTCACTACTGCTACGATACAACGGGTACATTCAGTGCTAGAGATGCTACTGTAGACAGTCCAAAGCACCTTGGATTCGGGCTCCTGTGAAGTGGACTTATGGGGCCTTGTAGAAACCATGGTGTCTCTCTAAACATGGCTGTTCCCTTCAAGGCAGTTGGTACAATCTACTGCAGGTCAGAAGTGGCTCTATGCTTGTGCAGATTATGTGAGCAACAGGACAGAAAATTCACAGGGTTCTGGCATTCGCCAGATTACAACTTGGACATTGTGGAGAACCCAAGTGTACAGAAGCGATAGATACACACATCATGACATCATGAAAGATTATTAAAGTCACTTAAGCCAATAAGGATTACAATGCGCACTCAACATCTGGCACTGGTGACACAATAATAAGACTCCTTCAACCCAAAATAATAACATTTTTAATGAACTAATAATATCTTAATAAATAAGATGGTCGTCACACTTCTTGGATTTTGATAATTGAGTACTGATAACTAACTGACAGCTGGAAGTACACATCACACTTTCTAAAAACACAAATGAGTCACTCAAAATTAATAAAAAAAAAATGAATAAGTAAAAACCACAATTTAGAATCACAGATTCAGACATCAGTACAAAAAGAAGACTGCAACCTTGACTAATGAATTAATAATACACAAAAATTATGCAGGTAAACAGGAAAATAAAGCATTGTTTGAAAAACCTTTCTCTTTAATTGGAATACGGCCAAAAATTTTCTCACAACACATAATAATACCAAAGAATGTGGTCAGTGTTGCTGATACTAATGAAAGACCTTTAAATGCCATATTATAATAAGAATTGTTAATGTGAGTAAGGTGTGGCACAGATCAAAGATGGTTTATGTACGTTTTATGAAAATAATCTTGATCAGCTGTCTGGTTTTATTGTGTACTCGCTTATTACATAACATTTGTAATCACTGTTTAGGAAATACAACACAATTATTGAGTTTCCTGATCTGTTCCTGTTTTAACCATTCTATCAGGTTCTTTTCCTTAACATTCCAATTTCATTTAGTAAGTGGCTAGCAGGAGAGCATTGTAGTGATGGAATAGTTAGGGTCTTCCCATCCAATCTAGTAAAAAGATACTGGTAAAGATGGCAAATATGATCTACATTTTTATTTAAAATTTGAATATATTTTTAGTAATAATTCAGAGAACCCAGTTATTTTATTGAACAATTTTTATATTGTACTATAACTCAAATTTGGCCCTGGCTGCAATGCCAACGCTGCCAAAACTGCCATTAGGTTTAATAGATGCTGTTTTAATTATTTCATCTGCCTCCACCAAATTGATAAAACTTACTGAAATTACTGTTAGTTATACAACGAGCCTTGATTTTATTAAGCTACGAGCTGTGTTCTGTATCAGAAACAAAAATGAATATTGTGGGCATTAGATTAAACATGATTAAACATTCATCATTCCTCACATAAATTTGTTAAATTGTGTTCTAGTTGTCCTGTCTAAACTGATGATCTTTTGCCTTTGTTTGACTCACAACTTATAAGCTTTATTTTGTTTAATTACATTAACAAATATTTTTTGTGTTATATTTTCAAACATCTTCCCTACCTTCGTTTGGCATTTCTTTGTTAAGCATTCTGTAGATCTTAAGATTTTAAAATTCTATTCCTCCTTTACTTTCACCAGATACTTTGTCAATTACTATGTTTACTACCAATACCAAATTCAATAGAATGATTCAAAGTGCTTAGTTGTATAGGCTTGTACAAAACCACTGACAGATATCACAGTGCCACAGATGGATAAAGATGAAGAAACAAACAGAAAACTCTGGACGGATGATTCCTAACAATTCACTGCAGAGAATTATTTTAAATCCTCATATGTTATCACACGTCATGTTCAGGACATTGAATAGAAGTAATTTTACTATATTTGTGGGACAAATAAAAAAAAAATTAATGACATTAGAGGGGGAACTCAATTGAAGTTTCATAAAATAATAGTGTTCCAACTTTAATGTACTAAAGTGAACCTTCCAGGACAAAGAAGACATCCCTCAAAATGAAATACTCAATAATCATATAGTTTGAGGGACTAGCTGAGAAATTAGGATATCGAATAAGAAACACAGACGTTACAGTTGTGGATATGTTAAAGGAAATTATTGGGTACTGTCCTATAGAAATAATTTTTTTTTCAAATATTAATAAATTCTATATTATATAAGTAACAATTTAAAATCATTTTTCAGTAATATTTTTTATTAATGTGTTTTACATTTTATATAATATAATCCAAAAGTGCTTATTGATTCTGTATATAATAAAAAAGAAATACATACTCTCTTTTATTTTCCAAAACTACAAACAATACATAGCCTACATCACGAAGTAAGTAAGGTTAGTCCTACTGTACCAGACTCCCAACACAACTAATTTTTCTTAACACGCACTCCCAAAAGCGAGCAAATTATTCAATATTACGTTTTGTGGCATTCGTAACAAGAGATAATTTTTTGAAACAAAAAGTGAAAAGAAAAAGCGAGAAGTGAAAAATTTAAAGTAAATAGTGAGTTGTGTTACAAAATAGAACTCCAGTAGAAACACGACTACTCCTCAACTTGAGTTGTGTATTGTCTGTGTTTTTTAAAATAAAAGCATGTTACTTTTTGTGTACATTGTTTTCTACGCAACCACTTCTCTTTCATATGTAAACATACCGGTACCATAGTCAACAATGTACGACCTAATAGGTATATACGGAAGTTCCGCATGATACTGTGCCGCAGTTTCTCAAAAGAAACCGGGTCACTGTATAAAGAAAAATATAATTTATTAATAAGTGGGAATTGTGGATTCTTATTTGTTTTATGTGGTCGGCACGCATCGCAAAAAAATTTTAATTTCATAATTTTATGATCGAGAAGTACGTTTGCACAGGTCAAGTCACCAACCCAAGCCATAGCAATAAATAAGAACAATTTAACAACACGTCAACCCGACGCCAGCTACAAGACAATGAGAGAACGCCTAACATAACACAACAAAAGGGAAATAGGATCGACTGTGACTGAGCAAGCTCAGCTCAGATTTACAACACCACAACAAACTGAACAAAAGCAGAGTCTAGTGGCACGGATACGTAGAAATTGAAGCGAGCACATGCTGTAGGGTTAAATTGGAGCGTCCAAGCCTTTACGAAAAGGATACTCTCTCACAAAGGATTAGAAAGGTTTTACCCAGTATGAAGACAAAACAACGTACACCAAAAGAATACAGTCAAGGGTGTCACACAGCATGAGGCAATGTTAGGATGACAACCGATATTTATGATGACAGACCGTGGAGGCATCTTGGGGTGACGACGAGCAAGAAGCTGTTAATTGACAGAAAAAAGACGAAGGGAAGTCAAACAATGAACGAGGCGCTACGTATTGTTAGTAAAGGAACAACAGCAGACCTTGGGAGAGTCACAAGAACAAAGGTTTGACGGACAGGCGAGCAATTACTCTACATTCTAAGAAGTAGTGCGAAGCCCTTTCGCCGTGTACTTTAGGGGAGGTTCGATAACCAACCAGAGTCTAGCATCTTCCAAAGAAGCAGGTGGAGAGGATTGTCGTCATGGTGACAACCAGAACAGCGAATCAGGGTGCCGAGAAACACAGATGTCCAGAGTGGAAGGAAATATTAGACCTATCGAGGATGACCAGAGGCGTGTTCGACAGAAAGTTGCATTCTGGTAGAAGACGCTTAATAAAAACTGTTTACAAGGTACGCGAGCCCTCAGTAATTCGTCAGTAATTTCTCAGTCTAGCAGTCTCTCAGTCTCTCGGTATTACACAATTATTCAAAAGCCAGTCAGTTATGCAGTTTTCTCGGTTACTCAATAGTTCTCAGACAGTCATGCGGTTTTTCAATCAGTTAATCGTATTTCACTAAGTTACAGAAGTCTACCGCAGTAACGCGAAGTGTGAAGTGATATAAGTATCGCTAGAATCTGAATTTCATACTTTAAACTTTAAGAGCATTCCGACATGCAAATTAAACATTAATAAGTGAGCGAACGACTCGATATTAGAACTTTGGCGCGACAATTACGAACACAGTGGTCGATATCGGAACACACTATGATTTAGGTATCACTATCTCAGTCGTGCGAACTCAGAAACAATAAGTGACTTAGCGATCATAACACTCGTGCTTAATATTGCACACAGTCATGATACAACTAAATTAAACATATATAAAACACGAAGCAGTTCAACGACAGACAATTATCTGTATACAACTACTAATAATGAATACACGTATGCAACACAAGACTCTATAAACTTTCATTATTAACAACAACACCAACGGGAGTTAATCTTACCCGCGAGTGCAAAGTGATGACAACACAAAATCTATGGAACTTCTACTTACATGGATCATCAGTGAACAGGGATCCTCACCGATGGAATTATGGATATTCACTATCTCAAGTAAAATCCTCATTTTATTAATATTATAATAAAAACTACTGCTCTGTCTCTTTTCAAAGAAACCACACTTTGAGAATTTAACAATTACTATGATAGCATTAAACATAAAAGCTATTCATCTGAGGCAAAATTAACGCATTAGTGTAGGATAAATAATATTTGATGTCTATGTTTATGTATGTCTATTGTATTGTATGTTATGTTTTACAGCAAGCGACGAAACGGATATATATATATATATATTGTGATTTATATTCATGTATGTTTTCTTAACTGTATTTACAGGTCAAAATTTATATTTATGTCTCAAAAGTTTATTTGAATGATGTTTAATAAATAAGTATTTATTTGTTAAGTATTCATGCGTTCATTATTGTCACTACCTCAGTAACGAAACACTAACATTAATTAATTTATTTGTAATAAATTTTCTAATATCGTTTAAACAACACTAAAGAGTCTCAGTGATTATGCTAATCGTTAATGAATTGAATACAGTTAATTATATCAGAGTAATTAATATATTCACGTAAATAAAGCAATTTTGACACATTTAATCTAATTGGATAATTGATTAATTGAATTTACATAAATTAGCATAATTGCACATTGTAGAAATGGCTCCCAAAGAACGTGGGGCTCCACAAATTTAAATTAGAGTAAATTTGTTCATTGTACGACAGCCAGTTCACCAGGCACTGACCTCCTGGAAATCATCTGGACATCATTTTGGATGCAAACTTTCTGTAACATTGCAGTGATAATGTAATTACTCTCGAGATCAATTGTAGGCCCGCTCGCCGGCATGTGTCCTGCGGTCATTAATTTTTATGCTTTACCTTTTTTTACTGTGGTACTGAATGGGGTTGTAGAAGTTTGTGGGGAACTGGTATTTTAGTTAAGTAGGTAGGTGCAGTTTGGACATGTTGGGCTGGACCGGCTGGTCTAGTTTCTATTACAGTCTCGGGTCTTTCTGCTTTTATTTATTTTATACATTTCATAAATGGGTTGGGAGTTTTCATTATCCTGCTATCAGGTCAGGTTACTTTTAAAATATATCACAAAATCAGGGGTAGTCACCAGTCGGTGCAAATCCATACAAGCTCCCGGACATGTCACCTTTTGTCGGGTCTGGCTCTTGTCCAGCTTTCTACTACCCTGTCTGTCTTTGGGGGGGAGGGGTTCCTAAATTTTTTTTGTATTGGTTAATTGCTTTTCGGATGCCGCTTGGAACATGTCAGCGGCTGGGCCAATCCAGTGTATTGTCTTTAAATTTATAAATTGTATTTTTCATAAAACCATACAGGCTGTTTACTGGCATTTTAAATTTGTAATTGTGTTTTCTGGTTATTATGACCAATCCAGTTTATTTTCTATAAATTTATAAATTGTATTTTTCATAAAATTATACAGGCTGTTTACAAGCATTTTGAAATTTATATATATTGTATTTTAATAAAATTATACAGGCTGGTTACAGGCTTTTAAATTCATATATTGTAACTTTTGATAAAATTATACAGGCTGTTCGCAAGGTTTTTACACTCATAATTGGTGTTCTTTAGTATGATGGCAAATTGCCCCTTTTAGTAATTTGAGCTTATATAATTTTTTGATAAAATTTATACCAGCTATTTACAGGGAATTTAAATTTATAAATTGTATTTTTTTTATGAAACGATCCAGGCGGTTTACATGGCTCTGAAAATTATAAATTGTGTTTTGATAAACCATATAGGCTGTTCACAAGGCATTTTTTAAACTTATAAATTGTGGTTGTTTAGTATTTATTAGTATTGTATTTTGATGTAATTATAGAGGTTGACCATTGGCCAGGTAAAGAAAAATGATATGTATGTACTTCTATCTGTGATTTATCTGTATATATGTATGTTGATTTTTGTGTTATTGTCCCATAAAGGTGATCTCGAAATAATATTTATATATTGATAATGTTGGAATATCTATGATGTCTGGAATAATATTTGAAATTGTGGTTGTTTAGTATTTATTAGTATTGTATTTTGATGTAATTATAGAGGTTGACCATTGGCCAGGTAAAGAAAAATGATATGTATATACTTCTATCTGTGATTTATCTGTATATATGTATGTTGATTTATGTGTTATTGTCCCATAAAGGTGATCTCGAAATAATATTTATATATTGATAATGTTGGAATATCTATGATGTCTGGAATAATATTTGAAATATTTGGATATTTATAATGTAAAAAAAAGGAATTATGTTTATGAGAATATGAATTAATGAGATAATAAATATTGTTATCTTGCTGTTACTCGTGAGTATTAATTGCAAGTCCCGTCTCATTGGACCCAGCACACTTTAGGCTTCCTTCAAGGCCTTCACCCTAGTCATAAATATCGAGTAACCTCTTAAAAAAAAAAAAAATCAATTTATAAAACAAATAAAAAGAGGGGTAACAATACAAATGAAAGATTGTTAAAAAAGTTCTGAGCTACATCCATCTGGAAAGAGGAAGAATGGGATAGAAATAGTGTAAGTTGGTACACGAAGTCCAAGTGAAGAAGCAAAAGACTTGTTTAAAAACTTACGTATATGCCAATCGAAAAAATACATTCTTTACGGTTTACACTGAGGACGTATAGAGATTACGAAAGCACTATTTACGCATAAACACGTTTCACAAGTGTTAATCTATTGATTTCGGTGCATGCGAACTCAAGATATCCTTCAGACAATAGAACACAGACCAAGATATTTAATCGAATATCAACTATTCGATTACGTGAATACAAAACAAATAACACATGCACAAACACACAAGTGTCCAAGTATTGGAAGTGATAGGCTGTCAAACCACTATAAACCGGTCTAGCAATCACTGCCAGTTGGATTAGGGTTTCCAAACTTTTCTGCTCATTCCATTCGGCTATTGTCATCGCCGCAGGTACCAATTATGCGCGACACATGTGTGGCAAAACGTAATCAACGCTTTTCCTCGCAAATACATAGGAAAAAGAAAAGAAACTGCTTTGAATACGAGAAATAAAGGATTGACGCACATTTACAATCTGTGACGTCAAACTTGCGTAGTAACATTCCGCAAGTTCGTGTCCCATTACACAGACCGACAGGCATGAATGCATTATCTATAAATGAACAATAACAGGTAACGTGCCAAACAACAATGGGACAGGAATGTTAAAAACCGGCTACAGGCACAAATCTGTTGTAACTCAGTTCTAAATATTATGCGTTCCGTTACCCAAGCCGGATTGTACATGGAACCGAGACACGATATATGATTTACAAGCTACAGAACTCGATCCCAACTTTTAACGATTTTTTTAAATTATCATAAAATTCCGTGAAACCCCAATTAATCTATTATTTTTTAGTAAAATAACAATTGGAAAGCATACAATCATACATTAACCACTTACAATACAAAATTACAGCTTTCTTTTTATAACTATAATGCCCAAATGTCAAATAAATTAGTCCTAATTTTTAAGTTTACGTATGTTTCCTAAGATATCTGGAGGTCTAAATCTAATACTTTGTACAAATACACTAATAACAATTTGTAACGATCGTTTGCAAACATAGCTTGGATACGTTCTGAAGGCGGTACAAAATTACAAGAGGTGTTGACGAGTGTTATTAGTGAAAACCTTTAGGGTAGAGACTTGAAGACCCCGATGGAGCGTGTCATATCTGAGGCTGCGGTTTTGGAAGGCAGACAGTCTACATCTGTCAGTGGCCGAGAGGAAAGGCCACCAAGCGGGTGCCGTATACGTTAGTACTGTTCGAAGAGACAGCCTCAGTTTAGTGCGGACAGCCAGGCGGTTGTTCCAAAATAGCATGGGGAAGAGTTTGGCTCTGATGCTACGCGTCTTGTTCAGGGTTTCGGTCACGTACTCGTTGAAATTCAGGCGACGGTCTAGCCGAATGCTCAGGTACTTCACAGACTCGGTCCACAGAATGGATCTCCCTTCCAAGGAGAGGGATTGGCATCTAGAAGTGGACTCACGCGTAAAGCAGATCGCCTCGGAATTCTCCTCCGTATTGATCGCTACGCGCCACTTCCTTAGCCAGTCCGGAAGAATGTCCAACTGACGTTGTAACATTACGCTCGTCTGCTAAGACAATAACGAGCAAAAATGAAATATGGCGTCGTTGGCGAAAAGGGATAACGTGGTCCCTGGGTATACCGGCTGGTTGCTCGTGTACAAAACGTACAGAACGGGGCCAAGAACAGAACCTTTTGGGACGCCGGCGGCAACAGGACGAACTCGAGACGACCCCCGTCGGCGCTAATCCCGAAGGTAGGACCGAACCAAGTGGACGATGGAAGGCGAGATTGGTGATAGCGGCAGTTTGTAGAGCAGGTCTTCGTGCCAGATCTTGTCAGAGACTTTGCTCACGTCTCACAGGACAGCGCTTGTGGACCGAAACCTATTGGTGGTAAGAGCCCACACTAGCCGAAGAGTAGGCGAGTGCCGCGGACTGAACCCGAACTGCTCCTCACGGATGCGTGTCGGATGGACACCACGAAACAACGATCTAACCTGAAGTGAGAATCCAACCCACGAAATCCGGCTTTGAAAGCGAGAGCACCAGCTCGACTTCCAAATGGTAAAGGAAAATGTTGACTGCCGAGAGCACAAAAAAAATCACGTTTCTTAAAAATCTACTTATTCGATAAGAAAATTCTTGGCAACAATGTGATACGACACAAATGAAACGTACACACAAGGTTCATGTCCACTGAAACTGTTAACAGAACGCGATATTTAATTTTCGTATATAAAACCTGACCTGCTCTATCAAAACTACATCACCCGATATAGAAACAATTTAAAGTGTTCAGTGGTGTGACATTATTTTGGAGTAACTACTTACCATACTGTCTTGAATAGGGGTTTTTATCTTTTGTCTTATTTTATAAATATATGTTTCCAGTCAATATGTCACTGTAGTGTGTGTGCGCGCGCGATCGGTTTGCGTTTATGCAATTAGGACATTAATAAACAATGACGAAGCGTTTTTTTTTTACTAATTTCCATTTATAGAACAGCTGATAAATTCGGAACACGTGGAGGCAGTAAGTACATGAAACCCGTACACCTGTGGGACGGAGTGTGGACAATGCAGCGCGAGGAAAACAATACCAAAAACGTGGCACCGGCGCGAAAATTTACTTAACTTACTACAAATCCAGCGCCCCGTGCGCCGTACAACGAACCTGGTGTATTTGCTTTGCGAAACCAACAGATATGCATGACGTACGAAACTAGTCTTTCGGCTGAAACGAATCAACTTCGGCAGCGTATGCTAACGGCAAACACTCGAGGACCGGTGCTTAACCGGAACTTTTTGAAAATTTTATAAACACCACTTTCTCACAAAGTTTGCTGAAGTCTGTCCAGAATCTCGGTGCGTGTGGTAGTTAAAACTCTGCAATACACAGCGGGACGTGCGGAGCTTTTCAACGGAAACGACGTGTGAAGCCCTAATCTCAACACCACGAACATCACGATAAAATGGATTACTGCGTTCAGAAGTGTTCCTGAATGAAGATTTGAAACGAAGGAAACCACCTGGCTGAATATGAAGAAAATGAGAGATTGTCTGAGAAAGGATGACGAAAAAATATTTGGCGTACGCGATGGAAGACGACAACGATTGTGTCATACGGAGGAGGAAACTGCAGAAGGTCATAAAAGTATAAAACTGCATACGATACAAGTAGAAAAAAACGTATGTTTCCACAAAGAAGTTAAAGGATTCCAGAATTGCTAAACCGCGGAGCATTTGAGAAAAGTACTTATTGCATAAAATTGTTCCAAAATCAAAATGGCTTATTGTTAAAGTCAGGGTGGGCCTATTACGAATCATACCATTAGCATCAGAAGAGAAAAAAATCCTGCAATGTTACACGTCGAATCATAGTAAAACCGAATAGAACTGTGGAGAATACGACCAGCCAGAGGATACCCAACGTGGATCTTAAGGTGACCCTATAACCCTATAGTCGCGTATAATCTTTCTAAACTCACTCAACTTCTCCAAAACACTACCAGCGGATATGTGCGCGGTTCCGACATAAAGTTTTTATCTGCCACATTTACGTTTATTATAATTTCACGTAAGTGGTAAAAATGGTTCGCGTTGACCGTTTCTTTCAGACCAATATTTTTATAGCTGAGACGAAACATACCACTTCTAAAACGAAATTCTGTGCAGGTTTTCACGACCTCGTGTGTGTAGAAGAAAGCACAAACTTACATTAATCATATGAAATAAACTATTTACTGGTGTACTGACGCAAACCTTTACTGCAGTGATCAATTACTGATTTGCAAAGCGTACAGAACAGAAACTAACTGAACTGAAAATACTTTCAAACTCTTTCTCTGTCAAACAAATTTTCAAAACAAAGAACATTCATTGAACCACTCAGGAGGAACAAGAACGCTGCTCATTCGCAGTTGAAAACTCTTCTGATTTTATTCTTTCGACTGTCATTCTTCTTTGATGACTTGGCACCAAACTGGGCATCTACAGACTTATAATAATGACTGCACACCAAAATGCCTGTCTCAAAGCACAGTTCTCAGAACTATGACTGAAGATTTCCCAGTTATTTCTGACATTTGTTGGTCACATATGCTGAATATAATATGGTTATAATTGGTCATAGGGCCAGATAAATCTAGAATAAATGTACCGCTGGATTACTAATCACAACGTACCCGAGAAAATTACCCAATGAAAGAGGTTATTTTAACGATTGTAATTAGAAAAACTATCGACATGTTGACATTTAAACTGTAACGGAGCGGGTCATTTGATTGATGTCAAACTTCCCGACTTACAGAGGCGAACATTCGACTTCTCATCCTCAGAGGCATTTGACTCTTCTTTTAATGAGCCGAAAAGTAGAAAGAAGATGCTGGAAAGCAACGCCACTGAGGACAACAGAAGTCAACACGTTTGCCTGGTAATAGTTCGACGCAATTACCTGTACCCTGATAACTATGAAATTACAAAACACGGGTTTCTTGTATTCCCAAAATCAAAGTCGCAAAACAAACAATCTGCGCAGAAAATAATAAGACATATTAGTCTTCTGGAAAATACGTTACGTATTAAACAATTAGGTTAAAAATAAGTCGGGTCACGTAACACAACTCGATCCAAACAAAACGTCACTTTTGTCAGCTTGTTTACTTCTTCCAAATACTTGTTTCCTTATTACCTCATCATCTCTGTACAACTTCCTGTCTGTTGCGCGATATTTACGTCCCATCAATAACGCACCCGCGGCCGGATATAAGAATGCTAATATAAAACGCTCTGATTTTTTACACAATTTACAGCGGCGGTGCAGAGATCGCAATTCCCACGGCTTTCAGCACGGTTTCATTGGGAAAAAGATGTCGCGATCCGCTCGTTCCGAGTAAACTCATTGAATTCGTGTCAACAAATACCGAACGTTATGTAAACAAATTCGTGTACGTCAAACAACTCTGTCGTGGCTGTGAACTGCACGTGCCGACTATATACCCGGATGTTTGCCAGTTTTCCTTTATCGAGAACGGCATTCACTGATTAATTTTACAACTGAAATACTGTTCGAAGTCTGCGAAGTCTGCTGTTTCCATTTCAGGCGTGAAACCTTACCACAGAAATTCTAACAGTGAAATAAAAACTCTATACGGTCCTTTCCTATTACAGTGTGGACGCAAAAGTAGACGAACGAACCAAAGTTCGACCGAACATCGAAACGCGGCCAAATTTGTAAAGCGATTACATTTTACTCACACACCCCTTTTGTTATTATCTATATATATAAAACTCAAAGTCTGAGGATTTATGGGTACTGAATACAAATCCACACCGTTACACCGATTGCCACCAAATTTTGGACAGGTAACCTTTGACACAAGGCGAAAAATACTGGAAATTGATATTTTGCCCCGTTCGCACGATTTAGGCCCTTTTAATTGTGCCTTTTCGTTGACGCGTATAAAGATGTCAGCAACACCATGGAGACCAGAATTAATTACCATAGTAACGAATAAATAAACAAAAGCTATTTAGCGCCATCGGAACTGTACATTTATCCATTCGTACAGTACATTTTCGATGTTTTATATAATATGCGATTGTATCGATATATTAGGATGTGGAAAAGAAGAAGTGTACTAATTGTAAATTGTCCTGTTACTTAATGCAAAGCGAAAATACGTGTTGTTTTCATTTGTGAGGTTAGGTGACAACGGTTTTGGTTTTTAGTTTCCTGCTGAAATAAATAAAAGCCATGGTTGAGAAAAACATAACGTTTAATGTGTTATACAATGGTTCTAACACAGTAACACTTAAAATAAAGAATTTAGCGTTTTTGATTTAACAGATACTTTATAAATATCTCCAAGGGCTTTATAAACGGGTACTTTTAAATCTTCAGAGGCTGTTGCACCAACACAATAATTTAGTACAAGTTAAAATAGTACAAGTATTGAAAACAGCTTTGGAGAGAATTTGACTAATGAGTACAAAATTGTTATACGAGCTGACAGAACGCCATATAGACAAAGACAATACAAATTATATTCAAATACTTATTAAAAGTCCAATATTCGCGTGCGAAGCCGCGGGTAACAGCTAGCATACAATATAGCAATAAATAGTATGCTATATCTATACTATATCTTACAACAAGTATTTACAAGTAACATTAGTACTTTACATGTTTTTTTTGTAAGTAACATGACGAGAACACATATCTTGGAAAAAAATCACTGCATAGCCTATATAATAACGGAAGTAAACATGGCAACTGGTCGATACCACTTGAAATGGATTTCCAAACATCATACAAACAACTCAACTCCGAGATGTCCGAAGGACAATTACGTACCACAAGATTTCTCGGAAGGCAACTGTTTACGAAGATTTTTTACACAGATTATGTCGGATATTTTAATACAAAATTATGTACCAAGTGTAGAACGGTATGAGGCGATCATCTTAAACCTCGGTACAGTTATTTCTGGGTGGTGTTTACAACATTCCATTTAAAGTCTTGTGTACGTCTGTACAAGCACACCAAATTCTTAACACTCAAATCCGAACTCAACAGTACCCAAACACATAAAACAACAGTCTTGTGAATTTGGTCCAATACAGCAACATTTAACCGTATTGAAAACATGCAGTGATGAAATAAGATCTAATATATATGAACAATACCGAATATACAAACATGTAAAAGAAGGCCACGAAAAATCTACTGAACGTCATAACGGACTTCAAAAATCGTATCACATTTGAAATATTGCGGCAAAATGAAAATCAACATACAGTAATCAGCTGGTATAACATATAGAACAGAATGTAAACATAAACAATCTGTAACAAAATCAGTTCTCGGAAACTTTGGACAACGACGTACGTATCACGTTCATTAATCAATGTCTAGGAATTCGTTTTTGTAAATAGTGGCTGTTTTACGATATTGTGACCGCGAGTGTGCTGTACATAACCTGACGATGGTCTATGACCAAAATCGATCGTTTTTAAGAATGAGTAATAACAATTTTATTGTAAAATTGTATGTATGACACCTTTAGGCTATTAACAATAAATACACTACAATAGAAAATTGAGACTACAGGTACCATTAGTAAACAATAAGTGTGTGTGTATATTATAAATACATCACATTATCATTAGTTCTGTACAAGCGTTTTTGTAAACTTGTGTACCCGGAAACCTGGATTTGAGGAAACTGAACAGGAACTACCTTGAAGCTCTTCAGATGTGGTGCTGGAGGAAGGCCTCAAGAATATCGCGGACGGAAGAGTCCCTAATGATGAGGTTTTGAAGAGAGTGGGTGAAAAAAAGGACGTTGATTGGAACCGTTGTAGAAATAAGAAGTATAGTCGTCACCTGCTACCGCCAGTTAAACTGGTTCACCACCCTGTTTGAGGGGCGCACTGGGAGGGGAGGCCCAGGCAGGAGTACATGAACGGGGTAAAGAAGGACGAAAGTATGTGGTGAGCAAGAGACTGTCTGAGGGTAAGAAGAAATTGTTGCAAGCCCACCGACTTCTAGGTTAAGCAGGAGAACAAAACAAGTGTACCCTTGTAATACTTATACAAGTTATTTTTGCATAACTTGTTTCGAGTACCTGCCAGTCGTATTCCTAATATCTGTTGGTTCGACGTGATGGTTGTAACAAGTACAGATCCATCACGTGGTAAATTAACACGTGCCAATTAATTGAGCTAAATTAACGCCTAATAAATTGTCCAACTAGTATCTCTCGCATTGGACAACAGTCACCCGAGAATGAGGTCCACAAAACACCAGTGACGTCACAAAACTGTACGCAATAAAACCGAGAATCAAACTCGGCCTACGTTCAGCGAATCAGTTAATAAATTTAAGAAGTGGCCGTATCTCGTGTCTACGAATCGCCCTAAAATCTCTACAAACTTCTGGCATTTCGAGAATACGTGGTTACGAATCCGTCATCTACGACGAAACACCGGGTTTCCGATAATACGCAGTAGTTTCGATCGAATAGTGTAGGCAGATCTACTGATCGAATCCGGCTGGGATGTCACCCTTGACCTAAACCCAGCTTTACTGACAGTACTGTGCTCGTGTGACAGGGAGAAAGACAGAAAACGAACTGGCGAGAGAAAGAGAGACACTGTGAGGGGGTATTTCACATTCTACATTAGCCGGTTGCACTCATACACCCGGACCTGACTTTCACATAACTCCATGTAGGTGTTCAGTGTGAATGAAACACACACACACACACACACACACACACACACACACACACACACACACACACATGGATGTATACAAGCGTGTAAATTAATAACATCGGCGCCTTGACATCAATAAGAGTAAACTGAAAAACACCAGTTTTTATGAACTCGACAACTGACTATAGAAGGCTGTTGCAAACATAAAAATACGATTCAAAAGCGTTGCGCAATGATTTTATGAAAATACCACGGCCTACGAACGCAGACCTTTCGGTATTTTTAAATATCATTGTCGGAACGGACTCGCTACATTACGTTAGTGTGTCTAATCCCCTTAACCTCTCTACGCCAACTCGCAACATTTACCCTACACGCAGTACCTTTGTTAAGTTAAACAGTCGAAGGTTGGCAACCGATTCTAAAGGAAAGACGAATCAACTATCTAATACGCTCTTTTTGTACAACGTGATTGGGGGGAGGGGGGGCTTGTCACCTGAACTGCGATCCGTAAGTGAAAGAGAAAAGCGAATAAATCCCACAAGGTAGGGTGCTACCTGTGATACGCTAAGTTTTACTCATCAAATGTATACACAAGCAAAACAAAGCGTGGGTTGAATTTTAGGGTTATCAAATTCCACATTATGAGAACATGAATAAAAAACACTAGTCTACTAGAATTAGAATACTAGTCTATTAGAATTTGAAAAGAACTAGAATTGACTGAAGAATCGTAAGAAGAAAAGTGCCACGTTGTAAGAGCAGAACTGAATGGGAGAGCAATGTAAGAAAAATGAAATGAGGAAAAAGCCAGACTTTGATAGAAGCTGTGACAACAGACTCATAATGACTTTTTTTTGCTTCCTTCATGTTTCCTATCCTGGGCCAGGCTCTTCGTTTCCTGATATCGCATCGTATATCGTCTCTATTCCGTCCACTGTTCCGCTTTCCATTTACCAGCCCTCCCAGTGGTTTTACCAACACATTACCACGTGCTCTCTGAGATGTGTGATACGGTCTCATCCTCAATGAAGGAAAGGTGGAGAGTGGGCGACACCTATGGCGGCTGACGTAGATGGGGACCGAATGACTCCCGGGATAAGGAGTCTCCCCTCTACCAAAGACACGGGCACCTTCTTGCTCTTGGGATGGGAAACTGCCCTTAAAGACGGATGAGCCACAGTGGTCAGTGGCATGAAGATGGAGAAGGTCACAGGATACCACTCCATTAAAGATCTTTGAGATATCCCTTAGCACTACAAGGCATGATCCTCTACGCTAGAAATGAACACGGAGGACAACAGACTGAGAAAGTCGAATACAGTTTCTGATAGCGATGAAAAGAAGAGTATCTGATTGACTAAATAACTTACGTCTTAACAGCAATTAAAGTGAACATTTTTCAACGAATTACTGTAATACTCCTCTTGCTCTTCCGCTGAACTTACTATATTATTTTACCATAATACGTTTTAACGTTGTTATGCTGCAGAAATTTTAAACAATCAACTGTCAATCGGGTAGTTTTAATATCTGAACTGGCACATTTTATTTATAAAACCTTATTCACACACATACAAGCGGTTCCACAGAAAAATGCAACAGAATTGGAAAACGCAAAATATTTGTATTTTCATTTTTAAATTACAATATTTTGATCCTTATTTTCAAACTCCACCACCAACCGGTACTCTTACGTTCAACCAACTACGTCATTTAAAACACTTCTGATTGTTTTAACCAGAAATTCTAGTCTCATTAAACACTTCTTAGATCGTTTAACACTTAGTTTAATACTGTCGGCATGGAGTTTAATTGAAAATTATGTATTGTAACAAAAAATTTTCGGTCGGCAGAATAAACGGACGTTGGTTCGCGGATTCAACACCCCTGGACGACTAAGACGCTGTATAAAAACGTTTTACAGTTATACGCTACGACCTTACCTCGTTTTTATGAGACGGCGCGGCGTGGGCGAACACGTACGCGAAATATGGGAATCGACAAGAGATCCTGTTCGAGAATTCACGTACAACGGAACCGTTTTTATGAAGGTTACACAGTTCCAACGAAAGAAGGTTGCTATTGTTACTGACGTTTGGTCTCGACCACACTAATCGGTGTTACTAACCACGCTTAACTACTTACGAACATTGTTACGTACAGACTACCGAGACCTGTATAAACGTGTTGAATGGCTATTTTTCGGTTATAAAGTCATGGGGATCGAACTTTATTCAAAAGTTAAAATTTATTCACGTAACAACCGCTTCAAATAATACCATATGCGAAATCATTAAAATACCTTGAAACACAGGATACTATACTTAGATGGAAGGCCGTACTCAAAAAAAGGGATAAATTAGGGAAATAAATACAAAAAAATTATTATTGTTTATAATACTGTATATTTTATAATAATACTCTATATTTTATTCAATATAGTTTCTTCTACAAGTACAAATTTTTGTCGTTTCAATTACCTAATTTGAAATTGAATTACGTAAAGGTAATTGAAACGACAAAAACGTATTACTCTACTTGCCGAAGAAACTATATTGTATAACATCATATTATATAATTACTACAAGAAACTTTGAAGTTACACACATAAAATATAGGTGTGTAGAACCATACCTGACTTCCATGTTCTAAGATTTATATTTAAAATCATTTTCGAAATGAAATATTTCCATAGAAACTACTTCTTTCTTCAGCCTTAACCTGTAATACTGTGATCACTAACGTATACCACCTCACGTTAGCGCGCTCGATGGCAATGCCGAAACGTCTGGTTTTGCAGCAAACATTGGACTACGGCCAAACAGCCCGGGAAGGAATTTTAACAACAAACTATTTCTTTGTTGCCGATAACGTAGTACACATATAAAAAATTATCCCCTTCCCCTTCAACTATCATTTTCATTTATAGATATTTCACCTACCTTTCTACAGTGGATTATTATGACCTTCTTTTCAGGATACTTTATTTATCAAAATTAAGTACTTTACTCTTGTTAAAACCTAAAATGTTGCAGGTAAACTACGTCTTCCCCTTAAAAGATCTTCACCAAAATCAATAGGCCTTGAGTCCTCTACAACTTAGGGACATATGCAAAAAATTATTTGATTCTGTTTGAATTTGCGGCAGTTATCGTTCGCCATCGAAACAATTCTACACACAGACCTTCGGAAAATGATTTTTTCTTCACGTTTTGAGGGTAGTACAATCAGAATCAGCCCTTATCTCGAACATGATTTTTTTCGCCATCACCATACTTCCATTTCCTTATGGAACATGGAAGTAAAAATTATGTACATATATTTTTTATGTATGATACTGTAACACGATGGGAAAAATCCTCTCCCAGCCAGCAGTAAGCCTCTACTGTATAAAGAGATTTTAAAAACATATGAACGTATGACGTACGCCTATAACTTTGAGTTGGAAAGGAAAAGCATTCCCAGTAAAATTATTTTATAACTTTTTAAAATTAAAATACTAAGTAAGAATATTACATGACATGCCTAGGTTCATCAAAACAACGACTTCGTTTATTTACAAAAACCTGTTCACAACCGTATATTCGGTTTCACAGAGTAATGCAACGAAATTGGAAAACTGGAAATATTATTATTTTTTAATTACAATATTTTTATCCTTATTTTGAAACTCTGTAGTTTACCTGCAAAGTTTTATGTTTTAACAAGAGTAATTTTTTCTATGACGAACGATAACTGCCGTAAATTCAAACATAATGAAATAATATTTTGCATACATCCCTATATTGTAGAGAACTCAAGGCCTGTTGATTTTGGTGAAGATCGGTTAAGGGAAAGGGGTAGTTTACCTGCAACATTTTATGTTGTAACAAGAGAAATTTTTTCATGACGAACGATAACTGCCGTAATTTCAAACAGAATCAAATAATTTTTTACATATGTGCCTGCGTTGTAGAAGACTCAAGGCCTATTGATTTTGGTGAAGATCGGTTACGGGGAAAGGGTAGTTTACCTGAAACATTTTTTGTTGTAACAAGAGTAAAGTACGTACTTAATTTTGATAAATAAAGTATCCTGATAAGAATATCTTAATAATTCACTGTAGAAACGTAGATGAAATATCTATAAATGAAGAGGCTAGTTGAACGGGGTGGGGGTAATTTTCTATAAATGAAAATTATAGTCGAAGGGAGAGGGGATAATTTGTATATGTGTACTACGTTATCGGCAACAAAGTAGTAGTTTGTTGTTAAAATTCCTTCCCGGGCTGTTTAGCCGTAGTCCAATGTTTTCTGCAAAACCAGACGTTTCGGCAGTGCCGTCGACTACCATCATCAGTGATAATCGAGTGCGATAACGTGTGGTGGTATACGTTAGTGACCACAGTACTGTGGTTAAGAATGAAGCAATAAGTGGAAAGAAGTAGTTTCTATGGAAACATTTCATTTCGTAAATGATTTTAAATATAAATCTTAGAACATGGAAGTCATGTATGGTTCTCCATACCGATATTTATTGAAATGTTCTGTAAACATTCAGGATCTCATTTCAATACAATTTTTACGAAATATTAAAAAACTAAATTTAAATAAATTATGCTAGTCTAATAATTATGTGATTTGAAAATTACGTGTTGTAAATAAATATTTTTCGGGTGGCGGAATTAATGCACGATGGGTAGCGGATCAACACCCATTCTTTGTACATTACGTTCTTTGTACTTTTACGTAGCAGATTCAATATTTATTTATTCCCCTTTTATTATAGAAGAGAGATCGAGAAATCTGAAAGAAGGGAAAAGGCGTACGAATTTTAATAAAAATCATACTTACATTACCGTATATAAGTGTTATTAAAAGCTTTTGGTTTTGAAAACATCATAACTCGAGCTGCTAATCGGCTAGAGAGACAAGCCTGTTATTGCATGAGGGAAAGCCCTAGATACTGTAACACGGGTTTGACGGTAGCAATTCTATAATATTTCCAAAACAATTAGGCCTACTTGACTTTTTACAAAATACAATTTTTTGAACATATCGTGGGGTTATTGAAGAAGTTAAATCTACCTAAGTCCACTTCATGTGAATTTACGGAAAACTCTACTGATTTTCAACGTTATTTTTATTTTTAATACAGTTTTTGTATCGATTAGATTGCTGTTAAAAAGAAAAAGATACAGAGAAATGCATTAAAAAATGTCGATTTTGAAACATCATTAAAACTTGGACTCGGGTAATTTTACCACTAACCCCCCAATATTTTACCCCTGTATAATAATAACGTAAAATAAAAAAGGTTACATTCTTTTACGGTTTTGGACAGAATTATTTCTTTAATTTACAACTACTGTAGTTTCAAACTGATAAAGTAAAAGATTTTGCGAGATACGATGTTTAGCGTCACATCTATATACATAAAACTCAAAGTCTGAGGATTTATGGGTACTGAATACAAATCACAGGTAACTTTTGACACAAGGCGAAAAATACTGTCTAACTTGGAATTTGATATTTTACCCTGTTTGCACGATTTAGGCCCTCTTAATTATGCCTTATCGTTGACGCGTATAAAGACGTCAGCAACACCATAGAGACCAGAATTAATTACCATAGTAATAAGTAAATAAACAAATGTTATTTAGCGGCATCGGAACTTTATCCATTCCTATAGTACATTTTCGATGTTTTATATAATATACGATAGTATCGATATACGTATTAGGATGTGGAAAAGAAGAAGTGTACTAATTGTAAATTGTCCTGTTACTTAATGCAAACCAATAATACGTGTTGTTTTATTTGTGAGGTTAGGTGACAACGGTTTTTGCATATATCTAATTGTAGTATTAGATATATGGGTTTTTGGTTTTACTTCCATGTTGCTTAAGGAAATGGAAGTATGGTGATGTCAAAATAAATCGTGTTCGAGATTATTGCAGATTCTGATTGTACTACACTCAAAACATGAAAAAGTCATTTTTCGAAATGTGTGTGTGTGTGTGTGTGTGTGTGTGTGTGTGTGTGTGTGTGTGTGTGTGTGTGTCTGTCTGTAGATTTTTTTTCTATGGCAAACGATAAGAGCCGCAAATTCAAACAGAATCAAATGATTATTTGCATACAGCCCTAAATTGTAGAGTTCTCAAGATCTATTGATTTTGGTGAAGATCGGTTAAGGGGAAGGGGTAGTTTACCGGCAACGTTTTATGTTTTAAAAGGGTATTTTTTATGGCAAACGATAAGAGTCGCAAATTCAAACAGAATCAAATACTTTTTTGTATGTAGCCCTGATTTAAAGAGTACTCAAGACCTATTGATTTTGGTGAAGATCGGTTAAGGGAAAGGGGTCGTTTACCTGCAACGGTTTTTTTAACAAGTGTAATTTTTTTCTATGGCAAACGATAACAGCCCCAAATTCAAACAGAATCAACTACTCTTTTGCATACAGCCTTGAATTATAGAGTTCACAAGACCTATTGGTTTTGCTGAAGATCGGTTAAAGGAAGGGGTAGCTTACCGGCAACGTTTTTACTTCCATATTCCTTAAGGAATGGAAGTATGGTGATGGCAAAAAAAATCGTGTTCGAGATTATTGCAGATTCTGATACTACTACACTCAAAACATGAAAAAAGTCGTTTTCCGAAAAGTGTCTGTGTGTCTATCTGTCTGTCTGTGTGTCTGTGTGTCGATTTTTTTTCTATGGCAAACGATAACTGCCGCAAATTCAAACAGAATCAAATAATTTTTTGCATACAGCCCGGTTTTGCAGAGTTCTCGCGACCTATTGTTTTTGGTGAAGATCGGTTGAGGGAAAGGGGTAGTTTACCTGCAACGGTTTTTTTTTAGCAAGGGTAATTTTGTTTGTTTGGCAAACGATAACAGCCGCAAATTCAAACAGAATCAAATAATGTTTCGCATACAGCCCTGAATTGTAGAGTTCTCAAGACCTATTGTTTTTGGTGAAGATCGGTTAAGGGAAAGGGGTAGTTTACCTGTAACGTTTTATGTTTTAACAAGGGTATTTCCTATGGCAAACGATAACAGCCGCAAATTCAAACAGAATGAAAAGATTATTTGCATACAGCCCTAAATTGTAGAGTTCTCAAGACCTTTTGTTTTTGGTGAAGATCGGTTAAGGGAAAGGGGTAGTTTACCTACAACGTTTTTTTAACAAGGGTATTTTCTATGGCAAACGATAACAGCCGCAAATTCAAACAGAATCAAATAATTTTCTGCATACAGCCCTGATTTGTAGAGTACTCAAGACCTATTGTTTTTGGTGAAGATCGGTTGAGGGGAAGGGGTAGTTTACCAGCAACGTTTTTTATCATGCGTATTTTCTATGGCAAACGACAACTGCCGCAAATTCAAACAGAATCAAATAATTTTTTGCATACAGCCCTGATTTGTAGAGTACTCGCGACCTATTGTTTTTGGTGAAGATCGGTTGAGGGGAAGGGGTAGTTTACCTGCAACGGTTTTTTTTATCAAGGGAAATTTTTTTTTTTGGCAAACGATAACAGCCGCAAATTCAAACAGAATCAAATAATGTTTCGCATACAGCCCTGAATTGTAGATTTCTCAAGACCTATTGTTTTTGGTGAAGATCGGTTGAGGGAAAGGGGTAGTTTACCTGCAACGTTTTTTTAACAAGGGTATTTTCTATGGCAAACGATAACAGCCGCAAATTCAAACAGAATCAAATAATGTTTTGCATACAGCCCTGATTTGTAGAGTACTCAAGACCTATTGTTTTTGGTGAATATCGGTTAAGGGGAAGGGGTAGTTTACCTGCAACGTTTTTTTATCAAGCGTATTTTCTATGGCAAACGATAACAGCCGCAAATTCAAACAGAATCAAATAATTTTTTGCATACGTCCCTGAATTGTAGAGGTCTCAATGACTTTCGATTTTGGTGAAGATCGGTTAAGGGGAAGGGGTAGTTTACCTGCAACCTTTTACGTTTTAACAAGAGTAAAGTACTTGAAAATTTATTTAAACTTTTTGAAACAATGGTAATTGTTAAAAATAAAATAATTTTGTTGCCAGGCAATAAAATTATAATTTTTTCATTTTAATGTAATATAATATTTTTCATTTAATACAGCAATAAAAAGGCAGGTAAGACACAGCCTGGTTGTTTGGCTGAAAATGATTTTAAATATAAATCTTAGAATATGGAAGTCATGTATGGTTCTCCATACCGATATTTTACTTCCATGTTCCTTAAGGAAATGGAAGTATGGTGATGGCAAAGAAAATCGTGTTCGAATTTATTGCAGATTCTGATTGTACTACACTCAAAACATGCAAAAAAAGTCATTTTTCGAAAAGTGTCTGTGTGTGTGTCTGTGTGTCGGTGTGTCTGTGTGTAGATTTTTTGCCTATGGCAAACGATAACAGCCGCAAATTCAAACTGAATCAAATCATTTTTTGCATACAGCCATGATTTGTAGAGTACTCACGACCTATTGTTTTTTGTGAATATCGGTTAAGGGGAAGGGGTAGTTTACCAGCAACGTTTTTTTTCCAGGGTAATTTTTTTCTATGGCCAACAATAACAGCCGCAAATTCAAACAGAATCAACTACTATTTTGCATACCGCCCTGAGTTGTAGAGTTCTCAAGTCCTGTTGGTGTTGGTGAAGATCGGTTGAGGGAAAGGGGTAGTTTACCTGCAACGTTTTATGTTTTAACAAGGGTATTTTCTATGGCAAACGATAACAGCAGCAAATTCAAACAGAATCAAATAAT
This sequence comes from Magicicada septendecula, assembly GCA_034769895.1. Classification (NCBI taxonomy): domain Eukaryota; kingdom Metazoa; phylum Arthropoda; class Insecta; order Hemiptera; family Cicadidae; genus Magicicada; species Magicicada septendecula. Next base: position 158,037,164 of record CM068372.1, read on the forward strand.
TTTTTGCATGCAGCCCTGATTTGTAGAGTACTAAAGACATATTGTTTTTTGTGAATATCGGTTAAGGGAAATGGGTAGTTTACCAGCAACGGTTTTTTATCAAGGGTAATTTTTTATATGGTAAACGATAATAGCCGCAAATTCAAACAGAATCAACTAATGTTTTGCATAGAGCCCTGTAGAGTTCTCAAGACAATTTGGTTTTGGTGAAGATCGGTTAAGGGAAAGGGGTAGTTTACCTGCCACGTTTTTTGTTTTATCAAGGGTATTTTGAATGGTAAACGATAACAGCCGCAAATTCAAACAGAATCATATAATATTTTGCATAGAGCCCTGATTTGTAGACTTCTCAAGACCTTTCGTTTTTGGTGAAGATAGATTAAGGGAAAGGGGTAGTTTACCTGCAACGGTTTTTTATCAAGGGTAATTTTTTTCTATGGTAAACGATAACAGCCGCAAATTCAAACAGAATCAAATGATTTTTTGCATACAGCCCTGTATTGTAGAGTTCTCAATACCTATCGGTGTTGGTGAAGATCGGTTAAGGGAAAGGGGTAGTTTACCAGCAACGTTTTATGTTTTAACAAGGGTAATTTTTTATATGACGAACGATAACTGCCGTAAATTCAAACAGAATCAACTAGGTTTTGCGTACGTTTTTGAACTAAAGAGAACTCAAGGTCTGTTGATTTTGTTGAAGATCGGTTAAGGGTAGTTTATCAGCAACGTTTTATGTTTTACGAAGAGTAATTTTTTTTCCGAAAGATAACTGCCGCAAATTCAAACAGACACAAATAATGTTCTGCATACACCCCTGAACTGTAGAGTTCGCAAGATTTGTTGTTTTTGGTGAAGATCGGTTAAGGGAGAGGGGTAGTTTACCAGCAACGTTTTATGTTTTAACAAGGGTAATTGTTTATATGACGAACGATAACTGTCGCACATTCAAACAGAATCAAATATATTTTTGCATGCATCCCTGAATTGTAGAGGACGGAAGGTCTATTGATTTTGGAGAAGATCGGTTAAGAGAAAGGGGTAGTTTACCTGAAACATTTTATGATTTAACAAGAGTAAAGTACAGTACTTAATTCTTATAAATAAAGTATCCTGATAAGAAGCTCATGGTAATCCACTGTAGAAACGTAGATGAAATATCTATAAATGAAGAGGTTAGGTGAACGGGGTGGGGGTAATTTTCTATTATTAAAAATTATAGTTGAAGGCGGAGGGGAGAATTTTTTATATGTGTACTACGTTATCGGCAACAAAGAAGTAGTTTTTTGTTAAAATTGCTTCCCGGGCTCTTTAGCCGTAGTCCAATGTTTTCTGCAAAACCAGACTTTTCGGCAGTGCCAACGACTGTCATCATCGGTGAAAATCGAGTGCGAAAACGTGAGGTGGTATACGTTAGTGACCACAGTACTGTGGTTAATGCTGAAGCAATAAGTAGAAAGACTAGTTTCTATGAAAATATTTCATTTCGAATATGATTTTAAATATAAATCTTAGAACATGGAAGTCATGTATGGTTCTCCATACCGATATTTTACTTCGATGTTCCTTAAGGAAATGGAAGTATGGTGATGGAAAAAAAAATCGTGTTCGAGATTATTGCAGATTCTGATTGTACTACACTCAAAACATCAAAAAAATTCATTTTTCGAAAAGTGTCTGTGTGTGTCTCCGTCTGTCTGTCTGTGTGTCTGTCTGTAGATTTTTTTCCTATGGCAAACGATAACAGCCGCAAATTCAAACTGAATCAAATAATTTTTTGTATACAGCCCTGATTTGTAGAGTACTCATAACCTATTGGTTTTGCTGAAGATCGGTTGAGGGAAAGGGGTAGTTTACCGGCAACGGTTTTTTTTAATCAAGGGTAATTGTTTTCTATGGCAAACGATAACAACTGCAAACTCAAACAGAATGAACTACTCTTTTGGATACAGCCCTGAATTGTAGAGTTCTCAAGACCTATTGTTTTTGGTGAAGATCGTTTAAGGGAAAGGGGTATTTTACCTTCAACGTTTTATGTTTTAACAAGGGTATTTTCTATGGCAAACGATAACAGCCGCAAATTCAAACAGAATCAAATGATTATTTGCATACAGCCCTAAATTGTAGAGTTCTCAAGATCTATTGATTTTGGTGAAGATCAGTTAAGGGAAAGGGGTAGTTTAACTGCTACGTTTTATGTTTTAAAAGGGTATTTTCTATAGCAAACGATAAGAGCCGCAAATTCAAACAGAATCAAATAATGTTTTGCATACAGCCCTGATCTGTAGAGTACTCAAGACCTTTTGTTTTAGGTGAAGATCGGTTAAGGGAAAGGGGTAGGTTACCGGCAACGTTTTATGTTTTAAAATGGTATTTTATATGGCAAACGATAACAGCTGCAAATTCAAACAGAATCAAATGATTATTTGCATACAGCCCTAAATTGTAGAGTTCTCAAGATCTATTGATTTTGGTGAAGATCAGTTAAGGGAAAGGGGTAGTTTAACTGCTACGTTTTATGTTTTAAAAGGGTATTTTCTATAGCAAACGATAAGAGCCGCAAATTCAAACAGAATCAAATAATGTTTTGCATACAGCCCTGATCTGTAGAGTACTCAAGACCTTTTGTTTTAGGTGAAGATCGGTTAAGGGAAAGGGGTAGGTTACCGGCAACGTTTTATGTTTTAAAATGGTATTTTATATGGCAAACGATAACAGCTGCAAATTCAAACAGAATCAAATAATGTTTTGCATACAGCCCTGATCTGTAGAGTACTCAAGACTTTTTGTTTTAGGTGAAGATCGGTTAAGGGAAAGGGGTAGTTTACCTGCAACATTTTATATTTTAACAAGGGTATTTTCTATGGAAAATCATAAGAGTCGTAAATTCAAACAAAATCAAATAATTTTTTGCATACAGCTCTGATTTGTAGAGTACTCAAGATCTGTTATTTTTTGTGAAGATCGGTTAACGGGAAGGGGTAGCTTACCGGCAACGTTTTTCTTATTACTTCCATATTCCTTAAGGAATGGAAGTATGGTGATGGCAAAAAAAATCGTGTTCGAGATTATTGCAGATTCTGATTCTACTACACTCAAAACATGAAAAAAAGTCGTTTTCCGAAAAGTGTCTGTGTGTCTGTCTGTGTGTCTGTGTGTCTGTCTGTCTGTGTGTCTGTCTGTCTGTAGATTTTTTTTCTATGGCAAACGATAACTGCCGCAAATTCAAACAGAATCAAATAATTTTTTGCATACAGCCCGGTTTTGCAGAGTTCTCGCGACCTATTGTTTTTGGTGAAGATCGGTTGAGGGAAAGGGGTAGTTTACCTGCAACGGTTTTTTTTTAGCAAGGGTAATTTTGTTTGTTTGGCAAACGATAACAGCCGCAAATTCAAACAGAATCAAATAATGTTTCGCATACAGCCCTGAATTGTAGAGTTCTCAAGACCTATTGTTTTTGGTGAAGATCGGTTAAGGGAAAGGGGTAGTTTACCTGTAACGTTTTATGTTTTAACAAGGGTATTTCCTATGGCAAACGATAACAGCCGCAAATTCAAACAGAATCAAATAATTTTCTGCATACAGCCCTGATTTGTAGAGTACTCAAGACCTATTGTTTTTGGTGAAGATCGGTTGAGGGGAAGGGGTAGTTTACCAGCAACGTTTTTTATCATGCGTATCTTCTATGGCAAACGACAACTGCCGCAAATTCAAACAGAATCAAATAATTTTTTGCATACAGCCCTGATTTGTAGAGTACTCGCGACCTATTGTTTTTGGTGAAGATCGGTTGAGGGGAAGGGGTAGTTTACCTGCAACGGTTTTTTTTATCAAGGGAAATTTTTTATTTTTGGCAAACGATAACAGCCGCAAATTCAAACAGAATCAAATAATGTTTCGCATACAGCCCTGAATTGTAGATTTCTCAAGACCTATTGTTTTTGGTGAAGATCGGTTGAGGGAAAGGGGTAGTTTACCTGCAACGTTTTTTTAACAAGGGTATTTTCTATGGCAAACGATAACAGCCGCAAATTCAAACAGAATCAAATAATGTTTTGCATACAGCCCTGATTTGTAGAGTACTCAAGACCTATTGTTTTTGGTGAATATCGGTTAAGGGGAAGGGGTAGTTTACCTGCAACGTTTTTTTATCAAGCGTATTTTCTATGGCAAACGATAACAGCCGCAAATTCAAACAGAATCAAATAATTTTTTGCATACGTCCCTAAATTGTAGAGGTCTCAATGACTTTCGATTTTGGTGAAGATCGGTTAAGGGGAAGGGGTAGTTTACCTGCAACCTTTTACGTTTTAACAAGAGTAAAGTACTTGAAAATTTATTTAAACTTTTTGAAACAATGGTAATTGTTAAAAATAAAATAATTTTGTTGCCAGGCAATAAAATTATAATTTTTTCATTTTAATGTAATATAATATTTTTCATTTAATACAGCAATAAAAAGGCAGGTAAGACACAGCCTGGTTGTTTGGCTGAAAATGATTTTAAATATAAATCTTAGAATATGGAAGTCATGTATGGTTCTCCATACCGATATTACTTCCATATTCCTTAAGGAATGGAAGTATGGTGATGGCAAAAAAAATCGTGTTCGAGATTATTGCAGATTCTGATTCTACTACACTCAAAACATGAAAAAAAGTCGTTTTCCGAAAAGTGTCTGTGTGTCTGTCTGTCTGTGTGTCTGTCTGTCTGTGTGTCTGTCTGTCTGTAGATTTTTTTTCTATGGCAAACGATAACTGCCGCAAATTCAAACAGAATCAAATAATTTTTTGCATACAGCCCGGTTTTGCAGAGTTCTCGCGACCTATTGTTTTTGGTGAAGATCGGTTGAGGGAAAGGGGTAGTTTACCTGCAACGGTTTTTTTTTAGCAAGGGTAATTTTGTTTGTTTGGCAAACGATAACAGCCGCAAATTCAAACAGAATCAAATAATGTTTCGCATACAGCCCTGAATTGTAGAGTTCTCAAGACCTATTGTTTTTGGTGAAGATCGGTTAAGGGAAAGGGGTAGTTTACCTGTAACGTTTTATGTTTTAACAAGGGTATTTCCTATGGCAAACGATAACAGCCGCAAATTCAAACAGAATGAAAAGATTATTTGCATACAGCCCTAAATTGTAGAGTTCTCAATACCTTTTGTTTTTGGTGAAGATCGGTTAAGGGAAAGGGGTAGTTTACCTACAACGTTTTTTTAACAAGGGTATTTTCTATGGCAAACGATAACAGCCGCAAATTCAAACAGAATCAAATAATTTTCTGCATACAGCCCTGATTTGTAGAGTACTCAAGACCTATTGTTTTTGGTGAAGATCGGTTGAGGGGAAGGGGTAGTTTACCAGCAACGTTTTTTATCATGCGTATTTTCTATGGCAAACGACAACTGCCGCAAATTCAAACAGAATCAAATAATTTTTTGCATACAGGCCTGGTTTGTAGAGTACTCGCGACCTATTGTTTTTGGTGAAGATCGGTTGAGGGGAAGGGGTAGTTTACCTGCTACGGTTTTTTTTATCAAGGGAAATTTTTTTTTTTTTGGCAAACGATAGCCGCAAATTCAAACAGAATCAAATAATGTTTCGCATACAGCCCTGAATTGTAGATTTCTCAAGACCTATTGTTTTTGGTGAAGATCGGTTGAGGGAAAGGGGTAGTTTACCTGTAACGTTTTATGTTTTAACAAGGGTATTTCCTATGGCAAACGATAACAGCCGCAAATTCAAACAGAATCAAAAGATTATTTGCATACAGCTCTAAATTGTAGAGTTCTCAAGACCTATTGTTTTTGGTGAAGTTCGGTTGAGGGAAAGGGGTAGTTTACCTGCAACGTTTTTTTAACAAGGGTATTTTCTATGGCAAACGATAACAGCCGCAAATTCGAACAGAATCAAATAATGTTTTGCATACAGCCCTGATTTGTAGAGTACTCAAGACCTATTGTTTTTGGTGAAGATCGGTTAAGGGGAAGGGGTAGTTTACCTGCAACCTTTTACGTTTTAACAAGAGTAAAGTACTTGAAAATTTATTTAAACTTTTTGAAACAATGGTAATTGTTAAAAATAAAATAATTTTGTTGCCAGGCAATAAAATTATAATTTTTTCATTTTAATGTAATATAATATTTTTCATTTAATACAGCAATAAAAAGGCAGGTAAGACACAGCCTGGCTGTTTGGGTGAAAATGATTTTAAATATAAATCTTAGAATATGGAAGTCATGTATGGTTCTCCATACCGATATTCAAGGGTAATTTAACTTCCATGTTCCTTAAAGAAATGGAAGTATGGTGATGGCAAAAAAAATCTTGTTCGAGAATACTGCAGATTCTGATTGTACTACACTCAAAACATGAAAAAAAGTCGTTTTTCGAAAAGTGTCTGTGTGTGTGTCTGTCTGTGTGTCTGTCTGTAGATTTTCTTTCTATGGCAAACGATAACAGCCGTAAATTCAAACAGAATCAAATGATTATTTGCATACAGCCCTGAAATATAGAGTTCTCAAGACCTATTGGTTTTGCTGAAGATCGGTTAAGGGGAAGGGGTAGTTTACCTGCTACGTTTTATGTTTTAAAAGGGTATTTTCTATGGCAAACGATAAGAGCCGCAAATTCAAACAGAATCAAATGATTATTTGCATACAGCACTAAATTGTAGAGTTCTCAAGATCTATTGATTTTGGTGAAGATCGGTAGAGAGAAAGGGGTAGTTTACCGGCAACGTTTTATGTTTTAAAAGGGTATTTTCTATGGCAAACGATAAGAGCCGCAAATTCAAACAGAATCAAATGATTATTTGCATACAGCCCTAAATTGTAGAGTTCTCAAGACCTATTGGTTTTGCTGAAGATCGGTTAAGGGGAAGGGGTAGTTTACCGGCAACGTTTTTTACTTCCATGTTCCTTAAGGAAATGTAAGTATGGTGATGGCAAAGAAAATCGTGTTCGAATTTATTGCAGATTCTGATTGTACTACACTCAAAACATGCAAAAAAAGTCATTTTTCGAAAAGTGTCTGTGTGTGTGTGTCTGTCTGTGTGTCTGTAGATTTTTTTTCTATGGCAAACGATAACTGCCGCAAATTCAAACAGAATCAAATAATTTTTTGCATACAGCCCTGATTTGTAGAGTACTCGCGACCTATTGTTTTTGGTGAAGATCGGTTGAGGGAAAGGGGTAGTTTACCGGCAACGTTTTTTACTTCCATGTTCCTTAAGGAAATGGAAGTATGGAGATGGCAAAGAAAATCGTGTTCGAATTTATTGCAGATTCTGATTGTATTACACTCAAAACATTCAAAAAAAGTCATTTTACTTCCATATTCCTTAAGGAATGGAAGTATGGTGATGGCAAAAAAAATCGTGTTCGAGATTATTGCAGATTCTGATTCTACTACACTCAAAACATGAAAAAAAAGTCGTTTTCCGAAAAGTGTCTGTGTGTCTGTCTGTCTGTCTGTCTATCTTTAGATTTTTTCTATGGCAAACGATAACTGCCGCAAATTCAAAGAGAATCAAATAATTTTTTGCATACAGTCCTGATTTGCAGAGTACTCGCGACCTATTGTTTTTGGTGAAGATCGGTTGAGGGAAAGGGGTAGTTTACCTGCAACGGTTTTTTTTTAGCAAGGGTAATTTTTTTTGTTTGGCAAACGATAACAGCCGCAAATTCAAACAGAATCAAATAATGTTTCGCATACAGCCCTGAATTGTAGAGTTCTCAAGGTCTGTTGATTTTGGTGAAGATCGGTTAAGGGAAAGGGGTAGTTTACCTGTAACGTTTTATGTTTTAACAAGGGTATTTCCTATGGCAAACGATAACAGCCGCAAATTCAAACAGAATCAAATAATGTTTTGCATACAGTCCTGATTTGTAGAGTACTCAAGACCTATTGTTTTTGGTGAAGATCGGTTAAGGGGAAGGGGTAGTTTACCTGCAACGTCTTTTTATCAAGCGTATTTTCTATGGCAAACGATAACAGCCGCAAATTCAAACAGAATCAAATAATTTTTTGCATACGTCCCTGAATTGTAGAGGTCTCAATGACTTTCGATTTTGGTGAAGATCGGTTAAGGGGAAGGGGTAGTTTACCTGCAACCTTATACGTTTTAACAAGAGTAAAGTACTTGAAAATTTATTTAAACTTTTTGAAACAATGGTAATTGTTAAAAATAAAATAATTTTGTTGCCAGGCAATAAAATTATAATTTTTTCATTTTAATGTAATATAATATTTTTCATTTAATACAGCAATAAAAAGGCAGGTAAGACACAGCCTGGCTGTTTGGCTGAAAATGATTTTAAATATAAATCTTAGAATATGGAAGTCATGTATGGTTCTCCATACCGATATTTTTACTTCCATATTCCTTAAGGAATGGAAGTATGGTGATGGCAAAAAAAATCGTGTTCGAGATTATTGCAGATTCTGATTCTACTACACTCAAAACATGAAAAAAAGTCGTTTTCCGAAAAGTGTCTGTGTATGTGCCTGTCTGTCTGTGTGTCTGTGAGTCTGTAGATTTTTTTTCTATGGCAAACGATAACTGCCGCAAATTCAAACAGAATCAAATAATTTTTTACATGCAGCCCTGATTTGTAGAGTACTCGCGACCTATTGTTTTTGGTGAAGATCGGTTGAGGGAAAGGGGTAGTTTACCTGCAACGGTTTTTTTTTTTTAGCAAGGGTAATTTTGTTTGTTTGGCAAACGATAACAGCCGCAAATTCAAACAGAATCAAAAGATTATTTGCATACAGCCCTAAATTGTAGAGTTCTCAAGACCTATTGTTTTTGGTGAAGTTCGGTTGAGGGAAAGGGGTAGTTTACCTGCAACGTTTTTTTAACAAGGGTATTTTCTATGGCAAACGATAACAGCAGAAAATTCAAACAGAATCAAATAATGTTTTGCATACAGCCCTGATTTGTAGAGTACTCAAGACCTATTGTTTTTGGTGCAGATCGGTTAAGGGAAAGGGGTAGTTTACCTGTAACGTTTTATGTTTTAACAAGGGTATTTCCTATGGCAAACGATAACAGCCGCAAGTTCAAACAGAATCAAAAGATTATTTGCATACAGCCCTAAATTGTAGAGTTCTCAAGACCTATTGGTTTTGGTGAAGATCGGTTGAGGGAAAGGGGTAGTTTACCTGCAACGTTTTTATAACAAGGGTATTTTCTATGGCAAACGATAACAGCCGCAAATTCAAACAGAATCAAATAATGTTTTGCACACCGCCCTGATTTGTAGAGTACTCAAGACCAATTGTTTTTGGTGAAGATCGGTTAAGGGGAAGGGGTAGTTTACCTGCAACGTTTTTTTATCAAGCGTATTTTCTATGGCAAACGATAACAGCCGCAAATTCAAACAGAATCAAATAATTTTTTGCATACTTCCCTTAATTGTAGAGGTCTCAATGACTTTCGATTTTGGTGAAGATCGGTTAAGGGGAAGGGGTAGTTTACCTGCAACCTTTTACGTTTTAACAAGAGTAAAGTACTTGAAAATTTATTTAAACTTTTTGAAACAATGGTAATTGTTAAAAATAAAATAATTTTGTTGCCAGGCAATAAAATTATAATTTTTTCATTTTAATGTAATATAATATTTTTCATTTAATACAGCAATAAAAAGGCAGGTAAGACACAGCCTGGCTGTTTGGCTGAAAATGATTTTAAATATAAATCTTAGAATATGGTAGTCATGTATGGTTCTCCATACCGATATTTACTTCCATGTTCCTTAAGGAAATGGAAGTATGGTGATGGCAAAAAAAATCGTGTTCGAGATTATTGCAGAATATAATTGTACTACACTCAAAACATGAAAATAAGTCATTTTTCGAAAAGTGTCTGTGTATGTGTCTGTGTGTGTGTCTGTCTGTCTTAGATTTTTTTCTATGGCAAACGATAACAGCCGCAAATTCAAACAGAATCAAATAATTTTTTGCATACAGGCCTGATTTGTAGACTACTCGCGACCTATTGTTTTTGGTGAAGATCGGTTGAGCGAAAGGGGTAGTTTACCTGCAACGGTTTTTTTTTTTATCAAGGGTAATTTTGTTTGTTTGGCAAACGATAACAGCCGCAAATTCAAAGAGAATCAAATAATGTTTCGCATACAGCCCTGAGTTGTAGAGTTCTCAAGATCTGTTGATTTTGGTAAAGATCGGTTAAGGGAAAGGGGTAGTTTACCTTCAACGTTTTATGTTTTAAAAGGGTATTTTCTATGGCAAACGATAACAGCCGCAAATTCAAACAAAATCATACAATATTTTGCATACAGCCCTGAATTGTAGAGGTCTCAAGACCTATCGTTTTTGGTGATTATCGGTTAAGGGAAAGGGGTAGTTTACCTGCAACGGTTTTTTAACAAGGGTAATTTTTTTCTATGGTAAACGATAACAGCCGCAAATTCAAACAGAATCAAATGATGTTTTGCATACAGCCCTGTATTGTAGAGTTCTCAATACCTATTGGTGTTAGTAAAGATCGGTTAAGGGAAAGGGGTAGTTTACCTGCAACGTTTTATGTTTTAAAAGGGTATTTTCTAAGGCAAACGATAAGAGCCGCAAATTCAAACAGAATCAAATACGTTTTTGCATACAGCCCTGTTTTGTTGAGTACTAAAGACCTATTGTTTTTGGTGAAGATCGGTTAAGGGAAAGGGGTAGTTTATCTGACACGTTTTTTTTCTCAAGATTATACAAACACAATGCAAATTTCAATCAACACATAGTATTAAAAATTCACTAGACTTAATTAACAGAATTAAAGATTCACATATCCCAGACAAAGCTATGTTATTATCATTTGATGTGAAGAATTTGTTTCCGAGTATTCCACCGACTGATGTAATAGATATTGTAGAAAAATTATTAATTGAAAATTGTAATAACCCCTTTATGAGAGAGGATATCTTGAATTTACTGAAGGTTTGCCTTAATCAAAACTACTTTGAATTTAATGGTAAGATCTACATTGGCAAAGAAGGGCTTGCAATGGGAAATCCACTTAGCACTTTGGCAGCTGAAATCTTTATGGACTACATAGAAACTAAAATTAGAGCACACCCTTATTTCAAATTGTTTATTTTTTGGTATAGATATGTGGACGATATTTTAGCAATTTTTCTAGGGTCACGTAGACAATTACAGATCTTTCTTAATTTTATTAACAATTTACACAAAAATATTAGCTTTACCTTAGAATTAGAAGATAACAATAGTATCAATTTTTTAGACCTTACAATAACAAAATGCAATAATAAATTAGACTTCGGTATTTTTCATAAGCCTACACATACAGATATGACAATACACATTACTTCCACACATCCATACTCACATAAATTGGCTGCTTTTCACAGTTGTATCCACAGACTAGTTAGTATTCCGTTATCAAACTCAAATTTCCAATCAGAACTTAACATTATTAAACAAATAGCTATCAACAATGGTTACCAACCTAGCCTCATAGATCACTTGTTAAACAAAAAATTTTATTCACAAGCTTTAAAACTAGTTTACCCTCCCTCAACACAGATTAAAAGATATCACACTCTCACTTATATAGGTTCTGCTTCTGATAATATTGGTAAATATTTCACACAAAGGAATGTAAATATAGCTTTTAAGACGTCGTCTTCTTTGGGAAAATATATTAAAAATAATAAGAGTAAAACAGATAAACTGCAAAAGTCTGGTGTATACAAATTATCCTGTGGGTCTTGTAATAAAGTTTATATCGGACAGACAGGTAGATCTTTCGAAAAAAGAATGTACGGTCACAATTATAGTTTTAGATATAATGATGGCAAATCAAATTATGCAAATCACTTGTTAGAAAAAGACCACAGTTATAATGACAATTTTGAAATTTTACATTTATCTGATAAGGGTCCAAAGCTTGATTTATTAGAAACCCTTGAAATTAATAAACACAAATATTTAAATGTATTATTAAATGATCAGTTAGATCTAAATAGCTCGCCTCTGCTTAATTTGTATAAATAGACTTGGTTTATGTTATGTTACATGTTTGTGTAATGTGTATTAAATCTTATTGACACGAGATTACTATCGCTCTCTATACAACAGCACTTGTATTATATTTTATATTCTGTATTGTTTGTACGAAAATTAGTCAGCTTACACCATCTGATGAAGGCACTGTGCTGCCGAAACAGCTAACATGGATTTATAATTTTAATAAATTGACGAGTGAAAATCACTAAAACTATTTTATGGTTTTATTTTTTACTATAATATACGTTTTTGAACTAAAGAGAACTCAAGGTCTGTTGATTTTGTTGAAGATCGGTTAAGGGAAGGGGTAGTTTATCAGCAACGTTATATGTTTTAAAAAGGGTAATTTTTTTATGACGAACGATAACTGCCGCACATTCAAACAGAATCAAATATTTTTTTGCATGCTTCCGTGAATTGTAGAGGACGGAAGGTCTGTTGATTTTGGAGAAGATCGGTTAAGAGAAAGGGGTAGTTTACCAGAAACATTTTATGATTTAACAAGAGTAAAGTACTTAATTTTTATAAATAAAGTATCCTGATAAGAAGCTCATAGTAATCCACTGTAGAAACGTAGATGAAATATCTATAAATGAAGAGGTTAGGTGAACGGGGTGGGGGTAATTTTCTATTATTAAAAATTATAGTTGAAGGTGGAGGGGAGATTTTTTATATGTGTACTACGTTATCGGCAACAAAGAAGTAGTTTTTTGTTAAAATTGTTTCCCGGGCTCTTTAGCCGTAGTCCAATGTTTTCTGCAAAACCAGACTTTTCAGCAGTGCCATCGACTGCCATCATCGGTGAAAATCGAGTGCGAAAACGTGAGGTGATATACGTTAGTGACCACAGTACTGTGGTTAATGCTGAAGCAATAAGTAGAAAGACGTAGTTTCTATGGAAATATTTCATTTCGAATATGATTTTAAATATAAATCTTAGAACATGGAAGTCATGTATGGTTCTCCATACCGATATTTTACTTCCATGTTCCTTAAGGAAATGGAAGTATGGTGATGGAAAAAAAAAATCGTGTTCGAGATTATTGCAGATTCTGATTGTACTACACTCAAAACATCAAAAAAACTCGTTTTTCGAAAAGTGTCTGTGTGTGTGTGTCTGTGTGTCTATCTGTAGATTTTTTTTCTATGGCAAACGATAACAGCCGCAAATTCAAACTGTATCAAATCATTTTTTGCATACAGCCCTGATTTGTAGAGTACTCACGACCTATTGTTTTTGGTGAAGATCGGTTGAGGGAAAGGGGTAGTTTACCGCCAACGGTTTTTTTTTAATCAAAGGTAATTGTTTTCTATGGCAAACGATAACTGCCGCAAATGCAAACAGAATAAACTACTCTTTTGCATACAGCCCTGAATTGTAGAGTTCTCAAGACCTATTGTTTTTGGTGAAGATCGGTTAAGAGAAAGAGGTAGTTTACCTGCAACGTTTTATGTTTTAACAAGGGTATTTGGTATGGCAAACGATAACAGCCGCAAATTCAAACAGAATAAAATGATTATTTGCATACAGCCCTAAATTGTGGAGTTCTCAAGACCTATTGATTTTGGTGAAGATCGGTTAAGAGAAAGGGGTAGTTTCACTGCTACGTTTATGTTTTAAAAGGGTATTTTCTATGGCAAACGATAAGAGCCGCAAATTCAAAGAGAATCAAATAATGTTTTGCATACAGCCCTGATCTGTAGAGTACTCAAGACCTTTTGTTTTAGGTGAAGATCGGTTAAGGGAAAGGGGTAGTTTACCTGCAACGTTTTATGTTTTAAAATGGTATTTTATATGGCAAACGATGAGAGTCGCAAATTCAAACAGAATCAAATAATTTTTTGCATACAGTGCTCATTTGTAGAGAGCTCAACACCTATTGATTTTGGTGAAGATAGGTTAAGGGAAAGGGGTAGTTTACCTGCAACATTTTATATTTTAACAAGGGTAATTGTTTTCTATGGCGAACGATAACAGCCGCAAACTCAAACAGAATGAACTACTCTTTTGCATACAGACCTGAATTGTAGAGTTCTCAAGACCTATTGTTTTTGGTGAAGATCGTTTAAGAGAAAGGGGTAGTTTACCTGCAACGTTTTATGTTTTAACAAGGGTATTTTATATGGCAAACGATAACAGCCGCAAATTCAAACAGAATCAAATGATTATTTGCATACAGCCCTAAATTGTAGAGTTCTCAAGACCTATTGATTTTGGTGAAGATCAGTTAAGAGAAAGGGGTAGTTTCACTGCTACGTTTTATGTTTTAAAAGGGTATTTTCTATGGCAAACGATAAGAGCCGCAAATTCAAAGAGAATCAAATAATGTTTCGCATACAGCCCTGATCTGTACAGTACTCAAGACCTTTTGTTTTAGGGGAAGACCGGTTAAGGGAAAGGGGTAGTTTACCTGCAACGTTTTATGTTTTATAATGGTATTTTATATGGCAAACGATAAGAGTCGCAAATTCAAACAGAATCAAATAATTTTTTGCATACAGTGCTGATTTGTAGAGTGCTCAAGACCTATTGATTTTGGTGAAGATAGGTTAAGGGAAAGGGATAGTTTACCTGCAACATTTTATATTTTAACAAGGGTATTTTCTATGGCAAACGATAACAGCCGCAAATTCAAACTGTATCAAATCATTTTTTGCATACAGGCCTGATTTGTAGAGTACTCACGACCTATTGTTTTTGGTGAAGATCGGTTGAGGGAAAGGGGTAGTTTACCGGCAACGGTTTTTTTTTAATCAAAGGTAATTGTTTTCTATGGCAAACGATAACTGCCGCAAATGCAAACAGAATAAACTACTCTTTTGCATACAGCCCTGAATTGTAGAGTTCTCAAGACCTATTGTTTTTGGTGAAGACCGGTTAAGGGAAAGGGGTAGTTTACCTGCAACGTTTTATGTTTTAAAATGGTATTTTCTATGCCAACGATAACAGCCGCAAATTGAAACAGAATCAAATAATGTTTTGCATACAGCCCTGATCTGTAGAGTACTCAAGACTTTTTGTTTTAGGTGAAGATCGGTTAAGGGAAAGGGGTAGTTTACCTGCAACGTTTTATGTTTTATAATGGTATTTTATATGGCGAATGATAAGAGTCGCAAATTCAAACAGAATCAAATAATTTTTTGCATACAGTGCTGATTTGTAGAGTGCTCATGGCCTATTGATTTTGGTGAAGATAGGTTAAGGGAAAGGGGTAGTTTACCTGCAACATTTTATATTTTAACAAGGGTATTTTCTATGGCAAACGATAACAGCCGCAAACGATAACAGAATGAACTACTCTTTTGCATACAGCCCTGAATTGTAGAGTTCTCAAGACCTATTGTTTTTGGTGAAGATCGATTAAGGGAAAGGGGTAGTTTACCTGCAACGTTTTATGTTTTAACAAGGGCATTTTATATGGCAAACAATAACAGCCGCAAATTCAAACAGAATCAAATGATTATTTGCATACAGCCCTGAATTATAGAGTTCTCAAGACTTATTGGTGTTGGTAAAGATCGGTTAATGTAAAGGGGTAGTTTACCTGCAACATTTTATGTTTTAACAAGGGTAATTTTTTATATGACGAACGATAACTGTCGCAAATTCAAACAGAATCAAATGATTATTCGCATACAGCTCTCAATTTTAGAGATCTCATGACCTACGGTTTTTGGTGAAGATCGGTTGAGGGAAAGGGGTAGTTTACCTTCAACGTTTTTTTTTTAAACAAGGGTAATTTTTTTCTATGGCAAACGATAACAGCCGCAAATTCAAACAGAATCAACTACTCTTTTGCATACTGCCCTGAATTATAGAGTTCTAAAGACATATTGGTTTTGGTGAAGATCGGTTAAGGGAAAGGGTTAGTTTACCAGCAACATTTTATATTTTAACAAGGGTATTTTCTATGGCAAACGATAACAGCCGCAAATGTAAACAGAATCAAATAATGTTTTTCATACCGCCCTGAATTGTAGAGTTCTCAGGACCGCTTGTTTTTGGTGAAGATCGTTTAAGGGAAAGGGGTAGTTTACCTGCAACGTTTTATGTTTTAAAAGGGTATTTTCTATGGCAAACGATAAGAGTCGTAAATTCAAACAAAATCAAATAATTTTTTGCATACAGCTCTGATTTGTAGAGTACTCATGATCTGTTGTTTTTGGTGAAGATCGGTTGAGGGAAAGGGGTAGTTTACCTGCAACGTTTTTTTTTATCAAGAGTAATTTTTTTTTGCAAACGATAACAGCCGCAAATTCAAACAGAATCAAATAATGTTTCGCATACAGCCCTGAATTTTAAATTTCTCAAGACCTATTGTTTTTGGTGAAGATCGGTTAAGGGAAAGGGGTAGTTTACCTGCAACGTTTTATGTTTTAACAAGGGTATTTTCAATGGCAAACGACAACAGCCGCAAATTCAAACAGAATCAAAAGATTATTTGCACACTGCCCTAAATTCTAGAGTTCTCAAGACCTATTTTTTTGTGTGAAGATCGGTTAAGGTGAAGGGGTAGTTTACCTGCAACGTTTTTTTTTAACAAGGGTATTTTCTATGGCAAACGATAACAGCCGCAAATTCAAACAGAATCAAATAATTTTTTGCATACAGCCCTGATCTGTAGAGTACTCAAGGATTTTCGATTTTGGTGAAGATCGGTTAAGGAGAAGGGGTAGTTTACCTGCAACCTTTTACGTTTTAACAACAGTCAAGTACTTGAAAATTCATTTAAACTTTTTCAAACAATGGTAATTGTTAAAAATAAAATAATTTTGTTGCCAGGCAATAAAATTATAATTTTTTCATTTTAATGTAAATTATGTATGAGTTAATATACATGTATAAAATAATATATCGTTCGCAGGTAAGCATATCTCAGCTATGTAATGTTTACGTTTCCATTTTATTATTATGACTACAGCAATAAAAAGGCAGGGAACACACACACACACACACACACACACACACACACACACACACACACACACACACACACACACAAAATTCGCGTTATTTCTGGCCTCACTCGTGTTTATTTTCTAACATTTGCACGCTTTTTAAATGGAAAGTGCCGAAACCCACACCAACATAACGCGTGCAAGCCGAAAAAATGGACATCAATTTGCTTCCTGTGGATCGCTGGGCAGTGTAACTGCACGTGTTTACAGAGGAACGATTCATAGACAGACTTTTCGTCTTTAGGGAATGAACCCTCTGCAAGATGCTGAGGGTCCATGAGTGACTTCGGAGCGCTCCTTCTTTTTCGCGTGTTTGTTCTGTGAAACATACACTGTAGATTAGCAGCTTTACTCTAAGCATAGGAAATGTTGAAAATTTTAGTCCACGGTGTACCCTCATTCACACTAAACCTGCAATGATGTTTTAATTACGGACATCATAATATTAAAACTTTGGAAACTTGAGCACTACTTAATGGAGATCAATCATTAACTTATACAAGCCATTAATTTTATGCATATTTTTTATATATTGTAATAGAAAGGTGTGTGTGGGTTGTAAAAATTTTGTTATTGGTGTTATTTAGTGTCAAAATGTGTCACTATGTAACTGCTCTGTCGTTTACGGGTAAACCGTATTTCGCCCTGCTGCATTCAAATGTTGCCGCCTCGCCACCTGATTGGCGCACGGCTTTCTGCAGTGTTGACTCGGCTAGCGTCTTGCTTTAACGCTTTCACTTCAATAATTCTTAGTTGTTATTATAAATTAACTGAATCAAACATACAGAATTGCAGATTGAGAACATTTATTAACCTTTTAGAATATTTCAATTACTTTATAGTACATCAAATTCGTTTTCTGCACCGGCTATTACACTTGTTCGGTTGGTACTTGCTCAGTTTGTGTACACAGCATTTTTAATGTTAGTTTACAGTTTTGTATGGTTATTCTCAGGGGTGTTAAAGTCCTTTCGGCTACAGAAATATATACTTACGGCTAACACACACAAAGTTATAGCAATTCTTAATACTAATTACATAAACAAATTAATATCTCATTATATTCTATTAAGTAATTACCAATGAAAACTTGTAAAGAAATTTTGGGTTAGTTTTCGTTTGTCAAATTTATTTATCAAAAGGTTCGTCAATTATTTATTATATTTTACTTTTAATAATTGCTAATTGATTAAAGTTTAAATAGTGAATTTAACAAAGCATTTATTTCTGAATCGGAATAGTGATCAGTAAAGTGAAATAGTTATTTATTAATTCTGACCAAAAATTGTGAATTCGATTACGGGATAATGTTTATACTCATCGGTTTTCCTGCTGAAGATCCTGATGTCGTCTTCTTCTACGGATAACTCCTGGGCTGTCGTCTTCTTATACTCTCCAGAAGTTTATTTCCCTCGTCTCGATGTTTCTCCTCGCTGACTCAGGCCTCGTATTCCTTCGGTTGTCGTCCGTCTTCTTCTATTAAGATGTTCCAATGATCTTCATTTGGTGTCCGTTGTCGTCTCTCTTCGTCACTGCGTCGTTCCGTCTTCTTCAGATAATTGCGGTTGGTTAATTCATTTTTTATAAACAAAATTTTGTTCAGGATTCCCTGGACTATTGTAGTTATCTCCATCTGGTTTAAATTAGGTTCGAATTTACTTTAATAATAATAATTTTAATTTTAATACGAGAGCTCCTCGATCCACTCTCTAGCGTTGGTCAATAATAACTACTGAAAATCTAACGGTTTTTTGGCAATAAAATTCTTGTTGCTATGGTTACCTAATAAATTATGCTAATTTTCATTGGTTATTAACTTAAGTCATTGTTATGATTTAACGTCTTTTTTAGTCTAATTTTACCAAAATATCTTCAAATGAAGATTACTATCTTATACTAATAGCTAGAGTTATTACATGAGTACCAGTCTTCCTAATTTTTCATGATGATCATTTTGATATCCCTCATGCCCACTTTTGAATAGCTAATTACATTTTTACTATTTTCCATTTTTATATTTTACATATATTTTATTCAAAATTAGTTGTTATTCATATATTTTGGTACTAGGAATACTCACTTAATCGGTTTAACCATTTGGCATATTCTGCCTTAACTTTGGATAATTATCTGTTCTCAAAATTACTAAATTTATATTCAACAGTGGGCCTAGAGCCTAGATTTTATTCTACTCCCACCTAACATTTCTTAATAACATATCTGGTAATTCTAATACAATTTTATAAACAAAACAAACAATAAACATCAGTATTCCTAACTCTAATTCTTATTATGAAAGATTCCTTGTCAGGTTCTAGCCTGAAATAACTTTTAACTACCTTTTCTTTTCTCTACTGTTATGTTGCTTATCCTATAATTTACTACATTCTATGGTTTTTGAACAATAATAAAACTCTTACAATACTACTGATAAACTGTTCCTTACATGATATGTCTTATCTACTAATCCCTTCACTTAAATACAGTGTCTGTCCTTCTTAATTTACTACTCATTCTAATAACTTAATTCTTACCTTATTTTATAATTCTGACATCCTATTACCTAAATTTATAATATCACAATTAGTTTAATCTCTTACTAATGTACAGTTTATCAAAAATTGTTTATCTGTTTATTATAGTTTGCTTATATAATATTTTATTCTACACCCCCACTGCACTTTTCCTTTCATTAGAAGGTTTCTTTAATTATTATCATTCTCACTTTGTTCCATTATATGCTATACCTGGCACTTCACCACTTATTTAATTTTACACACATTTTTAACTTACTCACTTGTTTATTCACACGATTTGTCTGATTATTTTATATCACTGTGTGATTATGGTCATGAATAACTAATTTACTTCCAAATCACTCTGATCACTTTTAGTTATTACTTAAATTTTGTTTTTGTTTGGCTCAAAGCATTGTTTATTGTCTTTGGCTATTATCATTACTATTAGTTTGGGGTATGGTTAGTTTCTAACTCCCTACCTTATATTATATAAGTACATTCTTTTATCAATAAGATATAGGTGATATTATTACCTTCCATTAATCTTATTATCCTAGTTAAATCTCATATACTACAAATATCAGTTCATTATTTAATTTACAATATACTGGTCATTATTTGGGATTATTTGATTGCACTTAGGTCACGGCTGCTTCTTCATTGTCTCTTGGTTCCTTTGGTTTTTTATCCGATCTACTGTGTCAGGTCATTGTCAGGTTAATAGTCATTTGTCACTTATTGGGTTACTGGGTTATTGATCTCTAAGTTTATAAGTTTTTGCCTCTTACTCTTATCTTCAGCTTTTTATTTTATAATTAAATACAATTGAATCTTCACTACCTTATGTCATGTTACATAATATGTGTACAACGTTATCGGCAACAAAGAAGTAGTTTTTGTTAAAATTCCTTCCCGGGATATTTGGCGTACTCCAATGTTTTCTACAAAACCAGACATTTAGGCAATGCCATCGACTTCCATCATCAGTGAAAATCGAGTGCGATAACGTGAGGTGGTATATGTTAGTGGCCACAGTACTGTGATTAAGGCTGAAGCAGTAAGTAGAAAGAAGTAGTTTCTATGGTAATATTTCATTTCGAAAATGATTTTAAATATTAATCTTAGAATATGGAAGTCATGTATGGTTCTCCATACCGATATTTTACTTCTATATTCCTTAAGGAAATGGAAGTATGGTGATGGCAAAAAAAATCGTGTTCGAGATTATTGCAGATTCTGATTGTACTACACTCAAAACATGAAAATTCGAAAAGTGTGTGTGTGTGTGTGTGTGTGTGTGTGTGTGTGTGTGTGTGTGTGTGTGTGTGTGTGTGTGTGTGTGTGTGTGTGTGTGTGTGTGTGTGTAGATTTTTTTCCTATGGCAAACGATAACAGCGCAAATTCAAACTGAATCAAATAATTTTTTGCATACAGCCCTGATTTGTAGAGTACTCAAGATCTTTTGTTATTGGTGAAGATCGGTTGAGGGAAAGGGGTAGTTTACCTGCAACGGTTTTTTTTTAATCAAGGGTAATTGTTTTCTATGGCAAACGATAACAGCCGCAAACTCAAACAGAATGAACTACTCTTTTGCATACAGCCCTGAATTGTAGAGTTCTCAAGACCTATTGTTTTTGGTGAAGATCGTTTAAGGGAAAGGGGTAGTTTACCTGCAACATTTTATGTTTTAACAAGGGTATTTTATATGGCAAACGATAACAGCCGCAAATTCAAACAGAATCAAATGATTATTTGCATACAGCCCTGAATTATAGAGTTCTCAAGACCTATTGGTTTTGGTGAAGATCGGTTAAGGGAAAGGGGTAGTCTACCTGCAATATTTTATATTTTAACAAGGGTATTTTCTATGGCAAACGATAAAAGCCGCAAATTCAAACAGAATCAACTAGTCTTTTGCATACATCCCTGAATTATAGAGTTCTCAAGACCTATTGGTTTTGGTGAAGATCGGTTAAGGGAAAGGGGTAGTTTACCTGCATCATTTTATATTTTAACACATTTTATATTTTAACAAGGGTATTTTCTATGGCAAACGATAAAAGCCGCAAATGTAAACAGAATCAAATAATGTTTTGCATACAGCCCTGAATTGTAGAGTGCTCAGGACCTATTGTTTTTGGTGAAGATCGGTTAAGGGAAAGGGGTAGTTTACCTGCAACGTTTTATGTTTTACAAGGGTATTTTCTATGGCAAACGATAAGAGCTGCAAATTCAAACAGAATCAAACAATTGTTTGCATACAGGCCTGATTTGTAGAGTGCTCAAGACCTGTTGTTTTTGGTGAAGATCGGTTAATGGAAAGGGGTAGTTTACCTGCAACGTTTTATGTTTTAACAAAGGTAATTTTTTCTATGACGAACGATGACTGCCGTAAATTCAAAGAAAATCAAATATTTTTTTGCATACTTTCCTAAATTGTAGAGGACTGAAGGTCTATTGATTTTGGTGAAGATCGGTTTAGAGAAACGGGTAGTTTACCTGCAACGTTTTATGTTTTAACAAGAGTAAAGTACTTAATTTTGATAAATAAAGTATCTTGATAAGAAGCTCATAATAATCCGCTGTAGAAACTTAGATGAAATATCTATAAATGAAGAGGCTAGGTGAACGGGGTGGGGGTAATTTTCTATAAATGAAAATTATAGTTGAAGGGAGAGGGGAGAATTTTGTATGTGTACTACGTTATCGGCACCAAAGAAGTAGTTCTTTGTTAAAATTCCTTCCCGGGCTGTTTAGCCGTAGTCCAATGTTGTCTGCAAAACCAGACTTTTCGGCAGTGCCATCGACTTCCATCTCAGTGAAAATCGAGTGCGAAAACCTGAGGTGGTATACGTTAGTGACCACAGTACTGTGGTTTAAGGCTGAAGCAATAAGTAGAAAGAAGTAGTTTCTATGGAAATATTTCATTTCAAATATGATTTTAAATATAAATCTTAGAACATGGAAGTCCTGTATGGTTCTCCATACCGATATTTTAGTTTACTGCTGAAATAAATAAAAGCCATGGTTGAGGAAAACATAACGTTTAATGTGTTATACAATGCTTCTAACACAGTAACACTTAAAATAAAGAATTTAGCATTTTTGATCTAACAGGTACTTTATAAATATATCCAAAGGTTTTATAAACGGGTATTTTTAAATCTTCAAAGGCTGTTGCATCAACATAACAATTTAGTACAAGTGTTCAAAACAGCTTTGGAGAGAATTTGACTAATGAGTACAAAATTGTTATACGAGCTGACAGAAGGGCATATAGACATAGACATTAAAAATTATATTAAAGTACTTATTAAAAGTCAGATATTCGCGTGCGAAGCCGCGGGTAACAGCTAGTTACATATAAATACGTGTAGGGAATAAATACAGTAATACGCACGACTCATTTTGTTTTTACTTCTGTAAGAAGTTACTGAATGGAGACAAAACGTACGAAACACAACGTGTAAAACGGAAGACTCCTCTCTTCAGAACAAATCGGGCGCCGAACACAAATCAGTGTTGATTTTAATCGATATCACGACCGCTTAGGAGAAACAACGGTGTCTGTTTACTCACAAATTGGTAGACATCCTATCGCAGGCCCCTAACGACTAGCAACTGTATGGTTGCATATTTATGCATATTGCGAGATAACAAAAACACAAGTTGCATCTGAAATAATATCTACGCATACTTACTGTAATATATTTATTATGATGCAACGAATAACATTAAAGCTGTGTGCTTTGGCATTGTTATTTTGTCAAGGCCGACTTTATTTTATGGAGTCGGGATTAGAACTCGATGTACGATCAAATAAGGGAACAAGTTTACTGTGAATTACGCAAAAGGCGTGACTGTAAAAACAGTAATTATTATAAACGCACACAGTCCGAGGAACCATTAAAAATAAATTCACAAATTTACGTATAAATCTTTATTCAACCTAACATTCAACGCAAATTTGTAATTTAACGTTGCGCAAACGTGTCTTGAAATTTTTCTGAATTTTGAGGGCTACGGCCCTCTTTCTAGGTGTAGGCCTACCACTGGCCTTTGTACAATTTTGTGAACCTCGTGTTGCCACTAATTTTTATAAAGGTTTCACGCTACGGTACTGGTAACGCGAATTAAACGGTTAACGATTGCTGTTCACGATTTCGTATACGTTTCGTACAACCATTCTTCACCAGGATCATAAAGGATTTCCGTTTAAGAATTACAGCCCAAAATATCAAAGCACTTGATTATTTTAAAATGAAATTTCGATAAGTGCAAATAAATATTAATTCAAGATCGACGCATAGTGTTTTGTACATAATCTAGTTACGCGTATGAGCAAGTTTACTTAATATACCCAAGTTTACTCCTTCGGCAACCCCAACAACTGTGAATGAAGACTACGAAAGGACACTATTTCCAAAAGTTCAATTTGAAAGTAATACAATTCAAGTCTTTCCAGTATTGTAATCACTATTTATTTAAGAAGAACACTGTATTACTACAATAATTTGTTGATTTGTCCATTTTTCTGAAAAAAAAAACTATCGAAGTTTAAGTTTAAGAAAATAATTATTACAAAAAATATTACTGACTCTCAAATGCCGGGTCCCTAGGCAGCACACGACACGTTTATTCGGGATTTTACTTCCCTCAAAAATATTTCAAGAAATTACAAACGTACTGCGTGGAAGAAGTAACAGGAGAATAAGCAATAACTATAAGGCAGTGGTTAGGCTACACAAATGAAACAAATAATCATTACACTATGTCAGTATGATAATAATAAAAGTAAATAAATAAATTTTATTTATGCACATACCAGAATACAGAAAAAATGAAGTGCCATCGTCGAATGCCGGACATTAAAGGAATGCCGGACAGTGAACTGTCAGGATGGACAACACACACTGTTACGAGGATCACATATTGCCCCAAAAATAGGTGAGATGAGTTTACTAGAAATTAAAACTTCTACTCGATGGACGAAATTTATCCGGCAAAACCTTCTGCCGGATTCCCTCTATCGCAGTGGTTCCCAAAGTAGGGACCGCGACAATATTTCAAGGGGTCAGGAGACACTTTTAAGACAAAATACAATATACCGTAATTTTCTCCGATTTTTTATAGTCTAAAATCTAAATTTTAGAGTCTTAAAGCAATCTTATTAGAAGACTCCAGTATTTGTTTTTGGTTTAAACTAATTGTAATTGTTAATGTAATTTCAAACTAATGGCTTTAAGTCATGTCGTGTAACAGGTCTGTTTGTCAGCCAAACTGACTAAAGCGCCGCATCAACGCAGAACTGATCGCGCTCTTTTAGTCCACGTATACGCATGTATCTTGAGTACAAGCACTGTATCTAAGCAAAATGTTTTTCTACACAGCAACTACACAGCCTGTTTTACTGTTTACACGTGTGGCTGGAAAAATAGAGCAGGGGTTGGCAAAGTTAAGAAATAAACTTGATGTCGAAAGTGACCTAATATTGAAATTATCAGACATTAAACCTAATATTGCAGGGCTAATTGTTGAAAACCAGCTTCATTGTTGATTAAACTATGTTTGATATCATTAATATTATAATTTTGCAAGTTAAGAGAATTTTGATTTTAATAAATTTTAATTAAAATATAAGAGTTTGTGTCATATTCACTGTTCGTTTTATTTCATAACTCTGACAGGGTCCGTGAAATTTTTAATTTTGGGGGGGGGGTCCGCGGAATAAAATTTTTGCGAACCACTGTTCTATTGTGTTTATTTTTCCTTACCCTTTCGACCCCCAAAGCCTTTGGTCGTTCTTACACGCTGAGCGTGACGGTCAAAGGGCCTTGTGGAAGACCTTACAACAACAAGGTTCCTTTCGATCGCCACTCTCAGTGTCTGAGAACGGTCATATGTTATTAGGATCCAACGTTAAAGAAAAATTACTACTACGATAGAAGGAGTCCGACAGAAGATTTTACCCGCGTTTATTAGAAGACAGTTGAGAAAACCGGCATTAATGAAGTGATATAACACTAACACCCGATCTGTACGAAATCATTCAACGTTCTGGCTTGCGGACAAACTTCCACCACTGTCCGAAATACTATAGCACAACGGGCGAAGGTAGAGTGGACGGCTTTGGAGGTTCAACTTCGTGAAATATCCCACTCACCTGGAAACAATAAGATTCTGACATCTTACTATCCTTTTAAGATCGGTTTAGCATCACTTATAACAATTAACTCTGTGTATTTACAAAAACGTTGTAGGGAGATGGGCGACAATGATATTTACCCCCCCCCCCACCGCCACCACCGCCACCAATTTTACTGACCCCCTCTCCAGAAACGATAAGTCCCCCTCATACAACTTATTCTCCGGACTTCCCAACTTCGTAATCTTTAATTTAAAATATGTTTACAACACAAACTGTGTTGTAAAGTTGTAAAGTTTAGAACGTAGTAAAGATTTACGATACCAGTCCACAGGAAGAAGTGTTTACTTGTAACATACTCAAATACCAGAATTATGCTAGCTAATCAATGGTTTCTTTATTTTCTATTCAGCGAAGCATTGTAAAAATCTAAATGTAATTAAAATTATGTATAATGTATTAAAAGTTATATAATTTATAAATTTCTAAATAATTAGATAATTTCTACAAGTTATAAAAATTATATCCAATTTGTATTTTTCACGTTACACGTATATGTCATTGTAAACAGTTTTCCTTACACTGTTTCCACTACGAAATATATAATTTAAAAACGTAATATGCCCTAGATTCTGTGGCATCATATCTTATAAGGACCAATGCTGACATAGAAAACGTCAAAGAAGACAATTAAATTTAAAATAATATTCTTTTATAGTTTGTATCGTCTTGCTGTACCCTGGTATTTCGGCTTCCATGGCGCGGCGTGGCGCAGGATGTCCGGCTCCACCACTCTCGCTCTCTCAGACCAGACCCCGTTTTCTCTTTTCAGACACGTCACACTGCAGCCCGAACGAACGTCACTAACACCGTGAAATCGTACACACGTTTCTCCGACAGAGTGCGCCGTCGCATCACGTACTTCGTCCATCGTCAATAGCGACTAAAATGTTTAGAATAATGTTGAAGTTTAATCAGATCGATGCAGTCATCATCAGCCGTGGCTCTACAACCCTTGGTGGGTATTGGCCTGTTCCAAGAGTCGATTCTACTCTTTCCTATTGCGTGCCCTGGCCTTCCAGTTTCTTATGTTCAGCTTTCCCAGCGTTCCTCCTCTAGATCGATGCAATGTAATGTTTAATTGTAACAGGATGTAACAGGCTGAAATACGAAATTCGTACTTTTTAATTTCCGATAAAACGAACTACCGGGTGTCATAAGTCAGTTGGCACTAGCAGTATGTAGACGCTCGATTGACTACCATAGTAGTTACTTGACTTGACTAGAGCAGTAGTTCCCATAATTCAGTTGAGATTTGAGGTTATGAGGTTAGGTTGATGTTGATGTGTATGCTGTTGTTAGCGCTTGTTTGTTGTTCGTGTTGTTTGCGAGACAATGAATAGAAAACTATCTACAGAACAGCGTGTTTTTGTACGGCAGATGTGGTGGAAACAGGACCATAATTACAGTGATGTTGAGTTATTTGCGGAACGTTTTCCAAACATCGCACCTCCATCTAGAGAAGGTATTCGTAAACTGAATAAGAGATTTGAACAGACTGGAATGGTACCGGAACTTCCTCGATCAGGTAGCCCAAAAACAGTTACAACAGAAGAGAATTTAAATATCGTTGCGCAATGTTTTGTGCCGTCACCAAAGAAATCAACACGAAAAGCGTCTAATGAGTATGGAATACCTCGAACAAGCCTGAAAAGGATGCAGAAAACGTTGAAGTTGAGACCATATAACCCCACTTTACTCCAAGGCGTAATGAAGATGATCCTGATAGGCGTACAGAATTCTGCGAATGGTACGCAATACGACAAGAAGCCGATCCACAATTTTACAAAACCATTCTTTGGAGTGACGAGGCTACTTTTAAGCTGAATGGTACAGTGAATAGGCACAACTGTGTTTACTGGGATACTGCGAATCCACATGTGGTGATAGAGACAGAGTTAAACGCTCCGGGGGTTACTGTTTGGGCAGGGATCTTTGCCGGTGGGATCATCGGACCCTACTTTTTTAATGGTACAGTGAATGCTGAAAGTTACCTACAAATGTTTCACAAAGTGTTGATGGAACTAGAAAACAGTCCACTTTTTGAACACCTGCAGCCAAGTCGAGAAAAGTTGATATGGCAACAAGATGGGGCACCCCCTCACTATGGACTGATTGTGAGAGACTTTTTGAATGCAACGTTCGATGAATGGATTGGCAGACGGGGTCGTATTGAATGGTCTCCACGTTCTCCTGATCTTACCCCGATGGACTTCTCGGTCTGGGGTATACTAAAAAATGCAGTGTACTCCGTGAAGATTCGTGATGTGGAACAATTGAAGGAAGGCATTCAATCTGAATTTGAACACCTACAGTCCCTGAATATTTCGGACATAATTTGTGCTTCAGTGCTTGGAAGATGTCAAAGCATAGAAAAGGATGGAGGCCACTTTGATCATTTCTTGTAGGTCATGAGAACTATGTTATTAACTATCTGTATGCGTTATCTGTATCTGTATCCCTGCTGCACCTTTACAATAAAAGTGCTATTTGCAATTTTGCCAACTGACTTATGGGCCATTCTGTATATTACATCGGACTTGAGTCAACAGAGAAAAGAAAAACAGAACAAGACAGTGTTTGGGGGTTTTATTTTTGTCAATCTCGGATACTATTAGAGAAAGATTTACACGTAGGAAAGACAACATCGGAGAGAATCGAGGAAAAACACGGTATGGACACATGAGAATGATGCAGGAGGAGAAAGATTACTCGAGAAATGTTTTAAACGGAACACACCACACAGAAAAAAGACACAGTGTTGCCCAATAATGTGATGCAGTAAAACGGAATTAAAATAAAAGCTGGTACCCGTAGAGATTTAAGCGACGGTCCTAGGAAAATAAAGAACAGTGGCGCTTAGGCTGCTGTAAATGACCATATATACCGTAAACACACAATCTGCTGATATTAAAAGTTTTCTCATTCAACGATGAGGAATCGTGTGGACTAGAAGGTAGATATCAACAACGTGCACTTCCATTAAAAGGCAAAGAATTACGAAAAACAAAGCATTACAGCATTACAACGTAGCGAATAGACACGATCTCCGATAGAGACAGCTTGTGTCGGAGGGGGGGTGTTGAACGCCACAGTATTGGATAAAAGGATTTGGGTAGCAAGGACGCATGAAAAAAAAATCGAAGAAGATGGCTGGATGTCCAGAAACTTGTACAAAGCATGACGGACCCGAACAAATTTATAAAGAATAAAGAGACTAGTTTAAATTAACAATCACGCCCTATGAGTGGAAAGAGGAGAACTAATTATGTACGTTTTCAGTAAAATTATTTTCCGGGCTGTAGAGCCGTGGTCCTCTTTTTGTTTCGACTGCACTGCGGCAGTCATCTTCAGTGGTATTCTGCTCCAGCGACTAAATGACGACGCGACAGAACAGAACTCAGTGACAGTGGCCAGAGGAACAGAAGAAATGACAACTGCCGCAGCTGCAGTCGAAACGTTTGACTCTAAAAAAAGAGGCCAACAGTCCGGCAAATAATTTTACTGAAGATAACTCCGGCCACGAAAGGTTTAATGTTATGATGAATTATGTATGTTCTCTATAATCCTACTGTGAAGATATATATTTTCTTACCCGAGATATGTTAATTTACTAGTACGTTCGAGAAAAAGAACACTATCAATTAAAAGACAGACAGGTACACGCGTGCGCGTCTAAAACAGACAGAAAGTTTGTGTCTGTGTTTTATTTGTTGAACAAATTAGGTTTAATTGTGTTTTTCTCTACCAAGATCATCACAACAAATTGGTGTAGTGGCTACCTTGTTTAAGACCGACACGGCGGATGCCGTTGGGCGGGTCCAATCGAAGACCCAAGATCAGCTCTGCACAAATTACTACAAATCAGAAAAGACTTTCTTCTACGTATGGGAGTTCGTTCGCATGCTCGTACATGCGAACTACACAAATTTAAACCTCTTTCCGGAAATTATCAAACACTCGTTCGATACGAGCAGAAAAGTAATTTAAAAGCCCCGAAACAATTACTCTGTATTAAATTCCGTTTCAAATATCGGTACCGACTGCAGTTATTCAGTCCACTGGAAACAAAATATTGCAAATAACTTCAACACCATGACAACGTGATGACTGGCCGGGGATCGATACGTTTATAGGCCGGACTAAAGTGGTCCATCAGTTACTGCCACTTCAATCTCGCTGTAATCCAAACCAGCGTAAGGCACCAAAATGGAATTTCTCTATTCGTACTGAAGTCTGCCGTGCGTTCGAGGCCTATACTCGAGCACATCGTACGCTAACTTTGTCCATATTATAAGTGGAACTTGATCATTTTACAGTCCAATAACAGTATGTACCTTTGTATACAATTAACTTAATTATTATAAAGCAGTTACTAAAATCGACGGACAATATTTTATAAAAGAATATTCATGACAAATATACGTATTTATAAATAATTCATCATATTTGACACTTACGAGCCTAAGTGAATATTAATTCGAATGAATTGTATACTCCTGTATAAGAGGTTAGAGACTGAGACAGACTATGAAATAATTTCGATAACTTACTTAAAATACATAAAATCACAAACCGCTTTAATAAACGTTTATTTACACACATTAGAAAATGAGATATGCCAATGTACTGTAAAAATATCACAAGTTTCTTCCTAACACGTAGGCTGTATTCTCGCCAAACGCAAGAACATCCTACAAAAGATCGAGTTTGGCGAAATTAACGTTTACGGAAAAATTCGACTTCCGTATAATCGGGAGCAAAGCCAAAAATATAAAACTTTTATTATACACTTTACTTTTCGTACGCACAACACCACGACAAAAAATTCAATTCGCTGACAGTCACATAAATTATAAGAATTCTCAAAAGATTTGTAAAATTATGTTAAAACAAAAACGCAACTAAGACAAGGTAAATATAGAGGCCGGTTTTACGCCACAATTTATAAACTGATTACGATTTTTAATTTAAAATTTGAATCAAAAACTTCAAAGTTTTCAAAATGAAAACAAACAGTTTTAATAACCACAATCGGTATTTACATGTCATTACAATTAACTTAATGTCATTTATTTAATGAAAACAATTTTCAATCAAGACTCAAGACGTGGGAACTGGCTTTGTGGAAGGGTAAAGGACGCTATCAGTTAACTTGCCAGGAGGCGATATGATGAAGCTTAAAAGACAGAGGTCAGCTTCATTTTATTTTGAAACTTCTTCGCTACGCTATGAGTCAATTCCTTAAGTCCCGACGTGTGTGTGTGTGTGTGTGTGTGTGTGTGTGTGTGTGTATGGCCAATTAGATTTATATATTTCTGGCCACACATGCAATAAACACTGGACATGAATTCTCAGACATACCCAACATGACACTAATAAAACACATACAACACAAAGGCACCATTATGAACACTTGAGAAAATTTACAAATATACAAACACAAACCAAACTAATACCTGAACAAATACAAATCAATACAAAACATGACACAATTTTCAAAGCACTCAACATCGAAAATACACAAAATACTAATATATACACCACAATCACACACAATAATACCAATTTAAAATACCAAAAACCAACAGGAAATCATAACAAAAACCAACCAACACACAAGTACTCCACAAGATTCAAAATTAAGAAGGCTGAGGATGGGAACAATAAGTGTCCCGAAACATGTTCCAAATAAGGGAAAAAACCTCTTGAGGTAAAGTTATTATAAATATTAAATATATTATGTGCATCAAAAAACAGACTGTAGCAAAAAGTGTTTGAACACACACACACACACACACACACACACACACACACACACACACACACACACACACACACACACACACACACACACACACACACACACACACAGAGAGATCCTGAACAGTAAGTAATCCGACGTGAGTTGTACGGATGTGGAACGTGGTGTCAGCACAGACATCAACAAATTCCCCGTTTTTACGGAAATTCTTGCGGAGCATTTTCGGCCCAGTAGAGGATTCTACACACCCAGGAGTTGGAAGAACTTTACAACGACATGAACATTGTGAGAATTACGTGTAACAAGAACCTCCAATGGGCTGGACATTTGGCGAGGATGGACTCTCATCGATAACTCGTGAAGATGTTGAATTTCCTTCCCGGTGGAAGAAGACTCCTGGATAAACCGAGGAAGAAGTGGAACGACGGACTCCGACAGCAGGATCCATCCAGATCGGGATAGGGAAGCACTAATGGCGGCGGAGAGTAGAAGACAGAGTTCCTCTAGGCCTGGTCGCGTAAAGTAAGTTCTATCCAGATTGAGACAGGCCCTTTCTCTAGATCTGGAACCGTATTTTGCTCTGTTCGTTGTCCTTCATGGCGCAAATGACTGACTAAACGGGATACATGTGTACGAAGCACTGTGTTGGACAAGTTGGTATTTGTTATAGAGGTAACACGAGAATAAAACTACTGCAAGGCAGTGACTAATCGAAACGAAACAAATAATCATTACAATAAGTCAATAAGATGTGTGCAGAACACAAAAACACCAAAATAAAGTCTATTTAAACTAACAAATAGTAAGGAAAGTTGTGCATAAAATTATAAATATCAATGGCAATAGATTTTAAAGTAACGGCATGCTGTTGGTTATAAGCGCCTTCCAGATGATTGGGTACTCATCTTCAAATCCGTTATTATGCGAAACTATCTAAAAAGAATTCCTCTGTAAAGACAGAAACTTCTGTCTCTTGAACTCTCCGAAAAAGCTCATACTTCGTTTCGTAAGCTCTTCTTCCTTACCTATAATATCTTCATAATTCTTTTACAGTACCTCAGTTCTTTTGTAGTATCACGTTAGAAATCTAGGCGTGCGTACCAGATTCTGCTGCATATTCTATTCGTCTGGTGCACAATCAGACGTTAATACGCTACTGAAACGATACTTGTATTTTAAAAGAACTATCATATATATCATTTCTGTTGTCAACATCCCTTTTTCTCAACTAATACAAAGCCTACAGCGATGAGTAAGGTATGAGTGGATAGGATTTTTTACCGACTTCTGACATAGCATACTCAGTTTACGTTAAAACACATTATTTGTTTAAAATTTAAGTTAAAAGAAATATCTATTTAAAAGAAAAATCTATTTTTTAATTTTTTTTTTTCTTTTCTGCTGTCAGGCATGCTTAATATCTGAAATCATGTCGAGGAAAAGAAACGTTTCACCTAACACAGTCAAGATTCCCAAGACATTCTATTTCGACGAAAACGAGATAATTGCGAAAGTGTTCCCAACTGGCAGCATTAATGCCAACAATGTCAACGACTTTATCAACACAGCCATATTATGCCCGATTAATGAAGACTGTACAAAAATCAACGAACACATTGTGCAAAACATTGTAGAAGGAGATTGCAAAGTTTACTACAGTTGTGATTCCGTACAATCCGACAAGGGGACTGACAACCAATTGTATCCTCTAGAATTCTTAAATAGTTTAAACCCATCAGGCTTGCCAACACATAAATTAATTTTGAAGAAAAACACTAATGTCATGTTTATCAGAAATTTAAATGCTAAACAGGGCTTAATCAATGGGGCAAGAATGGTCGTCACGCACCTCCATGAATACACTGTCACTGCTCGGTTAATTGACTCTGGAAAAACTGTTGTCATACCACGAATTAACCTCACCCCATCCGACCCAACCATGCCTTTCCAAATGACCAGAAGACAGTTCCCACTGAAAGTTGCCTTTGCAATGACTATTAATAAGTCTCAGGGACAAACGCTTCAAAGAGCTGGATTATACTTGCCAAAAGCTGTATTTACTCATGGAGAACTCTATGTAGCCTTTTCAAGAGTCACTAAATTTAACAATATTTTTGTATCAATTACCGAAAATGACAAACAAAAAATTCAAGATGATTGCACTCTGACATCAAACATTGTATACAAAGAGGTATTGTAAATTGTAAATAGGTTCACATTACAAAAAATTCAAGATGATTGCATTCTGACATCAAATATTGTATACAAAGAGGTATTGTAAATTGTAAATACGTTCACATTAATAAACTCTCTTTGCTATTTTGTGTATACACTTCGCTAAGTATTTAATTTCAACAACCCAACAAAAGACTAAATAATTTTTTTTGGGGGGTAGGGGAAGGTTCAATGTGCGAAAGTTTCGCACGGGTTTACTGGTATTTAAATATTATTGTGATACTAAACAGCGGCCAGATGTGGATACGTCCGGACTGATTAAAACTGCCAGGAGATAAAGAAGTCAGAGACTCTGGACTCAGTATGTTATGAACATTTAAATTACAAACACATATGTATCTATACACCTTTTAATCATTTAAATAACACTCAAATGACGCACAAAGTCGTCTACCTTCCTATAAAGAAATAACATTAAATCGTAATTGTTTATGAAGGCTTAATAACAAAAGTATATTCAGATCGAGAGTAACAAACAGCAACTGACGCGCGCGCGCGTGTCTGTGAATGAGATTCTTCTGGCCGTGCACCCGGCAAAGTACAGTTACTGCAACTAACAACAACAACAACGAGGACGAAGTCGACGACAAGACTAATGCAGTTCAGTTCAGTTATAGGTTATGTGTGTGCTGGGTGAGGTCAAATCCGGTACACAAAGTAGGTGAACCAATCAGGCTGTTCGTGCCAAACGCACACACATAACGCCCAATCGTAACGCGGCTCTATTTATAACAGAGTGCCGACACTGACTGTCGAAATTCGATTACGCTGTGGCGACAATTCCGATCGACAACAGCGCTGTTTTTATCCTCTTTAAAATTCGGTTTCGATTGTTAGCCCGTTGTAAATTCTTCCTTCTTCGGTGGGTGTCTTAACCTTTCAGCGGAGAAGGACAACCGATCGTGTGGCCGAAACGTCTGGTCGAAGGAGACACGCCCGGAAAATGAAAACAGAAAGTGAAAACTAAACATTTTTTTCTTATCTCCACGATGTCCCCTGTTCTGGACTCCGTCTACAAGCCATCTCCTGAGAGGTGTCCCTTTGTCTATTTTCTTCCCTTCAGACTTATAATCTGCAGAGGGAGTCTCTTCTCTTATATTCTGCCTAGACAGTCTCTGACCTGTTCTCCTCAATGCTGTCGTTGACAGAGAATATACCCATGCCTGTTCTTAGGACGTGGTTTCTAAGCCTGTCTGTACTGTCATATATAAAATTCCGTATGAAAATCTAAAAATAATAACCCGATCATATCGCAGAATTTGAAAAACGCTGAAATTGTCCTTCAACAAAAGTCGAATTGAAATATGCAATACACATTCTCAATAAAATAATACCGTGAAGTTTTAAATAATATTATTATCTTTTTAGACGTACAATTGCGTCATAATTTTACTATTATTCGATTTGTAGACTTCTGAGAGGTTTTCCTTTGTTCACAATAAATCGGTCGAAGGTTTAGCCTATACTCTGATTCATTTGTTCATCCATTTCCACTTTAAATCATCCGCTATTGGAGACAAGTCTCCTTTTGTTCTATATATCTGGACAGACTTGTGCGGTCTGGATCGAATTTTTTATAATCCTTGTTACATCTTTGGAGGCCTGCCTTTACTTATATACGCTTCCTGCGTACGTCCAATTCCGTTATTCACTTTCTCCTCCTATCGTCCGTTAAACTTGCGATATGACTGGCCCAGTTCCACTTCAACTCGGTGACCTAATGGTGGCGATGTCTACTCTATCCTTCAGAGGTATCCTGACCACACCTGTTTCTGTATCGATTAAGTCACTATTATGTTACGTCTGGTCCCTGCCTGTGAATACCGAGTAGTAATCGATAATTGAATTGTAAGTTTGGTAACGACTTTGGCAAGTTTAACAATCGTCAAGCTGCCGCCACGCCGGTGTAGAAGCGAAACTATATCGTACTTTCGCGACACTTAATTCTACGTAAACAAGTCTCCCTCTTCTTCGTCGGGGCAATAAGAACTCGTAGTCATCCCCACGTCCATTTATCTCAGTCTTGAAAACATGACGCTCCAGTGTTCAGCTGCCACGTGTAGCTAGCAACGCGTGATCCAAATGACCTAACCTAACCTAACCATTTTAATTTCCGGCTCGTAACGATGAAGTTTCTTGTTTTTCTCTATCGCCATATTTCGTTTTTTTACAAAGTAAAATACATCACTAAGAACAAGATAAAAAGAGCGTTCACGTTCGCCTTCCACGTAGCTAAATATGAACGCGACCATATGCGTTTTTACCCCTTTACTTGTCCAACCTCAAGCATTCTTCGACATTGCAGACAACATCCAAGACTACTCATAAATCTCACACGTGGATACGACCGGGCGAATTAAAGCTCACTAAAACCAAGCGAGAAAAGAATAACGAAACTCGGGACTTGTGATGTCACGAACAATTAAAACAGGCACAATAAGGGTATATAACCGACGACTACGTTAGTTTGTTGTGGCACACATATAATACACAAACAAGAAATATGTATTATTCGCTAGGATTATATTACAGGTACACGTATGATTGAGTATATTAAGGACACACCAGGGACGCTGGTGCCTGAGGAATTCGACACAACCCTGAATTGAGGAGGCAACTCTATCACGAGATAGATTTTGTGAGGTTTAAAAAAATTGAAAAGCTCGTGAGCTGGGCATAATGAAAAAATGACCAAAAGTAGCGTTACTAAAAGAGTAATGAAACGCCACTTAGCCGAACGAGAATTAAAGGGAAATCTTCGAAATGGTGATAGGATAATGTAAAAACAGGCGCACGGTGCGAGAAAGTAGCAACCTACTGCAAGGAGTACAGTAAGGGCCGTAACGTCAGTTGAAGAAGAAGCAATACTGAGCAAGTTTAGATGAGCAAATTTTTAACGAGGAAACACAAAATAGTGGACAATTATTTCCAGTTCCCATAAACTCCTGTTACATCTTTCCTTCCAAGTTACACAAAATGTTCGCTGCGAAAACGAAACGACATGAGTCGATTCACAATATCAAGCCAGTAGGTGATGACAGTGCGAATAAAAACAAAAGTAATACGCCAAGTTAGACACAGCTGCTCTAAGTGCCCTCTCCGTACGATAATCAGTAAACTGGTAAACTGTAAGGTATCAGGACGCTACCTGTTATACGCGCATCTCCGTATTTTCAATCGTCGGCTTGTCGAGCAAAGGCCGGAGCGAGGCAGATGTTTCGTTTCGTTACGTAAGTACCTAATGACCCGGCGGGTGAGCGGACCTCTTCGTAAATCACGTTTCGCAAATACGTGACACCGTGTTTACGTAAACATTTGAATAATTTACAATAAAAAAAAACACAAATAATGCAAAATACGTTACGGAGGAATTGGCCAAGGTCCAGTAGCGCGGTGGCGTGGGCGCGCGCGTGCATACACACGTCAGGTATATGCCCGTGATAACAGTGATGTAATACCACTGCTTTTGTTAATGAGAAGTAAAAGGCAAGCGGGTAGTAGCAGTACAGTGGCGGAGACTCGACCGACAGAATTATTGGCTTACACCGAAGAAGGTGAACAACTATGTATGTTTGCACTTTATCCTTTTACATTATAAATATACATATGACAACAGAATACAGTTACGTGCGTTTTAAGTAAACTGAATATCCTATTACTCGGTCACTTGTAAACGTATATATGTTCATAAACCAGACCTTACTGTACTGACTAACGTCATCTCGCATTAGCTTTCATTATTGTACCAGCTTCTCTGGTGTTCTCTTGCAGGACTTCTTTATTAACATCTACTCCGCAACGTTTACGGGCAATGATTCCTAAAATCAGGGGCGGATTTACCATTTTGCCGCCCGTAGGCAGTATAAATTTGCCACCCTCCCACAAATCTCTGTTGGGGGGTGGGTGGATTTACAGGTTTAATTCAATCCTTCATATTTTCAATTACCCTAAAATTTGTTCTTCATGTATTTTCTTCCCAATTTTTCTTAATACATTTCTATAAAACAATTTACATAATGTACTAGGAAGAGTACAATAAGACATTAAATTACTGTACCTGTGTTTATTCCAACACATTTTAACTGAAGTCTGAATCAACGAACTAAAGAATAATAATTGAAGGAAAATATATTGACAAGTAAACAAAGGGGGCGGTGGCGGGGCTCAGAAAAGTGGTCAGACGACTCAGAAGTACACACCACGCCAAAAATTTACGTGGTCAGTGTTGGGTACGAAATGGGTGCCGGAACAGGTTTATATAACCTAATCCTTGAAGAGGAGAAGAAGAAGAAAAACAACAACAAACAAACCGATACTTCGCACGGAGCTTACTAGGAGACTGAGGCAAATTTTTAATATGTTCTGAATGGACAAACCACAATGGGAACGTATTACGACCGACGAGAAATAGGGAACTTCACTTCTGATGAAAGGTGAAGACAGGTTGGGTCACGTCCGCCGTACGGAGGAAAGTAGAGTGCTCAAAAGAAACGACGGGTGCAGCGTTTAAAAATCCAAAAAGAGGAGAAAATCGAGAAACTGTGGGAGACGATACTAAAAGGATCCGTATTAGAAAACTAGGAAAAGAGGTATCCTGAAATTGAAATAGGTGAAGACGCATGCGATCTAGGCCAACGCCTGATGGCCTGGTATGTTATACAAACAATTGTTTGTATTTACCATGAGGACATAAACGTAGATGTAGGCTATACTCTGTGGCGTATAGATATTATGCACAGGATGATGAGAAAACAAGATTTAAAAATATGCTAGAATAACATTACAGTCCGATACAAGTCGCAGATACGTGCGCCTTAAGTCGTGCGACAGAAATACATTTTTTGATAACAACTAGTGTTAAACGAATTCTCGCTCACCCTACAGCAGGAGTCTCCAAACGTTTTCACTTGTGGCCCGAATTGAAAAATCTTGGAAGTCAGGCGGGCCAACAACATATATATATATCATTTTCTATATAAGTAACTCGATGTTTCTTGCAGTAATTATATAATTTGTGATGTTTTCAATTTGTTTCTTCTGCAAGTAGATAATATTGTATATTCTTTTTAACACCTGACGCACGTTTCACTGAAAAATATCAGTATCATCAGAGGTTTCTAAGTGAATTAATAACAATTGAAATAATTCTATTGATATAAAATTAACGAATAATCGAATTTGTATCGATTTTAATGTAAAATAAAATAACTGAGAATCGATTTAGGTCGATTAGTTAACGATTGTTTTAATGTTTATTTTCTACAGCAGCTGTTTTTAATAGCATAAAACAGAAAATAACGACTAATAACCTCACTTTAACCAAAGCTGATAAGAGTAATAGTACAATAATAATTTCTCAGAAAGATTTAGACGATAAAACAGAAGAATTTATAGTTAATAATAATTGCATAACATTAAATAAAGATCCCACAAATAAATATCAAACACAAATAACAAATATATTAAAAAATAGTAACCAAATCATAAATCCTAAAGACTCCTTTAAATATAAAATGGATAATCCTTGTGCACCAAAATTAAATTCTTTAATAAAATTACACAAAATCAATAAACCTATCAGACCTTTAATAAACGCTAGGACCGCACCAAATTATAAAATATCAAAATTATTAACTCAAATCTTAAAACATAAAATTGAACTTCCAGCAAAACACAATATAAAAAATAGTATCGAACTCACGGAACAACTAATAAACGTAGAAGTAAACAGAAATACAAAATTATATTCATTCGACATATCAAACATGTATACAAACATTCCCATTGAAGAAAGTATAAATATTATAATAAATAATCTGAAAACAAATAACGAAAGTAACACATACATTAAACAGTTAACTAATACTTTAAAAATAATTTTAAATCAAAATTATTTTCAATACAACAACAAATTGTACTATCAAACAGATGGCCTTGCTATGGGAGCCCCAACCTCCGCTATCATATCAGAAATCTTCCTACAAAAACTCGACGAACAAATAATAAATATAATAAAATTAAACGACCCATTAGGATGTTATTTTAGATACGTTGATGACACTCTGTACATTTCCCAAAACAATGGTATAAATATAAATAAAATATTCAACTCCATAAATAATTTACATTCTAAAATAAAATTCACGTTAGAAGAAGAATCTAATAATAAATTAAATTATTTAGACTTAACAATAAAGAAAAATAAAACAAATTTTGAATACGCAATATACAGGAAACCTTCTCAAACTGACTTAGTAATACCAAATACTTCTAATCATCCTCCCCAACACAAAATGGCAGTATTTAATTCCATGATTTACCGAATGCTTAGGATCCCATTAAATAACACAGAAAGAAACAAAGAAAGAATAATTATCCAACAAATAGCAGTTAAAAATGGATACAAAATAAAAACTTTTAATAAATTAGAAAATAAAATTAAACATAAAATCACTAATAAAATTCCTAAAAACACTACAATTAAAAATTCATCTATTAATAATAATATAAAATATACAACCTTCACTTATTACGGAAATATAACTCAAAAACTAAATAAAATATTTAAAGATACTAATTTAAAAATATCTTATAACACAGATAATATAATTTTTAATAAAATAAAACCTAAAACTAAATCCAATACTCACAATAAAAATGGAATATATAAAATAGAATGTCCAGATTGCAATAAATTTTACGTGGGCCAGACGAAGAAAAAACTACGAGATAGATTCGTTCAACACCGCAATGCATATTTAAAACCAAATATTTATAAATCTAATTTAGCCACACATTGTCTAAATAATAACCACCAGTTTCCAAACATTCAAAATATAAAATTAATTAAAAACATACAAAAAGGTCAAAAAATGAATATTTGGGAAAATCTTAACATTTACAAACACAATAACAATAATTTATTAATTAAAGAACAAACCCAAATAAAAGCAAAACAAGACGATCTATTTAAAATTATAAATTTACTAAAAAATAAAAATAAAAATGAATAAAAAATATAAACAAAATTTCAAATATAACCGAGAAAACAGCTGCTGTAGAAAATAAACATTAAAACAATCGTTAACTAATCGACCTAAATCGATTCTCAGTTATTTTATTTTACATTAAAATCGATACAAATTCGATTATTCGTTAATTTTATATTAATAGAATTATTTCAATTGTTATTAATTCACTTAGAAACCTCTGATGATACTGATATTTTTCAGTGAAACGTGCGTCAGGTGTTAAAAAGAATATACAATATTATCTACTTGCAGAAGAAACAAATTGAAAACATCACAAATTATATATATATATATATATATATATATATATATATAACGTTACATATTCTGTAACGTTAAAAAGACTCTACGGGTTCTTTATGTCACACGTTGTTGGCGTCAATTCTGTAACGTTAAAAGGACTCGGTACCTTTAATAATTGTACCTTTCTTATATCTGGTTATTTAATGTGTATACTTGTTAATAGTTTATAGGATGAGTATCTGGTCAGGGTAATATTTGTTGAGCGCCAATTTGCAATCACCGGTTGCAAATAAAATTTATTTGTAAAAATATTAATTATTAATTTTTATTAAAAAAAAATTATATTATATGGTTTCTTTATCAGCTATAATTAAATCTCTTTTAATCTTTTCTTTACGAGATGAATGTGATAACTAAAGCTCCTCAAAGCAGATTTGAATAGTCTGCCATTTCTTTCAAATGAGGAGTGTTGCCAACTTAATCTAATTACTAAAGCCAATTCACAGTCCCAGATATATTGTTTAGAATATCATATCCATTTAGTATTCATTAAATAAAGAAACGAATAAACCTTTTATCTGTATTTATTACACTCAAAATCCTTTTATTATTTTCTTTAAATTGTTTTTTAAATAACATATATAATCATTAACAAAATCTCACCGGCTGTTCTTTACATATATGCTCAGTATGGCAGCAGTAGCATTAAGAAATTCTTCATCTCAAGGCCCATACTTATATTTATTAAATAAAATACAAATATAGTGTGTTACGTTAGGTCCTTTTGACTACGATATAAACAACAGTTACTATAGGAAAAGTACCAAAATACATGGGATTATAAATAATTACAAAATACCTTAACAGGATTATATTAATAGTGTAACAATGTTCAGTGTTTAGGTTATGTTTAGTTAAAAGTGTTTTAGACTTAGTTCACTTTATATTATTATAATACTCTACACTAATAGTTTTTCATACTGATGGTAAGATTATTCATTGATAATGTTCTCAGTAAAAGTTCCAAATTGTTCTTATTAAAAGTATAATCAGTGTCTTTGAAACCTATGGCCTAGGCTTATAATGGAATAGTTCGGTTTAATTATATGTCAAAATATACTTCTCTTCCTGTGTAATTCGATTGTATTTCTTCAGATATTCCTTGGTTTACTTCTTTCTAGTGATGTAGCACTTCATTCTTCTATTTAGTCTGGTTGAGGAGGATTATTTAACTTTTGATTTTAGGTCCACTGATAGGAAATGTATAATAATTTAATTTAGTCACTATCTGGTGTTTAATTCAACCTTTTTTCGTTCAGATCCAATAATACAATTCTTATTTCATTTATTCTAACATTTTTTAGTTGCTAACGCCTATATCAGCTCTCTTATTGGTTTCTAATATAACATATTATGTCACCCTGGTGATATCATAGCATTAACATAAACAAACTCTTACTATTTTATCTTTCATTTTCTTTAAATTGATATACCTTTTTTATAAGAGCTTTGATCTTCACTTTATTGGTTTCTTTGATCTTCTGATGAAACATTGATTATTTTGACACCACTTTTGACTATCTTCTGTTATATATTTCTTGAGTTATCAATTTACACTTTTTATTTTATTTGTTCCAAACTTATTTATTATTAGTTCTTCTTGTAATTTTCATTTTATTAAACTTATTTGACACATTTAGTAATCCTATAACATAACCTGACATTGTTTCATTATCATTTTAATAGAAATTCTTATTCATATACCTTAACTGTCTAAGCTCAATATGCCTAGTTTTACAAAAATCTATTACTATTATTTTGGTACTTTCTTGTTAAGATAAACATTAGTGTTATTAACACTATCACATATAATATTAATTAATGTGACCCAAACTAATTACTAATAACTCTTAGTACTATATAACCATCCCCTTAACTTACTGTATTTATAAATTTACAGTTTTTATAAATAAAACAAAATTTCGTAAGTAAGTTCCTTAACATTGTCCTCCTCACTTATCATTATTGACATTATTTTAACTGTGATGAACATAATTATTACAGTCTTCGTTATTATGAATTAAACAATAAAATAAACAATATTTAATTAAGTCTTTAATTACTTATTTCTTGAAACTCTTATGTTTCTTGGTAGTTTTGGGTAAGATTATTAAAGCATATTTATGTTAAAATGGCATGGCAAAATGTCATGTAACAATATATAATATATATAAACTTTTTATATATACTTTTTATTTTAGTAATATATAGTAAACTTTTTTTTTAAGTTTACGAAATAATCAAGTCAACAAAATAGGTATTTAAATAAAAATTATGCAGACTTATCCAAAGAAAACAATATCCAATTCATTTTTTCAATATAATGTAAATAAAGGTAAGGAAAAAATAACATTAAAAGATATTTCTTATGTATGTATTTTTTGGCTTTCTTATGTACGTATGTGTGTGGAGTTGCTTCTGACACATAATGTCTGTCCATTTTTGGTTGATGCTCCTATCACTAGAATGGATTTCAAATGTTCGTCTGACAAGGTACTTTGATTATACAAAGTTCATTTTTGAAAACGTTTGTTGCGAGTGAAAAGCGTGATTCATTCAAGGCAGCCAGACGAACAAACACATTAACCATGTAAATGTTTTAAACTTGTACAAAATATTATAACATTTTACTTACCTTATTTCTTGTTTAGGTATTTAGTAAAATGTTATAATTTTTGAAGTGTTGTGACGATCTATTTAAAAACTGCACCCAGCATTGGTCGGGTTGCCGCGGGGCGTAGTTTGGAGACCCCTGCCCTACAGTTTTACGTAAAAACGACTTATTTCGTTTCTTCACCGTCACTCTGTCGCGTTACTCGGTGGAAATACAATTTTAACAGCGGTTAAGGACTGTTTCCTTTCACGTTTGCACAGTCGAAACCGAGTTTGTTTATTTACCAAGGCCTCGAAGTACAATAATTCGGCGCAGCACACAAAG
Source organism: Magicicada septendecula (assembly GCA_034769895.1). Classification (NCBI taxonomy): domain Eukaryota; kingdom Metazoa; phylum Arthropoda; class Insecta; order Hemiptera; family Cicadidae; genus Magicicada; species Magicicada septendecula. Next base: position 158,081,152 of record CM068372.1, read on the forward strand.
GTCGCGGGGAACATCGTGAGCCAGATGTAACGATACCGCGCGGCGTTGCACCCGCGACCGCGGCTGTACAATACGTTATTACCCTAGTACGTACACACAAAGCGTTATATAAATAAACGCTGGCACGAGACAAAAGCGAAATCTCAGAATGGGTGATGTGTTGTGGTAGTGATATCAATGATTGAGCTTATTTCTTGTTACTGCTGAATGGAAATTCCGAATTTCAGCCCCACGTACACGCGCACTTGACTGAACTAGTTTTTGCCAGTCACGCACACACACACACCTGCCCGATGGATTTCGGCGTCTGTCAAGTGTCTCATTTACATAACAACGTGAGCAGTCTGATCGACTGACACTTCGCGATTCTTAGTCAGCGCGCCCGTGTCCAAAGGAAAACTCAGTAAAATCGATAACGTATCTTTTCCGTCATAGTTATGCGTGGCTTGTACATAGTTAACCGATTTTTTACTTCCATGTTCCTTAAGGAAATGGAAGTATGGTGACGGCAAAAACATCGTGTTCGAGATTATTGCAGATTCTGATTGTACTACACTCAAAACATGAAAAAAAGTCATTTTTCGAAAAGTGTCTGTGTGTGTCTGTAGATTTTTTTCTATGGCAAACGATAACAGCCGCAAATTCAAACAAAATCAAATAATTTACTGCACGCAGCCCTGATTTGTAGAGTACTCAAGACCTATTGTTTTTGGTGAAGATCGGTTAAGGGAAAGGGGTAGTTTACCGGCAACGTTTTTTTTTTAATCAAGGGTAATTATTTTCTATGGCAAACGATAACAGCCGCAAATTCAAACAGAATCAAATAATTTTTTGCATGCAGGCCTGATTTGTAGAGTACTCAAGACCTATTGTTTTTGGTGAAGATCGGTTGAGGGAAAGGGGTAGTTTACTTGCAACGTTTTTTTAACAAGGGTATTTTCTATGGCAAACGATAACAGCCGCAAATTCAAACAGAATCAAATGATTATTTGCATACAGCCCTGAATTGTAGAGTTCTCAAGACCTTTTGTTTTTGGTGAAGATCGGTTAAGGGAAAGGGGTAGTTTACCTGCAACGTTTTTTTATCAAGTGTATTTTACTTCCATGTTCCTTAAGGAAATGGAAGTATGGTGATGGCAAAAAAAATCGTGTTCGAGATTATTGCAGAATATGATTGTACTACACTCAAAACATGAAAAAAAGTCATTTTTCGAAAAGTGTCTGTGTGTGTCTGTCTGTAGATTTTTTTTTATGGCAAACGATAACAGCCGCAAATTCAAACAGGATCAAATAATTTTTTGCATACAGCCCTGATTTGTAGAACACTCGCGACCTATTGTCTTTGGTGAAGATCGGTTGAGGGAAATGGTTAGTTTGCCGGCAACGGTTTTTTTTTATCAAGGGTAATTTTGTTTGTTTGGCAAACGATAACAGCCGCAAATTCAAACAGAATCAAATAATGTTTTGCATACTGCCCTGAATTGTAGAGTTCTCAAGACCTTTTGATTTTGGTGAAGATCGGTTAAGGGAAAGGGGTAGTTTACCTGCAACGTTTTATGATTTGAAAGGGTATTTTCTATGGCAAACGATAAGAGCCGCAAATTCAAACAGAATCAAATACGTTTTTGCATACAGCCCTGATTTCTTGAGTACTAAAGACCTATTGTTTTTGGTGAAGATCGTTTAAGGGAAAGGGGTAGTTTACCTGCCACGTTTTTTGTTTTATCAAGGGTATTTTGTATGGCAAACGATAACAGCCGCAAATTAAAACAAAATCATATAATATTTTGCATACAGCCCTGAATTGTAGAGTTCTCAAGACCTATCGTTTTTGGTGAAGATCGGTTAAGGGAAAGGGGTAGTTTACCTGCAACGGTTTTATATCAAGGGTAAATTTTTTCTATGGTAAACGATAACAGCCGCAAATTCAAACAGAATCAAATGCTGTTTTGCATACAGACCTGTATTGTAGAGTTCTCAATACCTATTGGTGTTGGTGAAGATCGGTTAAGGGAAAGGGGTAGTTTACCAGCAACGTTTTATGTTTTGAAAGGGTATTTTTTCTATGACGAACGATAACTGCCGTAAATTCAAAGAGAAACAACTAATGTTTTGCATACAGACCTGTATTGTAGAGTTCTCAATACCTATTGGTGTTGGTGAAGATCGGTTAAGGGAAAGGGGTAGTTTACCTACAACGTTTTTTTAACAAGGGTGTTTTCTATGGCAAACGATAACAGCCGCAAATTCAAACAGAATCAAATAATTGTTTGCATACAGGCCTGAATTGTAGAGTACCCAAGACCTATTGTTTTTGGTGAAGATCGGTTGAGGGAATAGGGTTGTTTACCAGCCACATTTTATGTTTTATCAAGGGTAATTTTTTTTATGACGAACGATAACTGCCGAACATTAAAACAGAATCAACTACTCTTCTGCATACCTTTTTGAATTATACAGAACTCAAGGTCTGTTGATTTTGTTGAAGATCGGTTAAGGGAAAGGGGTAGTTTACCTGCAACGTTTTATGTTTTAACAAGGGTATTTTTACTTCCATATTCCTTAAGGAATGGAAGTATGGTGATGGCAAAAAAAATCGTGTTCGAGATTATTGCAGATTCTGATTCTACTACACTCAAAACATGAAAAAAAGTCGTTTTCCGAAAAGTGTCTGTGTGTCTGTCTGTCTGTCTGTCTGTGTGTCTGTCTGTAGATTTTTTTTCTATGGCAAACGATAACTGCCGCAAATTCAAACAGAATCAAATAATTTTTTGTATACAGCCCTGATTTGCAGAGTACTCGCGACCTATTGTTTTTGGTGAAGATCGGTTGAGGGAAAGGGGTAGTTTACCTGCAACGGTTTTTTTTTAGCAAGGGTAATTTTGTTTGTTTGGCAAACGATAACAGCCGCAAATTCAAACAGAATCAAATAATGTTTCGCATACAGCCCTGAATTGTAGAGTTCTCAAGATCTGTTGATTTTGGTGAAGATCGGTTAAGGGAAAGGGGTAGTTTACCTGTAACGTTTTATGTTTTAACAAGGGTATTTCCTATGGCAAACGATAACAGCCGCAAATTCAAACAGAATCAAAAGATTATTTGCGTACAGCCCTAAATTGTAGAGTTCTCAAGACCTATTGTTTTTGGTGAAGTTCGGTTGAGGGAAAGGGGTAGTTTACCTGCAACATTTTTTTAACGAGGGTATTTTCTATGGCAAACGATAACAGCCGCAAATTCAAACAGAATCAAATAATGTTTTGCATACAGCCCTGATTTGTAGAGTACTCAAGACCTATTGTTTTTGGTGAAGATCGGTTAAGGGAAAGGGGTAGTTTACCTGTAACGTTTTATGTTTTAACAAGGGTATTTCCTATGGCAAACGATAACAGCCGCAAATTCAAACAGAATCAAAAGATTATTTGCATACAGCCCTAAATTGTAGAGTTCTCAAGACCTGTTGTTTTTGGTGAAGATCGGTTGAGGGAAAGGGGTAGTTTACCTGCAACGTTTTTTTAACAAGGGTATTTTCTATGGCAAACGATAACAGCCGCAAATTCAAACAGAATCAAATAATTGTTTGCATACGTCCCTGAATTGTAGAGGTCTCAATGACTTTCGATTTTGGTGAAGATCGGTTAAGGGGAAGGGGTAGTTTACCTGCAACCTTTTACGTTTTAACAAGAGTAAAGTACTTGAAAATTTATTTAAACTTTTTGAAACAATGGTAATTGTTAAAAATAAAATAATTTTGTTGCCAGGCAATAAAATTATAATTTTTTCATTTTAATGTAACATAATATTTTTCATTTAATACAGCAATAAAAAGGCAGGTAAGACACAGCCTGGCTGTTTGGCTGAAAATGATTTTAAATATAAATCTTAGAATATGGAAGTCATGTATGGTTCTCCATACCGATATTTTCTATGACGAACGATAACTGCCGGAAATTCAAAGAGAAACAACTAATGTTTTGCATACAGCCCTGAATTGTAGAGTTCTCAAGACCTATTGTTTTTGGTGAAGATCGGTTAATGGAATAGGGTAGTTTACTAACAACGTTTTATGTTTTATCAAGGGTGTTTTCTATGGCAAACGATAACAGCCGCAAATTCAAACAGAATCAAATAATTGTTTGCATACAGGCCTGATTTGTAGAGTACCCAAGACCTATTGTTTTTGGTGAAGATCGGTTAAGGGAAAGGGGTAGTTTACCTGCAACATTTTAAGTTGTAACAAGAGAAATGTTTCCATGACGAACGATAACTGCCGCACATTCAAACAGAATCAAATATTTTTTTGCATGCATCCCTGAATTGTAGAGGACTGAAGGTCTATTGATTTTGGAGAAGATCGGTTAAGAGAAAGGGGTAGTTTACCTGCAACATTTTAAGTTGTAACAAGAGAAATGTTTCCATGACGAACGATAACTGCCGAACATTAAAACAGAATCAACTACTCTTCTGCATACCTTTTTGAATTATACAGAACTCAAGGTCTGTTGATTTTGTTGAAGATCGGTTAAGGGAAAGGGGTAGTTTACCTGCAACGTTTTATGTTTTAACAAGGGTATTTTTACTTCCATATTCCTTAAGGAATGGAAGTATGGTGATGGCAAAAAAAATCGTGTTCGAGATTATTGCAGATTCTGATTCTACTACACTCAAAACATGAAAAAAAGTCGTTTTCCGAAAAGTGTCTGTGTGTCTGTCTGTCTGTGTGTCTGTCTGTAGATTTTTTTTCTATGGCAAACGATAACTGCCGCAAATTCAAACAGAATCAAATAATTTTTTGTATACAGCCCTGATTTGCAGAGTACTCGCGACCTATTGTTTTTGGTGAAGATCGGTTGAGGGAAAGGGGTAGTTTACCTGCAACGGTTTTTTTTTAGCAAGGGTAATTTTGTTTGTTTGGCAAACGATAACAGCCGCAAATTCAAACAGAATCAAATAATGTTTCGCATACAGCCCTGAATTGTAGAGTTCTCAAGATCTGTTGATTTTGGTGAAGATCGGTTAAGGGAAAGGGGTAGTTTACCTGTAACGTTTTATGTTTTAACAAGGGTATTTCCTATGGCAAACGATAACAGCCGCAAATTCAAACAGAATCAAAAGATTATTTGCGTACAGCCCTAAATTGTAGAGTTCTCAAGACCTATTGTTTTTGGTGAAGTTCGGTTGAGGGAAAGGGGTAGTTTACCTGCAACATTTTTTTAACGAGGGTATTTTCTATGGCAAACGATAACAGCCGCAAATTCAAACAGAATCAAATAATGTTTTGCATACAGCCCTGATTTGTAGAGTACTCAAGACCTATTGTTTTTGGTGAAGATCGGTTAAGGGAAAGGGGTAGTTTACCTGTAACGTTTTATGTTTTAACAAGGGTATTTCCTATGGCAAACGATAACAGCCGCAAATTCAAACAGAATCAAAAGATTATTTGCATACAGCCCTAAATTGTAGAGTTCTCAAGACCTGTTGTTTTTGGTGAAGATCGGTTGAGGGAAAGGGGTAGTTTACCTGCAACGTTTTTTTAACAAGGGTATTTTCTATGGCAAACGATAACAGCCGCAAATTCAAACAGAATCAAATAATTGTTTGCATACGTCCCTGAATTGTAGAGGTCTCAATGACTTTCGATTTTGGTGAAGATCGGTTAAGGGGAAGGGGTAGTTTACCTGCAACCTTTTACGTTTTAACAAGAGTAAAGTACTTGAAAATTTATTTAAACTTTTTGAAACAATGGTAATTGTTAAAAATAAAATAATTTTGTTGCCAGGCAATAAAATTATAATTTTTTCATTTTAATGTAACATAATATTTTTCATTTAATACAGCAATAAAAAGGCAGGTAAGACACAGCCTGGCTGTTTGGCTGAAAATGATTTTAAATATAAATCTTAGAATATGGAAGTCATGTATGGTTCTCCATACCGATATTTTCTATGACGAACGATAACTGCCGGAAATTCAAAGAGAAACAACTAATGTTTTGCATACAGCCCTGAATTGTAGAGTTCTCAAGACCTATTGTTTTTGGTGAAGATCGGTTAATGGAATAGGGTAGTTTACTAACAACGTTTTATGTTTTATCAAGGGTGTTTTCTATGGCAAACGATAACAGCCGCAAATTCAAACAGAATCAAATAATTGTTTGCATACAGGCCTGATTTGTAGAGTACCCAAGACCTATTGTTTTTGGTGAAGATCGGTTAAGGGAAAGGGGTAGTTTACCTGCAACATTTTAAGTTGTAACAAGAGAAATGTTTCCATGACGAACGATAACTGCCGCACATTCAAACAGAATCAAATATTTTTTTGCATGCATCCCTGAATTGTAGAGGACTGAAGGTCTATTGATTTTGGAGAAGATCGGTTAAGAGAAAGGGGTAGTTTACCAGAAACATTTTATGATTTAACAAGAGTAAAGTACTTAATTTTTATAAATAAAGTATCCTGATAAGAAGCTCATAATAATCCACTATAGAAACGTAGATGAAATATCTATAAATGAAGAGGTTAGGTGAACGGGGTGGGGGTAATTTTCTATTACTAAAATTTATAGTTGAACGGGGAGGGGAGAATTTTTTATACGTGTACTACGTTATCGGCTACAAAGAAGTAGTTTTTTGTTAAAATTGCTTCCCCGGCTGTTTAGCCGTAGTCCAATGTTTTCTGTAAAACCAGACTTTTCGGCAGTGCCATCGACTGCCATCATCAGTGAAAATCGAGTGCGAAAACGTGAGGTGGTTTTTCTATTTCTATGGAAATATTTCATTTCGAATATGATTTTAAATATAAATCTTAGAACATGGAAGTCATGTATGGTTCTCCATACCGATTTTTTTCTATGGTAAACGATAACAGCCGCAAATTCAAACAGAATCAAATAATGTTTTGCTTACCTTTTTGAATTAAAGAGAACTCAAGGTCTGTTGATTTTGTTGAAGATCGGTTAAGGGAAAGGGGTAGTTTACCACCAACATTTTATGTTTTAACAAGGGTAATTTTTTATATGACGAACGATAACTGCCGTAAATTCAAACATAATCAACTACTTTTTTGCATACCTCTTTGAATTAAAGAGAACTCTAGGTTTGTTGAAGATCGGTTAAGGGAAAGGGGTAGTTTACCAGCAACATTTTATGTTTTAAGAAGGGTAATTTTTTTTTACGAAAGATAACTGCCGTAAATTCAAAGAGAATCAAATAATTTTTTGTATACTTTCCTGAATTGTAGAGAACTCAAGGCCTACTGATTTTGGTGAAGATCGGTTAAGGGAAAGGGGCAGTTTACCTGCAACATTTTATGTTGTAACAAGAGAAATGTTTCCATGACGAACGATAACTGCCGCACATTCAAACAGAATCAAATATTTTTTTGCATGCATCCCTGCATTGTAGAGGACTGAAATTGATTTTGGTGAAGATCGGTTAAGAGATAGGGGTACTTTGCCTGCAACGTTTTATGTTTTAACAAGAGTAAAGTACTTAATTTTGATAAATAAAGTATCCTGATAAGAAGATCATAATAATCCACTGTAGAAACGTAGATGAAATATCTATAAATGAAGAGGTTAGGTGAACGGGGTGGGTGTAATTTTCTATAAATGAAAATTATAGTTGAAGGGAGAGGGGAGAATTTTGTATATGTGTACTACGTTATCGGCAACAAAGAAGTAGTCCTTTGTTAAAATTCCTTCCCGGGCTGTTTAGCTTTAGTCCAATGTTTTCTGAAAAACCAGACTTTTCGGCAGTGCCATCGACTGCCATCATCAGTGAAAATCGAGTGCGAAAACGTGAGGTGGTATACGTTAGTGACCACAGTACTGTGGTTAAGGCTGAAGCAATAAGTAGAAAGAAGTAGTTTCTATGGAAATATTTCATTTCGAATATGATTTTAAATATAAAACTTAGAACATGGGAGTCATGTATGGTTCTCCATACCGACATTTTCTATAATGTTTTGGTCAGCGGAGATGTGGTGATGATCCTTCGTTTGTTAACCCCATCTACCGATGTATACGTCGGCTACTGGTTATAAAAAAGATACTTCTCTCCAAGAAATTTACTTAGCATAATGTTCTACCTCGGCCGTTCCTAAATCTGTCCCTGAATATGAGAACATTCTCTTTTGACGGCCGTGCTCCTATCGATCTTAGACGAGTTCTCTGTATGTGGTCGTGCTGTGTCTGTTCACAGATTCTGTCAGAAAAAGTATTTGGGGACCACAGTTTGGGTAGCTGGCTGGTCTGCCGTCCCCTTGCGTGATCGTCTGTAAGTCAAATCATTTCTGCCCGCAGTGGCATTGAAACTCATGCCGTTTTGTGTAGGGCTAGTTATAATAGTGAGCGAATACTGTGCACACTACGCCAGGTCTAAGAATAAACCAAAGGTATAGCGATAATAAAACCTCTATTATTTATGAGTATTATGATACAGTGACCTTCTGTTGTTTTACGGAACTTCTGTAGAATGATCATTGACAGGAATGGACGCATTCGCCCAGTGATGGTAGATTTGTGTTGTATCATTAGTCATTTTTATAGGTTAACAAAGAGTCGACTGTCGAATTTTATGTATTTTTTTTTGTTTTTTTAACCGAGTGAAGGGAATTAATGAAGCATACGTTAATTTTAAATTGGCGTAGGATTAGTCGATTTACCTATCGTTACAAGTTTATATTTTATTCATATACAGTATGTATCTGGTTTCGGTTGTGGTTTTGAAATAACCTTGGCAAGGACACTTGAAAAAAAGGTCGTGTCCAACACACCCAAAATTCTGTTCGAATAGCCACCAACAAGTTTTCGGACGCATGGCATAAACAGATTTGTTTGTTTGTCAGAAGGCTATCAGAAAACCGGAGAAGAGAATATATTTCCTTTCTGTTGTTAAGAGTCGTTAATAGGGTCGTTGTTAAAATATTGAAATTTGTGACAGTGACCAAGATAGCCTATTGAAATTCAATTTTCAGTATGTTACACAGTGTAATGGATATCTCGAAAACAAAACATACATATGTGCGCATATGTATATGTGATTTAAAATCACAAATTTGTTTCGGCCAAATTTTCAAAAATTGCAGATATGATTGACGGGTCAATGTGAAAGAAAAGTGACAAAAATTTGGGTATAAAACAGAGCTAATAATATTTTAATATCGTCATAACCAGAATGGCGTTTAAGCGTCACTAGATATTGTACGATTTTTACTTCCATGTTCCATAAGGAAATGGAAGTATGGTGATGGTGAAAAAAATCGTGTTCCAGATAAGGGCTGATTTTGATTGTACTACGCTCAAAACGTGAAGAAAAGTAATTTTTCGAAAAGTGTCTATGTGTAGAATTTTTTAGCATTTTTTCTATGGCAAACGATAACTGCCGTAAATTCAAACAAAATCAAATAATTTTTTGCATCAATAATTGTAGAGACCTATTGATTTTGGTTAAGATCGGTTAAGGGGAAGGGGTAGTTTAGTGCAACGTTTTGTTTTAACAAGAGTAAAGTACTTAATTTTGATAAATAAAGTATTCTTAAAAGAAGGTCATAATAATCCACTGTAGAAAGGTAGATGAAATATCTATAAATGAATAGGGTAGTTGAAGGGGAGGGGGTAAATTTCTATAAATGAAAATGGTGAGGGGATAATTTTTTATATTTGTAATACTTTATCGGCAACAAAGATGAAGTTGGTTGTTAAAATTCCTTCCCGGGCTGTTTGGCCGTGGTCTAATGTTTTCTGCAAAACCAGATGTTTCGGCAGTGCCATCGACTGTCATCGTCAGTGAAAATCGAGTGCGCTAACGTGAGGTGGTATACGTTAGTGGCCACAGTACTGTGGTTAAGGCTGAAGAAAGAAGTAGTTTCTATGGAAATATTTCGTTTCGAAAATGATTTTAAATATAAATCTTAGAACATGGAAGTCTTGTATGGTTCTCCATAACGATATTTTAAATGTGTTATAAGACTTTTAACAGGTTGGCTGATTTGAAATAAAAGTGCTCAGAACAGTAAGCCAATTTATGAAAATGGAATATTATACTTAACGTATTCCTAACATATGGATGGACCAAACTTAGTGAATTGCCAGCTTTTGAAGAGTTTAGATTTATCGCGTTCATTATCAGTCAGATTGAAGTGGTTAAGTTTTGTCATGAGAATTGAAAACCGCATGAGAATTGAAGAGGAGAAAAAACTGTACTAGGTCATGTCATAGGAGCCCTCTAAACGCGGGCAGCTGTTCCCAAATAAAAGAACCTAAAGGACTGGACGTTTTACCATTCTAATCAAAATGAGCGCTCTAGAGGAATACAAATCGTAACAGAAATTTTATACATATTTTTCTTCTATTATAAATCACAGTGCCGTATTTAGGTTATTTCATATGTTTATATTGTAACAGGTGGTGCATAATCGTAATTAACCAAACGCGTCGCCAACTTAAAACGCTCTGTTGTTTATTAGCAATGACGTTTTTTTTAACATTGAAAATGTTTATAAGGACGTGTCGCACGTTTGCGGCCGATCGCTGGTGCGTGATCGAAAATGGGAACCGGTGAGTTTCCATAGAAACTACTTCTTTGTTGTCAATAACGTAGTACACATATAAAACGTCGCTTATGAATGCGACTACATTTAACTTATAATCTGTACATTGGTAAATGAAGAATGAATTTATTGATTGGTGAATGAACATAAATATATATATTTTTTAGATTTATTGAAGCATTTTCAATGCCCTTCTCTGTGCATTGCATTTGTGCAATGCCTGTAAATTTTTTGTTAGATTTTCTAAGAATTACATTACTATTACAGGAAAATCAGTCGAAAATTCACGAATTGTAGCAGAAAAACTGTTCAATCGTTTAAACAACGCAGAACAGGAAGTAACAGACACACCTGGCAAAGAAAGAATAATATGATGCGGACACTTACATAGGGTGAAGGAAGGCGAATGGCAACCATTGGAGATACAGGAATGGCAACGTAAAGGAAGAAAGGAAAGAAACAACTATAAATTATTTATCTGTCAATCGCTCCAGAAAAGTAAAATGAAAACATTTAAAGCAAATGCAAGCCTATTCACTATTAATGATTATACGTTTTTTTCAATTTAAATGGTAGTTTAAAACACGGGTTTATATAAGGGAGTGTTTCCACCCTATTCGGTCGTTTCTCTCATTTCGACCTTCTTATGGACTTGCCAGCCATTCTCTTCTAATTCTCTTTTACTCATACCTGCGGCGACAACTTCATTTTTTTTTTCAAGGCCTATCAGTGTTTTTTCTTCCTTTAGCTTACCATTCCCATATATTTAATGGTTGACATTCGTCCTCCATCGTAGTAAATGTCTACACCGTATTAATTTTCTCTGCCAACTGCGGTGTAATTTCCTTTTCCGCATTCATTCTCATTCGTTCGATTCTTACCCTACCTGCTCTATTGAGACCACAGTTTCTTCGTCAGAATTTCATCCCGCTGTGAAATTTCAATTTTCGATCCGTCTCTTTATTCCCAATCCATGTTTCTGCACCGTACGTACCCGATCTTCAAGTTATTCGCGAAAAACAGCATTAAGTTCCATTATCTGCTAAGAGGAGAGAAAAGGGTCGATTTTTGGAACGCTACAACTCACTCGATTTTTGTCGTCAAGAAACAAACACATAAATTATAAGTAATTCCTAAAATCGCGATTACAGCGACTGAAATTGTTAGATTTTATGCTATTCCCAAAAAACGCTTACCATCAACATCTCTTTTAAGGTTTACGTTAACACTTTGTCCTCTTCCAGTCCTACCTAAATTCCAATTCATTTCGACTTACATTCAACGTATCTTGCGTTTACAGAGAATATTTTAAATTACGTTCTCATGACATATTTTCTGATTCTGCACTCTGTCACTGATACTGTTTATTCTATGATGCCTGTCTATTCTTATTACTTCAGTGTCTCAAGAATACATCTCTGTAGCCTTTATACGAGTATGACAAATCATTTTTAGAATCTATCCACGTGTTGTATCGATAGACAAGAGTAGGATCTTAGATATTTAAACAAATTTATCTCAGTTCCCTTTAGAATTTTCATTTCCAAAAGTTATTTAAACTGCCTGAAAATGTGTTTATGCAATTTCAGGAACTAATACACGAATGTTCAGAAGGTGTAGCTGTAGGAGAATGTCACAATTATTGCTCAGAACTGGACTAGCACTACTTTGAGATGCGCAGTGGCCAAAGACCTCATTGCGAGGTTAACAAAATTTTCAATCATTCCGTACACATGCAGATCAGTCTTCTATAGTATTTCACAGTATGTAGGTCAGTTGCATCAAGACTGGCGAGAACACTGCATACAAGTGTCGTTGTGAAGCGACAATATGTGACAGAGAGGAGAGATACTGGTAAGTGAGACAGCAAAGTGTTATCGTGGTCTGTCTCTTCCCTAGTCACCGTTTGCTCTACACTTAAATGGGGGCAATTCTTTCGTAGGCTCTGCGGATTACACCTATCAAGAACAATAATTTTAATAATATCCGCTGATCAGTGACATCAAGCAAAAGTCAAATAACATAAATTTTGTCTTTAGATATACTACCTTCAAGACAGAAAAAGAATATTCATACAACCTAGATACTTCACTGGTGAAAACTAGAAAAGAGAACTGACAAGTGAGTTCATATTACGTAACTAACATTGCACCAATTGGTCGTGCGACATATATGTTTGGAACGGTATCCTTTCACTGGCAGCGATCGATTGCTTTCCTTGACGTCATTGATCTGCAGATATTATTAAAAACATTGTTCAACTGTAACATTATGATTGAGACGCAAAAAAACTTCACAGTCAGATTTACTTGCAAATGTGTTTTACTTCTATTGGATTACACGTGTGGTGAGTTTTAGCCTCTCTCAAATATTTTCGTCCTTGCTCCACAAAACCTTCTCCAGATTTTCACGACCATGCGCCTCGAATCATCCTATAGATAGTCCGACCAACTTCTCGTCTGATCATTTCCGTTGTTTCAGCCTCATATATTTTGATTATTCTGCGATCGTCCTAACTTTCTTCTAAGACCGAGTCGATCTAATCTTCATATTTTCAAGAACTGTACCATATCACTTCCTTCAATCCAACACCTCCACAGTATCCTCTAGGACCCACCTCCATTTCACACTTTCCTCGAACATCATCGTGTTAAACTTACTTCAAAGTTGGACGAATTCCCAGTTGCCGTTTATTCCTGCTGGTTTTCGTAAAAGTCGTCTATCATCGCCACCGGTGATTATGAATAAAATATAAACTTGTAACGATAGGTAAATCGACTAATCCTACGCCAATTTAAAATTAACGTATGCTTCATTAATTCCCTTCATTCGGTTAAAAAAACAAAAAACAAATACATGAAATTCGACAGTCGACTCTGTGTTAACCTATAAAAATGACTAATGATACAACACAAATCTACCATCACTGGGCGAATGCGTCCATTCCTGTCAATGATCATTCTACAGAAGTTCCGTAAAACAACAGAAGGTCACTGTATCATAATACTCATAAATAATAGAGGTTTTATTATCGCTATACCTTTGGTTTATTCTTAGACCTGGCGTAGTGTGCACAGTATTCGCTCACTATTATAACTAGGCCTACACAAAACGGCATGAGTTTCAATGCCACTGCGGGCAGAAATGATTTGACTTACAGACGATCACGCAATGGGACGGCAGACCAGCCAGCTACCCAAACTGTGGTCCCCAAATACTTTTTCTGACAGAATCTGTGAACAGACACAGCACGACCACATACAGAGAACTCGTCTAAGATCGATAGGAGCACGGCCGTCAAAAGAGAATGTTCTCATATTCAGGAACAGATTTAGGAACGGCCGAGGTAGAACATTATGCTAAGTAAATTTCTTGGAGAGAAGTATCTTTTTTATAACCAGTAGCCGACGTATACATCGGTAGGTGGGATTAACAAACGAAGGATCATCACCACATCTCCGCTGACCAAAACATTATAGAAAATGTCGGTATGGAGAACCATACACGACTTCCATGTTCCAAGTTTTATATTTAAAATTATATTCGAAATGAAATATTTCCATAGAAACTACTTCTTTCTACTTATTGCTTCAGCCTTAACCACAGTACTGTGGTCACTAACGTATACCACCTCACGTTTTCGCACTCGATTTTCACTGATGATGGCAGTCGATGGCACTGCCGAAAAGTCTGGTTTTTCAGAAAACATTGGACTAAAGCTAAACAGCCCGGGAAGGAATTTTAACAAAGGACTACTTCTTTGTTGCCGATAACGTAGTACACAAATACAAAATTCTCCCCTCTCCCTTCAACTATAATTTTCATTTATAGAAAATTACACCCACCCCGTTCACCTAACCTCTTCATTTATAGATATTTCATCTACGTTTCTACAGTGGATTATTATGATCTTCTTATCAGGATACTTTATTTATCAAAATTAAGTACTTTACTCTTGTTAAAACATAAAACGTTGCAGGCAAAGTACCCCTATCTCTTAACCGATCTTCACCAAAATCAATTTCAGTCCTCTACAATGCAGGGATGCATGCAAAAAAATATTTGATTCTGTTTGAATGTGCGGCAGTTATCGTTCGTCATGGAAACATTTCTCTTGTTCCAACATAAAATGTTGCAGGTAAACTACCCCTTTCCCTTAACCGATCTTCACCAAAATCAGTAGGCCTTGAGTTCTCTACAATTCAGGAAAGTATACAAAAAATTATTTGATTCTCTTTGAATTTACGGCAGTTATCTTTCGTAAAAAAAAATTACCCTTCTTAAAACATAAAATGTTGCTGGTAAACTACCCCTTTCCCTTAACCGATCTTCAACAAACTCAACAAACTTAGAGTTCTCTTTAATTCAAAAAGGTATGCAAAAAAGTAGTTGATTATGTTTGAATTTACGGCAGTTATCGTTCGTCATATAAAAAATTACCCTTGTTAAAACATAAAATGTTGGTGGTAAACTACCCCTTTCCCTTAACCGATCTTCAACAAAATCAACAGACCTTGAGTTCTCTTTAATTCAAAAAGGTATGCAAAACATTATTTGATTCTGTTTGAATTTGCGGCTGTTATCGTTTGCCATAGAAACAAATTACCCTTGATAAAAAAACGTTGCAGGTAAACTACCTCTTTCCCTTAACCGATCTTCACCAAAACTAACAAGTCTTGAGAACTCTACTATTCCGGGCTGTATGCAAAACATTATTTGATTCTGTTTGAATTTGCGGCTCTTATCGTTTGCCATAGAAAATACCCTAGTTAAAATATAAAACGTTGCAGGTAAACTACCCCATTCCCTTAACCGATCTACAACAAAATCAACAGACCTTGAGTTCTGTATAATTTCAAAAGGTATGGAAAAGAGTAGTTGATTCTGTTTTAATTTACGGCAGTTATCGTTCGTCATAGAAAAAATTACCCTTGTTAAAACATAAAATGTTGCAGGTAAACTACCCTATTCCCTTAACCGATCTTCACCAAAACCTACAGGTCTTGAGAACTCTATAATTCTGGGCTGTATGCAAAACATTATTTGATTCTGTTTGAATTTGCGGCTGTTATCGTTTACCATAGAAAAAATTACACTTGATAAAAAACGTTGCAGGTAAACTACCCCCTTAACTGATCTTTACCAAAAACAATAGGTCTTGAGTACTCTAAAAATCAGGGCTGTATGCAAAAAATTATTTGATTCTGTTTGAATTTGCGGCTGTTATCGTTTGCCATAGACAATACCCTTGTTAAAACATAAAACGTTGCAGGTAAACTACCCCTTTCCCATAACCGATCTTCACCAAAAACAAAAGGTCTTGGGAACTCTACAATTCAGGCCTATATGCAAATAATCATTTGATTCTGTTTCAATTTGCGGCTGTTATCGTTTGCCACAGAAAATACCCTTGTTAAAACATAAAACGTTGCAGGTAAACTACCCCTTTCCCTTAACCGATCTTCACCAAAAACAATAGGTCTTGAGTACTCTACAAATCAGGGCTGCATGCAAAAAATTTTTTGATTTTGTTTGAATTTGCAACTGTTATCGTTTGCCATAGAAAATAATTACCCTTGATTAAAAAAAAAAAAAGTTGCAGGTAAACTACCCCTTTCCCTTAACCGATCTTCACCAAAAACAATAGGTCTGGAGTACTCTACAAATCAGGGCTGCATGCAATAAATTATTTGATTTTGTTTGAATTTGCGGCTGTTATCGTTTGCCATAGAAAAAAAATCTACAGACACACACGCAGTTTTCGAAAAATTACTTTTTACTTCCATATTTCCTTAAGGAATGGAAGTATGGTGATGGCAAAAAAAATCGTGTTCGAGATTATTGCAGATTCTGATTCTACTACACTCAAAACATGAAAAAAAGTCGTTTTCCGAAAAGTGTCTGTGTGTGTGTGTGTCTGTGTGTCTGTAGATTTTTTTTCTATGGCAAACGATAACTGCCGCAAATTCCAACAGAATCAAATAATTTTTTGCATACAGCCCTGATTTGTAGAGGACTCGCGACCTATTGTTTTTGGTGAAGATCGGTTGAGGGAAAAGGGTAGTTTACCTGCAACGGTTTTTTTTATCAAGGGAATTTTTTTTTTTTGGCAAACGATAACAGCCGCTAATTCAAACAGAATCAAATAATGTTTCGTATACAGCCCTGATTTGTAGAGTACTCGCGACCTATTGTTTTTGGTGAAGATCGGTTGAGGGGAAGGGGTAGTTTACCAGCACGGTTTTTTTTATCAAGGGAAATTTTTTTTTTTGGCAAACGATAACAGCCGCAAATTCAAACAGACTTAAATAATGTTTCGTATACAGCCCTGAATTGTAGAGTTCTCAAGACCTTTTGTTTTTGGTGAAGATCGGTTAAGGGAAAGGGGTAGTTTACTTGTAACGTTTTATGTTTTAACAAGGGTATTTCCTATGGCAAACGATAACAGCCGCAAATTCAAACAGAATCAAAAGATTATTTGCATACAGCCCTAAATTGTAGAGTTCTCAAGACCTATTGTTTTTGGTGAAGATCGGTTAAGGGAAAGGGGTAGTTTACCTACAACGTTTTTTTAACAAGGGTATTTTCTATGGCAAACGATAACAGCCGCAAATTCAAACAGAATCAAATAATTTTCTGCATACAGCCCTGATTTGTAGAGTACTCGAGATCTATTGTTTGTGGTGAAGATCAGTTGAGGGGAAGGGGTAGTTTACCTGCAACGTTTTTTATCAAGCGTATTTTCTATGGCAAACGATAACTGCCGCAAATTCAAACAGAATCAAATAATTTTTTGCATACAGCCCTGATTTGTAGAGTACTCGCGACCTATTGTTTTTGGTGAAGATCGGTTGAGGGGAAGGGGTAGTTTACCTGCACGGTTTTTTTTATCAAGGGAAATTTTTTTTTTTGGCAAACGATAACAGCCGCAAATTCAAACAGACTTAAATAATGTTTCGTATACAGCCCTAAATTGTAGAGTTCTCAAGACCTATTGTTTTTGGTGAAGATCGGTTGAGGGAAAGGGGTAGTTTACTTGCAACGTTTTTTTAACAAGGGTATTTTCTATGGCAAACGATAACAGCCGCAAATTCGAACAGAATCAAATAATGTTTTGCATACAGCCCTGATTTGTAGAGTACTCACGACCTATTGCTTTTGGTGAAGATCGGTTAAGGGGAAGGGGTAGTTTACCTGCACCGTTTTTTTATCAAGCGTATTTTCTATGGCAAACGATAACAGCCGCAAATTCGAACAGAATCAAATAATTTTTTGCATACATCCCTGAATTGTAGAGGTCTCAAGGACGTTCGATTTTGGTGAAGATCGGTTAAGGGGAAGGGGTAGTTTACCAGCAACCTTTTACGTTTTAACAAGAGTAAAGTACTTGCAAATTTATTTAAACTTTTTGAAACAATGGTAACTGTTAAAAATAAAATAATTTTGTTGCCAGGCAATAAAATTAAAATTTTTTAATTTTAATGTAATATAATATTTTTCATTTAATACGGCAATAAAAAGGCAGGTAAGACACAAACACACAATTCACGTTATTTCTGGCCTCACTCATGTTTATTTTCTTACGTTTGCGCGCTTTTTAAATGGAAAGTGCCGAAACCCACACCAACATAACGCGTGCAAGCCGAAAAAATGGACATCAATTTGCTTACTGGCGAAGCTAGTAGTTAATGAATGGGTAGGCAAAAATCTTATCTTAAATTTTTTTTAAGGAATCACTAAAAGGACGGTGGGTCAAATCGGACGCTGAGGTAGAGTTTGCTGTAACCGAATGGTTCCACAAACAGCCGTAAGAATTTTACTAGCAGGGAATCTACAGGTTAGCGCAACAGTGGAACTCATGTCTTAATGTTATTGGAGACTTCTTTTAAAATCGTTGAATAAAAATTGCTTTACAGCTCTATACGTGTGTCTATTGAACAATCCTTGTATTAGTCATACACGATAATACAACTGATTAAACTTCAAATTTTTAAACTTGGTTAGTTTCTATATATATGTTTAATGTTACAAATAATTCAAATAACAATCTTGATCATCTGTTAGTTCAGCGGAATAACAGTGACACTTTTAATAACCGCATAAAATAAACACTTAGAAACAACACAGGCGCTTTAACTTAACTGTTTGGACCACAGAAGTGAGGCATGCCTCAACGCTCTATGTGTACAGCGCGGGACAATCCCCCCTCCCTACACTTCCCTATCACACCACTACATTGCTTACATACGATGTATACAAAAAACGCTGAGGCAAGTTCAGGTTGCCTCATTCGCTTTAAACGAACTATGCCGAATCTCACCTGTCACCATCTAGCGGTCGCTCAATAAAGCACGTTTCGGTTTAATAAATTTGACAGTCACAGTAACAATGTATAATCTTTACGTTATGTAGTTCATACGTATTTATAATTTTTATTCTACAGAATTTGTTAGGGTAGGCATTGCCTCAATTGCCTCCATGTAACTTCGCCACTGATATATATGTGTACAACGTTATCGGCAACAAAGAAGTAGTTTTTGTTAAAATTCCTTCCCGGGATATTTGGCCGTAGTCCAATGTTTTCTACAAAACCAGACATTTCGGCAATGCCATCGACTTCCATCATCAGTGAAAATCGAGTGCGATAACGTGAGGTGGTATACGTTAGTGACCACAGTACTGTGGTTAAGGCTGAAGCAGTAAGTAGAAAGAAGTAGTTTCTATGGTAATATTTCATTTCGAAAATGATTTTAAATATAAATCTTAGAATATGGAAGTCATGTATGGTTCTCCATACCGATATTTTATGTTTTGAGTGTAGTACAATCAGAATCTGCAATAATCTCGAACACGATTTTTTTTGTCATCACCATACTTCTATTTCCTTAAGGAACATGGAAGTAAATATCGGTATGGAACATGACTTCCATATTCTAAGATTTATTTTTAAAATCATTTTCAGCCAAACAGCCAGGCTGTGTCTTACCTGCCTTTTTATTGCTGTATTAAATGAAAAATATTATATTACATTAAAATGAAAAAATTATAATTTTATTGCCTGGCAACAAAATTATTTTATTTTTAACAATTACCATTGTTTCAAAAAGTTTAAATAAATTTTCAAGTACTTTACTCTTGTTAAAACGTAAAAGGTTGCAGGTAAACTACCCCTTCCCCTTAACCGATCTTCACCAAAATCGAAAGTCATTGAGACCTCTACAATTCAGGGACGTGTGCAAAAAATTATTTGATTCTGTTTGAATTTGCGGCTGTTATCGTTTGCCATAGAAAATACGCTTGATAAAAAAACGTTGCAGGTAAACTACCCCTTCCCCTTAACCGATCTTCACCAAAAACAACAGGTCTTGAGTACTCTACAAATCAGGGCTGTATGCAAAACATTATTTGATTCTGTTTGAATTTGCGGCTGTTATCGTTTGCCATAGAAAATACCCTTGTTAAAAAAACGTTGCAGGTAAACTACCCCTTTCCCTCAACCGATCTTCACCAAAAACAATAGGTCTTGAGAACTCTACAATTTAGGGCTGTATGCAAATAATCTTTTGATTCTGTTTGAATTTGCGGCTGTTATCGTTTGCCATAGGAAATACCCTTGTTAAAACATAAAACGTTACAGGTAAACTACCCCTTTCCCTTAACCGATCTTCACCAAAAACAATAGGTCTTGAGTACTCTACAAATAAGGGCTGTATGCAAAACATTATTTGATTCTGTTTGAATTTGCGGCTGTTATCGTTTGCCATAGAAAATACCCTTGTTAAAAAAACGTTGCAGGTAAACTACCCCTTTCCCTCAACCGATATTCACCAAAAACAATAGGTCTTGAGAACTCTACAATTTAGGGCTGTATGCAAATAATCTTTTGATTCTGTTTGAATTTGCGGCTGTTATCGTTTGCCATAGGAAATACCCTCGTTAAAACATAAAACGTTACAGGTAAACTACCCCTTTCCCTTAACCGATCTTCACCAAAAACAATACGTCTTGAGTACTCTACAAATCAGGGCTGTATGCAAAACATTATTTGATTCTGTTTGAATTTGCGGCTGTTATCGTTTGCCATAGAAAATACCCTTGTTAAAAAAACGTTGCAGGTAAACTACCCCTTTCCCTCAACCGAACTTCACCAAAAACAAAAGGTGTTGAGAACTCTACAATTTAGGGCTGTATGCAAATAATCTTTTGATTCTGTTTGAATTTGCGGCTGTTATCGTTTGCCATAGGAAATACCCTTGTTAAAACATAAAACGTTACAGGTAAACTACCCCTTTCCCTTAACCGATCTTCACCAAAATCAACAGATCTTGAGAACTCTACAATTCAGGGCCGTATGCGAAACATTATTTGATTCTGTTTGAATTTGCGGCTGTTATCGTTTGCCAAACAAACAAAATTACCCTTGCTAAAAAAAAACCGTTGCAGGTAAACTACCCCTTTCCCTTAACCGATCTTCACCAAAAACAATAGGTCGCGAGTACTCTGCAAATCAGGGCCGCATGCAAAAAATTATTTGATTCTGTTTGAATTTGCGGCAGTTATCGTTTGCCATAGAAAAAAAATCTACAGACAGACAGACACACAGACAGACAGACAGACAGACAGACAGACAGACAGATAGACACACAGACACTTTTCGGAAAACGACTTTTTTTCATGTTTTGAGTGTAGTAGAATCAGAATCTGCAATAATCTCGAACACGATTTTTTTTGCCATCACCATACTTCCATTCCTTAAGGAATATGGAAGTAAAAATACATTATTGCCATGCACGAAAATACGGAAACGTCATGTTGAGAAGTGATGAAATACTGAAATGAATAAAAGACACTTTCACAATGTATGTTAACAGAAAAATTAACCAGACGGGATTCACAACAACAGATTCAATTTACATTTACACAAACAGAATCAAAATTACGCGATCTTTTTTTTTACTTTCATTCATTTTACTTCCATGTTCCATAAGGAAATGGAAGTATGGCCATGGCGAAAAAAATCGCGTTCGAGATAATGGCAGATTCTGATTGTGCTACCCTCAAAACATGAAAAAAAGACTACCCTCAAAACATGAAAAAAAGTAATTTTTCGAAAAATGTGTGTGTAGAATTTTTCTATGTCAAACGATAACTGCCGCAAATTCAAACAGAATCAATTAATTTTTTGCATACAGTTCTGAATTGTAGAGGACTCCAGGCCTATTGATTTTGGTGACGATCGGTTAAGGGGAAGGGGTAGTTTACCTGCAACGTTTTACGTTTTAACAAGAGTAAAGTGCTTAATTTTGATAAATAAAGTATCCTTACAAGAAGGTCATAATAATCCACTGTAGAAAGGTAGATGAAATATCTATAAATGAAAAGGGTAGTTGAAGGGGAAGGGGGTAATTTTCTAGAAATTAAAATGGTATAGTTGATGATGGAGAAAGTAAATTTTATGTTTTATATGTGTAATACGTTATTGACAACAAAGAAGTAGTTTCTATGGAAACATTTCATTTCACTTTAACAAAATTTTATATTTTTTTATTTTAATTTAAATCAAGTATGAGAGAAAATATATCGTTCGTGGCAGGCAAGCATATCTCAATTATCTAATGTTTACGTTTCCGTTTTATTATTATGATTACCGCAATAAAAAGGCAGGCAACACACACACACACACACACACACACACACACGCTTCGCGTTATTTCTGGCCTCACTCACGTTTATTTTCTTACATTTGCACGCTTTTGTTATCGATTTGCTTCCTGTGGATCGCTGGGCAGTGTAACTGCACGTGTTTACAGAGGAACGGTTCATAGATAGACTTTTCGTCTTTAGGGAATGAACCCTCTGCAAGATGCTCAGGGTCCATGAGTGACTTCGGAGCGATTCGGAGGAGGGATGATTACATGCGTAGTTCGGTTTCTTTATAAGAATAAAGTAAGCCTACCTAATGTTTATGGATAAAGTGACTGAAAATAACATTATATTAAACGACTACACCATAATTACAAAAATATCTATAAATAGTGAAATTAGTTTGAGGGTGGACGATATTTTTTTAGAAATTACCGAACCGAATTCAAGTAAATTATTTTAAACATAAATCTTACAACATGGAAGTCATGTATGGTTCTCCATACCGATTTTGTTATCTGGACTCTACAAATATCATGTCGTAACTGTTTTAACTGTATTACATTAAAACTGAATTTCAACTCAAAATTTAATATCGATAGTAAACCAAAATTGAATATCAAACGAACATATTTTCCTTTCTAATGGTCACATCGGCTATTTCTACGAGGTTAATTTTTAATTATTGAACTTTACGTTAGTATCCCTCACTGTACAAACTAATGCTGCAAGTATCAACGTGTAATGAATCTCTTGAAAACAAAGCATACGTATGTGCGCGGCAGTGGGTGTTTTAAAGGCCTCAACTTTTTGACCCCAATTTTGTTTTGTCCAGTTTTCCAAACTACAGAGATGATTTGCCGAGTTCTCCTTCTATGGTACTACAGTTCACATCGAGCCCTGGCCTGCTCCAAACAAGCTCCGTTTTTCCTCATCCGCGGCGACTCTTTCCCAACTTTATATTCCGAAACGTATTGCGTCTATGTAGACGCTGTAGTCCCATCTCTTTCGAGGCCTTCATCAGGATCTCCTTCCTTCCCACAGTATATATAGGTCCGCCAGTCGTTCCTGAACAGAAACCTGCGCCGACCCAATGCATGAATTACCCCCACTTACAAGTAAGATAAGTTATCTAGGGAGAAGGGATACGAAACGACACTATAACATTTCACTGTCTCACTTCCATATTATCCCCCTTTCTATCACGCACATGCTTCCATTGTTCTCGTCAGCCTTGTTGCAGCCGATGTTCACGCTATGAAACACTGTATAAGACTGTTGTGCGCATGTGCGAAATAAATTAAAAATTTTGTTAGCCTCGCAACGATGTGTTTGTACTCTGCGCATCTCTAAGCCAGTGTTCAATTTATATCATCAGATTTTTCTACTTACAAAACCCTTTTCGTATTGCTAGTCTCGTCCGTACGCAATACGTATTCAGCACACTTTAATCTTTGTAGTGTTGCATACTCTGGCACTGGTGGTTCATAGAGAAAAAACTTAAAATAAATACGGTTGAGACGCTTTGACTAGATCCTCTCTTTACCAACAAATCTTACTTGTAAATATTCTGTGTTTACGCCGTTTTCTGCCGGCATACACAAGGCTGCATGACAAATTACCTAAGATTTTATAGTTACACGGAAGAGCATAAATCATAAAATTTATAAGACTCAACAAATGATAAAATTGGAGGGGATTTACGGCTTACCAATAAGCAAACACTTCACAGTAGACACTCACGTAAATATACGTACGCGTTTAAACACATAACAATTATATGGCGTGACTAATCGTTTTTTAACATTCTCAATGATACGGGACCAAAAATAATCTGACAATCTAGTCTGTAGGATTTTTCATAAGCTTGCGAATAATCGGTTTATACTCCGCTTGCAATTGCGAAAAAAAAATTGCTATTCGCAATTACAGTATCGTGTTTCCTAATCTAATTATGTTGTTACACGGTTTTCAACTGAACGGGGATTAACCATAAAGCTGAAATATTTTGCTCGATACGTCACGCTACAAGGAACACACTGATCGATAACTAACTATTTTCAGTGGAAAAATTATAAAACTATCGACAAACATTAAAATAACGAAACCCTAGAACTCAGTGCTTCGATAGAACTGTGTTCGTCTGTGAGAATGTAAAGTCGAAGAACGTAAAATTTTGTATCTGTGACGGAGGTCCAGAACGACCATGAGAACTGAGTGGTCGCATGCTACCGTTACTGGGTGCATAAACAATATCTGGTTGATGGAACAGATAAACAATCTTATGAAGAAACGTGCGCACATACCGACATATATTAATAGTATTATTTAGACTTGGTTATTTATGTTTTTAATAGTATTTCTCCTCTCTAAAACTACTGCAGAGACTAGGAAATGCTATTATGGTACTAGACTGTGAAAATGAAAACCTAACGTTCGGCTCCCCGCGGTAGAAAGGGAGCAACGATTGTTTAACGAGCGGCTAACGAACGCAGGGACCTAGTGTCTCCCGGGATAAGGAGATCCCGTCCTACGGAGATCGGACGAGCCGGCAGACTGTAGGAAACTGTCTTCCCCTTGGAGTGAGAAATCCCTATGGAGGTCAACAGCATAGGATGCGGAAGGAAAGCAGAAGCCGTTTCAATTCAGTTCCTTGTGCTATCCCTAGTACCACTGAATTATTCTCTAAAGCAGCGGTTCCCAACCTGGGGTACGCGACGGACCACTCAGGGGTACGCCAAAAATAAACAGTAATGGCGGACGCTATGTATTTGTCTCTCACAACGCGCCGCCGGTAACCTGTCGTCTACTCGTCGCAAGCACGCGCCTGTGCTATGTACACCTATATAGTGGCTACTGAAATTTCATCTTATTACAACCATTAGGTGCAACTTAGGCCTATGTGGGGATGTAGCAATGTGGTAAAAATGGAGGGTATGGTTTGGTGGTACTACTTTCGTAAAATGGGTAGTAAGGGGTACGCGAGACGAAAAAGGTTGGGAACCGCTGCTCTAAAGTATGGTAGATTCTGAGAAGAAAGATTTCGGAGTAGTATGGCCATCGGATCTAGATGACTATAATTTTGAAAGAGTAAAAGGCTTCGTATATCTGGGGAAATATGTGGATGCTGAGAATAACTGCACAAAAGAAATTGAAAGAAAAATTCTGGCTGCTAATAGAAGCTATTACGGGCTGAATAAACATTTTAAATCAAGACTACTAACCACAGAAAATAAAGCCACGCTTTATAAGACATTGGTAAGGCCTGTATTGACATATGGCTCTGAGTGCTGAGTACTCAAGAAAATTGATGAACAGAGGCTGGCTATGTTTGAAAGGAAGATAATGAGAAGGATTTACGGGCCAATTCAAAAGGACGGAGTCTGGAGAAAGAGAAATAATAATGAATTATATGCTAAGTACAAGGACATTACAGTTGTCCGATTTGCCAAAATTAACAGATTAAGACAGGACACGTTCAGAGAATGGATGACGAATGTACGGCAAAAAAAATTATGAAATACAAGCCAATGGGAAAAAGGAAAACTGGAAGACCGAAGAACAGATGGTTGGACCAGGTCGGCAGTGATGCGAGCAAGCTGGGCGCATTGAATTGGTGGCGGATGGCTGACGACAGGAATAAGTGGAGGCAATTTCTTTTGGAGGTCAAGGCTCGATCTGGGCTGTAAAGCTAAGGATGTATGTATGCATGGCCATCGCATCTTCGGGTAGGCACTATCCTAGGAGACCTATGCAAAGTGTTAGAGACTGCTTGATAGTATTAGAAGCGGAAGGCACAAAGAGATGTATCGACCGAGAAAAATGGACAGCATCCAACTAAAACCTGCTGCAAGACAGTTTTACTAAGGAGAAGTATCTCTACCGAAAGATGCGAGTACAAAAATTACACAATTCTTTTAATTTACGCTACAAAATTTACAAAAGACAAAGAAAAGAAAATAAAACATACGAAAATGTATGTTTTTCATATTATACTACTCCCTACTGCACTCAGTAGTTGCTATTTTACATTAATTGTTCTTCTGTTGTACACTTTCCTCTGAATTTTTTCTACCTTGCTTTATTATTTTAATTAATCTCTCTTCTCACCTTCTTGCAAGTCTTCTTTATTAAATACACAAAAAGTCGGACTTTGATCTCTCCAGCTTGCATTCTTACTTCATCGTCTACAACCACGTTTAACCTCGTTAATGTCGTTAGTTAATAAGTAAAAAATATTATTTAATATGCGTTATGAACAAGAATAATAAGAGTAATTATGAATATATGACTGACGAAAAACGAAATGTATTAGCGTCAAACCGAGTAATTTAAGTAGACGGACAAAATTAATAATTTGAAAAAGTGACAGGTCGGTGAGTCGTAGTGAACGCGGACCAGACCATTCGACTGTCACGTACACTCTGCTGCGGCGAGACGCGGAGGCCAAATCGATTGACATGCAACACCGAATACGTTTTTCCAGTAAAGTAACTAACAACGGCACACACAAAGAGTTTCCTGACCCACCTTTTCCTCCGTGTTTTCCGGTTGCACCATCGAAAACAACGCCTATAGAACAGAACTCATGACATCGTGACATTTACTGGGCGCGTCCTGTATACATACCATCGCTGTTCACATTCATAACCATAAAAATGATAAATTTTATTTTTTATTTATGAAAAATTTTCAGAACTGACATTACGGCTTTCTTGGCATATACAGCAGATGAATTCTAGAATAATCTGAATAGCATCAAAGAAAAATTAATTAAGATTAATATGTAAAATAAACACAGTAAAAACGAGACTATCCTCTGGAAATAAGGTGTCCAAGATTAATAAATTAAACGGGCAAATAAAGAAGATGCGAGGAGCTTCAACTATATTGGGAACGACAAACGAGGACTGAAAACGAAATATACAGGAAAATTTGTGAGTGGAAAAGGGGAAATATGAGGACTATCGACTGACATAATAAAGAAGATAATACGCACGTCATGATTTATGTATAGCAACGAATCACGGACTCATCAGAGAAGCGTAAATGAAAACAATTATTATTCATTATCGGTTGAAAATATTAGGGTTGATCACATCTTTAGCAATATGAACAATGTTTAAAAGGAATAAATCCCAATTTTAGTACGAAGCCACGTGTTGTTCAATCAAATATATTGCAACTCACCGTCTGTGGGTTTTTGAAACAACGTCTTCACTATAAAGTTGACATGTTTCAGGACACTTGTCCCATCCTCAGAACTTAAAATATTCGTGTATCATTTAACGTTGATACAGTTGTCAAATAATTAAAATAATAAAATCCAATATAAATGTTTAAAAACGAGCGCCACGGTTAAACGATGTACATCGTACGGTGACTGACCGCGCGCTGAATTACGTCTGGCTCCCACCACGACAATAACGCATGGCAGTGTCGTACAATACATTCGACTTGAAAAGCAGTTGATCATTTAAAACACGCGGCTTGGTATCAGTATTATTATACGCTTTATAAATTTCGTACTCTTCAAGGGCGTTCATATATCGCCCTTTCTTACATATGTGAATAGGTATCAAGTTAGTTTTAAAATTAGTGTAATTATGATTCTCGGAAATGAGGTGTTCTGCAAATTTTGACTTGATAATGTCCAAGCTGTGACGGTGTGTAGGCGGCCTATGTTCTGTAAATCTTTTTAAAAAACCACTACCTGTCTGGCCCACATAAAAGGCGTCACATTCGTCACATATCAATTTGTAAACACCAGTTTTGTGTTCAAGGCTGGTAGTTCTGCGGACACGAAGATTATTCATAATATTATTAGTGGTTTTGTAAGTGACCTTTATATTGCTGTTTTTATTAAAAATTGACCCAAAAATCTTAGGCATAAGGTGTGTGTACGGTGTTGCAATGTATTTGCGTGTTGTATTCCAGAAAATTCAGTTTACCATTGTCTTCACTTTCAAGTGTGAACCGCATATTGCCATTGATATTATTCAAATAGCTATGTAAACTATCAATTTGCCTTTGTGTGCCTTTGTAAATTAAAAAGGTGTCATCAACATACCTGCCGTAAAACATTATACTATTCTTGTCTCTGTTATTAGTGAAAATGAATGAATTTTCGAAATTATTTAGGTGTATATCCGCAAGAAGGCCAGAAAGCGGAAAACCCATTGCTAACCCATCTTGTTGGCTGAAAAATTGATTGTTGTGGGCAAAATAGTTTTGATCAAGAACCAACTCTAAAATATACATCAATTCATTTATACTATCAATATCTAGTTTATTAGGTTTAATAAGGTTAATCTTAAGTATACGCAGGGTCTCAGCTACTGGTATATTAGTATATAAGTTTACAATATCAAAGGAAACAAGTTTGTAAGACGGTTCAACTATTAAGTTTTTAACCTTATTCACAAAGTCAACACTATTAATTAAACTATGATCATTAATTATTTGTATATTGTGCTTTATTATGTTGACTAGTTTTTTAGCTGTTTTATACCCCGGAGCAGTGGTGAAATTTACTAATGGTCTCAAGGGGATACCATCCTTGTGGAGTTTGGGTAATCCCGTCAAAACGGGTGCTTTTGAATTTATAGGTTTCAAAGGTCTTCTTGTTTGCTCATCAAACAAATGCGTGCATCTGTTTATACAGTAGTGGTTTAAATAAATAGTGGAATTAAATACATTCCAGTTACTAATGGTTATGATGTCGATATGGTGAACAACATTCTTCAAAAACATAAGAAAAGCATAGAAACATTAACGGACATAAAACTCGCGAGAATACAACACGCAAATACATTGCAACACCGTACACACACCTTATGCCTAAGATTTTTGGGTCAATTTTTAATAAAAACAGCAATATAAAGGTCACTTACAAAACCACTAATAATATTATGAATAATCTTCGTGTCCGCAGAACTACCAGCCTTGAACACAAAACTGGTGTTTACAAATTGATTTGATATGTGACGATTTTGACGCCTTTTATGTGTGCCAGACAGGTCGTGGTTTTTTAAAAAGATTTACAGAACATAGGCCGCCTACACACCTTCACAGCTTGGACAATATCAAGTCAGAATTTGCAGAACACCTCATTTCCGAGAATCATAATTACGCTAATTTTAAAACTAACTTGATACCTATTCACATATGTAAGAAAGGGCGATATATGAACGCCCTTGAAGAGTACGAAATTTATAAAGCGTATAATAATACTGATACCAAGCCGCGTGTTTTAAATGATAACTGCTTTTCAATTCGAATGTACTGTACGACACTGCCATGCGTTATTGTCGTGGTGGGAGCCAGACGTAATTCAGTGCGCGGTCAGTCACCGTACGATGTACATCGTTTAACCGTGGCGCTCGTTTTTAAACATTTATATTGGATTTTAATATTTTAATTATTTGACAACTGTATCAACGTTAAATGATACACGAATATTTTAAGTTCTGAGGATGGGACAAGTGTCCTGAAACATGTCAACTTTATAGTGAAGACGTTGTTTCAAAAAGCCGCAGACGGTGAGTTGCAATATATTTGATTGAATATGAACAATACTATGAAAAATAACGAACTGCTCTCACGTTCAAAAGACAGTTTTTAACAAAAATGTGTTTCTTCCAACGAGTTACGGATGAGAAATATGGCACTGAACATCATAATGATACGTACAGCACACAGAAATTGAAAAAATGCAAAAATACCAAGCAAACTAAGATGTCATATACAGAATTATGAAAATAAAGACGAGATGAATAGGACAGTTCCAAAACGAGAGGGAGACCAAGAAAGAGGTGGCAGCAGAATTCAGAGAATTATTCATGAATAACAACAGAATAACTTACAACAAAAATAAATTAGTTCACTGAAAAGTTTAGGAATAGGACGGGTTTGTTTGATACTGCTTTTTCTGTCCGAATTATTTTAGTGTTTCTCAAGCATTTTTAAAATTTGTTAACTTTTTCCAGTTTAAGCAAATTTTTCAAACAATCTGCAAATTTAACAGATCAGTGACGGTCTCAAGACAATTTGTTCTGCGTTACGAAACTCAGATAATTTCTCTCTCTCTCTCTCTCTCTCTCTCTCTCTCTCTCTCTCTCTCTCTCTCTCTCTCTCTCAACCTAGCGCAACTGTCGTGCGACAGGTTTCAACTGGAAACTCAATTTTTCTCAGTTCTGTGCATCTATCTATAACTACTTCTGTTTCTAATGCATCAACCATTCAATCCTCTCTTCCTTCCTGTCCTCTCTTACCTTCCACCTTTCCCTTTACGATCCTTAGCTACAGACAGTTTCTGCACAATATATGCCCCAACCAAAACGTTTTTCACGTTCTTATTACTTTTCAGCAGTTTTCTTTCCTCTCCTATTCTCGTCAATACTTCGTTGTTCCCACTCCATCAGTCCATTCATCTTAATCATTCTTCGCCACAACCACATTTCGAAGCTTTCTCTAGACATCGGTCTCTATCTGTATTTAGTTGTGAATGTTTGACTGCCATATAAAACCACACTGCAAATAAACATTTAGCAAATCTCTTTCTGATCCTAATCGGAATTATTCCTGCTGTCACCAGTGCTTTTGCTGTAGTGTGAAAAACATTCAGAGAACAAAGAGCAATTGTTTAATATGCAATAACTTGAAAATAAGGGGCTTGCAAAAACATTCGCAAGAATTGGCACTCTTTTAATCTACTGACTTGTATCTTTAAGTTTTTTCAGTTTTCCTAAAAATTTTTAAAACGTTTTAAAATTTTTGTACAGACAGTGACACTCGTCTTTAAAAGAAACTGAGCAGCATTTGTTTTATCAAAATCGAACCCAGGTGTTTTTGCTTCAAGAGACAAGTTAGAAGTTTCGTGGAATCGAAGACTAACCCCTTTGTGGCTGGAAGCTGTAGCACAATACTTTTCAGATTAAACAAAATCTTACCCGCAAGCACGGTTTCAGAAAATCAGACAATCGCACTCGTTAATGTACTTTTGTATATAAACTTACGTCTAATCGTACAGCAGCAATTTGTGTGACTGTTATAACTTTTGTTTTGTTTTGTTAACGTAGTGCTGTTCGTTAACTAAATTCGTTGTTCTTTAACAGTTTTGGCCGCAACAACCCCGTGTTCATTAGTGTGTTTCTTGTCGACCTTAATGCAACGTTTACTTGTGTCCGTTTTTCCAGACTGCAGACGACCTTGCGACCGCGGACGTTCCGTTTTTTTTTTGTCGGACTATATTTGGACGTTAAGAATTCCCTTACTCCGTTACGTTTCGGAGGCTCACGATCAGTGGCGTGGTGTGGGTACATAACAGCTGTTGCCGGTTGTGATAGACCTAAAACTTAGCCTAAAAATCAATTGGAATTTTTTCTAGTACCAAGTGTTTTTTTTAGAGCCAAAATATTTGTTTAGTGTATTTTCTATTATTCGCTAGCAGAAGAAGAGGGTCCCGGTTTAACGGGATCTGACTTCATTATAGTTATACAGAATAATTCAGAACACAAATAATCGAATTAAAAATAATAAAGGAACCAGAGAAACGCATAACTAAACGAACAAAACGAAGTCCACAGTAACTGGTACACGTCAATTCCGAAAACGAACATGGCTGCTAACTGAGCGTTTTGCCGGTTTATACAGCGGCAACACGCTGGATGGACGAATGTGTCTCCTTCCCCATAGTCGGTACAGTGACAGCTACAACAAGGTGAATGACCGTACGCAGTAAGACGCTGCCGATATCTAAGCCGGCAACACAAGACAGTGCAAGTGACCAGCAGATCGAAAACAACGCTATGCATTTCTTCAAGTTTCCCTATTAATATTGTTCACAATTCAAATTAATCAATAACTGTGGTACAATTAAAAGTATTTATTCTACGGTATAATTAATTTTCTTTTCTTGCATTCCCTGTACTGTTGTCGTCGATGCTAGTGCTCACGATTAATGAGTTGAAAACACAGTACACGGATGCTCACGATCGCAAAGTAGATAGTTCCAGTTGACAACTAAGCACTTAAAACGTGTGCACAAAAGCGCTTCAAATAGTTCGGATTTAGGTAAACGAAAGAAATAATGTTACGGAAAAGATATTACTGGAGTGATGAGCGATAAGAAGCGTTACCACCCTTACGAACATTGATACGTAAATCGCTTGGCCGAAAAACTAAAACTCATTACGTTCTGTAGCACTTAAATAAAACGTACAAAACTGAACTACAGTCTTTTACGGTCTACAGTAACACGAACTTTCATTACGTGATACAAATAACCTGAGAGTCTTCGAGAGAAAGTCAATAAGATCTGTAGAACTCTGCAAAATGTTGACAGAGCGTGGAGAATACAAATGAACTACCAACTGGACCAATCGGCGTACACACAATAGACTTTAACAAAGCACAGAATATAGAGGCAGATTGGACATTTCGAAATAGCGGACGAAAACCGATAGACACAGAGCAAGAGGAACACCAAGTACAGATGAGTAACGTTCTGAATACATTGGAACAGATTTGTAAGGCCGGCCAACGTCTTCAGAGGGCGGTAGTAACAGAGGAAGAAGCTGAAGAATATGCGGACATAAAGACTGAATAAACAACATCTGAAAGAGTAACTTAAATGACGTGCAACTACGTTACTGGAACACGTTCGGTATATTCATGTAACGTTGGCCATTTATCTATTGCGGCGCCTTATTTGCCCTTGCTCTGTTGTTTCCAGAACATGGTCACTGTGGGACACAGTGCGGCCGAGTCCTCTTTAAATGAATTACGTACTCGATAAGACCATCACACGCTACGAAGGTGGATTCACCTTGTGAAGCTAATATAATGTAAATCTCCATATAGTTATAAGTGCAAATAATGATCTATCAGTAAATAATGACTTCCAAAGGATAAAGTAATGAGTATAATCGAAACGCGAAAAACATTACGTTATAACGTTAATTATTACACTGTTTTACGGGAGACAGATTTAAATTTATGTGGATCTAAATTTAAACGATGGATAAACGTAAACGTAACAACGATGCCAAATAAACGGAAGTCAACGTCTTCCGGACTCGCACGAAAAAGTATTCCTTTTAAATTTTAGCACGAAAACGCCAATTCTGGTGAGTTGAAATATTATTGTTCATACCGTGTTTAGTGAAAACTGTAGTTATGGACAGTGTGAACTTCGTGCAGTCCTTTAAATTATAGACTGAACGGCGCAATCTGACCAAACCAATTCCTAAGAACTGACGTCATGTACAAAACAATGGTTCGACCTACGCTGCTGAAACTAGAGATGGCACAGCGATAACAACGCTAGAAGAGAACCAGATGAAGATCTTAAGAATGATTTTGACACTTGACTATTCGATAAGGAGAGAAGTGTTGGTATACGGGGAAGATGCGGCGTCCAGAAAAGTGATTAGGTCAGAGAAGCGGAG
This sequence comes from Magicicada septendecula, assembly GCA_034769895.1. Classification (NCBI taxonomy): domain Eukaryota; kingdom Metazoa; phylum Arthropoda; class Insecta; order Hemiptera; family Cicadidae; genus Magicicada; species Magicicada septendecula. The sequence goes on from CM068372.1 coordinate 158,114,793, forward strand.
AAAAGTGGTACGCGCATTTGGAGAGAATGACTGAGGACTGATTGGTACGAAGAGTACAATCGCTGGAAAAAGAAGTAGAGGTACACAAAAATACAAGAAGTCTTTAAATTTTCCGAGAGTTTCCACCAAAAACCGATCTGACGGCAAGAAATTTCGGTTTAAAATTTTACAAATACTTAATTACCAACTGTCGGCAGTCATGCTTGCCAGCCGTTTCACCTGCAGTTGTCAGTGGACTAGAAAAGCAGATACATCAAGTGAAATCTTACAAACCTATTAACACCAGAAAAAATTATAAGCTTCGCTAAAACAGAAACCGTGTCACCAACGGATCTTCGAAAACACTTTACCGGCATCTTCAGCAGGGAATCTAAGATGGCAAAGAATCGGCCTACTTCCTAGAATGTCGGCGCCGTGAACATTATCCACAAACCCAAGTTGCAGCGGGATGCATTCGGCAGACGTCCATCTAGTTTGCCTTTTAATTACGATACTACAGCCCAAAAATTCCATTCCACTCGATTAAAGCCGTGGGAAGTTCAAAAGTTTCGATAAAGTTCATTCCAGCAACACTACATTGCTACAATTTTTGCTCGTACGATAACATTTGTAGTGAAGAAATAAAGAAAGAAGCAACTTCCTGATACCTCAAGAATACGTAACCTGTATCCCTATATGTTTATCAAAAATAAATAACGGGATTAGAATGGTGTATTTATTTATTATCGTAGATAGTGTGAAAGTTCTATATTCTAAAGTCGGGGATCTCCTTTCTTTGAACACAGCGTATCAGTCGAAAGTTATGTGTACACTTACACCTGCAGCAGAAAAAAAGTAAAAATCTAAAAACGCTGAATCCTTCTTTACAGACAAAATTAGTTTACACATCCGGCCTAAAATTCTGCCTTACTTTAAGGAACGACGCTCGATCCATCTATTTAGTTGTTTTTTAACACGTCCAATCACAGTAATCGACAAACGCAATTTCATTAACTGTCACGATCCCGCGGTGCACGAAAACGCGGACACTCGCCAAAATAAAAACAACAATGCTGCCAATAATGATCGTTTTCACTATAATAGGCAGCGGAATGCTGAATGACTCACGCATTTAAAAAAGAATCCCGGAAATAAGGCGAGTTTTAAAACATTAATGCATAAATAAAATCAAGGCCAAGGTTTGCGGGCAGACCACATGCCAATCATAAAAAGCAAAGTGCTTCTGATGAATGAACCGCATCTCGAACAAAAAACGAAGCGTGCATTGGACGCTGACTAAGTGGGCTATTATGATTCATTAACTCCCGTACTGGATGCAGCTACCTCTACACTTCACGCTTCACCTTTACAATGTTTCTTTTTACTGTGAGGAAAAGGTTGAGCAGGGCCAAAGCAAACTGGGGTGTGAATTCAGGAAAACTGAACTGTGTTACTGCGGGTTGAGTCAGTAGTTTAGAGCAAAGATTCCCATCCAGGCAACCTTTTAAAATCGCCTCAAATATTACGGCCTACTGAATACTAAAGTATTCGAAGTCTCAATCCACACCGTTATAATAAATACAGTTACTGTTGTAACTACATGAAAGAAATCGAATCTACACTTTACACCTATAGTATAACAGTGCTGTCCATTCCCCACCCCCCAAGGCCAATGGCGCAGACCCCCCCCCCACAAATTTACCAATATCTCTCTCAATTTTCACCTTCTTCAGCCTATGTAAACAAATGTAATTCACAATGACTACTGTAAATCACCAAAAGACTTGAAGTACATAATTTCATTCACTGAAAAACTAAGTCGTATTTTTAATATAAATTAATAAATTTATTAATACCTTATTAAAATTTTGTTACAGCTGTACAAAATATAGTTAAATGACAATTTAAAATAAAACATTTTAAATTCCTTAACCACTTCGTTTCAGCTTTCAATTCCAAATTTTATTTATTTATTTTTGTTTACAATCTTCCCAAAATTTAATTATACACAATTCGTAAAATTACATGTTACGTTTGTTAAATGATTAATTAATTTGTGAAATAGAATTTTCGAATATTCTGTGAAATTATTTTGATATATTAAGTTCCGGCTTTTGGTGCAAATAGTAGAATATATAAAACATAAATACTCTTATTATTGTTTATATTATAAATACATCATATTTACACTTTTTACGTGGTTCCGTCGAACATTTGTTACCCAAAATTGTTGAGAATTAAATTTTGTACATGATTTTTAGCATACATTTGTTTTATTATTCTGACATTTGGTCACCGTTTCACAAAACTGTTAAAAGGTTAATTTTTTGTTATTGTTATTTTTCACGATGTTTTATGCAATTTCTAAAAAATATTCAATGCAAGACATCGAAACCAATAGTTTTGAATTCTTCACGTACGAATGAAGGACGAATAATGAAGGACTTCAAGGACGAATAATTCGCCCTTCATGGGCGATTAGAAACAGGAAAAAGAAGTCAATTGTTGCCTCATGCCTAGCCAGCCTTAGTCACAGTACTGTGGTTTACTGACTCAGACCTCTGTCAGTATTTTAGGCCTTTTAGCACTGAAGATAGCCACCGATGGAGTGGCTGAAACGTTTGCAAACTATAACATCGGACCACGAACCGATAGCCCGGTCGCACTCAGCTGCCGGTCGGAGATGTTTGACGCTGTTGCTGCGTTGTGCCCCTTCCATTACACGCCGAAGACTGAAAATTATTGTTTAACCGTCCGTCAACTGTGGATCAAACTACTCCAATTCGAAATACTCTCTCGGCCAAAAGGATGACAGTCGGCATCAAGCAGCTGTTGTCAGTGGTAATGAATTTTTTATCTCGTATTTCTTAATCTGTGGCTTTAGCCACAGTACTTTGGTTTACTGATAGACCTTTGTCAGTATTTCAGTCCTCTCAGCACTGAAGAGGGCCACCGATGGAGTAGCTGAAACGTTTGCAAATTATAATATCGGGCCACGGCCTGATAGCCCAGTCTAGAATGTGGTAATGGCGAAAACGGAAAAGATTTGTCGGAACGAAGAAGTTCTTAGAAGAATAAATGTAGAGAGAAGTATTGTAAGAGCCACAAGAAAGGAAAAAAAACTGGATTGCTTGGTTATATTTTGATAAGGGCTCCTGCCCACAGAAGTTACTAATTGACGGAAAGATGGAAGGTAGGGAAAGGCGAGGAGGATGAATATATGATGTATTGGCGGATTTGATGACGGTGATTGAGTACGAACATCTAAAGAGAGCATCACAGGATAGAACAACATGGAAGGTACACTTCAGCTGAAACCTGTCTTGTCTTAGGACAGATTTACCAATGATGATGAGAATTTTTTTTGTATCGGGCATCTAAGGACCACATGCCAATTTCAATTCTTTACTCTTTGTTCTTTTCTTTTTCTCCAATTTTCTTGAACATCTTTTCACTGTGTCTCTTCTTCCTGTCTTCAGTCCACTTTGAACCTGCGTTTTTCTCTCTTCTACCCTGGACTCCTTCCATCCTTAACACTTTTGGCCGAAAAACTTCTCTTTTAATCGCTTCTTCTGTGTGTATATTATTTTTTTCTAAATCCTTTTGGACTTCTTTAATCCAACTTGACGTTGACTTCTTCTCCCACAGATATTTGAAGATTTGCTTTGTCAACCTATTGTCGTCCATTCTATATAAATGTTCAAAAAATAATAGACCTATTTTTCTCATTCTGTTATATTTTCTATACTTTTGATATATTTCATCATTACTTCTTAATTTCCAACCGTCTGAAGTTTTTCGCGGGCTATTTTCCCAATAATTCGTCTTTCCAATATTTCTAGTTTGTCGAAATATGATGAGTAATTATTATTTATTGTTTTAAATATACAAACTGACTCACACTTACATAGCGATGTTACATTTTAGATTTTTAACACACACACACACACACACACACACACACACACACACACACACACACACACACACACACACACACACACACATTTTTTAAATTCCCTACTACAAATGTGAGCGCGCCGGATAATTCAACATCCGGATATTCAGCGTTCTATTGCATTTCATTTATCTAATGCAAGGTCAAAAGTTATTTCTAGATTTTCATATTTTAATGTTATCCTTATCTCTGCACTTGGTAAACAAACTGTGACGCTCTTAACTCCGCACGCCATTCGTAAACAAACACGAAACGGATGTCAACGGTGTTGTCGCCAGGCTTACGGTGCGAGAAGTGCGCCGTCACTCCACGTGTCCTTTCACACGGAACTATAGTCACTCGAGTAGCACCAACGTGTTATCCTATCAGTCTGACTGTACAATGACAGGGTTTCGTTTCTCGCACAGACCACTTCACGTCGCATTCTCGAAAAGTTAATTAGAATACAATAACGATCTCAGCGTTTCCTTTGGGTCCGCTTCGGAAAGTCGCCGTCTCCTTTTTAGGATTCTCACATTTTGCTTTCATACCGCTGTCGCTCATAATTCTCACGCTGTCTGTGAGTTTTGCTTCCCACAACGCTCACTCTCCCACTTCGGGAATCACTTGATTACTACAGCTTCTCTTCCCCCTCTGCACTTACCCACGATGATCACTTCAAATATAATTGTGTCATAATTTATGTATACATTAACTTTCAACCGACCCAATGTTGCTACGAGATATCCGAGGCATTACGATTTTAAACCTAACTTTCGATGGTACGTGAACATTATCAGAAGAGTTAGGTTGGACAATTACCATCGTTATAATTTATCACACAACGAAGCAAGAAATGCAAAATTTACAAAACACATCAGGCCAGTGCTGACGTATGCTCCAGAAACCTGGACAATGACAAAAATAGCAAGAGACTTCTAGGTTGCTGTGAAAGACGGATTCTAAAAACAATATTTAGAGGAGAACAAGAAAATGGAATGTGGCGTAGGCGCTATAATTTATTAACTGTACCATCTTTACAAAGTGCCGGACATTGTCAGGTTAAACAAAATATACACGCTAAGGTGGGTTGGACTCGTTGAAAGAATGGAGGAAGGACAGCCTACGAAACATATTTTCTGCCAGAAACCAACGGGTAGTAGAAAAAGGGGAAGACCCCCGAAGTAGGTTCAAAGACCAGATAGAGAAGGACCTCAGAAAGCTGAACATAAGAAACTGGAAAGCCAGGGCACGCAATAGGGAAGAATTGAATCGACTCTTGGAGCAGGCCAAGACCCACCAAGGGTTGTACAGCCACGGCTGACGATGATAATTTATGACCACCAGTTTTGACCACTAACAAAATCTGTGGTCATCTTCATGTGTCAGTTAAACTATTATATGAAATACATACTTAAGCCTACTCGAGATTCGTTCACTAACAAGCGTGAACTGTCAAAAGAAGAAACCACCACAACCTACAATGTTCAACACAACCGGGGGGGGGGGACCGGAGCCCTCCCCAGAAGTCCAAAAAATTTTGTTAATCTCTTAATTTTTAGACTTTTTTTGCTGTGTACGCTAAAATATTTGTAATTAATTTTCGAATTTACCTACTAACAGGTTTATTATACAGCATTAGCATATACGTTTTAAAAATGAAATACAGGAAAATCAATTCAGTTTACAAGTTTCTAGTAAACAATGTTTCGATAACGCGTATTTTCATTGTAGGCTATTATTACCGTTTACTTTAACGGGACTGATTTCAAGCACTTTAATGATAGTAATGTTGATCAGCCTTAACTTGTTTTTTTTTTTTTGTATGAAGCCGACCCGACCCTGGACCCCAAGGCCATATTCTGGATACACCACTGAACACAACTACAGAAAAACTATATAAAAAAGTAACCGCTACTTACTTTTCAAGTCCGCTGGACAGAACCGGAAAAAACTACCACACTGACCAAGTTCACACAACGAACAACGAATACTGCAAATTCAATGTGGTTCTGCTTCCCCGTTCTGTTCAGCGGATTTACAAGGTAAACACAGGTTCTTTTTTATGTTGTTTTTCTATATTTTTTGACGGTTCAGAATGCGGATAGGCTTAAGTTTGCATTTCATATATTAGTTTAACTTAAATCTGAAGACCGCAGATTTCTTAGTCGTGAAACATGTGGTAAATTCTAACGATTGTAATAGACCGACCTAACCCTTATGATAATGCGAGACAATAGGTTTTACCGAGCGTGAGATAGAATATGTTCTGGTTAGAACGAGCACAGGGCAGGCAGAAAACAGATCCGGAAAAAGGGCATAAAGCAGCCTGAAAAGTAACTTGTTCAGAAAATGCAACACGTTTGTACGTTTTAACCATCCTTCGTCACTGGTACAGATCTGCACTTCCCTTTACGTACACTTTTCACAAGCTGTCTTTAAACTGTCGTGGATTTATATATTAATATCCGTGCCTAGTTTTTTTTTTCAAACCACCTTTTGTCCCTTTCCTATTGATTTAATGTTTTTTCCTTTGTTTTCATTTTTCTTCAATTTTTAATTTACTACTACAGTTGTTTACAAATATACGAGTCGGAAATCAACTTTATCTTTTGTATCTATGCCTTGTAAAACCTATCTCACGTTCTTGTTTTCAACATTTATTGAACAATTTACGAGTCGGAAATCAAATTTGTCTTTTGCTTTACACGCTTCTTGTTTTCAAAATGTATTGAACAATTTACGAGTCGGAAATCAACTTTATCTTTTGTATCTATGCCTTACGCTCGTAGTAGTTTTCAAAATTTATTGAACAATTTTATGCACATTTTCCGCTTACTATTATCAAACCTGAGGATTCATCTGCAATCGTGAGATTCTATCAGTTTCAAACCGCCAAGGGACATTTTAATTTGTTGTTGTGTCGATACATAGAGATCAATATTCTTTCTGGTTTTTCCACAATAATAACTCGGGAAAGCTTTCAACACTACAGCCACCTCTCGACAAACCGATCATAAATCCATGTGCCGGAGTAATGACTTGCAAGAGTCTACCACTTACCGCCTTATATTATGCTTACCATGACGAAGTCACCAATCATGAATGTTACCGTTTCTGTGTCTGTGAATATATAATTTAAAGATTTTCAAATGTCAATCGTTCGATAAGAATCACGAACCCATTTGGCTATGGCCACAACGATTTTCCAGCAATGGATGATATTCAACTGAGTCGATTCTTGTCTAGCGGGAAAGCATGCAGGAGGTTTCAATCAGGACAATAAACTGGCAGGATGAAACTCCTACAGATAACGGCTTCTTCAAAATAAAAAAAACGTCAGTATTTCTTCATTCCAATTGTGTTTAATCAAAAACGCTGATAGATTTTTCGTAACTATTTCCTAACAGCGACAGTACAACTATCGGAGACCATTTATTAGCAGTCATAGTGGTTACACTTAGTAATTTCATTTAGAAATTGCAAAACTTAGCAGTTTCGTTACACTTAGTATTTACTTCAATGGCGTGGAAATAAACTCCACGGATGCTTACGTATACCTTCTTCAGAAGTTCTGTTTAAATCTTATGTAATAAGCCTGAAACTTCAGCTAGATATGATTACACGCTGAAGACCTAAAATTATTGTTTAACCCATCCGTCTAGTGGGGATTTAACTACTCTAATTCGTAATACTCCCTCGGCCAAAAGGATGACAGTCGGCATCAAAGCAACTGCTATGAATAATGAGTAATGAGTAAGATAATGAGTTTTATCTCGTATCAGTGTAGTTGCGTTTTTGACATGTCTCTGCAAACCATTAAACAACGGCTATAAGAACAGCAAACTGTCTACTACACGACGACCCAGAATTACCGCGTACTTTCGTTTATTATTTTTATTTGGTGTTCTGTCCTAAGGCAGGTCTTCAAATGGTAAGAGCTCCCCAAACTGTCCTATCCCATGCCAGTCTTTTCGTTTCTTCATAACACCCTCTGATTTTAATGCTATCTATTAATTTCATTCTTCTTGTAACGGGGCAAAATAAAGGGATTTTATTTTATTTTATTTAAAATGGGGTTTTATTTTATTAAATATCAACAATTCATTTCCATCTGTGTGGCCAGTCCCAGGTTGAATCTAAAGCGTAGTTTCTAACAAAGGAACTGTGGTGAAACAATTGGAAAGGAATGTGCGGGTGACAAAATTCTTAGAACTTTGTGGCTGTGTGGCATCGACGCCCAAACGCACTACACCAGCATGTGCGCAGACCCACGCCAAGAAGCAAACTCAACACGGCTTGAAGGCGAAAGTTTTGTTCGCACATGGTTTTGTGACGGAGGAAGTCTTGACGAAGTCCCGCCTCTTTAATGACGTCGACCAGTGAACACAAATATCGTCGGCGTCAAATACACGAGAAACCCATGTGTTGAATGAACAGTGACGGACGATCCGATCATAAGGCATTGAAACTTCCGCTCTGTCCGAGCGTTTGGAGAGAGGCACGTTGATAACTCTCTTCCCAGTCGACTAACCTCCGTGGCCGCAGCCGGATAAATACAACCGGCTGGCGGGCCCAAAATTATAACCGACCAACCAAGTTTATATCGGAGTGTGTAAAGCAGTAATAGGAGTGGAGATTAATATGTAACGCTATAAAATTAAGTGAGTGCGTAGAAAATGAACTAACAACCGTTTGGACATAGTGCGAGAATATTACAGGACGCGCCATGCGGTCGGCGGGGACGCTACTGCAACAAGTTATAGTATTCCATTCAAATATTTTTCTTATAAAGGCCTAAATTAAGTAAATGTGGGGGTTTTTAAAAATTGTCTGAATGTGAGAGTGTGGCAAGCTGGGTTTGCCTTGATTAATAAAATATACATTAGAATAAGAAAATGTTTAAATAAATGTGCATGTTTTGTCTGTTGAAAAAGGAGAGAAAAGTTGAGTTAATTGAAATGTTATTTAAAATGAAGTAATGATATAATAAATTTTTGAATTCCATCAAACAAAATGAGTGTAGCGTACGTTTGTTGTGTAACCCTATAATCACACCTTGCATTACACCGTTCGTGTGACGAACTCTTGGCGGAAAGAAAATTTAAAGGTAAGTGGGAAATAAAATATAAATATATTATTATTATAAAAAATGTGTTAATAAATTAACTTCACAATTGGCGCTTCCGAAAGGGACAGTTTTTGTAAATTAAAAGTTAAGTATAAAGACCACACCTACAAGTAAAATGAAGTTTGATTTCATACTACAATACTAATGAAGTATATCAATGTTCAGAGTTTAAGAGTTAAGTGGTAGATGTTTTTATATAAGTAAATCTAGATTAATAAACTTATAGATATGGCAGGAAATAATGAAAACAATATCAATGAAATGACTAGTGTCGAAAATTTTGATGAGTCAAACATTATGAGTAATTTTGAGATACATTCGACTCCAAGTGCGAGTCAAGATAAAACAGAAATAAATGTAACAGATCAAAGCAATGTAACTGAAGATTCGGGGATTCAAACAACCCCAAAATTGAATAGGGAGAGTAAAATTAATAATGATGAAGTCAGCTTCACTGGCGAGAAAACAGAAGGTCAGTCAACATCTATTTCAATGAATCAAAATAAAAAAGTTGACGACAGTAGCATGTTAAAAAATTTGTATAGTTTGATATGTAGTATGAAAGAAAATTCAGAGAAACAACACGATGAAGTAAATAACAAATTTGAGACAATGAATAATTGTATAAAGGGTATAAATAGTCGTTTTGACAATAACGATATAAAATTGAATGAAATTAAGACCGAAATTAAAAGCGAATTTAATTGTAAATTTGATGTACTTAAATTTGACATTAATGAGGTAAAAATGAAATGCGAAAGTAGTTGTAACGAATTGAAACGAGATATTGAGAAAATAGTAGAGTCAGTAGAAGAACAGATTAAAAGTAAAAATAATAATGATAATAAAAAATTAACAAGTGATAACAATAAGGTCGAAAATGATAATATAATTAAAAATTTGGTATTAGAGAATAAGGTAACAAATGATAACAATGATATTGAAAATGGTAATGTAATTGAAAAGGTGGTATCAGAGAGTGATACGTTGAAAATAGATAGGGAGATAGTGAGCGAGAGAGAGAGAGTAATAGGTTGTAACGGAGTAGTAATTAGTGTCGATGAATTAGAAAAAGAATGGCAAGAGAGAGTAGATGAGTATGTAGGGCAGAGGGTAAATTTTCCCCTTATTTGTGAGGAACCAAGGTGTTCAAAAATGTTACTGTTGCAGGGCAAGAGTCCCTTATTAGTGGAAGATTTAAGTTGTTTCCCCTTTTTGTATGAATTAGTACCCTCTGTGTGGAATGATGAGAGAGAGTTAGATAGAGAGTTGTGTATTGATAGAGAGATAGAATTGTATAAATTAAAGAGAGATTATGATGAGTTGAAAGAAACGTTAGGGCAGTGGTAAAAATAAATGATATGAAGTACTTACCTGTTAAAATACAGAATGAGAATTATTTTGATGATACATGTTTAAATAATAATAATTTACCTTATGTTGTAATGAATGAGAAAATAACTGACTTGATAATGAATATAACTACTAATGGAGACTGGACACAAATAAATAATGTTGACTTGGTTTATGATTATTGTGGTAAAATGAATAAACTGAAATTTTATGGTTATTACACACAAGATAGCCATATGTGTGTAAATAAAATTGAAAACTGTTATTTCAAACCAAGGCTAATTTTTGATGATGGAGGCTGAACATAAACTTAATAGATGGACATTTTAAATATTTTGATTTATGGTTCTGACCTGGCAGACTTGGACAATGAAGTGTGATACAATTGAATAATTAATGATGAAGAATTGTAAATAATTAATAGTGAAATTAATTGTGTGTATTGTAAAAGGTTAGGTAAACAATGTGTGCATGTGTAGGTAATTGTTGTGATGATAATAATAATAATATTTTGCAGTAATAAATACATAACAAAAATAATTTTAAAGAAGATAATAAATGAATTGTAATTATCGTAACTGGTGAGAGTAATTAAAATTGTTGTGTTTTCAATAATTAATTTAATTAAAATAATTTGAGACGTTTTAAATATTTTGATTGATTTAAATGTTATATAATTGAAGTTTTCTAATGGATTTAAATTATTTTATGAGATGTGAATTTGATAGTAATAAATAGATAAATGTTAAATTGTTTGATATGAAATAACACTGTTGTTAAATGTTTCAGAGGTTACGTGGAGGTATTGGTGTGTATATTTTGTGTTTGTCAGTAGGTGAATAAGGTACTGTAAGTATAAAATTTATAATACCAATCAGATAGAGTAAAATGTTTACAGGTGTGAAAAGATTTTGATTCAATGATGAGATTAATTTGAAATGATTGCACTAAATAGAAACTATAATTAAAAAGGAATAATAACTAAAAGGTGATATAAAACAAATGTTAATAATAAATTGGAAATTTTGAGGAATATAATTGTAGCAAATGAGAAATAATGAAATGATGATATATAAAAGAGTTAATGAAAAATTTCAAGTAATAATGTTTATAAGTTTCTATACAAATTATTTAAAAGAGAATTGTTTGTTTAATGTATGCTAACGATCAAGGTAAATGTCTATTTGTTTATTATGTTATGTAAGGTATTATACATGATGTGTGGGTAGTTTTGGGGGGTAGAGTGGTGTTTATAGAAGTGATATAATAATGGAATGTAGGGACTGCTATTGTAGAAAGTTTTAGTTTAGTTATTAGTGGGCTATCCCTGTGGTGGCATGTGCCACAGTAGATAGCGGAAAGTGTTCGGGGTAATAGAGAGTGTTACCTCCATCGGAGGCCAAAATGGCGCAAAATGCACGGCACACCCTTTTTTACAATTTTATATTGTATCTTGATAGACTGCCGTGCCGTGCAGATTAATGACGATTGTAACATGCCTGAAAGTAGAGTTGATTTCCCCGACTTTTCGGGCGATTACTGCCTTACCAGCACTAATCGTGGTTTTGGCTAGCGGTCAGCTATGGCCATAAATTACGACCCTTGACCATAGCTGGCTTGAAATTGGTTTATATTAGAAATTGATGGGGGGTGACATTAGGGGAAATCCCGGAAACTATGGAACAGCGGCTGCCACTCTGTTCGAGGAGGAACAGGTGGTAGACCCGCATTAAGGGTGTGTAATTATGTAACAAAAGATATGTTGATATCTAAATCTTTTAAATGTAATGCTGAAGCAAGGACACGGAGATGACAAATTCCTCCACCTATGCCGTCCTTGTGGAAGCACATGGGCGCCACAGTCCAACAGAAAAAACAATAGTGTGTGTGGCTGGGGGGTTGCTCAGGGGAGCAACGAATTAAAAATTTGTAACCTAAAGATGATAACTCGCTCTTGCACTAATTAAATGCTTGTACTATGATTTGATAAATAGGTGTTCGAATGTTTATTATACTGTGTTTATTCTATCTTATAAATGTATTATTTTATTGTGTTAGAGATAAGGATTGATGAAATGTGTGATTTGTAGAATTTTGAAATGTGTTTGTAGTAAGGTCATTCACCTTGCTAAGAAAATCAGTTGATCAGCTGTACAATATCACTTATAAACGATTTGCAATTTTTTCAAGTTAGTTAAATCTTTGAATATGAGGAAAATGGAATGTACTTAATGTTTGAATAGTGATTTCAATGTGTTAAAGATTTTATTTTAAATGATGAAAATAATTTGATATAGTTGAGAATTTTAAATGATTTGTGAAAGATAGTAAAAGGTAGATTTTGGGTGATTAATATTTTGTTGGGACATGTAGATCAGTCCAAGTTGAGTTTAAAGTGGGAATAGAGATGAATAAATATTGTTATGAATAAATGTAGTGTAGAATTTGAGAAGTATTGGTAGTGACACAGTAGATATGGGAAATATATGTAGAGTATTGATTGATATATTGATGTAATAAGTAAATGGAGATATTTTGTTGTAGTTGAAGTGATGTAATGAGAATGGTAATTAGAGTTGATGGGAATTTTGTAAGAGGGGATAGTGTGGTAGGAGTCCACAACAAAAGGGTTGGGACGGGAAGGGACCGTTTAGCGCCGGAAAGGGTTGCCTTGGGATAAAGTCCAGGAACCAGATTAAGGGGATGAGCTTTTGGGGGGGGGAACACACATCCTGAGTACAAAGGGGTAGAGAGTATTTTTTTTTATATAAGAGTAGAATGATGCGAATTGATTTGAGAAGTAAGTTGGGTTTAGAGATTGTTTGATAGATGTTTTGATAGAGAGGGGTGTCACATTAGTTAAAGCTGTTAGTGATATTCGAGTCAGAAGGGATTATGAATATATATAAATGCCCAGTTGTAAATCAAGTTAGTATAAACAATTAGATCACCCAAAGTAATGGAGATTGAGAATGGTAAAGAAAGAGAGTTATAGTAAAAATATAGAATTTTAATTGAAACAAGTGACAATTTGAATAGAATTTGAGAATAAACTAAAGTTGTAAAATGTGTAATTTTGAGTAATTTAAATATCAATTTTATTGTGAATTATAGTAATATTATGGTAATTTTAAATGTCTTATTTTATTATGTTTGAAGGTAAACATTTTAAAAATGATTAATGTATTTTATGATGTAGCCTATACATAACTTATGTAGGTCCAGGTTGTTGACTTGACCCAGTTTGATCAGCTGATGGGTGATGTTATATACTAGACCCGTTTTGGCAATGAAGTGATGCCACTTTTGATGTTTAATGGATTTAAATAATTTTAACTTTTTTCGAAATAAATCAAGAATAATATTTGATAAATTTAATTTTTTTTGAAAAAAAAAAAAGAAAAAAAACTTTTTTTGATTTTTCGTGCCTGCCATCTCATTGAGATTTTAATTATAAAGTGTATTATTGTTAAGGTGTATCATTATTGTTGTTTAGTGAATTATATTGTTTGGTATGTATGTATAATCAAAGGTTAAAATAAGTGAGTTCATGTTTTAACTAGATGTTCAATTTATTTTTTCTGATTATTGAGAGTAATGAAGAAAACTCATAAAAGATTTTGATTCTTGAGATTAATGGTAATATAAATTTGGTTTTAATTTTGGTTTTAAAACTTTCAAATTTGAAAATAAAGTTTGTTGGTATGTATTAAAGTATATGTACGCGCCCAGTATTTGCCAAAGGCGACCCAGTGTGCATGATAAGGGGGAACATATCGGTTGAGGATCTGGCATGATATAAGACCAGGGATTTGGATTTTGGGGTGGCATGTTAAACGGTTAGGTGCGCTGCGGTGCGTGTCTGTTCGATTTTATGGTGTTGGGATCTCGTATAGAGAAGTCCAGTGATCTCGTTCAGATGCGGCCATAGTCGCCGAGCCAGGGGGGTTGTTTACCCATGATGTATAAGAACAAAAGGGGGGTTGTTGGCACCATATCCTCACCGGTCCTCTTAAGGGTTTTAACAATGAGATTTCTTCTGTTTCGATAGAAGACCTCTCATTGGGGGGGTATTGTAACGGGGCAAAATAAAGGGATTTTTTTTAATTTTATTTAAAATGGGGTTTTATTTTATTAAATATCAACAATTCATTTTCATCTGTGTGGCCAGTCCCCGGTTGAATCTAAAGCGTCGTTTCTAACAAAGGAACTGTGGTGAAACAATTGGAAAGGAATGTGCGGGTGACAAAATTCTTAGAACTTTGTGGCTGTGTGGCATCGACGCCCAAACGCACTACACCAGCATGTGCGCAGACCCACGCCAAGAAGCAAACTCAACACGGCTTGAAGGCGAAAGTTTTGTTCGCACATGGTTTTGTGACGGAGGAAGTCTTGACGAAGTCCCGCCTCTTTAGTGACGTCGACCAGTGAACACAAATATCGTCGGCGTCAAATACACGAGAAACCCATGTGTTGAATGAACAGTGACGGACGATCCGATCATAAGGCATTGAAACTTCCGCTCTGTCCGAGCGTTTGGAGGGAGGCACGTTGATAACTCTCTTCCCAGTCGACTAACCTCCGTGGCCGCAGCCGGATAAATACAACCGGCTGGCGGGCCCGAAATTATAACCGACCAACCAAGTTTATATCGGAGTGTGTAAAGCAGTAATAGGAGTGGAGATTAATATGTAACGCTATAAAATTAAGTGAGTGCGTAGAAAATGAACTAACAACCGTTTGGACATAGTGCGAG
Organism: Magicicada septendecula; assembly: GCA_034769895.1. NCBI lineage: Eukaryota > Metazoa > Arthropoda > Insecta > Hemiptera > Cicadidae > Magicicada > Magicicada septendecula. Next base: position 158,129,949 of record CM068372.1, read on the forward strand.
AATATTACAGGACGCGCCATGCGGTCGGCGGGGACGCTACTGCAACAAGTTACAGTATTCCATTCAAATATTTTTCTTATAAAGGCCTAAATTAAGTAAATGTGGGGGTTTATAAAAATTGTCTGAATGTGAGAGTGTGGCAAGCTGGGTTTGCCTTGATTAATAAAATATACATTAGAATAAGAAAATGTTTAAATAAATGTGCATGTTTTGTCTGTTGAAAAAGGAGAGAAAAGTTGAGTTAATTGAAATGTTATTTAAAATGAAGTAATGATATAATAAATTTTTGAATTCCATCAAACAAAATGAGTGTAGCGTACGTTTGTTGTGTAACCCTATAATCACACTTGCATTACACCGTTCGTGTGACGAACTCTTGGCGGAAAGAAAATTTAAAGGTAAGTGGGAAATAAAATATAAATATATTATTATTATAAAAAATGTGTTAATAAATTAACTTCACATTCTACGCCCTCTTGTTTTTTTTCTCCTTCTATGACACCCTGCACGGCAGTTGTAAGCAAGCAGTCTCTTCTTAAACAATGACGTAACCAATTCCTTTTCCTATTTTCTATTACCTTCAAGATTCTATATAATAAAGGTATATACCATAATTCCTTCAGTATAATATACATAATATACCTTCACTCTTTCGTATATAATGAACGTTTGTTTGTGGTGTTTAAAGTAGGAAAAAGACCCAACGCGATGATACAATCGTGGTCAGTGACTCCTGGGGGAGAGGGGCATGACGCTAGATTGAATGTTGGGCTACCCATTTTCCTCATGACAAATAATGAGATATTCAAGATTCTTCTCACATAATTATAATTTAATTATTTATAAGCCTTATCGTATCACACGCAACTGGCTTATCAATAAGCTTACTTTAAGTGATTATGGAATTTCACTGAAATTTTAAATAGCTCTGGAGGGGGATTGATCCCCTGACCCCCCACCAACCATAATTACATCACTGACGCGGTTAAAGCATCGTGACTCTATCTGTAAAATCGAACGTTACATGAATGACTACACGGCGACCAGTGGCCGTGGACCTCACCAATAGGAAGGATAAACAGAAGATAAAAATTTCGATTCGAAAAAAGAAAAGGAAATTCATCCGCGTCTTAACGAACACATTTTCTTTCATAAACAGACAAAAGCCAACATGTATCTATTTAATTGTCATACCCGTCAAGACCAATTACGTAAGTTATTACAGCAAGATAATTTTATCAGTATCATTAATTCTATATTTGTGAACTCAATTTATCGGTGTGAAGTCCCTTACAGCGGTAAATTAAAGAACGATCGTAAAATTCGTGAGTTAACGAAATTACCAACTACTGTATCTGAATCCGATAACTTTTAACGGCGAGAGATGGGGAGACAGAGCCATGGCGCTAATTAGTCTCGAATATCGTCAGCTATCGATAGACTACGCGACAACCTTCTGCGTTTGGCACAACACCAAACTGCCGTCCGAACAGGTAGTGTTCCAAGGAGGGAATCCACCGAGCCTACCCCGCGTAGGCCCCCATACACAGGTCAACGCAAACAAGGTAACTAACCACACAAGGCAAACAACAATATCTGAATTTCTATCACAAGTCATGACACGTTTTTCGTCTTCTTTTTTTCTTTATCCGCTGTTATTTTTTTTTTTTTTTGAATTGTTTAAATGTTACAGGCACCAGTGTGCAGGAAAACAAGTTTTTAAATTGATTGACTGGTTAGAAACACAAACGCGCTTCTTGTATTCTCGTTATTGACGCGGTATGTTTTAATTCTACACTGGCTCACGCGCCGCGTAACGATATCAATGGATGCACCGTTATTACTGTCATTAAAGTCTGATTTTACAAAATGGCTTCAGTTTTGCCGGGTTCTCCAAAAATGTACGTTACACGACTGTAAGAAATTAAAATTTAATGTTCGGCAATTACTGAACGCGAGTGAAGTAACTGTGACCTAACCCAAGTCTTTCGTAATTAAAAATTATGACACTGTTGGAATTATTATTAGCCGGGCTGTTAGGCCGTGCTCTACTGCTGTTAAAGAAAGACGTTTCGGCCCCACCTTAGTACTGGGGTGAATTGGCGAACATCTTGCCAATCGTTTTTTCCGACACTGAATGTGGCCTCCGATGGTGGGGCCGAAACCTCTGTCTTTGACAGCAGTTGACCACGGCCTAACAGCCCGGCTAATAATAATTCTAACAATGGCCGTCGTGTAAGCCTAAAGAATTGCATACAAATTATGATGTTTCGATCCCTCAGACCGGGTCGTGTTCAGGTTACGGCATGTGACTATACAAAAACTAAAATCACAAAAAAAACAACAGGAATCAATTGAAATTAAATTTTTCCGTCTAGCGTTTCTGAAACACTGTTATCTGACGACGGCACTCGATTTGTGAGGGGCGAAACGTCGGACATTCTGACTCCTAAGAATGATAAGTGGAAGCCTGATATATTGTTTACACACCTACAATCATAGATGACGAGTCTTAAGAAATGTTCAAAAGATGAACTTGATCGGCTGGATTAAGTTCCTATCCAACTTCTTCCATACGACAGAAAATATTTACCAGAAGTATCCTTACACTAAAAAGATACGAGGAAATTCAGAAAACATTAGCTGTAATGCCCGGAATAGGCCTATTAGATAGCTTCAATTTATCAATTGTCGACACTATTTCTTAAAACCCAAAGACTTTCTCGTAACCCAATAACTAGAGATGTTTCACTTAATTTGAATTGAATGAACTCGTAGGACAATCGGGTTGAAAAAGTAGTCATGTCCTGAACACGAGACTTGTATTTGTAAAACAAAAAGAAAAAAGCAACATTTAATGTGTCATTAGCACGTCATTCATAATAAAATTACTGTGCAGATAAAAAGTAAAAATGTTATTTAAAATGACTTTTTGATGTGAAAAAATCCCACTTTTTAGATTATAAAATACAATCAATATTTATTAATAATAAAAAATATACCTATACGTACTACTGTTACTAAAAGCGGTATCATTTTCTTAACGGAAACAACAATTTAATTAAATTAGCAGCAGCCATAAGTAAAGGGATTAAACATTAATTGGAAGTAGCAAATGACAAATCAAAATACACAATAGCTTTTCTTTTAATTTTTAAGGAGCAGTCCATACTTTTCTTGCGTTTCACAGTTTAAATATCGGTATGGAGAACCATACATGACTTGCATGTTCTAATATTTATATTTAAAATCATTTTCGAAATGAAATATTTTTATAGAAACTACTTCTTTCTTCAGCCTTAACCACAATACTGTGGTTACTAACGTATACCACCTCAAGTTAGCGCACTCGATGTTCACTGATGATGGCAGTCAATGGCACTGCCAAAACGTCTGGTTTTTGCAGAAAACATTGGACCACGGCGAAACAGCCCGGGAAGGAATTTTAACAACAAACTACTTCTTTATTGCCGATAACGTAGTACACATGACATAAATAAAAATTATCCCCTCCCCCTTCAACTATCATTTTCATTTATAGAAAATTACCCACTCACCCTTCAACTACCCTTTTTATTTATAGATGTTTCATCTACCTTTCTACAGTGGATTATTATGACCTTCTTTTAAGGATACTTTATTTATTAAAATTAAGTACTTTACTCTTGTTAAAACATAAAACGTTGCAGGTAAACTACCCCTTAACCAATCTTCACCAAAATCAATAGGCCTTGAGTCCTCTGCAATTCAGGAACATATGCAACAAAAATTGTTTGATTCTGTTTGAATTTACGGCAGATATCGTTCATCTTAGTAAAAATTACTATTCTTAAAACATAAAATGTTGCAGGTAAACTACCCCCTCCCCGTAACCGATCTTTACCAGAATCAATAAGCCTTGAGTCCTCTACAACTCAGGCACGTAAGTAAAATGTAGGCCTAATAATGAAAATCATAGCAATACAAACTTTTGAAACTGAATCTTGTAAAAATTAGTCCTTTCACTGTAGCTGGTTGTAACTTACTTCTTTCATCAGACCACAGAGAAATTCACTGTTGCAATGAGAAACAAATGGAAAAAAAATGGTTTCGATACACTTCCGTTTTAGCACTTTACAAATTGATAAAATGAGGAATAAAACGACACTGACACTCCTGTAACACAAACGCAAAAATGACAATCTAGTATTGCCATTTTTGTGAGAAACAGTAGTCAACTCACTGTGTGTAACTAATGCCTAACCTAGCTAACGTGATTCTTAGATTCAACTTTGCCAACAGTTTTTAAGGACTGATAAAATTTCGGATTTGAGAATCCCCATCCCTCCCCCCAAGCATGTTTCCTCTCACCCGAAAAGAGAACGTACCCGGGAAAACCCGGTCGGCTCTAAGTTAATACCCAACGGCCAAGAACGCCAATCCCTTATAACCATTATAATGTTCACGACGGATTGCATATATTTTCTCACATATCAGAGTAACATGCACGAACACACACGCCAAACTACTAACGTTTTTGTTAACGGCGGTCACAGTAACGAGTTATCTTGAGTAAGTATCAAGAATCCATCGAATTTCACTAACGCTGACAGGAATTATTATTACCAAAAGGGTGAGACACACACGTTCTTTATGTCCAGTCTAGGAATATTTTTACCAGACGGGTAGAGAAGGCTTTTTTTATCGGCCATCTAAGGACCACATTCCGATATTCTTTCATCTTTTCACTGTGTCTCTTCTTCCTGTCTTCAGTCCACTTTGAACCTGCGTTTTTCTCTCTCCTACCCTGCACTCCTTCCATTTTTAACACTTGTGCCCGAAAAACGTCCCTTTCAATTGCTTCTTCTGCGTGTATATTATTTTTTTCTAAATCCTTTTGGACTTCTTTAATCCAACTTGATGTTGACTTCTTCCCACACAGATATTTGAAGATTTGCTTTGTCAACCTATTGTCGTCCATTCTATATAAATGTCCAAAAAATAAGTCTTCTTTTCTCATTGTTTCTGTTACATTTTCTACACTTTGATATATTTCATAATTACTTCTTAATTTCCAACCTTCTGGAGTTTTTCGTGGGCCTAATATTTTCCTAATAATTCGTCTTTCCAATATTTCTAGTTTGTCTAAATTATAATTCAATGCTAGACATTCACTTGCATATAGGCATTCTGGTTTCACTACTGTACTGTAATGCCTTATCTTCGCATTTTTAGATATGCACTTTATTATTATTTTAGAGAAGGATTTATTATTGAAGGTTACAAATTTTAAAGGTCGAACTTTTGCCAGCGGTGATGGGACCGAGCGATAAGACGGACACAGAGAAAATACACTTCCGCATTGCGAAGGCGAAGGAGCGGAGGCTGTCAGTATCATTGACGTCAATGGATAACCAGAGAACAGGGAAAACATTATGAAAACCAATAAACGAGCACAACAAATAATGAATGCATGACTAGACGATACACAAGAAATAATTTAAACATGTTCTGCAAACACTCCGAGCCTTGATTGAACGCGTTTGACCAATCGTAGTTGAGTTTATTCTTTCCACAAACGTGCCGTTCTCACGGGATCTTCAAAGTTTTCCTCATAAAAAACGCACGACGAAAAGTCGCGGATAAAGTGATAGACATGGTAAGAACCATCCGCGCTCACACACACACATCATACTAATTATCGATAGTCGCAATTATAACTTTGTTGTTTTCTAAGGCCGCAGATTGTCCCGATTTCTACTTCGCAGCAACCGGGTATTGCTCCAAATATTTTCTTACAATGTCGTCCAAATGCATAACCTACAAATACGATAAAATACTTCGTAGGCTTACACGGCCGGAGTCAATGTTATTAAAATCCATTCCCGGTCTGTTTGGGCGTGGTCCACTGTTTCTTTCTAAAACAGACGTTTCGGGAGTACCATCGACTGCCATCATCAGTGTAAAAAGATCGAGCTCACTAACGTAGGGTCGTACGCTTTAGAGACCACAGTACTGTGGTTAAGGCTAGCAGTCCCGTGAAGACCACTCATACTTATAAATTCACCAAGTGTCACGATGCAGTCATAAATCACCACCAGCCAATGAGGAGGAAGGAGGCATATTATGACTGCATCGTGACACTTGGTGAATAAGTATGAGTGGTGTTCACGGGACTGCTAGCCTTAACCACAGTGCTGTGGTCTCTAACGTGTACCACCCTACGTTAGTGCAGCTCGATTTTTTACACTGATGATGGCAGTCGATGGTACTGCTGAAACCTCTGTTTTAGAAAGAAACAATGGACCACGGCCGAACAGCCCGAGAATGGATTTTAACTACAAATATGATCTTACACTTTCCATTACTCTTATAAGGTTGCTTTTTTTTTTTTTTTTTTTTTTTTTTTTTTTTTTTTTTTTTTTTTTTTTTTTACGACTATTTTTCATTATATCCAACTTGTTTTCATCAGCCTTCTCCATATTCATATGTCTGCTGCGTCCAGCTGGACAATCACCTTCTTTTCCATGTTACACTTTCGTAAAGTAAGGTACTCCGACTAACACGCTGACTATAATACAACAAAAAAAGCTTTACGAATACTTTTAATAACCTCTAGATGGCGGTGCATATATTTTTTGTTATTTCCTTACACCCATCGTTTATCTTCCCTTACGTGTGTCACAGCATGGATGTACAGATATTTTCACATCTTACCATTTCACAGAGCTTTTCTCCTCTTGCTAAGTTTTTTCTGCCTTCTTAGTGATCATTCTTTACCACGTTTTGTTAATCGCACTCCCATGGGTAGAGTCGTTCTCTCCAACCTTTTTAAGTCCGCTCACCTACGGTCATCTTTTTTCCTTTACTAATTACTACCTTTACATTTAATTTTTGTCTATAACTTACACTCCTCTGTGCGGTCTTTAACTTGTGCAAAAAATAGACACGCATCTTACTGAACCGTTCTTGTCGCAACCTCTGAATCAGCCGTATAATAACGACGCGTTTCGATTTTACAATCACGACCAGCTTCAGGTTATCACGACCGCAACGTTCTTGTATTTATAGTGTCGGGTAGACTTCACTACTACTGTGAATTTTCACACAGCTTAGGTACTCCACACGATGAATAGCGAAGCTTATCTATTTGTTTGCTGACAAAACTGTTATTAGATATTATATTATGTAATACTATATTAACGAGTAAAACTGTATATAAATAATGATCGCTCCTTTTTCTACAGCATCCCCAGTTTAATTTACAGATAGAACAGGCTGGCTTATATAAGCCGTTCCGAATGCAAGGGAGGCAGTGTGGCCATCACTACGAATGTCAGTCGAAAAGTTCGCGGAGCGACTTCTATAGCTCAGTGGTAGAACTAAAATCTTTCGCGTGAACACCTGTTACTTTCCAGATATATCTGTCAATTTATTCACTTTTTACCAGCATTTTGTGAAATTTTCCTGTCACGCGTGTTTATAAAATTCACAAAATCAAACTTCGTGTTGTGATGAATTCTCTGTTAAAAACGTTTTAGCGCCTACGCAAAATCAAAAACAAAATTGTAAATGTGTTAGGAGATGTTGCGCTTTCAGAAACAACGGTAAGTGGGGTACACTCGAGTTTAAACGTGGTCGTACAAGCACTGAAGACGATCCCAGCAGTGGACGTCCAAAAAGTCCAACAAAAAATGGCATTTTTGAAAAAATTTCATAGGGTGTTGGAAGACCGCAGACTGAAGAGCGGATGACGTTGCTGAAATCATACGCATCTCAATGGAAAAAGAGTTGTGCAAGATGGCTGCCGCATCTCGAGTTGTTGCATTTGTTTGGGGCGTCCAGTGCGCGGGGGGGATCATCTTCAATGCTCTTACGACCACGTTTAAACTCAAGTGCCTACTTATAAACCGTTGGTTTTGAAGTCGCAGCATCTCCTGACACATTTACAATTTCGTTCTGAATTTCCGTTGGCGCTAAACAATTTTTAACAAAGAATCACGCTACGATGTTTGATTTTCTCCGTTTTTCAAAACACGCATGACACGTCAATTTTAAACAGCTTCTAAACAATGAATAAATTGAAATTAATGAATGGATAGAAATTTCCAATGAATAGATTTGGAAATTAACAGGAGTTCACATAAAATACAAATCTTGCAGCACACGAACAATTTTAGTTTTACCGCTAAGCTACAGTTGTCGCTCCGCCAACTTCTCGACTGACCCTCGTACGCTTAAACCCCCGTTAAGCGCGGCCAGGACGTTATACCAGCTACTCACCTCCACAGGTAGAGTCCACTTGGGAATCGAACTCACGTCCTCTAAGTTTGTAGCCCGACTGGTGTAGAAAGTTCCTGATACTGGTTTTAAGAGTTTTACAAGAAATTCTTTAACTTTTTTCCTAACAATTCATAAAAAAATTAACACAGTACTGCGCAATGACTCGAGAGAATTCAGAATCGCAGTTCGTTAAACGTAAGCAAATTACTGCGCTAATACATTAGTTACTTATTTAGTACTAATTAAATGTAAACACGGGAATATCAAGATTACGATAAAAATTAACTTGAAGATAGACTATAAGTGTGAAGTGCTTAAAACGAATATAATCCATGAATTATAAGAAGGGTAATTGAAAAATTAATTTTTGGTGTCTTTTTTTTTATATAATTTCTACGCAGGCGTTTCGTTATCGTAGGAAAATACGGTTGTCATACGGCGTTATTCGATGTCTACCCCGAGCTCAGGCACAGAAGCAGGAACCAGAACCGCGACAAACACAGGTGGCCAAATATGGCAACGCGACCGATCGCAACTGCCATACACGGAAAGCTGTAGAGAAAATGAAACACCTTAAACAAACAAAGTACACGACGATTTTTGTAAACAACCATCCCGCCTCTTGAGTACAACAGATGTGTGTGTCTATTATACAGCTACAGCTTCAGCGACTGTGCAACAAACACTCATACAATTACTGCGGCAGAATTACTCGCGTTCACCTGCACTCCAGGACGCCTGAGACGTACGTTCGAATACCAATTAAAGTAACAAATTTTCTCGCAAAATCTCAGTTTATCAGTTCTTATCTACATGCAGCCGAACGTTAAAAACTTGAGTAAATATAGTCGTATGTGTCATTCAGCGTTGACTAGCCGCAATCGGCGGTATTAACGTCATAAAGACGTCTCTAGATGCGCGACACACCGGTCGTACGTTTTCCTGTTTTGGCAGTCTAATTAGTCTACATCCATACTTGCTTGTATTATTATTGTTATTATCAATATTATTACAATCATCTTTTCAAGTGCTGCAGATTCACAAGAGAGAGTATGCATTGGAAATGGATCTCGGGAAGTTCACGCCCGAGAGCGTAGCTGAGTTTATGCTTCGAGGCAAGGCGAAATGGGACCGCATTTCTGCATTTATTCAGTGGGACCTACCAGAAAAGAAAAGAGGCTCAACCTGCACCCAACGAGCAGCAGAAGATAAGGAACAACTAGAAGGAGCCCGATAAGGACGCAATAGGCTACATCCTGAAGTAATACGTTAAGTGGTTCCAGGATGGATATGAATGCCTGAATAGAGGTGGTTTTTTTTAGCGGGTGAGAGTACCACACACCAGGGGGCACACGGTTTCCTCCGACGGCGCATACGCATTTTACCCCCTCTACAAAATATATGTATATATTATTATTACTCAGTAAATAACAAGAAATAACAACTGAATTTTTGGGGACGGTAATAAAAAATTTGAAACTTATTGGGATATTTGAACACCAGACTGGAATAATACAAACTGTAAGTGAAATGCTACAGAATCTCGAATAGGGTCGGTCCAGCAGCGTTGTGAAGCAAACAGAGAACTACGCCAAACAACGCACTCTGGCAGACAATGTCAGATGATACAGCAGCTACTGAAGAAGGAACATGCTTTCCACCTGTTACCCCCCCCCCCAAATAAAGTCCGTCTTAACAAAGCCAATTGCCCAAATAGTGTGTTATGCTCAGGTTTATTATTGTAGCTACTACTACTACTACTATTATTACTACTACTACTACTACTACGTACAGATTGTATAGAGGTATGTAATAATAATAATAGAATTGGTTAGGCTATCACGGCCGGCGCCAACACTATTATTCCAGGTCGCGGTCTCCTGCTTGTGTCTGGGACAGACATTTAGGCCCCACCATCGGACGCCATCAAAAGATAATATTGTATTATCATAGTTGACCAATTTCTTCTCAAATAAAAAAAACGATAAAAATTCGTTTTATACATGCTGTTGTGTATACATTTTCAACATGTTTGCTAGTGGCCTGTACAAAGTTAAAATTAAATTTAATGCTAATCGCCTGATATTAAAAGGATTGCCAACGTCAAATTTTTGGTAAAATGGGAAACATGTATAACGCTTTGTACGTATAATATATCATTACACACCCGTACATACTGAATTGCATAAAGCCATTTTAACACAGAATGATGCAACTACCAAAACCATTTACTACAGTATTCTGCTAAAACATGAACATTGAAAAATGTCAATTATGCCCATTTAACACTGAGCGATTATATTTTAAACAAAAAGATATGTAATCTCAAGTATAGGAATTACGATTCGGTCACAATCAGCCTCGGGACATATCGGAGTGGGCGCTACGAAGAACCCTCGAATCAATTAATCGGTTGCAAACATCCTGCAACTCGCATCTGAAAATACAATTTTCTGCTGTAAAGGCACAACTTCGAAAAACCCATCTTTAAAATTAACGGCACTTTGGATTACAGCATGGCGAAGCCAAGAAGTAAAAAAAATATATGTATTATTCCGTTCTTTGAACTTCAAACGTGGTCACCGGTACAGACATTACGAGCCCATGCGCCTGACATTATCTGACCCCGATGAGTCACACTACCGTATAGTCAATTCAACTGGCTGTATTAAGACACGAACCATTCGGGCATCTGGATTGGCGACGAGGTAGGGGGAAAACTAAGAACCTAACAGCTACTGGAGTCTGTCAGCAGCTCGCCGAAGCACTGTCTGTTGCATATCGACTAAGTCGACATCTGAAATTTTCAGAAGTACAGTATATTTATTTTTAACAGGCAACGATATGTTCTACAATCCATTCAACATAACTGGTCGGTAATCTTGCAGCGACATCAACGTGTGATGTGATTTATTTCTTATTCAATTAGTCGAGCGATGGCCAGCTCTAGTAGAAGGCCGGAATATTAAACGTGGCAACACTGGAACCAGCTGATAGTTGAAGCCGACTAGACGATCTCTTAATTTATGTATTTAATAATCAAATGGCGTTATTTTTAATTGCCGGTTAAAAGGAGTTTCATAATTCTTAATTTTTTGCAAATTAAAAGTTTATTTCGTAAAATACTGTTATGTTATTTAAGAAATACACCAATTAACTCATCCATATGATACGAATTCAATAACCCGATCAAAATTAATTCATTAGGCCTAACACTAATTCACTAATTTCTTCAACTTAAACGTATAGTACTAAGTAATGCTGTGAAATTAAATCAAAATATAACATGTTCAATTTAGCTATTTTATTACACTATGCTTATAGGCCTCAGACGCAACGTTGCCACGTTTAATATTCCGGCCTTCTACTAGAGCCGGCCATGGTCGAGCGCATTAGGGAAATTCACGTTTTAGAAATTACGGACATTTGCATTACAGCAAGTTCGTCCACCTTATGAATAGACTTGACCAATATGCTCCGAGAAACGTGACCCCACAAACTTTGTCTACTGACTCAGCTTAACGCGTTCATGAATAGACTTTTGGCGCAATTCACGTTTGTCTACTTGCACCAGTCGAATCTGAATATAAATAAATGGTACAACGCAGACAGGTGCGCCGAGTACTCTCCGAGCGAAATCCACAAAGTCCGTTGATTAGTACTTGACAGTAAGGCGAGTGGGCATATCTAAAATTAAACAAAAGCTATTCACACGCGGAAGCTGAGTATGTTATGTATCACACACACACACACACACACACACACACACACACACACACACACACACACACACACACACACACACACACACACACACACACACACACACACACACACACACACACACACACACACACACACACACACACACACACACACACACACACACACAACCTCAGCCGCTACAGCCATTCTACTGGTTTTGTACCTACGTAAAGAGGCGTGAATGAGTGGGAACAAGTGGCTGGCCTGCTGCAAACCAAAGTGTGAGCAACCGGCTTTCAACATGTGTACTTTCTAAATACGTATAAGATGCGATAAAATCGTCGTTTATAAGGAAGTGTTTGTTTTTCGTTTGCTGCTTCCAATAGTTCCAATCAACTCAGTAACTGCATTCCCCGCGGAAAGTGTGTCAAGATGCAACAGCCTAGATTCGTCGAGCTTCTTCCTGTCACCTGTTCTGTGTTCTTTTTACACATGTTCCGATCATTGTCTTTATTATTTCACTGAACGAACGAAGGGAACTCTCGGTTTTTAAATGGACCGTTTGGCATTTTGCATTTGTATGTCTAGATATGTCTCACGATAACTTTTGAATGCATTAACAGATTTTCGTAAAACTTGGCATGCGTGTTCATACTTTTACCCTACAGATCCCTATTGTTTTTGACATTGACCCCCCTCCAAAATAGTGAGCAGGAGGGAAAAATCTGTAAGAGTCGAAGTTATGAAAATCGAAAATATTCATGTAGGATATTATTAAGGAGCGTTTAAACAAGAATCTGAATATATCGTTAAGTTTTGGAAAATTCAAAGTTCTGGGACACCCGGGCATAAAAAGGGATCACAATTTTGAAAATAAAAATGTAAAACTTTATGCTAAGTACCAGACTAAAGAGAATTTCAACCCAAATCCGAACGTACGGTTAACAAAAAATTGAAAAGGCCTGTGTGGCCATCAGATTGTGAGGACTTTTATTCAAAATACGAACTAGCTATCAGGTATCTTTAATAATTTGTCACCCCTTTGCAAATTTTGGACCGCCTTCAAACCTTCAAACATTTTGTAACCTCTGTTTACAAAAAACTTTCGTTATATCCTTCAAAAAAAAAAAAGGAGAAACGAACGCCACGAGCCATACATACGAAGAACAATACCCACAGCTTTACAGAATTAACTACAGCCAACTCCCGATTATCCGCTTGCGGATCAAATGTGGCAAATCATATCAGGTACAAACTACAGTACGAAGAAATGAATTGAAAACTCAGTACACGTAGAAAAATAACAGAACGCCAAAACATCCTGACAATAAAATAAACAGAGGGCATTATTAACAAATACTGTACAGATTGGAACACTACTTTAAATGACGAAGAATGGTTCAATATCGACCATCATGAGAACGTTTTTGAGCAACTGTCAACAGGAGAAGCTATTAGAAGGATACAAGGAATTGAAAACGAATCAGATGATGAACGATAGAAGAGAAGAAATGTTTATTACGACGAGAATGTCTCATTAAACACTGCTTACTTGTTGGTTCGATCGAGTATCAATAGAGCGAAGAAGACAGTCAGTCAGTCGATAAATTAATTATGAGAGAACTGCGTGCGTCAATTAAAAAGAAAACAAAAATTGGAGACAGTTTGTTTTAAACAGATTAAAAAATTATGTATATAGTAATCTAATAAAAAAGCACCAGCACATTATGTAAAAAGAGTACTGTATTTTGTCTATTTTAAGGCAACGTGAAAGTAACGTGTTTAAAATCGATTTTTGTGTTTACAACTGTGTTCTGCAATAGATAATTACGTCACGGGTCAATCTATGTACTGTATTTATAATGCAAGTTTACTGTTATTTTAAACACTCTAACCTAACAATTAGCATAATACTGTTACGACGGTCTACTCTATCGTCGTAGGTACAGTGGAAAACAAAATAAGTACAAGATACCAATTAAGTCACTAATCACACCTTTAATTTTTACAGTTAAACAGTTCGTAATTAACAACAGTCTCTACAACAAATCAAATGAAAATTGTTCACACGCAATAAAATGTCCACTAAATTAAACAAAATTGTATTACAATTATACTGTCCGATTATAAAACGCAACACTTCACTAATAACTACTTGAACGTACACAGTAATGTCGCCCGATAATAACTTTCGAAACGAACTGTAAATATATAGCTGCTATACTGACTTGAGCGACCCTGAGTAATTGTATTTATAGCCGCCGAAAATCTAGACGATTCCTAATTGCGTCTTAGCGTCCGTATGAACTACGTAATTAACTGCGGCCTTGACACAGTCCGCACGGCTGGCGGCATCGAGAAGACTCTCGTAAATGCGTCTACAAGCACGTACGCCACACACAGTAGAACGAGATTCTTCTGGCACATTCGACAAACACGTAGACTGTTCTGTAAAGTCGTAACAATACTGTGACTGTTTAAAGAAGATCCAGGATTATCCGTGGTTTCGGATTATTTGGCGATCTCGTCCTGTCCAATACACCGATAAACGGGAGTTGATCGTAATTAGATTTTAACTATTAATAAATGTATTTCGTTCAAAACAACTATAGGGTTCTGCAGCTCAGAGAGTTTACTAGTTACTGTTATTAATATTAGTCAAGACATTCTAGCGTCACGAAAAGGCCTCTCCACCGCTCAATCCTAACAGTCTAAAAGTCTAATCAGCATTGTTGGATGTCGTCATGACGACTAACTGGTTATATACTTTGACTTTTGACTCTGTGCTGCGTGGTTGTACGAGCAGAGACGAACCACTCGCCAGATTCTGAGATCCGAGCTGCCTTCTCGAGCTCCTGCCTCATGGCCCTGCCGCAGTAGGGCGATTTTGCTCTACAGCAGTCCTACAACGGTTGTTTGTGCTAGCCTATACTAGCGCAGTATACACCGAGGTCGTTCCCACGTAACACCTGAATGTATACAGTACTGGCCTAGCCCGGCTATAAGAGGGTTGTCTGGCTTTCCTGCCACGTACACAGAACATGCGTGCAAGACGCTGCACGGTGTCATCCAAGTAGCGGACACCGAATCCACTTCTCAGCAGCCGAGAAAGGAATCGACGGGGAACTTTGACTGGTAGCCGAAGGCCCCTGTTGAGGACGCTTTGCAACTTCTTTTTATACACTGCGGCAAGGTATCCCCAGACCGGGACCGGCAGCAGACTCGCGCCGACGGTAATTTTTCCCAATTTCCTTGGTTCTATACTTAGGTCTAATAAATCCCACTGGTTTTATTTATCAGACTCATTGTAATTGTTCTTCTGGTTACATATTTCTCGTCGCAAACACATTACCTCGTAGTCGTGTCTCGTATGTTAATGCGCACTTCGCTTTAATATTTATTCACAAACATGGTTTATCGTGTAATACGATTTACGTAACACAATAACTACATACATGCACAGGCATTCAGATTTGCAAACATTAACATAACATTAGACCTATGCCTAACTAACATCACTCTGCCTACCGATGTGTTACAGAGGTTTCGGTTTTCCTGTGAACTATGTTTTCACCTATTCGATCCTCTAATTCGTCTTTTCAGATTTCCAGTTATATTTGGTCTTACTACTCCTAGGTGTACTTCTCTTCCACTGCTCTACACTACCAAACTATCTTTCATAATCTATAGTTTTTCGAGGTGACGGGCCATCTTAGTTGTCAATCATCGATCAATTGTTTCTACTCGTAACGCACTTTATTCTCCTCAGTATTAGCCCCTACATGTCGACTGCTTGTAATCGATTATTTAAACCTGTACTTTAGTGTCTAGTTTAATAACTAAGGCTATAAATAGGATTGGAGACATGATTTGCATACTTCTATCATCGAATGATTCGATATTTCGTTTTTGTCCGACGAATATTTTTCCCCAGTGCATAAAATCTCTTCTCAGAAATGTCTCGTTTTATGCCTTCATTGACTTCTACTATATATATATATATATATATATATATATATATATATATATGACGGCATTTATTTACAGACAATCGCTTGTTTGTATACACTACTCACTACTGTGAAATACCGGAAATTCTGTTTTGAACATTGTTGAAAGTAATCTGCTAAACTAGCAGAAACCAAACGAATGCCAGAAAAACGTGGTCTTCAAAAGGTGACCACTATACTATAGCAGACGTCAGCACTGATCGAAGGGTATAAGCGTACGTGTGAAAGATTTCCTACGCATGATATTTACACACCTATAGACAATATTTTGGCTATCAATTACACCTATAGACAATATTTTGGCTATCAGTCGGACCGGACAGCTGTAACCTGAACAGACAGGTATGATGTTCAGTGCGGAGGACGTGGGGCGCGTTGAAAAGTCGGAAAACAAAAGGATGATAAGGGAGAAAGACATAGCCTTTATATAGCATCAATAGCCTTTACGGCTAGTTGAAGTATACGAGGAGATGAATAAAAAAATCCCCTGGAATGGGACTAAATGTAAATATCAGCTAAACTAAATACATGCTAATTTCTGCATCAGAAAGGAGAAGAAATCTATATAATGCACACATGATAATTCTTTTAATGCAGTTAATAAGTTCAAATATATGGATAACATGATACATAATGAAGGGTTCATAAACACGACAATACATTACAGGATGCAAAAATGAAATAGGGCATATTATGCCAACAGTAGACTATTGAGAAGCAAACTAGTTAGTCGTAACACAAACATAAAAATACATAAGACGCTTGTCAGACCGGTTGTTACTTATGGAGGTGGCATGGACATTGTCAAAAAAGGAACAAGAAACGCTAAGAAGGTTTGAAAAAAAGAGTGCAAGACGTGTTTATGGCCCGGCTCTCCAGATGACGAATGGAGAATTAGAAATAACCGGGAGATAGACGAGCTATTGAAGCACGAGGACATTGTAAGATTCGTAATGGCTCAACGAATACAATGGCTAGATCACGTAGAGTGAATTGATGATCAGTGAATGCTAAAGAAAATCCTGAGGGCGCAAGTCTATTAAAGCAGAACGAGGGGCCAACCTAGGATCAGATGGTTGGATGATGTGCTGGAAGATCTAAGAAGAATGGATGTGAGGGGTTACACTGAGACGACATGGATCGGAGACATTGGAGAAGACTGGTGTTGGAAACCAGAGCTCACGTTGGACTGTAGCGCTAAAGAAGAAGAAGATGATGAGAGTACGACATTTTTTCTACTGATAGTAGCGACACGAGTAGTGACTGTCGTAACGAAATGAGAGATGGCAGCCGCCAACAAGTGAAAGTCCTGACACTGTCGGCCGAGATATCTGGTCGTCACTGATGTACCGAGCAGGTGTGAGCCCTCGGGGTAAGAGAGCGGGGCTTACTCCACCAAATACAAACGAGCTTCCGTAAACACGAGAAAACTGTTTCACTTCGTTATGGAGATAACCGGCTGCTTCTGTAGCTCGAATCCTACTACGGGACGTGTCCGATATATTGCCACATAGTATTGTGACGGTGGACGACGGGTAAAACAGCCTTTCCGTCTGTTTCACGTGAAACAACGCTGTCACTAAGTCAAGACCCACATACGGCGGTTGTGGTTAGGAGTAAATAACGATTATCTTTATTTTGTAGCGACATTACTTCACGACATGTTTCTAGCCTTATTTTATTTTGCAATATGTTACGAGTACACTTTGTAACATTGAAAAAAACATATGAGTGAAATAAATGTCCCGTGTAGGGTGCTCTCTCCGCACTATTCTAAAAAAAAGTCAAAAAACACTGCCTGGTGACGCCAGGGGCGGATTAGAAGAAGCGCGTGGTGCCCTATGCTGCCATCAGACTGGTGCCCCCCCCGCGATTCAAAATTCAACCTTTTATACATTATTTACACTGAAAAATGCCATACACAATTTCGAAAGTTTACAATTATTTTATTAAACTCTCAAATTACAACCAATATTTAGCTAATTAGCGATTATACTGAGCACAGTAGTACTTAAGCTTAGAAAATACTAATAGATACATTTTTTCTTTATTTTGCCTTAACGAAGACTTGCATAATTTCTTCTAAATCGAGCGATTCAAGTATCTCGCTTTCAATATTCAACCTTGCTAACGAAGATAATCTCTCTTCTCCCACAGCTGAATTCAGCATATCTTGAATGCGTTTTAATACGGAAAATGATCGTTCAGATTCGCAGTTAGCTATTGGAATCAGACGAAAAGCAATTTATATATTTGGGAATACGTCAATCATTTTACAGTCAATAATATAGTTTAATACTTTTTAGCGGACAAACTGTAGTATTATGGAATCTACCATCTTCATTCGAACTTAAAAAACATAACGGCGAGCTCGTCGAAAAGTGTACACAATCATTTTATGAATTTGGATTGAGGACTTCTTTAAAAATTTATTATCTTCAAAACGTTTTTGTGATTTAGGACTGGATGGTGCCCACTCTGACAGCAGAGGCTCTAGTGTCCGGTGCTGCAGCATACGCTAGTGTCCGACACTGGCGTGTGGCCGTCTGTCTGAAGCGTTTATTCGCATTATGTGTCCTGCGTCATCTAGCACCTTTCTTGCCAGCTCGTTACCGATGCTCTGTTACCTCAAATAATCATGTTCAATTTCTTCTCGAACGTAAGGCACATACGACGGGCACTGGCCACTGTTCTAGTACCGTGGTTCTGGACATGCTGCAGAATCTCGACGTTTGAATTACTTGCTGTTCCCCATAGCTGAATAACGTACCACCGGATTGGCTTTAGAAATGTCTTGTAGAGGAGGAGTTTATTATTCTCTTTAACCAGTTTTGGATTTCGTTTATGTTGCCTTATAAGTTTTCCGAACCAATAGTACCGTCTGTATGCGAGGCCAGGACGGCTACTTCATGAATAAACTCAAATTCAGTTCGTCAAAAATGTTCTCATTTACGAGTGAAATATAAAATTCCTCATGCTTGTAAATGGCTCTATTCAAAACGCATATATGTGTAAGTCTGACAATGGAATTAGTGAAAAATCGCTCGTATACAATATATCATTTTTATATACACAATATATTCACTCAATTAACGAAAATATGACTTAGAAAAACTCCTAGGCGTAAGAAATTGAAGTTATATTTTGCAGATGATTACTTACCCACTCTTGTAAACATTTATACTTCCCAGGTTATATATTGTCGTGTTCAATTTTTTGTCACAAGCTAATACAAAATACAACTGTGCATAGTTGAATACTACGTGGTGTGTTTTATTTTCTACATGGTCACTGACATCAAAAATAAAAATTATTAAACACGGTGTTACGTTTCCATTGTTGTTCCTAAAGGTAAATCCATTATGACCTGCCACAACGAACATCCTGCGGAATACACGCTAGGTTTCTTGTGCAAAAGATTTGAGAAATCTTGAAGTTGTTACTTTTATTTATTTATTTTTTTAAAGTCTTCTGTTAAGGAAACGTTTGTTGTCACAGACACGAAATTTATTGGAATGATAGCAGTTGGTGTGATAGGTTCTATCTGAATTGGGATATTCATCAGGTTTAGGAAGTTATGGCTATTGTCTACGGGTGTACGCTGAGTTTTAAGAGTTCGATGGGAGATATATTGTTTAGTTCAGCTTGCTCGTGAAGACACTTGTATTTCGATGAGAGGAGCAGCTGCCTGTTTTTGTATTTCTTCATTAACTGGCAGGTTAATTTTGAATGGCTGTGACCGGTATTGTTTTCACAACTCCACAAATCAACCTTCGAGCTTTTTCTGTGCACACGTAATGTAGGACATCTATCCTAAGTGAACTGATGGATTTGCCGAAAACGCGTAACAAATTACCTCCAAACTACCAACCGCAAATTAAATATTACCATAATGTGGTAACAGCTTATCGAAACCACCTCTGTTCACAAGGGAGTACATTATCGGGAACACGTTTTAATAAAAACTTCTGAATACAGTATATATCCGTGTAATGGGTCGCAGGATTCTAATGGAAGGCTACGAAATTCGGATATACCTATACAATTAAGATTTTAATTTTCTTCCAGCTAACGACAGAAGTTTTATGTATTTTTCCATATTCGTTCCTTTCACGGTCACAACGAAACCATTTTTTCCTTTCTATGCGCCGTAACAATTTATCAAAATTACATACAACCGATTATAATTATTTGAAACAACGTGGATAATTAGTGGGCGTTTCACAAATCCGGGGCTACCGCTTTCGCATTCTGAACGCAACAGGATTTAACAAGTTAATGTGTACTGACTGTATAGCCTCAAGTGTACAGTACTTGCACTAACGGAGGTGGGGGGGCGAACCCACGGCTATTCAAATTACAACAATTGCCCCAATTAAAACGATTTCTCATTCATCATAACACTGTCGAGATCGAACACCGCCGTTGTCATTGAACCTATGACGTACAAAATAGCATTCGTTTGTAACACCCATCAACAAGAATCGATCATTAATCACAACGATAATAATGTATTCACTCGTACCGCATTATTTCGTTATAATCGCTGTTTTCTCCGGGGAATAATGTACCGTCATTACAAAGCGAACACTCGAAATCGTATAATTTAATTTTACACACACACAAAATCAACAAAGCGCGAGTCACACCTACGACACTTCACGATTATTGGATTTTAATAAAAGAAATATTTTAATTCCATTGTGGACTACAAGAACTAGCGTTAAGCAATACATCACTGTCATTATATCGGACTAATTACCGTAACAATTAACAAGGACATTTAGGCCTATCTATAATAACACTAATTAAAATACCTATTATTAGTATAATGTTTGTAAATGTGAAATGATCAACACAACAATTTGGTTGTAATTCTCTACTGCGACCTCTGACACCTGGTATCAGTTTAGCTCTAGATACTGTGTAGTATTTGTCAGATCTACGGGGAACGTAAGTGGTATTTTACAAATACTGACGTGGCTACGCAAAAACTGACCTCCGACTGTGTGATATACATAAACAGATTGTTATAGCACCACGGCGCATGCGCAAATAGCGAACATTATCCTTTTACACTCAATTTTGTTTAATTATACCCGAGTAGTTACCGATGGAAACATGGATCTTACCACTGCCTCTCCACCAGCTGTAAGGCGCCTGGTGGTTTCGTTAAAACGTCCCGTCGTCTGCTGGGTCCATTACAGACTGTATCCCCAACCGCTGCAGGATGGCGTCGGAGGACAGTGGCGTATCTAGAAAATGGTCTGGGGGGCTTCATACAAAAGAAAAAACAAGTGAAGACAAATCAACATTACTATATTTAAAGTGGTTAAAAAACGTGTGATAATATCCTGAAAACAATCCCATTAAAGTAAACGGTAATAGCACACTACAAACACGCGTTATTGAAAATTGTTTAGAGGATACTTAGGCCTATTGACTGAACTGATTTTCCTATATATCATATTTCAAACAAATGCTGTGTAATAAAGCTGCTTGTAGGCCTGTAATTAAAAATTAGTTACTTCTGTATTAGCGTACACAGCTGAAAACACAATAAAACAGACTAAGAATTAAGAGATTAACAAAACTGGTCAACTTTTTGACCCCTTGGGGGTTCGTCGCGTTCCCCCCGTAAATACGCCACTGTCGGAGGACGAGGCTCTGGGTTGAGAGAGAAGCCGTTCGGCTATTGCCTGAACCGTGAAGGACCATGGCGCGAACGCCCAGGTGGATCCGCCCCTGCAAAAATCTATAACTGTTTTAAAAAGCGACAACAGTTTGGTGGTGTGTCCCTAAAACTGCTGTCTCGTGACATGCTAAAATTTTTATTCCATCTTTATTCTCGAATCGAGACTTTAACCTCTGCCTATCTTAACGCTGTCACCCATCGTACAGTTGAGCCCCGGATTTTGTTGTCTTTCGAATTTCGTTCATCTTTCATCAATCTGTCTACAGACTACAAACGACCTATAGTAAGGAGACTATATTATTATTATAGTCATTTTAAATCGCTTGAGTCATTTTAAATGACTTATCTACACTACGAGAGAGACCTGTTGAAAGTAAGTAGCAAAAATTAATAAGAAAAAGACGTAAACGTCTGCACCTTCTGAGGCCGAACTAATACAGGTTACGAGAAATTCAACAACTACTAAGGCGGTGTACGCACGAATATCCGCCCACACTTGGTTAGAAAAATAATTGTTTGTGGCGATGACTCCACGTGAATTAACAGAGGCACGAATCCAGCTGATTCTGGCTTGTTGCGCACTGACACCTATTGCGACGTTTAACGGCTACCCACGACGACAAAACCGACTGAGCACGTACTCCACGTATCGGATTTACATAGTTCTGTTACAGGTTGACCGTCAAATGGAGAAGATTCAACCCTTGTGAATTCGGTACTCCTCTGTGGGCTTTGCTCTTAGCTGTCGGCGATTTAAATGGTTTGTGAAACAGTCGTCTGACCAAACTGAAAAAAAATCAGCTAATTTTACGTGGTTATAAATCAACGTATTCCTATATAATAAAGAACGTTACAATTTTTTTACAACCTGTTAATGGTTTTACATTCTAAGAGCTAATTACTGACACGGGAGCAGTCAAACATGTGATGTGGAATGCACACTATTATTGACAAGGTATGACTTTATGTTGTGTTTGTTTATTACTCACTGGCAAGTAATGCGGAACGTTTAACGAAAGATGAACACAAACGAGGGTTAACTGTAAAAGACCTACGCGTTTCTACCGCCGGGTCAAAATTTTTCAGAAAACAGACCGAAGCGGTTGTGCGTACAATAGTTCGTCTAACAATCGTTCCAACTGAAACTAACACGGTTGGTTACATTAAAGATACGTGACGCAATTTGCCGTTACTGTATCCGATATCGTCAGCGGATTGGTTAAATCTACCAGTTTACGTGTCGACAATGATTCGGGTTTCAAAATACAGGATGGCGTCCGGGAAGGCGATTATTTTAAATATTAAATAAGTACAGAACTCGTACAAACTAACGTGGTTTTTATTTTGCAAATAATCCACATATATTGGGATTTAATTCGGTAACACTTCCTTCCGTTTTGAAAATCATACCACCCTCGTGACGTCATTTTCTTTTATGTAATGCACACATTAAGACGTTCAATGAAACTGACCCTTACTTTCCGTAAAATTTTTGGAGTAGGCTATTTAATCTCAAATCGTAAGCCCATTTCCCGTGCCAGTCCGTCTTCCTAGAAGGAAAGCCAATCGCCTGGAAAGAGACGGTGAAGTACCTAGGCGTTTGACTAGACCGGCGCCTATGCTTCAACGCCCCACATGACCGAAATCCTCAACAAGGCTCGCGCCGTCTGAGCCAAATTCTTCCCATCTCCTCCGTGTCTCTCGTGCCTCGCTATGCGCACCAAAGTCAACATCCATCTTCTGTTTCTCAGGTCTGAACTGATCTATGCGGTTCCCGCGTGGCGGTCACTTCTGTCAACCATCAACAGGTGTAGGCTGGAAAGATTCAAAGCGAAACCCTCCGTTCCTTGTCGGGATCTCCTTGGTTTGTCAGAACTGATGTAATCCGAGGAGGTCTTCGAGTTCCTACCTTATCTGCTTTTGTCTGTTCGTTAGCTGTAACTCTCTTTGCAGCAGCTGCGACCTCATGCTTCCCGTACTTGAGGACCATCAGTACCACAGAACCTCCATCCCCGATTCGGGTCGAACGCCTTTGGGGCGATTCTTGATGAGCCGCCATAAAGGCATCATCGCTATAACTTTGGTCCATAGTCCCAAGGTTCACCTTCGAAAACTGTCCTTTCCTTCTAACATCAGACTGTCCCCCCCTCCATTACGCTGTGTAAGCTGGTTGTAGCTGTTACATTTGTCACCGGCACGGAGGCTCTCTGCCTTGCGGAGAGCGACCGACGCGTCACGGCGTCTGCTTGCTGAGCTTGAGACAGGTGACACCTCTTGCCTGAATCGGTTCTACTAGCAGTGCCACAAATACAAGTTTTCTTTCTCTCCGCCATCTAGCGAATGATCATGTTGGCGGTTTCCCTTCCAGTTTTAAGCTACCTGTCGACTGTACCAGCTCCAAGTTATTTTCTGGCAGTCACTGGGCTCGACCCAGATGCTACAATCCTGCGACGGGTGGAAAGACATACCGCACACACAAAGCAAAGGAAAACAACACGCCGTGTTATGGTCTTACGTTCATCCGTCGCCTGTACAGAACCTGCAGGACGCCATTTTCTCGCCCACTTATGAACTGTGTTCCGCGATGGAGCTAATCCTTTTCCATTTGCACCAAATTGTTGCCTAAATGCACGTTGCATATCATTCACGGAATCAGTTCTAATAATTTTTCCGCAGAAAAAACGCGTTGTTGTACCGTCCACTTATCCACTGTGTACTAAACCCCAACTCATTGTGGACGGTAGTTGCTTACTTTATTCCGAATTTCTGCCAACGTACAATACAAACAGTCCATCTTTCTGGGCGCACCCGATACATAAGCACTGAATCACAATAATTGTTACGCGCTAAGAAACTACAAACACGCCTATAACAACAATTCAAAACAACGTATCCTTCTATTGTGGTCTGCGTCTGTCAGGATTTGTTGCAATACAGCAGGCAGTAGAGCATCCATTATTCGAACATCCATTAACCGAACGATCTGTTATCCGAACTCAATAAAAAGTACAATTATCTACTGTACTGTACAGTATTGTATTGGACATGTGTTAACGATTGGTTAAAGGTGGCTGAAGCCGATCCCGGTTTTCAGTTATTAACCGATGAAGAGACAGTTGAGTTATTAAATGAACGTAATGAAAACGAAACAGATTCAGATGAAGCCGGCGAGAATGCTACTAATACAAAACCACCGACGGCAGCAGAAGCTTTTGACGCACTTGAGACTGTTCTAAAGTGGGCCGAAACAGAAGACGAGATAGATAGTATTCAGCTTATGAATCTTAAACGACTTCAGTCTTTAGCAGCAAGAAAACGGGGTATCGGTTTAAAGCAAACAGTGAGAGAACAATTCTTCAAAAAAAGTAAATCCATGATACCGTATGTTTGATTTGTTTTTTAACTTTTAATTAATTTTATAGTATAGTGTTTGTCATTAAACTCTAATTTTGTTTAAATTAACTTTTGGTTTTTATTAATTACTCAGTTTTAATTCACTGATTTTTAGCCTTAGTAATACATTACAGTACAGTATACAGGTTGCTGTAATTATATAACAGTATGGTAGAAATGATTTTGTAATAAAAACTTTTGTTTTTGTAAAGAGAAATAATATTTTCAATTTACGATGCATTATACGAAATATCGATTATCCGAACGGGCCCTCGTCCCGAGAGGTTCGGATAATCGATGCTCTACTGTAATTCATTACGGCGGTAGCGTTGCATCAAAGCGATCGCGCAATGCGGGCGTGTGCTACCGTTTGCGGATGTACAAAACGCCGTGGCAGAGCACGCCCAAAAAAACCCCAAGGAAATGAATAAGAAATACTCTCAAAAGAATAAACACAAGTTTATTCCATCGAGAAACCTTCGTAAAACACCCTCAGTTAGGTGGAGCGTTTAGTACACCACACACGCGCACACAATATACGTATTAATGAACAACCCGTGTGCACACTGTACAAAGAATTCACTTTCGAGCGTCGGAGAAGAAACCTCTTTGTACGCACTGCCAATAAATAGATTTCACGTTTTTCACAGTATGATAATAATAACACAAATGCTTTCTACTCCATCATCAGACTGATCGGCAGTATTCAAATACTTTTAAGTAATAACATCACTGTACGGAATTCCGTAACCTATCCGGTGGCGATACGGACTCAAGCTTAAACACCATGTTTTGACCGAATTTCACGGATTCCAAACGCCGCGACCTTGATACAATTTCTGTAGCGTAGGACTTTTCTACGGTCGTCGAAGTTTTCCTGCGCAATCTGCTACTACAAAACGTTCTGATGTCAGCGACAGAATCACACGCGTTCTCAAAAGTCGAGAATGCGGTGACGGTCAAAAGAAGAAGTAAACATTTTAGCTTCACGGACAATGTTCGTGGTTTTATTGCTAACGATAGCGACAGTACAACGTCGCTTAATAACTCTGTATCTGTAAGTAGTAAAAGTTAAATGTGTTAACTTCGTCATTTGAAAGGAAACAAACAAGTAACCCAGGGTAACACACACACATACGCGCGCGCGCGATGCAAGCATTACTACTTCCCTAACCGTCACCACGCACTTTCTACGAAAGTACAGGTACAGGTGTGTTTACAACACATTTTTTACGTTTATTTACACTATCTGTTAATAAAACACATTAAGCATAACTGATGAATCAATACATGACATGGAAAGAACTAGTTCTCTGTATGAGTACTTAAAACTGATGTTACATACAGTACGTTCAAACTCTTTAACGTCCAAGTGAGTCCAGCGGCAATGTTAATTTTGATCTTCTTCTCTGCAACTGGGAAACACAATTTTACAACGGGTTGAAAATTTCTGCTACCTAGAGAGCACCATCACTTGTTAAAAAAAAATATGGGACAGAGAGTAAGAGAAGAATAGCTCTTGCAAAGCAGGCGTTTCAGAACAAAGAGAATTTACTTACAAATAAGCACTTAAGTATGGAGGTAAGGAAAGGTTCGCAAAAAACATCTGTGTGGAATGTCATAAGTTATGGGTGTGAGGCATGGATCCTAGGCAAAATAGAAAGCAGGAAGCTGGAAGCAATGGAGGGTGGGTCTGGAGGAGAACGACGAGGACGAGTTGGATGGATAACAAAAGTAATGAGCAAGTCCTCGCAGAAGTGAACGATGATAGATCACTTTTAAAAATTATTGGAAGAAGAAGGGCAAAATTTATCGGGCACGTGTTACGACACAATCAATTCTCAAGTAACATTTCTGAAGTAAAGGTGTTGGCGGAAAAACCAAGAGGTCGACCAAGAGCAGCGTTCTTCAAAGAAATGGGAAAGGAGATGCACTTCCTATCGTACTGCGATTTAAAGAGGACAATGATGGAGAGAGAGATGTGGCTAACTCGACAAGGCATGGTCTTTAGAAGATGATAACGATGATGTCTGCAAGCTGTTAACTAGAAGATTTATCGCGTTGCAAGACGCCGCAGATCACAAAATGCCATACGAGATTGACAGCATATGTTTTGGGTAATCCTGTAGCCTGTGTTGGGTGGGTGTGAAACTGTTTAACTCTTAAGGTGTAGTGGCGACTATAAACTAATGTCTTTTAATTGTTAATAAATTTGTTGAAGTCCCTTAACACTTTTTGATCGAATTTTATGGTTTTGTGAAACCGTCTTTACTTCGAACTATGATATACCTTGGTTTGCTTTAGAGCTTTACTCAGTTCGTTGTTTCTTATCTCCTGTGGACTTTCTGTCTTCTTCCTCTTTTGTCTTCTAGCTTTCCATATCCTCTTAACCGGAATTGCGTTGTCCACTTAACCAGATACGTTCTACTGGTTCAATTTTTGACACTCCTCCAAGTCGATAATTTCTAATCGTATTCTTCCTATTATCATTCTTCATAAATAATTCATTTTGGCAAACGTGTCTTGCTTTGTCGTACCCATGATTCGTACCCATACATAACTATAGTAAAGTCTCAATACGATTCCGCACAAGCCAGGAAAAAACATACACGGAGTTATGATAGGCTATGTGAAAATTCAGAATACAGTGCAATAATTCTCATTTTGACATGTGATTAAGTAATTATGAACTACAGTAACCGCTTCACTTTTCATACTTAAATTCTTATTAAAAATAAGATTTCTGAATACAAAAAAAAATATATATATATAGGCTATAAAACTTGGATACTTGGGACAAGAACTGCTCTGAAGAGAAATCTTTAGTGACGGTGAAGTATCACACACACACACACACACACACACACACACACACACACACACACACACACACACACACACACACCAATATTAACGGGCAGAAAGGTATATTTATTTTTTAAATTCTTGTAACTTCAAAATCGCCCACCGGGTTGTACAGATAAGTACCCCACTATCAGCAAAACACCGAAATGGAAAAACAATTAACTGAAGTTTTAAATTTCTCTTTCTGACAGTACCATCATCTTTCATCGATTGTTCATTTGAATAAAAAGAAACTACTGACAACAATTTGAACTTTCACTAGGCTCTCGCTACCGCTAGTGAAACTGTCGCAATCCGCACATACTCTCAAGCAGCTAGCACGCGATTCGAATACAGTATCTCACTCAGCATGAATTTCTTACCGACTTAAACGTACCGTCTTTAAACGTAACTTCCTTTATTCCGTTAGTAAATACGATTTATTAATTTTTTTTAAAATGTCCAAATGAATCGCCCACACCTTATGTACAACGTATAAATAGGAATGGTCGATGGCACAAATTAAATTCGCATCTATGACAATGCGTCGTTATGAAAGTGAAACTCGTGATCTAGTCAGAACTCGGGATTAAGGACGGGCATCGACTTCAAAGCATATTATGTACCAGTGGTTTCCAACTTAAAAACGCTTAAGTTTTTAAAATTTAAAAACATTTTAATTTTTTTTTAAATGTCCAAATGAATCGGCCACACCTTATGTACAACGTATAAATAGGAATGGTCGATGGCACAAATTAAATTCGCATCTATGACAATGCGTCGTTATGAAAGTGAAACTCGTGATCTAGTCAGAACTCGGGATTAAGGACTGCATCGACTGCAAAGCATATTATGTACCAGTGGTTTCCAACTTAAAAACGCTTGAGGGCCACAGTTAAACTGAGGAGCCTACTGACAGGCCTCATCATAAGCGATCAAGTAAATAAAAACAAAAAAGGCAGTATTTAATTGTAAATAAATAAAAACTAGTTTACACATTTGACATACCTTATTACAGTGGTTCCGAAACTTGTCAGTCCGTGGACCCCCCAAAATAATTTTAAAATTCACGGACCCCGTCTGAGTTCGGAAATAAAACAAACAGTCAATATGATAGAAATTCTTATGTTTTAATTAAAATGTATTAAAATGAAAATTCTCTTAACTTGCAAAATCATAATATTAATGATATCAAACATAGTTCAATGTGAACAATGAAGCTGCTTTGCACAATTAGCTCTGCAATATTGGGTTTGATGTCTGATAACTTCGATATTAAGTAACTCTCGACATCAAGTTTATTTCTTAACTTTGACTTCAAGTATGTGAGCAGGGAGACTATGGTTTCACACAAATAAGTAGAAGAAAACACAGTTAAACACTTCAAAGCTTTTTTGCGAGTTCAGGCTGTAATTGCGAAAAGTATAATTTTAATGAACTCAGTTGAAAGTTCTGCCAATGAATCTTCTTCTTGTAGTGTAAACATTATTAAAGCCATTAGTTTGAAATTACTTTTACAATTACCATTAGTTTGAACAAAAAAAAGTACTGGAATCTTCGCCTATTTGTTTTAAGATTCTAAAATTTAGATTTAGACTTTAGAGCATACAAAATCGAAAAAAATTGTGGTATATCCTATTTTTTCTTAAAATTGTCTGCGAACCCCCCGAAACATTGTCGCGGTCCTCACTTTGGGAACCACTGCCTTATTATGTATCTTTAACGGTACAGTCTCAATTATGTCAGTATAGTAATGAAGATATAAGGAAAATATTAAAAACTGTATATTTACTGTCCGTTTTGTCTAGCCGAGGGACGGTATAAAATAGACTGGTGTAATAAGACAATGAAAATAAAAGAAGACTAGAGTAAATAAACATTCCATTAATGAACTAAAATTAAATCTACTGTACGATAGTCAGCGAATCAGTAACACAATTTTCCATTTTCTCCTGTAAGACCAATCTCAATTATAATCATTTTTATTATTTATTTACTTGTTAAAGTAAGCAGAGTAATTATCAAATCGGTTTTCCCAGATAAGGAAAAAGGTGTTGCGGGCCGCCAGTTTGAAGTAACTGTGTATACGGTTGGTGGAGACTGAATTCTTACCTAAGAAAAACGTTTAAAAAATCTGAAAATCGGTTGGAAACTGTATGTAATTCTACGTAACATTTCTCGAGATAGCGCATCTTCCACAATCAGAGATATATTCAGAATCAGAGATCAGTAAGGACGGCGACGAACCGATTGAACAATTTAGTTCTTATCTTCAATAATTTTTCCTTTTTATTTCTGAAGTTTACTCTTTTATTTTATTTTGGCAACATAGGCCTTCCTTTATCCTGATCTCGCTTGTAAATTCTCATGGTTTTACTATTAACACAAACAACGTTTCCTTGTGTGATAGCCCTATATGTTGAATTGTTCCTAGGACTAAACGTTTCGCCCAATTTAACATGAAGCATCTGAGAAAGCCCGAGAAACAGGCTTTTCTTAACTTTCCTATGTGTATGTGTTTTTAAAATAAAAATTACATGAACTTACAAAGGAAAAAGATACATTACTATAGACAGTTTCAACGTGTTTCACATAATCGTTATATAAATGCATTAACAGGTGTCACAAAACATTCGTATCAGGATCGCCATTAACAAGAAACATTAAAGATTTTATTATAACCAAAGTTTGCTACGTTTGGTGAAATTTTTACTTAACTGTTTAAAAATTAGTTGTTGGACTGCTGAAAATGACGGATTGGACTGTCGAAACCTTTATTCCTTATGTGAACAGTAAAAACAGTAGTGGAAAACAAGTTCTTGTTTGTTGAATGTGGATCGAGATATGTTTAACATCACACCACTGATACACCAGTAGATTAAACATGTAAAAATTAAGTAGGTCTACATTTTACCCAATAAAGGGCACTATTTTTTATATGTTTTGGGGTTTTGCCAGTTTTATATATTTGTTTATTGTTAACTCTATGTAGAGCGCGGGGAGATCGCAGATGCCTCGAAAAGAGCATTAGCTCGGAGTTTCTAGTGTCATCGCGGCACACAGAGAAGCTAGAGAGATTGTGTACACTAACGTACACAAAATCCCATAAAATAAAATTTGGATTTTCAAGCTAAATATGTGTGTATTTTGTGGTATTTATGTAATTTTGGTTCGGGTAGCCGGTAAATACTCCACTACTAGGGAAGTTCAGAGATGAAAAAAACTATTAAAAAAAAGAAAAAAAAGTTCCACTGTGACAAAACCCCAACTTTTCCCGCGCGAGCCTCGGTTTTATCACTTCCAAATTTTAGGGGGAGGCGTATCAGGTACTACTTAGTAACTTATTTCATCCCTACTACAGTCAGAAATCCTGGCCTCTTCGCCAAACCGCTTTCACCAGTGTGGCGTTTATCTCACAATCCCTCACGTGTAAGGGGGCCTAAGGTCACCGTCACCACTACAAAGGTAGCCCGAAGTCCGAACGGATCCAAATACCTATTTTGAAGAGTGGGGGCAAATATAGGCAGAAGAAAACCATTTTTTAATTTCCTTTTTAAAAATAAGTTAGTTTTATCTTGGAATTATAGTTTTTCACTATTTTCAAGAGAAAGTTTGGAATATTTAAAATAAAAACAAAATTAATCTTACTAACCAAAATAAAATAATTTACCCTCGCTAGGACTCTGGAGAAACGTAGTTTCATGACTTTGCAGTGGACAATTTCCTTGCCTTCCATCACCGTGAATTTGCACATGAACAAAACATGAAAAGACGCACACCACGCCACTTTAAACATTACAATTCGAATGAAGAGGGTCCATTCAACGGAGATCGATCGATTAATCGATCGCGATTTATAGGTCAGCCGCTTCTGGCGTAAATGGAAAGCGATCGGTAATTTGCAGAATATATAGGCTACTAATACTCCGAGCTCGAATACCGTCTAAGAAGACGTCGTGCCCGGTGACCGCATGCCGTTTTAGGAATTACAATTAATTTCATGCCGTTTGAAACCGCAAATTACCACGCCGCTTTCCCAGCGCTAAACGCAAAGAGAGTATTACAAAATTATGGCTGCACAACTTATACACATTTTAAGGACACTATTACCACGCACCCAGTTTGTGAAATTACTTTAGCAATCTTCAACGTTCGTGTTTTAAAACGTGGTCAATTAAATGATCTCGTAATTTTCGTTTGGCCTTTAAAAATGTATACTTTAAATCGGCGAACGAAAGGACGTCATTGGTCACACGAAAATGAAATCCTTTCCGTTGTCCACCCAGCTTGCCGATGGACGAAGAATCAGAACGCGTTTAGTATTTGGCAGTACTACAGAACATTCACTAAGAAACTCTGAAAAACTTAAAAGTAATAACAGGTAAATCGTGTTACTCATATTGAAATGAACAAGCAAACTTTACTCCATATATGGTTTTCACATTAAGATTAAAAAAAAAAACTTTTAAAACTAGAATGTACAGTAATTGTTTACAATATTTCACCAGATTTAATTTTTCTCGCATCTTCTTTTTCTTGAAGGTACATTTTTTGAAAGAGAATTTATTGGCTAACTAGCCGCCCTCTTCTTCTGTAGATACTCGATCAAATCTCCAACGTAGGTTGGCGCTGTTCAATGAGATACTCTCAAACAAATCTCTCTTCTCTTCTGTCGTACTGTTTTCTCCGCGTGCTGTACAAATCGTATTCAACTCTCTTGCCACCTGTTTACTGTTTTTTATCATTTTCGTAGTGTTTTTTATTCATTTCGTGCAATTTGTTACTTTAATCTGACCTGCCGCGGTAAATAACAAACGAACACTGGTCCTCAGTAAATCGGAAATTGCTGTATTGACTAGCCATAGCAACAAAAAACAAACTTCCAGAATTCTACGGAAATATTTAAAAAATCGGTATGGAGAACCATACATGACTTCCATGTTCTAAGGTTTATATTTAAAATAATTTTCGAGATGAAATATTTCCATTGAAACTACTTCTTTCTTCAGCATTAACCACAGTACTGTGGTCACTAACGTATACCACCTCACACTAACGCACTCGATTTTCACTGCTGATGGCAGTCGATGGCACTCCCGAAACGTCTGGTTTTGCAGACTACGGCCAAACAGCCCGGGAAGGAATTTTAACAACAAACTACTACTTTGTTGCCGATAACGTAGTACACATAAAAAATTACCCCCTCCCACTTCAACAACATTTTTCATTTATAGATATTTCATCTACCTTTCTATAGTGGATTATTACGACCTTCTTTTCGGATACTTTATTTATCAAAATTAAGTACTTTTGTCAAAAAATAAAACGTTGCAGGTAAACTACCCCTTCCCCTTAACCGATCTTCATCAAAATCAATAGGCCTTGAGTCCTCTACAACTTAGCGACATATGCAAAAAATTATTTGATTCTGTTTGAATTTGCGCCAGTTATCGTTCGCCATAGAAAACATTCTACACACAGGCACTTTTCGAAAAATGACTTCATGTTTTGAGGGTAGTAGGCCTACAATCAGAATCAAGCCTTATCTCGAACACGATTTTTTTCGCCATCACCATACTTCCATTTCCTTATGGAACATGGAAGTAAAAATAAAGTTAAAGATGTTTCAATTTAAATGTTACGAGCGAATCAGGCTACAAACAAGGGTCACCGCAAGATAATGTGATTCGAGTTGCTGGGTTGGCCGATGATTTAATTACTGTCGAAAGAAAGAAAGAAAAGAGCCACTGAGGAGTCGTCCCTGACTATACAAGAAACCTGTAAATGAAGAAGCCTACGTATAAACCGGCAGAAAACCAAGGTTATGTCTAAGAAAGCCCAAACGTACACTTACACCACCCACACCTTTGTATTCCTTTTATTTTAAACTCTTTCACTTGTTTACCCCTTCGCTGACAACGCGCTTAACACGAGGCACAAAAATTATGTTACAAGAACGACGGATCCGTTTGGGCGGGGGGAGGCTATTTTCTATTTTCACAAACTCGTGACGTCAAATGCGGGAATCCCCGGTGCTGACTTCACTTATTTCTTTACTTCACTTTCTCCCGGTCCACGAGAGAGTTCTTCACTCACAACGAAGTGAATGCGTGATTATCATTTCTGTTTACAAAAAATAATAGGCTACGTTATTTGACTGTGTGTGTAGTTTTCCGGCTCTCTGCGTCCGTGAATCCACCACGATTCTAGTTTCAAGTAGATGATACACATGTAAATACACGTTAAGTAAATAGTTATACGTTTTTCGTAAGAGTATCACGCATACGCTAAGTACACGAAAGAGTTGCACCGTTTTTTGCGTACAAAATACGTAAAGCTTCTGCGTAGTTCCGACCTTCCATTAGCGGCTACATGAGATGGACACATCAGGTTACGTAACGTACACATTTACGTCAAGCCCTGTCAAACGTCTTACGATGTACGGCGACAAATAAACGCACACGAAAACGTTACGTTTACTACACTACCATTTACACTGAAAATTTAAGCGACGTATTTAGAAAAATGCTGATCGATTTTATTACTGATCAATTGTACGGCTTGATTTTCTATTCAACTGTCACAGTTATACTAAACGATTTCCATAATAATGAAAATTTTGTTCTTACCTAGGCCAACGTACTTTACAAACTGTGTAATGCAAATATTTAAACCAATCCATTTAATTCAAGCGATAAGTTTTACTGTGAACTATTTAACTTGCAGATCTGTGTATTGTACAAGAAACCGTCAGTTTTATTTTTACATAAAAACGTTTTATCATTTATTTCAAGCCTAGATTTCTAGAGTCTGCGTACTTTTCGAGTTTTGTTATTAGGGCTACTACTCCGACGACCAGCCTGCCTCTTTGACAGAAAAAACTATATAGGTTAAGTCGTACAAATCGCCCACTTTATATGATTCACTACAAATCCCAATGCGATCCAATACGATTCACTGCACCTAAAAATTAGATTTCGATGCACAGAAAAATTTGCATCCAGTGCCGGACTTGTAGACTGGTACGGTTCAATATAATTGTATAATTATTTTGAGAAACGATGTTTGTTACGTTGTAAAGTAAATAAAAATCAAGCAAATAAATTTGAAAAATAAAAATATACGATATTGCGAATCACACAAATACTTTCGTAGTTTCTGATATCGTTCGAAACGTAAAAAAATAATAAAATACAGACTTACGTGATAGACGACTATGAAGAACTTACTTTGTAAACGATATTGTGTCCCACCTGTAGGCTAGAGTAAGTCATAATATAGAACAACAATAACACAAACACAAACACGAGACACAGCAACAGCACAGTACACAACACGTCCCGTCGTAGCGCGCAGCACGACAACACTGTTACCTCTAACTGACCAGTCGACAACGAAGATCCGGCTCCTCTAGGCCGCCGCACCGCGGCCGCTGACCTGATTCACCGTACTTCCGTCTTCCAAGGTCTCTCTCTCTCTCTCTCTCTCTCTCTCTCTCTCTCTCACTCGCGCCAGCCACCTTTCTCTATGCTTTTACATTTATTTATCTTCGCCAAACACCCATCGTCGTCGTCGACGTATTTCCAATATTATCACAACACGCGTACACGTACAATTACATAAATATCCCATTTCGTATTTTTCCAACACCTGTCTGGTTACCCGTCTGGTATTCACACGCACACGCACACGCGTACTCGCTGCGTATGCGACGTGTCGGCCGTATTTACTGTCGTCAAATCGATTTCGTTCTATTACTATACATTAAACTACGTATAATCAAACTATACATTTTCATCAAATACGAGATCTGACCGAAAAGGGCGTGCAAGTTTTGTTTAATTAAAAATTAAGCATTGGTTCATCTACATTTACAGTGCTACCTTCAACATAGCATCAATCGGTTATAACACAACTATGCCAACATTCTTTTCAGTCTTAAATCAGTTCTCAAACGCACTTTCTTGTGCAGCCTTCAGATCACTCAGCGATTTTCTTTTTACGCCTTCAACAGTCGCGAAACGTTGTATTTTCGTGGTGTTTTCATTATTCGGAAGAAGAAAGATTGTTTTTGGCAAATTTGGCGAATACGGCGGTTGCGGCATCAGTACAATGTTTTTATTTTTGCCTAAAATTCTTCAAGATGCAATGACTGGTGCATTGTCGGCGCGCAATTTCCATAAACTGCCCTTCCACTTTGCCGTTTCCTACGAATAGGAAATATAAAATTAACTAAACTAAACTAATTTAGTTTTTGCATAACTAAACTAAACTAATATTTTGCATTCAGATTACATTTAGTTTTTACAGACACTTGACCTTCCTTAGCTCCTACAACCCCCCCTCAATCTTCACACCCCACACATGTTCGGACACACGCCCTAAACAGACGTTCACCACCCTTACATCCTCTGTTTAGTTTTTCACTGATGTCTTTGACAATGGCTTAAGAAGTTGAAACAGCTGTCAGAGTTAAATAAAAACTGTGAAACGTACCAAGTGTTTATATATTTTTAAAAATCTTTGTATTAATATGTTTCACCAAGTGCCCAACGAGTCACCAATTAATATCGTTTAAAATTTTGTTTTAAATTAGACGCATTTAAGGGATTTTATTTCAAAAATAATCGTATCTACTTAACAAGTAATAAAAATACTCGAGAAAGTTTGATCAAAACGTGTACACACTTTCAAATGGCAAATGCATAGTACTTCTTAACTTCATCGGCTTTGTACAATGAAAATTTAATTTCTAAATGTTTGTTTGAAATAGTCATGACTTTTTCAAACCGTCTGGGACGGGAAAGTATAACTACGGACGACTTAAATTTAATTTACAGGAAAATTATACATAGACTTTAACGAAGTTAAAATTTGAAACCTTTTTATAAATCTTGGTTATTTATAAATCTGATTTAACCACACACGCAATAAATCAGGACACGAATCCCTGGATATCATTAACACGGCACTAATATAAAATATATACCATACAAAGCCACTATAATGAATATTTGGGAAAACCTAATGTATGTAAACATAAACACATAACATAAAAATAATTGAACGAATATAAATCAACATAAAATACGACATAATTTTCATCATTTCCACTTCACGTTTACGCACTGTTGTCTGTTACGGTTCCCATATTCTTCTCGCTCGTCCTATGTTTCTTCATACGTTCTTGCTTTTGAAGGTAATCTATTTTCGTCTATTCTTTCCAAATGTTCGTTCCATTCGTGTGTTTTCTTAATTTCTTCTTAAGTTAAGTTCTTCTCCGATTATTTCGTTACTTATCATACCTCTCCGGCAGTGGCGTGGTGTGGGTACATAACACCTGTTGCCGGTTGTGATAGGCCTAAAACTTGACCTAAAAATTAATTCGAATTTCTTCTTGTACCAAGTGTTCTTTTTAGGGCATATTCTATCATTCGCTGGGAGAAGAAGAGGGTACCGGTTCAACGGGATCTGACTCTCATTTTACTTATACAGAATAAATCAGAACACAAATAGTCGAATTAAAAATAATAAAGACAAACAGAGAAACACATGACTACACGAAAAAAAAAACACAAATAGGTACGTAGTGTCTGCGGCACGTAAGTTCCGAAAACGAACATAGCTGCTAACTGAGCGTTTTGCCGGTTTATACAGCGGCAACACATTGGGTGGACGAGTGTGCCCCACCCCTCTACAGTTTGTACAGTGACAACTAGTACGAGGTCGATGACCGTACGCAATAAAACATTGTCGATATCTGGCCCGGCAACACAAGACTGTGCAAGTGCCCAACACTTCGAAACCACCGTATTTAAAATAATTAATAACGTATCAGTTAATACTTAGCTTCCATAGACATATTACGATATAGGACCACCCTCGTGGCGAAACGGTGCCTAAGAGGAGCGAGATCAACATCGATTGTCCCGCCCGAGTTCTCCACTGACGGCCGCGTTGCGATGAGCTCCTACACGTACTGCCCCATTACTTTCTCTAGTACACGACACATGTTTATTTTATAAAGGTTACCTTTACTGAACTTTTATTATCGTTATTATTAATTTATTTGTTCGAACTCCAATCATTGTTTTAACTTTACAGTTAGATAAAGTGAATCTGTTTTCAATCAAGAGTTTAACAAAATAGTCCGTGTTGAAAAGTACCTAATCAATTGCAGAAGAGTCCAGCTTTAGAAGTCTTTCACGGTAACCATACAATTTCGAATGACAAGAAGAATCCACAATTAATAAAAATCTAACCCTGGAAATTACTTTTAACCGTAGAATTTTTATCTTGGCCTTCTGTACCGATACCGAGAGAACCAACTGTAAGCTCTTGGCTTCCTCTAGTACTGACTTTCAAGACATTAGTCATTACTGAATTAATTTACAAATCTTGGAGGTAAACAAAACATATACGAGACTCGCAGAATAAAAATAACAAAAACAGACTCAGTTAAAACTTACATAAATACTAATCACTACGCGTAACTACTGTTAGTGAAA
Source organism: Magicicada septendecula (assembly GCA_034769895.1). Lineage (NCBI taxonomy): Eukaryota > Metazoa > Arthropoda > Insecta > Hemiptera > Cicadidae > Magicicada > Magicicada septendecula. The sequence goes on from CM068372.1 coordinate 158,168,366, forward strand.
CGACTCTGTGGTTCTAGAATTCTATCAAACTCAGATTGCTTGTTAATATATGAGAGTACTACGTGCAAAACTCACATTATCCAATGTTTTGCAACATTCAGTTACGCATATCACCGTCTTCGTCTTGTAAAGGCAAATTGACTTATAATAGTATTTTGGTCCAAAAGTAACATTTTAAGGCTTTAAATGAGTGTTGAAAATAGGATTATGAAACAAAAGTCACATTATCCAACAGCTGTTTTGCAGCAAAACTCACACTGTCCAATTCAACCAATCAGGTAGCCCGTTTAACACACAAAGCATCATGGGCTCCCCTGCACCAACAGTTTATCCTAATCATTTTGTGTACCCTACAGATTTTCATCATCTATGATTTTTATGTATACTTTTTAATAGTTTTATTTCAAATACAAAATGTAATACAGTACAAGCTTTTTTCTCTAACTGTAATTAAAGGTTGCCTACAATATTAACTTTGATTTTTAATGTGTTTATTTTTCTCCTAAGATTCATTTTTCTTGGTTCTTGTTGTTTTTGTTTGAGATAAACTCTTTTGGTTCATAACTATCATTCTCCATGGTAGTTTGCTCCAAAACTTACACTGTCCATAATTTAAACTTATTTAGCAGCTTTAGCTCATCTATTAAGAGTTCGGGGATGTATGCAAATAGTTCGTATGGCAACTAAGTTATCATGACAAAACTTTTGTACCAGTATCTCATGTGTGTCAAGATTAATAAGTTTTATCGTTTTTTCGAAAGTTTGAAAAAATGGAAAGTGTGAGTTTTGCATCTACACCCCTTATATTAATCATTACACATTTTTGTTTTTCACTTTCGGTTGAGGAGACTGTACTTATTTACTGATTAACAGTATTTCCCGAAATTCAAAGAATCAACCCGCGTAACTTACTTTTTACAGATCGTCTTCCGCAATTTTATACATCCACGTTCCTATTGTATTGTCACATTCACGTATTTACACACACAGGTTATTCAAGACATTCTGTAAATATCTCCAGATGTTCTACCGGAGAAAAGAAAGAGAAAATTCAATAGAGAGAAAGAAATATTCTGTCTCAAGAGAAAAAACCGTGAAAGTTTTGTTTTCACGTTACAGCCTCTAAAAGATTTAGTCCATGATGTAAAAAAGTGTACAAAATCCCCTGAATTCGAAAACCAAGCATGGCCATAGTTTGCGATATTTATAGGAAGCATTTTACAGTGAAATATCCTGTACAAAAATACACAACACCATTATAACCTGACGAACTCCAATTTCGCCGAAGGTATATAATTTTGGCAGTCCCGAGATTTTTTTACCGACTTTTCCGTTTGTCATCGACGCGCGTAGTTTGTTTCTTTCATCAGTTTCACAGAACCGGTTCGCCGAACCGTTGTTGTTTTCCAGACGATCATGGTTCACAAACGAAACCGGTTTCTGGTTTTCTGAACGCAACAAAGGCGCAAACTTCTAGCGTGGCGTGAATAACGCCGACATATCACGCGGCCACTCGTCCCTGATAACCTCCGGCGAGTTCGCTGGCTGCACTCGGTCTCTGGTTCTGCAGTGGAAGCGCCTGCAAAACATAGCCTTTAGTTAAACCTTTGTACGCGCGTTCGAACGCCAAAACGATAATCTCATTCTTAAAACAATTATTTATACGACTATACAGGTATGCAATAAATGCTATATTAAAGCGGCATATAACTTACACTTCTAAATAATGTTGCAAGATTCAACTGGATATATACTTATACTTATTCTGCTGCTTTAAAAACTCACAACAGTCGCTCGCTGAAACTCTCTTACTTCAGCAGACACGTCTTCCTTCCCCTAACTTAGAACAACCGCCACCAATTAGGGTCAAACGCCCTCGAGCGATTCTTCATGACCACCCGTAAAGTCAGCCTCGCCAGGCTATTTCTGAATAGCCCTGAGTAACTTCTTGCCCTCTCTGTTTAACCTACTCTCTTCAGCGAAAATCTAGCCCAAGCATGTCTCTAGCACACTGCTTAGCCCTGTTACCTTTTGCCACTAGGTACGGAGGTTCTCTGCCTCGTGGAGAACGATCAACGCCTCAAGGGGTTTGCCTAGTGTCCGAGACGGGCGGCATATGCCGTTTGAATTGCCACCAGAGGCAGTGCTGCAAAAGCATCAAATTAGTCATTCAACAAAATTTCGGCACCATCTACTGGATAACCGTGTTGGCGTGTCGCTTCCCATTTCTAGGAACCCCGTCAGAAAGACCAGCACTGTTTTCATCTGGCAGTCTTCGGGCACGTTCCGGAGCTGCAGTCAAGCCACGGTGCAAAGACTCCTCACTAATTAAAGCAACGTAACAACTCAATTATATTCGGGGATGGTGCCGATTACTAGGGTAAAATTAACACTGTCAAAAATATGTGACAAGAGAAATTTTTCTTATTATTATTATTCTCTCGTTCATGGCCTACGCTCTACTGCTTGTTTCGGAAACCATCTTGTCCTCGGACGTCCCACACTTCACTGACCTCTGAGCTTGTAATTCAGGGCGATTCGCGGAAAACGATGTCGCTGCATTCTTTCTAAATGGTTGCACCAATTGACTTAGTATTCACTAATTTTAGTTGTCAAAAATTAAAATTTGCAATTCCTGTCTTACGTTTTCGTTACTTACTCTATCTGTCAGCGTGCAACTTTTTACAGCTCTAAGAAATCTCACTTCTGCAGATGTAATTTTTCTTCTGTATTTCTTTGAAGAAATACCCGTAATGGCGATAATTCAATTCTCATTTTGACATGTAAGTAGGTAAATATGAATTGCAGTAACCACGTAAATTTCCATACATTAAATTCTGATAAAAGACAAGACTTCTGAATACAGAAAAATATAAAAATTCTGGAACCGCACCTGCCTTGTACAACTTCAGTATAGTGTCTTTTCTAGTTTTATATTTTAAGGTTCTATTATGGTTCCACAGTAAACAGAAGCTACTACGCATTAAAAAAATATATTCCAATCCATGAATGTATCAAAAAATGTCAAAAAGAAAATGTACACCACGGAAATCAGACCTGTAGTAGCATATGCAAGCGAGACTAGGGTGCTAAAGTTGGAAGATATGAAAAACCTTGGTGTTTTCGAGAGAAAAATTCCGAGAAACATTTATGGACCAATGTGGGACGGAGAGATGTGGAGGATAAGAAAGAATCGTGATCTAAGAGACCTTTATGGAGAAGCGGTCATAGTTGCGGCAGTGAAGGCGCAAAGGTTGAGATGGTTGGGGCACGTGGTGAGAATGAGAAGTGATCGAGGCCCAAAAATGGAATTGGAAAGGAAGCTGGAGGGAGTAAAGAGGAGAGGACGTCCGAGGAGGAGATGGTGTGAAGATGTGGAAAGTGGATTTGAGGGTGATGCTAGTGGCAGGTTGGAGGAGTAAGGCTCTGGACAGAGAAGAATGGAGGAGAATCATTGAGCAGGCCCGAGTTCTACAGGGACCGTAATGCCAGAGGCCTATTTCTTGTTTAGAACTGCATTTGTGCCCTCCAGTCCTCCGTTAGCGAACAGCGTGATCGTGGCCACACTTGCAGTACCGAAAGGCCAGAAACGAGTAACGAAGGTCTGGCCGTAACTTAATCACTTTTAATCATTTAATTAATTTTTCTATTAATCTAAAATGTATTTAATTGTCTAATTAACGATGTTGCACAATTCGCATACGGGTATCAGAAAATTTGAAGTACCAAGGCTAAATACGCAGTACATCACAAAAATACTAAACGTTGGGTATACCGTACATTTCGATTCTCGAAAACAGCAAAAAGAACTGCGCAAATATGACCATCTGTTTACCAAGTTATAGCAGAAACAAGTCTCGATTTTCTACAGAAGTAGGTGCTTACGTGCACAGACAACAATTCGAAGAAAACGTATTTTCGATTTTGAAGGTCGTAAATTCTAACTCGTGTTTAACACGATCGCTACCATAACGTTTCCTACGAGACTACTTGCGCTCCAAACGCCAATGAACGTATTATTACATTCACCGTGCAACACTCCACTGCGTTCCGTTTCTTATTAACATACGAGGTCTGTAAATTAAGTAACGAGACTAATTCAGTAAAACCTTTTTATTCACAATCAAACTATATCTACACTCTATCGCCTTCAAAATAGTTCCCTTGGGAAGCCACACAGCGCTTTAGACGGCTTTTTCGGTCTTCATAGCAGTGCTGGAACTCACAAACTGGAATCTCCATCAACTGGTCGGTTACATTTTTTAAAATGTTGTTTATCATCCCAAAATGATGTCCTTTGAGATGTGTTTTCAATCTCGGAAAAAGAAAGTAGTCACAGGGACTCAAGTCAGGTGAATGAGAGGGCTGAAGGAACAACAGGAATATTATTTTTCTTTGCAAAAAACTCATTAACCGAGAGTGCTGTGTGACAAGGTGCATTGTCATGATGCAGCATCCAGGTGTTCACGATGGCTGGTCTCACGCGGGCAACTCTTTTCCGCAGCCTTTCAAGAATTTCTCGCTAAACATGTTGATCGACACTCTATCCTGTACCCAAAAACTCCTTATGGATAATCTCATTACTATCAAAGAAACAAATGAACATGAACTTTGTAACTACTTATTGCCACACTGCAACATCGTTTAAGACCTGAAGATGGTAGAGACACCGAAAGGCCTCGTCAAGAACGAAGTATTTAGCAGTGTGCCAATAAGTAGTGACAAAGTTGGTGTTACGATGGCTGCTAATAAAACTAACAAAACTGCAAATGTACATGGTTTTGATTTTTGGGACGTGGTGAGTTTGGTGTGTGCCACTCCTCGCTCTGGCGATTTGTTTCTGGATCGTACTCAAAGATGCATGATTCATCGCCAGTAATAACATTTTTTAGAAAATCACGATCATTTTCAATTCGTCCTCGAAGATCAGGCACCCTTCCATCCTGTTCTCTTTCTGTTCAAGAGTGAGGTTTTTTGGGACCAATTTCGCACAAACTTTTTTTCATTCCCAATTCGTTTGTTAACATTTGATAAACTGTAGTGTGGTCCAAATTTAATTGTTCTGTGATGATTCTGACGGTTAATCGACGGTCAGACAGCACAAAGTCCCTGATTCGATCAACACTGTCGTCAGTTCTTGAAGTTGACGGTCTTCCAGAGTGTGGATCATCCTTGATTGATTCACGGCCATCTGAAAATGCTTTGAACCTTCTGAAAACCTGTGCTCTTTACAACGCTTCATCTCCATACGCCTTTCTCAACTTTGTAAAAGTCTCAGTAGCATTGTGCCCGAGTTTAACACAAAACTTTATTGCACAACGTTGCTCGTAATTGATGTCACTCATAACGCACAACAAAAACTCACTTCACGAAAAGCTTGTTTACGTTTTACGTGGCAACAATAGACAATAAATATTAATATCAATATCAATCAGCTGTTTATCTAACCATCCGTGTTAACGGAAACCTTACAGTGTTGCTATATTGACTGCTACATGATTAATCTCATTACTTAATCTACAGACCTCACTTTAAAGCATATTATTAAACAGCGTGGAGAGTACGGTCACTACAAATGTGCATCACCATTCAGAATGCATACATTTGTACGCCCAGATTGCATCCGTTATTGTTAACTGTCAACTTAATAACAAAGAAACGATGCAGACTAGAAATCCGCACCAATTTTTAAAAGTAAACTGATTCTGACCTTTACTGTAGAGGTCAACCTACCACGCACCTATTCTCAGTTTACATCCGCATGAACCACAAGTGTTCAGCAGCCCACGGCTACGATTGCCAATTGTATTTTCAGTTGTCAGCGGGTCCTAACGTCCCACTTGTTCTGTCGGCAAAAAAAAAAAACGATTCCTCACATCTATCGAAAAGAACGGGTCTACATGGAAACGTAATCTGTGTTCAAAAGTTATGTCTTTGTAGCCCTACAAGTTTGGTTTATTCAGTAATTTTGTTTTATTACAGAAACTGATATTACTTTGGAGTGGGGTATAATGTTTTTAGAACTTTCCCAACTTGCCGTTGACCTTATCGCAGAGGCCTACACATCGTTTTGCTCGCCAGTAAATTTAACCGGCCTAAGGGTAAAAAAAATTAAGTTATAAATACACTTTGTTAAAAGACAAACTGTTTCTAGAAAATTTAAATGAAAAAAAGTCTTTAAAATCGACTTGGAACGAAATAACTGTTTACGTCGGTTTCCACAGAAGGTAGCTTACGGCACCCAACAACATTGGGTTTATTATCAGAAGGTTTTAAGAATAAAGAGACAAAAACCTGAAGTTAGGTAGTTCTCCTCCTGGAAACTGGAAATTTTATAAGTTCTGCAAGTTTGTACACGCAACGACACGTACTCAACAACATGCGCGCGCACTCATTTACAAATTTACGAAGGACTTATTTGTCTTTGTGAACGAACATCCTTGTGACGTCTGCAAGTTTTAACGTAAGCCGTCAAGGAATTAAGAGTCGACGTCATACAAAGAGTGTAACGTGCATAACTAGCAAGTCGCTCTAGGGGGCGATTAGGTTGATTTATTTAATCAAAACCCTTATTTGCCGTTATGGTGCCTGTCTTTACAAATCTTTGCTTTGATTACTTTAGAAATAATAAATACAACTCGACATTCCGAGAGGAACCGTACATTAACTATTAGATTTTAAAAAACATAACACAATTCTCGTACATTTTTACTGCCATGTTCCGTAAGGAAATGGAAGCATAGTGATCGCGAAAAAATCGAGTTCGAGATAAGGGCTGATTCTGACTGTATTACCCTCAAATGAAGAAAAGTCATTTTCCGAAAGTGCCTGTGTGTAGAATCTTTTCTATCGTGAACGATAAATGCGGAAATTCAAACAGAATCAAATAATTTTTTGCATATGTGCTTGAGTTGTAGAGGACTCCAGGCCTATTGATTTTGGTGAAGATCGGTTAAGGGGAAGAAGTAGTTTACCTGCAACGTTTTATGTTTTAACAAGAGTAAAGTACTTAATTTTGATAAATAAAATATCCACTGTAGAAAGGTAGATGAAATATCTATAAATTAAAAGGGTAGTTGAACGGGGAGGGGGTAATTTTCTATAAATGAACATGATAGTTGAAGGGGGAGGGGATAACTTTTTATATGTGTACTACGTTATCGGCAACAAAGAAGTATTTTGGTGTTAAAATTCCATCCCGGGCTGTTTGGCCGTGGTCCAATGTTTTCTGCAAAACCAGACGTTTCGGCAGTGCAAATCGAGTGCGCTAACGTGAGGTGGTATACGTTAGTGGCCACAGTACTGTCGAAAGAAGTAGTTTCTATGGAAATATTTCATTTAGAAAACGATTTTAAATATAAATCTTAGAACATGGAAGTCATGTATGGGTCTCCACACCGAAATTTTAAAAAGAATATACATTACTCTATATTAATAACTGAGCAAACAGTATTATTATTTCCGTGACTCGGAATTGTCTGCTATAGAAAACTCACGCCACTGTTCCTATTTCTCGCCCCTACGTTCGTCTCGTTTCAATTCTCCCCATTCCTCTGTAGTATTTTCACCACTAAGTTTTACCATGTTTTCTTTAGCCTGTCTGTCTTCCTTTTCATTCTTATCTTGGCCCCATATTCTCTTCCCTTGTCTACATAAAATGACACAGCTGCCTCTGCTCTATACGCACCAGCACCGGCTGTACTTTCTTACTTACTCGTTCCTAACTACGTACTTTTTGTTACCCTCTCTCTCATTGCTCTCAAATATTTCACGTCTGCGGCCCGTATTCTATGATTCATGGTCAGTATCCGTATCCCATATCCGTACGTCAATACTGGCCTACATATTCTCCTATAAACCTTAACGTTAGAATTTCTGGACACCTCTTGCTTGTTTAAGAAACTGTTACCCAAATCGAAGTATGCCTTAACTGCATTTGCCGATCTCTACTCCTTGTCTTCCTGTATCTTCTGCAGTTATTCCTAGATATTCGAAATCATAAACTTGCTCAACGTTATCACCTTCCATCTCTATAACTAACTGTTTTCTTTTCCTCCTCTACAGTCATTATCTCCGGGTTTATTGTTCTTTGTTTTCATTCCGTGTATTTCTAAAATTTGGACTGATTAAACTAGGCTACAAAAATAATACCGTGCAAATTTACTGCGACAATGAGACAGCTCTACAGCAATGTCATCTTCAAAAGTCTCTGGTACTTTAATTGACAAAGCACAAGAGTGTAAAAATTAAACCCTCCCCCTTACTGGGAACGTTAAAAACGTGAAGAGACCGACGAAGACAACACAATCGGTCGGATTTAAGGAACTGAAGATGAAGACGTCTTTGTGAAGGAATCTTTGTTTGTGGGGAACCCTGATGCTCCAATCAGTGGCGATTCCTGACACGATGGGTAGGGGAAGCATCGACTCTAAGCACAAATATCGCATTTTCACCGAGTCGGGGCACTGCTAGCTTTCCTAGCGGCTTAAAGCACTACTAAAGAATGCTTGCTTTTTTGCATCACTGAGAGCCAGGTGCTGTGCGGTTTAGCTTTCTACGTAGATACCAGCAAACCATTGTACTCGTGGGCTAGATTGTTATAAGTTTGAGTATTTTTAACTGTAGCCTAATGTAAAAAATGAGGCTAGGTAATGTAAGCGTAGTTGAAAAATCCTAAATAAATGGTAAGATTTATAACCAATAGATCCTAAATAGATGGTAAGATTTCAATTATGGTCAACTCAGAGTTAGTGCACCGAAGCATTCTTTTTGAAGGCGGAGCGGTCAGTCAGCTGTTAAACAGCGCACAGAACTGGAAGCGAAGTGATATTAATGACTTTGATCAAATCAAGTCATCAATATCATTTTGATTGGAAGATAAGTGACAAATCCCGCGCAGAAGATTTTTAACAGATGAGAGATAAGAAGGTATGTGAAACAGTTTTTATTGACGAAAATAATGTTCGTTACGTAATCATCTATTTACTTTTGCCTGATTTTCTTTGGCCAGGAGTGCTCGGGGGATTCGCCTCTGCCCCAATGTTGGCAATGTATTGCTAAATACAGGCCTACGTTTACATTCTAGTGTAGCCTACACGCACTTACGTTAAAGTTAAAGCGAACACTTTTTACCGTTGGAAGGTCTGAGGTTAACGCGTTCCAAGCAATGTTACTTTCGCCATAGGTCGTAACGAAGCAAGGACTCTAAGCCTAGGCCATTACGTTGGGTGCACCCAATGTGTCCTTGTGTAGATTCAAATTTACGATGCAACGTTACAGAAGCGAACGTACGCGCACACGTCAAGCCTACTTTCTGCCGTGTGACGACAAAGGGGTACAGAGGGCAACTAAAAATGGACTACGACTATCAATTAACATACTTCGCATCTCACTAAAATATATGCGACATCTACACGATCTCTTGTGTTATTCAATCTTTTTGTAAGCCAATACTAATACGTGGGTCAAAACAAAAGCGTCAGACTTTTTTATGGGGCCAAATCAACACACGCGGACAACAATCTGAATCAGCAGCGTAACACCTGCATATTTACAACAATCAATTCCTGAATATCAGGGAACGGATGGTCCGGTTATTGCATTAATTACTGCACGTTACAACAAGAGAAACAATGCAAGGAAATGAATTATTAGTATATTTATTGTATAAAAAAAGAGTTACTACTATATTAGCGTACACAGCTGAAAAAATAATAGAATAACTTAGAAATTATGAGAGTAACAAAAGTCGTCAACTTTTTTCGACCCTCTGGGGGAGGGGTTTCGGTCCCGTTCGCCCCCCCCCCGTAAATACGCCCCTGTCGGCTACTGTTCTTATCTGCTTTGTATACGCGTACTAGACAACAGAGTAACATTAGAGAATAAATGTAACATCAGTTTGTTAAAAATTTATAGGCTTGTTTATAAAAATTCTGGCTTTAGATATCCATGGAACTTATTAATTTTTGGTACGAACCACGCGAACCCCGTAACAACAAAATATACACGATGCGAGCGTGAGTATAAGCGGAAATCAGACATGACATACAGTGAAGCGAGAACTGGAAACTGTAGTAGTATCGGCAGAGGCAGACAGAGGCGAGGACGCCAAACCGTTACTATGGAGTCGGAGTCAATGCAAGTGCGCACTATTAATAGTGATACAACTACATTCCTGTTACGGCAAAGCGGTTATCAATCACCGGCGCGTCAACATTGTATCCAGGACTACGTTTCAGAAGAGAAGGGGGTGTCAACGTTAACCGAGGTCGAACCAACTCGTCGACGACCGTACGTGAATAGTGATAATCAGTCTTAACGTGAAAACACTGAATAAAAAAAAAAACAAATATTGGCAACGACTACTCAAAACATTAAAGGGAAATTGATATTTAAATAAAATATTGTTAACCTATAGTATTGAATCCTATGATCCTATTAAAAAAATTTCATTCTGGCCCACGACCTCGAAATTTCTACCTGTTACAGCCACCTCTGGCTCGCAATCATCAACCAAGCCTTCCACTCTTCACAGGTTCCTGCTCACTCTCTTCTAATCTTACTCTCTGCAAAGACACGTCCACCTCGTCCCTCCGCTATCTCCTTGGACGCATTCGTCGCCTTCAAACGCCTGGAGTCATTTCACTTCAACATCCACTCTTGTCATTTACTAATCCATCTAGTTTGCGCTGCATATCATTCGTAATCAGTCAAGGTCGAAATAATTCACGACACACCAGTCTTCTAATATTAGGTATGTAACGGATCATGGAAAATCATGAAATTCGAAAGGAACAATAGATCTTATTATAACCAGTCTCTTTTCCATCGATGTATCACAAGTATCTTCGAAATTCTTCTAAATTCCTCGTTTATCAGCCTGTCACTTCTTGATACTCGCCCACATAGTAACCAATATTTTACCTGTTTTGCCACAATCTTCCGCTGGTAACTAGACTTTCCATAGTTCCGGTCCAGACTGGTAATATTCCTTATTAATTAACCAGACGTTTGGAGAATATACAATGATTCACTGTATTACGGTTTCGAATATCAGTTGCTTTGCATTCCGCGCGACTCTTTTGCCAACACGACTGAGTGAACTTATTTGATACACCTAACCTAACCTAGCCTTGTAGTTGTTCATATCTGACATATTCTATTATTCATTTTCTTTCTCTGTGTTGCGATTTCCGATACTTAAATTCTAAGCACTTAAAATTATCATTTTCTTTCCTTTCCATGTTTCTTCTCAGCTTTAAGTTGTTTTTACTCGTCATCTGTTATCACGAACTGTAACGGTTTTACCCATACCGAGCGATACTGGTATCCAAACGAGCTCTCATTAATTCTTCTATTAGTTTTCTCATCGTATATACCTGAATCGTCTTCAGTTTGACCTCAATCGCTCATCTCCAAACAACAGAGGGCAGAAAGAGAAATTTTAGATTAACCCTGTACTCTTACTGCGTCCATCGTAATATTTTTTTCACTTGACGTTTCGATCCCTACAATCTGGAATCGTCCTCAGAAGCTGTGAGTGGCCGTTGAAAGACCCTGTCAAAAGACCTAACAACAGATTCTATAGATCGAAACGTCACGTGAAAATGGAAGCAGTCCGAGCCGAGCAGAGGGTTCACCTGATAGAAATCACTTGTCGCTTAGGAGTTCTAAAAAAGAGAAATTTCCTCATGTTTTCTGAAATTTCGTGTGCGTGACTCTGTACTGAAAAACAGTGGTTTAATGAGCCACATATTAAGAAATAACTACACTCACTCACTCCACGGCGCTACAGCTCATGAAGATCCCTGGCCTCCACTCCTCTCTATCCTCTGCGACTCTTCACCACATTGACCTCCAGTCTTCTCATATCTTCATCCACATCGTCCACCCATCTTCTTCTTGGCCTCCCTCTTGCTCTTCTTCCTCCTGATCCTCCAATGAATACTTTTTTCACTGCTCTTTTCTCTGTCATTCTTCGAATGTGACCTGCCCTCCTAATTCTGGCTTTTTTATTGCTGTCACGATGTCCGGTTCCTTGCATACATCGTACAATTCGGCGTGTGTCATCATACGCCACATTCCAGTATCTAGTACACCTCCATATATCCTCCTCAGAATCTTTCTTTCCCATCTTCTGATCACATCTTCTAGGACTGAGGTCATGGTTCAGGGTTCTGAAGCATATAATACTACTGGCAGCAATACAATTTCGTAAATCTGGACCTTGGAGGTTCTAGAAATGTTTCTGGACTTTAGGATAGGTAGCAAAAAAAAGTAGTACCTATTTCTCACGGCCAGTTTGTCTTGAATTTCCATTGCCATCAGATTTTTTGACGTCAAGAGAGACCCAAGATATCTAAAACTATCCACCCTCTCAAATTCATTGCCATTGACTTTTAATTTTTGGGACTATTTCTTCTCCGGCATTTTTCTTCATCAGCGTATATTTTGTCTCTTGGCTGTTCACTTGCTTGCTAGGCTAGGCTTTGGCTGTTCACCCCTAGGTTGGTCGAAGCATTCTCCAGAGAGGTATACGGAAGAATAACTACAGAATTAAACAAAACATCCAAAGGCAACTGTTCATCTTTCACGCCGCACAAAAACCAGTGAATCAAACACCCGACAAACTGTCGACGGCGTCATGCACATAACAGATGTTACCTTTGTATGTGCCACGATTTTGGGAAAGTAGACGATCGTAAGTTTCTGGAATCGGGGAAAAGCGGCAAAAATTATCACCACCGGCGGGAAACTGTAGTCTCGTGTATAGTTTGAAAGCGCTGCTGTCCAATACTAGACGCTTATAATCCAGATTTTACGTAAACTGATCACTCGAACTACATTTTTCATTGCACTGCATTGCATTGTAGTAGTGGGGCGTCTTTGCACCCGTGTTTTGGTTGCAGGATCTGGGTAGAGCCCAATGGTTGCCAGAAGATAACTGGGTTGGTTCTTCGACAGGTTCCTAAAACTGGAAAAGGAGACCGACAACGCGATTTCTCGCTAGACGGCGGGGGAAGAATGCTTTATGTCGTGGCACTGCGACTGTGTTGATCCAGGCGACGGGTGTCACTAGTCTCGAACACAGTACGCAGACGCGTTGAGGCGTAGACAGGGTACGTAATAAACTGTTTACTACAACTTAACGCCACTGCAAAAGCGAGCATTTTGACTTCAGGGAACAAACAGGTTTCTGCGGCGAGAATAAAAAGTCAAAACTTTTCATAATTACTATAAACGATATTTATTAGGAAAGTAAGAGAAATGTTTTTGTACCAGTAAGGGGGCGGGGAATAAAGAAAGGAACTTTCCTTTATAAAAGTGAAAGTTAAATACGGGACAGGGTGACAGAAGCGTTTTCTAATAACTGATCTCAACAAAAGCAATCAGCAATCAGGCCGGGTGGGTTTATAGGCAAGAGTACGATCCAACTTGGCTACTGCAACTGGTCCTCCCTGGTGGCCTCACCGCCATCCTTGCAAAACTTACGAGTGGGGCAGCTTGCACCGCTTTACTAACAAAATACCAAAATATATTCACACCGATTGAACCCGATTCATTCGAGTTATGTTCTAAATAATTACTCTGAACCATGAAGTCAGGGATAAAGGTATTACCACCTTACGCAACTTACGCGGACAGACCCTGAAGATAAAGTCCACCATGGGAAGATATGCCTCACACACACACATTCAAACACTTTTTGCTACAGTCTATTTCTTGATGCATGTATAATATATTTAATATTTATAAGTACTTTACCTGTAGATGTTTTTCTCTTATTTGGGATATGTTTCGGGAATCCTATTGTTCCCATCATCAGCATTCTTAATTTTTGAAAGTTAAGAAAAATCAAAAATTAAGAAGGCTGAGGGTGGGAACAATATGATTCCCGAAACATATCCCAAATAAGTGAAAAACATCTTGAGGTAAAGTAATTATAAATATTAAGTATATCACGCGCACACACAACATTTATATTGGCTCAGTTTTTTTAGTATATATATTTTTATATTATTATTAATAACGATAAAACTACAATATATATAATTTTGTTAATATTACAATTTTTCAATAGTATTAAACCATCATCATCAGATATAGCCTATATGTTACTGTAAAAGTAAGGTAAATCTTAAGATTTACCGGTATATCCTAAAGATTTACCGTTTTTTGATGGTAAATGTCCAAAGACCCTTTTAAAATCTGTACATTTCGGACTTTTACCAACAGTTAATGGTAAATGTCAAGATTTACCGCTGCGTTGTGGTAAAAGCGTAATATTTTTAATTTTAAAGAAATTTATAGTTAATAGTTAAAAAAAAAATTTCATAAAAACCCATGAAGAAAGGCTAATAAAATTTTCTGTACACAGCGTGAACTGGTTTCTTGTGTATAAAGATGTAAATTTGCCAATTGTGGTACCAAGTTGATAAAACTCATCATTTTCAATATTGTAACGTTACATAACCCTGTCCCAATAAACTAAATCATAATAACATCAATGTCAGAAATGGGTAACCTATGGCTCGCTCAAAATTAATTTATATCACTCAACATGATAAACAATTCGAGTGATATATGGTGCAAAGTGAGTTCTAGTGTACCCATTGTGGTGAAAAATAAAAGTGAAAGTAACGTATTACCAAACTGTGCTGTGTTTGGAAATTATAAAACTATGAGAGTATGCTATAATACTAATAACTGATTTTGTAATTTTATTTTATTTATTGTAAGATTTATATTGTATGAACAACTAATTGTTATACCCAAGTTAATATTATATTTTTTCAAATAATTGTGTTAGATTATAAGAAAACCCAGGGTTAGTTTTAAAAGACATAAAAATTTAAATACCAAAAGATAATAAAAGATTAAAATAATACTATGAGGGAAATGGCAACAGGAAGTAGTGCCGTGTAGGAATACTATGAGAGACTAAATAAATAATATATAAATTTATTTAAAGATAATAAAATTATCAAATACTTATATACAATGTCATAAGAAAATGAACCAAAACTTATTATGTAAACTAAATTAGTAAAGAAACCGGAATGGAAAGGAATTATTTTTCCATAAATAAAATATAAATTTATAATAATTACAAACTGCCTGTATAATAAAAATACTATGTGTTACTAAGAGTGATGAAAATAACAAGTATTGTTAAGAAAAAATTTTGAACTAAAACGGTAGAGTTGAGAAATGATGCTACTACATTTATAATAAAAAATAACCTTTTCGGAACTTGAGAGGAGGGCAAATTGATACAAAATTAACTAGCCGCATGAACACTTCAAAATCATCCATGATTTATCCAAATTAAATGGTTATATTCATTAATAAACAGTGAAAGAAGACATTCTGATGAGCCAACATGGTTTCGGCCTAGTTCTAATTGACGTTTGAGAATTCGCCAAACGGTAAGAAAATTATAACGCAAGACGGACCTCACCACAGAAAAAGCTTCAATCCAGTAAGAACCATACGGAGCGAGGTAATATAAACATTTTTTTTTGGTAATAATTCAAGAAGAAAAACACATTCCGAACGCTGAGATCGAAAATAAAATAGTCATCTGAACACATGTTTTTAAAATAAACAAACGCACGCTGCACTCTTACGGACATTACAGGAACTACATACTACACGGAAAAATAAACAAATTATTTAATAATTTTTTTCGGTATTTGTAAAGCGTAGTAATTATCCATTTCTGACACTCTCGTAACAAAAAGAACTTACCCTGAACCCTGGGGAATTATTAAGAATTATATATTAATTGATGTTTTTTTTAATAATGTAAAATTATGAAACAAAACAATATATGTTTTTCTATTTAGACTATTCCATGTTTACTCTGTTCAATCGAGATTATGTTTTATTGAAGGAAAGAGCAATTGTAATACTTGTGTTTTGGTGGCAGGAAACAAAAACCAATAATATAAATACATAATATTATTGAAAAATAATCTTGAATAATAAAGTGTTATAATTTTTTTGTAGTGGGTAGGTGTAATCAATTTCAGCACAAAAAACAGAAGAAATCCGACATCGGCTAAACTGAGGGTAAATAACTGATACTTACTCTCTCTTCTTCATAAGGCTGAACAACTTCACTCCTTGACCCCAAATCACACACTCTCGATTTCTATTTAGATTGAGTAACACAAAATAACAAAAAATAGAAAAATCCTTTATTTATACTTTATAAAAACGTCAGTTATTATAATTCATAAGTGGCGACTGCGGAGAGGCGGAAACATTGACACCTCTCATCTCAGAAAACAGTACATTACAGAATTGGAGAACCCAACATTTGGGGCTTGACTAAAGGTGTATGTTTCGCTAAGACCTCATCAAAAGAAGTACGTTACAAGATTGACGCGTACAACGTGGGGCATATAAAATAACTCTACTCCGCCTCTCGACAAAAACGCAACGTCACAAGATTGGCGCTCAACGTAAAAGGGCGGTAATTAGAAAAGAATTTTGATATTTAATAAAAATATATATCAAAAAATCTAATTATTGTTGGCAGTTATGAGAAAACAAGAAATGCAATAAAGAGCTATGATACCACAGGAAACGAAAATGTCCGAAAAAGAGAGACGATTGAGTTACGCGGAATGGATGACGGTGCTATTTAAGAAATTCAGCAAAGAGATGGGATACATAGAAAAGAATACCAATGACCACGAAAGAGCGCAAATGAGTCGCGCGAATGCGTTGGGAACACCAGACGACAAAATGACATTGAGAGAGATTTATGATGAATTGTGGGAGTTAGATGCCAGGTGTAATAAAGAAAAGACTATTGGGACGACTAACGAAAAAGATGATAACAAGGTGGAAAGGATGACTGAAGAAGATTGGGAAAGATGGGACGATAATGAAGAACAAATGAAAACCGAAAGAATAGGAGTATACGCCCAGGTGACAGAACAATATACTCAGGAAGATTATGAACAATGGAAACGAGAAATAAGACCACCTGAAAATCCAATACAAACAGAAAACACAGAATTAAGGGAATGGATCAGGGTGATGTTTGAACTATCCCGAGAAAATATGTGTCACTGAAGGAAGAAACATAATCAAATAGAAGGATTTAGAGAGATGCCAAATAATAAAAAGATAGAACAACCCAATGTACAAAAAGAAGTAAAAATAGTCAAAGTGAAGCAACAGAAGAAAACGCCAGAACAACCAAAGAAAGTGACCTGTCAGGATGTCATGGATTTTATGGCCGAACAATTTAGGAAGCAGAGAGAAGATATCCAGAGATACCATGAAAAACTCATGAAAACAATGGATGAAGGTTTCGAAAGTGTAACGGAAACAATGGATAGATGTGTGAAGAATATGAATAAAACACTAGAAACCACTTCTGAAGGTAGAAGGGAAACAGAAATTAGAGAAGACCAAAATGCAGAGCCATCTGAAAATAAGAATAGAAAGAAAATAATAAATACCAAGGAAGAATGGGAGATGATTACAGGTGGATTAATTAATGTATTTAACAATTAATGAACAAAGGGAGTTAATTAAGTTTAGATCTCAATTAAATAGGTCGACGATGGAAGTGTATCAGACAATATCAGCCGTATCTTCAAGACGGAAGACAACATGCAAATATTGGGCAAATAATCCAGAGGTAAAAGGGAATGAAATGAGATTAAAAATGAGCAACTATGTTATGTTAGAGGAGGTACGATACTTATTAGTTAAAAAGGAACGAACTATGACGGAAGACCGGTACTTAAGTGAAAGTTTCATAGCAGCAAAGTGGGAGAGCCGGATGGTAAGAAGATTATCAAGGAGAGAATTAATTCCGAACACCCCAGTAATCCGAGTAAAGGGAGTACCTGAAATAATGGACCACGGTTAAACAGACTCCAAACAAACCAGAAAAAAGGGACGGATTTTATGGATACAGGACCAAGCAACCCATTGTAATAAAACCCCAAAATTCTAAAAGCATGTAAGGACATCTTACTCAAGTTATTTTGAAACCATATAATTTAGAATGAAGAGAATAAAAACCCCAGAATTCTAAAAGCATGTAAGGACATCTTACTCAAGTTATTTCGAACAATATTATTTAAAATGAAAAAACTAGAAACCCCAAAATTCTAAAAGTATGTAAGAACATCTTACTCAAGTTATTTTGAAACCATATAATTTAAAGTGAAGAGTATATAAGAACAGATTATATAATTTAATTATAAATAACTGATTTAAACTGAAATAATAGGAAAAAGTAATATTTTTAATGGTAACAAACAGAAAAAGAATTATATGTTGAATGGTAATGTGCTCAGATAAGAAGAATAAAGAATAATTTAATGACTCCAATGAAACTGAAGGAGGATGATAATTAATACAACAAAAATTAGAATTTCTTGGAATTGAAGCTTATATAAAAAGAAATGATACGGAGAAATATGTCACAAGAAGTAAAGTCAAAAGTATTTTAACATAAGGCCTATCAATGATGTTATATGCTATTAGTCAATGGAAAAGAAGAAGGAATCAAGGGGAAGAAGAAATATATAAATAAATACAAACAGCTACAGTATGAAGAATCCCAAAAGTGTTTGGTACTAGTCGCTAATTGACTACTACTTATAATTTTTTTATTTTTATGTATTGACCGTAGAAATGTTCCGGCAATAATTTTTATGAGCAGGGATGATGTTCCCCTGGTCTCAGAAGGTGTAAGGATGGACAGCGGTGTATGGACCCAGAGTGGCCACCCGACTGTTACCACCGCACAAGATAGGGAAAATGTTAGGGAAATTGAATATTTAAGGGATAATAATTATAAAATAGCTGAAAAGAGTGATATTAGATTCCAGGAGTATAGATGAAGAAAATAGAAGGAAGATAGCAGACCGATGCTTAATTGATAAAGCGAGTATATAAAAGTAAATAGAAATGAGTGTTAAAAAAAGTTTAATATGATTAGTGTGACCAGTCCTTATCAAATAAAATGTGGAAGTACCACTACCCAGAAATGAATAATTGATGAATTTGCCTCCAAGAGAGAGAGAGTAAAGTAAGAAAACAGCAATTACCACCAGTCGGAATTACCAGTCGGTTTATAACCAGTTTGAAATAAAACACTATTATGAAGATAAAGAACAGTTAAGAAAATGGAAATAATCAACAATTTATTTTTAATAAACAAGTTAAACTGAAATAAATTTGTTCTAGTGGGGGGGCTTTATGTAACGTTACATAACCCTGTCCCAATAAACTAAATCATAATAACATCAATGTCAGAAATGGGTAACCTATGGCTCGCTCAAAATTAAATTATATCACTCAACATGATAAACAATTCGAGTGATATATGGTGCAAAGTGAGTTCTAGTGTACCCATTGTGGTGAAAAATAAAAGTGAAAGTAACGTATTACCAAACTGTGCTGTGTTTGGAAATT
Organism: Magicicada septendecula; assembly: GCA_034769895.1. Classification (NCBI taxonomy): domain Eukaryota; kingdom Metazoa; phylum Arthropoda; class Insecta; order Hemiptera; family Cicadidae; genus Magicicada; species Magicicada septendecula. The sequence continues at coordinate 158,187,818 of CM068372.1, forward strand.
ATAAAACTATGAGAGTATGCTATAATACTAATAACTGATTTTGTAATTTTATTTATTTATTGTAAGATTTATATTGTATGAACAACTAATTGTTATACCCAAGTTAATATTATATTTTTTCAAATAATTGTGTTAGATTATAAGAAAACCCAGGGTTAGTTTTAAAAGACATAAAAATTTAAATACCAAAAGATAATAAAAGATTAAAATAATACTATGAGGGAAATGGCAACAGGAAGTAGTGCCGTGTAGGAATACTATGAGAGACTAAATAAATAATATATAAATTTATTTAAAGATAATAAAATTATCAAATACTTATATACAATGTCATAAGAAAATGAACCAAAACTTATTATGTAAACTAAATTAGTAAAGAAACCGGAATGGAAAGGAATTATTTTTCCATAAATAAAATATAAATTTATAATAATTACAAACTGCCTGTATAATAAAAATACTATGTGTTACTAAGAGTGATGAAAATAACAAGTATTGTTAAGAAAAAATTTTGAACTAAAACGGTAGAGTTGAGAAATGATGCTACTACATTTATAATAAAAAATAACCTTTTCGGAACTTGAGAGGAGGGCAAATTGATACAAAATTAACTAGCCGCATGAACACTTCAAAATCATCCATGATTTATCCAAATTAAATGGTTATATTCATTAATAAACAGTGAAAGAAGACATTCTGATGAGCCAACATGGTTTCGGCCTAGTTCTAATTGACGTTTGAGAATTCGCCAAACGGTAAGAAAATTATAACGCAAGACGGACCTCACCACAGAAAAAGCTTCAATCCAGTAAGAACCATACGGAGCGAGGTAATATAAACATTTTTTTTTGGTAATAATTCAAGAAGAAAAACACATTCCGAACGCTGAGATCGAAAATAAAATAGTCATCTGAACACATGTTTTTAAAATAAACAAACGCACGCTGCACTCTTACGGACATTACAGGAACTACATACTACACGGAAAAATAAACAAATTATTTAATAATTTTTTCGGTATTTGTAAAGCGTAGTAATTATCCATTTCTGACACTCTCGTAACAAAAAGAACTTACCCTGAACCCTGGGGAATTATTAAGAATTATATATTCATTGATGTTTTTTTTTAATAATGTAAAATTATGAAACAAAACAATATATGTTTTTCTATTTAGACTATTCCATGTTTACTCTGTTCAATCGAGATTATGTTTTATTGAAGGAAAGAGCAATTGTAATACTTGTGTTTTGGTGGCAGGAAACAAAAACCAATAATATAAATACATAATATTATTGAAAAATAATCTTGAATAATAAAGTGTTATAATTTTTTTGTAGTGGGTAGGTGTAATCAATTTCAGCACAAAAAACAGAAGAAATCCGACATCGGCTAAACTGAGGGTAAATAATTGATACTTACTCTCTCTTCTTCATAAGGCTGAACAACTTCACTCCTTGACCCCAAATCACACACTCTCGATTTCTATTTAGATTGAGTAACACAAAATAACAAAAAATAGAAAAATCCTTTATTTATACTTTATAAAAACGTCAGTTATTATAATTCATAAGTGGCGACTGCGGAGAGGCGGAAACATTGACACCTCTCATCTCAGAAAACAGTACATTACAGAATTGGAGAACCCAACATTTGGGGCTTGACTAAAGGTGTATGTTTCGCTAAGACCTCATCAAAAGAAGTACGTTACAAGATTGACGCGTACAACGTGGGGCATATAAAATAACTCTACTCCGCCTCTCGACAAAAACGCAACGTCACAAGATTGGCGCTCAACGTAAAAGGGCGGTAATTAGAAAAGAATTTTGATATTTAATAAAAATATATATCAAAAAATCTAATTATTGTTGGCAGTTATGAGAAAACAAGAAATGCAATAAAGAGCTATGATACCACAGGAAACGAAAATGTCCGAAAAAGAGAGACGATTGAGTTACGCGGAATGGATGACGGTGCTATTTAAGAAATTCAGCAAAGAGATGGGATACATAGAAAAGAATACCAATGACCACGAAAGAGCGCAAATGAGTCGCGCGAATGCGTTGGGAACACCAGACGACAAAATGACATTGAGAGAGATTTATGATGAATTGTGGGAGTTAGATGCCAGGTGTAATAAAGAAAAGACTATTGGGACGACTAACGAAAAAGATGATAACAAGGTGGAAAGGATGACTGAAGAAGATTGGGAAAGATGGGACGATAATGAAGAACAAATGAAAACCGAAAGAATAGGAGTATACGCCCAGGTGACAGAACAATATACTCAGGAAGATTATGAACAATGGAAACGAGAAATAAGACCACCTGAAAATCCAATACAAACAGAAAACACAGAATTAAGGGAATGGATCAGGGTGATGTTTGAACTATCCCGAGAAAATATGTGTCACTGAAGGAAGAAACATAATCAAATAGAAGGATTTAGAGAGATGCCAAATAATAAAAAGATAGAACAACCCAATGTACAAAAAGAAGTAAAAATAGTCAAAGTGAAGCAACAGAAGAAAACGCCAGAACAACCAAAGAAAGTGACCTGTCAGGATGTCATGGATTTTATGGCCGAACAAGTTAGGAAGCAGAGAGAAGATATCCAGAGATACCATGAAAAACTCATGAAAACAATGGATGAAGGTTTCGAAAGTGTAACGGAAACAATGGATAGATGTGTGAAGAATATGAATAAAACACTAGAAACCACTTCTGAAGGTAGAAGGGAAACAGAAATTAGAGAAGACCAAAATGCAGAGCCATCTGAAAATAAGAATAGAAAGAAAATAATAAATACCAAGGAAGAATGGGAGATGATTACAGGTGGATTAATTAATGTATTTAACAATTAATGAACAAAGGGAGTTAATTAAGTTTAGATCTCAATTAAATAGGTCGACGATGGAAGTGTATCAGACAATATCAGCCGTATCTTCAAGACGGAAGACAACATGCAAATATTGGGCAAATAATCCAGAGGTAAAAGGGAATGAAATGAGATTAAAAATGAGCAACTATGTTATGTTAGAGGAGGTACGATACTTATTAGTTAAAAAGGAACGAACTATGACGGAAGACCGGTACTTAAGTGAAAGTTTCATAGCAGCAAAGTGGGAGAGCCGGATGGTAAGAAGATTATCAAGGAGAGAATTAATTCCGAACACCCCAGTAATCCGAGTAAAGGGAGTACCTGAAATAATGGACCACGGTTAAACAGACTCCAAACAAACCAGAAAAAAGGGACGGATTTTATGGATACAGGACCAAGCAACCCATTGTAATAAAACCCCAAAATTCTAAAAGCATGTAAGGACATCTTACTCAAGTTATTTTGAAACCATATAATTTAGAATGAAGAGAATAAAAACCCCAGAATTCTAAAAGCATGTAAGGACATCTTACTCAAGTTATTTCGAACAATATTATTTAAAATGAAAAAACTAGAAACCCCAAAATTCTAAAAGTATGTAAGAACATCTTACTCAAGTTATTTTGAAACCATATAATTTAAAGTGAAGAGTATATAAGAACAGATTATATAATTTAATTATAAATAACTGATTTAAACTGAAATAATAGGAAAAAGTAATATTTTTAATGGTAACAAACAGAAAAAGAATTATATGTTGAATGGTAATGTGCTCAGATAAGAAGAATAAAGAATAATTTAATGACTCCAATGAAACTGAAGGAGGATGATAATTAATACAACAAAAATTAGAATTTCTCGGAATTGAAGATTATATAAAAAGAAATGATACGGAGAAATATGTCACAAGAAGTAAAGTCAAAAGAATTTTAACATAAGGCCTATCAATGATGTTATATGCTATTAGTCAATGGAAAAGAAGAAGGAATCAAGGAGAAGAAGAAATATATAAATAAATACAAACAGCTACAGTATGAAGAATCCCAAAAGTGTTTGGTACTAGTCGCTAATTGACTACTACTTATAATTTTTTTATTTTTATGTATTGACCGTAGAAATGTTCCGGCAATAATTTTTATGAGCAGGGATGATGTTCCCCTGGTCTCAGAAGGTGTAAGGATGGACAGCGGTGTATGGACCCAGAGTGGCCACCCGACTGTTACCACCGCACAAGATAGGGAAAATGTTAGGGAAATTGAATATTTAAGGGATAATAATTATAAAATAGCTGAAAAGAGTGATATTAGATTCCAGGAGTATAGATGAAGAAAATAGAAGGAAGATAGCAGACCGATGCTTAATTGATAAAGCGAGTATATAAAAGTAAATAGAAATGAGTGTTAAAACAAGTTTAATATGATTAGTGTGACCAGTCCTTATCAAATAAAATGTGGAAGTACCACTACCCAGAAATGAATAATTGATGAATTTGCCTCCAAGAGAGAGAGAGTAAAGTAAGAAAACAGCAATTACCACCAGTCGGAATTACCAGTCGGTTTATAACCAGTTTGAAATAAAACACTATTATGAAGATAAAGAACAGTTAAGAAAATGGAAATAATCAACAATTTATTTTTAATAAACAAGTTAAACTGAAATAAATTTGTTCTAGTGGGGGGGCTTTATGTAACGTTACATAACCCTGTCCCAATAAACTAAATCATAATAACATCAATGTCAGAAATGGGTAACCTATGGCTCGCTCAAAATTAATTTATATCACTCAACATGATAAACAATTCGAGTGATATATGGTGCAAAGTGAGTTCTAGTGTACCCATTGGGTGAAAAATAAAAGTGAAAGTAACGTATTACCAAACTGTGCTGTGTTTGGAAATTATAAAACTATGAGAGTATGCTATAATACTAATAACTGATTTTGTAATTTTATTTATTTATTGTAAGATTTATATTGTATGAACAACTAATTGTTATACCCAAGTTAATATTATATTTTTTCAAATAATTGTGTTAGATTATAAGAAAACCCAGGGTTAGTTTTAAAAGACATAAAAATTTAAATACCAAAAGATAATAAAAGATTAAAATAATACTATGAGGGAAATGGCAACAGGAAGTAGTGCCGTGTAGGAATACTATGAGAGACTAAATAAATAATATATAAATTTATTTAAAGATAATAAAATTATCAAATACTTATATACAATGTCATAAGAAAATGAACCAAAACTTATTATGTAAACTAAATTAGTAAAGAAACCGGAATGGAAAGGAATTATTTTTCCATAAATAAAATATAAATTTATAATAATTACAAACTGCCTGTATAATGAAAATACTATGTGTTACTAAGAGTGATGAAAATAACAAGTATTGTTAAGAAAAAATTTTGAACTAAAACGGTAGAGTTGAGAAATGATGCTACTACATTTATAATAAAAAATAACCTTTTCGGAACTTGAGAGGAGGGCAAATTGATACAAAATTAACTAGCCGCATGAACACTTCAAAATCATCCATGATTTATCCAAATTAAATGGTTATATTCATTAATAAACAGTGAAAGAAGACATTCTGATGAGCCAACATGGTTTCGGCCTAGTTCTAATTGACGTTTGAGAATTCGCCAAACGGTAAGAAAATTATAACGCAAGACGGACCTCACCACAGAAAAAGCTTCAATCCAGTAAGAACCATACGGAGCGAGGTAATATAAACATTTTTTTTTGGTAATAATTCAAGAAGAAAAACACATTCCGAACGCTGAGATCGAAAATAAAATAGTCATCTGAACACATGTTTTTAAAATAAACAAACGCACGCTGCACTCTTACGGACATTACAGGAACTACATACTACACGGAAAAATAAACAAATTATTTAATAATTTTTTTCGGTATTTGTAAAGCGTAGTAATTATCCATTTCTGACACTCTCGTAACAAAAAGAACTTACCCTGAACCCTGGGGAATTATTAAGAATTATATATTAATTGATGTTTTTTTTAATAATGTAAAATTATGAAACAAAACAATATATGTTTTTCTATTTAGACTATTCCATGTTTACTCTGTTCAATCGAGATTATGTTTTATTGAAGGAAAGAGCAATTGTAATACTTGTGTTTTGGTGGCAGGAAACAAAAACCAATAATATAAATACATAATATTATTGAAAAATAATCTTGAATAATAAAGTGTTATAATTTTTTTGTAGTGGGTAGGTGTAATCAATTTCAGCACAAAAAACAGAAGAAATCCGACATCGGCTAAACTGAGGGTAAATAATTGATACTTACTCTCTCTTCTTCATAAGGCTGAACAACTTCACTCCTTGACCCCAAATCACACACTCTCGATTTCTATTTAGATTGAGTAACACAAAATAACAAAAAATAGAAAAATCCTTTATTTATACTTTATAAAAACGTCAGTTATTATAATTCATAAGTGGCGACTGCGGAGAGGCGGAAACATTGACACCTCTCATCTCAGAAAACAGTACATTACAGAATTGGAGAACCCAACATTTGGGGCTTGACTAAAGGTGTATGTTTCGCTAAGACCTCATCAAAAGAAGTACGTTACAAGATTGACGCGTACAACGTGGGGCATATAAAATAACTCTACTCCGCCTCTCGACAAAAACGCAACGTCACAAGATTGGCGCTCAACGTAAAAGGGCGGTAATTAGAAAAGAATTTTGATATTTAATAAAAATATATATCAAAAAATCTAATTATTGTTGGCAGTTATGAGAAAACAAGAAATGCAATAAAGAGCTATGATACCACAGGAAACGAAAATGTCCGAAAAAGAGAGACGATTGAGTTACGCGGAATGGATGAAGGTGCTATTTAAGAAATTCAGCAAAGAGATGGGATACATAGAAAAGAATACCAATGACCACGAAAGAGCGCAAATGAGTCGCGCGAATGCGTTGGGAACACCAGACGACAAAATGACATTGAGAGAGATTTATGATGAATTGTGGGAGTTAGATGCCAGGTGTAATAAAGAAAAGACTATTGGGACGACTAACGAAAAAGATGATAACAAGGTGGAAAGGATGACTGAAGAAGATTGGGAAAGATGGGACGATAATGAAGAACAAATGAAAACCGAAAGAATAGGAGTATACGCCCAGGTGACAGAACAATATACTCAGGAAGATTATGAACAATGGAAACGAGAAATAAGACCACCTGAAAATCCAATACAAACAGAAAACACAGAATTAAGGGAATGGATCAGGGTGATGTTTGAACTATCCCGAGAAAATATGTGTCACTGAAGGAAGAAACATAATCAAATAGAAGGATTTAGAGAGATGCCAAATAATAAAAAGATAGAACAACCCAATGTACAAAAAGAAGTAAAAATAGTCAAAGTGAAGCAACAGAAGAAAACGCCAGAACAACCAAAGAAAGTGACCTGTCAGGATGTCATGGATTTTATGGCCGAACAATTTAGGAAGCAGAGAGAAGATATCCAGAGATACCATGAAAAACTCATGAAAACAATGGATGAAGGTTTCGAAAGTGTAACGGAAACAATGGATAGATGTGTGAAGAATATGAATAAAACACTAGAAACCACTTCTGAAGGTAGAAGGGAAACAGAAATTAGAGAAGACCAAAATGCAGAGCCATCTGAAAATAAGAATAGAAAGAAAATAATAAATACCAAGGAAGAATGGGAGATGATTACAGGTGGATTAATTAATGTATTTAACAATTAATGAACAAAGGGAGTTAATTAAGTTTAGATCTCAATTAAATAGGTCGACGATGTAAGTGTATCAGACAATATCAGCCGTATCTTCAAGACGGAAGACAACATGCAAATATTGGGCAAATAATCCAGAGGTAAAAGGGAATGAAATGAGATTAAAAATGAGCAACTATGTTATGTTAGAGGAGGTACGATACTTATTAGTTAAAAAGGAACGAACTATGACGGAAGACCGGTACTTAAGTGAAAGTTTCATAGCAGCAAAGTGGGAGAGCCGGATGGTAAGAAGATTATCAAGGAGAGAATTAATTCCGAACACCCCAGTAATCCGAGTAAAGGGAGTACCTGAAATAATGGACCACGGTTAAACAGACTCCAAACAAACCAGAAAAAAGGGACGGATTTTATGGATACAGGACCAAGCAACCCATTGTAATAAAACCCCAAAATTCTAAAAGCATGTAAGGACATCTTACTCAAGTTATTTTGAAACCATATAATTTAGAATGAAGAGAATAAAAACCCCAGAATTCTAAAAGCATGTAAGGACATCTTACTCAAGTTATTTCGAACAATATTATTTAAAATGAAAAAACTAGAAACCCCAAAATTCTAAAAGTATGTAAGAACATCTTACTCAAGTTATTTTGAAACCATATAATTTAAAGTGAAGAGTATATAAGAACAGATTATATAATTTAATTATAAATAACTGATTTAAACTGAAATAATAGGAAAAAGTAATATTTTTAATGGTAACAAACAGAAAAAGAATTATATGTTGAATGGTAATGTGCTCAGATAAGAAGAATAAAGAATAATTTAATGACTCCAATGAAACTGAAGGAGGATGATAATTAATACAACAAAAATTAGAATTTCTCGGAATTGAAGATTATATAAAAAGAAATGATACGGAGAAATATGTCACAAGAAGTAAAGTCAAAAGAATTTTAACATAAGGCCTATCAATGATGTTATATGCTATTAGTCAATGGAAAAGAAGAAGGAATCAAGGAGAAGAAGAAATATATAAATAAATACAAACAGCTACAGTATGAAGAATCCCAAAAGTGTTTGGTACTAGTCGCTAATTGACTACTACTTATAATTTTTTTATTTTTATGTATTGACCGTAGAAATGTTCCGGCAATAATTTTTATGAGCAGGGATGATGTTCCCCTGGTCTCAGAAGGTGTAAGGATGGACAGCGGTGTATGGACCCAGAGTGGCCACCCGACTGTTACCACCGCACAAGATAGGGAAAATGTTAGGGAAATTGAATATTTAAGGGATAATAATTATAAAATAGCTGAAAAGAGTGATATTAGATTCCAGGAGTATAGATGAAGAAAATAGAAGGAAGATAGCAGACCGATGCTTAATTGATAAAGCGAGTATATAAAAGTAAATAGAAATGAGTGTTAAAACAAGTTTAATATGATTAGTGTGACCAGTCCTTATCAAATAAAATGTGGAAGTACCACTACCCAGAAATGAATAATTGATGAATTTGCCTCCAAGAGAGAGAGAGTAAAGTAAGAAAACAGCAATTACCACCAGTCGGAATTACCAGTCGGTTTATAACCAGTTTGAAATAAAACACTATTATGAAGATAAAGAACAGTTAAGAAAATGGAAATAATCAACAATTTATTTTTAATAAACAAGTTAAACTGAAATAAATTTGTTCTAGTGGGGGGGCTTTATGTAACGTTACATAACCCTGTCCCAATAAACTAAATCATAATAACATCAATGTCAGAAATGGGTAACCTATGGCTCGCTCAAAATTAAATTATATCACTCAACATGATAAACAATTCGAGTGATATATGGTGCAAAGTGAGTTCTAGTGTACCCATTGTGGTGAAAAATAAAAGTGAAAGTAACGTATTACCAAACTGTGCTGTGTTTGGAAATTATAAAACTATGAGAGTATGCTATAATACTAATAACTGATTTTGTAATTTTATTTATTTATTGTAAGATTTATATTGTATGAACAACTAATTGTTATACCCAAGTTAATATTATATTTTTTCAAATAATTGTGTTAGATTATAAGAAAACCCAGGGTTAGTTTTAAAAGACATAAAAATTTAAATACCAAAAGATAATAAAAGATTAAAATAATACTATGAGGGAAATGGCAACAGGAAGTAGTGCCGTGTAGGAATACTATGAGAGACTAAATAAATAATATATAAATTTATTTAAAGATAATAAAATTATCAAATACTTATATACAATGTCATAAGAAAATGAACCAAAACTTATTATGTAAACTAAATTAGTAAAGAAACCGGAATGGAAAGGAATTATTTTTCCATAAATAAAATATAAATTTATAATAATTACAAACTGCCTGTATAATAAAAATACTATGTGTTACTAAGAGTGATGAAAATAACAAGTATTGTTAAGAAAAAATTTTGAACTAAAACGGTAGAGTTGAGAAATGATGCTACTACATTTATAATAAAAAATAACCTTTTCGGAACTTGAGAGGAGGGCAAATTGATACAAAATTAACTAGCCGCATGAACACTTCAAAATCATCCATGATTTATCCAAATTAAATGGTTATATTCATTAATAAACAGTGAAAGAAGACATTCTGATGAGCCAACATGGTTTCGGCCTAGTTCTAATTGACGTTTGAGAATTCGCCAAACGGTAAGAAAATTATAACGCAAGACGGACCTCACCACAGAAAAAGCTTCAATCCAGTAAGAACCATACGGAGCGAGGTAATATAAACATTTTTTTTTGGTAATAATTCAAGAAGAAAAACACATTCCGAACGCTGAGATCGAAAATAAAATAGTCATCTGAACACATGTTTTTAAAATAAACAAACGCACGCTGCACTCTTACGGACATTACAGGAACTACATACTACACGGAAAAATAAACAAATTATTTAATAATTTTTTTCGGTATTTGTAAAGCGTAGTAATTATCCATTTCTGACACTCTCGTAACAAAAAGAACTTACCCTGAACCCTGGGGAATTATTAAGAATTATATATTAATTGATGTTTTTTTTAATAGTGTAAAATTATGAAACAAAACAATATATGTTTTTCTATTTAGACTATTCCATGTTTACTCTGTTCAATCGAGATTATGTTTTATTGAAGGAAAGAGCAATTGTAATACTTGTGTTTTGGTGGCAGGAAACAAAAACCAATAATATAAATACATAATATTATTGAAAAATAATCTTGAATAATAAAGTGTTATAATTTTTTTGTAGTGGGTAGGTGTAATCAATTTCAGCACAAAAAACAGAAGAAATCCGACATCGGCTAAGCTGAGGGTAAATAATTGATACTTACTCTCTCTTCTTCATAAGGCTGAACAACTTCACTCCTTGACCCCAAATCACACACTCTCGATTTCTATTTAGATTGAGTAACAAAAAATAGAAAAATCCTTTATTTATACTTTATAAAAACGTCAGTTATTATAATTCAGAAGTGACGCATACTACTTGAGGCATATAATAACACTCCCATATACCTCGAAGAAGAGTGACGTTACAATATTCACTACGACAGCTGATTGATTTTGGGTCCACCTTAGCCCGGTCTGCATCTGGCACTTTGACTCTCACATTCTGTCCAACTAAAGGTTTAGCTACTGTTTTACAAAAGACAACTGTCATCTTTTTTGCTTGTTTTTGAAGTCCTTCGGCGGCTCTCTTTCGAAAGCGCTTCACTGTATCGATCCTGCTTGTTGCAGCAGTTACATCACTCGTGTCAGGTTGTTCAACTATTTCAGGTTCATCAGTTATTGAAGATTCAGCTTGTATTTCCATTCTACTTGAACTATCTTGCAGAAAACTATCTCCGTGCACAATTTTAACATCTTTCCACATGTCAGCTAAACTTGTTATAACTTGGATACAGAACTCTCGTCCATTATCGGAATGAAGAATATTAGGGTACCAAAAGTAGTAAAAATATCCAACAGATGATAAGCCACTTCCTCAGCTCTTTTTGATTGAAGTGACAGTTCATTAACAAACGTAGTAAAGGATCTCTTCTCGTCCCGCATAAACAGGTGATATGACTTTATCTTCATCACCGATGTTAACAATATCATAACGTTTCAAACGCCATACGCCTGTAGTGGACAGATTGTTTAAAAGTCAAAGATTTTTGCCGCTTTTACTTCAGCTAACAAAGTACTGTATCTTTCTTTGGATACATAAAAGTTGTTGTCCTTTTAATTAAGCACCGATTCCCCAAATCGTTCATAAAATCTTTTACTCATTACGTTGTAACATAACAAGATTATGCCCTAGAGTAAATATAATGTAATCATCAAACTTCGTTGTGAATTATGCCTAAACGCAATCTTTCTTATAAATGAAATAAGTTACAAGGAATGAATAAAATCAATTTAACAAATAAAGAAATGAACATAAAATGTAACTATTTAAAGATAATTAATAATGTCAAGGAGTAAAAGATAATAAAAAACAAAAGTGAATTATCAAAATAAACAAATACAATGGAAATTGGAAATGAAAACTTATTCATTAAATAGTTTAATGACAATGACATAACGATGACTATTACACCCAGGAGGGAAGATCGAATGATAATAAATATGTAAATAGTTGTAATAAATAAAAATATAGTGTATAAATGTTAACAAATTAGGAAGTAAGTAAAAAAAACATTTGTTACTGCATAAGCCTATTAAACTCTAGGGAGGTCTGCGAACCTCAAGCAGTTATTTTGTGTAATCGCACTACGAACTGAAAGTGATTTAAATATTACAATTAAAATAATATTAAACAATAATCACAAACATTAGGTAGCTGAATAACGTAAGAAAGTGAAAATAACGGTGATTGACGTTAAAAAACAGTGTATAGTGAAAGTGAATAGGAAAAAGACCTGGTTATAGATAAACAGTGAATAAAACATATAATTTATATAAAACAACTATATAGATAATATAGTAAGATCAAACAAAGTGTGCAATAAAAAAATAGTGGAATAGTGCACTAGAAACTAATTATATACATCAGTGACTAATAAAAAACAAGAGTCAACTGAATCATGTTAATTAAAAAATATAAAAACAAACCTGTGACCCATAAACATGTCATAGCCAAGAGTATTACTAATTGAATAGGGAGTTTTTAAAAGAAAGGGTATTGTTGAAATAATTTTGAAACAAGTCAGAACACATTAATTTGAAGCTGGACTTTTTCTACAAAACAATTAATGTTACACAATGAATTAGTGAAGGAAGACTTAAAAAATAATGAGAAGTATAATGGTTTAATATAATCACGGAAAACTGAAGGCCAGAAGATAAATATCAAGAAATAATCTGTAGACTAAACTACAAATTTGGTGCGATTGTTCCATCATGTTAAAATATACTTTTGATCAAACATTATTCAATTCAAAGCACAAGAACAGTGAAATGAAATAACAAAAACACTATAAACATTATGATTATTAATTTTATTTGTTAATTGTAATTTTTTTTATTGTTTGTTCCTATTAAGGTTGTTTCTTTTGTATGATCCAAAGAACCCCTAATTCAACACATATACAACATCACTTTACTAAAACAGATTTATAATTATTATATTTTATTTCATATGTATGACTTTAACTGTACACAGACTTTAAGTAATTTTTTATTAACCCTGAGAAAGAGTTTTCATGTCATCGAACCTAAAGGAGCTACTAACTGAAGAGAAGGGCATTGTAGGTTAGTGAATCTCAATATATGTTAAAGAGAAAAGAATAATAAAATTTATTAGAATTAAGACAAGACAGAATAAAAGAGTTCAAATTTTTTATTTCACATAGAAAATAATTACTTTAACATAATTTGGCACCAACAACCTGGGGCTACAGGATATAGTTACATTGATGAAGGATAAGATTAAGATTTAAGACTAATAAAACACAATATGATTTAACAACGTCAATCATTTTTCTGGACCGAAAACCGAACAAATACCAAATATAATATTAATAAAGGAAAGATACAAACCTTTTTATCTCCGAGTGCAGCTTTTACCACAACTCAGCGGTACCACTAACTGTTGGTAAAAGTCCGAAATGCAAACATTTTAAAAGGATCTTCGGACATTTACCATCATAAAACGGTAAATCTTAGGAAATACCGGTAAATCTTAAAATTTACTTTACTTCGCACTTTTACAGTAACATATACAATAACAAATTTAAACATTGTAAAAAATCAATTGTTCAAAACAAAATGTTTTATAAAAGTTTATCTGATAATAGTTAAATTTGAAATAATGTAACATTCACAAAAAAAAAAAAATTCTTGTACAAAAGTGTTATTATTATTAATAATAATAATAACAATAATAATATAAAAATTATATTTATATATGCTCAAATTTGAATATAGCTGTATAACTAACTATATTATGTACTCAAATATGATGATGATAGTTGGATTACTATAGAAACATTTGTAATTTACAAAATAAAAATATATTCATATTAAAAGTGTTATTAATAATAATATATATGCGCACGCGTGTGTATGTGTCTGTGTGTACAGTGCGCGCGCCTAAATCGACGTGAGTACAGCTTTACAGCCTCAGATATATTTAAGACTGACAAATTCCGAAGGTATGACTAAAACAATAGCACACACACACGCGCGCGTTCAACAATAATTATGTATCCCATGCACCGAGCACGCGCACTGGATAAACGTATTTTTCCTTTCCTGTATGCACACGGGAAATTTCCAGACACGCATTATACGCGTTGACTGATAACGAAGTGAAGACGGTAAACAAGACGACGCGACGGGACAGCTAGACGACACGTCGAAGGCCGGAGGACAGGTGGCGTCACTACTTGGCACTCTACACCTTCTGACGTAAACGTATTACCGGACACGGAATTGCGTATTCGCGTATTACACCGAAATACAGCTTCCAATACGCATGGCGAAACGAATACATTTGTCATGAACAAAATATATATATATATATATATATATATATATATATATACATAAAACTCAAAGTCTGACGATTTATGGGTAGTGAATAGAAATCCACACCGTTACATCGATTTCCACCAAATTCTGCACAGGTGACCTTTGACACAAGGCGCAAAATACTGTTTAACTTGAAATTTGATATTTTGCCCAGTTCGTAGGATGTAGGCCCTCTTAATTATGACTTTTCGTTGACGCGTATAAAGATGTAAACAAAACCATGGAGACCATAGTAACTGGAGAATTAATTACCATAGTAACAAGTAAATAAACAAATGATATTTAGCGGCATCGGAACTGTACCTTTATCCGTTCCTGCAGTTTTTAATGTGCGATTGTATCGATATATTTTGTAATTTTGTATACAGATACGTCTATATATTTTGCAATTGTCTTAAACGATTATAAAATTTAAGTTTATACTATTTCTGTATTTCTGATGATACAATGGATAAGTAATACAATATATATTAAATACTACTACTACTAAAGATGTCAACAACACCATCGAGACCAGAATTAATTACCATAGTAACAAGTAAATAAACAAAAGCTATTTAGCGGCATAGGAACTGTACATTTATCCATTCCTGCAGTACATCTCCGATGTTTTATATAATATGCGATTGCATCAATGTGGAAAAGAAGAAATGTACTAATTGTAAATTGTCCTATTACTTAATGCAAAGCGAAAATACGTGTTGTTTTCATTTGTGAGGTTAGGTGACAACGGTTTTTGGTTTTTAGTTTACTGCTGAAATAAATAAAATCCATGGTTGAGGAAAATATACCGTTTAATGTGTTATACACTGCTTCTACCACAGTAACACTTAAAATAAAGAATTTAGCGTTTTTGATTTAACAGGTACTTTATAAATATCTCCAAAGGCTTTATAAACGGGTACTTTTAAATCTCCAAAGGTTGTTGCACCAACATAATACATTAGTACAAGTTACATAGTACAAGTGTTGAAAACAGCTTTGGAGAGAATCTGACTAATGAGTACAAAATTGTTATACGAGCTGACAGAACGGCATATAGGCATAGACAATAAAATTATATTAAAATACTTATTAGAAGTCAAATATTCGCGTGCAAAGCCGCGTGTAACAGCTAGTATATGATAAATTACTTGTACTTAATAAACTGAAGAAAACCCTTTGATGGTATCTAACATTACTTATGCCGGTGATCCACGCGGATTTTTTTAGTTACACAATTATGTAATGAGGAATCTACAACTGGAGCATTTGTATTAAGCACGCTGGGTCAATGAGTACACGGTTGTGTGAGTGTGTAAATAATAATACAACACTATAAACAATATATTTTTTTATAAAGGGGAAAAATACTTTATGGATCGTCAGAAGAGACCGTGCTTCCCCTGGTGGTGTGAGGGACTCTCATCCACTAAAAAACCTAGCTCTAATTCAGTCATTCATATCCATCCTGGAACCACTTACCGTATTACTTCAGGATGGAGCCTACTGGGCCCTTATGGGGATCCTTATAGTTGTTCCTTATCTTCTACTGCCTGGTGGGTGCAAGTTGGGCCTATCCAATACTAGTAATAAGAAGGAGAAGAAGAAGAAGAAGAAGAAGAAGAAGAAGAAGAAGAAGAAGAAGAAGAAGAAGAAGAAGAAGGAGGAGGAGGAGGAGGAGGAGGAGGAGGAGGAGGAGGAGGAGGAGGAGGAGAAGAAGAAGAAGAAGAAGAAGAAGAAGAAGAAGAAGAAGAAGAAGAAGAAGAAGAAGAAGAAGAAGCCGCTTACATTAGAGAAAGTAATCGTCCTTTAAAATTCAAATTAAGTATTCGAATCGAGTTGAATCTTTACCCTCCGTTTACCCTTGTAGAGGAATCGGAATCCCTCTCCCGCCGGATGGTCACCGGTCATCCACCCAGGATTGTATTAATGCTTGTGACGCTTGATTTAACAAGTGGAACCACGCGACGGGTTAAATCAAATAATATAACATTTTCTTTGACACTAAACTGAACTTCAAATATTTTTTTTTCAATAAATTTTCAAACAGTAAATCATTTTTTAAATGTTGAACGTTGTGACAGTCTCGAGAAGCACGGGCGGAGCGTATACCCCGAACGCGCGGAACTGTCGGAACGAATCTGGGTTGTTCCTGATGCTAAATCGTAAACAATGCTACGGTGGCTGGCTGCCGAGCAAATACTAATACATTAAGTACAATACACGTTACAGGTTCACGCGCGTTCTATTTGAACATTCATCCACCGTATGGCGAGACATCAAACAGGATTGACTAATCACTATTAGCCTACGTTCTCAATAGTGTTGTTCTTTATAATGAAAACCACGAAAGTTTACGAACAGGATATACTGAATACACACGCCTTACTACACAAACTTTCATACTAGACCGCAACAGGAGGTAGGATAGTTTTGCTAATCACGACTTGGTTTTCACATCATACAATACATGTTACAGGTTTACGCGCGTTCTATTTGAACATTCATCCACTGTATGGCGAGACATCCTACAGGATTGACTAATCACTATTAGCCTACGTTCTCAATAGTGTTGTTCTTTATAATGAAAACCACGAAAGTTTACGAACACGACATACTGAATACACAAGCCTTACTACATAAACTTTCATACTAGACCGCAACAGGAGGTAGGATAGTTTTGCTAATCACGACTTGGTTTTCACATCATACAATACATGTTACAGGTTTACGCGCGTTCTATTTGAACATTCATCCACTGTATGGCGAGACATCCTACAGGATTGACTAATCACTATTAGCCTACGTTCTCAATAGTGTTGTTCTTTATAATGAAAACCACGAAAGTTTACGAACAGGATATACTGAATACACACGCCTTACTATACTACATTCGCTTTCGCGTGGCACCTAAGGGATTAGCAGACCCTTGCTCTCGCACGCGCACTCACGAGCGCCCGGGCCACACACCCTTGCCCGAACGCGCAGGTATACAGCTTCATGAAACAGTTACAAATTATGACACATTTAAATTGAATGATAATCCAAATTAAAATATGATTTTCGTAATCTTCGTTAAATTGCGATAAAAATGAGTCCTCTCAACATATAGTTACTGTTAACCATGTAGCGTCAAGGGAGTATATTTGGATTTTAGAAAAAAAAACACATATTGCAGTACTAAAAAGACGAGTTTTATTTAAAATTGAGAATGGGATTTTAATATTATATGAAATCGGTTACCAATGATAAAAACTTACTAATGATAACATTACAATTAATGTTAAATAAGTACAAGATGAAATATATTAGCCTTTTAGTTTAAATTCCACATTATTATGTTTTTAATTTTTATAAAATGGAAATGCCTATTTCTAATACAGTACTAAAAATATTTTTCTCCTGGATGTGATGGGCATTTTTCTCTTAAAATTTTACATTAACACACGAAAAACGACATGAATATAAACGCAATATTTTCTTTAACTTTGATCGTTTCGAAAATATATTAATATATAAACGAAAAACACCTTTATTAATAGATAAAAACAAACAAAAAATACATACTTAAGAAATGTATAACAAAAATACATACTTAAGAAATGCTTCTTTTAAATAACTTTAAACAAATACTATATACAATACAATGTTGTTTTTCTTATGTACAAACTTATAAGTAAAATTTTTACAAAATTAAAAACCCCATCTTAACAAAAGTGGGTCATAAACGAAATATTTTTCGTGGTTTTATTTACAGATAGCCAATATTTATGGATAAACAAAAAAACCTTTAGTAATAGATAAAAAACAATTATAACAAAAATACATACTGAATAAAAACTTTTTTTAATAACTTCACACGAATACTGTATGCAATATAATGATTTTTTTATTTACAAACTTAAAAATAAAATTTTACAAAACTAAACAAAATTCTATCCTACAAAAATAAGAAACGTGGACTACATGTAAATCATAAGAGTAAACTTCTCCATATTGAATAATTAGTTGAAACCAAAAATTCTAATAACAAAGTTTTGGTCCACCGTATTAAAAAACTCTAATATATAATTATATTACATATAATTAAGAACACAATGTACTCTGAAATGCTCCCTTAGGCAAGGAGAAAAGATTTATAAATTGCAATGCTGGAGGCCAGAAAGGATGGATCGAAGCTCCACCACTCGTGTTTGAGTCAACACCAGGTTGTTTTGAAAACTGGTTGTTTAATACACTAATCCCCGCAATACCCCCTGCAAGTACGATAATCAAGAAGACGCCGACGATGGCCTTAGTGCCGAAATCGGTCAGTCTTGAGTTAAAAATAAAATTAACTTCAGGGTAGATTATTTTCTTAATTATATGTTATATAACAGTAGCCCTATCCTGTGAACACATAACTTTAAATATATTAATAAGTCCTCAAATCGTACCTGGAAAATCTTACATCAGTGGGTAGCACCCGATGTCGTCGTCTGAGTCATCGTCGGAATCACATTCACTGCTATCATCATCGCCTGGGCACAAATTGATTATTAACTCCTGAACACTTTGGTCGTGCAATCCTTCACTCTCCCAGTCTGCGTCCATGGCTTTCTTGACATGTTGAACATACCTTGACCACAATTCCGGTGTGACTTGGGCGACCGCCTCCATAAAAAGTTCCTTCACATCCTTCAGCTTGAAAGTTTTATTTCTTTCCTTCACGTACGCCTTCAAGTAAGACCAGACAATTACTATAGCATTATAATGGCAATGGTAAGGTGGAAGCCTGATAACTTTGAACCCTAATTCGGTGGCTTTAGTGTCAATGGCATATTTTGGAATTGGAGGCTTGAGTAATTTTACCAATTCGTAGATTTCTGGCTTCCGGAAGTCAGGGGGAAATGGAATTTTCTTCTCTTTCAGCCAGTGGATCATTGCGGCTTTTGTTGAGCTTGAAGTTGGTGCTTTGTCTATTTTTCTGGAATGGTACGGAGCGTTGTCCATGATTATCGTACTCGCAGGGGGTATTGCGGGGATTAGTGTATTAAAAAACCAGTTTTCAAAAACTTTATGGTCCATTTCTTCGTGATAATCTCCCGTCTTCTTTGACTCAAACACGAGTGGGGGAGCTTCGATCCATCCTTTCTGGCTTCCAGCATGGCAAATTATCAATCTTTTCCCCTTGCCTAAGGGAGCATTCAATGTCCCCTTAACTGTATCGTCGGTCCATCCTTTGTCATTATGTACATTTTCATTTAACCATGTTTCATCTAGGAACACAACATTTTCAATATTTACATTTCGGACTTTACGTAAAAACTGGCATCTTAATAAAGCGATTGTAGGCTTTTCCATCAAAACCCTTCGGTTATTATACTTCTTGTAAACGAACCCCAAATCTCGTACAATACGATGCAATGCCGTCTTCCCGCCGTCGAACAGACTCGCATTCTTCAACGAACTCACAAGTTTCTCGAGGGATGGTATCTCTCGCCGCTCGTAGTACTGCAGGATGTGCCGCCTTATGGCCGATTTCGCAAACTCGTCGAGGCCCGTCACTTTTCTATTTCGTTGTGGCCCTCCTGGTGTTTTCCTAGGCGTTGTTATTTTTATCTTCTTACAGGCTGAAACTTCATTAACTACGTTGTCTTCTCTGTCGCTCGCATCATCTTCCACGGTCTCAGTTTCCTCCCGTAGCGCTGATTTCAATTGAGCATTTATCCGGGCGACGGTTCGTTTGGGAACATTACACGCTGATGAAACTCTTTCCAAAACTTTTCTTACATCCAATAGAGGCCCCATATTATTTTTTTCCATATAAAAATACTGTATCACCGAAGCAACTATCGTTCTTGCTTGCCAATGTAACACTTGCTTAGACTTAGAGGACATAACTGTAACACTTAAACCTCCACGCACAGCACAACACCGACCACATTACTAAGGAAAGCCACCGACAATAATGATGCTTTCGACACCCTCGACAGTGGCGCTTACTTACTACACAGGAAGTGAGTCATATTCATTGTCGTCGAAAGCGGATGCCCTATACACAGGAAGTGAGTCATAGGGTTGTTTCGGCTAATATCTCTCATAACGACGCTTAGTCAAAACTAAACTCCGGACAGACTTCAAAATGTCGCTGAACAGCGGTTCAGGTAGCTTCGAGGTAGTTGGTAGAATTAATAATAATTAAGATAAAAAATAATTCAACCAGTTACCCGCACTTACATGAAGAAACTGTGAGGTTAAAAAGTAAGCTTATTTTAATTCTGCACTTACAAGTTTACATTTTAATTGATACATGCTGTGTATAAACACACTAAAAATAAATGTAAAAATAACTCAACAATATATAACACACTTTGATGTCGAAATGTAACAAAAAAAAATTAATGGTACCCGGTATATTAAATATAAAATACTACTATGCATGTTGAACATCATATATTATCATAATCATACCGTGTTTGGTGTCATTTTTCTTGGAATTGCACGAAGTTTACAAATAAACTGATGTCAGTAGTTAAATTTTATATTTTAAAGAAGTAGCAATTACTCAATTAGGGCCCCAGTTATGAGTCATCTACCTCCGGCCGGAGCGGACGCGAGCAGCTGCATTTGTGTGCGTGTGTGTGTAAGGGTCTCCTAACCCTTAGGTGCCACGCGAAAGCGAATGGCATATACATAAACTTTCATACTAGACCGCAACAGGAGGTAGGATAGTTTTGCTAATCACGACTTGGTTTTCACATCATACAATACATGTTACAGGTTTACGCGCGTTCTATTTGAACATTCATCCACCGTATGGCGAGACATCCTACAGGATTGACTAATCACTATTAGCCTACGTTCTCAATAGTGTTGTTCTTTATAATGAAAACCACGAAAGTTTACGAACAGGATATACTGAATACACACGCCTTACTACACAAACTTTCATACTAGACCGCAACAGGAGGTAGGATAGTTTTGCTAATCACGACTTGGTTTTCACATCATACAATACATGTTACAGGTTTACGCGCGTTCTATTTGAACATTCATCCACTGTATGGCGAGACATCCTACAGGATTGACTAATCACTATTAGCCTACGTTCTCAATAGTGTTGTTCTTTATAATGAAAACCACGAAAGTTTACGAACAGGATATACTGAATACACACGCCTTACTACACAAACTTTCATACTAGACCGCAACAGGAGGTAGGATAGTTTTGCTAATCACGACTTGGTTTTCACATCATACAATAGCCGTTCTGACCACGTTACTGGCATGACTGTCGGAAACCTTAAATACTATTGCCAAAGTAACTCGTCCACACAGTTGGCTATAAAAGTGGTTCCTAAAATTTTTTTAAATCGATGTTTTCAAATTAGGTATTACAATGGAATAGTACAGTACGCAGGAAGATGCATTTATGGCAACATACAAATAAAGGGAAGCTTACAGAAACACATACTCATCGTCGGATTATGTGCTAAACACACGTACGAAGTGTTTACAAGAATAAGCTGTCACTGTTCTCTTTACCGACAAATTGATCGTCGTGCGTTATACTGTGGTACGCGAACACGACAATACAATCGAGTCCATAATTGTGTTAGATTTTATTTTTAAAATAATAAAAACGTCGTCGCCGTCTAGTGTTTCAAACCAGTTGTCTTTTTGTTTCCTTTTACGAACAGTAGCGTAGAACAACCGTTAAGGAAGACGCGGGCGAGCGCGAACTACGGCACATCCTATTGTACGAGAGACGAGGAGCAACGGCCGCAGCGTGGTGGCATTGGCCGCCTTACTCTTCTTCACGGAACGTTGCTAAATTGGAGCGCGAAGAAACTGCATCAAGTGGCACACTGCTCGCCGCCTGCACGGCCACCACTATTACTATTACACGCAGAAAGAGAAATTCTCAATACTTCATCAGGTCCGTTTCCCACCACGGTCCTGTCTCCGTCCGTTCGAAAGTATTACAAACGCACCAGGAAATGACCCACTGTGTACGTGTTTCGTATGCCTTACATACCCTTCGTTTACG
Source organism: Magicicada septendecula (assembly GCA_034769895.1). Taxonomy (NCBI): domain Eukaryota; kingdom Metazoa; phylum Arthropoda; class Insecta; order Hemiptera; family Cicadidae; genus Magicicada; species Magicicada septendecula. The sequence goes on from CM068372.1 coordinate 158,210,494, forward strand.
GTATAATTAATGTAGCATCGCGTCATCGTGAGCGAGTACGTGCAAATTACGCGCGCGCATACGTATGTGGGTGTTTATTGGTTTATATAAGTATGAATACACAATCATGATGACAGTACTCATTCTTGCCGCTGTCATTGTGCCCTTCAAATATGTTAATGTATTGTATTATGCTAATGTAAATATAAGTGAAGATAAATAAATTACAAACACCAACCGTAAGTAATGGCTTCAGTATATTATCGTACATAATCTACCTAAGTAAAATTAAAAAAAAAAAAACGGTATGGAGAACCATACATGACTTCCATGTTGTAAGATTTATGTTTAAAATAATTTACTTGAATTCGGTTCGATAATTTCTAAAAAAAGATATTCCCCACCTTGTAAATCTAGTTTTATGTTTGACAAATTGAATTAAATATTTCCATAGAAACAACTTCTTTGTTGCCTATAACGTAGTACACATATAAATAAAAAATTATCTTCTCCCCCTTCTCGACCCCCTATCATTTTCATTTATAGATATTTCGTGTACTTTTTTACAGCGGATTATTATGATCTTATTTTCAGGATACTTTATTTATCAAAATTAAGTACTTTACTCTTGTTAAAACGTAAAACGTTGCAGGTAAACTACCCCTTTCCCTTAACCGATCTTCACCAAAATCAATACCTTGAGTCCTCTACAATTCAGGGATGTATGGAAAAAACTATCTGATTCCGTTTGAATTTGCGGCAGTTATCGTTTGCCATAGAAAAAATTCTACACACAGATACTTTTCGAAAAATGACTTTTCTTCACGTTTTGAGGGTAGTACAATCAGAATCAGCCCTTATCTCGAACACGATTTTTTCACCATCACCATACTTCCATTTCCTTAAGGAACATGGAAGTAAGGAACATGTTCCTTAAGGAAATGGAAGTAAACAAATTGAAAACGACTTTAAACAAGATGATCCTAATTCCCCAACAACTTAAGTTTTTAATTTATATGCACTTACAGTACAATCTTTCCGCGCCAATTCAGACATATAATTATATCAAAACATTCTTTTTTTCTATAAATTACTTACGTACACAAGCCTCCAGGTGGTCTAGTGGCTAACGCGGGCGATTGATGCGCTCGTGGTCCCGGGTTCAATTCCCGGCGGAGGTTCCGTACGGCGTGCACTCAGCGTCGTGAGGCAAACTGAGTAGGCGATGAGATTACAGCGCCGCGCCTCCTGGCTGTGAATACCGCAACTAGCGGCTGGTGGCGCGTAGTACTAGCCATACACCGTCACACCTAACACAAAAGCCGCGCGGTACGCCTTGGTCCTTAACGGACTGTTGAGCGGAGGTTTATTTTATTATTACGTACACAATCTGGCTCAATGTAATCATTCGAACACCGAAGCAAGAAAACCCTAAGACAGCATTTCCGTTGTAGATTCTCATCTGTAGTAAACGATACACCCCAGGCTCCTACGAGCTACGACTATTTCTAGTGTACACATTTAAGCCGAGCGGTCTGAAGCTTTAGAAGTTGTGCTTTATAAGTACGTTTTCTTTTCGCGATACAGAATTATGAATCTTACCTAACGAGCCTTACTCAACCGTTAACGATCGGAAGATTACTTCTCCAACTTTCGTTACTACTAAAGCTACACCCGCGTACGTTACCTGATCTTCAGTAAGACTGGTCAGGATCACACCTAAGGGGTGATAGGCACAACGAGATACCCCGGGAGTACGAACGCGAAGGAATCTTGGGGTGCGAAACTGGCAAGTAACCACAAGAGATCGGTAAGAATGAAGACGAAGGTTATAAGATTAGAGAAACAGAATAACGGCCTACAAATCCTCTACAGAGAGCGTTTAAGACTTCTGTCAATATCTTTCAAAGTAAACAAGTCACATTTTTTTCAGACGTCTGGACTTGTAACGTTTCTATAAGCTAACGAGTTCCATGTGTATCTATTAGTTTATGTTCACTCTCCTCCGCTTGAAGATCTCTTTCTCTTTCTCTTCACTTTCACTTGAAGACCTCAATATTGTTTTTGAAAACACAATTCCTCCAGTTTGAAAACACAGCCCCACTTCTATTGTATGTGTATACACGCACGCACGCACGCGCGCGCACACACACACACACAATATACAATGTAGGGTACTACATGCAATGTTTATCCCATTATACGGTTACAGCCTCAGTGGTTAATTTGAAGTAGGCCTATAAATAGTTGTAAATAGTAGGCCTATTATAGTTGTAATGACTCCAATTCAGTCACAACAGTATCTTATCTAACAGTGATATGCATTTATTAATGAGAAGTGATAAGCAAATGAGAGAGGTGAATTCAACTCTTCTTCTTCTTCTTCTTCTTCTTCTTCTTCTTCTTCTTCTTCTTCAACTTATTGGACGTAATTTCCGTTTGGAATTTTACGTCTTTTTAATAACACTAGGTTTTATTTTACTAATAACATAATTTGTTATAAAGTTTATGAAGCCGTATGTTACTTATCGTCTAAGTAGTCTGTTCAAGCGACAAAAAGCATGTAGTGCCAGTAAGAGTAAACGCCTGTTTGTGTCCTTTCACGCAGAATTCATATTAGAGATTCAGTACTGTAGTCAGCGTAGTGTGATTTGATAGCTAGGATGATCCAAATCCATCGGTGAAACTACTAGATTTATAATAATTCCCAGTACAAAACATGCAGCAGACAGATGTGTTCAGGTTTACAGACGCGTATTCAGTTCTCCCTCGTGCATTATACCGTAGACAGTAGAAGTATAGACTTGTGCTATCTTTGTCGTGTAGTAAGGCGCAACGGTTACACACAGGGTTGGTAAAAAACCTTAGTATGAGGGCAGTCTGAAAAGTTCTCGGCCTATCAATGAAAAAACGAATTTATAATTTCAAAAATATTCATTGTTGGCCGAGAACTTTTCAGACCGCCCTCGTAAATTACAGACGTTAGCCAACATTTATAAAAACTAGTTAAACGCATTAAAAATATATGCCATTTCTGTGCTCAGACTTGTTATTTCTCAAGATTAAATCCTGTCACGCGCGGATCGCACAAATCGTGATTTTACAACAGTGGAACAGATTAGTAAACGCTAAATAAATCGATACACATTTCATTATAGTTTTATGAAACAAACAGTTCTAATTATACAACTGTTCAATATGCTCTATAAACAACAATAACACGAGTCACCAAGTTAATAATTATAGTAATCGGCATCACAAATAAACAATTAAACGTTTACGACTAAAAACCGCCGTCGCACGATCTACTTCACGAAGAGAATTGACCATGGCGTTGACCTTTTACATAACAGGCAGCGCCAAATGTGAGGCGTAAGAAGGTAACGTTTTCCAGAAAATTCCAATTGTCTGGAGAATAATCGCGTAGCTTCTCGAAAGCGTAGAAACTGCCAGAATGTTCCGAGATACGTCATCCAATCGCCCTATAATAAACGGATGTGTAAACTGTGTGTATGGTGTGTAATCACAGCGTTGTAAAGACACATTTCAGACACTTTAGACACGCATTTTAAAATTTGAAAGTTAGTTAGGCCTACTTGGCCCAAAATTTTGAGTTTCCATTTTCTACTCTGTGTCACAATAAAGACTCTGGTTAGGCACTGTGGGAAGCAGACACAACTGAAATTTTATACGATGATGGCGGTAACAGCGTTATTAGATGGAAGTGAGACATGGGTCATTAGGCAGAGTACTAATACCAGTATTCGGTCACCATAAACGTTGTTCCTACCATCTGTTAAGGGGCGCACTAAACGAGATCAACATAGGAATGATCTAAGTTGGGGAGGAGTTGGGAATTTTTCCTTAGTCGAGAGAGTATATGTTTATCGTATGATCACCGTGTTAAGAATGGCATACGATAAGTTGCGAAAGCTAGCTTTCCAGTATTCACCTTTTGGACAACGTACTGTCGGCCGTCCTAGGGAGGGGGGAGGAATAGGTCACAAGGCCTACAACGTGTACTTACCGACGACGGCTTTCAAATTTTGCAATTCGAACTTCAGATCCTTAGTCAGAGATAAGAGATTTTTTGAACTTAATCTTCTTCTTTTCTACTCATTTCTTCCCACTCTCAGCGTCAGCTTGTACGGAGCCTCTGTCTATCTTCTCCGTTCATTACGATCCATACATAAAACTACATTCTCTGTAAACTTTTCCTGCCTCATTATCTCAATGAGATACTGATAATGATTATCTCAACGGGTACACGATATGGTACCCGTGACATTCCTCTAGGACTCTTTACTCTCAGGCATTACTTCCATGAACTGTTTTATTGTTTCCTTCATCTGTTCCATTTGCACGCACTAAACCATTTCGATTGCGCTACCTCCAGTAAATCCATCACAGGCTTTACATCCCGTTTCCGTCTCATTTCTAAGACGATCTCTACTAGTTTCACCCACTAGTCTCCTAAGAAACCGCACTTCCCTTCAAAACGCATAGTCTTAATCTGACTTAATCTTTCGTCTGACTTATGGCACAATAGGAGTTTTCACTATTAAACTTCAAAACTTCGACCTAGATGTTTTTTAAACACTTATGTGAATATTTTAAATAAGCTTGTATGAATCCATTAAGAGGTGAAAGGAAAGCTTTACGAATTTTGAACATAAAATCTTTTTCTGGACAACCGTGCGCCGCTGTTTAGTAATTAGCCATAGTCTACTCTCATCGCAGAGATGAGAACATCGTGGGAAGAGAAAGACGACGATCATTAAATACGCGGATAATCAACCACACAAATGAGAAAAAGGGCTACAATTTATGAGGGAGACTATTGTAAGAGTGGGGAAAGGGTTTGGAATTAAGATAAATGTATGAAAAACTAAAGTGATGAGAACTGGCAAGAATGAAGGCTTCGTAAATTATTCTTGAAAGCAAAAACTGTAAAGCAAGTGAACTCGTTTTCAGTATTTGGGGAGTACGTGACATGGAATGGAAATCAGAAGTACGAGAGCTTTTGAAAAGGTCAAAGCATTACCGAGAGCAAGACGGATTCCCATTGGGATGAGACAGAGAATTGCCAAATGCTTTATTTGGAGTGTGGTTTTATATGGCAGTGAAACATGGATCATCAAAAAGAAAGATGAAAGGTAGCTAGCGAGTTTCGAAACGTGGATGTGACGAAGAATAGTAAAGGTGAAATGGACTGATGGAGTGAGAAACAATAAAGTATTGACGAAAATAGGAGAGGAAAGAAAACTGTTATAAGAAAGAGAAAAACATCTTGGCTGAGGCGTATACTGCATACAATCTGCCCACAGCTAATGACCATAGACGGAAGGATGGAAAGAAAGAGAGGAAGGGGAAGAAGAAAGGCCGGAATGCTTGATGATATCAAATGCACGGGTCCGAGAAAATGGACAGCATCCAGTGTTGTTGACAGGTTTACTAAGAAGACGATACTCACTGATCATACACGTGCTATGACCGATTTACGAAGCACTCAATATTCGCGACCGACCGCAACAAATATACAATAAAATAAAATTCTTAACTTTTTACATTGGGACCGCGACAAAGTGACGAGTAAATAACGCACGGCTTACAATGTGTACACGGAGGAGAAGAAACACCGGTATCTCCAAGGCTACGTAAACCATTACGACAAACGTACACACGCTTTCGTAACTCGACGACTGATTAACATATTTAACGGAGGTGAGGAACACGAGAGGGGCGCGCGAGCGAGTGCTGGCGCGTGTTTCGGTGAAAGTACTGCACACACACCGTGGAGCAACAAACAGAAGATAAGAAATGGGGTCTACACTCCCGGACTTGACCCAACCAACCAACCACTCGATCGGTACAGCACCAGTGGGCAGCTCCAGGATACGATAAACATGTCACAATAACGACAAATCAATTAAAAAGAGTTACGTCAATACAGTGAATAGTTAGTTGCACGCTGAAACTCACGTAGGCGTGTGCGCCCCTTACGGCACTCACGCTTGACAATAACGGCAAAAGTTTCTACAACCATCGCGCACACAAACAATAATATGTTCTTTGTGATGCAGGTATACGTACGAATTAAGAAAACGTGTACACAACCCCCTTGAGAAAGTTTTCCGGTGTACTGATCTGGTGCACCCATCGTCAGTCACAATGGTTTGTTTTCTGGTTGACGTCTCTAGACGTGCAATATATGCATTCATTATACGCGCGCGCGTGTGTGTTCATTAAAAGTACATTGTTTAGCAAAATAAAAACGTTTTCTCTTCATAATGTAACAATTACGTGTTCTTATTATAATTATTGACGTTCCCTTGATAAACAGTAAAAATAAGAACGTTTAAGGAACAAACGTCTAATTCTATTTTTAGTTCTTTGGACACTTCGTTCAAACAACCATGCTTTAATTTTACAGTTTAGCCATTGTTTCTCATTTAGCTCATTCAGATTTAAGCCTAATACAAAAGTAAAATTAAAAAGTCACACATTTCTTCAGTTTTGGTTAAACCGGCAGCCGCCGCGCCGGGCAAATATAGGCCTATAAAAAGCCAGACATGGCTGGCCAAATTCGGATATCTGTCTCCCTCGGCCAAAAGGATGACTGTCGGTATCAAAGCCACTGTTGTAGTCATTATTATTAGTTTTTTTTTAATATCGCATCACTGTAGTGTTACGTTGCTGACACGTCACTAAACAACCGCTATGCCGACAGGAGAATGACGACGACACGACGGCTCGATTTTATTGAAGGTGGTAGGCTGCGGTTGGTGAATACTGACTGAGGCAACGCGGCGTCAACGTGGACTCAAAACGATTATCTCATCTTACTAATGGTGCAATCTGATTGGCGTGCAGAAACAGTATCGGGAAGTGCCAAACAATTAAGAAAACACTATTTAATCAACGGCTTCCGACTGTCACCCTCTTGGCCGAGGAAGCTATATCACAGCTTCCATGACAGTCTAGGGGGGCCGTGGTTATACCCTAGCCCTAGCCTAAATCATATCATGTAGGGGAAGAAGAAACGCACCACAATACGCCACGCCGTCTATTTTTATACATATATTAATTTTAAAAACTTTTATTACACTCTTTTAATATAACACTGTTTCGATAGTATATAGTTGGTATTCAGACACACGCAAAAAAGACGAGAAATCTAAACTGAAAAAAGACCGAAAGATTCAGTCTAAGAACAGGACTGAAGACGCAGGGAAAGGGATCTAAATGAAGGCAACGGACGAAATTGGACGACAAAGTATATGAAAGTCACGGGATGGAACGGGAGAGTGAGATACACGAAGAAATGGAGAAAAGTGGTGAAAACCATGTGAAGCTGCGATGGAAAGGGTGAAGTGAATAATCATCCCCTTGTCTCTATGAGTCAAAAGAGCTCGAAAGAGAAGCCATAACTTCATCCTACGGAGGCTTTCACCGCTGGAGTCATTATTAAAAAGATTTATTTCCGCGCTGTTAGGCCGTGAGGTAAAAGTGTGCCGGTATTGTCCGGCCTTTGAAAATTCTAGAAGATTTAATTGTAAAATATCGCCGGTTATTCAGAACGACCCTTGCACGCTACGTAAGTGTACGTGAGAGGGTACGGTTGCGCGCGCAACTCGTAGAAAGGGGTCGGCTTGCTCAGTCTGTAACTGCAGTTCAGTTCACCGCCCAGCTACGAAATACATCGACTCCGCTCTCCGAATAGTTACTGCGTAGTTTTCTTCAACACTCATGGCAGGCTGAAACGTACGAGATCCCCGGGTTCTTGATTAAGACGGAGATTTGGCCTCGCTGATTGCCTTCCATCTGCATCAGCCATGGACCATTAGACAAGATCCTGTCCGGAGAGGGAGTCGGTGGCCAGATCAAGATGTAGTACTTGGTCAGCACTATTAAGGTGATATGCACTCTTTTATTTTACTTTTGGGGCCGGGCCGGCAGTGCACCTGTTTTACTGTAAATATCTTTTGAATCCATGTGACCACGTGTCCAGACTGTCTGCTATAAAGGGGAGCAGCTGATCATCATTCTGAACATTATGAGTTAATTTCAAGAACACTTTAATAACTGAATTACCTAACACTAAGTGCACTGCTTGTAATTGTGTGCTGCACTGGGGGAGCGTGCCAGAGATACTTGTACACTTAGACATTTTACAGTTTGCATATAGTTATCATTTTACTCTTTACAAAATTTATAGAACATGTTAGGAGTTCTGCTCCGGCTGGAACAGAATTGAGTAAATATGAAATTCACCTTGGGTTTAACATTTAAGGGCTGGGGTTTTCTTTTGTTTTCTTTTGGCCGTTTTCTGGGGTATAAAAAGGGACATAGTTTTTCTCTGCCACATGTTGGTGCAGCCTGAGGCAGGTTAGATTCCTGTCAAACATTGTCAACCACATGCTGGCGCGCTCCCACAGCTGCTAGGGCACAACCCTCTTATTGTAATTTCATTTTATATATATTTATATAGCCATTCGGGTTTTTATAGAAAATAATTTGCACATTTTTCTGGGCATATACTGGTTGATTTTGTACCTCATAAAAGTCTATACTGATTGCTTTTTCTCTTACTGGTAAAACATATATTGATCAACCTTATCCACTTGTAGCATCTACTGGTTTATTTTTTTTTAAACTGTAAAACATACTGATTAATATTTTTAACTATAGAACATATACTGATTAATTTTTTTTAACTTGTAAAACATATACTGTTCGATTCTTTTTTCAAAAATTTGTAAAGCATCAATTGTTTAATTTCCCTACTGTTAAAAGATATACTGATTTATTGAATCCTTCTGTACTGGTAAAACAAATTAACGTTTTAGAACAGTATAACAGTTGCTTAGAATCAGGTGATGTCGTTTCCTTAAATTTTTATTTAATGCTGTTGAAGAAACTTAAAGTTCATATGCTCATGATGGGTCATTTATCAGTGGAATTCTATACATATGGGCGGTCCGGTCTTGCTTATGCGTTATGAGCAATTATCATCCTTTCTGGGGTTTTGGCTTTCATGTAATTTTATATAAACGGGTTGCTAATGGGCAAGCATTTATCACTGCTGGTTTCTGGGCATGGTAGTAACACTGCCTGTAAGGCGGGTGCATTCCAGGGGCATTGGGGTGTAGAATATTGATGTATAATTGTGAGTATATGTGCCTTATGTTTCTGTATGTGTTGTTATGTTTCGTCCATGTTAAGCTAGTCATAAAGTGGGGGAGAATTCTCTATATATATATATTTACTGAACATTATTCGATATACATGTATAGATGTATATACACTCGTTACGATGTACAGATGTTGTCTTTTATACTGTTAAAGCAGAGGCATTATTTATTTGTGATATTTATGATTCATGGGGGGGATAACTATGTGATAGAGTTTGTCTACATGTACCAAATGATGGCATACGAATAAAAAACGTTATTGTTATATTACAGCCGAGTTTCATTGCAAGTCCCGTCATACTGGACCCAGCACAATTTTGGCTTCTCTAGGCTCCGGCCTAGTCCTAATTAACTTGTGGCTTCTCTTTCAAAAAAAAATAATAAGGAGATAGAAATTTAAATATAAATAAAAACAAAAAAAATATATAAAGCATAAAAAGGAAAGAGGGGTTACAAAAGCAAAATTGCTCAACGAGGGGTATGTTCAGCCTGTCATCCCTCTGACGAACGATTTTTAATTTTTACTACTGAAGAAGGCCTCAGTTGGGTGGCCTAAACGTCTAGTTATGGCAATACCAGTGAGCAATCGACCACAGCCCAACAGGACGGAAATTATTCTTTTAAGTAATTCATCTGATAACTTCGCAAGGAGTGTAAATCCAATGGTGATAATGAAGACACGTTAAGTAATACTGTAATAAGTACTGAACCAACACAGGACTAACTAGTATACTATCGCAATTCGCAGAAGAAAGTAGCGATTCCTCGTGGCGGGAGGATTAGTTATGGATCATATACTGACAGCGACCCATATGAAGTGGGAACAATGCAGTTTAGTCGGGGATAGAGTTGGGCGTTTTAATTAGTGAAAACAGTACTCTGTGCTTCTTGTTATTAACTGCGTTTTTAGCAAACTTAACTTCACTTTTGGTCATCATTTATTACGAAAAATTCAAACTGAATTATTCTATATAACGTGTAAAAATCGTTGAAATAAGCGTGATTTGGATAAAACTGATTAATACAAACCTATGATTGTTTTACTGTTTCTGGTGATGACTTGACTTTACTTCTCAAAAATCACGATCCACGTGACAGTGTATACATATCTTTCAATAATCTATATTAGCAGCGCTACGATTCGCAGGTATTGGTTGTTCAGCACGAAACTACATTAATAACTACAAGACGTGAACTTTATAGACGTCTTTCACACTTTCTGGATCGTTTCGATTTCGTCCACTGTGTTGTAGATAAACAGATAAGGGTGTAAAGTCGACGCAGACGTGCCAGGTCACTTCCCTTCCTCACTATTAGCTTACAGCAGATCAGAAGGGGAAGCCAGCAGCCCCATCCTGGAAAAATGTATTATGAGCTGGGAACACTAAAACTCCAGTGCTGTCTTACGGGCGAGCAAAAAGTCATCACACGACTGGGTAACTGAGAAAGGCAACGGCCGTCACAAATCGGGACGGACGCTATACTTAATACGTTGATGTGTGTGCATAACGTAGAAGCCTCGTTCACTTGAAAAAGGTTTAGTCTGTTACGATTGGCCTCCGTAAAGTAATGGAATGCACTAATAATATATAAGTACAACTAATAATAGATACGGGTACGGATAAGATACACGGGTTTAGAAGAAATCTATACAATTTATGCACAGAGGATAATTCATTTGATGCAGTCAATAAGTTGAGATGCCTGGGTAACATGATATATAATGAAGGGTCCATGAACACGAAAATACATGACAGGATACAAATAGGAAATGAGGCATATTGTGACAACAGTAGACTATTGATAAGCAAACTCATTAATCGTAACACAAAAATAAAAATATGTAAGACACTTATCAGACCGGTGGAGGCGAGACATGGACATTGACAAAAAAGAAACGAGAAACACTCAGAAGGTTTTAAAGATTGATCGTAAGACGTGTTTATGACCCGGATAAAGATGACGACGCTGTAAGATTGATAAAGGCTCAACAAACATAATGGGTAGGTCACCTAGAGCGGACGGATGATCAGCGTATGCCAAAGAAAATGCTGAGGGCGCTGGTCTATAAGAGGGGCCGAGCTAGGATAAGATAGTGCTAGAAGATCTCAGAAGAATGGATGTGAGGGGTTACACTGAGATGGTAATAGACAGGAGACACTAGAGAAGATTGGTGATGAAAGCCAAGGCTTACTGTAAACCCGCCCCCACTTAACAATACCAATACCGGGGGCAGCCGCCTGTACGATTGTATACGTTCTACAGCAGTGGTCAGGTGTTAATTAAACTTGGTTAGACCGGCCTGCGAAACACAAAAACAATACAAGCGCGCACACGGGTTTTACCGATAGCCGGTGTCCAATGACCCGTTTCAAATTCACAAACATTTTCAATTTTGCAGGCTTATGTGTACTGCTTTATGTATAGTTTAAAAAGAACTATGCAGGCTGGCTATACAATACATGCATATAGGCTATATCCCATGCACACGTCACTGATATATTAAATTAAATGCTCGTATTTAATACGTGACTCGCTGAGTAAGATTGTGCGCGATTCGATAAACCAGTTAACAAGGGTTATGAAAAAGTCGTTGTTCACACAACGATACACTGTCGGATAACCATGGGAAATTACTCGAAGAGTACCAGACATGAGTATGATACCAGACCCGGTATAAACTCAGAACTCGATCCTGGGAAACAAACTCTTAAGTTCTAAAGGCTACGGTATACGCATTTAAACGTGTAGGTGAGAACGCCATAAAACGCTGAATATAGACAAAACACAGCACACTAAGAACATTAAGAAATACGAGTCTACGGGGTTGCGCAACTGTGGCTTCGCAAGAGGGGGCAGAATTAGAAATAAAGGCAGAAGCGTAGGTTGCGATGGATACGATTTAAACGAAAAGCCAAAGTAATTGCGTGCCGTTCGTTTGTCACGTTGTGCTGTGGTCCGGAGCAAATCAAACCCCGTCTACCTTCTTTGGGGCAATACAACAGGCACACATAATAAACGCGCGACAGCCCCACCATGCAGCTCGCCACTGACTTGTGCCACGCTAAATGAAGCCAACATGTCATGGGACTTTGTTTTAGGACAGAAATAGAAGAAGAAGAAGAAGAAGAAGAAGAAGAAGAAGAAGAAGAAGATGATGATGATGATGATGACGACGATAACTGAATTAGTGTGCTGTACCGAAAAGCATGACAGAAGAAGTCACAAAAATATGGAACTGGCCACCAACGACGAAAGGAAAAAGAATGCCCGAAACTTTCACGGGGACATACTGAGAAGAACGCGACGGAAAGTTGTTAATCGGAAGAAGAAGGTTGTAGAGATATCATTTATAAACCTGCGAAAGAAAAACGGGGATGGTCAGAACATTTGGGTAAAGGAAAATAGCGCACCTGGTCGCTAAAAGTAGAAGAGACAGGACGTAAAAAGATAGCATGATGTTCTGATACCCAAATATTGTAGACTAAACAGGTGTTGCTGCGAAATCACTGAAGAATGACCAAAAGACATTCGTTCAGCTGTTGGCAAACAGGGGCCGATACAGGTATGGGCAAACTGGGCAATTGCCTAGGGCGGCAGATTGTTAGGGGCGGCATATTTGAAAAAAAAAAAATATATATATATATATAAATTAAATGACTTCAGATAATCTTACTTTATTTTAATCCCGATTTCTCCTACTTATTGATAATATTCAATTTCCAAATTCCTTCTTCCCTCAAAACTAAGACAATTTTTAAATCTTCGCAAGAAATAACTAAACTGATTTATTCCTTTAAATAACTCTCCATCCAGTCGCGTACTAACACATGTACTGTAGCGTTCTTGTTACTACTATACACCGTATTGTACTTTACGACACCGGAACACAAGTATTTTAGGTAATAATCGTAAAAACTATTTACCCGAGCCTAAGCTAGCTTTCGCCTGTATCAGGCTTCATCAGAACATGGACAAAATACAAGAGTTCTTGTTACATAGCGACATGTAGCTCAGTAAGATTACTTACATTCTTCTCAAAATCTTTACTTGATCGCGGAGTAAACCTCTCACGTGCACTCCTATATAAGTATAGGAAATGTCACGGAGTTCGTTACTGGAGTAACTCGAAATGAAATTGCAGATTGTCCCAAAGTGGGTCAATCAACTGGGACAATTATTAGGTTTAAAATACCCAAATACGTCAGTCAACTTGCAATAAGCTGACAATCACGATTCGAGTACTTAGTATATTTATTGTCGTAAAAGAAATTAAATATATGAACGTATATATGTCTCTCAATTTTATTAAACAAAATATTAAGTACAATTTTCAGTCGCGGCTCGCATTAATCTAAAGACTGTCGTTCCTGGTCCTCTATTTATCTTAGGATGCAAAACCAATAAATGAATACCTAAAATGTGTTTTTTATTTCGTGGAATAATTTGATAATCTCTTCACCTAGTATGGGGCGGCAAACGACCGTTCTGCCCAGGACGGCAAAATTGCTAGGTCGGCCCCTGTTGGCAAACATGCCAAAGACGCTGACGGTGAACTAGATATCGAATCGCACAAATCACCTAGACGTCTTAACGTCTTTGGCGCAAAGCGACCCAGTTTGGGTGCGCCTGTACCAGTTCTCTGAATATATCGTCGTAAACTTGAATCTAAATTTGCTTATTCCCGTTACTGATTATTTTCCAACACAACGTCGTTTGGATATCACAAAAAGTCGCATCCTATTTCAAAAACAGAAATAGATGACGTTATAATGTCAGACAGTGCGAAAAGTAACAACAAAACCAGGCGAAGACCATCTAACATAATGAGTCAGTGTAACAACATTGGTTTTCCGCGTGGTAGGTGAGCCCACGCTGCCCGGCCGTCGGTAGCTGTAGCAGTATTATCTATATAACACAAAACAAATAATCTCTATACGTTGGTCAGATACTGCGCACAATAATCAGACACAAAAAGAGAGAAACGAACAGCAACAGCAACAGCAGCAGCAAAGCGTAAGGGGAACCACCCATAGTCAGGGTCAGCGACAGCCCGCGGCTGTAACCTAGCCACAGCTACCTGCTACCTCAAACAGGATATGCAGATTGCCTACAACCATATTACACACACGCGCGCGCCCGCCTCATAGTGTTCCCCGATCGTTTGCTTCCCGCTACTACGGTGGCCTCAAACCGCCACCGAAGGAGAACAATCCAAACGGGAGGTCATACCTGAAATGGCTCCTTGGAATTTTTTAAACACTAAACGCAAATTTGCGAAAAACGTATTTTAAAGAGAACAATTTTTCCGAGTTTCAGTTCTGTGGGTGAATAATAAGACGTTTGTCAATGAATTCGGACTTTTTTAAACATAAAAGTAACACTGAAGTTAATCTATAATTAAAAATGTGTAATATCTTCAAATAAATACACTGCAAGTAGGTTTATTTTCACCTGACGTACGTTTCACAGAAATTATTCTGTATCTTCAGAGCTTTGTTTCAATTGTAATACCTCTGAAGATAAAGAATAATTTCTGTGAAACGTACCTACGTCAGGTGAAAATAAACCTACTTGCAGTGTATTTATTTGAAGATATTACATGGGAAACTTGCAGGAAACTCAACGATTTACTTAGAAAGGAATTAAAAATATGTAATGGCAAAAAACATTTTTAATGCACGCCCTTTCGAAAAAGAAATGATTTTTTGTTTTGAAACCCGTAATAACTTTAACAAGTTGCTGTTTATGAATAATAACGGCAATCATGCTAAACTTTAAATATCACTTCTTCGTATACTACTTCATAAAAATATGTATTATAGGGTCATCTCAGTCATACTTACTCATGAACAGATCGAGACTGATTCGTTCTATACTTACTCATGAACAGATCGAGACTGATTCGTTCTATCAGTTACACCGAACCGAGCCTCTTACCTGAAAAAACAAAAATAACATTAATTTACTATTATATGAAACGCACGCAACTGAATAATTAGATTTTCAGATACAACCAAATGAACATACATCACACCTGTTATTGACTCCTGCTGTACTGAGTCAATATGTTGACGTAAAGTCTGCACATTTTTAATTATACTACATGCTACTGTAATTAACCTTTTTCACGCTCTTTTTTATCGCTTTTCGAATACTAAAATGTTAATAAATCAGTTACTTAATTTTTTGTAAATTTAACTTCATCGCAACTAGTTACAAACTATCCAGCAATTTTATTCTAATACATAATAAGCTCCCACTGGAGCATTCCTCAGTACAGTTACACTTTGTTCATGTGCAGAGGATTACTATATATATTTAGTTCACTAGTTCAAATGGTTTCTGCCTCTGCAATCGCCGAACGAGTACAGCATTATCAAGCAGTTGTAGCACTTCAGTGTTTACGTGTTCATGAAATCTTCTTTCATATTTATCCGCACCCCGATTAATCTCATCAGCAACCGTAGGCATTTTCGGGTACCGATGGATGTCATCATTTCTTACGTAAGCCAATTAACATTTCACCCCCGACGACATTCGTACGAAATTAACAATTTACGTTAACATACTGCTTAAAAGAAACGCCATTTAATAAAGTCACATAAACGTTCCAAGACGTAAATCGGTAATTGCACTTCAGTAGAACTAGCAATCTTAAGCATTTTCTCATTTTAACAAGAATTCGTTTTGTGGCAATGAATTACCAATGATTAATCCGATTAGTTTCGACTTTTCCCTTCTGAGTTCCCTTTTGTCAAACAAGACAAAAAAAGTGGGGCCTGTGTCCACCATATACTCAATATTTTAGTAGAACTTCATCCTGTTTGGTCACCTAAATAAAATACATGGTTACGTCTTTATTTTCTCTGAGTTTCCAATACAACTCCGGCCGAGCGTGTTGAGTTCTTACGATTCGAAGGAAACTCTGCAAGACCTCGACCACGATGATGTGTTCTGTGTTCTTCTCTTTTACGTCCCTAATGAATTCACCAGTGCGTATAATGTGTATGGTTCCATAACCTTCTGTAGCTTAAACTCCGGAGGCTCCATGATTGTACAAGAGAGCGGATAGACTGAATAACTGGCCGTTTTAAAATGACGTTGTTCGTTGGCATGTCACACAAAGAAAATACCTTTGCCTGTTATGATTTCAAAGGCATCGTACTTGATACTCGGGCTGACGACTGCATCAGAAACACGATCCTAAAACCATCGTAAAGAACGACTTTCAGATTTAGAATTCGCTTTAGAGCAAAACGTCAAAGTGACGTCAGTTTATTTAATTTTCGTATGGACTTCCATTAATACGATTAGACCGCTAGATGTCGATTGTTCCGTCCCGCCAAAGGACTCCAGGCTGGACCCCGCAGTCTCCGAATTCACCTCACGTAAACGTTTTCTGTACCCCTGAAGCGATTAATTTTGTTATTTCTCTACATCTCGAGTATTTCACAGCACAATTTTTCATCTCGAGTTGACGCTTACTCGAGAAATAAGCGATGTCGCCACTGCGCAGACAACTCGTCATATCGTTTCCTCTCGATCAAACGGGCGGTCAACCAGTAGGCGCGGCTTGTCGAAATGTTGAAACGCGGAGTAACATTCTCCGTTGAACCAAGGTAAGTTCAGCTGTGATATGTTCTTAATTCGGTTAAATTATTTTATTGTCCGAATTATCTAAATTATTTTATTCCATAATCTTTTGCCAAGCTGATGCCGAATTTGTGAACTGAAGGCTTGACTTAATGGTGAGGGAATATTACTGATAAACATTCGTAAACGTTAATTTGCCAAACTCGTTATTTTGCGGAAATGATAGCATGCATAATTATTTAACTTTGATAAAATATATTTCCCAGTATCGACTGAAGACCCATAACTGAAAGTAAATAATGACAATATCTTAATTTTATCAGGATTTAATAACTTCTGGGAATTATGTCATTATTTTTGCAGGCACAGAGAAACCATTCTCATGGTAATTACAATACATAAGCATGACTTCACTTTTTTATAATATATAAGCGTACTTATCTAATATCTAGACAGTATACCAATATCTAGTATTAGATAATAATTTACTAGTAAGGTAATATTTTATCAAAGTTCTTGAATAACTTAACCTCTTATATCAGAACGGAGGACTTCGACTCTGTACAGTTAAGCAAAGGTACCAACGGCATCAGATACCTATGCCAACTCCTCAGATGTCACTCTATTTTTCTGAAACATTCAATTTTACCGCGTAAGAATACTCCAACACGAGTTGAGTTGATGTTTTCTTCATTATTAATTTGAAAAAGTTTCTTTTTTCCGTATCGGCCATCTCAGGACCACATGCCAATTTCAATTCTTTACTCAAGAAAGTTTCTTTATTTATAAAATTTTTAACTGTTGAATGAAATTTTTCTACGTAGTGTATTTTAACTAGTTTCACCTTAAATATTTTATCACAACATCCTAATTCTTGAAAGAGAACAAAAAAGTTCTCTCGTTACAGAAATTAAACAAATAAATTAAACAAAAAGTCCACTTTTTCAGGAGTGGAATAGGAAACGATATCTTCTTATCTGACGGCTATAACAAGGTTCTTCTGGAGATATGCTGCCTCTTATCATGTTTTTTTTCTTCGGCAGTTTTCTTCTGGTTTTGCTGTACAGTTCGAAGTGTTCCGACTTGTCCGCTGATTCGTCACATTTCGCCACTTCTGCCGTTTTAGCCTAAATCGGCACAAACCATTTTTGAAAATAAAACAATAAACGTAACAGCCAAGTAAATATTATTTATAAGTATCTGGTATGCCATGAATGCTATGCTTCGATGGAAGGAATTTTATATAATATTATACAAAAATAAAAAGGGGAAACAAAATTAATGTCAAACTCAGAAAAATGGACTGGCTATTTGGAAGAAGGTCCGAGTTGTCGTTTCATAACGAGCTGCCTCTTTATAGCAAATGCTGAAACCTGTCGCATAGGTCTACATCGTGCTCAGCTGAGTGTCTGAGGGGAGAAAATGTAAGTTAGTGTCAATAAAACACTGTGTAATTTGTGTAGTGTGGCTAATATTCTTCTTTTGGACGGCTATCCAACAACAATTCCCGATTTGATAGATGAGCTACTTGATAGACAATTTAATTAACTAACGCAAAAAAAACCACCTGTTTCATACCTGGCTCGCTGCTCTAAACATTCCAATTTGCAGGCACATAAGAATAGATATGAGGCTACATATGACCATCTTCTACTGGAAATTAAAGTAGTTCAGGATAACAGGCGATGTTTCTCAGGATGGCCGGATGAGAACCAAGGTGGATTAGGCTGATATTTATATTTCCGAATTCGACCACATTAAAGTTGTTTTCACATCCTAGCATCTTTATCTTCCCAATCTTCTTCTCGGAGGTTCCTTTCTCTCATGGCTGATGATAAGCCATCTTTCCAAGTTTCTCTTGGCCTTCCTCTTCTTCTTCGTTCTAAAGGTACCGCTTAACATTTGTTGGCCTTCTTTCGTCCTTCATCCTTTGAACGTGACGTACTATCATGGAGTTTTGCTTCTATTGTATCAATTATTGATGTAGCTACTCCCGTCTATTCTCTAATTGCTCATTTCGTATCCAGTCACGTAATGTAGGCCTATAACCGACTCGCCAGAATAACGTTTCCAAGTTTCTACAGTGGATTATTATGACCTTCTTTTAAGGATACTTTATTTATCAAAACTAAGTACTTTACTCTTGTTACAACATAAAACGTTGCAGGTAAACTACCCTTTCCCCTTAAGCGATCTTCACCACAATCAATAGGGCTTGAGTTGTCTACAACTCAGGCACATATGCAAAAAATTATTTGATTCTGTTTGAATTTTCGGCGGTTATCGTTTGTCATTAAAAAATTACTCTTGTTAAAACATAAAATGATGCAGGTAAACTACCCCTTCCCCTTAACCGAGCTTTACTAAAATCAATAAGCCTTGAGTCCTCTACAATTCAAGGACGTATGCAAAAAATTTGATTCTGTTCGAATTTGCGGCAGTTATCGTTCGTCATAGAAGTTATCGGTATGGAGAACCATACATGACTTCCATGTTCTAAGATTTATAGACTATATAAATTCATTTTCGAAATGAAATATTTCCATAGAAACTACTTCTTTCTACTTCTTGCTTCAGCCTTAACCACAGTACTGTGGTCACTAACGTATACCACCTCACGTTAGTGCACTCGATTTTTCACTGATGATGGCAGTCGATGGTACTGCCGAAACGCCTGGTTTTGGAGAAAACATTGGACCACGGCCACACAGCACGGGAAGGAATTTTAACAACAAACTACTTCTTTGTTGCCGATAACGTAGTACACATAAAAAATTATCCCCTCCCCATCCAACTATCATTTTCATTTATAGAAAATTACCCCTTTCCCTTCAACTACTCTTTTCATTTATAGATATTTCATATACCTTTCTACAGTGGATTATTATCACCTTATCACCTTCTTTTCAGACTACTTTATTTATCAAAATTAAGTACGTTACTCTTGTTAAAACATAAAACGTTGCAGTGTTTAACTACCCTTTCCCCTTAACCGATCTTCACCAAAATCAATAGGCCTTGAGTCCTCTACAACTCCCGCACATATGAAAAAAATTTTTGATTCTGTTTAAATTTGCGGCAATTATCGTCTCCATAGAAAAAATTACTCTTGTTAAAACATAAAACGGTGCAGGTTAACTACCCCTTCCCCTTAACCGACCTTCACCAAAAACAATAGGCCTTGAGTCCTCTACAATTCAGGCACATATGCAAAGAATTATTTGATTCTGTTCGAATTTGCGGCAGTTATCGTTCGCCATAGAAAAAATGTCACACACACACACACACACACACACACACACACACACACACACACACACACACACACACACACACACACACACACACTTCGAAAATGACTTTTCTTCATGTTTTGAGGGTAGTACAATCAGAATCAGCTCTTATCTCGAACACGATTTTTTTCGCCATCACCATACTTCCATTTCCTTATGGAACATGGAAGTAAATATCGGTATGGAGAACCATACATGACTTCCATATTCTAAGATTTATATTTAAAATCATTTTCGAAATGAAATATTACCATAGAAACTACTTCTTTCTACTTACTGCTTCAGCCTTAACCACAGTACTGTGGTCAGTAACGTATACCACCTCACGTTATCGCACTCGATATTCACTGATGATGGAAGTCGATGGCATTGCCGAAATGTCTGGTTTTGTAGAAAACATTGGACTACGGCCAAATATCCCGTGAAGGAATTTTAACAAAAACTACTTCTTTGTTGCCGATAACGTTGTACACATATATATCAGTGGCGAAGTTACATGGAGGCAATTGAGGCAATGCCTACCCTAAAAAATTCTGTAGAATAAAAATTATAAATACGTATAAACTACATAACGTAAAGATTATACATTGTTACTGCGACTGTCAAATTTATTAAACCGAAACGTGCTTTATTGAGCGACCGCTAGATGGTGACAGGTGAGATTCGGCATAGTTCGTTTAAAGCGAATGAAGCAACCTGAACTTGCCTCAGCGTTTTTTGTATACATCGTATGTAAGCAATGTAGTGGTTTGATAGGGAAGTGAAGGGAGGGGGGATTGTCCCGCGCTGTACACACAGAGCGTTGAGGCATGCCTCACTTCTGTGGTCCAAACAGTTAAGTTAAAGCGCCTGTGTTGTTTCTAAGTGTGTTTATTTTATGCGGTTATTAAAAGTGTCACTGTTATTCCGCTGAACTAACAGATGATCAAGATTGTTATTTGAATTATTTGTAACATTAAACATATATATAGAAACTAATCAAGTTTAAAAATTTGAAGTTCAATCAGTTGTATTATTGTGTATGACTAATACAAGGATTGTTCAATAGACACACGTATAGAGCTGTAAAGCATTTTTTATTCAACGATTTTAAAAGAAGTCTCCAATAACATTAAGACATGAGTTCCACTGTTGCGCTAACCTGTAGATTCCCTGCTAGTAAAATTCTTACGGCTGTTTGTGGAACCATTCGGTTACAGCAAACTCTACCTCAGCGTCCGATTTGAACCACCGTCCTTTTAGTGATTCCTTAAAAAAAATTTAAGATAAGATTTTTGCCTACCCATTCATTAACTACTAGCTTCGCCAGTAAGCAAATTGATGTCCACTTTTTCGGCTTGCACGCGTTATGTTGGTGTGGGTTTCGGCACTTTCCATTTAAAAAGCGTGCAAACGTAAGAAAATAAACATGAGTGAGGCCAGAAATAACGTGAATTGTGTGTGTGTGTGTGTGTGTGTCTGTCTAACCTGCCTTTTTATTGCTGTATTAAATGAAAAAATTATAATTTTATTGCCTGGCAACAAAATTATTTTATTTTTAACAATTACCATTGTTTCAAAAAGTTTAAATAAATTTTCAAGTACTTTACTCTTGTTAAAACGTAAAAGGTTGCTGGTAAACTACCCCTTTCCCTTAACCGATCTTCACCAAAATTGAAAGTCCTTGAGACCTCTACAATTCAGGGACGCATGCAAAAAATTAATTGATTCTGTTTGAATTTGCGGCTGTTATCGTTTGCCATAGACAATACGCTTGATAAAAAAACGTTGCAGGTAAACTACCCGTTCCCCTTAACCGATCTTCACCAAAAACAATAGGTCTTGAGTACTCTACAAATCAGGGGGGGATTCAAAAAAATCATTTTCAGCCAAACAGCCAGGCTGTGTCTTACCTGCCTTTTTATTGCTGTATTAAATGAAAAATATTATATTACATTAAAATGAAAAAATTATAATTTTATTGCCTGGCAACAAAATTATTTTATTTTTAACAATTACCATTGTTTCAAAAAGTTTAAATAAATTTTCAAGTACTTTACTCTTGTTAAAACGTAACAGGTTGCAGGTAAACTACCCCTTCCCCTTAACCGATCTTCACCAAAATCGAAAGTCATTGAGACCTCTACAATTCAGGGACGTATGCAATAAATTATTTGATTCTGTTTGAATTTGCGGCTGTTATCGTTTGCCATAGAAAATACGCTTGATAAAAAAACGTTGCAGGTAAACTACCCCTTCCCCTTAACCGATCTTCACCAAAAACAATAGGTCTTGAGTACTCTACAAATCAGGGCTGTATGCAAAACATTATTTGATTCTGTTTGAATTTGCGGCTGTTATCGTTTGCCATAGAAAATACCCTTGTTAAAAAAACGTTGCAGGTAAACTACCCCTTTCCCTCAACCGATCTTCACCAAAAACAATAGGTCTTGAGAACTCTACAATTTAGGGCTGTATGCAAATAATCTTTTGATTCTGTTTGAATTTGCGGCTGTTATCGTTTGCCATAGGAAATACCCTTGTTAAAACATAAAACGTTACAGGTAAACTACCCCTTTCCCTTAACCGATCTTCACCAAAAACAATAGGTCTTGAGTACTCTACAAATCAGGGCTGTATGCACAACATTATTTGATTCTGTTTGAATTTGCGGCTGTTATCGTTTGCCATAGAAAATACCCTTGTTAAAAAAACGTTGCAGGTAAACTACCCCTTTCCCTCAACCGAACTTCACCAAAAACAATAGGTCTTGAGAACTCTACAATTTAGGGCTGTATGCAAATAATCTTTTGATTCTGTTTGAATTTGCGGCTGTTATCGTTTGCCATAGGAAACACCCTTGTTAAAACATAAAGCGTTACAGGTAAACTACCCCTTTCCCTTACCCGATCTTCACCAAAATCAACAGATCTTGAGAACTCTACAATTCAGGACTGTATACGAAACATTATTTGATTCTGTTTGAATTTGCGGCTGTTATCGTTTGCCAAAAAAAAAAAATTTCTCTTGATAAAAAAAACCGTTGCAGGTAAACTACCCCTTTCCCTCAACCGATCTTCACCAAAAACAATAGGTCGTGAGTACTCTACAAATCAGGACTGTATGCAAAAAATTATTTGATTCTGTTTGAATTTGCGGCAGTTATCGTTTGCCATAGAAAAAAATCTACACACAGACAGACAGACACACACACAGACACTTTTCGGAAAACGACTTTTTTTCATGTTTTGAGTGTAGTACAATCAGAATCTGCAATAATCTCGAACACGATTTTTTTTGTCATCACCATACTTCCATTCCCTAAGGAATATGGAAGTAAAATTACTCTTTTTAAAATATAAAACGTTGCAGGTAAACTACCCTTTCTCCTTAACCGATTTTAACCAAAATCAATAGGCCTTGGGTCCTCTACAATTCAGGAACGTATGCAAAATATTATTTGATTCTGTTTGAATTTGCAGCAGTTATCGTTCGCCATAGAAAAAATTCTACACACAGACACTTTTCGAAAAATGATTTTTCTTCATGTTTTGAGGGTAGTACAATCAGAATCAGCCCTTATCTCGAACACAATTTTTTTCTACATCACCATACTTCCATTTCCCTATGGAACATGGAAGTATAAAGTCAAAAACAGACTGGAGATGGTATACGTCTGTTAACGTTTGCACACAACAAGCGAGGAACAAAGCCGAGATCAATTTTAACACACCTACAGATCTACCGGCAAGATAAGGTTCGCCCTTTCCTTTCCTCTTCACCTTCAAACCGCCCACTCGTTCATCTTATCACTTTATTTATTACTACATAATTATCTGTGACATTTATCGCCACATCTGTTACAATACTTTTTTTTCCACGCGGCAGCCAGTCTGTTCTGTTCTGCGAGATCGAAGAGTCAACAAATCGTTTATTCAAAACACAAAGCAACACAAAGAGTGTTAAATGGGCGAAACAGGAAGACAAGTGTGAGAATGCAAGACTCAAGGTCACCGCGATATTTCATCCGAACACTGCTATTGTGTACAATATGGCCGTACGTACCGTTACATAATATTCAATACTCACAGGAACGAGACGTTATACAGTTTCGCTGGCGTCTAATACGGCGTGTCGGAACCGTGGAAAGTCCTTCGGAATACCACAAGAGTGATGTCGAAGCCTGGTTACGGCTGGGAAAGCTCAGTGTGGACGTAGCGCGTTTACATTCTTACTCGTCTACCAACAATCTCATGTAGCCCGAACAACAATTACATACAAAGCGTAACCAGGTGCGTATTTACGGGGGGGGGGGGGACGACGAACGGGACCGGACACCACCAAGGGTCGAAAAAGGAAAAAGGAATTTTGTTAATTTCTTAATTTTTAAGCTGTTTTATTATTTTTTCAGCTGTGTACGCTGATATAGTAGTAACTCTTTTTACTTCCATGTTCCATACAGGAAATGGAAGTATGGTGATGGCAAAAATATCGGTATGGAAAACCATACATGACTTCCATGTTCTAAGATTTATATTTAAAATCATTTTCGAAATGAAATATTTCCATAGAAACTACTTCTTTCTACTTACTGCTTCAGCCTTAACCACAGTAGCCTACTGTGGTCATAACGTATACCACCTCACGTTAGCACATTCGATTTTCACTGATGATGGCAGTCGATAACCCTTCCGAAACGTCTGGTTTCGCAGAAAACCTTGGACCACGTCTAAACAGCCCAGGCAGGAATTTTAACAACAAACTACATCTTTGTTGCCGATAACGTAGTACACATATAACAAATTCTCCCCTCCCTCTTCAACTATAAGTTTCATTAACAGAAAATTACCTCCACCCCGTTCACCTAACCTCTTAATTTATAGATATTTCATCTACGTTTCTACAGTGGATTATTATGAGTTTCTTATCAGGATACTTTATTTATCAAAATTAAGTACTTCACTCTTGTTAAAACATAAAACGTTGCAGGTAAACTACCCCTTTCTCTTAACCGATCTTCACCAAAATCAATAGGACTTCAGTCCTCTACAATTCAGGGATGCATGCAAAAAAATATTTGATTCTGTTTGAATGTGCGGCAGTTATCGTTCTTCATGAATACATTTCTCTTGTTACAACATAAAATGTTGCAGGTAAACTACCCCTTTCCATTAACCGGACTTCACCAAAATCAACAGGTCTTGAGTTCTGTACAACTGAGGCATGCATGAAAACATTATTTGATTCTGTTTGAATGTGCGGCAGTTATCGTTCGTCATAGAAACAATTAGTCTTGTTAAAACATGAAAAGTGGCAGGTAAACTACACCTTTCCCTTAACCTATCTTCACCAAAATCAACAGGCCTCGAGTCCTCTACAATTCAGGCACATATGCAAAGAATTATTTGATTCTGTTCGAATTTGCGGCAGTTATCGTTCGCCATAGAAACAATTTCACACACACACACACACACACACACACACACACACACACACACACACACACACACACACACACACACACACACACTTCGAAAATGACTTTTCTTCATGTTTTGAGGGTAGTACAATCAGAATCAGCTCTTATCTCGAACACGATTTTTTTCGCCATCACCATACTTCCATTTCCTTATGGAACATGGAAGTAAATATCGGTATGGAGAACCATACATGACTTCCATATTCTAAGATTTATATTTAAAATCATTTTCGAAATGAAATATTACCATAGAAACTACTTCTTTCTACTTACTGCTTCAGCCTTAACCACAGTACTGTGGTCACTAACGTATACCACCTCACGTTATCGCACTCGATTTTCACTGATGATGGAAGTCGATGGCATTGCCGAAATGTCTGGTTTTGTAGAAAACATTGGACTACGGCCAAATATCCCGTGAAGGAATTTTAACAAAAACTACTTCTTTGTTGCCGATAACGTTGTACACATATATATCAGTGGCGAAGTTACATGGAGGCAATTGAGGCAATGCCTACCCTAAAAAATTCTGTAGAATAAAAATTATAAATACGTATGAACTACATAACGTAAAGATTATACATTGTTACTGCGACTGTCAAATTTATTAAACCGAAACGTGCTTTATTGAGCGACCGCTAGATGGTGACAGGTGAGATTCGGCATAGTTCGTTTAAAGCGAATGAAGCAACCTGAACTTGCCTCAGCGTTTTTTGTATACATCGTATGTAAGCAATGTAGTGGTTTGATAGGGAAGTGAAGGGAGGGGGGATTGTCCCGCGCTGTACACACAGAGCGTTGAGGCATGCCTCACTTCTGTGGTCCAAACAGTTAAGTTAAAGCGCCTGTGTTGTTTCTAAGTGTGTTTATTTTATGCGGTTATTAAAAGTGTCACTGTTATTCCGCTGAACTAACAGATGATCAAGATTGTTATTTGAATTATTTGTAACATTAAACATATATATAGAAACTAATCAAGTTTAAAAATTTGAAGTTCAATCAGTTGTATTATTGTGTATGACTAATACAAGGATTGTTCAATAGACACACGTATAGAGCTGTAAAGCATTTTTTATTCAACGATTTTAAAAGAAGTCTCCAATAACATTAAGACATGAGTTCCACTGTTGCGCTAACCTGTAGATTCCCTGCTAGTAAAATTCTTACGGCTGTTTGTGGAACCATTCGGTTACAGCAAACTCTACCTCAACGTCCGATTTGAACCACCGTCCTTTTAGTGATTCCTTAAAAAAATTTAAGATAAGATTTTTGCCTACCTATTCATTAACTACTAGCTTCGCCAGTAAGCAAATTGATGTCCACTTTTTCGGCTTGCACGCGTTATGTTGGTGTGGGTTTCGGCACTTTCCATTTAAAAAGCGTGCAAACGTAAGAAAATAAACATGAGTGAGGCCAGAAATAACGTGAATTGTGTGTGTGTGTGTCTGTCTTACCTGCCTTTTTATTGCTGTATTAAATGAAAAAATTATAATTTTATTGCCTGGCAACAAAATTATTTTATTTTTAACAATTACCATTGTTTCAAAAAGTTTAAATAAATTTTCAAGTACTTTACTCTTGTTAAAACGTAAAAGGTTGCTGGTAAACTACCCCTTCCCCTTAACCGATCTTCACCAAAATTGAAAGTCCTTGAGACCTCTACAATTCAGGGACGCATGCAAAAAATTAATTGATTCTGTTTGAATTTGCGGCTGTTATCGTTTGCCATAGACAATACGCTTGATAAAAAAACGTTGCAGGTAAACTACCCGTTCCCCTTAACCGATCTTCACCAAAAACAATAGGTCTTGAGTACTCTACAAATCAGGGGGGGATTCAAAAAAATCATTTTCAGCCAAACAGCCAGGCTGTGTCTTACCTGCCTTTTTATTGCTGTATTAAATGAAAAATATTATATTACATTAAAATGAAAAAATTATAATTTTATTGCCTGGCAACAAAATTATTTTATTTTTAACAATTACCATTGTTTCAAAAAGTTTAAATAAATTTTCAAGTACTTTACTCTTGTTAAAACGTAACAGGTTGCAGGTAAACTACCCCTTCCCCTTAACCGATCTTCACCAAAATCGAAAGTCATTGAGACCTCTACAATTCAGGGACGTATGCAAAAAATTATTTGATTCTGTTTGAATTTGCGGCTGTTATCGTTTGCCATAGAAAATACGCTTGATAAAAAAACGTTGCAGGTAAACTACCCCTTCCCCTTAACCGATCTTCACCAAAAACAATAGGTCTTGAGAACTCTACAATTTAGGGCTGTATGCAAATAATCTTTTGATTCTGTTTGAATTTGCGGCTGTTATCGTTTGCCATAGGAAATACCCTTGTTAAAACATAAAACGTTACAGGTAAACTACCCCTTTCCCTTAACCGATCTTCACCAAAAACAATAGGTCTTGAGTACTCTACAAATCAGGGCTGTATGCACAACATTATTTGATTCTGTTTGAATTTGCGGCTGTTATCGTTTGCCATAGAAAATACCCTTGTTAAAAAAACGTTGCAGGTAAACTACCCCTTTCCCTCAACCGAACTTCACAAAAACAATAGGTCTTGAGAACTCTACAATTTAGGGCTGTATGCAAATAATCTTTTGATTCTGTTTGAATTTGCGGCTGTTATCGTTTGCCATAGGAAACACCCTTGTTAAAACATAAAGCGTTACAGGTAAACTACCCCTTTCCCTTATCCGATCTTCACCAAAATCAACAGATCTTGAGAACTCTACAATTCAGGTCTGTATACGAAACATTATTTGATTCTGTTTGAATTTGCGGCTGTTATCGTTTGCCAAAAAAAAAAATTTCTCTTGATAAAAAAAACCGTTGCAGGTAAACTACCCCTTTCCCTCAACCGATCTTCACCAAAAACAATAGGTCGTGAGTACTCTACAAATCAGGACTGTATGCAAAAAATTATTTGATTCTGTTTGAATTTGCGGCAGTTATCGTTTGCCATAGAAAAAAATCTACACACAGACAGACAGACACACACACAGACACTTTTCGGAAAACGACTTTTTTTCATGTTTTGAGTGTAGTACAATCAGAATCTGCAATAATCTCGAACACGATTTTTTTTGTCATCACCATACTTCCATTCCCTAAGGAATATGGAAGTAAAATTACTCTTTTTAAAATATAAAACGTTGCAGGTAAACTACCCTTTCTCCTTAACCGATTTTAACCAAAATCAATAGGCCTTGGGTCCTCTACAATTCAGGAACGTATGCAAAATATTATTTGATTCTGTTTGAATTTGCAGCAGTTATCGTTCGCCATAGAAAAAATTCTACACACAGACACTTTTCGAAAAATGATTTTTCTTCATGTTTTGAGGGTAGTACAATGAGAATCAGCTCTTATCTCGAACACGATTTTTTTCGCCATCACCATACTTCCATTTCCTTATGGAACATGGAAGTAAAAATCGGTATGGAGAACCATACATGACTTCCATATTCTAAGATTTATATTTAAAATCATTTTCGAAATGAAATATTACCATAGAAACTACTTCTTTCTACTTACTGCTTCAGCCTTAACCACAGTACTGTGGTCACTAACGTATACCACCTCACGTTATCGCACTCGATTTTCACTGATGATGGAAGTCGATGGCATTGCCGAAATGTCTGGTTTTGTAGAAAACATTGGACTACGGCCAAATATCCCGTGAAGGAATTTTAACAAAAACTACTTCTTTGTTGGCGATAACGTTGTACACATATATATCAGTGGCGAAGTTACATGGAGGCAATTGAGGCAATGCCTACCCTAAAAAATTCTGTAGAATAAAAATTATAAATACGTATGAACTACATAACGTAAAGATTATACATTGTTACTGCGACTGTCAAATTTATTAAACCGAAACGTGCTTTATTGAGCGACCGCTAGATGGTGACAGGTGAGATTCGGCATAGTTCGTTTAAAGCGAATGAAGCAACCTGAACTTGCCTCAGCGTTTTTTGTATACATCGTATGTAAGCAATGTAGTGGTTTGATAGGGAAGTGAAGGGAGGGGGGATTGTCCCGCGCTGTACACACAGAGCGTTGAGGCATGCCTCACTTCTGTGGTCCAAACAGTTAAGTTAAAGCGCCTGTGTTGTTTCTAAGTGTGTTTATTTTATGCGGTTATTAAAAGTGTCACTGTTATTCCGCTGAACTAACAGATGATCAAGATTGTTATTTGAATTATTTGTAACATTAAACATATATATAGAAACTAATCAAGTTTAAAAATTTGAAGTTCAATCAGTTGTATTATTGTGTATGACTAATACAAGGATTGTTCAATAGACACACGTATAGAGCTGTAAAGCATTTTTTATTCAACGATTTTAAAAGAAGTCTCCAATAACATTAAGACATGAGTTCCACTGTTGCGCTAACCTGTAGATTCCCTGCTAGTAAAATTCTTACGGCTGTTTGTGGAACCATTCGGTTACAGCAAACTCTACCTCAGCGTCCGATTTGAACCACCGTCCTTTTAGTGATTCCTTAAAAAAAATTTAAGATAAGATTTTTGCCTACCCATTCATTAACTACTAGCTTCGCCAGTAAGCAAATTGATTTCCACTTTTTCGGCTTGCACGCGTTATGTTGGTGTGGGTTTCGGCACTTTCCATTTAAAAAGCGTGCAAACGTAAGAAAATAAACATGAGTGAGGCCAGAAATAACGTGAATTGTGTATGTGTATCGTTTGCCATAGGAAATACCCTTGTTAAAACATAAAACGTTACAGGTAAACTACCCCTTTCCCTTAACCGATCTTCACCAAAAACAATAGGTCTTGAGTACTCTACAAATCAGGGCTGTATGCACAACATTATTTGATTCTGTTTGAATTTGCGGCTGTTATCGTTTGCCATAGAAAATACCCTTGTTAAAAAAACGTTGCAGGTAAACTACCCCTTTCCCTCAACCGAACTTCACCAAAAACAATAGGTCTTGAGAACTCTACAATTTAGGGCTGTATGCAAATAATCTTTTGATTCTGTTTGAATTTGCGGCTGTTATCGTTTGCCATAGGAAACACCCTTGTTAAAACATAAAGCGTTACAGGTAAACTACCCCTTTCCCTTACCCGATCTTCACCAAAATCAACAGATCTTGAGAACTCTACAATTCAGGACTGTATACGAAACATTATTTGATTCTGTTTGAATTTGCGGCTGTTATCGTTTGCCAAAAAAAAAAAATTTCTCTTGATAAAAAAAACCGTTGCAGGTAAACTACCCCTTTCCCTCAACCGATCTTCACCAAAAACAATAGGTCGTGAGTACTCTACAAATCAGGACTGTATGCAAAAAATTATTTGATTCTGTTTGAATTTGCGGCAGTTATCGTTTGCCATAGAAAAAAATCTACACACAGACAGACAGACACACACACAGACACTTTTCGGAAAACGACTTTTTTTCATGTTTTGAGTGTAGTACAATCAGAATCTGCAATAATCTCGAACACGATTTTTTTTGTCATCACCATACTTCCATTCCCTAAGGAATATGGAAGTAAAATTACTCTTTTTAAAATATAAAACGTTGCAGGTAAACTACCCTTTCTCCTTAACCGATTTTAACCAAAATCAATAGGCCTTGGGTCCTCTACAATTCAGGAACGTATGCAAAATATTATTTGATTCTGTTTGAATTTGCAGCAGTTATCGTTCGCCATAGAAAAAATTCTACACACAGACACTTTTCGAAAAATGATTTTTCTTCATGTTTTGAGGGTAGTACAATCAGAATCAGCCCTTATCTCGAACACAATTTTTTTCTACATCACCATACTTCCATTTCCCTATGGAACATGGAAGTATAAAGTCAAAAACAGACTGGAGATGGTATACGTCTGTTAACGTTTGCACACAACAAGCGAGGAACAAAGCCGAGATCAATTTTAACACACCTACAGATCTACCGGCAAGATAAGGTTCGCCCTTTCCTTTCCTCTTCACCTTCAAACCGCCCACTCGTTCATCTTATCACTTTATTTATTACTACATAATTATCTGTGACATTTATCGCCACATCTGTTACAATACTTTTTTTTCCACGCGGCAGCCAGTCTGTTCTGTTCTGCGAGATCGAAGAGTCAACAAATCGTTTATTCAAAACACAAAGCAACACAAAGAGTGTTAAATGGGCGAAACAGGAAGACAAGTGTGAGAATGCAAGACTCAAGGTCACCGCGATATTTCATCCGAACACTGCTATTGTGTACAATATGGCCGTACGTACCGTTACATAATATTCAATACTCACAGGAACGAGACGTTATACAGTTTCGCTGGCGTCTAATACGGCGTGTCGGAACCGTGGAAAGTCCTTCGGAATACCACAAGAGTGATGTCGAAGCCTGGTTACGGCTGGGAAAGCTCAGTGTGGACGTAGCGCGTTTACATTCTTACTCGTCTACCAACAATCTCATGTAGCCCGAACAACAATTACATACAAAGCGTAACCAGGTGCGTATTTACGGGGGGGGGGGGACGACGAACGGGACCGGACACCACCAAGGGTCGAAAAAGGAAAAAGGAATTTTGTTAATTTCTTAATTTTTAAGCTGTTTTATTATTTTTTCAGCTGTGTACGCTGATATAGTAGTAACTCTTTTTACTTCCATGTTCCATACAGGAAATGGAAGTATGGTGATGGCAAAAATATCGGTATGGAAAACCATACATGACTTCCATGTTCTAAGATTTATATTTAAAATCATTTTCGAAATGAAATATTTCCATAGAAACTACTTCTTTCTACTTACTGCTTCAGCCTTAACCACAGTAGCCTACTGTGGTCATAACGTATACCACCTCACGTTAGCACATTCGATTTTCACTGATGATGGCAGTCGATAACCCTTCCGAAACGTCTGGTTTCGCAGAAAACCTTGGACCACGTCTAAACAGCCCAGGCAGGAATTTTAACAACAAACTACATCTTTGTTGCCGATAACGTAGTACACATATAACAAATTCTCCCCTCCCTCTTCAACTATAAGTTTCATTAACAGAAAATTACCTCCACCCCGTTCACCTAACCTCTTAATTTATAGATATTTCATCTACGTTTCTACAGTGGATTATTATGAGTTTCTTATCAGGATACTTTATTTATCAAAATTAAGTACTTCACTCTTGTTAAAACATAAAACGTTGCAGGTAAACTACCCCTTTCTCTTAACCGATCTTCACCAAAATCAATAGGACTTCAGTCCTCTACAATTCAGGGATGCATGCAAAAAAATATTTGATTCTGTTTGAATGTGCGGCAGTTATCGTTCTTCATGAATACATTTCTCTTGTTACAACATAAAATGTTGCAGGTAAACTACCCCTTTCCATTAACCGGACTTCACCAAAATCAACAGGTCTTGAGTTCTGTACAACTGAGGCATGCATGAAAACATTATTTGATTCTGTTTGAATGTGCGGCAGTTATCGTTCGTCATAGAAACAATTAGTCTTGTTAAAACATGAAAAGTGGCAGGTAAACTACACCTTTCCCTTAACCTAGTTTCACCAAAATCAACAGGCCTTCACTTATTTACAAGTCAGGACAGCACGCACAAAAGTATTTGATTCTCTTTTAATTTACGGCAGTTATCGTTCGTCATAAAACAAAATTACCCTTGTTAAAACATAAAACGTTGCTGGTAAACTACCCCTTTCACCTAACCAATCTTCAACAAAATCAACAGACCTTGAATACTCTATAATTCAAAAAGGTATGGAAAAAAGTAGTTGATTCTGTTTGAATTTACGACAGTTATCGTTCGTCATAGAAAATATCGGTATGGAGAACCATACATGACTTCCATATTCTAAGATTTATATTTAAAATCATTTTCAGCCAAACAGACAGGCTGTGTCTTACCTGCCTTTTTATTGCTGTATTAAATGAAAAATATTATATTACATTAAAATGAAAAAATTATAATTTTATTGGCTGGCAACAAAATTATTTTATTTTTAACAATTACCATTGTTTCAAAAAGTTTAAATAAAATTTCAAGTACTTTACTCTTGTTAAAACGTAAAAGGTTGCAGGTAAACTACCCCTTCCCCTTAACCGATCTTCACCAAAATCGAAAGTCATTGAGACCTCAACAATTCAGGGACGTATGCAAAAAATTTTTGATTCTGTTTGAATTTGCGGCTGTTATCGTTTGCCATATAAAATACGCTTGATAAAAAAATCGTTGCTGGTAAACTACCCCTTCGCCTTAACCGATCTTCACCAAAAACAATAGGTCTTGAGTACACTACAAATCAGGGCTGTACGCAAAACATTATTTGATTCTGTTTGAATTTGCGGCTGTTATCGTTTGCCATAGAAAATACCCTTGTTAAAAAAACGTTGCAGGTAAACTACCCCTTTCCCTCAACCGATCTTCACCAAAAACAATAGGTCTTGAGAACTCTACAATTTAGGGCTGTATGCAAATAATCTTTTGATTCTGTTTGAATTTGCGGCTGTTATCGTTTGCCATAGGAAATACCCTTGTTAAAACATAAAACGTTACAGGTAAACTACCCCTTTCCCTTAACCGATCTTCACCAAAATCAACAGATCTTGAGAACTCTACAATTCAGGGCTGTATGCGAAACATTATTTGATTCTGTTTGAATTTGCGGCTGTTATCGTTTGCCAAACAAACAAAATTACCCTTGCTAAAAAAAAAACCGTTGCAGGTAAACTACCCCTTTCCCTCAACCGATCTTCACCAAAAACAATAGGTCGCGAGTACTCTGCAAATCAGGTCTGTATGCAAAAAATTATTCGATTCTGTTTGAATTTGCGGCAGTTATCGTTTGCCATAGAAAAAAAATCTACAGACACACAGACAGACAGACAGACACACACACACACACAGACACTTTTCGGAAAACGACTTTTTTTCATGTTTTGAGTGTAGTAGAATCAGAATCTGCAATAATCTCGAACACGATTTTTTTTGCCATCACCATACTTCCATTCCTTAAGGAATATGGAAGTAAAATTACCCTTGTTAAAACATAAAATGTTGCAGGTAAACTACCCCTTTCCCTTAACCGATCTTCACCAAAACCAATAGGTCTTGAGAACTCTACAATTCAAGGCTGTGTCGTTATTTGATTCTGTTTGAATTTTGCGGCTGTTATCGTTTGCCATAGAAAATACCCTTGTTAAAACATAAAACGTTGCAGGTAAACTACCCGTTTCCCTCAACCGATCTTCACCAAAAACAAAAGGTCTTGAGAACTCTATAATTCAGGGCTGTATGCGAAACATTATTTGTTTCTGTTTGAATTTGCGGCTGTTATCGTTTGCCATAGAAAAAAAAATTACCCTTGATAAAAAAAAAACGTTGCAGGTAAACTACCCCTTTCCTTTAACCGATCTTCACCAAAAACAATAGGTCTTGAGTACTCTACAAATCAGAGCTGTATGCAAAAACATTTTTGATTCTGTTTGAATTTGCGGCTGTTATCGTTTGCCATAGATAAATATCGGTATGGAGAACCATACATGACTTCCATATTCTAAGATTTATATTTAAAATCATTTTCAGCCAAACAGCCAGGCTGTGTCTTACCTGCCTTTTTATTGCTGTATTAAATGAAAAAT
The DNA here is from genome assembly GCA_034769895.1 of Magicicada septendecula. NCBI lineage: Eukaryota > Metazoa > Arthropoda > Insecta > Hemiptera > Cicadidae > Magicicada > Magicicada septendecula. Next base: position 158,245,657 of record CM068372.1, read on the forward strand.
ATTATATTACATTAAAATGAAAAAATTATAATTTTATTGCCTGGCAACAAAATTATTTTATTTTTAACAATTACCATTGTTTCAAAAAGTTTAAATAAATTTTCAAGTACTTTACTCTTGTTAAAACGTAAAAGGTTGCAGGTAAACTACCCCTTCCCCTTAACCGATCTTCACCAAAATCGAAAGTCATTGAGACCTCTACAATTCAGGGACGTATGCAAAAAATTATTTGATTCTGTTTGAATTTGCGGCTGTTATCGTTTGCCATAGAAAATACGCTTGATAAAAAAACGTTGCAGGTAAACTACCCCTTCCCCTTAACCGATCTTCACCAAAAACAATAGGTCTTGAGTACTCTACAAATCAGGGCTGTATGCAAAACATTATTTGATTCTGTTTGAATTTGCGGCTGTTATCGTTTGCCATAGAAAATAAAACGTAAAAGGTTGCAGGTAAACTACCCCTTCCCCTTAACCGATCTTCACCAAAAACAATAGGTCTTGAGTACTCTACAAATCAGGACTGTATGCAAAACATTATTTGATTCTGTTTGAATTTGCGGCTGTTATCGTTTGCCATATAAAATACCCTTGTTAAAAAAACGTTGCAGGTAAACTACCCCTTTCCCTCAACCGATCTTCACCAAAAACAATAGGTCTTGAGAAATCTACAATTCAGGGCTGTATGCGAAACATTATTTGATTCTGTTTGAATTTGCGGCTGTTATCGTTTGCCAAAAAAAAAAAAATTTCCCTTGATAAAAAAAACCGTTGCAGGTAAACTACCCCTTCCCCTCAACCGATCTTCACCAAAAACAATAGGTCGCGAGTACTCTACAAATCAGGGCTGTATGCAGAAAATTATTTGATTCTGTTTGAATTTGCGGCTGTTATCGTTTGCCATAGAAAATACCCTTGTTAAAAAAACGTTGTAGGTAAACTACCCCTTTCCCTTAACCGATCTTCACCAAAAACAAAAGGTATTGAGAACTCTACAATTTAGGGCTGTATGCAAATAATCTTTTCATTCTGTTTGAATTTGCGGCTGTTATCGTTTGCCATAGGAAATACCCTTGTTAAAACATAAAACGTTACAGGTAAACTACCCCTTTCCCTTAACCGATCTTCACCAAAAACAATAGGTCTTGAGAACTCTACAATTCAGGGCTGTATGCGAAACATTATTTGATTCTGTTTGAATTTGCGGCTGTTATCGTTTGCCAAACAAACAAAATTTCCCTTGCTAAAAAAAAACCGTTGCAGGTAAACTACCCCTTTCCCTCAACCGATCTTCACCAAAAACAATAGGTCGCGAGAACTCTGCAAAACCGGGCTGTATGCAAAAAATTATTTGATTCTGTTTGAATTTGCGGCAGTTATCGTTTGCCATAGAAAAAAAATCTACAGACAGACAGACACACAGACACACAGACAGACACACAGACACTTTTCGGAAAACGACTTTTTTTCATGTTTTGAGTGTACTAGAATCAGAATCTGCAATAATCTCGAACACGATTTTTTTTGCCATCACCATACTTCCATTCCTTAAGGAATATGGAAGTAAAAATCCACACACACACACACACACACACACACACACACACACACACACACACACACACACACACACACACACACACACACACACACACACACACACACACACACGCTTTTCGAAAAATGACTTTTTTCCATGTTTTCAGTGTAGAACAATCAGAATCTGCAATAATCTCGAACACGATTTTTTTTACTTCCATATTTCCTTAAGGAATGGAAGTATGGTGATGGCAAAAAAAATCGTGTTCGAGATTATTGCAGATTCTGATTCTACTACACTCAAAACATGAAAAAAAGTCGTTTTCCGAAAAGCGTCTGTGTGTGTGTCTGTGTGTCTGTCTGTGTGTGTGTCTGTAGATTTTTTTTCTATGGCAAACGATAACTGCCGCAAATTCAAACAGAATCAAATAATTTTTTGCATACAGCCCTGATTTGTAGAGGACTCGCGACCTATTGTTTTTGGTGAAGATCGGTTGATGGAAAGGGGTAGTTTACCTGCAACGGTTTTTTTTTATCAAGGGAAATTTTTTTTTTTTTGGCAAACGATAACAGCCGCAAATTCAAACAGAATCAAATAATGTTTCGTATACAGCCCTGAATTGTAGAGTTCTCAAGACCTTTTGTTTTTGGTGAAGATCGGTTAAGGGAAAGGGGTAGTTTACTTGTAACGTTTTATGTTTTAACAAGGGTATTTCCTATGGCAAACGATAACAGCCGCAAATTCAAACAGAATCAAAAGATTATTTGCATACAGCCCTAAATTGTAGAGTTCTCAAGACCTATTGTTTTTGGTGAAGATCGGTTAAGGGAAAGGGGTAGTTTACCTGCAACGTTTTTTATCAAGCGTATTTTCTATGGCAAACGATAACTGCCGCAAATTCAAACAGAATCAAATAATTTTTTGCATACAGTCCTGATTTGTAGAGTACTCGCGACCTATTGTTTTTGGTGAAGATCGGTTGAGGGGAAGGGGTAGTTTACCTGCAACGGTCTTTTTTATCAAGGGAAATTTTTTTTTTGGCAAACGATAACAGCCGCAAATTCAAACAGACTTAAATAATGTTTCGTATACAGCCCTGAATTGTAGAGTTTTCACGACCTATTGTTTTTGGTGAAGATCGGTTAAGGGAAAGGGGTAGTTTACCTGTAACGTTTTATGTTTTAACAAGGGTATTTCCTATGGCAAACGATAACAGCCGCAAATTCAAACAGAATCAAACGATTATTTGCATACAGCCCTAAATTGTAGAGTTCTCAAGACCTATTGTTTTTGGTGAAGATCGGTTGAGGGAAAGGGGTAGTTTACTTGCAACGTTTTTTTAACAAGGGTATTTTCTATGACAAACGATAACAGCCGCAAATTCAAACAGAATCAAATAATGTTTTGCATACAGTCCTGATTTGTAGAGTACTCAAGACCTATTGTTTTTGGTGAAGATCGGTTAAGGGGAAGGGGTAGTTTACCGGCACCGTTTTTTTATCAAGCGTATTTTTTTGGCAAACGATAACAGCCGCAAATTCAAACAGAATCAAATAATTTTTTGCATACATCCCTGAATTGTAGAGGTCTCAAGGACTTTCGATTTTGGTGAAGATCGGTTAAGGGGAAGGGGTAGTTTACCTGCAACCTTTTACGTTTTAACAAGAGTAAAGTACTTGCAAATTTATTTAAACTTTTTGAAACAATGGTAATTGTTAAAAATAAAATAATTTTGTTGCCAGGCAATAAAATTGAAATTTTTTAATTTTAATGTAATATAATATTTTTCAATTAATACGGCAATAAAAAGGCAGGTAAGACACAAACACACAATTCACGTTATTTCTGGCCTCACTCATGTTTATTTTCTTACGTTTGCACGCTTTTTAAATGGAAAGTGCCGAAACCCACACCAACATAACGCGTGCAAGCCGAAAAAGTGGACATCAATTTGCTTACTGGCGAAGCTAGTAGTTAATGAATGGGTAGGCAAAAATCTTATCTTAAATTTTTTTTAAGGAATCACTAAAAGGACGGTGGGTCAAATCGGACGCTGAGGTAGAGTTGCTGTAACCGAATGGTTCCACAAACAGCCGTAAGAATTTTACTAGCAGGGAATCTACAGTTTAGCGCAACAGTGGAACTCATGTCTTAGTTATTGGAGACTTCTTTTAAAATCGTTGAATAAAAAATGCTTTACAGCTCTATACGTGTGTCTATTGAACAATCCTTGTATTAGTCATACACAATAAAACAACTGATTGAACTTCAAATTTTTAAACTTGGTTAGTTTCTATATATATGTTTAATGTTACAAATAATTCAAATAACAATCTTGATCATCTGTTAGTTCAGCGGAATAACAGTGACACTTTTAATAACCGCATAAAATAAACACTTAGAAACAACACAGGCGCTTTAACTTAACTGTTTGGACCACAGAAGTGAGGCATGCCTCAACGCTCTATGTGTACAGCGCGGGACAATCCCCCCTCCCTACACTCCCCTATCACACCACTACATTGCTTACATACGATGTATACAAAAAACGCTGAGGCAAGTTCAGGTTGCCTCATTCGCTTTAAACGAACTATGCCGAATCTCACCTGTCACCATCTAGCGGTCGCTCAATAAAGCACGTTTCGGTTTAATAAATTTGACAGTCACAGTAACAATGTATAATCTTTACGTTATGTAGTACATACGTATTTATAATTTTTATTCTACAGAATTTGTTAGGGTAGGCATTGCCTCAATTGCCTCCATGTAACTTCGCCACTGATATATATGTGTACAACGTTATCGGCAACAAAGAAGTAGTTTTTGTTAAAATTCCTTCCCGGGATATTTGGCCGTAGTCCAATGTTTTCTACAAAACCAGACATTTCGGCAATGCCATCGACTTCCATGATCAGTGAAAATCGAGTGCGATAACGTGAGGTGGTATACGTTAGTGACCACAGTACTGTGGTTAAGGCTGAAGCAGTAAGTAGAAAGAAGTAGTTTCTATGGTAATATTTCATTTCGAAAATGATTTTAAATATAAATCTTAGAATATGGAAGTCATGTATGGTTCTCCATACCGATATTTTGCTATCACCATACTTCCATTTCGTTAAGGAACATGGAAGGAAAGAATCGTGTTCGAGATAATTGCAGATTCTGATTGTACTGCCCTCAAAACATGAAAAAGTAATTTTTCGAAAAGTGTGTGTGTGTGTGTGTGTGTGTGTGTGTGTGTGTGTGTGTGTGTGTGTGTGTGTGTGTGTGTGTGTGTAGATTTTTTTCGACGGCAAACGATAAGAGCCGCAAATTCAAACAGAATCCAATAATTTTTTGCATACAGTCCTGAATTGTAGAGTTCTCAAGACCTATTGTTTTTGGTGAAGATCGGTTACGGGAAAGGGGTAGTTTACCTGCAACGTTTTATGTTTTAACAAGGGTAATTTTTTTTCTATGACGAACGATAACTGTCGTAAATTCAAAGAGAATCAAATAATTGTTTGCATACGCTCCTAAATTGTAAAGAACTGAAGGCCTATTGATTTTGGTGAAGATCGGTTAAGGGAAAGGGGTTGTTTACCTGCCACCTTTAATGTTTTAACAAAAGTAATTGTTTCTATGACGAACGATAACTGGCGCACATTCAAACAGAATCAAATAATGTTTTGCGTGCATCCCTGAATTGTAGAGGACTCAAGACCTATTTATTTTGGTGAAGATCAGTTAAGAGAAAGGGGAAGTTTACGTGCAACGTGTTATGTGATAACAAGGTTAATTTTTTCTATGACGAACGATAACTGCCGTAAATTCAAACAAACTTTTGCATACATCCGTAAATTGTAGAGATCTCAAGGCCTGTTGATTTTGGTGAAGATCGGTTAAGGGAAAGGGGTAGTTTAGCTGCAACATTTTTTGTTGTAACAAGACAAATTTTTTCATGACGAACGATAACTGCCGTAAATTCAAACAGGATCAAATAATTTTTTACATATGTGCCTGAGTTGAAGAAGAGTCAAGGCCTATTGATTTTGGTGAAGATCGGTTACGGGGAAAGGGTAGTTTACCTGAAACATTTTTTGTTGTAACAAGAGTAAAGTACTTAATTTTGATAAATAAAGTATACTGATAAGAAGATCTTAATAATCCACTGTAGAAACGTATATAAAATATCTATCAATGAAGAGGCTATTTGAACGGGGTGGGGGTAATTTTCTATAAATGAAAATTATAGTTGAAGGGGGGGGGGATAATTTTTATATGTGTACTACGTTATCGGCAACAAAGTAGTAGTTTGTTGTTAAAATTCCTTCCCGGGGTGTTTGACCGTAGTCCAATGTTTTCTGCAAAACCAGACATTTCGGCAGTGCAGTCGACTGCCATCATCAGTGACAATCGAGTGCGATAACGTGTGGTGGTATACGTTAGTGACCACAGTACTGTGGTTAAGGCTGAAGCAATAAGTGAAAAGAAGTAGTTTCTATGGAAACTTTTCATTTCGTAAATGATTTTAAATACAAATCTTAGAACATGGAAGTCATGTATGGTTCTCCATACCGATATTTTAAATATACAAACAGTTTTATTATTACATAGCATTAGCGAATACGTTTGATACATGAAATATACAAAAAAGCAATTCAGTCAACTTAGTATCTTGTAAACAGAGTTTCAGTAAAGCGTATTTTTATTGTGTTATTACCGTTTGCTTTAATGGTAGTAATGTTGTTTAGTTTTAAAGTTCTTTTTTCCTTTTGTACGATGCCGAACCGACCCTGGACTTCCCCAAAGGCCAAACTCTAGATACGCTACAGAGCGTAACGGTAGCTAATATATTGTGCCCAAAATTTCGTGAACAGTACACATTTGGATAAATGTATCACCGGTTAGGATGAGAACGTACGGGGGAATGTGGCGAGAGCATAAAAGAACTTGATGACAAAGAAAAACAAAAAAACTTTATATATACCAACTGAAACACCTCACTCGATGATACGATATATTTTTACACTCGTACCACACGCCTTATAATGATGCTGCGTAACAAATACTGTAATTGTTATTAGAAAACACGTTCTTTATCTGCCTTATTTGATAAAATGTACTATGCGTTTCTCTTTTAATAAAATTGGTCGAACAAATTTTTGTAATGTACGGGAATATCTGACAGCTTAGAGATACGATTACCATAACGAATTTGTTGTTTTATGCTAATAAGTTCCAATCATTTAACAACGAATTTCTTAAATAAGTTATCTGCTCCATTTCAGTCGCTATTATGATTTTCAAAATGTAGATTCCCTTCTACACGCAGTCCTATAGTACACTCTGACCTCCTCCAACAGGTTCTCCTCGAACTCCCGCGGCCGCTCGCCAAATCCTCACCCCTTGGGCGAGGGGTCTCAGCGTTTCGCCGAACGTTATCCTCCCAGCCTGTTCTCGGTCTTGCCCTTCTTCTGGTATCCAGCGTCCGTTCCTTCATTATTTTCTTGGGTATTCTGGTGTCATTCGCTCAATTTGTCCTGTCCATCTTAGGCGTTACAGCATGACGTAATATATGATGTTGGGTTCTTCCTATAGTTGATGTAGTTGGTAACTGAACCTGACGCGACGGCACCCACCGTCACTCCTAAGTGGGCCAAAAAAGTTCCTCAATACTCGACGCTCAAACCAATATCTCTTCAGTTCTCTTCGTAATCGTCCAAGTTTCGTACCCACATATGGTGATAGGTCGTATTATGGTCTTTTATATCATATTCAGACTTTCGTTGAACTAGCTTGGACCCTATTGCAGGACTGAGCGAACAGTGTGCCTTGCAGGGGTGTATTTACGGGGGGGGGGGTCGAAAAAGTAGACAAATTTCCTCCTTTGTAGTTTTTCATCGATAAACGAGCCACGTTTATTAGGTTTGTTAGTATTCCTGACTCCTCCACGGACAGATTCGTCATTCTTCTTCTTTGGTGATCAATCCGAAGACTGACTGGCAGAAGTTCAGTTGGTAGCAACTTCTACATTCTTCACGACTTCTTCCTTTTTTCCTCGTAGCTCTTGCATCTCACGTCTTTCATAATCTGTTCCGTATGCTGTAGTCACGGTCTTCCCCTAGATCATTTCCCGTTCCACGTGTCTCTATTATTATTATTAATTTTTTGTTAGAAGTCACTCATGACTCATTAAGGTGCACTCTTCTGTTTCTAATGGATTTCAAAGGTCTCTCTTGTTACCCATTCTTCTCAGAACTTAACCTTTATAATCTTACCGGGCCGTTTAATTTTCAGCGTGAGCATTTGTTGTACCGTATCTCAAACGACTTCAGTTTCCATTCTTCCTCAAGCCCCAGAGTTCAAGTTTTACAACATCCCCAGAGTTCAAGTTTTACAACATATAAGGCTACACTCCGTCGTATATATGCTTTAAGAACTTATTTCCTAATTGGAAGACTGTTACTTCTGAAAGTAAATATTCTCTTCTTTTTGTTGAAGGCACTTTTTGCTTAGGCAATTCTACATCCTACTTTTACTTTACTCCAGCCATCTCTAGAGATCTTATTTCCTACGTAAGTACATGAATCCACTTGTTCAAGAATAACAAATGTTCGCTATTAACAAACCCAAAACCATCGAGCAGAAATTCATGAACCGACCTTCTGCATTCACGTCCGGCTTTTTACGATTTTGACTCATTATGGACATTTCTACTAGAAATAAAAACAAGCACGAAATCATCATCAAAACATTCGACAGTGACAGTCTGAAGAACAACTATCCTGTTCTATACTATCTGTACTGCAAAATGATATTAGAATACGAAGTTTTTAAAAGGAAAGGTTTTTAAAAATATATAAACACTTGGTATGTTTCACAGACTTTATTTAACTCTGACAGCTATTTCGACTTCTTAAGCCATTGTCAAAGAGATGAGTGAACACTTAAACAGAGGATGTAAGGGTGATGGTGGACATCTGTATAGGGCGTGTATTGGAACATGTGTGAGGTGTGAAGATGGAGAGGTGGGAGTTGCAGGAGCTAAGGAAAGGTCAAGTGTCTGTAAAAATTAAATATAATCTGAATCCAAAATATAAAATCCAGATATTTTGTATTCAGATTATATTTACTTTTTACAGACACTTTACCTTCCCTTAGCTCCTGCAACCCCCCTCTCCATCTTCACACCTCACACATGTTCCAATACACGCCCTAAACAGATGTCCACTACCACCCTTACATCCTCTGTTTAGGTGTTCACTCATCTCTTTGACAATGGGTTAAGAAGTCGAAACAGCTGTCAGAGTTAAATAAAATCTGTGAAACGTACCAAGTGTTTATATATTTTTAAAAACCTTTGTATTAATGTTTCACCAAGTGCCCAACGAGTCATCAATTAATATCGTTTTTAATAGCGTCTATCCGAAATAAGATCAGTTCATCCATACAAAATCCAATGTGTACGCGGTGTGTTTTTGAGGTCCCTTGTCAAGTTAGCTCGTACTTTATCGGTCTGACCAAGACGTGTGTCACATTAGCGGGAAGGAAAGCGATTAACTAAATACGTCAAAACCGACAAACACACGCGCAGCCACCACTAAAAACGTATAAAACAAATTTGTTGTTCATCTCAGCAACAGGATTCTCCGGCTTAATATACTTGTTTACGTAAACTGTCCTACTCGTATTTCGCGGAAACGAAGACATCCACCCGTGCTACTCACTCACCCTTATACATTATGTTACCCTCTTCCTCTGAAAGCCAAACGTTGAAAACACAAACATCATATAGAAAATATTTGTTTTGTCAAGCTGCTGCTACATAACCTGTTATTGAAACGAAAATATTTTGAAATTTCTTGACGCTCTGTTATCAGACTTAATTATCGTTACACTTACTCCACAAAAGTAGTCTCTCTCTCTCTCTCTCTCTCTCTCAAACCTTTTCATAAAATCATTTCTCCATCGACTATAACAATAGGTCTCTATACCTATTCACTATTTGCGAACAGCATATTAACTGACAGCGAAATACGGATATATAAGTTATTCCTTGAAAATAAACTCGCACTGATCCGTTCTTTTCAATAATTGTTTTGTAAAATTAATTTTTTTTTAATTTAATGAAAAATACAAACAGAAAATTAATAGAAGATTCAAACTACAATAGTTTGTTCTTTCAAAAGAGTTAAAAGTTTCTCCTTTTCTGTAGTTCTCTCAAGATTTTGGTCGACACAGGCTAAACAACGTTGGTGTCTGCGTAGCTCGGTGGTTCAATTATTGCTGTGCCAATGCAACTACGAACTCCCTACTACCAGAGACAAGCAATACGGCTCAAGATAGCAACATAGCATCCAGGCCCGCGTTTGACATCAACAGCGCCCGGGGCACACCGTGAGCAAGAGCCCCCCTCCCCCCAAGGACCTTTCAGCCCTTACAATAACAACAGCAGATAACAAGAATGGCATTCCAGTTTTGGTTCCGGAAGGATTTTTCCCTTAACTCTCCTTCTGAGAGCCTTTTCATTAACAAGCGTCTACGCAAAGCCATAGCGCGTTGACGGAGCCGCAAATCTGGCATGCTGGGGAGCTTAGCTGATCATGGTACGAATTTTAACGAAGTCCGAACATTTTACCGCGCTTATTATACCCTAAAATACTGAGTGAAAGTGCTGAGTACTGAATGAAAGCACTGTAGGCGCTTAAAGGTAAGAATTGTTTTATTTTATTAGCACAAAATAAGTGATATTCAAACGTAGGTAGACTTTTTAAATTTCGGTAGGTAAAAAACGGATCTTGAGTGTTTTACGGCAGCCAATACAATTTCGTATTTTTACTTCTTTAATATCAGGCGAAGCGATCCTTACAAAAATATGCACAATAAAATATATATTAGAAATGCCTACTGAGATTTATTTATTACAAACAGTGTTTATAAAAACATTATTGTGACCATCCAAAAAATCGATTTTGAAATTTCAGTAGACATAATTGTTTTGATGTATTGATATTATAGTTTTGTTTTAGCATATGTACAAGTGTGTAGCAAACGCGCGCTCGCCTCACTCCCTCTCCCCCCTCTTTCTCTCTCGCACGGGCGCACACGCACAAATTCTTGCATACGCGCGCACGCGTACTATAATAAATGTAATTTAGTAAGTGGTTTAGCAGTATAGTAAAAATTAGTGAATTAAACATAAAATGTAATGTAAAAATAAAAAACATAAAAGCAATTAAAAGTAACAAAACAATTTAAAATTATAAGAATAATTTGTCCATAAAAACTTTAAAAGTTAGTTAAGTCAGATCAGAGGTAAGGTTTATATACATGCTGTGTGTGTGTGTGTGTGTGTGTGTGTGTGTGTGTGTGTGTGTGTGTGTGTGTGTGTGTGTGTGTGTGTGTGTGTGTGTGTGTGTGTGTGTGTGTGTGTGTGTGTGTGTGTGTGGAGGGGGTACAGAATTTAACTTGATAAATGTACTTAGTAATCTAGTTAAAAAATATAGCGAATGATATATATGAAATGAGTTAGGTTAAGTAAATAAAATTTTATAAGCACTGTTTATTTTACTCAGCTGTCATTGCAACTGGTATTAAGTTTTAAATATGTCTGAGTACTTTTACATAAATAATTCAGTAAGTATATGAGTAGATCATTAGATAAACAGGTATGTGATTGAGTATATATCTGAATAGGAGAGTAGGTGGATAGATAAGTAAAGGTATAAAATTTGGATAGATGGGGGGGGGTGGATAGTTTGTGTAGATGGATGAGAAGATAGATAAGTTGATGACTAGGTAGTTTGGATTAGTCTGTACTACAAAATAAAATGGATAACCTGACTGAAAATTATACATACCTGTAAGCTCCTTTCAGCAGCTGACTTCATTGCTTTCAGTGTCATTAAAAGATGTCTGATCTGTTTTTTGCGTAGTCAAACTCTTCTACAGTTTCTATGTTTTCCTGAATTTATTTAAATTCTCCAGACAGATCAAGATTCACTTTTTCTTTTTTTGAAGATACGCTCTTATCTGTTTCTTTAGTTGTACTTATTTCGTTTAAAATTTCTTCTAATATGTCTCCGTCATTCGGAATATCTATAACGAGCGTATCTTCATTCTCCCTTTCCTCAGGGATCCTATTGTTAAGAGTTCTACAAACAAGGTGAATATGTTTGCACATACTGTTTTGTATGGCACTGTCCATACACGAACACACAAACTCATGAAAGCAAGAGTTACAGTGTATGCATTGTAAATGACATGATGTGCAGTGTTTAATCCGTTTAACAGTATAAAATTGTGTTTGTATGGATGACAGGACCTGCCACTTGTCATCTAAAGTTGTCAAAACTTTCTCTGCGTCCAACAACATACTAGCTTTGTGACGATTTCTTAATACTTGCAGTTTTTTCACAAGTTTTCCTTTCTTCGTTTTAATTATCAGATCAAAAATTTTATCTCTGAGCAAATGTAATATGGCACAGATTGTTTTATCCAGTCGTTTAATCCGTTTTCCTTTTAGATAACAATATTTTAATATTTTATTAAAATTTTCTATTTACAAAATACATGTTAGTGTTTATGGCTAAATGAATCCGACAACAGTAGGCCCATGATCTGTATTGTTTCTTATTAATATATTGTTTTATAAAATATTCATAAAATGAATGTGTTTCTTCATCATTAAACAGTCTTCTTAAAACTTCATGGAGCATTTATAAAAAATTAGTGTTCCGAGTCAGTAGTGATATATTTATAATCAATGGACAACAAAATCCAGGAATTCAAATTACATTAAGGTACTACATGAAAATTGAAATTTTTATTATTAAATAGAATAATATAATAAATATTAAAATATGATTACGTTAAGGTAATATTTATTATTACGAAAAATCGTTACAAGAAAAATCGCTGCATGTGCCAACCAACTAAATTTCTTACAAAACCGCCAATATCTGGAAAACGAAAAAGCCGATTTTCTTGAAACAAAACCAAAATAAAATTTGGAATTTTCTATAAATTTCAGTCGCTGACACCATATAGGTATCTCTCATAAAACGAAAGTTTGTCGCATGCCGAAAATTTCACTACATGCAAATTAAAAAAGAAACGTCATGACGTGGAACCGTCTGAACTCTGTTTTTGAAAATTGTTAAAACTATCGGTTAAAATTTATGCCTAAAACCATCCTCAAACTTCAAGGAACACGGTGGTGAAAGAATTTTAAAAATCAGATCAGCTGTTACTAAGGTTATCTCGGGCAATGAAACACATTCGCATTCTCTCGCGCTCTCCGCCCCACCATGCCAGACTTGCGGCTTCGTCAACGCGCTATGGCTTTGCGTAGACGCTTGTTTTTCAAAATCCACCACTTATGGACCCGTACTGGCAACCCGCAACCGAAAAATTATAAACCTGTATTTTGTTCATGTAACGATAGCGAGAATACAGACTTGATATTTTATAGTATCACCCTTTTGCTTCCCACCCTTTTCCTAAACACAATTCTAACTACTTCTAATTTATCACATTATGCTTGTGTGTGTTGTAACGCGACGAAATGAAGGACCTAAAAAGCGATTAAATCTAAAATAAAATGACCCTTAATGAAACCATTTACATAACCTTGGTGAAAGAATAAAATAGAAATTACCAGAATTACCAAAAGAAGTACCATGCAATGAGTAATAATTAATGTATTTAATTTATAAGCAAAGAACTGTGTATTAAGATTTAAGAGTGATCAAAACCATCAGTGAGTGGAAAAAATAAGTGAGAGCTGATAAATTGCTAATCACAGAAAGGACTGTGGCAATTAATAGCAATTATCCAGTGAACACAAGTGTACTAATAACAAACTGAAACAAAATGTAACAGACTAGATAATAAGTAGGGTTTAGATAATTGTAGTACTTACTACCTGTCATATTTTAATTTGCAAATCTTAATGTTAGGTATTAATTTGTTAATTAGTAGCCTATTATTGTTCATGTATTCAAGAAAAATGACTATCAGTGTGTTAATACACAGAATATATGATTTTTTATTCACAGAAATAAGAATCCTATATCATTAATTTAAAATGATATATTAAAGAACATTTCATGACAAACTGATAGTAAAAAAAGATATTAATATTAGGTAGTAAACAGTTGTTGAAAGTTCAGTTTTATGGCTTAATGTCAATTAGAGTTAGTCATAAGGATATATCATTGTATTAATATGTTTAGTTCATGTTTATGTTTTTTTTTTATGTCATGTAATAATTATAATTCATCAAAGGGTATTAAGCCAAAAGGCTACCCTTTATAGATTGAAGGGTAGCCTTCAATATATAGCCAAATCTATTTATAGATTGAAGGAGTGTACTAAAGGAAGTGCCAAAACATAGGCCAAATCAACATAAATTTGTTGTAAACCAACTAGCAAATTATTATGTTACTGTAAACCTATAGGAAATAGTATAATCACTAAGTTAGGCCTTATTCAGATATCAGTAACAACGTTGTAATAATTTCATGAAATTGTAAAATAACTTTATAAATGTTAAACTACTTAAAGACCTAGGAAATAGAATTTTGGTAAAATGTTAAAACAATTATTAGAACACTCACATATGCCATGTGAGATACCAAAATCTTGGTAATTTTGTAAAGAAAATCATGGTGTAAACTAATTTTAGGAATATTCAATATTAATTAGGGAGTAGTTTTAAGTAGGAAATATAAAAACTGTAAATCTTAAATAATCAGGGTCACATGACCTAGTAACCTGACTTTTTTGACCAATAGGAATTTTTCTAATTTTGGTCAAACCCGTCGAGGGCAGAAGAAAAATACATTATTCTATTGTTAGACTTGAAAGTGATCAGTTAAAAAATCTGTGTCTCTCTGAAAGAAGAAGTACCGTATACCATAGAATCGTATCTGAGTCAGACAAAAAGAAAAAGTTGAAAAATATTAATATAAATTATGAAGCAAGGAAATTATAACATAACGTATAAATAGAAGGAACGAAGAATTAAACAAAACATATTTTAACATTTAACTGATTATTCTACAAGTGGGTGAGAAATAACCTAATTATAAAGACATTCTTAAAATTACACTACACCAGAACGATTTCCACTAACATTTATGCACCAGAACAATAGTGAAGAAACTAAGTTAAAAACAGTGGACAATTTATGTAATTCACTTTACTTATAAAACTTGTGTAGAAACATTTGGAATTTTATTATACATAAAGCCGGCGTGACCAAGAGCCGCCATTTTGAAAATAATCCAGTGCATGCTAGGAAGACTTGCTCATGAACCAAATTGTATAATTATTTTTTATTGTGTTCTGTTTAGTTTTAAGTCTTGTTATTTTAGCGGATAAGAATTATTTAATTTGTGTTGTATAGTACTTATTTGTGGGCATTTCGAGCTTTAATAACAGTCCAAAGAACCCCAAACTGAGTAAAATATACGAAAACGATTCAGAATCGAACCGGAAGCAAGAATCGACACCCATATTTTGTAAACTCGACTTCAGAGTAATGAGAAGTGTATTTACCCAACAATAAATGAAAATCCTTTCCCTAATTGAAGTAAACTGCTTTTTATTTTAAATAAAAAATAAAATAGAGAATTTTATTACAGCCAAGAATAATTGAACGACTACGAAGACTTAATTAAAAACGTAACGCCAAGTAAGTTACGGTAAGTCAACTAACCTCAAATGGGAGACTCTATGCCATAATTAAATTTAATACCTATGAAAGATAACTTGAAGTATTTTAATTAAATTGAATAATTGTAATAAAATCTATGAAACACAAGAAATATAAACATCGCTTCTTACAAGATGTTAGGTAAATTAGAAAATCCTACCGCCACTATTCCAGTACAACGGCTAGGCCTACATCCGCTTAGCAATTACAAGCAACAAAAATTTTAAATAAATAATTCCACCTTTTATTTATTTTAAATAGATCATATATTGGTTTTATTACAAATTGGAGTCAACAACTTGGGGCCGTACAAAATAAAAAACTTATTAAGGAAAGTTTTCGAAATTTATAACAAAAAACTGAATTCAACTATTCCAATTAGTATAAAATAATAATATCACAAACAACATAGATACAACAATTCCGTCATATTACAAATTGGCGCTACCAACGCGGGGCGTAAAGGTATAACCAAGTTTAAATACATAAGTAAGCAAAAAGAAAGAACGACAGAACAACTCAAAGAAGATGTTACTATATATATTCAATCACTTACTGCTACAGTTCGTTTCTTGATATATATAAAATATTTAAAATTTATATTTATTTTACCTCAAGATGTTATTTTTCCCTTTTTTGGAACATGTTTCGAGAACTTCTGTGTTCTCATCCTCAGCCTTCGTGATCTTGCGTCTGGTGAAGTATTTGTGTGTTGGCTGGATGTTATTTTGGTTTCTTGTTGATCTCTGGTATTTTAAAGTGGTATTATTGTGTGCGGTTGTGGTGTATGTATTAGTATTTTGTGTATTTTCGATGTTCAGTGCTTTGAATATTGTGTCATGTTTTGTACTGATTTGTATTTGTTCAGGTATTAGTTTGTTTTGTGTTTTATGTTTGAATATTTGTAAATTTTCCCAAATGTTCCTTATGGTGCCTTTGTGTGGTATATGTTTTATTAGTGTCACATTGGTTATGTCTGGGAATTCATGTCCCGTGTTTATTGCATGTGTGGCCAAATTGGATTTATATATTTCTGGTTTTTTGTATGCATTTAGACGTTCAAAATAACGTTTTTTCAGCTGTTTTTTTGTTTGTGCTATGTAACATTTATTGCAATCTTGGCATTCAATTTTGTACATACCGTTAGTTGTATTATCTTTCTTACAACAACAAAAAATGGGCCACATTCACATACATAAATAATAAAATGACAAAGCTAACAAAACTATTTAAAAACACACATATAAAAATAGCATACAAAACTAATACAAATAATTTACAAAAACTAAATAACCCACACAACAAAGATATAACAGGATCAGCATACAACTTGGAGCAGATCTAATATGATACCATGCCCGTTCAATTGCTACATTGTCACTGTACTCTAAAAATACAGACAAATACGATTCAGTCCCATCTTTCGTATTGTTACGACATTACAGAACACGCTACGTGTTTCTCGGCTATTCCAGTGGAATCCGGCTGTAATGCGTGTGTGCGTACATACTGCTGCTACTTTGAGATGAAGGACAATTATGTGACACGTGTCACGCGTCCGCAACGAGACTTTTCCAGGCCGTACCGGTCCGCGCACGCTGTGCTCAAGGCCGCAATCGATTACGTTCTAGTGTTTTCTAGTAAACACGCATTATGGACTATGCTGGAATCTCAGCGGGGTATAAATACAAGACTTCAGCTTAGTTCAGTTTGAGTTGCGATATATTCCACTGCGGTTCGAAGTATTGTGGCGAAGTGTTATGTGTTTTATAATTGTGCGGGACAATTGTAATACAGTTGTGTTTTATATTAGTTGACATTTTTATTGCGTGTGAACAATTTTTATTTGATTTGTTGTAAGAGACTATCTTGTTGATTACAAACTGTTTAATTGTGACAATTAAAGCTGGTGATTAGTGACTTAATTGGTGTCTTGTATTTTGTTTTCCACTGTGCCATACGACGATCAGTGAGTGAGTATTTATCATATTTTTTGTAAGTATAGTTATTTTTTAGGTTAAGGACGTGTCCTCCTTTATCTTTGTACGTACGCTGCACCCCTGGGCACATGCTCAGTGTGCCCGTTTACAACATCGAGACTGAAAGCATCACCTTCACAGGACTCGAAACAACTGCCGGATTACTGTGCCCGATAAACCCATGGACCAATTAATTTAAAGTCGACTTCCTTGAGGAAATATAAGGTGAATTTCAGATCCATAAATCTTAACAAGCCTTAAAAGACGGATGATGGTCATTAAGAAATCAGGCTAACATGAGTGTACATGACCGAAGACATTAGCTTGCCTCTGCTTTATCGCCTCCATTTGATGCGGCGTAGTACCATTTAGAATGGGGTAGAAGCAGCAGAGTGTAGTCTAGTGTTGTAAACATCTACACATGAATTTGTGCTTATCGAATTTGCTTACTCACAACATCGTCCGGAACCCACAGTATTACCAAATTATTATTATTATTAGCGGCGGTCCAACAGTCTATGCCGCATCCCGCATTTCGATCGCCATTTCTCCCTATCCTTCTACTCATCATGTACAATAGCCCGATCTATCATGCTTTTCCTAATTCCTGTTCTCCATTATGTTGTCAGTCTTCCTTTTCTTCTCCTGTTTTGTGGTGTGTAAGTCAATGCTTTCTTTGGCCATCGCTTCTCCTCCATCCTCATTACGTGACCATACCATAGCAACTGTCTGGATTTTA
This sequence comes from Magicicada septendecula, assembly GCA_034769895.1. Classification (NCBI taxonomy): domain Eukaryota; kingdom Metazoa; phylum Arthropoda; class Insecta; order Hemiptera; family Cicadidae; genus Magicicada; species Magicicada septendecula. Next base: position 158,263,616 of record CM068372.1, read on the forward strand.
TTCTTACTGCTGTTGTAAATACGCGCCCTGTTTTCCTTCTTATATCTTCGTTTCTAACACGTTGCATTCTAGAAATATTACACGCTCTTCTTAAGAAGTCCATTTCCACAGTTTCTATCATCCTTTTCTCTTTATCTGAAAGTTGCCAGAATTCGCAGCCATAAGTTAAATGGGCTCTACAATAGTTGTGTAGATTGTCAGTTTAGTTAGAAGTTTCATTTTGTTCGACCAAAATAACGAGTTTAGCAAACGAATATTTTTGATGTCATTTTTACTTCCATGTTCCTTAAGGAAATGGAAGTATGGTGATGGCAAAAAAAATCGTGTTCGAGATTATTGCAGATTCTGATTGTACTACACTCAAAACATGAAAAAAAGTCGTTTTACTTCCATATTCCTTAAGGAATGGAAGTATGGTGATGGCAAAAAAAATCGTGTTCGAGATTATTGCAGATTCTGATTCTACTACACTCAAAACATGAAAAAAAGTCGTTTTCCGAAAAGTGTCTGTGTGTCTGTCTGTCTGTCTGTGTGTCTGTCTGTCTGTAGATTTTTTTTCTATGGCAAACGATAACTGCCGCAAATTCAAACAGAATCAAATAATTTTTTGCATACAGCCCGGTTTTGCAGAGTTCTCGCGACCTATTGTTTTTGGTGAAGATCGGTTGAGGGAAAGGGGTAGTTTACCTGCAACGGTTTTTTTTTAGCAAGGGTAATTTTGTTTGTTTGGCAAACGATAACAGCCGCAAATTCAAACAGAATCAAATAATGTTTCGCATACAGCCCTGAATTGTAGAGTTCTCAAGACCTATTGTTTTTGGTGAAGATCGGTTAAGGGAAGGGGTAGTTTACCTGTAACGTTTTATGTTTTAACAAGGGTATTTCCTATGGCAAACGATAACAGCCGCAAATTCAAACAGAATGAAAAGATTATTTGCATACAGCCCTAAATTGTAGAGTTCTCAAGACCTTTTGTTTTTGGTGAAGATCGGTTAAGGGAAAGGGGTAGTTTACCTACAACGTTTTTTTAACAAGGGTATTTTCTATGGCAAACGATAACAGCCGCAAATTCAAACAGAATCAAATAATTTTCTGCATACAGCCCTGATTTGTAGAGTACTCAAGACCTATTGTTTTTGGTGAAGATCGGTTGAGGGGAAGGGGTAGTTTACCAGCAACGTTTTTTATCATGCGTATTTTCTATGGCAAACGACAAGTGCCGCAAATTCAAACAGAATCAAATAATTTTTTGCATACAGCCCTGATTTGTAGAGTACTCGCGACCTATTGTTTTTGGTGAAGATCGGTTGAGGGGAAGGGGTAGTTTACCTGCAACGGTTTTTTTTATCAAGGGAAATTTTTTTTTTGGCAAACGATAACAGCCGCAAATTCAAACAGAATCAAATAATGTTTCGCATACAGCCCTGAATTGTAGATTTCTCAAGACCTATTGTTTTTGGTGAAGATCGGTTGAGGGAAAGGGGTAGTTTACCTGCAACGTTTTTTTAACAAGGGTATTTTCTATGGCAAACGATAACAGCCGCAAATTCAAACAGAATCAAATAATGTTTTGCATACAGCCCTGATTTGTAGAGTACTCAAGACCTATTGTTTTTGGTGAATATCGGTTAAGGGGAAGGGGTAGTTTACCTGCAACGTTTTTTTATCAAGCGTATTTTCTATGGCAAACGATAACAGCCACAAATTCAAACAGAATGAAATAATTTTTTGCATACGTCCCTGAATTGTAGAGGTCTCAATGACTTTCGATTTTGGTGAAGATCGGTTAAGGGGAAGGGGTAGTTTACCTGCAACCTTTTACGTTTTAACAAGAGTAAAGTACTTGAAAATTTATTTAAACTTTTTGAAACAATGGTAATTGTTAAAAATAAAATAATTTTGTTGCCAGGCAATAAAATTATAATTTTTTCATTTTAATGTAATATAATATTTTTCATTTAATACAGCAATAAAAAGGCAGGTAAGACACAGCCTGGTTGTTTGGCTGAAAATGATTTTAAATATAAATCTTAGAATATGGAAGTCATGTATGGTTCTCCATACCGATATTTACTTCCATATTCCTTAAGGAATGGAAGTATGGTGATGGCAAAAAAAATCGTGTTCGAGATTATTGCAGATTCTGATTGTACTACACTCAAAACATGAAAAAAAGTCGTTTTCCGAAAAGTGTCTGTGTGTCTATCTGTCTGTCTGTCTGTCTGTGTGTCTGTCTGTAGATTTTTTTTCTATGGCAAACGATAACTGCCGCAAATTCAAACAGAATCAAATAATTTTTTGCATGCAGCCCTGATTTGCAGAGTACTCGCGACCTATTGTTTTTGGTGAAGATCGGTTGAGGGAAAGGGGTAGTTTACCTGCAACGGTTTTTTTTTAGCAAGGGTAATTTTGTTTGTTTGGCAAACGATAACAGCCGCAAATTCATACAGAATGAAATAATGTTTCGCATACAGCCCTGAATTGTAGAGTTCTCAAGGTCTTTTGATTTTGGTGAAGATCGGTTAAGGGAAAGGGGTAGTTTACCTGTAACGTTTTATGTTTTAACAAGGGTATTTCTTATGGCAAACGATAACAGCCGCAAATTCAAACAGAATCAAAAGATTATTTGCATACAGCCCTAAATTGTAGAGTTCTCAAGACCTATTGTTTTTGGTGAAGATCGGTTGAGGGAAAGGGGTAGTTTACCTGCAACGTTTTTTTAAAAAGGGTATTTTCTATGGCAAACGATAACAGCCGCAAATTCAAACAGAATCAAATAATGTTTTGCGTACAGCCCTGATTTGTAGAGTACTCAAGACCTATTGTTTCTGGTTAAGATCGGTTAAGGGAAAGGGGTAGTTTACCTGTAACGTTTTATGTTTTAACAAGGGTATTTCCTATGGCAAACGATAACAGCCGCAAATTCAAACAGAATCAAAAGATTATTTGCATACAGCCCTAAATTGTAGAGTTCTCAAGACCTATTGTTTTTGGTGAAGATCGGTTGAGGTAAAGGGGTAGTTTACCTGCAACGTTTTTTTAACAAGGGTATTTTCTATGGCAAACGATAACAGCCGCAAATTCAAACAGAATCAAATAATGTTTTGCATACAGCCCTGATTTGTAGAGTACTCAAGACCTATTGTTTTTGGTGAAGATCGGTTAAGGGGAAGGGGTAGTTTACCTGCAACGTTTTTTTATCAAGCGTATTTTCTATGGCAAACGATAGCAGCCGCAAATTCAAACAGAATCAAATAATTTTTAGCATACGTCCCTGAATTGTAGAGGTCTCAATGACTTTCGATTTTGGTGAAGATCGGTTAAGGGGAAGGGGTAGTTTACCAGCAACCTTTTACGTTTTAACAAGAGTAAAGTACTTGAAAATTTATTTAAACTTTTTGAAACAATGGTAATTGTTAAAAATAAAATAATTTTGTTGCCAGGCAATAAAATTATAATTTTTTCATTTTAATGTAATATAATATTTTTCATTTAATACAGCAATAAAAAGGCAGGTAAGACACAGCCTGGCTGTTTGGGTGAAAATGATTTTAAATATAAATCTTAGAATATGGAAGTCATGTATGGTTCTCCATACCGATATTTTCGAAAAGTGTCTGTGTGTGTGTCTGTAGATTTTTTTTCTATGGCAAACGATAACAGCCGCAAATTCAAACAGAATCAAATACGTTTTTGCATACAGCCCTGTTTCGTTGAGTACTAAAGACCTATTGTTTTTGGTGAAGATCGGTTAAGGGAAAGGGGTAGTTTATCTGACACGTTTTGTGTTTTATCAAGGGTATTTTATATGGCAAACGATAACAGCCGCAAATTCAAACAGAATCATATAATATTTTGCATACAGCCCTGTATTGTAGAGTTCTCAATACCTATTGGTGTTGGTGAAGATCGGTTAAGGGAAAGGGGTAGTTTACCAGCAACATTTTATGTTTTAACAAGGGTAATTTTTTATATGACGAACGATAACTGCCGTAAATTCAAACAGAATCAACTAGGTTTTTGCATACCTTTTTTAACTAAAGAGAACTCAAGGTCTGTTGATTTTGTTGAAGATCGGTTAAGGGAAGGGGTAGTTTATCAGCAACGTTTTATGTTTTAAAAAGGGTAATTTTTTTATGACGAACGATAACTGCCGAAAATTCAATGAGAATCAAATAATTTTTTGCACCCTTTCCTGAGTTGCAGAGAGCTCAAGGTCTATTGATTTTGGTGAAGATCGGTTAAGGGAAAGGGGTAGTTTACCTGCTACATTTTATGTTGTAACAAGAGAAATGTTTCCATGACGAACGATAACTGCCGCACATTCAAACAGAATCAAATATTTTTTGCATGCTTCCCTGAATTGTAGAGGACGGAAGGTCTATTGATTTTGGAGAAGATCGGTTAAGAGAAAGGGGTAGTTTACCTGAAACATTTTATGATTTAACAAGAGTAAAGTACTTAATTTTTATAAATAAAGTATCCTGATAAGAAGCTCATAGTAATCCACTGTAGAAACGTAGATGAAATATCTATAAATGAAGAGGTTAGGTGAACGGGGTGGGGGTAATTTTCTATTATTAAAAATTATAGTTGAAGGTGGAGGGGAGAATGTTTTATATGTGTACTACGTTATCGGCAACAAAGAAGTAGTTTTTTGTTAAAATTGCTTCCCGGGCTCTTTAGCCGTAGTCCAATGTTTTCTACAAAACCAGACTTTTCGGCAGTGCCATCGACTGCCATCATCGGTGAAAATCGAGTGCGAAAACGTGAGGTGGTATACGTTAGTGACTACAGTACTGTGGTTAATGCTGAAGCAATAAGGTTGTTTTAAGACCTGATGATGTCAGTGATGACGAAAAGCTTAGTCGAACAATAAAAATTATAGCAGTTAGCAAATTTATACAAGAAATTGTAAGGATGGCTGCTAATTTAAACAATACGAACAATAAAATAAGTAGAAACACGTAATTTCTATGGAAATATTTCATTTCGAATATGATTTTAAATATAAATCTTAGAACATGGAAGTCATGTATGGTTCTCCATACCGATATTTTTGTTCCATATTACCAAATTTTATCACATAAATTTTCTAAGTATCAAACATCAATTTCTCAAAATGAATAAAATAATCCTCGTACTTGTGCAACGCTCTTTCACTAGGAAATAAATCTGAGTTTTTTTCTTTGTTAATTCATATTAGTAGTTTTTATTACTCAGTAGGCCTAGGTGTTACATTACTTTACTAATGTACTAAGTCGTATTCTACTGTATCAATTTTTCACCACAATTTTAATACTTCGGTACAGTTTCCAACTATTAACGTTAAAAGATTTTTAAGATCGATCGTACACAATTTCCCTGTATCTCGGCGCGCTACACACAGAACGTTTTGGAGTCGAAAAACGCTGACCTAGGCGGTGCTTCACAACAAGAGAGGCCAGTCTTGTTCTCGACACAAAATCGATCACTATCAACCACTCTCGCCATATTTTACAGAAGCCTAAACGTGACTTGAAATATTCATACGTAAGAAAGTACAGTATCTCCCATCGACAATAGTGACGCTACAGGACCACGGCGAGGACACGTGACTTCCTCAATATTCGACCTAATTAGCAAGCTGATTCCCTTTTGTTAGTAATCTTATTGCACAATTACAAACCGTTACTGCTTAACACTTCTAATATCACATTATTCAATACGAACTACCATTAGAAAACTGTTATATAATTAGAGCTTACCTCTAAAGAGATTATCATAATAACGCAATTAAAATTAATCATAAAAAGGTGGTTTTACAACGCCGACTATAGTTTTCGTTAACAATGAATAACGTTTTTCAGTTTTTTCTAACTTATTGCATGACTCAATCAAATTATGGTGCTCCGAGACGCCCCAAATTTTATCTGTTTTCCGCAGAGGTCCACACACCCGAGGCTTGATGGTTTGTGAGCCATACAACGCGACGCTCTACAAAAGAACTAAGAGAAGAAGCACGAACCTTTCCGTCAAGTAGGAAACGTGGAGTGTATATCCTTTATCCGAATCGTTTAGCCTACTTTATTTCTGTACAACCAGATGACGATTATTAAAGACTAAATGTCAAAACCCCCATAGAGCTGCGTGGAATATTTGATACTTTCCATTAAAATGTTAAATAAGATATTTTGAATAATAAGTTTAAAGTACAATTATTATGGGTTTCTTACGATACGGTTATATTTACCTCAACTGCCTGCCATTTTACCGGAAATTAAAAAAATACGAAAATACCGAGTCATTCTTGCTAACAATTAACGTTATCAACCTACATTTGAAGTACACTACTCAGTGACTCAAGTGTGTAGTTTAATCATCTATTTCACGCTTTAGATAAGGGACTATACAATATTCATCTAAGTGATGTAACGTGAAGAGGAGGTTTTGCCAATGTTGTCCACTGAATGCCGTCAGTTGTAACTGTTTGCCTCTCTCAGGGATACGGAAAAATACGCACAAAATTTAGTCTGTTCTTATTCAGTAACATACGGTTTCACAAATAATTTCTTCTTTTTCTGCCTTTATGGAATAAGAATCCTAGTCTGTTTCTCCAAAATAATAACGCAAGAAATAGATGGCAATGCATAGAGCTGTTCACAAACTTCACAGTGCTGTTCATGCAATCTATTTATTCCATCAACAAAAGCGATATCCTTTACGGGAAAATCCCCCGTACGATCAAAAGTAGTAATTAACGGCGAATTATGGATTAAATCAGGTCTCCCGTTTTTCAAAACTTGGGATGCGATATTTTGCATGAATCTGACGACGACATCGTGAGAAAGTTAAACGAGTTCCAGGCGAATTGGAGACTTTTTTAAAAGAGAACTAAGAAATAGGACGAGAAGCCGAAGACACGGAATTTTATAAAGTTATGGCTGTACCGACCACCCTCTTATGGGTCGGAGACGTGTATTAATTGTAAAGTCTATAAATCGCTTACAAATTGTAGAGACGAGATATCTCAGATATGTGAAACGATGCGCGAAAGTAGCTGGGTAAGAAACACTATGCCACAAGAACGGAATTGGATACACTCTCCGTCAACAACAGACTCCAGAAGTATACGTCAATGTGGATGGACCATATAAGTAGAACGGATGAGGAGAGACTTCCTATGGAAATTTTAAATTATAAACCGTAAGGGAAAAGACATACAAGGAGTCCTCTCTACAGATGGTTTGTGGATGGAAACCGGAACATGCGACAAAACCTAATTTTGAGGAGGAGTCTCCTGTTGTAATGGACTTGCCTTGACTCAGCCTATGCTCGCAAATCCATCCGTCTACCTTCGGAATAAGATGACGATTTTTACTTTAACCCAGACGACGTGGAAACTCACTAAAAAATTTAATAAATGAAATATATGTATGCCAAAGGACAGCGGCAGGATGCAACCTACTAAAAAATGGATGCAATACAAAGCACTAATAAATATATAGGAGTAAAGTTTCACTGCAACCAAACAAACAGACTGGGAAGGAAAATTATTAGCCGATTAATCAGTATTGTATGAGGCAATAACATCACACAGGAAAATAAAAAACTAATTTATAATACTATAGTGAATAGGATAACTTAATAGTTTCGAAACGTTACGATTAAAAGATACCACAGAAAAAGCTTGAAGGTACAGACAAGAATATGATGCACAGGGACATTTAGGATGATTTATGGAAAGATCGAAGAAGATGAAAATTGTAAATCGAAAACGCTGGAGAACGTTATGAAAACGATGACCAATTAATGGAGTCTCGATAAATATTAAAATGTTAACGTCTCGTACGTTGTGTTTCCATTTACTCGGAGAACTCAAAATAAAGCGACTTCTAAAAAGGGCCGTTTATTGCTTAAAACATCCCAATATTAGGCATCACCAACCCCATTCTCCAGCCTAGGAGAAATATGAGCTTCTAATCACTATCCTATATAATTATCATACGGAATTTACAATTACTTTCCAAACACGATATTACAAGCATTAAGTATACAAACTTCACCAATAACGACACAATAGCAACGCAACTACACAGTCAATATTAGTAACATAAACAGTGATAAAACCTCTGTATCTTCTCCAGACATCTCTGTTCTGAACTACGAATACCAATACTTTTCGGAAAAATAAGCGGTTTCAACTGTTCAAGCATTTCCTTACATATCTGAATATATCGAGGGGTTAGTGATAAAACTGCCCAGGTCCAAGTTTTAATGGTGTATCAAGATGTTTCAAAAACGACATTATTTATGCACTTCTCTTTCCTTTTTATTTTTTAACAGCTATATAACAAATACAAAAACTCTATTAATAATAAAAATTAACCTTGAAAATCAGTTTTATGATTTATCACTGCACTTGAAATCTTTTAATTTCAGTTTTCCGTAAATTCATATGAGTGGAGTTGGGTACTTTACCACTAACCCCGCGTACTGTTACGACGATCACACGGATCGTCGTGTTGTTCAGTGGAAACAGAATAACTGACACCAAACGAAGTCACTAATTGGACACAAATAACAGTTAGAAATCAACAAATGAACTTTTATACAATAATTCAAATGAAATGTTTCCAACGCACAACAATAAGTGTCACCTTATTACAGTTTCGTACTAATTAACACACTAATCACTTTCCGCCAGTCACAATAACAAATACTCCAAAGCTCAATTTAATATCCCTGGTCTATCCTGAACTAGGCCGCTTCGAAATGAAGTATTTATACTTCGCCGCCTTGCATTGTAGCGACATAGAGAGCCTGGATGCCGGCAGGGTAGTCGAGTAACATCTGGACGAGGCATCTAGAACAATACACAGTGTTCTGTAATTCTGCCGCGCGGACACGCGTGCAATAAGTCACGCAATCGCGCACCGATGCGGTACTATTTATTTCCTGTGCGTAGCAATATAGTGACTGTCCCGTTGTTCTGTAAGTCTCACGATAATGCTTAATCCTAACCATACATATCCAGCCCGATTCCAATTTAATTTTCTTGGAGTTGATGGAGCATCTTATAATCGTGTCTTCTCTTTCATCACAGTGGAGTCCCAGTAACCTCTCAATAGTCCAAAAAGGCTTCTTGGGACAGACCTACTCTTATACCTTGTGACATATGTATTTAATTACTTTTTAAAAGGTGAAGAGCTCCCTCTTTAAAAGACGACGCGTATATTCTCACCTCCACAAAAAAAAGCAGTAGAAAGGTATTGTCGAATTACATAGGAATAAGAGTAACCAATTCCATCTCAAGGTTAAATGGAAAACTTATCAAAGCAATATTTGAAAGCCAATATGATGGTATTGAGGAATAGAATGGGTTTCGTGCAGGCCACCCTGGTTTAGATATACGTCTAATATCTTCATATTAAAAAAAAAAAACTTCTTGAAAACGACATAGAAAAGATGAAGAAACCCATTTAGTACTTGAAGACTCAAGAAGGCATATGACACCGAGCTATGCTGTAGGCTATGTGTTAGAAGTGTGGAAACGCTATACACCAACAATACTAAAAGCATAAAGATAGGCTTAAAACTATCTGATGAATTTCCAGTCACTAAGGGATTTGCGACAAGGTTGTGCTATAGCACCCACTTTATTTAAGATGTAATTGAATTCATTTAGAATTCTGTTGGAGATTTAGAATTCTGACACAATTCACTTTGCACTTCGCAAAACCATGGTTACAAACGACGGCACACGTGTAACAGAAATAAACAATTTTATAGAACAAGGGAAACAAGTGTCCAGACAGTGCATTCCACTTCATGGAGCAAAAGACACGACACAAAAACTAAAGTAGGCCTGTACGAGAGTTTAAGACAATATTGGAAAGTCCTGTAACATATGAAGTTGAAGTGTGGGAAACTACAGAACATATGAGGAATAGATTGCCGTTTTGATTGCATATTTTTATAGTGTTTTCTACTGTATGACTCTTATAACTTCGAATAATTCCATATTAGCACTTCCAACGGCCAAATTGCTAATTTTTGAATATAACCTCAGCGTGTATACTAATTTTCTGAACTTTATTAGTTTATATGTAACCACGAAAGTAACAACATAACATATTTATAAAACAGCGGCCCTCTTTTCTTTTCACCCCTGGCTTAAAGTGAATAGAACTGACCAACGCGCGAACCTTGTGAAACCCCGTGATATTTGTTCACGCCTAAATGCCTCATTAAAAATGTGACGAAAGGCCATCCCCAGCAAGTGAATGTGTACACGGGTCCTACTTTCAAATATTAAATTTTAATTGTTATACTAGTAATGCGTTTTCACCTACGCTTAAATAAGTATGTACAAATTTTCCAATCAAAAGAATTTAGGTTTTTCATCCTCTGACATGGTTTTTAAACTTATAATATTCTCAGTTAATATGTCATAAATGCTGCGGTATAAGAAACGTTATTTAGATTTAAGTTGTCTATGGTGAGGTCTTTGGGAGAAAATTACATTTAAAAAAGAAAATTGTCCATGTCATAATTTTAGTGGAAATTACTCTGTATAAATTTTTCCATGAAATAATTTTGTTTATTGTAACCCTAGTTTAAATTCCTATTAACACAAATTTCGTATAATTCGCATACAGGTGTAATCAATATTAAGTCATTAGCTGTTTTCCGTTACAATTAATCTTTGAAAATATTAAAATTTCCATAAATTTTAGTTAAAAGAATACTGTATCTATTGAGGCAATATTCAAAATCTGTATTCGTTTGCGCTGTCATATTAAAATTAGCAACCAACAAGGCAGTCAGTCAGTCATGAATTTTCTACTAAAAGTAAAATAATAAAGACGCGATTAGTGAAAAACTACACCAGGCGCAAAACATACACAAAAGTCCTGGCAAACAAGCATTGCTAAACCATCGATATAAGTGTCAAGTATTTATTTTAATAAATTCTCGAACATAATAACCATACCTTATATTGCCATTATTTTCATAATATGAGTAAAGGTCCAAAAGGACTATAATTCCACCTATTTTTTTTACATGTGAATAAATTGTTTTACTTTGGTTCAAGCCAGTCAAGTAATGTAGAACTAGACGAGGTGTCTAACAGTCAGGTCAGTGGCGTATCTAGAATTTGGTTTTGGGGTCAGGGGTCGGGTCGGCTTCACACAAAAGAAAAAACAAGTTCAGACTAATCAACATCACTATCTGTAAAGTGGCTGAAAAACGCGTGATAACAACCTGAAATCAGTCCCATTAAAGTACACGGTAATAACACACAAAAATATGCGTTATTAAAACATTGTTAAAAGATACTGACTGAACTGATTTTCCTATATTTCATATTTCAAAAGTATATTTAAACCTGTCTGTATATTCTACTATATTAGCGTACACAGCTGAAAAAAATAAAACCGCGTAAAAATTAAAAGATTAACAAAATTCGTCAACTTTTTCTATCCTCCGGGGGGGTCCCGTTCGCCCCCCCCCCCCCGTAAATACGCCCCTGAGTCAGGAAGAGGGCAGGGGATTAGGTCCAGATCAGTTGTGCAGGGGCACCTTCACTCACACGTGGCAATGAGGGATTGAGGTGGAGTGTATGAGGTCAGTATTGAGGCCGTCTCCTGTCAATATTTTTATGGCCCGACCCTTCTTGAGGGTATAGGTGTAAGCTTCATCTTCAGCAGTGTGCTGGTCTTGGTCCTGATTCTCCGGCGATTAACGATTCGTTATTCAACGCAACTTCACGTTTCGTAGTCACTCGTTATTTACCGAATACCGTCGTTCCTTTTACGTTAAGTAAAGCGATGACATCAAGAAAAAGAAGACAAAACTCGCGAGCAAATAAACGTTCGTTACAGCGTTTCAGGTTAATTGTTAAGGTATCATACCAATGAACGAAACACACCTCAAATGAATCAAACAACTGTTTAATGACTCTGGCGTTAGCATAACACTTGCTACCCGGCGACGCACGTTATACGGAGCCTTTACAACTGTGGTGGTATTTACTGTCTAGTAAAGTCTGCATGGAAATAGTACCGTCAAGGTCACACCGCTTACGTACAGCGTTGCCACTAAGCAACAGTTTCACTTTCTTTCGAAAAATGGTACACAGTAGTAAGTAGGCCTACTTAATGTAAAGAATATAACAAAGTGATTTTTAAATTAAATATTTACTTTGTTGTTGTCAATGAAGCTTCCATTAAAATCAAAATTAAAATTATTTTTGTTCTTTAAACTGGTGAAAATTCTAAAATCAATGACAATAGTGCAAATCGTAACAAAAGAAGCCAAAGAAAGAGGAGAAACGCAAAGATAGAAATTCTGTAGATATTTAAGCGACAACAAAAATTATGCTTCCGATGCATAGAAATTTTTTATAGTTCAAATTATTGGCGCCCAGCATTTAACTTAGTTGTTACCCACAATTAATTATTTCTGATAAAAAAATGCATTTATGCGATACACATAAATAAATTTGAAACGAGCCTCATGAAGTAAGTGTATGAAATTTGTTTAAGTATCACTGCTAAAACGCTACACAATGTAGTAGCCGGCAACATTGCAGGGCGAGGGGCGTGGAGGAGACAAGGAAAGTGAAAGTGAGTGACCTTGACGGGACTACTTCTATGCAGGGTACTATAATAAAGTCTGCGGAGCTGGTTCGGTTGCGCAGTCAACAAACGTACTCCACAAAAGTATTTTATTGTTAAAAACAGTAATAATAATTCAATATGATAACGGCAATTAACTAGTAACGTCCCAGATCTGCAGAACTCGCTCCCTACTTACAACTACAACGTGGTGTGCCTAAAGTTAAAACATTTTCAGAGTAAACAATATAGGCTAATCGGTTTTGTGTTAAAATTCCCTTTACACTAATTTTCATCCCTTTTTTGAACCCTACAGTTTAGAAATTTCCAAAAGTTTTCAAATTTTGTACCCTCATATTTTTGCCTCTTCTTCTTCTCCAGCCCAACGTCAGGGCTGGCTTCCAACATCCTCTTCTCCAAAGTCTCCTGTCCATTGCCATCTCAGTGTAACCCCACACATTCATTCTTCTGAGATCTTCTAGCACATCATCTAACCATCTTACCCTAAGTCGGCCCCTCTTTCTGCTTTTATAAACTTGCGCCCTTCGGCGAAGAAGAATTTTCTTCGGCATACGCTGATCACCCACCCTCTCTAGGTGACCTAGCCATTGTATTCGTTGAGCCTTTTCATAAAGGGTAAGATTCATACCTTACAGTGTCCTCACGATTCAATAGCTCATCTATCTCCTGGTCATTTCTTATTCCTCATTCGTCATCTTCTTTAACCGGGCCATAAACACGTTTTATGATCTTTCTTTCAAACCTTCTTAGTCTTTCTTGCTCCTTTTTTATCAATGTCCATGTCTCGCTTCCATAAGTAACAACCGGTCGGATAAGTGTCTTTTGTGTTTTGAATAATGAATTTACTTCTCAGTAGTCTTCTGTTGGGATAATATGCCCTATTTCCTATTTGTAACCTGTAATTTTTTGTCGTGTTTATGGGCCCTTCATTATCTATCATGTTACTCAGGTATCTGAACTTATTAACTGCATCACACGAATTATTCTCTATGCATAAATTACACAGATTTCTTCTCCTTTATGATACAAAAATCAGCAAGTATTTAGTTTTGCTGATATTTACATTGAGTCCCATCTGAGTGTATTTTTGATTCAGCTCTTTGCCTGTAAGGATTTTTACCTACCGCCCCTCTATCTGGGAGGGTGGGGAACAGACTCAAATAATAGGAGTCTATGGAGTAAAATGTATGAACATGCACGCCAAGTCTTACAAAAATTGGTTGATGCATTCAAAAGTTTGGTGTTTGGTGAGACACACATCAAACGGACAGACTAAGCAAACAGACAAGTGCCTACCGGTCGACTTAAAACTGAGAACTCGTTTCGCTGCTCGTTCAATAATAATGTAGGCAAGTAGTGGGACAATAAATTCAGGAATCGTGTTGCACGACAGCTACCGTTTAAAAATTGATTGGAGAATATAGCAGTGATTCCGTAACTTGTGATTCCTTCCTCCACGCACTTTCACAATGTCACGGCATCCCTAAATATAGGCCCGCCAGCCTTTCCTAAACAGTCATCTGCGCCGACCCAATGCATGAATTACCCCCACTTTCCAGTATAGCTAAGTTATCTAGAGAGAAGAGAGAGGAGAACACGCTGTAAGTTCACTGTCTCACTTCCTTCTCTGTCACACACATGCCTCCGTTGTTCTCGCCAGTCTTGTTGCAGCCGATGTTCACGCTATGAAAAACCGCACAAAACTGTTCTGCGCATGTGCGAAGTGAATGAAAATTTTGTTAGCCTCGCAACGAGCTGTTTGTCTACTGCGCATCGACACCTTAGTGTTCAACTCACATCGTCCTGCCTCTACTTTTAGTCAGCACTCTCCGCAAATACGAAGGCATAGGCTAATTCTGCTATAAGAAAATTATATTCACCCTCAATTTAAATCGCCAAGAAAACTACGTTACTTCGATATGTTTTATTTAAACACTTCAACATTAAAATTTTGCAGCATCCACAATCCCACAGCGCACCCTTTTTATAGTCACTGATCTAAAAGAAAGACTGATACCGAAACACTAAAATAATAACCTATAAAACCGTACAATACGAGAAGCTGAGAAGCCATACGACACCAACCATTCTATAGAGCTAAATAATGAGTACTTGGTAAAAGAGACGCCTCCAGATTTTAACCTACATAGATGAATTATTGACGCAGGTGCTGGCGTATACTTTTAAATAAAGTAACAAATCATGTTAGAAAAATTTATAAATATGACTTTGATTTTATATTCTGTGAGCGTTCATTTTTATGGTAAATAAAAATTCCTTAAAACTTTATTCCACGGTACCAACGTACTAGAAGTTTTCTTACCACGGATATTTTTAATCTTTGTTTAGGTTTTCACTTGAAGTTTCCTGAATGTTACGGGAAAATAAACGGTCGACAATTAAGGCGTGAAAATAAAACTCTTCTGACACCCTTAGCTAAAAAGGAAATTCATAAAAAAGTTTAATTTATGTTTTTAACCCTACATTCTATAATCGCTTGCCTACTGACATACAAAATAAAAATTAAAAAACATAATTTTTCTGAACATTTTAAATCTTGACTAATAAAAAGTCAGTTAATACCTCTGTCATCTTGCATACTTAAAAATAATTTTAACCACATGAGATGCTATCATAACAGAAGGAAATTTAATTTGTGTTTTCGTTTTATTTATAAAGAGTATAAGTAGATTTAGTTGTGTGTGAAATTATTCATGATTGGTTTATTACTAAAAATTGTCATAATAATTTCGTTTTACTTGCAAGGAGTGTATCTAGATTTAGTTGCGACGTGAAAGTGTACTTAATTTCTTTATTAGTGAAAATTGTTATACCTGCCAAATATTAGGTTAATTGTTTTATATTATTAATAATACCTGTTAATAATTAGTTTAGCTGTAAATCATTGATGTGACTTAAGGTTAAAAAAGGATTATTTCAGTTGGGATTAATTTTGAAATGTTTAGGATCTGTTTTTACTTCCATGTTCCATAAGGAAATGGAAGTATGGTGATGGCGAAAAAAATCGTGTTCGGGATAAGGGCTGATTCTGATTGTACTAGCCTCAAAACATGAATAAGTCATTTTCCGAAATGCGCGCGCGCGCGCGCGTGTAGAATTTTTTCTACGGCGAACGATAACTACCGAAAATTCTAACAGAATCAAATAATTTTTTGTATATATGCCTGAGTTGTAGAGGATCACGGCCTATTGATTTTGGTTAAGATCGGTTAAGGGGAAGTGGTAGTTTACCTGCAACGTTTTATGTTTTAACCAGAGTAAAGTATTTAATTTTGATAAATAAAGTATCCTGAAAAGAAGGTCATAATAATCCACTGTAGAAACGTAGACGAAATATCTATAAATGAAAATGATAGTTGAATGGGGAGTGGATAATTTTTTTATATGTGTACTACGTTATCGGCAAGAAAGAAGTAGTTTGTTGTTAAAATTCCTTCCCGGGCTGTTTGGCCGTGGTCCAATGTTTTCTGCAAAACCCAGACGTTTCGGCAGTGCCATCGACTGCCATCATCAGTGAAAATCGAGTGCGCTAGCGTGAGGTGGTATACGTTGGTGACCATAGTACTGTGGTTAAGGCTACAGAAAGAAGTAGTTTTTATGGAAATATTTCATTTCGAAAATGATTTTAAATATAAATCTTAGAACATGGAAGTCATATATGGTTCTTCATACCGATATTTTAATATAGCCCTACTCAAATTTTTGGTGTAGTCTGTATAACGTTTCAGTGACTATACAATGAATGTGTTGACAAAGACTGTTGGCGATACGAGCTAATCAAACTTACGAAAGATTCCAATATACTGAATTAAAAATATAACAGGGACCTTAATAAAATATTAACTTTTCATTGCCCACAGCTTGTGGTGAGCAGGTAATTCCCAGTCTGTGAATGTAATGAATATTGTAAACTTTAATAACGGGAATAAAAATATTATTATTATTGTTGTTGTTACTTCTCCTGAAGTCCAGCGGACAATGGCTGCGTTAGCGTCGGTTGAACTTATAAAGAACTTTCTGAAGACATCAATGAATTTTTAAAACGGGAACTGTCACAACTGAAAACGGAGACCTGTAACCTCGTAAGAGAAGAATCATTAGTGGTACAGTATTTCAATTATTAGAGGTACGTCAATCTTGTTACACGCCATAGTTAAGAGACTTGTTAATTGGCGATTTTGATTGGGCGAGTTCCTCGTTTGGGTACGTTTCTCGGCGGAATGGGTTCAGAGTCAGCTTGGATGGATTAGAATTCACTACGTGTTGCCGACTACTGCGCCACCTTTACTCCAGTTTTTACCGTGCTCTCTGGAGGCAATTTATCGAGGGTGTACAGAGTGTGCTGATACACAATACACGACTACTGGTAAACACTCGGGAGTTGTATGAACCATGATACTCATAAGTAACTACAATTATACACACTTATAGGGTGTATTCCGCACGCGGTCACGCCATTCAACTTCTCAATGTAACACTTCGGACACAGCCACTATAAAACAGTCGATTTGTAGTTCACTTTATACACATTAGGATTACGACACTTTTTCGTGTTTTTCGAGCAGTTAGAATTTATGAAGTTTTACCGCCTCTCCCACATACAATTCTAGGTATACGAAACTCTTAAGTCACAATTTGATCAAGCGAGCGTGTACACCCACACACTTATGTTTATACAGTGTATATTAGCATACCTGTAACAAAACAAATCATCCACGAGTTAACATCACGAGCGGATAATAAAAACAGAAATCCGTTTGATATATAGACTGTCAGGTTTAAGTGTTTATCGAAGTTCTCCTCCCTAGGGTCCGGACGTAAATACAAAACCCATACTAAATCTACAAACACGGATCTCAAATCAGAATCGGGAAAGGAAATGGGGCGTCTTTACAAAAAACCCACTAATAATATCTAAAATTTCAAGTCGTATTAAAAATTACGAGAACTGTAAAATTATTTGGATCAGTTGAATAAAGGACTGGCAGCTCGTGGCGGATTAGGAAGATCTTGAACTTAAATGGCTCAATAACCGATGCAATTATAGTAGATTTATACAATCTCATAGGCTAGGCATGTCCATCGAATGGAAGTGATTAGAAACACCAGTATAATAACCAGGTGAAAACCTTTTGAAATCAGAAGAAGGGAAAATCAAGAAACAGATGTTTGCAGATGAAGAGGAGGACTTGAGGATAATGGGAATTTACAGGAGAAGAGTTGTCATTCGTTATTATCATTAGTTATGACTAATGAATAATATCAATTCAGCAAAATACCTTGTGCGTGTAGTAGGGGGACAGTATTATTCAGTAACTGCAGCTTATCACTTTCAATGAAGCCGACCCGTATCGTGTCGTCGGCATTTTGCTATCAGTGTAGGCCTTTGTTTAAGTTATACAAGAATGCGTCAACAACGCAGCTACATAGGCGAAGATAAAAGAATCATTAAGTTGATAAGACTGCTTTCATAACTGACATTAACTGTTTCGGGCATTGTAAAATGATCACACGCGCGGGCGTTCAACTTACTGATAACTACCGCTCATTGCTTCGTGCGAATATGTTCAAAAATTGCTGCATGCATGTAATATAAGAGAGTGAGGGGGGGCGCGCGTGTGTGTGTGAAAGAATCTTAGGCGCGCGCGCGCTCTGTCTCGATCCCACAATAGAATAATGGCGTTACGTTCCTCAACACTATAGTCCATAAGCTCAATGCTTTTTCTAAACTTTGCACAGAATCATTTAAATATTAATTAAATAAGTGGATGCTTGAGTTCTGAAGAAATGACGTATCAGCTAAAATGGTACCGCCATGTCAGGTGGATTAAGACTATCCTCAACCTTCGTGAGGAAGGACTGTAGTTTTGGATAAACTGTCTGTAGGTCGAACGAAGAGGTAGCTAAAGGTAGCTGCGATCTGATTCCTGTAATGAAATTGGACTCTCGCTGCGAGGGGCCGAGGGATGTCTATAGTGTTATCATAGTCTTTCCTGTCAATACTATACTAGTCATTTTTCTTTTTAAAAATCGAGTCTTGATTTCTTTCTGTCCATTTGTCTTCTGATTTCCTGAACGACTATTCTGTTCACCCGTATAATTATAAACTTATCAGCAAAACATTTCTTCCTTAATACGTTTGTGTCTCCTGTTTAACACCCACCATTCTGATTCATGTCATAACGCTATATTCCACACAATCTAGTAAATAACTAGCCATCAGGGAAGTCAAAATATTTTAAAGGAGGGGCAAACAATTTTCCAAAGGAGAAAAATATTATATTTTTCATACATACACACATGCACATATTAGTTTATAATTCTCATATCATAATAGAAATAAGTACACAGATTGTATTAACTGCTTTAATACAACAACACTGCCCAGCGATCCACAGGAAGCAAATCGATGTCCATCTTTTCGGCTTGCACGCGTTGTGTTGGTGTGGGTTTCGGCACTTTCCATTTAAAAAGCGTGCAAACATAAGAAAATAAACATGAGTGAGGCCAGAAATAACGCGAATTTTGTGTGTGTGTGTGTGTGTGTGTGTGTGTGTGTCCTGCCGGCCTTTTTATTGCGGTAATCACAATAATAAAACTTTGGAAAAGTAAACATTACATAATTGAGATATGCTTGCCTGCCAGGAACGATATATTTTCACTCATACGTGATGTAAATTAAAATGAAAAATATAGAATTTTGTTAAAGTGAAATGAAATGTTTCCATAGAAACTACTTCTTTGGTGTCAATAACGTAGTACACATATAAAACTTATAAAAATTTACCTCCCCATCATCAACTACCATTTTAATTTATAAAAAAAATTACCCCCCCCCTTCAACTACCTTTTCATTTATACATATTTCATATACCTTTCTACAGTGGATTATTATGACCTTCTTTTCAGGATACTTTATTTATCAAAATTAAGCACTTTACTCTTGTTAAAATGTAAAACGTTGCAGGTAAACTACCCCTTCCCTTAACCGATCTTCACCAAAAACAATAGGCCTTGAGTCCTCTACAATTTAGGGCTGTATGCAAAAATTTATTTGATTCTGTTTCAATTTGCGGCTATCGTTTGCTATAGAAAAAATTCTACACACACACACTTTTCGAAAAATGACTTTTTTTCATGTTTTGATGGTAGTACAATCAGAATCTGCCGTTATCTCGAACACGATTTTTTACGCCATGACCATACATCCATTTCCTTGTGGAACATGGAAGTAATAACCCAATCAACTCATAAAATACGTCTTACAAGTAGGCCTGCGTTCGTTAATTTATTTATTTACTATCCATAACCCTATTTACCATACAATGGTGTAGGGTATATTACATTGCATACAGTACACTACTTTATACTCAATACCACTGATTACATATTCACTCAATTAATACCTCATACATATACATGGCAGTGCGATCAATATATTACATTACCTTACAAAGTTCAACTTTTTTTTGTCCATCGCTTTTCTCTGTGCTATCCCTTTTTTTTCTAAAATTTCAGCGGCTGTTTGGTCCCACGTCTATATCTACATGTTCCCAGTTTAGTGTTCTTCACACTTCTTGCTTTCTAAATTCTAAATTTATAGGTGTTACTTTGTCCATACGTTGTAGGTGACCTCACCAAAATTCTGGTTAGGTTGTTATCTCCGGCTTTCTTCTTATGTCAGTACTTCTCATTCTGTACTTCCTTGTTACACTCAAGGCTCTTCCCATAGGCTATACTTCACTTGCACAGCCTGTACCCTACTTTCTTGTCTCCTACTCATTACCTATGTGTCACAGCCAAACATCAAAACAGGTACATAAATGGTCTTATATATCTTCATTTTCGCTTCTTTTGAGACTTCCATAGGCCTATTATTTTTGAAACTGTTACTCATAGCACTGTACGGTTCCATTGTTTTCACAAATCTTTCTTTGATATCCACATATGGCGACCCTCGTTGATATGCTGCAACGTCTAAACGGAGTACGGTATTAGTACTTTCTGTTGTCTCACCCGTGTGTCACCAATCAATTAAGAATATGACCGCGCATTCGAAATTTATTTTTAATCAATCTAATTATTTAATAGATATTTATTGACTACAATCTCAATAGTCCGACACACAAGCCACCACGGTTCCATCGGATTGTCGAAAACGCTTGATTACTGGGGAAGAGGTGGCTTGATTACTTACTGAGGCACACTGGATAACACTGAAATTTTTGAACTTAACTTAATTTATTCTCGTTTAATTATTGGCGAATTTTTAAGAAATTATACTAATTGGTATACTTCACAGGCACAAATGTGTACAGGGAAGTACAATAAATTCTGTCCATTAAGAAAAGATTAATGACTCATTTCACTGCTTTTGATACAAAAAAGGGGCGACAGATTTCTGTCTTTTGTTCCTAAATGTTTCCGTTAGAACTTTTTTTTTCAAAGTGTAAATGTTACCAGCTTGTACGGTGCTTTCTAAGGCACGCTTAAAAGCGTGTTGAAAGTATTCAACACGTTCTCATGTCGTCCAGTGCGGACAGTCGACAGAACATTTCGACTCTTAATCTTATTCGCTGTGGTTACATTCTACAGCATTGTTTATCACCGTATTATTCGCATGCCTCAACGATTATCACCCTCACCTCCAGGCCAGCCAACTGTCATCAATTACTGTACTGACGAATCTTTTTCACACAGTCCGAAAGGAAGTTAGAACCTAACGCCTGGCGCTGAATATACTAGACGTCGCGTTTACGAGACTCTACTGTATTATTATTAATAAATAAATTTAACGATTAACTATAACGCTGCCACGAATTCTTTGAAATATTCTACGCTAGTAACCTAGCCTACAATCGTTCTTTCACCTTGTGTTCACGAGAAAGGTGCACGTATAACCGCCTGTAGTAAACGTTTGGGATTTGTAAAAAAGGTTCAAAACAGGTGACCTGGTACGGGGTGTATTCTAGTGCAGTGGTTCCCAAAGTGGGGTCCGCGACAATGTTTCAGGGGGTCCGCAGACACTTTTAAGAAAGCTTCGAATATACCGTAATTTTATCCGATTTTTTGCTTTAAAATCTAAATTTAGAATCTTAAAACAATTAGTAGAAGATTCCAGTATTTTTTGGGGGTTCAAACTAATTGTAAATTGTAAAAGTAATTTCAAACGAATGGCTTTAATAATGTCTTTAAATCATGTCGTGTAGGAGATCTGTTTGTCAGCCGAACTGACTAGACCTCTTACACAACAAAAAGAAGATTCATTGGCAGAACTTTCTACTGACAGTTCATTAAAATTACAGTTTTCGCAATTACAACTAGTTGACTTCTGGTTATATGTAATGACTGACCATCCTGAACTCGCAAAAAAAACCTTTGAAGCGTTTAATTGTGTTTCCTTCTACTTATCTGTGTGAAACAGCATTCTCCCAGCTCACGTACTTGAAGCCAAAGTTAAGAAATAAACTTGATGTCGAGAGTGACTTAATATTGAAATTATCACACATTAAACCAAATATTGCGGACCTAATTGTTCAAAACCAGCTTCATTGTTCACATTAAACTATGTTTGATATCATAATATTATAATTTTGCATGTTAAGAAAATTTTGATTTTAATACATTTTAATTAAAATGTAAGAGTTTCTATCATTTTTACTGTTTGTTCATTTTAGAACTCAGGCGGGGTCCGTGAATTTTTAAATTATTGGGAGGGGAGGTCCGCGTACTGAAAAGTTTGGGAACCACTGCTCTAGTGAGTGTTACAACACACACAGATACAAACAAGCAAATACGGGGTACAAAATTGATTTGGAATCGCAAAAAAAAAGTGAAGTAAGAGACTTGGAACACGAACAATGGGTGGGCAAACACACCTCGACGGTGGGTGTCTGCGAATGTAGGAGGACGCTGTAAAACCCATTTACTGATAGCTAAAACGTATTTTTAAAATAGTAGTGAGTCTGAAGTTTTAAGCAAGATTCCGCACGAAGAAATCGTTGACAAGTTTGCCTTTTCCACCAAACAAAGACAAAAAATATTATTGAACAGTTAAAAACACTTACTCATTATTATTATTATTATTTTTGGCTTACTTATAAGTTATGTCTCAACTTCAAATACCACAAATATTGTGACGGTAAGATTAAAATATTACATTGTTCATATTATGATAATGTAATTTTTAAATACATTTTATTTTTTATTTACTGTATTAATAAAGTACACTGTGCAACAGAACGTTGTGTTTATATTTTTTATTTATTTTGCTTTTTGCTTCATTTTAGTACACTACGAAAAGGTCCAAAAACAGACTGAAATTTTTATAGCATGTTATCGATAAAAACAGATTTAAGTGAGACGTTTAAGTTGCAAGTATCTTTTCAATAAAGTCATAGAGTACTGGTATTGTAAAACAAATCACGTTTTACTGAAAATATTAATTTGTGATTTATTATTAGAAATCCTTTTTTAGTTTATAACTATTTTCAATCAATTTATCGTTTCGGTAAAAGGTAATATTTTGTAATAGTTTTGAGTTAGAAAGCCCCGGCCGTTGCTCGATAAGGTAAGAAATTTTACTGTAAAAGAGAGAAAAGGTCTTGTCAGAAAAAGGGGAATTTTTTTATAAAATTGGGGGAAGCGTCATAGGCTTTGGGGGGGATCGGCACCCCTGATTATTAATATCAACTATTTCATTAATTCTGTGGTTTGACATCCTACGCGGTCAAGCGAAGTCTCGCCACTATCCACAATGTCACATCATAGAGTAGGGGAAACATTTGTTGTTGACCAAAAAGGAATTTTTATTAAACATTCCGATCGAGTAAATATACGAATGAAAATATAATCGTATTGTTTATATTTTACAAGTTGTTCTGACACACGTAATCACGTTCACTTTACAAGTTATAATCAAGAGATACCCTTATATCTTCTGCACGCTGGTTTCAAAGCCTCGAGTTGCCGGTTTTGTTTTGAGGCTATGACTGGATTCTTGATTAATTTTGTAAACGCTGCACAGTTTTTTTTATATAATTCTTTTCTCTAATAACTGATAAGCTTCCTACTTTAATATTTTAAATGTACCACATTATTATTATTATTTTTTTTTAATTTATTGCAGATTTGTAATCTGTTCGACTAAGCGAACATTGAACAAATTGTCTGACAAAACACATAGCTATATGATTATGAAGAGCTGATGTAACAGTAAAATAGCTCAATACTTTGTCGAAATCAGGCCTGATCAACCTGAGTATTGTTATCATTGTTGTGCATGCAAACAATGTCGATATCTAGAGCACAGCTGTTACGATCTACCCAGCCGGTCCGTTCTTATCAGCAACTGGTAAGACCCCAACTCGGTACGAAGCCTAACTATGTAGGAACCCAAGATTGGGGCAGTCTTGAAATGAGTCATTGCTGGTCAAGTTCGCCTACTACTGAGAGTCAACGTTTCGAGCGCTGCAGTACAACCCTTTTCTCGACGTGAGGATCTATGCACTTAGCCAAGTGCGAAAAGGGTTTTAATTTTGATTCCTGAACTGTCTGGGACCCTGATTGCTGTTACTTTGGAGCATTTTCACACCTGGGGCTTGGTGCTGTCATCTGGAGACTTCTTTCTGCCGCCGCGGATTTCCGCATTCCGCCGCCGCGTTCCGCGACCGACCTGGACTTCCGATACGCTTACTGTTCGATTGTGCGTGCATTACGCGGAGAACTTGTGGTGAGTGTATCTTTTCCTTGATTAATTTCCTAAACTGTGCCACGACTGGTGTTTCGACACGGACTTGCGGAGAGTTACTCTCCGAGGGATTATCACTTCTGCGCCACATAAATACTGTATATATTAGTATAGCGTATTACCTAAGTTATTTAGATTTAAGTTATTGTCAGTTTAAACATTTATTATTATTGCGGCACCAGCTAATGATATACAGTCATTTACTCTCATTGTTATTTGGAGATACAAGCAAAACTTAATAAAATAGAATATGATTTCTTATTTTGTATATTTTGTATACCTTACATGATTGGTATAGTAAATTTGAGCAAACTGCCTTACCAAGTGGTTTAGTGGTCAACCTTATTGGGACGGGATTGAATCTCCGTGTTCGCCCGTTGGTTTTCCCTGCTCGGAGTGGCGCCCTTTAAAGAAAAAAAAGGAAAAACTATATATAAGTGAATTTGATTTCTGGTTACCCCTCACACTTCTTGATACTGACATAGGTGGTGTTATCTACCAAGGAACCCCACCCCTTCTCCACCAGCTAGCCTGGGTAAATTCAGTGGGTAGCAAATGGCGCAAAACGTGGGGCCCTTCTCTCTGGTGAAGACATCTATATCCGTAACATCTGAGATAAATCTATACCAATTGTGTGGGCATTTTTTCAGGTTTATTTTATGCTTGAAATCTTTGAATTCTTTACAGATTTTTTATTGTAAATGTTTTGAGTTTTGATAATTTTGAAATATCTATTGGGACTGTATTTAGCTGTAGAATTGCGGTCCACCTTAAAGCTACATTTTGTAAAGTTGAACTTGGACATTTGTTATCAGATTTTTGGATAAGAACTTGTCATTGGCTTGATATATAGCCATTGGTTTTGTGTATAACTTATGAGCATTTCTCCTTCTTTGTTAAATTTGGTTGCTACTTTAAATATGTCTGCCTATAAGTTGAGAAAAGTGGAAGTTGCGTATGAGCTCAAGATCCGAGGCCTTTCAACTGATGGTTCGGCTAATGATCTTAGGAAACGGTGGACGCAGGCGATGTAGAAAAACACTCCAATAAATGAGGCTTCCGTCAATTCACTTCAATTTGATGAAGAGCTGGAAGAGTGTACTTTAATTTTAGATGACTTGGAGGACCTAGTACAACAATATGAGGGAAACTTCAAAGATGACGAATATCAGAGGATAGTGGCGAGGCTGTGGCATCTCTACCCTCGAGTTGAACGGATTCCGATTCCAGATGCTGAGGACACCCAAGAAGAGGAACCGCAGG
The DNA here is from genome assembly GCA_034769895.1 of Magicicada septendecula. Taxonomy (NCBI): domain Eukaryota; kingdom Metazoa; phylum Arthropoda; class Insecta; order Hemiptera; family Cicadidae; genus Magicicada; species Magicicada septendecula. Next base: position 158,289,272 of record CM068372.1, read on the forward strand.
AGAAGAGGATGGAGCTACAACGCAAGGTGAAGAGTCTACTGGATTCTTTTGTCACACCTGAAGTGGAGAAACCGAAGATAGGTGAAGGACCAGCTAGAACTACAGCTACTCAAAAGACTCTACCAATTAAAGAAGCCTCGGTTGCTGGTCACAGTAAGAAGCCATCACCAGGACCCAGCACTCTTCCTTTGGCGAAACTAGCTGATACTACAAACCGGCACAGCGGCACACCGTCTGAACTTGTACTAGCCAATCAGGATAGACCCCAACTGATCCAGCAATCTCAGAGCTTGGCAGCAAACACAAAAACTGTTCCCGTGTACAAGTGGGGACTAAGATTTGATGGTCAGGGTGGACAAAGTGTGGGTGCTTTTCTTGAGAGAGTAGAAGAGATTCGTAGAGCTAGGGGCGTAACCCATGAAGAACTCTTTAAATCAGCTGTTGATTTATTTGCTGGACAAGCATTGGTTTGGTATAGGTCAACCATATCTAGGGTTAAATCGTGGAATGAATTAGGTCAGGAGATGAGAATTGTTTTTAGAACTCCTGACTATGACTTTAGGTTGCAACAAGAGATATTTTATCGCCTCCAGGGAGAGCAGGAGTCAATCGATACGTTTATTGCTGCCATGGAGGGGTTGTATAGCAGACTGTCAATAAACACCCCAGAATCAGTCAGACTTGCTCAGATTCTGAACAATCTGCACCCTACTCTTCAAGATCGACTAGCACTGTGTGACATAAAAAATCTGGAAGATTTACGCCTGATGGGACGTAAGGCAGAAGCAGGACGTTTTAGGGTTACTGTACCCCGCAATGTAGATCGAACTATGGTTGTTTTAGAACCAGATTTAGCATATGCTGAACCCCATAAAAGAAGAACCCCACAAATTTCTTGTATCAGACAGGTTGCATCAACTAAAGGAAGTGTTAAGTGTTGGAACTGTGGAGCAAGAGGACATCGACATGCTACTTGCAAGGAGGCTAAAAAGAAATTTTGCTACGGCTGCGGAGAGCCAGATACCATCCAAAATAAATGCCCAAAATGCGGGCCAAAAAACTTGTAGACGAGGAGGAAGTCAGCTTGATTCTTGAAGTTGGCTTCCAAGACAGTTTAATTAATATAAAAATCAATTACATTCTCTATTCTAAATCTGGAGATCCCCGACCATACTTGGAAGTGCGGGTATTTGGTAAAACAATTAGAGCCTTGCTTGATTTAGGAGCTTCACACTCAGTTTTGGGTAAGGAAGGACTTTGGATATTAGAGAGGTTCCCAGCCAAATTGAAACCTATTGAGAACAAATATGTGGAAACAGCGGATGGCCAAAAACATATGATTGAAGGAATTGTTGACCTTCCTGTTACTCTTGAGGCTAGGACAAGAAACCTAGGAGTCATTGTTGTACCGAGTTTGAACCAGTCACTTATCCTAGGCATAGACTTCTGGAACCTTATGCAAATTTTCACAGACATTTACAACAGGACTTGGGAATTTGCACCGACAAAAGTGGGACTGGCATCGATTTGGACAAGAGGGGGTCTGCAGTCTGAAGAACATCTTGATCCTGAGCAGAAGAAAAGGCTAGAGGAATTTATTGAAAACCAATTCAAACAACAGACAAAACCATTAGGACGGACAAGTGTAGTAGAACACCGGATTGATACGGGCGACGCCCAGCCCATAAAACAAAGGTATTATCCGATGTCCCCTAGTATACAGAAGATTGTGAATGAGGATCTGGACAAAATGTTGGAATTGGGAGTTGTTACTCCATCAAAAAGCGCATGGTCTTCACCGATAGTTTTGGTAGACAAGCCTGGCGGATTGAAAAGATTTTGTGTTAATTTTCGTCAACTGAATGCTGTAACAAAAAGAGACACATATCCTCTACCTCAGGTTACGACAATTCTTGACAGACTAAGAGATTCTAGATACCTGTCCTCATTGGATATAAAATCTGCTTATTGGCAAATCCCGCTTGCCGCAGACATTAGAGAAAAAACAGCGTTTACAGTACAGGGTCGTGGACTGTTTGAATTTGTGACAATGACGTTTGGCTTACATAATGCGCCTGCCACTTGGCAAAGGTTCATCGATCAAATCATAGGAGCGGACCTAGAACCACACGTTTTTGTGTATCTGGATGATATAATTGTAGTGACTCAACATTTTGACCATCACTTGGAAGTTCTGGAGAAGATATTCAATCGACTTCGAGCTGTGGACGTGACTCTCAACCAGGAAAAGTGCTGCATTTGTCGCAAGGAGTTACGCTACCTCGGATACGTGGTTGATAGTAGAGGTTTACGCGTGGACCCAGAAAAAGTTCAGGCTATTGTTCAGATTCCCGTGCCCAGAAACCAAAAGGAAGTTAGACAATTTTGCGGAACGGCCACTTGGTACCGCAGGTTTATCCCTGACTTTGCAAGTAGACTTTATCCACTCACGTCCCTGCTAAGGAAAAACAAGAGGTTTACATGGACAGATGAGGCCCAAAATGCTTTTGAAGACATACGCAGTTGCCTGGTTAAAGCTCCTATATTGACATGCCCTGATTTAACAAACCCTTCATTATATCATGTGATGCGTCAGGTGTAGGATTGGGAGCTGTTCTCACTCAAGAAGGAGAGCAAGTAATCGCTTATGCATCTAGAACTCTGTCAAGAACTGAACAAAAATTTTCGGCGACAGAAAGAGTGTTTGGCCGTCATATGGGCGGTGGAAAAATTCCGACCTTATGTTGAGGGAAGTCACTTTACAATTATTACTGACCACTACAGCCTTTTGTGGTTGCATAACTTAAAAGACCCCCAAGGTCGGCTAGCCAGATGGGCACTTCGACTTCAACCATACAGCTACACTCTAGTCCATAGAAAAGGGAAAGAGCACGTGGTTCCAGATATGTTATCAAGATCTGTGGAGCAGGAGCAGGAGATGGTTCCAGTGATCTCCGAAGTTCTGAAAGTTGAAGACGGATGGTACAAGAAGATGCTACGGGAGGTGACCGAGAAGGGTGACCAGTATCCCACTTGGAGAGTAGAAAAGGACCTTTTGTGGAAACACATCCCTAGTCGAACAGCGCTATGGGATATCACTTCAGAATGGAAGCGAGTCATCCCCAAAGAGGATAGAGCCAAAATCATCCATATGTGTCATGACGAACCTACAGCAGGTCACCTAGGATCCTTCAAGACATTTTCACGAGTACAAAACCAGTTCTATTGGCCAAAGATGCGACAGGACATTTCGAAATACGTTGCACGCTGTCGAGTCTGTCAGACCACAAAGAGTGACAACCAACGACCAGCTGGAATGATGGGATCCCGAAGAGGAGTAGATCGACCATGGAAAATGATTGCGGCGGACCTGTTAGGGCCACTACCTCGGTCCACTTCAGGCTACAAATACATTCTTGTGGTCACTGACACCTTTAGCAAGTTTACTGTTTTGTTTCCCCTGCGGGCGGCAACTTCATCTCTCGTAGCCAAACACCTGGAGCAGAATATTTTCCTCATGTTCGGCATTCCCATGTATCTTATTTGTGACAATGGAGCGGAATTCTCTGGAAGATCACTAAAGACTTTAGCGACCAAATACAAGACCAAGATATTGTACAATGCTAGTAGGCATCCCCAAGCAAATCCAACTGAAAGAGTCAATCAGACAATTGGAAATATGTTGAGGGCTTTTGTCGGCGACAACCACCGTTTGTGGGATCAACAGCTGCCAAAGATTGGGTTTGCGTTGAGGACGGCCAAGCACGAAGCAACGGGATATACTCCAGCATTTCTCAACTTCGGGCGAGAGCTGACATTAAGGACCAAGGAAGCGGAAGAAAATGGAGAGACACCAGAATTAGAAGAGACAGAATCTTATGGGCGCAAGATGGAAGAGTTGAAGAATGTTTACCAGGAGGCTGAAACCCGGCTTAAATCAGCACACCGGAAGAACGCAGTGAGGTATAATCTACGGAGACGACAACAGGACTTCAGAGTAGCTGAAAGGGTTTTGAAGAGGAACTTTCCCCAGTCAAACGCTGTAAACTACTTTTCCACCAAGCTGGCACCAAAGTTTACAGGTCCGTTTATCATTTCTAAGAAGGTATCCCCACTGGTCTATCAACTTAAAAAGGAAGATGGATCGAACTTGGGAAATTGGCATGTTTCTGATCTGAAGCGATTCATTGCTTAAGAAAATTTCAGGAAATTTTCTTCGAGTTGGGGGGTAATTTGTAACAGTAAAATAGCTCAATACTTTGTCGAAATCAGGCCTGATCAACCTGAGTATTGTTATCATTGTTGTGCATGCAAACAATGTCGATATCTAGAGCACAGCTGTTACGATCTACCCAGCCGGTCCGTTCTTATCAGCAACTGGTAAGACCCCAACTCGGTACGAAGCCTAACTATGTAGGAACCCAAGATTGGGGCAGTCTTGAAATGAGTCATTGCTGGTCAAGTTCGCCTACTACTGAGAGTCAACGTTTCGAGCGCTGCAGTACAATCCTTTTCTCGACGTGAGGATCTATGCACTTAGCCAAGTGCGAAAAGGGTTTTAATTTTGATTCCTGAACTGTCTGGGACCCTGATTGCTGTTACTTTGGAGCATTTTCACACCTGGGGCTTGGTGCTGTCATCTGGAGACTTCTTTCTGCCGCCGCGGATTTCCGCATTCCGCCGCCGCGTTCCGCGACCGACCTGGACTTCCGATACGCTTACTGTTCGATTGTGCGTGCATTACGCGGAGAACTTGTGGTGAGTGTATCTTTTCCTTGATTAATTTCCTAAACTGTGCCACGACTGGTGTTTCGACACGGACTTGCGGAGAGTTACTCTCCGAGGGATTATCACTTCTGCGCCACATAAATACTGTATATATTAGTATAGCGTATTACCTAAGTTATTTAGATTTAAGTTATTGTCAGTTTAAACATTTATTATTATTGCGGCATCAGCTAATGATATACAGTCATTTACTCTCATTGTTATTTGGAGATACAAGCAAAACTTAATAAAATAGAATATTATTTCTTATTTTGTATATTTTGTACACCTTACATGATTGGTATAGTAAATTTGAGCAAACTGCCTTACCAAGTGGTTTAGTGGTCAACCTTATTGGGACGGGATTGAATCTCCGTGTTCGCCCGTTGGATTTCCCTGCACGGAGTGGCGCCCTTTAAAAAAAAAAAAAGGAAAAACTATATATAAGTGAATTTGATTTCTGGTCACCCCTCACACTTCTTGATACTGCCATAGGTGGTGTTAATATCTACCAAGGAACCCCACCCCTTCTCCACTAGCTAGCCTGGGTAAATTCGGTGGGTAGCACTGACCATTGACAGTTCTTCTTGGTTTTTGTTAACAGATTAAACAGATACACAAATTACAAGACTAAATGGCAAAAACATGTAAACAAATGAACAAAAGTCACTTCCACTTGCTGCTGGCATGATACAATAAGTTCAAAATGTTAAACACTGGACCTATAAGGCACATATATATTGGTTGACATTGACACTTAATGTTGACACGAATACAAAAGATACAGACATTACAGAACAGATAACACAGACATTACAATACAGATAATACAGAATACACATTATTAGTTGAACCTGAAGGGTAAATCTAACAATTTGTGCCTTTTTAGTCTGTAAATGTCTTCACTATTATCTAACAAATTAACTACTAGGGGGTTTGGATGCTTTTCTAATTTAGAGATGTGTTTCCTGCAGAGGCGCATTATTTCTTCTCTCACAGTTGGAACTTTGATGTCTCGGTGTATAGAATTGTTGGAAACGAACCATAGAGCGTCGACTATTGATCTTAAAGTTTTGGACTGAAAGCGCTATATAATCTCGATGTTACTCGTACTAGCAGTACCCCAAAGTTGAATACCATAAGTCCATACCGGTTTGAGAACTGCAACCGCATTTTAATGTTTTAGTTTTTATTTGTGTCCGATAATCAATGTTCATGCTATGTATATTATACTTTTTCTGTCTTTAGTTCAATCCTGATGTAAACAAACCCACGTGGAAAATCTGAAATGCTATTGGTCAGGGGCGTTGACACTGTTCAAAGTAATGTATTACGCGCATGCGCAGAATGTCTGTAGTCATGTGAGAGTTATCTTGCCACTTAAATCGGGGGACGTCGTTTTAAGACTTCCTCCTTATCATTGTATTGTGAATCGTATTGAATTAATATGGAACCAGTTGGAAGGATATATTACCCGTCACAACACAACTTTACCTGCTTGATGTAAAGCAATTTATTGAAGACGGTGAATGAAACAGCGGCGGACAAGTGGAGTCATTGTATGCAGCATATAGGCTAATCAAGGAAGATGTTAAACTATGGCAACTGGCCCACATTACCGACGTTGTTGTGGACAATGGACAATCTTATCAATAGCGGTAACTCAAGTGATACAAGTTCAGACACAGATATGAATTACTTGAACTACTCTCTGACATCAACTGATAATATTCAGTACACTGGTAATTATCACAACTTCTCTTTCGTTTTAAATAAACTTTACTTTTTTTGTTGTGATATTTAAACTGTTAATAAAAAAAGCGTAATACTGGTGTTATAAAATATTTCACTGTCGGTCTGACACTGTGACACAAATTTTACTTTGGTCTGGACAAATTATTACAATTAACGTGTGTTTATAAAGTATCAATATTATACGTACCCTGTCTGTACTCCTTCTGTCAGAGTGACACGCCTCTAATTCAAGTAGCAAATAGCATTTCAGATATGCCACGCCTGTTTGTTTACATCAGGATTACGTTAAGAACGGAAACAGTATTACATATATGTTTATAAATTTCAAATTTTCTGAATATTAATTTTAACGACTTTTTGTTGTAACAGATTTGATGAATTTAATATTCCTAACGTCCAATCTGTGTGTGCATCATTAATTTATACATGTACACACGATCACACGCGCAAATAAAATTAATGACAAACGTGTCAAGATATGGACACGCTATTCACATGTAAACGTGAATGTATTCTGACACGTACATCATTAGTAATATCATTAATAATATTTAAAACGACAAAAAACGTAACTGTACTAGTTAAAACGTGCGCGCGCGCGCGCGCACACACACACACAATCACCGATATCAAACACAAACACCTATCGATTTTCAACCACCACCCGCATCGGTCATTCCCACATACCGTGAACTCTTTTAGTATACTTTCCTACCACCTCGTCTTCTCACCGTCTTGTTTTCTCCCTCGTGGTACTAAATTTAAAACCTGCTTTCGAGTCTGTGACTAGCACAGTAAATCAACTGTTATCTTTCTTTTTTGTTTACCGTTTATTATCACATGTATATGTTTAATAAACATGATAATATGTTTATTATTAATTGACGGGAGAAGGCGATCGCCTCGGATTTCTCCGTATTGATCGCCATCCGTCATTTCCGTAGCTAATCCGGAAGCAGGGCGAGCTGACGTTGCACCACTTTAGCGGCATGACCAAGAGAGGCCGAGCTAGAGTGATAAATAGCGTCATCCGCATAGAGAGAGAGCGTAACTCCAGTCTGGGTAGCCAGATCGTTCGTGGACACGAGGTACGGAACGGGGTCTAGGACAGATCCTTGGGAGACGTCGGCGGCGACGGGGCGGACAGAAGAGTACGCCCCGTCGACGCAGACCCTAAATGTGCGGTCGCATAGATACGAGCGCATGAGATGTACAAAAGATGCAGGTAGAGGGGACATAGCAAGTTTGTAGAGAAGGCCTTCGTGCCAGACTCGATCGAAGGCCTTACTTACATCCAAGAGGACGGCAACTGTGGACTGATTTTTGTTGAGGGTGTCAGTAAGTTGGGTTACAACCCTGACGAGTTGAAGGGTCCGACTGAAAACGGGCAAGTTAGCAACGTGCTATGACTTGTATCAAACCCGTGGAATTGGCTGTAACGCCAATAGCTGGCTTTACACACAAGCGCTTTCAGTCACGCTTTCCCATACGCGAAAGGCCGTAAAGATTTGCGTTCGGTAAAACCAATCGAGTATTAACGCGCGACTGTAAAACTGGAAACAATTCACTCACGCTCTTTCGCGCAAGAAACCGCGCCAACTTATAAGTACACAAACGAATTTGTGTGAAGGCCTAAACGACAATCGTGAACGCTTTACTTGGCGAAAGCTAATCCCGTGGAACGTCTCCAAGTTGCACAGTTTCCTTTGTATTACAAGGTTTAGAATGGACTTCCGACGAAGGAATATCGTACTGGCCACAGTTTTTGCTGGTGGGACTGTCATGTTAATAAAAAAAAGAGACGAAAATGGATGTAGGTTAAATATTATAGACACCCTTATAGTCACCTATAGACCGTTTCCCCTTGCAAGGCGATGGCAAACCAGCGAGAGGTATCCTGCCTAGTATAAACCCTCCCCAACTATGCCGTTCGGATCCGGCGTTAAGATGTAGGTCCCATATACCTGTGAGAGACTCAGTAACACACGCACCACAGGTATATGCGGGGAGGGTACAAAACAGTCGAAAGACTGAAGGACCCAACAAATAGTCACCTAGCCTTGTTAGAGACTTTGCGTGAAAATCATCAAATAACAAAACACCTAATTGATATACAAAGCGAACGAGCGACGACAATCTTATACCATACAAAATTATACATGCGAACGAGCGACTACACACACCAGGTAGGGTAGGCCTACTAGGTAAAGCGCACTGTCAAAATTCTACCTCTCCAGGACGTGTGCGTAAGTGATTACCGACACACTTTCATTCCCCCCCCCCACACAGACACACACACAATCTTTCCCACTCGAAAGCTTCCACTGCGCCCAATCACGCCTGAAAGAGCGTTTGTGTGCAAAGCCCTTGCTTCCTCCCACGCAGTTCAGTCTGCCCGAGTTCGTGGAAGAGATAAAAAGTCATTTTGAGTTTCTACTGTGAGAACTATGTCCTGTAATGAGAGAAACACTCTGTTCTTTATGTAGTACTACAGCAGCATAATACTATAGTTTGTTTTAAACCCTTGTTTTGCGCAGTTTTGTTGCCTTTGTGATTTCTCATACGAAACACTCACTAAAAAGTTGTTGTTTTTCGGGAAATGGAAAATGGACGAAAAGAAGTAAACCATAAATTCCCAAGGAATTCGGGAAACCACCAAATACAAAAGTGCAATCGAATCGGCGGTAAAGCTGAAAAAAAAAAGGGCGAGGACCAAAAAATCCTGACCTGGATAGATGTGTAATGAAGTGGATTAAGTGAGTAAGGGACAAAAAAAAACTCAGTTGGTGAACCCGTCGTCACAGCCAAAGCTGAAGAATTCGAATCTATCTTAGCCAAAAATGATTTTAAAGTCAGCGTTGAGTGGCTCCATGGTTTTACAGGAAGGATGGGATTTCCTGGAAAACTGTGGGGAAAGTGGATCTGTTGATGTTAAACGGAAATCCACGCATGCGAGTTAATCTGTGAATCTGTGAATTCATGGAGACACGATTTGTTGTAAATGATTTTTGAAAGAGACGATATGAGATGAAATTGACTCGTTGTTTAAATGTAACATAACTTTATTTTTTACTCTTATTCGAAATTTTCGAGAAGTCCGGTAGAGAGTAAGGGAAACATTTCTTCTACTGTCAGCTTGCTCGCCAAAAACGCATTGCTGTAGCCGAACGTGGCCAACATAGTATTTTTGTCCGGAAAAGGAAGGGAAATAATTTTTTAAATGCCTGCGCTGTCTAAAAATGAACCAAAGTGAATACTTTTTATGTGAGTATTTCTTGTTGAAGTGAAGCGTTTCTTGAGCCAAAGTTTTGGCGCAGTGTCTTTAAGATTCTCCGTCAGGACTTGCAATACGCCGGAATTGGATGTCACACGTCATTGTTTCATTTATTTATACAGACTGTTCATAAAACAATGAGCGAATTCGACCAGGAATGTGTAACATAATTTGTATTGTTACACATACAGTATAATATCCAAAAGTATGTCCGATTGAGTTATGATGGGATGTTGACTAAAGTTTGTATTGTTACACATACAGTATAATATCCAAAAGTATGTCCGATTGAGTTATGATGGGATGTTGACTAAAGTTTGTATTGTTACACATACAGTATAATAGCCAAAAGTATGTCCGATTGAGTTATGATGGGATGTTGACTAAAGTTTTATAGCCGAAGTAGTTGCCACAATAGAGTTTCAAATTTATATCACGCTACATTATCACAGACACTGAAGCATCGCATTGGTCGGTAAATGTTGTTGGAACCGACGTGCGGAAAAGAATTCTAGCCAGCGTCTCCGACTTCTTGCCTCGCGAGTTGCCGCGTACTCTAGAAGGAACGTCGTAACGTCGAGGGGAAGCGGTTGAGTTAACCGAAGCAGGAACAGGTCAAGGTCAGCATCTTTGAAGTGGAAGAAGAATTTTTAGATTCGTTAACAGCGCAGTATTCATTTACAATCAACGTCGATTCTCATTAATGAAACGCAAGTCCCGTTAGGGAGCCGCGCCAACGGTTCCGCCATCCTTTGGCGGCCACAACGTCATGCGCCCCTGGGCATTTGCGGAGTCTGTCACCCGTTTATAAACGCGGCCCTCTGTTATTCTCTGACAGACCTCGGCTCAACTTGTGGTCACCAAGGCAACAGGGATGTTTTCGTGATAGTAAAATACGTCAGACGGTCTAGTGATTTTCAATGTCTCAGATCTTTGCCCCGGTTTTAAACTTACCGAGCGTAATAAAGAACGTCACACCTCCACTGTTTTAGCATAATGCGACTTTCGGTTTCAAACCGACGTTCTCTTCAACTGCCTTAGGGCTCTTTCACACGGGTAAACCAGTCTGCGGCAGACGCCTCCCGTAGTAGGCTCACGCGAGCTTGCTCTCGGCACACTGTGTGTGTTCCTCGCACCAAACGGTCCAGCCTAAATTTAGTCATTGAAGAGTAAACACTCTAATTCAGCATATTTTTTTAAATTGCTTTTTTATACAGTATTTCCAAATTATGAATGAACAGGAAGAAGTAGTTGCAATATTGGCTGTAGCACTAATTGAAAATAAAAAAAGAAGAAAAGAAGGAATACGAAAATGTGGATTGATCCACTAATAAACGACAGACTTACCACTAGTAGTTTTGCACTGTTGTATCACGAACTGAGAAATGACAATGAAACGTTTTTTAATTATTTTAGTATGTCGATATCTTCTTTCGATGAATTGCATGGTTTGTTGGAGAATAACATTCGAAAAAACAGAACACCAACATGAGGAATTCCGTTACAACAGTTGGAAAGTTAGCGGTTACATTAAACAATGTATACACTTTAAATTTACAATACACATTGTTTTTTATTCAGTTTGTATTTTTATTAGTAAAATTTTAAAGTACAATTAATAAGACAAACTGCAGTGACTATTTACTTATCTAATGCAATTTTGTTCTTTCTTGACATTTCTTCGTAATCTTCATAGGCAATTAAAAATATTTCGTTCCAAGACTGTTGTTTTCTTATTTTATTACTATTATCTTTACAAGAGCAATCCCATATAGCTGGACGACTGCGAATTTCTTCAATAAAGGATTCGACACCGAAAGTATGAATGACTTTTTCCATTCGGAAGAGGCAGACTCTGCCTCGTGTGAAAAGGTTCTAAGGATTTGCACTTGTTAACTAGCAACTGGTCTGCCCGACGAGTTGAATTCAACTGTCGGGGAGAGAACGAGCCGGCAGATGTCTGCCTCTCGTGGCTCACTCGCACCCTTGTGTGAAAAGCTACGCATTGGGATGGGATTTCTGTCCCTAGCAGACGTCTGCTGCAGATGTCTGCCTCGTGTGAAAGGGCTCTTACGCGTATTTCTCTGCGCTATCGCTTTGAATGATTCGCTGTAATAGTGGCAAGTGCTGTATTGTCATACCGTTTGATCTTGTGTTTATCTAACCGTTTCTGCATGAGAGTATAAAACGTCTGTAACTTAATTCATAAGAATTACATGACTTTTACACCGTTATTTATTAAAATTTACTGTCGTTACTTTCTCGTAGTTTTATGTCGGATGAACTGATATGTCTAGTAAGTAAAGGTCGGATAACCGCGACTCTACTGTAACAACAACAACAACACCCTCAAGGTATAAACCAAGAATGGTTTGGTCCGGTCTCAAATAGGCAAATATTACAGCTGGTCACTCCAGCGCTTCCTCGGACGTCCCACACCTCTCCATCCCTCGGCTTATAGTTCCATAGTTGTTTGGGAATGCGGCAGTCATCTATGTTCCTACAAATTCATAGGGCGATACTGGGCGATCCTGTCGAGTATACTCATAATATTCAGTTCCTTCCGTATATCTGTGTTTCTTCTATGATCATGGAGAGTATTATACCCTGCCACGTGCCTGAGAAATCTCATTTCAGCCGCTTGGATGCGACTGGCCTGGTCTTTCGTTAAAGTCAAATTCTCAGACCCATAAAGAAGTGTGGGAAGAGCCATCACCTTGTAGAATTTCAGGCGTGTTCCATTACTTCCTGACTTAAGGGTTCGCCTGGTGGTCCCGCACATAAGGTTGAACTTATGGAATTTATGTTGCTTGCATTATAAGACACTGTAGCCCAGGTATTCAAACCTGCTAACTTGTTCCAGGACAGTACCATCTATAACAATTTTTGCCCGTACGGGATCAGTTCCACAAAAAGCCATCACCTTGGTTTTAATTGTGGATATTGTAATGAAACGAGTGTCTCCCGTGAAAGCCCCAAGTTGCGGTGCCAATTTTGTAAAGATACGAATCTATGGTGTGTTTACTTTTTATTGTGGTTAATTATTTTCTTTAAAGCCCCACGTTTGTGTGCCACTTTGTAACTAAACGAAATCTAGGTTTATGAGTGTGGAAGGCGTACCTTGAACCCTGTTGCCTTCTTAACACTTCTCATTATTATTTTTTGCCTACCATTAACTCCCTTATCTTTATATTATTTATCGTCAGTGTGGATATAATCTCGTTGTATTTTTATTTCAGTTTATTTGCCTTTACCTTGTTGATTTATGGCACAGTTGCCCTGGTATTAATCATTCCATCTTTCCATATTCCTTATAATGCAGTGTTTATTATTATGCTTTGTTAACTTATTTATTCCCAGAATGTAATTCATCTTCTGTCAGTTCATCCTTCCATTGTTTTTTTTCAAGTAATTGTTTTCTCTTTAATTATTGTAATTTCCTCAGATCATCCTTCACAGTCATATTCTCTTCTAATCCCTGTATTGATGGGCTTTTGGTTATTTTCATAGTAGCTCAGTTCCTCATATCTTCATTTGTATTCTTCATTTTTTTTTCAAATAAATGTGTTTTAAATTCTCTTCATTCCCTTCATATTTTTCCATTTATATTCCCCTTTTGTTCATTATTAGCTTTTCTTCGGTTTTGGTTGTTTTCTTAAATCTTCATTTGTGTCGTTTGTTTTCTTAATTATCATAATTTTTTCTTAAGTCTCTATAGTGTTTATTTATTCTTTATTTATTTTATTTGTGTTTTAATTATCATTATTTTTCTTCTTCATTTCTTATATGGTTTGCCTTGTCGGTTCTCAGAAAATCAGTCCCTTTTCTCGATAGTGCGTGGTATTTAGTTTATCCATGGTCCATAATCTCAGTTGCCCTTCTTCCTCGGATTACTAAGGTTCTCAACATTATTTCTGTTCTTGTAACATCTCTCTCTATTACCTTGTACTTCAATTTTTCTGCCGTAAAATTTTCATTTGTATCAGGGCCTACTTCAATCACTTTATCATTTTGTTTATTAAACAAATATGTTAATGGTATATCCATCATTAATGCTATCACTGATATTTTATTATGCATTTTTACTTCTGGTGTATTCAATTTACCTATAGACTTTTTTAAGTTGTTCCATTCTGTTTTATTGTAAGTCATTTCTAAAATTTCTTTTGACCTCCTCCTATAATCTTTGAAATTCATGATTTCTTTACGGCCGGTAACTGGGATATTAAGTACATTAATTAGACCATTCTTTATCATCTCCAATTCTTCTCGTGTTTTTACTAGTTCCTTTTTACATATTTTTTCTATTTTCTTCGTCATCTTTTCCAGGTATTTATTATTCTCTTTGTTGCTGTTATTTTTATTCTCAGATAACAGTACACCTTGGTATTCTTTAATTTCTATTTCCTTCCTACTATCTTCTATTTTCTGACTTACCGGTTCCCTGGTCTTATTCAATGTTTCTTTAATACCTTCATAAGTGCTATCTAGTGTTTCATTTATTTGTTTTAACTCTTCCTTCATTTGTCTATTATTTTCCTCAATTTTTCGGTTAATACTATCTATCTTTTCATTCAAAGTCTCGTTTTGTTTCTTGGAGTTTTCCTCCATACGTTTAAACATTTGTTCTATAGCTTGTATACCCAGGCCTCCTCTGGCTTCCTCTCTTCCCATCGTTTCTATTTCCTCAACCGATGTTACATCTTTCTCTTCCATATCGACTTCTTTTTCGGCCTCTTTCGTCCGTTTCTTCGATGTCGCCCTCTTATGCATCCTTGCTACTTTCTTGAACCTATAGCAGCCGCCAGCTAAAATTAGGAAGTTAGTTCCGTTATTATTTTATTTCTTTCGTCTATTAATTCCCTAATTTAAGCCCCACGTTGGGCGCCAATTTTGTAATGAAGAGTGTCTCCCGTGAAAGCTCCAAATTGCGGTGCCAATTTTGTGAAGATACGAATCTATGGTGTGTTTACTTTTTATTGTGGTTAATTATTTTCTTTAAAGCCCCACGTTTGTGTGCGACTTTGTAACTAAACGAAATCTAGGTTTATGAGTGAGGAAGGCCTCACCTTTGAGCGGCACTTTGTAACTATACGACTTTAATTATGTTTAATTATTTGTAATCCAATTTACTATCTCGTTACTGTTAAATCGGTTTACTATCTATTTTTGTAAATGAGTACAGCTGTTGGTGTTTATTCCTCGTATGTATATTTATTATCCTCGTAATTATATTTATTTGTTGGTTTGTTTAGGTTTCTGATTTCTTTCATCGATTTTTCTATGATTCGGCGAATAAAATTATTCGCTATCTGCCTCAGACGTTTGAATAACACGGTTGTAATGTAGAAACAACTCTTTAATGAGTACCTTCGATTACCATCTCGAACGTACCGATTGAGGTTATTTCTATTTTCGTAGTTATCTTCAGAATTACCACACGCTGACATCTTCTTGGTCTCCGCTCGTTCAGCGTGAAACCTATTAACTTAATACCTTCGAGAAATAAAACACATGAAATTGTATTTGGTAATGATAATGTTCAATATTTATTTTTATTCAAGTTAGTGGAAAATTATGCATTCGACATTAACAATAGCATAGATCGATTCTGTCTCAGGGTTCGATTTCTTAATTTTTTTAATTAATATTATTATGTCAAGTTCTTTGGACTGCTATGCAAGGTTCATTTACATTAAAAGAAAAACAAGGAGTACATTACAGTACAAATATAGTAATACTTATCATCTAATATAAGAGAAATCATGGTAATTAAAATTTAAAATACATTACTAGAAATCCCTTAATTTAGTCTAATGCCGCAAAGCATCATGGGCTTGAAGAATTGACAAGGCACGATGGCGTCTATTTGGTCTGCTGTTAATCGTGTGAAATGTTTACCCACTGTTTTTATTAATAAAATAAATGTCACTACGTGTTCACTATTTGTTACTTATATTTTCTTTGTGCAATAATGTTTTTATCGGTTGCAAATGTTGTTGGATTGTTCTTGGTGTTGATAGTGATAAATCGTAGATTGGATATTACCTGTAGGTTAGTTGAATGGCCGAGATATTTACTGTTTATTATTTAGTTTTATTTTATTCTTCCTTCTTGTTAGTTGTTCCGTGCTTAGTTATATCTTCATTTTTAATCAATTTTGGATATTACTTTCATTTAGTAAATTTTCTTCCTTCTCAGATTAGATTCCTTTATATAAATTTTGTATGTGCACTGAACTCAACCGAACTCTCTCGTGTCTGACAATAAAGTGTTTTTAATTTCTTCTTATTTCAATGAGTTAACCAGAAATTATTATGATCTTTATTGGTCCATTTTGTGAGATTTAGGTATCACATGACACTGGTTATAAAAAATAGATTATTTTTATATTTTACACCCAAATTACTCCTTAATTATTACATAATCAGACTTAATATAATTTACATTTTGTTTTTTTCTGGTAAAATGATGAGCAATTTGGTACCACTCATGATCTGTATTTGTAACTTAATATCTAGTTTTGGGGATTTTACTTTTACAAAACAGAACATTTTAGAATTATGGATGGCTGATTGATATGACATTTTGGGAAATTATTAACTGAACTTATTTATTCCTTGCTTTCTAGTAATATTAACTCCTTCAAAACTAAACAAAACTCTTAACTAAAAATCATGTCTTAATGACTACAATTTCACCTAATGCTAAATAACAACACACTTTTAAACAATTGTCTGTGTGATTAACAAATAACAATGTTATATCTGTGTTTACAGTCCATTTTGGATCTGTCCTTATTCGTTTTTGATCTTCATCCTTATTATATTGTCTGTGGGATGGTTATTGATTATTTTCACTGTTTTTCACTTTGACACTGTTGTATTTTTATATTTTACCTTGAATCCCTTTACATCTTATTGTTAATTACATTTAGTGAACTAGTTACTATACATTTGTTACATATTTTATTTATTCCAAAGTTGTACTGTACTTTCTGTTTTATTATTATTTTCTTTACTTACTGCTCCTAATCTATCTGGGTATTGTCTAACTAGTATAGTTGTTGGTCATAGTCATGTCAGTTTTGATTTTGGTGTGTTAATTTGGTCTACACCTTCTTTTCTATTTGGGACTTCTATATTTCTTGATAGTAATAATACTGGTTGTTTCTATATCGGTGCTACTCTTCATGGTTTATTATTTGTCTTGACCAGTACCGATTTTTGTCTTGTTACAATATCTGCAATCAAGAGTATTTGCAGATTCCATTAATAATAATAATAATGCAGATGAGGAGAAGGAAAAAGTAGGCCTATAATATCTATTTTGTATCGAAATCGTGAAGGGCGTACCGTGTGTCGGCGCTTTGTTATTTGTAATTCAATCTCTCTCTCTCTCTGTCTCTCTCTCTCTCTCACACACACACACACACACACACACACACACACACACACACACACACACACACACACACACACACACACACACACACACACACACACACACACACACACACACTTGTGAAGTCTTGAATCGTCATCAGATTCATAATTCAGAAATAATTTCTTGTTATCGCTCGAACCCGTCGTTTTCGCATAAATCATCGTAAATTCGTGCTGACGTCTGACAGGACACGACGCGTGTTGGCTGGTGGTTATTTATTGTGTGTTGTGTTCGGTGATTCGGTAACGTGTGCAGGGGGGGGGCGAGGACCAGACACGATCCGCTGCTGCCTACTCCTAGGTGTGGCTGTCGGCGACGCGCCTCGCGGTCTACACATTCCGCCGTGGACCTGTTCTGCTGTTTGTGCTTGCCTTTTTATTAAATTTAGTCATGTTTTGTTCTTTGCTCATTGTGTCTGTGGGTCAGTGGTATTATAGGCGCTACCTGTCTCTGCTACTGCTGATGTTACGCGCGATACTCGCTCTCCCCAGATTCCGCGTCAATTGACGGCTTTCTGCACTTCCTTATTCCCTAGTTATCGTGACTCTCAATAGTTCTCATATATCCGTAGCCGATGGCAGTCTTCAAGACCTAAAAAATCTGGGGACCGCCTTAATGTAATTTATAATGAGGGTGCAGATTTTGACCACGACAAAATGTTTTCAAAATACAAAGGTTTTTAAAAATATATAAACACTTGGTACGTTTCACAGTTTTTATTTAACTCTGACAGCTGTTTCGACTTCTTAAGCCATTGTCAAAGAGATGAGTGAACACTATAAACTCCATTTTCTCTAGTCTTTGTTTATGAAATACACTGTGCAGGATGGGATGCTATTTATATCGGACAATGTGCCCGTGCTCTGAAACATCGCATTCCTGAACACAAGAAGGCGATTTTAACCAATACAGCCAAAACAGGTTTTGCAGACCATTGCTTACAACACAATCACTTCATAGATACAAAAAACAACACTACTCCACAACATACAAAAAGGTAAAAAAATTGATTTGTTAGAAATTCTAGAAATTAAAAAAAGCAATAAAAAATAAAAATTTAACAAACGAACAAACTGAATTCTGCGTATCACCTTTATTAAAAGCTGTTATTTAGTTTAGTTAATTTTATATTTTGCATTCAGATTATATTTTGTTTTTACAGACACTTGACCTTCCCTTAACTCCTGCAACCCCCTCCCTCCATCATCACACCTCACACATGTTCCGATACACGCCCTAAACAGATGTTCACCACACTTACATCCTCCGTTTAGTGTTCACTCATGTTTTTCACAATGGCTTAAGAAGTCGAAACAGCTGTCGGAGTTAAATAAAAACTGTGAAACGTACCAAGTGTTTATATATTTTTAAAAAGCTATGTATTAATATGTTTCACCAAGTGCCCAACGAGTCATCAATTAATATCGTGTTTTTAAAATACCCACTAAATGACGGGAAACGCTCAATAATGCGGCGTAACAACTTATACAAAAATAGCTACCAATTTACATTTATTATGAAACAGTAAATGTTTACCTTAATTGCGGAATCTCTAACGTGCAATGAACTTAAAACTACTTACATATCACGGTATTTATTACTCGTAAATATTAAAATGAGCATTGTAAACCTTCCTGAAACGTGATAGTAATATTCCCAGTGATATAACTTACAACATTCAAATATGTTAATATATTCCGCGTAAGTGCATAGAATTCCATAAAGAATATTAATCATCATCGTCATCATCATCATCAGGGGCGCTACAAACCCAGCGCGGGTCCTGGTCTGCTGAAGGGGATCTCGCCAACAGTGTGTCTGGAGGGCAACCATCCTCCAATTGCGTATCCTGCCCTTTCTGCGTCCTCCTAGACTCCATCCCACCACCTCAGCTTTGGTCTTCCCACTTTCCTTTTGCCATCTGGATCACACAGGAAGAGGCGCTTTACAAGGTCCTGAGCTTCCGTCCTGACAACATGACCTGCCAATCTAGTCTGTCCTATCTTTATCTTTTTTATAATGCTCATGTCGTGTATCACGTTATATACATCTGCATTAGTTCTCTTTCTCCCTCCTTCACTGGCCCATATATTCGTCTGAGTATTTTCCTCTCAAATGTTCACAGCGCATTCTCAGTGTTTCTGCTCAGAACCCATGTCTCCGATGCATACAACAGCACTAGGACAGCCAGTGCCTTGTGTGTAAATAATATTTAGAAGTAAAAAATACTATTAGCTAACAAAAGAACGGAACAAAATACATGCACGAAAATGACAAAACTATAACGCAAAATTGATAAAAGTACCTGAAAATTAAAAAAAAGTGTAAAATGGCAAAAAAATTGTTAATGTTATTTCATGGACCTGCTTATAAGGGACAACATGTATTTAAAAAATAATGTTTATACATTCATAAAACATCCAAAGTTAACTCAGAAGGTTTCTTGATTTTCGGGACGCAAGTAGAAAGAGCCGATCGTTATAAGCATCTCGGACCGTCCAAAACCTCGTATAGCAGTAATTGCGATTGAACCGCATCACTCAAAGTGAAAAGTTATTTGGTTGGACGTGTGTCTATAACTAACGGAAAGTTATTGCGTTACGTTTCCGGGGTTTTCTGCAGTACTACGTTGTACTGAAGACGGGATTTTAATCAAACGGACACAATAAAGTCAGTCAGTTTTCGAATATCTTGGAACAGCAATCAGCTCAGAAGGAATCAGCTGTTGGGTAGACCATCGTGTACTGTAAGCAAACCAAATATATTATCAGATTTTGAAAGTTATTGTGGCTGAAAAGCCTGCTGTTAGCCACTTAGAAAGATTCAGTACGTTTCGTACAGCGCCGAATAGCTTAAAGCGGTTCAACGTTCTGACCCCCGAGAATTCAGACTTGATACGGGGCACTTCTCGACGTATCACCTGATACGTTCCGCGGAGACAGTTGCCGAAACCGGTTGCTCTCGGCAACAGATTATTACCGTCTTTCCGGATGTCGAGAAAGCGTTCGAGCGTATCTGGCATCCTGGACTTATAAACTGATGGAAATTCTGCTTCCGAACTACTCCGTTCATCTGGTCGCTAGCTTTCTTCTGAAAGAGCCATTACCGCTGGAGTTCTTCACGACAATGTCCAGATGTCCAGATGAAGGGGCACAATGCAGGCGTGCCCCGGTGACGGCAGCATCCGGGCGAGCCCGATGACTCCCTGATGCGTTTTGAGTGCTTGGAGCGAGCCTTGTCGCAGAAAATGATTTTTTTTCCGTGATAACTCTCGGGCTGTTCTGGAGCAAGCTCCCTTCAGCCTGGGTACTTCCTTGTTTTTTATTTAGGTGGAGGTGATGGATGCGGGCTGTGATTAGCACAAATCGCTGACGGGATCCGCCAATGACTGAGGGGAGGAGTTTGCGCGGACCCTTCGCATGGGCAGGCAGGATTTGTTCGCCCACAACGGGTCGATACACTTCCACCTGCTCGGTAAGGGTCCGGGTAGACTGCCGCAAGGCGATGCCGGACCAGGCGAGTGATAGGAGGGGTGAAGTCACCAACTGAAGGCGGCGCTTGGCACACCTAAATCCGGCGCAACACCCGATCCATCTGTCGGCATGCAACGGAACGAAAACCTGAATGTGAAGGAATTGGTTAAGTCAAAAAGGGCTGTATGTGAGCAGATGGTGATTGGGCAATTTATGGGGGGGTCATCGAGCAAAGCTCGAGGTCGTCTTCTTTTGACAGGCGGTGGTTCTTCGTACTCAGGCGGCGGAGGTGAGGATAGTCGGATTTGGATGCTCGATCGAACAAGTTGAACGAAAGAGTTCGTACGAACCCATCGAGCGACGGAATCTTCAACCCTCGCCTAATAGCCTCATTTTTGACATACCAGGGAGAGTTGGAGATATAGCGGAGGGTGCGAGACTGGAATGCTTCCAGGCGTGCAATTACGTCGGGGGCAAGTAGGGTCCAAAATGCAGGCGCTGCGTGCACAGGCAGTGGCCCTCGATTTGATCAAAATGGAAAGAGTTTGGCCACGGGCGCGCTGGAGTACGTTGGACACGTGAGCTCTGAAGCTTAGGTGTCGGTCCTTCACGACAATGTCTTAGGTCCCTTCCTTTTGTTTGTTTACGTCAACTACGTGTCCACGTTCCTTGAATTCCGATTGGTCATATGCACCGTCGACGAACAGTAGTCGATCGTACTGCTGAAGTAGTCGTTATTCGTTCTCAGGAACAGGCGGTCGCATACGTTGAGTAGGACAAATGGAGGGCCTCCATTAACGCGGCCAAGAGCACAGTTGAGTCTTCTCCAGACGCAGAACACACTCTCTCAGACTCTACATAGGCGATACCCAACTGAAGAGTGAAGTATCTAGAGCTTCACCTGCCGGACACGTTGCAAACAACCCGTTGTTTCTACCAAGTACGTCCCCTGGTTTGCAGCAACACAATGTTCCGCCGCCTAGACACACTCTTTCTTACCATGTATATGATACCAGTATGATACCTAAGCGCTCCCAGTACTACGTTACTTATGAAAAATCCATATATAAATTTTAAATGCAGTATAAGAAGTCAGACTAAGACACTTCTTTAGAACTCCAGCCCGTGTTGGCCCATCTAACATAATCCCGAAGCGTGACTGCAAATATCTTGGAGTCACCCTTGACACCACTCTGACCTGGCGACAGCACATCAAAAGAATCACTGACCAAGCCCAAGCCCATCTCCAATCGCTGCGAATCCTCAGTAGAAACGACCGATGCTCCAGTGAACTACTAAGCAGCATCTACACAACATGCATTCGACCCATCCTGACATACACACACCCGATCCTGCTGACGGCAGACTCATCTAAAGTAAAACCTTGCAGGATCACAGAACGGCGTACTCTACGCTTAATATACCGCCGCCCTCTCCTCACCAGAACCTCCAATACGGCTTTATATGCCCTAAACACTACTTTCCCAGACCTAGACACTTTCATACGCAAACTACACTGGAAATACGCCACGGCAGCCAAAACCCGCACTGCTATACAATCTATCATCACTCCCATTAATAGACCTGTCCGAAACACCCGGGCGGCGTCCTCACTTCCTTCAACCGCCTCCTGGCTCTTGCAAATGAGCCCCCACCCAGGCGTCTACGAAGAAGACCACGCATAAGAAGGTCCCCGGACTAACCAACGAACGATAGCGGGCCCGCTACGTTGGAAAAAACTAGACTCAACTCCTCCGCCCCGTTCACCAACATTATCAACTCTAACCAAGAAATAATGAAAATAAACTAACAAACTCCCAAATAAAATATTCACCTATTTTAAAAACCTACAATCCTGTCCCCCGCCGATCCCTTGACGCCATTACGACACTTCCCACCACCATTAGCGTCACAAGCTGCTCGACACTGGCCGCATATGTCTATAAGTTTGACATATGCTTATGTCTAAAAACTTACACTCCTCACCCTCTCCTAAAAACACCTAAAACACTCCCTCACCCTCTACTAGAGGTTGCTCACACTATTTAACTCTTTCTACTCTGGTACCACCATCTTCTCATCGCCCGGTCTGCGCTGGCGTGCGAACCCAACCCAAACAATCCTACCCACACGGCTGAAGGGGGCTTATCCCAGAACACCCCGAGAGGTCCTAGGGCCTCGTAAACGTTTTACATGCTGTACGGAGTGACTCTTGCGATTGGATAACTAACTATTAAAAACAAAAAGAAAAGGTTTCGGGAACAGAAAGTGAGACTGCTTTTCATACTGTTTCCTGGAAACGGTACCACTGTGGCTAAATATGTGCTCACAAAATAATAATAATAAAATAAACAAATAATTAAGAAAAAATTAGCACACACCTTTCCCCCTATCTATTCTTATAGTTTTTGCTTTAATAAAATTTAAACTATTACAATTTAAATTGTTAATACGAGGGTTATCAGAATATTGAGGAAGCACGCACACCTACATATAGGCTAAGTACACAGGGACGTAGCGTAGACGCGACGTTACCGCCCGGCGGTTCAACAGTACATAGTATAAGATTATCCAGTACACACGGCCGGGCGTTAACGCGACTTTGACTAGCGTTGGCCCGGCGTTGGTTTTGGCACCGCTGGGACTGGTGCAACCGCTGGGTTGAGAGCGGTGTGCTAGCTAGTATACGACTACACACGGACGTCGACGTTCAGACGATTTTATTTTCTGTGACGTGGTCTCTTTCGTTTTATTTTTCTTATCAATGGCCGAATCATTGGACATAGAACTTTTGATCGAGGAAGTGAAGAAGTAGAGGGAAATTTGGGACGTGAAGTGAATTGAGCAACTCTGCTAACTCAGCTTGGTCGCTTATCAGCTGTCCGTCCGTGAACTAACTCATCTTTGTCTTTTTTTTTCTCCCATTATAGGCCTACTAGTTATGCATTTCCATTATTCTCTATTGTTTCCCCCTGCACTTGTAAAAAGACAATCATAATGTTTCCCTTTAACTAATGATAACGCGTATTTTAAAGACCGTTTTAAACTGGTGTGATAATTTAAAACGTTTACGCCAAAGGATCTTCTCGTTTGCCTATTTTGTGCTTTTTTAAGATTTTTAAGTTTTTAACCATTGTTATGCTGCAATTTTATTACAAAATTTCAGTGCAATTACATATTAAACTATTTATAAACCTTATTAACATTGGAAAGCCAATATGAGCATGAATTACGGCTAAAATAGGAGACCAGTCATTGTTCTGCCATATCTGAAAGCATTTTAAAATTCAATTTCTCTGTGAATTGTTTTTTATGTACATTTTTTTGCGTATAATTTCTTAACCTACAACTAAACTTATCATATGATGATCAGTTATACAAGTATTAATTATGTTTGCAGTAAATTTATGGATATTTCTAGCTCTAATCCATACATGATCTATACAAGTAGCACTATTTACAGTTATGCGTGCAAGTTTATAAAATCATATGGCACAACACAAGATTAGTGATTACATGGAAGTGAGAAATAACAACCAAATATATAACATAAATATTTAACTTTGTTTGTTCGAGTAAAGATTTTGCACAGTTAATAATTTTGCACAGGTATGCATATTGCAGGGAAGAAGAAACAATGTGAAATTGTACTTTCCTCAGTGTTACAGCACACATTTCTACCGGATTGACTGCAAGTCTCATGTTCGTGTCTTGGCAACGTATTATGTCTCCAATTCTGCTGGAGAATTCATCAAATGATCTTCTACTCATCCGAAGGTAGATGAAAAATTTGTCTTCATCGTTGCACAAATCAGTGAATAGGGACGTGAATGCACCTTTCAAAAGCCTAGCATGAAATGGATGTACCCAAAATCGCCTATTTTTTTCCCATAAAGTATCTATTAACAACATATGCAAATGCCACCTTCTTCTTTTGATACAATACTAACTCCATTGCACTTGAAGAATGTTGACTGACGGGAGTGGACGCGATTCGAGCTGTGGAGGGGATAGCAACGTCGCGTTGACGCCGGTGAACTACCGCTCAACGTTGACCGAGCGGTAACGTCGCGTCGACTCTACACCCGTGTGTACCTAGCCATAGGATTATCCTAATTAGAGAACAGAATTTCGCATTACATTGACATTTATGGAAAAATCAGAACCCCCCCCCTATCATCCACTAAAAGATTGAAACACTGTCTATACGAAGTTGGTGAGGCACAGAGTGACATTTGCCCGGAGAAACATTGGTTCTAGGAAATTCATACTGATTTTAATCAGTCACCACGAAGTATGGTATGATATTCAGCAGTCACATTTGCACAAAGCCAACGATGAGTTTTTAAAACTGTTACGTGAGCGACCTGTCTACATAAACCCACCAAGTCCTATATTTAATTTTACAATAAAAAAAAATATCGAAGGATTCAACTAATAATTGGCAGGTCTCTCAGACGACAAATTGTCTTAAGCCAAAATCCTAAATGTTTTTTATATTCTTCTTGAAATTTATTAATCATAATTATTACATCATGTTACATTATAATAAGTAAATTATATGCATTATTTGATTGGAACTATTAGTATTAACATTAAACGTATCATTATTAATTGTTATTATAATTATTATTATTTCATTGTTGCTCTTATGTTGTTGTTAGTAAGTATATTACGTCCATGCATATACACACATACGCACACGCGCGTGCAATATATACGAATATTAGTCAACTTTTGATGCTCTGATATTGAAGTACGTAAGTACTTTTCATGTGTACCAGCATTTTTTAGAATTTGCTTCTTTTCAGAAACATTCCTGTAGGTTAAAGTACTATCAAACCATTTGAAAACTGGAAATTTGAAGAACCCTAACCAATACGTGAACTTTTAGCCTGTTACTATCAGTACACCATTGAATTTACAAGAGAATATTCTTTCCATGTTGGTAGGGCTATTGTGGAACATTCGAGAAACACGTAGATTGTTCTGTAATGTCGTAACATATTTAGGCTATAATTCGGGACACATCAGCATCCATGTAGTCTATACTCAGGAAAAGGGTTTATAATGTGAGACGGACCGTTTAACGTTTGCACACATTAAGTTAGTGTGGGCAACCCCCTCTGACTCGCTGAGTTAAAATGGAGGATCTTTTCGGTTAAGTGGCAGCATGCAGTGAGCAATTACTCTAAGCAATCGCCAGTAACAACGCATTTCCCCCTCCAACGCATTCTGCAACTATTCCATGGTGACAGCGTGCCCTGCGACTCTGTATGCCGCAATCGCAAGTGTAGTAGTATCGTTGCGTATCATGAATTTCCTTCAGTTAGCAGCACAGATTCCCGACAAAGATTCAGCGATACAGTTTCTAAGAGGCAAAAATATTTTACATAACCCAAGAATTTGTACAAACGGCGATCAAATGAAACTGTATACGACAGGTAAAGACCGTTGGGTATGTTCTACAAAGGACTGTCGGTAATCTAAACAAGTGCGACAGGATACATTACTAAATAATTCTCGATTAGATTTCCGCACAATCGTAGGCTATACTTCATTTACTGTTGGAGTAAGGAGTACACAACCGGGCAATACTGTCAAGATGAGTTGGAAATGAATCACTTCACTGCATGGATTGGAATTCATACATGCGAGAAGTGTGTGAGCACCATTTTATATAAATATAAAAATACAATATTAAAAAAAAATATAAAAAAATATGTCAAAATGAAAATAAAAATACAAACTGTCGCTGGTTATCGCTACGTGTGGAGGGGAAATGCGTTGTTACTGGCGATTGCTACGTAGAGTAAATTGCTCACTGCATGCTGCCACTTAACCGAAAAGATCCAAAATGGATTTCCTACTTATGGTAGTCTGAAAACTATTCAAGTGGTGGTGTTTTTCTTTCTTATGGGTGACGTATAAACTATGTTCTGACGTATGGATTTCACAGAGACCAGCAACAGAGCTAAGACTTTCTTGATTTTCAACCGTACACAGTGAATTCCAAAAAGTAGCGACTTATTATGATGAATTGCGTGTAAAAAACATTGTAAAGCACGAGTTTCTACTCAAACCTAATCTTGTTTTAAGCGAAGCGGGAGAAAGCGAGTGAGAAAAATACAGTTCAATATTGAAAGTACGAGGTCTGTAAATCAAGTAATGAGACCAATCATGTAGCAGTCAATATGGCAACACTGTAAGGTTTCCATTAACACAGACGGTTAAATGAATATCTGTGTATTATGTGTATGAACATCAGTATTATATTGAGTATTAATACTTGTTGTCTATTGTTGCCACGTGAAACGTAAACAAGCTTTTCGTGAAGTGAGTTTTTGATGTGCTTTTTAAAAATTAGTGACATCAATACGAGCAATGTTGTCCAATCATGTTTTGTGTTAAACTCGGGCACAATGCTACTGAGACTTTTACAAAATTGACAGAGGCTTATGGAGATAAAGCTCTGTCAAGAGCACAGGTTTTAATCTGGTTTAAAGCATTTTCAAATGCCCGGGAATCAATTAAGGATGCTCCATGCTCTGGAAGACCGCCGTCAACGTCAAGAACTGACGACAATATTGATCGAATCAAGGATTTGGTGGGGTGTGACTGTCGATTAACTATCAGAATCATCGCAGAACAATTAAATTTGAACCACACTGTAGTTTATATCAAATTTTGACAAACGAATTGGAAAATTTTGTGCGAAATTAGTCCCAAAAACCTCACTCTTGAACGGAAAGATAAGATGATGGAAGTGTGCCGTGATCTTCTAGGACGAATTGAAAATGATCCTGATTTTCTAAAAAATGTTATTACTGGTGATGAATTATGGATCTTTGAGTACGATCCAGAAACAAAACGCCAGAGCGAGGAGTGGCACACACCAATCTCACCGCGTCCCAAAAAAACAAAAACGAGCAAATCCAAAATCAAAACCATTTTCCACAGTGATTCTTTCTTTGATAGTGATGGCATTATCCATAAGGAGTTTTCGCGTACAGGACAGACAGTCAGTCAATTAACATGTTTACCGAGAAATTCTTGAAAGGCTGCGGAAAAGAGTGGCCCGCGCGAGACCAGCCATCGTGAACATCTCATGACAATGCACCTTGTCACACAGCACTCTCGGTTAATGAGTTTTTGGCAAATAAAAATATTCCTGTTGTTCCTCAGTCCTCTTATTCACCTGACTTGAGTCCCTGTGACTAGCTTCTCTTCCCGAAATTGAAAAACAATTTCAGAGTACACCATTTTGGGGCGATAGACAACATTAAAAAAAAAATGTAACCTACCAGTTGAAGGAGATTCAAGTTTCTGAGTTCTAGCACTGATGTTAAGAGTGGAAACCCCGTCTAAAGCGCTACATGGCTTCCCAAAGGAACTGTTTTGAAGGCGATAGAGTCTATATACAGTTTGATTGTAAATAAAAGGTTTTACTTAATTAGTATCATTACTTAATTTACAGACCTTGTATGTGTGGAAAAAGTAGTAACACCCTTCAGCAGAAGATATGACCTTGTGATTAATATCACCGCACAGAAGTACAAAACGATCATTACACCGCGTTTGGATGAACAGTGTGAGACCTACAATAGACCCTGTCGACTCTGAAGATAAACCTAGTACAACAAGATATGGACGACGGAAACGAATTATTATACTGTAATGGGAATCGATAAAATATTAGACTGAATATTAGCTTTTATCAGTGAGAAAGGAAAATCTGCTTTACCACTGTGTCCACTGTTCATCATGGAACTTTTAAAAAAGTAGTTCTAGAAGTAGTTTGGGCAGTTAGTCATCAGCGCCGATTTTTAAAGTCCTTGGGATGAAAACAAAATGATTACAGCTGTCTACGCACCACTTCCGAACAAGAAACAAGATAGCTGTAATGGACTTCTAGATTGCCGTCGTTCAGTCAATTCTGCAGCTACAATTTCTGAACGTATTTAAATTTTGGATCATCGTTTATCATATATCTCGGGATACGATCGATGAAGACATGTTGTGTATTCAGGAAAACACGCCAGAAAAATCAGAAACTCTCACTTTATTTAGTCGATCCATGGTTAGGTAACGATTACATGCCATGGTAAACGTGCAACTGTTGGTGGCAGGCGGCACTAAACCAACATTTCCGAAGGCTGGAATCAAAGAACGAATGGCTCCATTTCGAAACCGTATCAAAATGTTTACACAATGATCAATGTCCCCGAAAAGACACTGTGTACACTACGGTCACAGATTTGACAGAATATCCCTCAGCCTTGGAAAAATATCGGTACAGAGAACCATACATGACTTCCATGTTCTAAGATTTACATTTAAAATCATTTTCGAAATGAAATATTTCTATAGAAACTACTTCTTGCTACAGCCTTAACCACAGTACTGTGGTCACTAACGTATACCATCTCACGTTAGCGCACTCGATTTTCACTGATGATGGCAGTCGATAGCACTGCCGAAACGTCTAGTTTTGCACAAAACATTGGACCACTGGCAAACAGCCCGGGAAGGAATTTTAACAACAAACTACTTCTTTGTTTCCGATAATGTAGTACACAAAAAATTATCCCCTCCTCCTTCAACTATCATTTTCATTTATAGAAAATTACCCCCCACCTCTTCAACTACCCTATTCATTTATAGATATTTCATCTACCTTTCTACAGTGGATTATTATGACCCTCTTTTCAGGATACTTTATTTATCAAAATTAAGTACTTTACTCTTGTTAAAACGTAAAACACTGCAGGTAAACTACCCCTTCCCCGTAACCGATCTTCACCAAAATAAATAGACCTTGAGTCCTCTACAATTCAGGGACATATGAAAAAAAATATTTGATTCTGTTTGAATTTGCAGCAGTTATCGTTCGCCATAGAAAAAATTCTACACACAGACACTTTTCGAAAAATAACTTCTTTATGTTTTGATAGTACAATCAGAATCAGCCCTTATCTCGAACACGATTTTTTTTTCGCCATCACCATACTTTCAATTTCTTATGGAACATGGAAGTAAAAATAAGAGAAGAACCTCTGTTTTAAAGACAGATCAACACATTTCTAAAGCTTTTAAAAAATTTGAAAATTTTGGTGTGTTCAAAACGTAGCTTTCATCCAAAATTGCAATTAAAAAAAAACATGCCTGAAAAATTCATATAAATTGTAAGTACATCAAACAAACTGTAAGTATTGTATAAATGACTGTTGGCGTTGTAAAACAAACTATTAAAAAACACAAAAACAAATGAAAATAATTAAAATAACACAAAAAAGTTTTCGAAACTGTAAGACTGTCTTCCCATGGTGTTCTCTGTAAACGGTACACTGTGGCTAAATAGCTCCATACAAAAATTAAATAATCAATATCATTAAATAATCCTTAAAATAAATAAATTAATTAAATTAAAAATCCAGCACACATTTTCTCCTCTATCTATTCTCATAGCCTTCGCTTTAGAAAATTCCAAAAATCAGAATCAACCCTTGTTCGGCCAGAAAATAGGACTGGGAGAATGAAGTAGACAAAGTATTTATACTTGTTTATTTGGTATACCGTATACCGCGGCATGTGTGTTTGCGCGCGCCTGCGTTTTTTATCATTTTAGGTGCTCGCGTTGATAACACACGCACATTCCGGGCAACTGTCACTTCGTACAAGTGTACTAAACTCGTCTATGCATTAATCACATTAATCAAATAGGATCAGTAAAACGCCATAACGTCGGGACTGGGGCTGCTCGGGATCAGTTTGGTTCTAATTTGTGTGAATATTTATGGCTGCTTTAAAATAAGAAAAAATGATCTGTTTCAACAAATTTGGACCGACACAGATGCATTCTGACCATCTGAGTATTAAGCAGAAACGTTAGGTTATGTTTAAGGTGTACTACAACCCTCCAGACGGTTAATTATAGTTAACACGGTATATTTTCTATTAAATCTATATCGGAAAAAAATGTTAATGCGGGCTTTATAAATAAGACCCTCTACTTCAAACCCCTAACAATATTTGAAAATTAGTTCTTATGAAGAATGCAATATTAATTCCGTACGTACACACACTTCAATTCTATTCTTTTTATTTTGATTCAAATTTTTGTTAGTAATTTTTATTTTTGTTTTATTTTTATTTATGTTTTATTAAACGCACGCACGCCTTCAATTCTTTTTTTTTTAATTTTTATTAGGAGGGTTTTTTAGCTTATTTCCACGATTATTTACATTACATTAATTACATAATCTAGGATTGTGAATTGATCCTTTGTTTTGAAAAAAAAAAAACGAACGGCATTTTTCTCATTTCAGGCGACAGTTAGCAACTCTATCAGATTCATTTTGAATAAAGCAATATACAGAATAAAAGTATATAGTAATAACCTACATAATAAACACGAAAGAAATGTAAAGAATGAAAAAAACACAAAATAAACGTATGAAAGAATAAGCGGACGCGGACCAGTGGGCTGTGCGAGACGAAGGGCATGCCCGTCGCCCGCTCATGTAGTGCGTTCCGAGCTTCAGATAGAGCTCCTGCCGCAGGGTCTATTCATAGGGTCTGGATTTAGGGTGTGGCCTGCTACCGGCCGTGGGTTTTCAATTAATTAATTAATTGAGGGTGTGTTCGCCGAGGCCGGGTCCAAGATTCTACTAGTACAGATTGGTAGCGACCGAGGGCGCTAACGAGGTGGTTGCCCTGGAATCGGGCGGAGCGACGATAAAATTTACGGGACAGTGTCCGTATAGTGGCGTCCAGGGAACGGACAAGCAGGGCGTCTCGGATTGTTTTGTTTGAGGTCAGACATTGGGCTTTACACGCCCAGCGCAATCCTCGGTCAAGGAGAGACTGAAACTTTCGCTTATGGGTCTTGGCCAAGTAGCCCCATACAGGGATCGCGTAGGTAACCATCGGCGCCACATAGGTGGAGACGATAAGTTTCCCTTGGCGGCGGGTCATGGCGTTGCTGCATAGCACAGGACGGAGTTGGTATAGGCGATTGACGGTCCTGCGGGCTACTTGTGCGGAGTGTGTCCACCAGGTAAGACGACGATCGAGGTGGACCCCGAGGTACTTGACCTCTCGAGACCAGGGCAACTGAGTATCACCTACGTAGAGTCTGTCAAGGAGCCTAAAGCGTCTGGAGAAGACTACTGCTGTGCTCTTGGCCGCGTTGATGGCAACTCTCCATTTCTCTGCCCACTCAACATACTCGTCCAATTGTTCCTGGAGCCAGATAACGGCCGTCTCAGCTCGACGATCGACGACATACACCGCCGTGTCGTCGGCGAACATGGCCAACCTGGTGCCAGGCAACTTGGGCACGTCACTGACGTACACAGAGAAAAGCAGGGGGGCCAAGACGCTTCCCTGAGGTACACCAGCAGTAATAGCCCTTTCCGAAGAAAGGGTGTTATCTACTCTCACGCGAAAGGTTCTGTTCCGAAGAAAGCTAGCAATCAGATGAATGTAGCAATCCGGAAGCAGAATCTCCGTGAGTTTGTAAAGAAGGCCTGGATGCCAAACATGATCGAAAGCCTTCTCGACATCAAGGAAAACAGCGACGGTCTGCTCTCCCAAGCAACCGGCCTCGGCCACGGTCTCCACGAAGCGCATCAGTTGATGCGTCGAGGAGTGCCCAGCACGAAAACCGAATTGCTCTGGGACCAGAATGTCGAACCGTTGAAGGTGATCCGCTAGTCGCCGCTGGACTAGTCGTTCGAAGACTTTCGAAGTGGAGGACAGCAGGCTGATAGGCCGAAAGTTCTCGGCGAACTTGGGGTCTTTCCTCGGCTTCAGGATCATCGTGACCGTAGCCGAACGCCATTTCTTAGGAAAGTAGGCGAATCGGAAGCAGGCATTGAACAAATCGACCAGGAAGCGAACTCCCCGGTCCGGAAGTCTTGTAGGGCGGTGTTAGTAACACCGTCCGGTCCAGGGTTCTTCCGGGGCCGAAGCGCTAAAAGCCTGTCCGTTACCTCTTCCACCGAAGTGAGTTCGGGTTCGGAGGTGATCGGGCTGCCGAGATAAGCCTCAACCTCGTCTTCTATCTCCTCATCGGAGTCTGGGTCCCCGGACGGGTTACGAGCAAATTGAAGCTTCTCGTCCGGCTTGGCAAGGGGATGTCCCCCAGGTCCGTTGATGGCCGGGAGTGGAGGATGGCGCCTCTTCCCGGTCAATGCGGAAGGAATCTTGTAAACGGAGCTTCCCTCCTGTACATCGTCTGCCATTTTGGCAACCGCAAATTCCCAGCAGCTTCGTCGGAAGGCCTCTGGCCTTGTCGTCCGGATCTCGCGTCCGCTGCCACCGTCTCCGAAGTCTGGTCTTCTCTAAAGCGAGAAGAAAAGAATAAGCGTATGTAAGAAGAAACGAATGTAAATAACTAACGAAAGAGTAACTTTGAAAAATAAAACAATGTAACTAACTGCAAAACGTAAAGGTAGAATCTTAGACTCCAAACAGAAACGATAAATGTGTTAGCAGTAGTGGTATGGTAATGACCCCTCCTTCACACCACTACTGTAGGGGTAGGGAAGGCGGGCACGTTGGTGGGGGAGTTTGGAGGGCTCGTGACGCTGCGAGAGTTGTTTGTAGACACTTACTGGAAAAGACCCCATTCAGTGTAGACACTATACATAATTAATAAACGAATCTATGTCCGGGCTACTGGGCCGTGTGCGACTGCTTGGATCTGTCATTGTCTAGACGTTTCGGCCACCCATCGGAGGCCTTCTTCACTAGCGCTTGTTTTTACCTCGGTCAGGGATACGTTCGGTTTCCACCCTTTGTCGAACATTTTATAAACTTTTTTCTTCTGAAGAACGCCTCCGGTGGGTGGTCGAAACGTGTCAAAGCAATCGAGCACGGCCCAATTGCCCGGAAATAAATTATTTTCCTTCGGCTTTCACAGTCGACGTCAAGACACACGTTTCGGTGGCCATCTTCAGTGTCAGAAACGACTGAAACAATTGACACTGAATCTCCAGTGAATTGACACCTCGGAAATTATTTCAATCGTTTCTGACACTCAACATGGTCTCTGACGGCGGGGCCGAAACGTCTGTCTTGAACAACAGTAGGCCACGGGCTAATAATAATTCGAACAATAAATTCTTTTGTTAATGACTCCAGCCGTGATCGCCTACGAAATAAACTGATACGTAATATTATTTCCTATGTATTATAGCGAACGTACAATAGCCATACTTACACAATAAAGGCTCAACACTGCTTCATTTTACTGTTTGCAACCAACAGAATCTCATACCTGGAAACAAAAATACTTTCAATTCCCATCACACAGAACACATAAAACTTTTTAATAATTAGATTTTTTCTTGTAAGCAAGTAACAGCTAAATACAACAAGGAAACCTTTATAACTGGATTTTTTGTTGTAACCATATGACAATCAAATGAAACGTACACAAATTTTATAATTAGACATCTTGTTAGAAGCAAGAGGCACATAATGTAAGCTGTTATTGACTATTCACGATGTGCTGAGTCACTGTATTGATGTAAAGTTTCCGCATTTCAAAAATTTAAATCTTACCGACTACTACGATTAACTATAGGCACGCTGGTTCTGTCCGCACGCTTTTGAAACATCAAGACGTTTCCGTTGATTCTCCTGTGGAGGAGGTTATTGATAACGATTTTCAATTAGGGTTACGGGGCTTGATTTTCCCTTGATAAGTGGCGGTAGAAGTGTAGCTGATATTAGGCGATTTGCTAGAGTTGTTTGGTAGGTTAAATTCAGGCCCGGCTTCAGACAGAGGCAAACCGTGCCACCCCCCAGGGCGGTAAATTTTAAAGGACGGTAGATTCCGAGATGTTAAGTTTCGAAATTGAGGGAAAAAAATAAAATTATGCACTTAGTTTCATCACAATATGTAAGATCAGTAAGAATTACGTGACAGTGGCAAGTGGAGAAAGGACTTTTTCGAAGCTCAAACTTATTAAAACTTATCTCAGATCGAGTATGTTCGAGACTCGCCTGAGTGGTGTGGCGACTATGTCTATAGAACGTCAGACAGCTGAATCACTTGATTACAACGAAGTCATAAAGGAGTTTGCCAGTGCAAAAGCTAGACGAGTATTTTTTAACTAAGGTATATGATACATTACTTTCATTATATTTCAGTTAATATTTTAGTTAGTAGTTTAATTTTAAGTCATCACATAGGCATACATTTTTATTGTCTCACGATTCCTTGTATCGTCTCTACAATTTTTATTGTAGCCGTTTTCGCCCCATCGTAAACGCGAAAAAGTTCCTAGTTATTTGATAAACACAACAATGCAAACATTTCTAGTCCTCATTTGAAGGCAATCGCCGTATCTTTAGAGTAGGTCTGGTGCGCGTGAATGTGTTCAGAGTTAAAATGGGGAGGGGGCACTCATAAATACTGCACAGGGCGGCAGAAGCGCTGGGGCCGCCCCTGGCTAAAGTTATAGCCTATTAAGTATGTTACATGAGGATAGCGAGTCGGTATAACTGCTGCGGGCAAAACCTTAACATTCGGTGATGTAATAACGTGCAGCACTGTCTGACTGCGCCAATCAAATTATGCTATTAATAGAAACGTGACAGCCTTTCTTGCACGCTGAGCTGCGCCGACCCAGCGAATGAATTACCCCCCACTCAAAAGTATAACTAAGTTGTTTAGAGAGGAGAGAGGGAACAATGCGATAACTGTTCACAGTCTCACTCATGCAATACCTCTGTCTCTGTCACACACACGCTTCTAATGCTCTCGTCAGCGTCAGCCCTATTGCAGCCGATATTCGTACTATGAAACACTGCACAAGACTGTTGTACGCATGTGGGAAATTAATGAAAATTTTGTTAGCGTCGCAACGAGGTGTTTGTCCGCTACGCATCTCTAAGCGACTGTTCAATTTCTATAGTCAGGTCTATAAAGTCACGTCCACGTAGGTTCACAGACTTATGTGCAACAATTAGTATTCATGAACTGCGCCTTATCACCTTCAATGAAAGCGACACGTTGTCTCGCCGTGATATTGCTACTATGTAAAATGGCATTCTCAAACATACAAGGCAGCAGCACACACAAGATGAGCGGAGCTTACAAAAACTGAACAAATAATAACGATTACTTCATACACCGGTGTTAACCGTTTGATTGACAGAATAATACGTCCTGCCTGCAAATGTTCCCTACAAGATTCCACTGGCGATCTACCTGATGGGGGAAGGTAGGTTGTAACCCCCATAACCTCACCTTGGGTATACCACTGTTCGTTCATTTCACACCTCAGCTTGTCACGTCTTACAGTGCGGTGGCTGGCCCCCATCGTTCGCTTGTCTGGGTACCGAAACGGCGCCTCCTCGAGGCCCCCGCTAGGCAACGTTGTGTTTTGTACGGACACTCGTGTCTTTACATAAAACAGCGGCTAAGTTCGTTAGTCCCCTCGTGAGGAGAGGGCTCCAGTCCCTCTCACTGACGTATCCGGCGGACGGAGAGCGGGAATTTTTCCAGTCCAGTACCGAAGAAGATAGAGAAAAGAAGACTATAGTGGTATTGGCCATGTGAGATGAAGAAAAGAACCATAAGTGGAGATAAGGGTGCTGGAGATGGAAGTACAGGGTGACAGATCGAGAGGCAGGATTAAACGGTGTAGGATAGATAGTCCAAGAGGATGACCTGATACAAAAACAGCTATCGGCGGAAGATGTGCACGACTTGTCCCAATGGAGACAAGCTGTCAGAGACATCGACTCCATCTACAATGGGAATAAATGTATAGGTCTCATACAGGCTAACGTTTTATGGGAACTGATTTTATGTAAAGACAGAATGGCAGGAATCCTACTATTTATTTTTAGATTAACTAAGTCCGCCAGAATATACAACATCGTTCTCGTATGTAGGCCTATGGAAAATCTGCATCGGTTGTAAGATATTCTTTAGTGTTGCTGCCCAACACTCCTAGCTATAAATTCGTACACGTAATTACACGTAACTGGAAAACGACAAGAAACATTGCATATAGGCTTCATTGCATATTTCTTCCTGTCCACGCGGAAGAGGCAAATAATCTGAACAGTTTATAAATTAAAGTGAGTCAAGGAATCACTGTTTACTATGTTGCGTAATATTGTATTGGTAGTGGATATTTCTAAAAGAAATATATTTCTAAAACAAATATCATCCTACAAGAACAACTGCAATAACTTATACGACGCTTTGTATAAATAGGTTTTTATTACACTATACAAATTATTTTTCAGTGAGGATCGGTCAAAAATATAACACAAATTTTTTAACTTATTTCTGTCGACATTTCGTGTCGACAACAGTTGTGTGTTTGGCGTCAGCAACAATCGTCCTGATGATGACAATAAAATTTGTCGAAACGTCGACGCAAATTAATTAAAAAATTTTGTTATATTTTTGACCGATCTTCGCTAACCCTTCACTGAAAAATTCATTGATTGACGGTCACTACGAATTTAAGGATATACAAATTATCTCACACCTATACCTGTGTGCGTGGGCGCACACACATATACACACCGTAGTTGTAACGTTTTTGATAATTTTTTTAACAGCGAAATGTTATGTCACTCCCTATCCTTGTTAAAATACAATAGCGTATTTTCTGGAAATATCGGTAAGGAGAACTATACATGACTTCCATGTTCTAAGATTATATTTAAAATCATTTTTTAAATGAAATATTTCCATAGAAACTACAATTCTTCTTCACTCTTAACCACAGTACTGTGGTCACTAACGTATACCACCTCACGTTAGCGCACTCGATTTTCACTGATGACGGCAGTCGATGGTACTGCCGAAACGTCTGGTTTTGCAGAAAACATTGAACCACGGCCAAACAGCCCGAGAAGGAATTTTAACAACAAACTACTTCTTTCTTGCCGATAACGTAGTACACATATAAGAAATTATTCCCTCACCCTTCAGCTATCATTTTCATTTATAGAAAATTACCTCCTCTCCCATCAACTACCCTTTTCATTTATAGATATTTCATCTACCTTTCTACAGTGGATTATTACGATCTTCTTTTCAGGATACTTTATTTAGCAAAATTAAGTACTTTAGTATTGTTAAAACACAAAACGTTGCAGGTAAACTACCCTTTCCCCTTAACCGATCTTTACAAAATTAATAGGCCTTGAGTACTCTACTACTCAGGCACAGATGCAAAAAATTATTTGATTCTGTTTGAATTTGCGGCAGTTATCGTTCGCCATAAAAAGTTCTACATACTGAGACACACACAAAGACACTTTTCGGAAAATGACTTTTCATGTTCCGAGGGTAGTAAAATCAGAATCAGCCCTTATCTTGAACACGATTTTCTCGCCATTACCATACTTCCATTTCCTTATGGAACACGGAAGTAAAAAAGACTCTGAATTAGAAGACCCGCTTATACTTTGGGACGATTTTTTTTCTTTTTAGAAAGCTTATCCTGATTTGTGTTATATTCTTGACGTGAACACCGCAATTCTACTAGATTTCTGGTGTAATACAATTTTCTTAATAACCACCGTTAACCACATGTGTTGTTCTAATTTTTTTGTTCTATTTTCTGTACATATATGCGAGTGTGAGACTCGGCTCGAATGTAAGAACCCCCAAATTTTACACCAAAAATGTAGCAAAAAACGAGGTCTTATTTTTTTTATTAAACACTGTGTTTCCCCACGTATTTTACACTTTATGTCGCCTTGTGCTTGATATCTTCCACTTATTCTAAAGCGCCGATAAACGTAATCCCAGTTGGAATAAAAAATTAAATAACTCTTCGTTCTCAGTTAAGACATAATAACTACTGCTGGACAGTAGCGGATTTGGACATTTTGCGACCCTGCGCAGTTTCTTTACGGGTCTCCCCCCTTTTTAAAACAGGAATTATCCAATATGAAGAATTTTCAGTGGTTCTGTATCACTCGTCTCCTTGATATTTTGTTTTATCTTTTAGTGTAGTAAAAAGTATTTGACAATGATTTATTTAAAAACGCACTTTATATTAGAATACTTTTGTGAAACTTTATGCACGATCATTTAAAACAAATTAAGGACGACATAATAAATAACAAAATTAATTAATTTAATAAGAAATTATTCATAAATTCCCAAACGAGTATTTTCTCAATTACAAATCAATACTTTTTTTGTATCGGCCATCTAAGGAGCACATGCTTATTTCAATTCTTTATTCTTTGTTCTTTTCTTTTTCTCCAATATTCTTTCATTTTTTCACTGTCTCCTCTTCATGTCTTCAGTCCACTTTGAACCTGCGTTTTTCTCTCTCCTAGCCTGAACTCCTTCCATTTTACACACTTTTGACCGAAAAACTTCTCTTTCAATTGCTTCCGCTGCGTGTATATTATTTTTTTCTAAATCCTTCTGGACTTCTTTAATCCAACTTGATGTTGACTTCTTCCCCCACAGATATTTGAAGGTCTGCTTTGTTAACCTACTGTCGTCCATTCTATATAAATGACCAAAAAATAAGTCTCCTTCTTTTTCTTACGGTTTCTGTTATATTTTCTATACTTTGATATATTTCATCCAACCTTCTTAATTTCCAACCTTCTGAAGTTTCTAGTGGGCCTAATATTTTCCTAATAATTCGTTTTTCCAATATTTCTAGTTTGTCTAAATTATAATTCAAATTATAGGCCTACTATTTTATTATTACGCAGGATTTTAAGCGAGTAATACAACTAAAACAAAAATGAAATATAGTTATTTCTGTTTATTTGGAATGGTAAATTCTTACTACGTCCTACACAGCACAGAACTGTTTTAACAGTCCAACATTTAATATCTGAACGATAAATATAAGTCCATAATCTTTAAGTGTGAAACAGTCAATTTTAAAGGCTCTGATGATCTACCCGACATTCCCTAACTAAAACGCTAGGATTGGGTAACAGATACTGTTATGGTAATAGCGGTTTACAAAAACTTTTAAGAAATAAATGTATTTAATAAAACAGATACTAAATGAAGCGTTAAATGCCGAAGAAAAATAACTTTATATATAACATAATATTTTACGATTTAGTAAACGGTCTTTCTAATGATTTTATCTTATAAATACGACTGATTTGTATTTGTATAAGCTTAGTTATTAGGACTAGTAATTTTGAAGAATTTACCCTAATGTTTTGACACATGTAAGCCTATTGATTTCTTGTATTAAATAATTTCATCCCCCCCCAAATCACGTGCGCCCCCCAGCACTGTGGCCTAAGACAGATGACTAATAGGAAACCCGTCGCTGCTGCTGGGTCCACTGCCGCGTTTCGAACCGTTAAGTCTATCAGCTTTTGGCATTTGAATACAACTAATAATTAATATTGCTGTTATTTAAAACTCCCTACTATCAAGCAGACATGCCGAAACACGACGAAGGAATGACTGCAATTACACTTCAGTAATCTTAAAGTAGTTTCTTGTTTTTACCAAGAACTAAAACAATTCATTGGTCTGATAACTTTTCGGCTCCGGGAGGTCTCTTCATAGAATATATATATATATATATATATATATATATATATATATATATAAAATCAATAACAAAACGCTTTTATCTGTCAAATATGATGATAGGTAGTTGCGTGAATACGGTATACGTTTCAATACACGAAACTAGAAATGTGTAAAATAATCCGACTCTCGATCCCCGATACAAGCCTGAAAACGTTGTTCGTCATAGGTAAGCGAGAATTTGTTTAACTACTGTAGCTACTTAAGGCACGGAACTTCGCAGTTTTGGAAGCGTTCTATAGCCTGTCCTTTCCGTTGTCCGTAACCGTTTGAAACTACTAGTCCCCTATCGCTACACTGATCTTGTTCTCAAAAATGTTCACGAACATTCCAACTCGCACACTACGAGACATATCGTCAACCTGTCGCTATGACCGAGCTTCGACGACAGAATCATCACAATCCACTTGCGTGTAGGTAAATTGCCACACTGTTTCAAGAATCTAGAGCTATGGGCGAGTTACCACACCACAACAGCGCAGGAAGACAACAGGCTTTGAACTGTTCGTATGTGCTGTTTGCATTATACTAACGTTATGCGCCGTTCAAGAGTTGTCACCTGATTTAATTTTAGATATTAAAATAACTCAATCCTGCTAAAACTTTCCGTTCGGTTTAAGCCTCACATACACTCACAAAGTAAGCATCAAAAGCTGATAATGCCATCAGCACACTTGTGAAAAAACCATGCTATGCGAAAAACTTATGTAATACGTTTTATAAATTTATAAATATTCGATTATATTTCATTTCTGTACACACACACACAAAGTGATATTTTTCGTGTTCAAAACTCAGTAAAGTTGATTAATTATTTTATAAATAATTCAAGTTTTTACAAACTTTCAATCCAAGCTAACAAAAACTAAAAACACATTCTCAAAATTTAGTCTTCAATTTGTTTGGTACAGTGACCAAACAAATATGATCAGATATGATCATATTGCAGATATGATCATCACAAATGAAATTTTTAGCGCACCAATATTCTCTTTACCAAATTATAGCAAACGTCCATCATTACTTATCAAACAAGTATCCTCAGTAACTCTTCACTGGGAAAGCAAATGAAACAGCTCATACGAAAAGGGTTTACTTTATTAATGATCAACAAATACTAGACCTCAAAGGCGTTTACTTCCCGGCGCGGTTGTGGTGGGGCAGTTTACTCAATGGTCATCCTTTGCGATCTGATGCTTTTCTTACCTGCTTGACAGTGTGGAAATTTCGGATATTTTTAAGACATTAAAACGGTGTGGCAACACACTTATTGCTATCGTGGAGAAAGTGAATACTGTACACAAAAATTCTTTCAGGTGACAATCGTGTGGCAGCCAAGTGGTGTACGTACAAATGACTTTCGATGAGAATTCTACAACAAACACTACGACTGCCGTACTCTTATACTTCTGTTTTTACAGCAACGTTTGACCAGTGACTTATCGATGCTCAAATCCTCCACAACAGAGATCCCTAACCTGATCCGCATAGCAGGTGCAATGTTTCCAAACGGGGGCGCAAGAAAGTTTTCGACCTTATTATTACCTAGTGACATTATGAAAAAAAATGTACAAAAATAAATTGTAACAAACCTAGAAGGAAAATAAGTCACAACCAAGATCATTAAATATTATTCATCAAGGACTGGAGAGTTTAAAATAGTAGTCCAAAGAACAGAGTTGGACACGAATGGGCATCATTAAGCGAAAATACCATACAAGTGATCATACATTTTGCAGCTATTTATTTGTTCGAAACTGGATTTCCAGCTTTGGTGGCTATAAAGAGCAGACCTAAATTCTTGCGAGGCTAGTTGTCACCAAAGAAAGAAGAGTTACTCTGTCTATGGTACTCATCGTTATAAAGCAATCGACACATCTCAATCATATTTAGAATCAATATCCTTTGTGAAAAATTACAAAGGAAACATTGAACAAGTTATCAATAAAAATTAAAGTACATATTACCAAAGTATAAATTTAAAAGAACATGTTAAAAGTACTGACGTTTGATTCGAATGTGAATTTTGTATTCTTGATTTTTCCAGAACGTTATAAACGCTTGTCCATAAGTGTACGCACGGAATCATGATTATGCAGATCACATTACGTCAAGGAGGGCGCGACGGTGTCAGCAAAAAGGCCACAGTGTGAAACGCGTGAGAACCTCCACTCTAGAACACGCACTATTTTATCAGCAGTTAAAGTATGTTTGCTAATGAAACACCATAAAACTCTTTTCCTTTCGTAACTGGCAAGTAACGATGCCCCTACAATACTGCAGTCACAGAACTTAGTGAAAGAATATTGCAAAATAAATCAGAAGCTACACGGTAAAGGAATTGATAACAGTGTCCTGTCCAAAGGATAAATCAATCTAGTTGGAATGATGACTTCTATCGACGCCGTAACATTTGGTTAAAAGGTACAACTACAGTCCGCCCAAAATAACGAATCAACAGTGGTGATAGCAGCGTTGCCCTTCTTCTTTTTCCTCTGTCTTTCACTTCATGACCACAATATGTTCGAAGATCATACGCAGCGTTCACCGTTAGAAGCTACAGTATTCGATATTTAGTATGATCGAAGTTTTATATTCCCTAACACGCAGGCTAGAAAGAATTTAAGGGATTGAAGCTGATAAAGAATTGAAACTGACTACCATCCGAGCACTATGCGGAAGCACCTTAAGAAGTGAGATGTCGTCCTTATCGGGATTCTGTAATGTATGTCACTAAACGTTTTGCATTCCCGCCATAATATTGTTTACCCGTCACTTAATCATAAACGACGAACGCCCATTGAATGTACGTACACTCCTAAACGCTAAATTGTATTCGCCAAACCCAAACGGGCAATGGGGACGAGGTGTTCCCACTATTTCGGACAAGCGAAAAAATATCCGTATACTTTCTAAACGGAGGTCAAGTTTTTTAAAAAGAAAACGCACCCAAAGGACAAGCTTCTCAGCTCGAGGGTTGTGCGGGACGAAGGGCATGCCCGTCGGATTCTATTCATTTCTTAACTGAGCGTGAGTGTTCCCCGAGGTCGGGTACAAGATTCACCTGACACATATCGGTTGCGGCCAAGGCGCTAATTACGTGATTGTCCTCAAAGCGGCCACATCGGCGATAAAACTTTCGGGAAAGTGTCCGTATGGTGACGTTCAGGGAACGGACACGCAGGAAGCCTCTGATGGTCTTGTTAGAAG
This sequence comes from Magicicada septendecula, assembly GCA_034769895.1. Classification (NCBI taxonomy): domain Eukaryota; kingdom Metazoa; phylum Arthropoda; class Insecta; order Hemiptera; family Cicadidae; genus Magicicada; species Magicicada septendecula. The sequence goes on from CM068372.1 coordinate 158,332,773, forward strand.
TCAGGTAGTGGGCTTTACACGCCTAGCGCATTCCTCGGTCCAGGAGTGACTGAAGCTTTCGCTTAAGGATTTTGGCCAACTAGTCCCACGCAGGAATCGAGTAGGAACCATCGGCGCCTAGGTAAGTGGTGACGATGAGTCTCCCCAGGCGGCTTGCTTCAAAGCAGGGGGGCGGAGGACAAACTTAACTTGTCTTCAGAGGTATAGGCCTACCGTTTTCCGTCGAAAGACATGATCGCAGTGACAACAAAATCAACGGTAAGCAACCTTATTCTTCACTAACGGTATGCTAGTATGCGTGTAACGTTCCACTCATTTATCACTGATATTCCATGCGTAGGGTAACGGGTAGCTAGTGGATGTGTGTATCATGTCTACCTCTAAAAACAAAAATTACATCTTTCACCAAACGCGCGTCTGTTATAGACTGCTTTCCATGAATAAGCTTTTTGCTTTAATGTGTGTATAGGCAAACACGACGAAGAATTCCGATGATGGGAACTGGTGACAGAGACTAAAGCACTGACTATATCCCAAAACAACAGCAGTTACTGAAGTATGACCAGATCGGAACCCGATGCAGCGTTATCCGTCGGGTATTATGCATGATTAACATAAACGAGCAATATTAACAAGCTAAAGATAAATACGACAAATACAAAATAGACGAAAATCAACATGGGTAGCCTAATTCGCGACACAAATATTAAATATTGTAACATGACATAAGGTAGTGAAGATCCAATGATATTTAACTATAGAATAAAAACCTGAAGACAAGAATAAGAGGCAAAGACTTATAAATTCAAAGATCAATAACCCAATAACCCAAATGACAAATGACTGTTAAACTGACAATGACCTGACACAATAGATCGGATAAATACAAAAGGAACCACGGAACAATGAAGAAGAAGCTAAGAACTAAATGTAATCAAGACATTAAGAATGAATATTGTAAACCCCGAATAATGACCATTAACATGAATGTTAACAATGAACTAATGTAATTAGAGTGTAGATGAGATTTACCTAGGTTAATAATGTTAATGAAAGATAATAATGTTATATATTTTTTATTGATGAAGGAATGTGTTTATAAGTATAAGTTAGGGAATTAATATTACACACACCCTAATAAATAGTGATGAATATAATCAGAATTAGTAAACATACCCTAAGGCAAATCAAGGCCACAGTCAATTACAAAAAGTGATCATTTGTGAAGGGAAATAAAATAAACAATTGTAGTCAGTAACCCCATAATAATACTAACATCAAAGCAACCCAGTGAATAATTAAATGAGTGAAAGAAGTAGTATATTTAAATTAAAGTGGTAACATGTAGTGAGAGCATGTTACACATAGTGAGTGAAAGTGTAAAAGTCAAAAACCTTCTATGAAGGAAAAAGTGTAGTTGGTAAACTTCAAAAGGTATTCTAATTAATAAACTGTGTTAGAATAACAGGAAGACCAGAGATAAACTTTGTATTAGTAAGTAAGAGGAACTTATTATGATGTAATTAAAGTAAGCCATAGGTAATAAGGATTATAGGATAAGATAGTATTTAAGACATGGGAATGAAGGACAAACAAGAACAATAGACACTTTTTCTAGTGAAGGAATGGAGGAATAGTATATATTGTGCAAAGTATAAATTAATGTTAGTATAATAAGGATGTTGTTACTGTTTTAAAAGAACCAACATAATGTAATGAATTGTTAATTGAACCAGATAGTAGAAGAGAGCAGAAAAGTAGTTAGAAGTTATTTCAGGCTTAAACCTGTAAAGAAAATGTTTATTACTATAATAAGAGGTGGAGTTAGGAACACCAATGTTTATTACTTGTTTTGTTTAAAAAATTATGTTAAAAATACCAAATGTAAAGGTAATAAGTTACTAAGAAATGTTACATAGTAGTATAGTAAACTCTAGGCTCTAGGCCTAACTGTTAAATAAGAATTTAGTAAATCTGAAAACAAATAATAGTCCAATATTAAAGCAGAGTATACCAAATGGTTAAACAAATTAAGTGAGTATCCCTAATACCAAAAGGTATGAATAACAGCCTATTTTGAATAAAATATATATAAAATACAAATATGAAAAATAATAAAAATGTAATTAGCTACTCAAAAGTGACCATGAGGGATATCAAAATGACCCTTATAAAAAATTATGAACAATGGTATTCATGTAATAAATCTAGCTATTAGTATAAGATAGAAATCTTCATTTGAAGATATTTTGTGAAATTAAACTAAAATAAGACGTTAAAACATAACAATGACTTAAATTAATGACCAATGAGAATTAGCATAATTTATTAGGTAACCATACCAACCGGAAATTTATTGCCAAAAAACCGTTAGATTTTCGCTAGTCCATTATTGACCGACGCCGAGAGCGGATTGAGTAGCTCTCACCACAAAATTGTATTCCAAATGAGTGAATGTTAACTAAAATCAAACAAAAAGAAGAGTATGATAACAGCCCAGGGAATCCTGAATAAGATATTGTTTATTAAAGTTGTCCACAAACCGTAATTACCGGAGGAAGCCAAGAAGACGCCGCGAAGAATAGATGACGACGGATCCGAAGGAAGATCATAAGGACCTATATCAACTCAAGAAGACGGACGATCGCAGAAGGAGTACGAGGCCGAAGTCTACGAGAAAAACCGTCTGGACGAGATAAATGAAATTCTGAAGAATAGAAGAAGACGGCATCGCAGGATCTATCCGGAAGAAGAAGACGGCATCGCAGGATCTATCTGGAAGAAGAAGACGGCATCGCAGGATCTTCAGCGGAAAATTGATGAGTATAAACAATAATCCCATTAAACGAATTCCAAATTTTTTGATCAAAATAATAAATAACAATTTCACTTCACTGATCACTATTCTGATTTAGAACTGAATGCATTGGTAATATCACTATTTGAACTTTAATCAGTTGATAATTATTGAAATCAAAATACAATAAATAATTAACAAACATTTCTAATAGACAAATCCTAACCAAATTTTTTTACTAAATCTCACTGATAATTACTTACTCAAATCTGTTAAGATATTAATTTTTTGTGTACCTAGTATTAAGGATTGTTATACATTTGTGTTTTAGCCGTAGTCAAATATTTCTGTAGCCAAAAGGACTTATTAACACCCCTACCAAAGGGTGAATAAATATTTCTATTCTGCAACACTGTATGTTTGATTCAAGTAAATTAAGATAATAAATAAAATTTATTGAAGTGAAAACATCACAACAAGACGTCAGCCAAGTCGACACTGCAGAAAGGCGTGCGCCAATCAGGTGGCGAGGCGGCAACATTCAAATCAAACGGAGAGAGATACGGTTTACCCGTAAATGGTAAGAGAAGGTACAATTCGACTTGCTACACGCAGATAACAGTGACAGAATTCATTGAAATCATTAATAAGTTTAATCTTACATACATACTAAACCACGAACCCAACGAGCGAGTCAACAAACGCTCGACACTCACACATATACTATACGAAGGTAGAACGACTTACAGAATAACACTAAATTTTACAACCCACATAAAGGTTCTCTTACAATATTCAGATAGAACAATAGGCCTACACATTAGAAGTGATGTTGGAAAGTTCTCGTATTTAGAGATAGAAACGAATAAGACTAATTTATACCAATGAAATAAGATCAGCCTTGTCAGAGGAAACAGATGGTATTGTGCACACAAAAAAGAATATAACGAGCTGTATGACATGTATAAAATAAAAAATTATCATTTAAAACAGTGATTAAGTCGGCTGCTGTTTATGGCTGTGAAGCAAAGGCAGGGGTGAAAAAAATGCAGGAAATGTTAAATTTCCCTAGAACGCTTTTTTTGTGTCCCAGAACTGTAGCGTAAAGTTTAAGCGAAATCTTGGTGGTGACCACATTACTGAAGCACTGAAACCCGAAGGTACAGAGCGGAATATTTAGCGGAGTAACAGAAATGTCACAAGCATCACGTTACAGAATAAGCGATTATAATATTTTGGCAATTATATATGGAGCAATATGGAGGCAATCGTAACGCAGAGTGGTCTTTCTTCTCTGTGACGTCATCAATTATATATTTATCGAACGATGTATCTGTGTCATTCTTGATTGTATTCCCTAAGTGTAAAAGTTCGACCCTTACAAAACTGTCATCAAAATTAATATTGTAGCCAATTAACTATTTCCCATTTTCCCAGGAATTATTTGGAAAACGTGAGAGTTTAACGCCGAGATATGGCGCATTATCCATACCACTTTCAATATTTTCTGGTAAAAATTCTACAACGTTTTTAAACCAGTTTTCAAATGTCCTGATTCATTTCTTTGTGATAATCTCCATACTTCTTTGACATAAATACAGAAGACCTTTTAAAAAACCATTTTCATTTCCGATGTGGAGCAAAATCGAACGTTTTCCTTTACTGGGTAATTTACGGCCGCCCGTGCTCAGTCCCGACAAAAATGCTTGCTTTGATGATTTTACAATCTCATCACGCCACGCTCTTGAGGTCGTATGACCTTCATTAACTCACATTTCACGTATAAAAAGTGTTGCTGGTTTTGTTTCGAAAATCTTTAATTTCTTCAAGTAATTTCGGCTCCACAATACAACTCTTATCTTCTCTATCTACAACTACAATCTTTCTACTTCTTCTGACAAATTCAAATCCTAATGTTAATAAATGTTTATGTAAATAAACTTGTTCACCTAATATTAGGCATATCAGGCCATCACTTACGGCAGTCAACAGTTTATTTAGAGCTGGAGTTTCATTTTTAAAAAAGACGGAACGTACTTTTAGGCGAATGGCATTTTTGTCAACTTCATCAAACTTGCTAATAACAGTTTATTCGCGTTTCCTCTTTGTACTTAAGATTACCAGTTTACCCGATTCGAATGTTATAAACGCCGTGCACTGATACACCAGTAAATTCCGATAGCCTACAAGTCGTTCTACATCTTTAACGGCAAGTATCGAGTATTTTTCACAAAGTTTATTGAACACGTTTAGCGCTATAATTGTCTCACCACTACGTAAAGGTTTTCCTTACTTATGCGTAATTATGGATTATTTGGTGGTTCCGGTGGTGACGACATGACTGAAATTATGCAAACGATTGTTGTAAATTAGACAAATAGCACAATAACGAAAACGAACTTTACTGAAACTTCACTTTTACATTTTCTGTAGTGAACTGTATTAAACGAAACTGTGAGGACTGCGCATACCCAGTTGCGAACTAATTTTGTTTTCAGGCGAGGATTTAGTAGTGATGCGACCACACGCCTAACCAATCCGGTTAAAGTACAAACACATGGTTTTTTTTTACATCAGGCTCCACTTTAAGGAGACAGGCGGCAGGTGGCAAGTGGTAAAGACGTAGGCGTCAGGTGGTGCAGGATTTATACTTGAGGCTACGGTCGAGCCACTACACACAGGATTCAGCAGTCAAGATCGAGATGTCGTTTAGAACAAATCAAATGTTTGAAGATAGGAGGAGGAAATATTGTGTTCATCCGATCAACGAGTTGCGTGAAGCATTTGGTGAATTTTACAATCTGTATTTCGCCTTGAGACAACACCAATCAAGATTTTCCAACAGATGAGAATGTCTACTGATACTTTCGACTTCATTTTAGCAAAGGTAAAGGAAAAATGAGGCGGAAGAGAACTTGTAAATTACCAATCACTCCTCTGAAAAGCTTTACGTAACTCTAAGTAAATTTAAATAATTTATGTAACAATTAAGTAATAAATTAAATAAGAATCGTATATTTCTTAGTGCTTGTAGTCAACAATAAAACAACCAATATCTTTTCGCATAATATGCATTTTATTTTCTTAAACAAATGTCGTACTTTCTTAAACAAGTGATTTTTCATGTATTACAAAAATTTAACAGACAGGGAGACATCGAGTAATTTGTAAATAATATCTGTATAGGGTAAGCTCACCTAACTCCGTGATATTATGGATATTAGCTTGCAGCTACAAAATCTGTTTATTAAAAACATTTTAATAAGTACATAGTGTTCCTAGAATTGTGTATTTAGAGTACATAAAATGTAATAATGAATCTAACTTTCTTAATTTCTGTAAAAAAAAATGTATTCACCTTTATTCATCAACTGTGCTATTTCCTTCCAACTTTTCTCCACCACATCCATGTTTTTATGATACGGGTCTGCATCATTCCAAATTGCAGGCCTTGTCTACACGTCATTATTTAGACATTATTATGACACGAGAGAACACATACAAATACCAAAAAGCGCGGAAGACGTCATCTGTATCTGTAACAAACTACAGCGACAGGTGGTGAGACACCGAGGAGTCACGCGTCACTTCGCAGAAGTATAAACAAACCCATTCTCAACAATGTACAACAATTATACCACAGCTGCGGGTGACGTCACCCGTTGCCTACCACTTGCCACCCGTCGCCTGCCACCGAGAAGTACAAATGAGGCCTTAGAACAAACAACATATAGGCCTACGTTATTCTGCACAAATGTACAAAACATGAAGAAACATTCAATGCACAGAACTCGACTACGGAGATGTCAGTGACGGATCTGAAACCCACAAGATCGATCCAATCTCGTTATGATTGATAAAATTCGAATGTTCCTGGCTATAAAATCCATATGTGTCACTTGCATTCCGTCACTATCTTTTAAGAAAAAGTGAATTCAAATTTTTTTCTGATAGCCGATTCAAAAAGAAAAAATAATAATAACAGGTGCGTTAAAGGAATATTAACATTACAAAAAAAATCAATGTAGGTAAAAACAAAATTAATGTAGGCAAAAAAAGAACACTTGGCAAGTGTCATAAATTTACTGAAGGCTATTCAAAATTTTACTGAATTGAGCGTTCATGTACGCTATGAATACGGCGCGGCGCGTCGAACACGTGTCAGAGATAAGGTGTGACTTCTTAGACAAATTTGTCAAACGCTACCAAGGTGTGACTTTAAATTAACTCATAGGTTATGTCAAGTGTTGAACTAGTTTCTGTCGCTGGGAACTGAGTTTAGGTCAGTGATATGTTCTTACTGCTTGTTAAACGATAGCATATTATGTATACTATACGAGACATGATATTACACTTTTTGTGTGCAATACAGGATAGAACATAAGTCGTTTGACACAGGCCGTAATCAAGCGACTTACGGCGCACCCTTATTTGTTCTCTAATGTTACATGGACCTAACCTTACGAGCTTGTAACCGTATTTGTCTAATATTAACCCTATTATAGTATTTGAACTGGGGTGGCACTACACACGTCAAAAAAATAGACAAAATGATGTTCCTACCAGTCTACGTTTCATAACTAGAAAAAAATACGGGTAAAGGTGATACGTGTGTGGCCCCAAAGTGTTCCTTGCGTGAACATTAGGCCTGCAATAAACATGACACTCAAAAGTCTTTGGGAACAGTTTTACAGCCTCTTCTCCTACCTGCAAGTGTTGTCTTACATTCATAATTTTAGAAACGGAAGAACTATACTATATATAAGATACTTGTATATAACTTTTAATGCGGGCATCGGCAGTCTCAAGCCTGCAAAATAAGCATCAGAGCTTTGAACGCAGAGAGAAAGTTAATTTTAAAATTCCGAATATATACTTAGTTGAATTTTGAGCTCGAGTTTAAAGCCTTGTATAAAAAAAGTAAAGTAGCCCAACTATTTAGCATTAATTTGACGTGTACTATAAAAAGATACTACAAGTAATGCATCCGCTACGATGAATATACAAAAAGCCAGCGAGATCGGCCGATTTAATCGGCCGCTAGCAGTTCCAACAATGAACCATATGGCCATTTAACCGGCTTCTGGCATCCAAAGGGAGTGTCTCAGAAAAATAGTTGAAAAGTAAATTAAATTATCAGAATCTTAGTTTTTAATAATAACATTTTTTTAATAACAGTCGCGTAAATAATTCTCAGAAGTTTAGCAATCACAATATTTCAAAATAAACAAATAAGAGTAAAACATTTGAAAATCGTCGTATAAACTTCGTGTTTGGACTTATTTTAAACGAATCACAGTCTAAATTAAATGGAACGACCAAAACTATAAGATTAAGCAGAATAACAAAATTTAATTTATTATAGTACTGTATTTAAAAAGACAGCAGCGCAGGTCAAGTGCCGGCCCCTGTCTATTGTTAGGCGGCCTGCCAGTGTGCATGCGTGAGCCAAGGGTCTCCTAATCTCTAAGGTGCCTTCCGAAAACGTAAGGAGTATAGTTCCTTATATACTGAGCTGATATGTCTGAATGTAGTCATTGTTCAGGTCACATACACGTACACGGTCTTTTGCCGTTTACAAATGCACACACGTATATACATCTCTCTGTAATGTACCCACTGCTTCTCCCACCAACACCTAATATACATGTAAAGAAGATATACATGTAAAGAAGAACATTTATTTCAATTGTGGCCCATTTGCTTGTTTGCGATACACTCTCGACTGTTCATGTGTACGAAGTATAGGCGTAGGCCAATAGAACAATATTCATACTGCTATCGTTTATTCATTTGTTAGATGTTGTGTGTCTGTGGGTGTGTGAACCTCGCACCTGCTATTGAGCGTGAATTGTGTACTGTTAGCTTGTAACGGCTCAGTACTAGAACTGTTTCTTACAACGACTGTGGGCAGATGTGTCAGGTATAGAGGAGGTTGTAAAATACCCTTCTTTGATTTATCTTATTGCACCCTAACTGCTCACTCCAGAAATTCGTTCTGGCCCCACACGTGTCACTTTTACACGAAAATACTTTTACATTCACCTCACGCGTATGTCGGTAATTTCAAATCTAAGGTTAATATGACTGATACAGATATGGAAGACTGAGTGGCAGAGTAAACTGACGGGTCTACAGTTCGATTAATGAAACCGGTTACCACCCTCGCAGTTTAGAGCTAGAAAAGATATGTGTAATTTACTAATACTGAACTCTTAACTCTGCTTGATGGCGACTCTTAAAATTATCTCAGGGTATCAAAGAAATGATTACTAACACAGTTAACTTGAAGGACTGCTAATTTTAATGAGCATTTTCATTAACATGTTACAATTTGCATACAATCTTCATGGTTAACAATTATTAAATTTATACCTCTCATCAATTATTATTGAAAGTAGGTTCATAGACCAATTGAATTGCCAATAGTAATAGAGTTACAAAAAGATTGAATTAAATTGAGTTTAATGTTCAATTTGGTTTACTTGTTAAGTTGAATTCCTTTTGGTTGGTGAGTCCTTCCCTCGGAGTCTGCGATCTTGGAGGCTGCGTTGTCGGCGATTCGGATGATCCTGTTGATGACACTAACCACTTGATTATTTCGGTTTCACCTTAATTATCACTGTTCACACCTACTCACTGATTCAGCGTGTAACTAGTGTATACTAATCAATTTTGACACCTTAGTAACTACGTGATTAAACTGAGTGCTCGCACTATCAATAATACATCCCGAAAAACACTCCCACGATCCGCAACTTCCAAATGCACGCGTTCGATTATCGATACTCTGAAGTTCGGTAATTACCACCAAGTTATTCAGTCTAACAATTACTTTAATCTGGCATATGTCGTTTACCGTACTACCGGGTTTAATACTATTTAAACGCACGACATGAATACTGTACTTCTTACTTATTGCAAGTTTTAGTTACAAAATTTTAATACGTGCTAACGAGTCTGAATAGTTGTAATGTTCGCCGTAGACTCGCCTGATAAAATTCCCAACTACATTTTTTATACCCCCTCAAACATTACCCATACTCACTATTTACAAATCGCGTTCCCATTGGTTTCATATACCGCGATATTCGATTTCCACCAACCCAACTAGCTAATGTCGCCCGCTTAAAAGTGACGCTTTCTCTCATTCGTCAAAAAACAGCGCGTGCCAACTTTTACCGCGAAAGCAAACATGACGCCACTTCGAGTTTTCTCTCTCACCTACTCTGTCTAAATCCTAGCGGTACGGTTTTGTCCGAGCACTCAATTTTCCCTCGACTTCACTTAACTTTATTGCTTTTTTTTAACACAATACATTTTATGCTTTTACACCCTGTACGTGACTTGCTGAATAACTTTCGCACCGATATACTGTCGCCTTGACTAGGGGGTGTGTGCTTTGAAAAACACCGCCACGCTGGTTTCCAACAGTACAGCAAGTCACATTACTTGCATTTCTTATTCTAATATACATTTAGTAATCATGTTTTCTATATAAAACTAGCGTAAAATTTGATAGCATTCAATTTTTACGTTATACACGGTTGAGATAAAAACCCGTGCTGTCATATCTTCTTTGATCTTCTGTTTTGACCAGTGCTTAAAAAATTCACTCACCCCCACTAGTTCTTCCCTGAATATTATTAATGATTTCACGTTTACTCAACAGCGGATTTCGACGAGAAGAAACCACGATGGTTTTAGGTTGGATACAACAACAACAACAACAACCACGTTTGTGATTAGTAGAAGGTAACCGAAAAGCGGATCAATTTATTTTTCAAAGTTCCTTACGATTATGATAAGAATGTGATTAACGAATTGGAAAAATAGAGTAAACCAAGTATAGATCGCGAGCTCAGAACGTTTACATGCGGAGAGATTTGACTGACAATCAGACTGTCCGGTTAGTAAAATGACAGGAAGACGTGGACTCGACATTGCCACAGTTAGCATTCAGCAACTGCAGCTTACCACTTTGAATGAAGTCGACCCGTCGCGTCGCGTCGTGTCGTCGTCACTATACTAGGAACGTGTCAACAACGCGACTATACGGATAGATTTAAAAAATAAATTACGACTGGTATCTTAGGCTTTCCACGGCCGGCGTCAACTCTGTTATTATTCGTTATTATTATATATTCGTTTGACAATTCTCCGGGCCAATAGGCCGTGGTCCACTACTCCTGCATAAAACAGGCGTTTCGGCCCCCACCGTTTGAGCCCATCATCAGTGTAACGACTTGAGTGACAACTGGTACGTTCTTCACCAGTTTGCCACAGTACTGGACAGTAGTGGACCATGGCCTAGTAGCCCGGAGAATTGTCAAACGAATATTTATTATGACTGATAAAAAGAGTTTCGTTGAAAGGTTTAAGTGACGAAAACGGTTTAAATGAAGGACTAATTGAAGGAGCGAAGCGAGTTCCAGTTTTAACTCGATCGTTTGCCATTTTTCTGTCTGTCGAGTTGCGGTATGTCTTACAATAGCTTGTAAAGGTATCAACTGATTTTCGAATACTTGGCACGCGTGTCCATACTTTTACCCCACGAACCCCTATTGTCTTTGAGACTGATCCCCTAAGGAATTTGGAATTTATAATTTAAACAAAATATCAAAGAATATACGGAAGGGTGAAAGGATACGTGTTAAGAATGAAACACGAACCTCTTCCGAAACAAATCCTATTTTATAGAGACAAAGGAGCCAGAGATATTGGCAGGCCGAAAGTAAGATGGGTTGACCGATGATTCACAACGGACAGAACGCTCTAATGCTTGGAGGAGGGGACGGCGACGACGATGGTGATGAGTGAGTACCTACCTACACACTTGTTACTTATGGAGGCGAGATATGGTATATGTAATATACTTGTTCCTTAACAAGAAAGGAACAAGAAACACTAAGAAGGTTCGAAAGAAAGATTGTAAGACGTGTTTATGGCTCGGTTAAAGAAGATGACGAATGGAGAATAAAAAAATAACCAGGAGATAAACGAGCTATTCAAGCATGAGGACACTGTAAGATTCGTAAAGGCTCAACGAATACATGGCCGAGTCATCTAGAGCGGATGGATGATCAGCGTATGCCAAAGAAAATCCTGAGGGCGCAAGTCTATAAAAACACAAAGACGGGCCGACCTACGATAAGACGGTTGGATGATCTACGAAGAATGGCTGTGAGGGTTTACACAGAGAGGGCAATGGATACGAGACATTGGAAAAGATTGGTGTTGGAAACCAGGGCTCACGTTGGGCTGTAGTGCTAAAGAAGAAGAAGACTTGTCATGTCATGTATTTTATTTATAGACAAAAATTTAACATTTTTCTCGGAAGATTCGAGTCCTCAGTGCTCAACCTGAAAGTATGTCGTAACGAATTAATTTACTGCACTCCCAAAATTTACTACATTACCAAAGTTAAAATGTTAGGAGCAATATTTTTAGTCAAGCGATCGAAGGTAGTGGGTAACAGGAACTGATGATACCGTAATCTTGCTCGGAAACCTTTGTGGTTTTCATTAATAATACTTCTACTACTAACACCTGTCGCTCTCTGCAGACGAAGCTATGCTAACGGACTCTATTTTGAGCAAGGACTCTGAGCTCTCCAAAGGACTTCCCCTCCTTTTCTGCTTCCATCTCGACAGTTCTCCTCCACAAATTTCTTGGTCTTCCTCGTCTTCTTCTTCCCTGAGGGTTCCAAAAGAGGGCTTGTCGCTCAACTGCATTTTGGTTCTTCCGCAAGGTATGCCCAATCCACCTCCATTTTCTCCTTTTGATCTGGGTAGCAATGGGTTCCTCATTTGTCCTCCTCCAGGGACCTCCATTTGAAGCAATGTTTGTCCAGAAAATTTGAAATATTTTCCTCAGTCACCTATTGATGAAGACCTGCACACACATTGTAATTACCATTGTAACTTTCCAAGTCTCGCTCCATAAACCAAAACAGCTTTGACATTGGCCTTGAAGATGCGTGGCTTTGTTAGACAGCATTTCTCTTGATTTCCAAACGGGGTAGAGTTGTAGACTCTCCTATTTCTTCTGTTTTCTTCTTGTACCTTTAGTACCTTCTGACCTTTTGTGTTAATTTTCATTAGTTTTGTTTTTGAAGCGTATATTTGGAGTCCAGCCACTCTGGCTTCTTTTGCGAGATCTTTCGGTTTCCCTTCCATACCATTGTGTGTCTGCGAGAAGAACCAGATATCGTCTGCGAAATCAAGATCTTCCAAATGATCAGTCAAACCCCACCGTATTCAACCGACACCGTTTGTAAACAACGTACTGGTAAACCAAACACGCCTACGTCATCTTGTAAGCAAACGGAGTCGCTTCAGAACTAATTAAAAAAACACAACAAAGTCATGTCGATTACTTTTATTCGCGTGTAGTGTGTGTTATTGCACAACTCTACATAATGAACAAAAATGCAAACCGGAGACAACGTTCTAGGAAACCAATACTACTACTACTACTAACAACAATGATTTCACCGACGATAATACGAGTCACGAGACGGTTGTTCTGTCGCAACTGTTTGCCAAAGACGTGACAAATTCCGTATTTTAATACGAGCAATTTTCCGCAACGGAATTATTTTTCTTAATAGCTCACCACGCGGTTCGTTATTATTGGTTTTGAAAAATACGATTATTTTTTTCAAAATTAATAATTGATTTACTGCAAAACTAGTAAGCTCCACTAGTTTCAGAACTTGTTCAATATTTTGAACGAAATATAATTATTATTAAATTACATAGATTTCAATATCAGACAGACTTTAAATTATAAGAAAAATTACACAAACTTGGACTTTTTTTTAGTAAAATGTCAATTGTAAAGCTGAAAAATCATACAATAGTCCGAACTATTGACTTCGGATAAGTTAAATTTATAAAGCCACAATACTTCACTACAAATAAAATAGTCCCAGTTATTAAGTTTATGAATGTTTCCGTACATATCTATGGGCATATATCTAATACTTTTCACAAAGATAGATAACAGATAACAAATATAAAGTTCATTTATAAACAAAACTTACAAACTTCACGAACGTGTTCCAAAATTCGCGAGGAACGTTGAGATATATCAATTCTGTCAAATTATAGCATATACCCAGTTTTTACTTCGAATAAAATTCCTCATAACGTGAACCCGCACACCAACTTTTACAATTTTCTTAAAAGTCTGAGCTGCATTTTTGGCCCTTGGAGCCAAAGTTAAAAATTTTCATAGAAACCACTCCATTCCAATTTGGGTTAAAATTCTCTACAGTGTAATATCCAGCCGAATTTTTACATTTTTTAAATTTTTACTCCCTTTTTAGGACCATGGTGTCCTAAAATTTTGAAAATTACAAAACTGTAAAACCCAAATTTTACTAAAATTCCCTTTAATTTGACATCCCAATGGATTTTTGTGATATTATCAAAAGTTTGACAAACATTTTGGCGTAGCGTACCAAAACTTTGAATTTTCAAAAAGGAACACTATATTCAGATTTTGGTTAATGTTCCCTTTTATAGCAGTATGTATTTTTGTGATTTACTCTGCTTATATTTTTGACTGCTGCCCCTCTATTTTTGGGAAGGAAAAATCTTAAAAAGAATAGAGATCTGTGCAGTAAACGTATGTTAAGTTTTAAGAAAATCGGTTGACCCATTCAAACGTTATCGTGAGATATATTCCAAACAGACCGAGATATCCCAAACGGTTGAGTAAAACTGAAACTCGCTTCGCTCGTTAATATTCTATGATTTCTTGCGAAAAAGTATAGCATAAACTTTAAAATACACTTGATTTTGTTAACAGACATCACATATTCTTAAACGGAATCAACACTGCCCTTATATTGATAACAAATGCTTTAATTACAGGCTCCCTACAACCTGTAGGGTAAGATAAAGAATAATTAGAATGTCCCACCAGTTTTTAAGTCGCAAAAAAATAATTCAGATTTACTTTTTTAGTGAGAGTTGATTCGCTTTCAAATCTACTTAAGTCGTAGACTACTTGAGCCCACATCAAAGCTTGAGCTACGAATATCTAACGCTGAACTTTTGCGTATTCATTTACAGATTACAAAAACCCCAATGTTTTTCTCGTTGCCCTCTTTTGTCGAATTCATCGCGTAATCCTCTAACCATGCGGGGTTTTTTTTTGGGGGGGGGAACACAAAATGTGAAATCACTCAACTAACGTGTTTAAAACAAGTAAAAAGTAAATATACAACCCGCACATTTATGAAAACCTTTATTCAAAATAAAAATATGCATAAATAAAAGTAAACGCAAGAAATTTTTAAAATATAGAAGTCGATATGTAACTGAAAACGTAGTGACTAGTGGATGTGGAATATTACAAAGAATAAAGACCGGGTAAAAATCCTGCCTGTGGAACTAGGTTGACCGGCCACCAATTCGACGAACTGTGCAAGAAAATACACATATAATATTCCGAAGAACTACACAAGGAAGATTTCCTTCTATCATGGAATTGAAGGAACGGTGCTCGCCCAGGGTACGGTGCTCGCCGCACGTGTGCAGCTTACATAGAGCAAATAAGACCGCTTGGGGGTGTATCCGCCAAGTTTTCAAGTTAGACTCTAACATATCCACTGAAGATGAAGGCATACCGCACACAGATGACAGTCACTGACAAGACTTTTTTTGTAACCTAAGGACATCGTCGCCTGAGTTGAACAGTCGATGGGTGAAAACACACACGCGCGCGCGCGCGCACACAGAGTGTTTCTATCAGTCTTCAAGTGACTGTAACGGCGAGTGAATCTCCTACCGCCATGGATGTGCCTACGCAGTTTAGCAAATACCCACCTCCTATCGACATGATGTGCCTAATCAGTTTAGAAACTGCATCTCCTATCGCCATGGACGTGCCTACGCAGTTTAGCAACTGCATCTCCTATCGCCATGGAAGTGCCTACGCAGTTTAGCAAATACCCATCTCCTATCGACATCGATGTGCCCACGAAGTTTAGCAAACACCCATCTCCTATCAACATGATGTGTCTAATCAGTTTAGCAACTGCATCTCCTATCGCCATGGATGTGCCTACGCAGTTTAGCAACTGCATCTCCTATCGCCATGGGCGTGCCTACGCAGTTTAGCAAATACCCACCTCCTATCGCCATGGAAGTGCCTACGCAGTTTAGCAAACACCCATCTCCTATCGACACGATGTGCCTAATCAGTTTAGCAACCGCATCTCCGCCTACGCAGTTTAGCAACTGCATCTCCTATCGCCATGGATGTGCCTACGCAGTTTAGCAAATACCCATCTCCTATCGACATGGATGTGCCTACGCAGGTTAGCAAATACCCATCTCCTATCGACATGGATGTCCTCACGCAGTTTAGCATATACCCATCTCCTATCAACATGATGTGCCTAATCAGTTTATCAACTGCAGCTCCTATCGCCATGGACGTGCCTACGCAGTTTAGCAACTGCATCTCCTATCGCCATGGATGTGCTTACTCAGTTTAGCAAATACCCATCTCCTATACCCATGGACAGGCCTGGCTCCAGGCAGGGGCGAACCGTGCCACCGCCCAGGCCGGCAGATTCCGGGATGTTAAGTTTTGAAATTGGGGGGAAAAATAAAACTATTCACTTAATTTTATCACTAAAAGTAAGATCAGTAAGAATTACTTTATGTATAAAGTCAGCGGAGTTTAACGAAGAGTCGAAAACTCGTGAACGAGAGAACATAAGCCTAACTTTTCGAACCTCAAACTTATCTCAGATCGAGTATGTCCGAGACTCGCCTGAGTGGTCTGGCGACTATATCTACAGACCATCAGTTAGATGAATCACTTGATTACAACGAAGTCATAAAGGAGTTTGCCAGTGCAAAAGCTAGACGAGTATTTTTGAACTAAGATATATGATACATTACTTTTGTTATATTTCAATCATAATGAATTTTAGTTAGTATTTTAATTTCAAGTCATCACATAGGCATACATTTTTATTGTCTACGATTCTTTGTATTGTCTCTACAGTTTTTATTGTAGCCGTTCACCGCATCGTAAACGCGAAAAAGTTCTAGTTATTTGATAAACACAACAATGCAAACATTCCTAGTCGTCATTTGAAGCCAATCGCCGTATCGTTAGAGTAGGTCTAGTGTGCGTGAATGTGTTCAGAGTTAAAATAGGGAGGTGGACGGCACTCATAAATACTGCACAGGGCGGCAGAAGCGCTGGGGCCGGCCCTGGCCATGGATGTGCCTAATCAGTTTAGCAACTGCATCTCCTCCCGCCAAGGATGTGCCTACGCAGTTTAGCAACTGCATCTCCTATCGTCATGGATGTGCTACGCAGTTTAGCAAATACCCATCTCCTATCGCCTTCATGCGTATGGCAGTAACGACTAAAAGTAATTCAAAGAAATAAAAGCTATTTAAAAAGTAGATGTTTTGGATTCATCCCGTTACAAGTCAAAACATTGTTGAAGTAGAAGTTTTACTTCATATCTGAAGATCTATTCAACCCTGAAAAAATTGTAACTTCCATTGGATATCTACTGACACGTCTAATTCTTTAGTCGCCAGACTAGACGACCCCAGAAGCAGACCTACCATCGGAGGCCATCTACAGTGTGAAAACGATAAACAAATTGGGACGGGCCGAAACGTCTGTTTTGAATATAAGCAGTAGACCACGGCCTAACAGCCCGGGGCAGGTAGCAATTCCAACAATGTTGACGCAGCCCGTGAAAACCAAAGGAAGTGCATTGGAACTGTCTAGTGCAGAAATGCGTATATGCAGTCCCTGCTCGAGGAAACATTTTAGTACTACTACTCTCCTTTATCTGACCCTTATGCCTTTCAGCGTCCACCGTCACCATGTACACAGCCTTCATTTACCCGTTTAGGAATATATCCTGTCCTGTAAATTCCGGTTCCTATTTCAAAGAGAGCGGCCAGCAGCAGCAATCGCGTCCGACAAGTGCCGATGTCCAATCTTCTATATAGTTCCGAATTCCAGACAGTCGCGTGTGAAGGTACGCATTTCTATCGACTAAACGTCTGTCGGCGACTGTCACTAGCATCGATGTATACTAAATATGCATCGCGTGCTGCATTCACTGAATTCGGTCCGACCGCTGCACCAGTGGGGAGCAAGAACACTGCGTATGCTATATACTGTACCTGTGCAAAGACCGACTTTTCTGCTTTGTTATAGCTTTTGTTGCTTTAGCGGAGGATACTTTGCGTTAAATGGTATAGCTGTGTCATTTTGACAATTAATGACTCCAAAGTGGGGGATTTTTAATAAGTTCTTTTCCAAAATAAACACATTTGTTTCACTGTAAGATTTGAGTGTTCTGACACATTATTTCAGTTTATCGCTAAGTTCTGTTGCGTTCTTATTTATTTATGAACATTTAATGTTGAAGCCAGACGAATAAAGATAAGAATAAGGGAAACAAAGAATAAAAGACATGAGCCGTAAACTTTAAAACGTTTATTTCGTAAAAGAAGCTGGCGTATACGCTCGCCATGGTCGTTAAAGTGTTCAATTAGCAATGCTAATTTACATTAAATTTTCTTATTTTATTTAATTAGCTACGTATTAATTATATAAAAATTATTTACATTAAACATTACTAAATAATACAAATTTATTTACCTTTTGGCAGACACCAAGCTTAGAGAAGGTAGCTGCAGCGGTTCTTTCCTTAGCATATCATAGCACAAAATTTTATAAAATAATGTCCCTATTAATTTAATAAGTTTCACTTCATGGCTGTCTTAAGAAAAATCATTGTTTGAAACATATTTTCTAAACACTATGCCGGCAAAGTTTTTGCAAGCTGATATAATCATTTTTTTCGTATTAAGTTTACTGTTAGATATAATCAATAAATTATAGTCTACATATATTTTGCAACCTTTAAAACGTCTGATGACGCTCTAATTAATTTTCCGCTTGACACAAAGTCAGTAAAATGAGTGTAAACGCTCACGTTATTGTCATCTGTTATCAGTCAGGCAAAAGTAAAAACAAACTGTTATAATAATAAAATCTTCATAACCACAAATTTTCAGTAGAACTGTCCCAAATGTAATAATTGTAAGGTGTCAAAACAAGTGCATTACTGACTGAATGAATCGTTTAATACAGTGTTAACTTAGCGCCAAACGCTTTATTGCCCACCATTGTGTGGGAAGCTGAACGTGCTTCGAACCGTTTTCTGCCGTTCACTTTGCCTGTCAGCACGCCGATCCTAGTATACATCGATGGTCACTCGTATGCGGTAGACCGTATTAATTGTAGCACAATACGCTCGCATGCAGCAAGTTGACGCCTTAATACCCTATTGCAGGGAAAACAAAAGAATGCGTTTACGTGTGTAGACAAACACGGAAGTAGACGTAACACTGTACTGTATACAAGACAGATATTATCGGCTGCTGGACAACAGGCCGGTGGCGAGTTACCTTGTAACAGACACCGCTGTTGTCACTATAATTACCAATGACACTTTCACTAACACACATAACAACACTATGTTAACGAGATTTACTGCTACCGTTATGTTCAAGTTGTTGCTTTGCTAATTGTTTACTATATAAATAGTAAGCTACCTGAGCTCCATAACTCGAGCACTATTTTGAACTAACTACATTTATTATTCGATACTCTATAACTTTTGAATTATGGGAAAAATTGCGAAGATCCCGGATTTCTCTACTATTTATTTTCTGGGTTACAATTCCTTTTAGCCTGCTACTTTGGAGGATTTTCACAATTTTTTCAAAATTTTGATCTCTTTTTTAGGCCCTAGGGTCACAAAATTAAAAATCTCCAAAACCTGACGCTTCATTCAGACGTTAGTTAAAATTCTCTTCAATTTGGTAACCCACATGAACTTTTGCGATTTTATCGAAATTTTCATCCGCTTTTTGGGCCGCGACGTCCAAAAAATTTTGAAATTTTATAAAAAGAACGCTATATTCAAATTGTGGTTAAAATTCCATTTAATTTGAAACCCTACATGGGCTTTTGCGAATTTTTCACACATTTGTATCCCTCATATGTTTGCTTCTCGCCGCCCTATTTTTTTAGGATCAATATAAAAAACAACAGGTGGTATGTAGGGTACAAGTATCGACACGTTTGCCGAGTCTTACGCAAATCCGTTGATGCGTTCAGACAAATAAATGCCAAACGGTCGAGTACAACTGAGAACTCGCAGCGCTTTAATTAGACAATTTTTCAACTATCAGAAAAATCAGGAGAAACTCGATTTCTCTACTATTATTTTAGTACTACAACAATCGTAAAACAGACATAGGCCTACAATATACACCACACACCACGCTATAGAATATATAACGTGCGAAAATTATGACTCAAAAAATATACAATTGGACATAAAATTATGTATTGTAGTGAATTTTTACAATATGTTTTTACAATATAAATACATTGAAAACGGTCGTCCTAACTTTACTCACGAAATTAAACGTTACGCGATTGACCAAGTTCGCAAACGAACCGACTATTTTACGAGCGGAGAGCCAATGA
Source organism: Magicicada septendecula (assembly GCA_034769895.1). Classification (NCBI taxonomy): domain Eukaryota; kingdom Metazoa; phylum Arthropoda; class Insecta; order Hemiptera; family Cicadidae; genus Magicicada; species Magicicada septendecula. Next base: position 158,353,135 of record CM068372.1, read on the forward strand.
TCGTGGTGCCAAAGGGCGTTCCCACGAATTGCAAGATTTATTGAGAACGCACAAACTTATCTGAATTGGAAACATAAAAAAAATCTCTTCGCTGCGCTCTCGAAGACCGTTTTAAGTACCGTAGGTTTTATGCTTTATCTCTGCGTGCGCCTGTTTTCAGAGTGCCGAGAATACTATCGTACGGTGAAATCACGAGGAAAATATTTGTCTGATATTAAGGAAACAAGATTTCCTACACGTGTTTACACTTATATACAAAATATTCCCTTGTTCGTTAAACATTAAACACGACTATGTTCATATGCCTGCCCAAGTAAATCCTGGATACACTCCTGCTGTGTGTGTGTTTAATAAACGATATTCGATGATGATACGCAGCCGGAAGACAAACGCAAAACCAGTCAAAATTATTTACTAGTGGTAAAATCCATATCTGCGTACCTACATTTCAAACAGTCTACATGTCCAACACGAACCGTATCTATCCTACTACATGCATTACAAAAACCCATTGACAGTTCATAATATGTAAGTTGACGTGGGGGGAGGGGGGAGGCGACGGACAATATCCGTTTGGACGTCATCTGGGCCGAAGCAGACAACCCGGAAATGGTAGCGCGGACGTCACGGCAGGTGTCAAGATTGTCATGTGACGTCACCTCAACGCCTACTCTAGATTAAAGAAAACAATGTGTGCCCGCTTGTCGCTGTGCGAGGCCATCACGTGTTTCACGTCAAGTCTAAACGATCGCCCAAGCGCTCACCGAAATTCACCTCACAGCGGCGCTAAACTGCGGACGCGCCTATCCCCAAATCTAATCTGAAACTACATTAGTGGAAACTCTAATTTTGGAACTGAAACTGGTCACGCACAGATAGTAGTCTTATCACAATTTTCAATGCAAATTTTTAACTGTCTGCTAATACAATTTTGAAAAAGAAAAAAATGCACTTGGGTCTGGTTAATAACTAAGTTGTGTTAGTGTGTATTTTCAAAACTCCGTTATTATAAAATGGTGCAGCGTATATTTTCATTACTTTGGCGCTTTAATATTGCACAAATTTCTCTTAAATTTCTCTTTTGTTATGATCCAGTCTCTTCTCGTCACCTTCATGTTCTTTGCAGTATTTTAAGTTTGTCTAGGCATTTCCTCTTCTCACGTTTTTCAATTCCTGCTCCTCAACTTGCTTCACCGGGCTTTTCTGCTCCATACCCTGTAGATGTTCCATCAAGTCAATCAGTTCAACTGTATATAGTACACGCGTACACTCCATCTTCAAATTACTTCTAATAAATACATTTTTTCAGTCAATGTATGTATCTCAAATCTTCTTATTATTATTATTGTTATTATTATAAATATTATTACTATTATTATTATCTGAATAATTCCCTGAATTGTTTTATTAGTTATTTGACGAGTAAATAAAATAAAATTAATTCTTGCATAGAAACAATTTTATAAAAATTTAAACACTTATTATTATTACTATTTCCTATTGATCTCCTTGCAGCTGAAAGAAAGTACTACAATGAAAGCCAAAATAATCAAGGAAGTGGCGGTGACAGAGGCAAGAGAGCTCACTATAGCCTGTGTCACATTAAGCTACTTCACTAGCTGCTACTGCATTTTCTGCCTATTTCTATGTCACACTGATTTTAGGTAGCCGCTACTTGGTAGTGGCTGGTACAGAAAAGTACATGGTTGCGTAGATTGGTTTGATATTAAAAAGTATTTTGCAAAATGTCATCTGTGGGTGTGCGAAGTGAAGGTTTGAGACACCTCTTGCTGATTGGTGGTAGAGAGCTTTGTAAGGAGTTGCTGAGTAACGTAAGGAACAAAAAGAAACGCATGTGGGTTCGGGAATGAATAGGTAGAAGGGATAAACTGGGTACTTCAACAACACTATTACGAGAGCTGGCAATTGAGGACCCACATAACACCATGCGGTTAGCCTTACCAAAGTTTCAGGAGTTGCTAGATTTAGTGTCACCAAACTAAATTTGGTTTGTACACGTTTGCTGCCGCGGCACTACACTTTTTAGATTTTTTAATTTTATTCAGTTCATTACGATAAGCACCAAAGAGTGTTTTAATTTTCTTTTTTAAAGCATCTTCCTTTGCTGGTAATCAGGGAAGTTCCAGCTCATCTAAAACCGAGTGAAAGCAGTTTTTTCGCGTCGCGTTTCAAATACTTTACGGACGCAATGTTCCACCGACAATCCTATTTTCTATATATGTTAAGGAATGTAATTATTTCATCACCCGACCACTTTAATAAATCACTCATTGTAAATGTAGAAATAGAACACTCAAAAGGTACAATACAACAACAACAAAACCAAAACAAACTCCGAGACAACCACGTAGTGACAATGGAGACGCTACTTCACTGCTCTTGCACTGTCACACCGGGCGAATAGGGTAGCGGCTAATGAGGCTCGCCTCTCAAGGTCGGCTACTAGCTACTTAGTAGAACTAAAAGTTAAACACGTCTAACTTCTCTAGCTACTGATTTTTTACTCACCGGCGAGCGCTAGTAGCTGCTACTAACTATACTACACTAGGCTACTTAGTAGCCGCTAAATGAGTAGCGGCTAGTGAAGTAGCGTAGTGTGACACAGCCCTATGCGACGCTAGCAACTGCGTTGGAATATCGAGACCGGAGGCAGATGGGCTGCGAGGTTCATCACAAACTTTGCGAATGAATAGAACGCGAGTATGTGGAAATGTATTACTAACTCACCCAATTTATCACTGGATATGGCTACTTCAATCATGTACATAGGAAAAGTGCTGAGACCAAGTGGTGTGGACGATGCGACGCATACCATGTTGTTTTAAGTGTATCAGGTGGAACAGATGCTAAATCTTTTAATCGATATGGGCTAAATAACCCAGGAAACCATCGTGATACTGATGCTCGTCGGTGAGGTACACTGGGATCGTGTCGCCGCCTACAATGAAGGGGTGCTGAAGTAGACGAACAGAGAACAAGATTTAATATTGTTACGACAATCTCACTGATCGTTGTATGGTATAGTGGAAACAACATACAGACACCAATGACATCACTAATCAGTTTTAATGAGCCACAAATAACATTTTGAAATCAACGATATACTCTCAGACAGCAATATTCTATTTACATTTGTGCACACGCAATAATAATGTCAACCATTAGAGTTCCACACTAATTATAACACAATAATCACTTCGGCACAATATTTGGATCCGCACTTGAATAAATCGCCCAACGTAACTAATTAACTAAGCGGCAGCTGTACTTATATATATATATATATATATAGCCTGCAGGTCTTCCATTCTTTTGGCGGCGTGCCTTCATAATTTGCGTAGTTAGAAAGCACTAGAACAGTCTGGAGTCGTACTTTAGTACACGGCCTTGACAGAGACACGCACCTGCTCGGCTAGCCGAGAAACGTATAGAACGACATTCTTGACTGTTCGAGAGCGTTCCGTAATTGTCTCGTAACAATATTATTTGAACTCAGAGGGAGTATGGAAAATGAGCTGGTAGCCACACGGGCTTAACAGAAGTAATGCGAGGAGCGGTTCCGAGGTGGAATTATGCCTAATGTGTGGAGGACGTTTTTAGTCGGTTGGAAGCCGACACAGCAAGGGGTAGTCGACCAGCCCCCTTGACAGTGCATGATGTATTTTTCTCCTCCTTAAAAAAAAAGTATTATTGTTGTTGTTGTTACTACATGAATGAAAGTATATCGTGCGCTCAGACATTCAAATAGAAAGATGGCTGTGAAATAGATTCCGCCAGGGTTTACATAAACGCATTATTATTATTATTATACTATACTCGAGCCGTTCAATAAGCGACTCCGAAGTTTCGCTGCGACGTTGCCAACTCTACACGGGAAGCTTTACGTTTACCGAGCGCTGCACGGTGCAAAGCTGACCATGTGTGTATCTGTATAATAACGTGGCAACACAGCACCGTTACAGGTCGTTACTATGGTAACGTGAACGAATTCGTGTAACGTGACTGGCGGAGGTTCTTACACATGCTTTTACTCCCTCCACACATACCAAAAGTCAGAGTTGCCTACTCAACGGGTCGAGTCTAGTACACGTACAGACTGCGAACAAGAGGTGCGCTAAACTAGTATTCGAAAGTAGTAGGTACAAATGAAACCGTTGCAAAAAAAGTAAAAGTTACAAATACTGTACCTGTTATTATATATCTGTTATACATATACCTTTATTATATAATTTGTTACAAGAAATAAATTGAAACTAAAAATATTAACAGTGTTGCTTTACACTGTCTTTATTAAGCTGTTACTGTTAAAAAAAAAGAAACAAGAGAATTTATAGGCCTATCTCCCTTTCGGAATACTAATTTAAGTAAATACCACTATTGTATTGACGACTCGGAACACTAAGTTTTTTATAAGTAAAATCATAAAGTTTTACCTTATAGCCTAAACCGGTTTTCTCCTTTAAAAGGCTTCTTCAGAGGCTGCCGTAGGTAGCGCTGTCCGTCTTGTTGTTGGCGACGGGATAGATGTTCGAAAGACCGATGCTGTGTGTGTTGGGTGAGATGTGTTCGAATAATGCGTGCGATTTGAATTATGTCTGTTCGTTTAGGATGTCGTTTTTATTTGTTTTTGTGTGTTTGTAGATTTCTAATTGTTCTAGAATGTCTAGTTTTCGGCCTTTTGTCGATGTTTTTTATATGTGTGGTTTGCTTCAATGAGGAGGTTTGCTTCAATAACATGAACATTCTACACGTACACACAAAAGGCCGAAAACTAGACACTCTAGAACAATTAGAAATCTACAAATACACAAAAACAAATAAAAACGAACAGACACAATTCAAATCGCACGCATTATTCGAACACATCTCACCCAACACACACAGCATCGATCTTTCGAAAATCTATCCCGTCGCCAACAACAAGACGGACAGCGCTACCTACGGCAGCCTCTGAAGAAGCCTTTTAAAGGAGAAAACCGGTTTAGGCTATAAGGTAAAACTTTATGATTTTACTTATAAAAAACTTAGTGTTCCGAGTCGTCAATACAATAGTGATATTTAGTTAAGTAACGGACACGTCATGGACAACGAAATCCAAGAACTAATTTAAGTTTTCATTAGAAGTAAACAAACTGACATAATTTAATACTAGACCTATAAATTATAATATTATTATTAAATATAATTTAATTTAATATTATTACTAAGAATTTAATATTGTATTATAATTTTTAAATTGCTGACTCCATCTTGGTTAGACAAATCAGTTGGGAAATTAACAAAAAGTACTATATGGCCTATCAGCCACTCTGTAGGTCATAACACAATTCGCTTTTTCAGAATTTACCAAGTTGGTGACTAGTATAATATATAATTTGTTATTATAATCTGTATTATATATCTGCATAACACACGAGAATAAATGTAACATCAGTATGAATGTTTTTCATTTATTAAAAACACCTTCGTCTCATTGGCATAGACCTATTTTGAATACCCCGCCTCTTTGTTTTGCTTCGTTTCGTACTTGTATGGCAATCGGCACATGCGCAGAAGCAAGTGTTCAGTACCAATAACTGCTACTTTGTACTCGTTTACTGGTTAGTTGGGTACGGGTCCCGCGAGTAACCGGAACAGATATTTCGACTTTTCCGTAATCGTTACAGCCGTTCCACAAAAGTGATCGTTACAAAATACCTGTTACATGTATATCGGCCCACCTCTATTGCGAACTACGTAAGCCTACATCTGGAGAGAAACGTCTTGCTGACGCTCCGAGTCAGTGAGTTCCGAACATTTTGGCTTGCCGGCACCTTTCCGAATTACTATGGCACCTCTAAATATTATTAATCTCGATAATACTGTTGTTATAAAGATCGGTGACAACTAAACAATGAGCAATTATTACAAAAATACCGAAGTACGTATGAAGTTAAATTCTTTTCCCTTCCCTTTGTATTCTTGCCACAAAGTTATGCCATTCCCATAAAATGATATTGCTGCAGTTCAGATTTCCGTTCCTTAAACGTAAAATTCGTTGGCGTGACATTAATATTAAGAATACAGTTTTGGACAACCGCTATTAACAAACCGACGCGACGTGGTATTAACGACTGTGTTTCTCTCAAATAATATACTTAATAAGCTTTCGATTATATGGCTGGCACCAGACAACTGCAGTTATTAATTTGAAAGGAAGGCTGCTACGCTATTTTTGTATTTCCTGTTTACACTGCTAATTGCGAGGCATTTTTATTACACATTTAAAATTGTATGTACATTTAAAACTGAATGCCCCGAAAGTAAGCAAAGGCGTGCGCACTAGTGGTGCCGAATAGCTTGGTAAACAAATTGTTTCGCGTCAATAAAATATACATAAATCTGTGGAAAAAGTAAAAAATTATTACTTCAGATAAACAAAATAAATAAATATACTTGTTTATATTATTATTAATAATAACAGAACTTTTTTACAAGAATATTTTTTATTTTGTGAATTATGTACAATGTTTCAATAGTATTCAACTATCATCATCAGATATATAAAGGCAGAAGGTCCTCTCCGTCAGAAAGCTGGCAATCAAACGAATGTAGAGTCCAGAAGCTGGATTTTATACATCTGATTATGATAATTGAATACTATTGAAACATTGTAATTCACAAAATAAAAAAATATATTCTTGTAAAAACGTTTTGTTATGATTAACAATAACATAAAAATATATATACACAAGAAAAACTGAGCATATATGAAAATGTAAAAATATAATTCCATCTGTCTCATTGTCAATCGATTATTTAAAACTCACTTTCGACTATTCCAGTTATTAGTGCCTCTTGTGAAGGAACTTTTCGAAGCAGACAGTTGTAAAATATAAATTGCGAACAATGACCCAGGACCGCCTACAGTTTCTTATGTTGCCATTTATACAGCAGGAACTTGCAATGAACGTTAGTCATGGTGATGTGATAGAAGAATTTAAAGTTCTGGTACTTCGAGAAAGGAGAATGTTGTTTTGAATAAACTTTTTCCCAAGGTAAAATCTTGTTACACGTAAACTAAAAGAGCTATTTGGTTAGTTTGTTTCAAAGTATAATCTATAATGTTTAATATAATAAGTTGAAGAAGTAAAGTATAAACAATCTCAATTTTGTCGTGTTTACAGAGACTGCTAATCCAAATAACGAGATGAATATAAACAATTAGTTTTACCAAAAACATATCTTAAACCAACATTATCTAATTATGAAAAAAATGACAAACTATTTATCCATCTTAAAAGTGAGTAGACTATTTAGCTTTTACTATTGATAAATTACAGTTAAAATTCTAAATACTGTATGAAAACAATTCAAAATATTTCAGTCTAACTACAACTCTGTGAATATATTAAGTTTTAATTATTTGCGTTTATTGGACTATACAAGTACCAAGATTTTTTACAAAGGGGGTGCCTTTGAAAGTATACAGGTGCAACAACTAATAAAAAGGTCTGCACACATCTAGGCATGAAATATATTGTACGTAGGCTACACTAAAACACGTTTAAAACATAGATCTATTCAACACCGGAACTCATATTCAAAACCAGGAATTTGTAAATCACATTTAGCTACCCATTCGATAAAAATAATCATACTTTCCAAATTTACAAATATCACTTTATTAAAATATATATTCAAATGCCAAAAAATTACCTTTGGAAAAATTTAGAAATACATAAGAACAAAGTAAATAGTAAAGTAATAGAGAAACAAATCCAAATTAACACAAAAAGTGATATTTTTCAAAATTATTAAATTGATAAAATAATTTATATGAATTTATTTATATTATAATATAAACTAATTTATATATAAATTATATTTACATTCGTATTTGTTCAGTTGTTCTTGTATATTTTTTTATATTAGTCTATAAACTAATAATAATAATAAAATAATGTTAATAATAATAAAACTTTTGTACAAGAATATATTTTTTATTATTTTGGGAATATTACAATGTTCCAATCGTGTTAACTATCATCATCAGATACACAAATTAATAAATTAAAAAAAATGTTTAAATCAATTGTTCAAAACAGCTCTTTTATATGTAGACTAAATTCAATGTTTTATATATGTATGTAAAAATATGTCATACAATTAAATGTAAAATATAATATAAATATTCATTATTTTATTAAATTAGTAATTTTGAAATTATCATTTGTCGTATTAATCTGAATTTGTTCTCGTATTAATTTATAACTTCTTTTATGTTTAAACATTTCTAAATTTTCCCATAAGGTAATTTTTGGACCTTTGGAAATGTGTTTTAATAAATTATATTTAGATAAATTAATTTATATTACAATTAATTTATATTACAATTCATTTAGATTATAATTAGTACATTTTTACGCCATTACAGACCATTCTACGTGTTTCTCGGCTGTCCCAGCGGAGTCCGGCTGTAGTGCGTGTGTGCGTAGGCCTACATATTGCTGCTACTTTGAGATGAAAGACAATCACGTGACACTTCTCACGCGTGCAAAGCACCGAGACTGTTCCAGACTTCACCGGTCCGCGCGCACTGTGTTCAAGCCCGCAAGCAATTACGGTCTAGTGTTTTTTTTACTAGTGTTGATCCGTATTATGGATTATTCTGGAATCTCGGCGGGGTATAAATATAGGCATTCAGCAACGCTTAAGTTTCAGTTTAAGTGGCGATTTATTCAAGTGAGGTTTGAGTTTACTTCCAGCGATTACACAGTGCGTTTCAAGTGGCGTATTAGTAAAATGTTATTATTGTGCGCGACTCTACTAGTTGACATTATTATTGGTGTGGACGAATTAACTTGAATTATTGTACGAGTATAATCTTGTTGAATAATGTATTGATTTCAAACCGTTAATTGTGATAATTAAAGCTGGTTTTTAGTGACTTAATAGGTGTCTTGTATTTTGTTTTCCACTGTACCATACGACGATCAGTAGACTGTCGTAACAATATATTATATTATATTCATAAAAAAAAAAATTCCATGTACGTTCAACAGCTGGTGCTAAACAACTGATTTTAAATTACTACTTATTTACTTCTTAATTATGTTTTATAACGTCTGAGGATGAGGGTATAAAAACTGTCGAAACGCTGTTATAAAGTACAAATAGATGTAAAAAAGATGTTCTTGACTAAAAAATTGTTACGACATTACAGAACAGTGTACTGTTTATCGAATGTTCCAGTGGAATCCGGCTGTAATGTGTGTGTGTGTACGTGATTCTCAACGCGTTAGCTAGACTGTGTCAGAAGCCGCGCGCACTGTGTCAAGGCCGCAATGAATTACGCTCTGTTTTCCTTTATCGTTAATGCGTAGTATGAATGTTTATGGATTTTCGGCGGGGTATAAATACAAGTACTCAGCGACGTTCAGTTCAGTTTGAGTTACGAGTTATGGTCAGGCGATTACTCTGTGCGTTCAAATGGTGATTAGTGAAAAGTGACTTTTGTGGCGAAGTGTTATGCGTTTTGTAATCGTGCGGGACAATTGTAATACAATTGTGTTTTATAATAGTTGACATTGTACTGCGTGTGAACAATTTTTATTTGATTTGTTGTAACAGACTATCTTGTTGATTACAAACTGTTTAATTGTGATAATTAAAGCTGGTGATTAGTGACTTAATTGGTGTCTTGTATTTTGTTTTCCACTGTACCATACGACGAACTGAGACAGTCGTAACAGTATTAATGATATTGTTAATAGAAGATTGTTAGACAAGAACAATTGTGAGTAATTATGTATATAATTTTACGTTTAAGATGTCTGTCACAGACTTTCTTAAAAAGCATACATGTTTGTACACACACAGATTTTGCCAGCTAACCAGCGTTTCTTTACTTTATACCCAGTGTAAGACATCTATAATCGTAAACTGTAGTATATACGCTACGTTCAAGGGTAATCTGTCCGAGTAAGTAATATGTGTACAGTGTATAGGAGTAAACTCAATTTGCACTTTATACGTTGCAAAAAATAATAGCTTACTACAAACGTTTTTACTGAAAGAAGTCGCTTGATATTAGCTGTTATTTATTTCTCAACTGTTTTCCTTAGAGTCCATGTCTCGCTGGCCTGTTACATATATTTTTTTTTGTCATCTTAAAAGCGTCGCTGTCTTAGAACATCTCCTGAAAACAATATTGTACAAACGGCCTTGTTTCAAACCGATCCGATTGTAGGGAACCGTATTCAGGAAGTTGAGAATAGCGACAAAAGTGTGTCATTCGGAACAGTATTTTGTTCACGTACACCTATATTACCTTTCACAGGAAACAATGTATGGGGCGTAACCCTGATTCGATTTCAACTTCCATCCCTTCATACAATTTAAAAGTAACGCATTTTGGTCAAGCGTCGCGTCGTGTGCCCCACCCACCCTGTACTTCAATTTCAATAGTTTTATTCTAAAATTTTGTAAACACGCCTTACATACGTACTAACGATATGGGGACTTAAGTGCAAAATATGGGAGGTCTAAATGGATATAGTCGACTGTTCACACTCCATATTGCCGACGATGATGTTGTCATTGTAGAAGACGACGATGACGTGAATTACACGCTGAGAAAGCTGAAATGCCGGTTAACCACCAACACAGAAAAATCATATAGTATCTGAGTGTTGGTGATAGCAGAACAGAGTTGCTTCTCGAACAAAGAAGAAGAGTAAAGGGTGTAAATTCGTCAACCTACTCGGTTGTGATCTTCGATAATAAAGGAACAAATGATGCACCGGTCGGAAACAGAATAGGGCAAGAAAAGCAAACAACTACGCAATTATGCTCTGTGCGCTAGAATAAAGGGGTCAGGAAAGACATTAACATAAGGATTTACAAGACGATAGTGAAAAATATAGTAACGTATGCTGCGGGAATGTGGAACAAGCAAAACAGACGACTCAAAGCATAGAAATACGATTCCGGCGATACTGTTGTGGATTTCTATCACGTGACCGCATACGAAATTAGCAATCACAGAACAGGGCGGTGTAGGTACGTCAATAATTGATACAACCCTACGATAGTACGACCACGTGCAAATGATGAAGGAGGGAAAATGGCAAAAAGGTGTTAAAGTGGGCACCTTTAGAATGAAAAGAAGATGAAGCCCTAGGAAAACATAGAAAGATCTCACATGATCAGCTATAAGAGAAAGGAATCTCCAGGAAGGAGACTGGAAAGATAAGGACTTTTAGAGGTTATGAAGCGAAAAATGTTATCGACTTTGCAAACATATACAATATTTCGCGACACCTGGGAACCAATGCTCTGGGAATACAACTTAGCAGTAGCGGATTTAAAGGTATGCGGAGTATGCGCTCGCATAGGGCCCCGCTATAAAGGGGGGCCCCTTTATAACTGGATTTTTTTAATGAATAAATCTATAAAAATTGTACGTTACTTTTTTTATATATATGACAAACGTGAAAGAAGAATAAATTATATCGATTCCATGAAGCCATGACAACATGTAACATGTAGGGTAGAGACCACAGTCGTCGCCACCTCTGTAGTTATCGCCACCTGTGGGCATTTCGTTAATTAAAAAAATATCGAATAGTGTTAGAAACTCGAAAGTTTCATAAGTTTGTTCGGTGGCGGTAACTGTGTCATCGAATAGACTAATTAATTAGTTATCGCCATATGTACGAAAATAGCAAAAACTTAAAATGTAAATACGTAAAAATTGGTGGCCATAACTGTGTTATCGAATAGACCAATTATTCAGTTCTGGCCATTTGTACGACAATAGCAAAAACTTAAAATGTAAATACGTTACTTAATTATAGTATTTATGTACAGTGGTAGCATGATAGATTATCCACTTAATAATGAGCAAAATATGATCATAAATAAATATCAATAAAAATAACTATCAAAGAAAAATCCAAATTAAAACAAATAAGCATCACAATAAAATACTATCATAACTTGAAAAAGTAAAAATAAAGAAAAAACCACTATGCAACAAAAATGAGTAAAGAAAAATAAACCCCAAAAAACTAAAATGATTTAAGGAAAATACTCAGGTAGGATAGGAGTAAGTAAGGAAGATACCCAGAACAAACCAACGTACATAATAAATATATGGTAATAAAGAAACAAAGAATGAATAAGGAAGATACCCAGAACAAACCAACGTACATAATAATATATATGGTAATGAAGAAACAAAGAGAAGGTAAGGAAGATACCCAGAACAAACCAACGTACATAATAAATATATGGTAATAAAGAAACAAAGAATGAATAAGGAAGATACCCAGAACAAACCAAAATACCTAATAAACAGAAAGGAGTTTGAAGATACAAGATAGTAGGAGGAGAAGACTACCACAAATACCCAAAAGAGACCCAGTAAGGAGAAAACCAAAACCCCAAGGGAAATTAAATGTCACAAAATGAAAGTATAACACCCAAAAACAGAAATAATGTAAAACAAATGTAAACAAAAGTGTTTAGAGTGATAAGTAAAAGTGCACCCAAGAAAGTTATTGTATAATGAATAAAAACAAATCTTAACAGTCCCCCATAAATAAATATCTTGATAATATAAAACTGATTAGTGATAGTATCAAGAATTAACAGGGGACAAGTGCAAGTTATTATATTATAATAAATAAACTTCAAGAAAGTGCACTGAATACTTAAACTTAATAACATTCAATGAAAGTATACCTTTAAACAACTTTAAAGTTTTAATTTAACTTCATGAATACTATTTAATAAAATAGTATTATGAAGGGCAAAGACTAATGTTTCTAATATAGTGCCACTCTTTATCTAATAACATTTACTGAAATGATTAAGATAAATAAAGAGCAGGTGGGTAATAAGTAAAGTGACAAGGGATACATCCCTAAAATAAAATAAACTACAAACAGATAAGACTGCACACCAGTAATTTTAAGAAAGGTTTAAAAATGAAGAAACAAATGTGTTATGTTTCTAGTTAAATCAATGAACTATATACATAAATGTTGAAATAGATAGTAATGTTCTAATAGTCTAAAATTTTTATTATGTTTAATAGTTTTAATCAAGAATGCCATGTCTGAGTGTGGATACCATTCTTTTATTATAAAATGTTTATTATAAGTTAATAGGATTAATCAAGACTAAATGGTCTGAGATTAAATACCACTTTTTAATGTCAAATAATTGTTATGAATTAATAGTTTAAATTCACTAATAAATGTTCTTGTAGTAAAGTAAGGAATTGTTAAGCAACATTGTATTAGAATAGAAGGTCAGAAAGGGTATAAACAAGCTGTATTATTAAAAAACTTTGTATGTAAAACCAGACAAAATCTAGGCCAAATGGTAAATTTCAACTACATTATAATTGAAGAATCAAGTACAGTAAACTAGTTAAACTGATGGAATTTATGTAAGGTAAATCAGTCACAGAATAATATAATGTAAATTATACTTTAAAAAGATATTGTAAAAAGATAGGAAGAATTATTGTTAAAATTGCAAATGTAATAACTGAAAATTCAGAGTGGGGAGTCATAAATTATTGGATAATATTTAAAAGGATAATCAATTAATAAAATTACAAGAAATTAAGGAAAGCTAAACATTTTATGTCAATCTGAGATTTAGTACAATCATAAATATAACATATAAAATGACAAATATTTTGGAGAAGGACAGGAAGTAAAAATAAAAGCCTACTTTTTCAAAATGAAAGAAATATAGCATTTTAGATAAAAAAACTTTGTAAAACTATCTTATTTGGTATCAAATCAAACAGAATGAACTAAAGAAAAAGATTATGTATTTAGTATTTCATAAAATTATATAATAACAAAAATATATTCAGTGATATGATGTAAATTTGCTACATGTAGCGGAAGCCAAACCGATTTTAAAACAATGTATTACTAATATTAAATTGGCTAAGACATTCAGGAGACGAAGGAAATGAGAACAGTTAATTATTGGACCTTGTCGAGAACACTTGAACGCGATTTGTGCTAATATTAACCTATATAGTAGACAAATATGGCGGTAGGTCCGTAAGCCTATTCTAACGTGAAAAATCGTAAAGTACTAAATTTTGAACTTAAAACTAAACTCAGTGAGAACATTTAATACCAAAAGTAAACTAAACTAATACGGAACAGTAAACGAGTGAATTAATAACTTAAACCTACACAATAAATAATTCTTAATAACGAGACGAGAAGTGCCAGTTTCGACCTTATGGAACAAAGTAAATTAAACATTATCACACATATTTAATCGAAGTGAATCACAAGACACTGAACCAGAACCATTCTACTAACACCAGAAGGAATAAGCACAACTGCGGAGACGAGGAAACATTGAAAAGGCACCATTTATTGGAAGAAATTTCATCGAGCGTCTACGGTTTAACATATGCAGTCCAGGAGCCGCCATCTTTCTTCCCACAATCCTAAGCGAGCTTTACCAACGTAACCACACAGACTTCACTGGTTCGAAATTTTATCTTTAATAAACATTATATATTAATTAATAACTTGTAATTTTTAATAATTAAGCTTTTTACATGTAAGTGTTATACTTTCCTGACCTTACCCTTCTCTGACTATATATAAAATAACCGTTCACAGAACCTAATAATTAATAGAAAATACAACTGTAAAAAATTAATCGACAAGCCCTGAGAACGAGTCGATACTACTGTTGACAATCGATTAACAATCGATACTGTATACAATTGTTAATAAATCTAAATATTCTGCAATTTGGTTTAAATTTCTTTATAAATTTAATAAATAAAATTAAAAATAAGATAAATTGAGATCACGGACTATCCGAAAGGCGGCCTTTACCAAAGAAGAAGGAGAATACTCAATTAAGAAGAAGAACCGTCTATCGATTAGTGCTGGAGATAATCCAATTAACGCGGAAGTTAATTATAACAACGCAAAGTGATACAATTAACAAAAACAGCAACAAAAGAGTTAAAATTTGATACGAATCACTTACGAAATTTATTTCCTAAACACAAACAACAAAACTTATATAAACAATATTTTTCAAAAATCAAATTACCAAAAAATTTTTTATTTTTGGTAAACCACACAAAATTTTTATTTTGTTACAAAATTGGCGTCCAACTAAGGGGCTTC
Organism: Magicicada septendecula; assembly: GCA_034769895.1. Classification (NCBI taxonomy): domain Eukaryota; kingdom Metazoa; phylum Arthropoda; class Insecta; order Hemiptera; family Cicadidae; genus Magicicada; species Magicicada septendecula. The sequence goes on from CM068372.1 coordinate 158,368,332, forward strand.
AATTAGTGATTGATAGGCTACTATAACTGGCCCAATTCCTAATTCAAGCTTGGCAGCGGTTATCCAGTCAGAGGAATAAGCAAAATGCAACGTCGAGCAACATCGAAGAAACGGGCGGCAGAGGCCGAAAAGGAAATTAATATGGAAGACAAGGAGGCGACGCCGGTGGAAGACGTGGAAATGTTATTACCCCCAGTGGAACCTAAACAACTCGCACCACCAGAGGAACAACCTGAAATACCAACGCAAACAGGGGAGGTCAATCTCCAGGAGAAAGAGCTACAGAGATCCCAAACAACAGAAGATACAAAGTTGGACAAAATGATGGAAATGTTCCTACGAGAATTCAAATCCACGAAGGAAGAATTGAGTAGAGAAATAAAGGAGAACAGAAAGGAATCGAAAAAGAACACAGAATCCACAAAGGAAGAATTGAGTAAAGAAAGGAAGGAAGACAACCAATCCTTAAATAAGAAGTTGGAAGATTTGAAGGAGGACAACCAGTCTTTGAAGGAAGAATTAAAATCAACCAAGGAAGAATTGATTGACAAAATAGAAAATACTAATAAGAGAATTGAAAAAAATAGTAAGAAGATGGAAGAGAAGATGGAGGAAAATAGTAAGAAGATGGAAAGCGACAACCAACAATTGAAGGAAGAATTAAGGGAAAATCACAAGAAAATGGAAGAGAAAATGGAGGAGAAGTGGGAAGAATTGAGGGAGGATAACCAACTACTAAGAGAAGAACTAAGGGAGGTCAACCAGGAGAATCTGGACAAGTTAGACGAAAGGATGGAGTTGTTAAGAGAAGAAATGAGCAAGGAACTCAACGATAATAAGGAGTACACCAACAAGGAAATAGAAGGAGAAACCATGGTAATAAAACAACAGATCATGGAAGTTGACGGAAAATGTAACCAGACCGAGCGGGAAGTACAGGAATTCAAGGAAGTGGTAAACACCAAATTCACTAATATCGAAGAGCACAGTCGAAGGAAGGCGGAAGAACACCGCAAGGAAACTCAGGAAGAATTAGGGAAGGTACGGAACCAAGTTACGGAAAGATGTGACGGTATGGAAGTAGCGATGACGAATATCACCGGTCAAGTGCGGCAGAGCCAGGAAGAAATGGAAGTAATAAGAAACAGGCCCACTAACTTCACGGGTATCCCCATAAACGAGAATCGGGAATGGCTGAACTTCCGCCAATATAAAAGGAAGCCAATGGAGTTCTTGGCCCGAATCGAGGAGTACATTGCCAAACATAGGGGCAACAGATGGATTAACAACCGAGAACTGTTGGACGAATCATTCCGTGAAATGACGGACAATTGGTGGATGGCAAACCGAAGCGAGATCGATGACTACCAGCAATTCAAAAACTTGTTCAAGGCGAAGTACTGGTCGGAGACTACCCAGAACTTAATACGCGACAACATCTGTCATGGCCGATACAAACCACAAATGGGTAACTCTATGACTGCATACTTCCTCGGAAAGGTATGCCTGGCGAAGCATTTGGAACCGGCCATACCAGAAGAATGCCTCGTAAATAAGCTATCGTACCATTACGATGAAGAAGTAATAAGAGCAAGGAGAGGTAGCCAAATCAAAACGATACAGGCGATGACTGAACTGTTGGAGAACTACGAGAATGAGGAGTACTATCGGCAAAGCAGAAGGAGGAATGATCGGCCGGAAATAAGAAATAATCCATACCCGAACAACGGTAATAACCAGAACAGCCATGGATACCAAGGGAACCGATACAATCCCAATTATAATAATGCCAATAATAATAATAATAATAACGGTCCTATTAACCAAATTGCAAATAGGAACAATAACGGTTACCAAGGTAATCGAAACAATTATTACCCGAATCCAAACATTAATAGTCAGAGAAACCCAAACAATAATAATACCGAACGGTATTATAATAACAATAGGGGTTACCCACCAAACAATAACCAGAATAACAACAGGTTTTCCCGGCCCAGGGTAAATTTCATACGAGCCGAAGGAAACAGCCAACGAAGATACACCCACCATCGGCGTAACAGTTTCCACGAATATGAGGATCGGCGGAGAAGCAGAGAACGTGATAGTTCGAGGTACAATCCGCCTAGACGAAGTACCAGTCTAGATGATCCAGAACGGAACCCAAACCGAGAACAACTATCCGAAATCGCACGGAGCGGCAGGAACCCACTCAAGGTTTCCCGACTGACGCCTCGGTCGGTCATAACCTTAATAACAATGAAAATGAGAATTTAAACGGGAGGAGGCAGTGATGAATTACCATGACCCTTCACTGCTCCTATCTCCTGGGTATCAACAAGAGTTGCAAAGAGCAACCAACTCTAATAATATAACAATCATTAGTTGCAACTATTTAAAAAATATTAGAAACGAACTATTGGAGGAGGACGACACTCGCCTCAATAGTATAAACAATGAAATAATTTATATAAACGCGGAAGTGGAAGGAGTCTTCGCCCAATTAATGATAGATACAGGTGCGAATGTTTCTATAATTAACACAACTGAATTGGAGAGAATCCAAAGGGAATGTGGTCAAATATGTAAAAACTGCCATCACACCTAAATTTTTCCTGTCCAGGAACTAAAATGCGGCGTTCACGCATTTTAGTACCTCTTACGTCTTTCAGTAGAATATTCACTGTTCATCAACCGTTGCGCGTGTGGCAGCACTGATAAAATTTGTGCGCCTGGCAGCAACAGTGAAAACTTCAACATAACCTAGTTAGTGTGAAATATTGAGCGAGTGCATTGTGTAGTGATTGAACTGTTTTATAAATTTTCATTATTTAATCTACCTAAAACCATAATAATGAAACGGAATTATTGCTCAGGAAGTGAGAAGAGGAAAAGACAGAAAATAAAACACGAATTAGAAATTAAGCAAAAAGACAGTTTGTTTGTGTTTTTAAAACCTAGAAATGACGAGGCATCTGACGAGGCAACTGGCAATAATGACAAGGCACCTTCTTCGTCTTTACATCTAGAAACCACCGTAGAACAAATTACGGTTACTGAAGAGTGTGAAGATATTTCAGGTAGGCTTAAGCAAGGTTCAGAAAATAACGAAAGTAAAAGTAATGAACATGAACTAATTTACAACATCGACAAAAGTCAACTGAATGATAATTTACCTTGTGTAAAGCCAGTTAGCTTAAATCAAACTAGGCCTACAGAACACAATGCCGCTGATGCGACTGATGGTAGCGGGTAGATGTTCCCCACAGTCCCAGTGGTGTTCGTCTACTTCAGGGATGCGACTCTGCCTACGCGAGCCGTGGTTTTCTCCATTCATCCTTGTTTCCGGAGGGTGCCAGGTCCTCCCCTTTAATCCTAGCTCTTCACCTTCAATGATCCGTGCCTTTTCCTCTTCCCGATCTTCCTGATCCTTCCCGCAGAAAACAAAAAGTCAGAAAAAAAATGTCAAAAAAATTAGAAAATTGAGAAAATGTCAAAAAAGGAGTTAGACAGAGGATGGTGAGCGACGTGGGGCGCCGGGTCGGTCGTGCACTCTGCGGTCCACGTTGTTCACGACATGCCCTTGGAGCACACATGTATTAGGTTATAGAAATATATATATATATATGTCTGAAATTGCATTGCATTTGCAGGCTATATAGGTTTTGGATTATCGTATCATGGAGACCATACCCCTCCCCGTGCTGAGAATGTAAGGAGTATCGATGGGATAATTTTGTTGTTTTGTTTTTGGGTTAAACCCCCGTAACTATGGGGCATGTGGCCCTGTTAAGGTTGGTAGTTCGGTGTCTCTAGACGAAGGTTGGCAGGCCTCAGGAGGTCAGGAGCTCCCGAACTTCTCTGTCTGCTTTACTTCTTCTGTCCCTTCTTGCTGTATGCTGGCCCTGATCAGGTCAGTGTGCAGTGCCCGCACACTATCACACGCGCACCCAAAACACATACTACATTTCTTCTTTCTAGCTCTTTCGTTTTCCTTCTGAGCCTCTGTTCTCCTGAGAGCCATGACTAATGAGATTCACCGGGGTAACTCGTGTTTTAAAGACTATAAGGGGTACACTGCAGGGTACCCCTTAGTTCAAGTGTGGGGCAACCAGGTTGCCCTTTTGGGGTGGGGGTGTGCCGTGTTGTGAGTACACGGCGCTTCTTAAAACCCGAATTATATTAATATAATGGACGGCCGAATTGAGGCATTACGGTAATTGAGTGCAGCGCACTGTATGACTGTATGTCATTTCGGAACGCCCACGCACTCTGTGGTCAGAGCGTCAACAGGAACTTCCTGGCGGAGCAAGTTTCTTATTTGTTGTAAATTACTATCTTCCATGGTTAAATAAACGCTAAGTGATCTCCGGTAAGTGTGTTAAATATATTTTTGTTCATTTTATCATAAAAAGATTTACATTTAGCTTAAAATTAACGTGGATGCGAGTCGATAATGTTTAAAGTTGCCACGTGGCGGGCAGGTTTATTGTTGAATATTGTTACAACACAAATAAGCCACCCCAATACCAGGGATAAAAAAGATGAATCATGAATATAAAAAGGTAATTCGTATAAAATAAAATGTTTAATATAAAGAAAATAAAATGACGATGACACGACAAACGACGACATGACCTAACCCAAGTGATTGACCAAATAAAAAGAACCCAAAGGAGAAGGGAAAAGATGAAAACAAATAAAAAAGTGATTGACCAAAATAAGAAGAACCAAAAGAAGAAGGGAACAACAAAACCAAACAAGAAACAAACCAAATAAGAAAGTGATTGACCAAACCAAATGAAGAAGGGAAAAAAGACGAAACCAAACAAAAATGAAACAAATTGAAGGAATTGAATGACTCAATGCAACCCCCCATCCAATAAATCCAATAAAACCCAAATCAAATAATCAAATAAACCCAAAGGAGAAGGTGGAAAACCAAGATATAAATGGAATACACTGAAAGTGAAGAAGGAGAAAAAAGGAAAAAGAAACAAACCAACGATAAAGGGAAATAAAATGAAATCAAGTGATAAGGCACAAACAAGTAATATAGAATACAAGCAGGAGAAATGGTACACTCAAATGTAATATTGGAAACGAAACCAATAACTAACCTAAGTAAATAATAAATATTATTATCAATTAATTGACAAAGGTAACTGATATGTGATGAAACCCAATTAAATACTATTAGAAATAAAAATACACTAACCCACAAATTAGAGTTAGATGTAATGATGAAATCGATAGAGACATAAACTTGTTAATATTATTAATGATATTTGTAATGAAAGAGATAGTAAGGTAGTGAGAAAATAAACTTTAGTAAATAAGAAAGAGAAAGTAATTGCAGGGATTACCCATTTAGAAACACTTAAAATAAAAACATTTAAGGAGTGCAAAAGTGGAAGTGTAAAAACCGCAAAGTAAAGTGATAAAGAAAAAACACTAAATAAATTATAATAAACAATAGATAATTTAAAAGTGAAGGTAATGAATAAATAAGAATAGCATAAATGATATTATTATGAAAAATAGTGAAGGATAGAAAAAACACTTAGTAAATCAATAAGAACCACTAAATGATTTAATGGTGAACTATATTAGTAATTAAGAATGTTGTTAAGAATAGTATTAGAGGTAAACAATTAATTAAGAAGTAATGAACACTGATGAGTGATGATAACAGTATTAATTAAAAAAGGACCTTATTGTTAAGTTTAATTGAATACAATTGTAGTTAAAAGGGAGAATCCCATGAAAGAGGAAACAGATAGTGTTACCATGGAGTGAAGGTAAAGATTATGTAAGAAAATAAGAAGTTAAAAAACAAAATCAATAAACACCCCATGTTATAAGGGATAATTATTTAAGTCAGTTCAAAAGGTGTGATGTTGTTTAACACCCAAAAAATAGTATAAAAAGAAATGAATTGTAAACTAACACTACATAATAATTGTTAAATAATTGTTTAATCAAATTTATGAATAGGATATGGCTGGAAGAATTGTACAGACCATAGGCCTAGATGTTATATTTTATGTGATAAAAAATAATAAGTAATAGCCATGTTGTTAGCAATGGCAAGTTAAATAAACATGCAGAACTTAGAAAACGAGAAAATCAGTTGGTAAATAATTAGCAATCCATGATGTGTAAAATAATAGTAACATACAAATAACACAAAAAAAGATCCAAAACACATAAACAAATAACACAACCAATTATAATAACAAAACAAAACTCAGTAGGTTAAAATGAAATGTAATTTGTAGGAAATAAGTAAATATAAGCAATGGCTACTTAGGCCTAGGAAATGCCTAACTGTCAAAAAACAAACAACTACAAATTGTAACAAATTAACAAAGAAATTAACAAATCCAAGGCGAATAACCAACCAAGGATAATTTGTAAATCTTATTAAAAGAAAAATGTTAGTACAAGGACTTAAATTAAAAAAGAAAAGTAATTAACAAATGTTAACATAATTGTACAAAAGTTAATATCTTACAGAACACAACCTTATGTGGTATCAAAACAATCTTTGAAAGGAAATAATAACAGTAGTGATAATATTTAATATGTAGGAAGGAAGACAGAAGAATATAAGCAATCAGAAGATATACAGCTATTTTGAAAAAGAATTCAAATTTGATAACAATGGTAATAAACCAAGATTAACCAATCAGAATTAGCATGCAACCATGACAACAGACGTTGGTTACGAATTTTCCGTTAATTTATGATACTCTCAAAGTGACGCTCGTCAAGATTACACGCCAAATATTGAATGACCTAAATTTTCATTTTTTAACGTATAAAAGTAATCTAAATTCAAAAAATATGAACCAGCAAGAAGGAGACGAAGGACCATAATGTTTAACTGACGCCGAGGACAATTTTACACGAGAATTAAATGAAAAAATAACTTCATCTAACATGAAAAGGACGCAAGACATACTTAAGCCCCAAGATTATTGAAAATTGATGACTGATGCAGCCCAATTACCTTTTTGACTGACGACTGTTAGTAGAGGGAAAATAAGGGTTCTAACCAACAAAGGATGCCGCCTTTCCCACGGTCCAAGATTTTTTCCCACGCTCTCCCCACCACCGCTGGACCTGCAGCATCCGCGAATTTCCACCAATAAAATTTCATGCCGCCTTTCGCGCGCCAAGTTCAAATATATGCAGCCTTTCGCGAGCCTAGATCAAAGAGATGCCGCCGTTCCCAATTTTTTTATTTTTTTTTATTTGATATTTTTATTTTTTTAATTAAATTGATTTGCATATCCGTGAATATATGCCGCCTTTCGCGAGCCTAGATCACTTTCACTTTCTACTGGACCACAGCATCCGCGACTTTTTCGCTGATCTGTGTCAAGATCCGCGACTTTTTCGCGTATCTGGACCACAGCATCCGCAATGTATATTAAATCTATATGATCAGGTTTACCAACCTATGTATGGGTTCAAACTTGATATGTGTGTGTATTATAGTGTATATTAAAATATATGATCAGGGTTACCAATCCTGCATTATTGTGTGTATAGAACAGATCTATCAACATTTTTCTTCGGTGGGAAATTCAAACTATATTATTATAGTAAATTGTTGACGACGACTTCGATATCAACTCTCTCTCCCCTCCTCTCTCTTTGTCTCTAGACACAGTTGTCATCAGTTTTACATAAGCGTCGTGCTACTTATGGATTATTGTAATTAGCGATACTAAAATGTAATCACCAGGAAATATATATTTATCACCTATCTCGTGGCGTCCTTTTTTGACATATGACAGTCATTGACTACGATTTAGAAATTAATATACTACCAAGTCTGTGTGTGTGGTAAAGTGTTACATATAAAAAAATCTCCTTGAAATAAGGTATTTTCAAAAGTTTTGTGTACACACACATTGTATAATAATTTTCGTAATTGTAAGATACAACCTGCAAATTATTAAAATGTCTCTCTCACACATTTCTGATTACTATACAAATAATTGGATGCATATTCGAAGATTTCCCTTATTCAAACGATTTGTATGTGTGTACACGAACTTAAATACAGACGATTGTAATTTTAAAAATTCATTTTTTGCATTAAATATATATCGTAAACAATGAAATAATAATATTTCGTCATTGTAAGATTTTAATAAAACAATTATCAGTTTAAATAATAATTTTCATGATTGTAAGATACAACCTACAAATTATTAAAATGTCTCTCTCACACACATTTCTGATTACTATACAAATAATTGCATGCATATTCGGAGTACGTTGACAGTGAAACAAGTCTATGCACACACACACACACACACACATACACACAACGATACTGAATTAGATATAGTTATTATTCGCTAAATTAAACCAGAGGTCATTAACCTTGTGTGCGACGTCCCACATTCTAATTTCACACCTGCTAGTCATTAGCAGTAATTAGGATTATAAAGTATTTACTCTAAAAACGGACAACTCTACTTTCTAATTTGACACCTGTCAAGCATTAACACCGCTTACAGTAATTACTCTAAAAACGGACACACACACACACACACACGTGCTTTCCCCACTACAGAGTACACTATATATACGCTAAGTAAGTTAGCGGCAATTTCTTATTTGTCGACTTGTACTGCGCGTATTACATGTCTTTCAGTATACACATCTTCTTTTGAAAGACTGTTTGTACGTCTTCAGTGTAGACAACGCACATACTAGTTTGGCTGATACTGTCTTCCAGTATACACATCTTCTTTTGGTAAGTGTATAGATTTTATTTAAACGTAAAAATTATCAAGTGCATTATTTATTGAATTTAATACATGTGTGTGTGTGTACGCGTGTGTGTATGATCAAATTACAATTTCTGAAAATATATTCTTACTGTATTTTTATAGTGGCAATTTCTCACCAACGTGTGTTGATACATCGTGAAATCTCTACATCTTTTTTTTAATAGTTGAAAGACTGTTTGTACGCCTGTAGACAACTAGACTCTAGACTGTAGACAACGCACATACTAGTTTTTTGGTAAGTTGTACAGATTTTATTTAATTTTAATGTATGTGCAGATTTTTATTTAAACGTAAAAATTATTTGCATTATCAAGCGTGTTATTGAATTTAATACATGTGTGTGTGTGTGTGTATGATCAAATTATTATGTCTGTTACAAATTTTCTGAAAATTGCTTTAAACAAACGTTTTTAATGTAAAAAATTTAGAAAGTAGGTCACAGCGTATGATGACATTTATATCTCTCTCTAATTCTGTTGTGGACATACATAGCTGTAAGCAGTGACTATCTCATTATGAATGCGGAATGTAGACTTTCCTAAAATTATTTGCATTAAAACATTATCAAACGCATTATTGAATTTAATACATGTGTGTGTGCGCGTGTATGTGTATGATCAAATTATTATGGAGTGGGTTATACAAATAACAATAAAGTGTGTGTAATATATATATATATATATATATATACATTTATTAAAATACATACACATAGCTCCAAGATTATATTAAACAGTTTTACAATTAAAAATACATACACAGCTCCAAGATTATATTGTTACAAGTATGAAAATATATCTAAACTAATATTTACAATTTAAAAAAAAAAAAAAAACATACACAGTTCCAAGATTATACTGTTACAAGTATTAAAATATATCTAAACTAGTTTTACAATTAAAAATACATACACACACATAGCTCCAATATTATAATGTTACAAATATGATGAAAATATATATATTTAAAACTAGTATTTACAAAATATGTATAAAATAAGACTTAAACACGTCTATGTACTATGTTGGACAATGGTGTATATTCTACAAGCGAATCATGTAGTATCATACAGTAGGCGGTTGTCTGTCTAGGAAAATTCATTGACGATTCAAATTCTAAACGTACATCAACTACTGAAGACTTAAGTGTATCGTCTTGCTTGCTACAATCGAAAACAACCAGCGGGGCTTTTGATTTGAATAATTCCGGTGTCAGTACTGGGCTACCGTCTAAACGGTGGTAATACGAACTTTGAAAACTGCTGTACATATTGTACAATAATGCAAAACGGTCTTTCCCAATATCCAAGTTTAAATTATCGTAAGGATAATACTTGTCGTTTAGAAACAGTCTCGCATTGATCACGTTACAGTGATCAAATTCATCAGCGTGTGCTGTCAGTACATTTTTTCTTGCTGTCTGAAACGCTAACACAACAAAGCGTGGTTTTTCCAGCTGACTCGAGGTCTTGACAATCCAATTCTGCCTTTTAGTCTGTGGTAAGGCAGGATACTCGTGCAACTCCCAGGTCCTAAAAGGCATAGTTATCGGGTGGTCTTTCTCTATGAGTCGTAACAGTGGTAATCTGTACACATTAGCTACATGTACATAAGGCATTTTCCAGTAAACTTTATCTAGTTCAAGAACACAATTAGCAGTCGTTTGTCCGCTTACTAAAACCATAGCATTTATGTCGGTAGAAGCGCGTAGGAGTATAAGTTCTTGTTTCACGTTCAGCACGATGCGTGTATAGTCTTCTGCGAATCCCATTAGCATTTTCAGTGGTATACAAAAATTGAATTCGCCGTCATCATTCACTTTTAATATGTTCGTGGTCGGTGCCACCCAACCTGCGTTTTCCATTGCGTTACGTGCGTTGTTGTTGAGTGATAGAAAAGTTTTAATAGTTGACGTAACACCGACGTTTCTGGTATGATCCACTACCACGCCGGCCAACTCGTAACGAATCTCTTCAAAGAGAAATGCTATAGCATTGTTCACCAGTTCCACATTCAGTGCAGTATCTGCAGCCGCACTAGGGTTTTTTTTAACCAACTTGCCTTCGATGTAGAGGAAACTTTCTGACGGTAGTGTAAAGACGTCCTGTTGTTGTATTGGCACACGTATTTCATCATTGTTTCCATATCTTGTTGTTGCGTACGGTGCGTGTGAGTGAAATGAAAAGTGTGTGATACTGTCTTCAAAGAACGGTTGCTGCTCCACTGATAATATTCCACTCGCCATGTTACTTGTTTACAACAACAAAACCCAGTGAAATCAGGAAACGGCGGTTAACTGATGTTAATCGTTTCAGTTTCGAACGAGTACTGATGCGTTTCCTAACTGATCTTTCTTCTTCTTTTATTACTGACGACGACTGTGGTAGCAGCGGTGGCGAAGAAACAAAGTACAAGCCCATGTCTATAGTCGTTTTAGATGTAAACGCACAGTGATGACTTCTCCGCGAAAATCTATTACGTCACCGTCCTGATCGTGTAAAGATAATGTTATGTTGTCCAAACGACTCACATTCACAGGTAGGTATATGACGTTTGTAGGCGATTCAATTATTTTGAATCCTGGTTCGACTGACGGATAGAACGAGTGCAGTGTGTGCTCGGTTTTACCGTTCTTGTATGATCCTTGCGCTATATTACACCTTATCAGTATACTGTTCACTTTTATAATGTTAACTGTGGCGTCAGACGTGCGAGTTTTATTCGCTTCAAGCAGACGCTTTCCCTTGAAACCCAACATATCACCGATACCGTACACTGTTTGTTGAAAGTCAATATCCAGTCCACAAGTCAGCTCACATTTCAGTGTATTGTTGTTAGGACGTAGACTAATCTTTGAGTCTCCTAACCGCTTTTTGAGGAAGGCTTCTATGTCACCGATTTTATAAGCACCTGTAGGTAAAGTTATCAAGTCCCACGTTGTTCCGTCTCGTAGTACTGGAAACACGTTGTTTTTTCCTTCAATCACGTTCGGTATACTGTTGTATGTAGTAAAGTCCAATAGACCTACATACCATTCGCCGTTTGTTAGTTCGAGAGGCGGGAAAAAGTCACATACAAGAGCAGCAGCATTCGTACCTGTTAAGGTGACCGACAGCGAAGACATCTTGTCGCTTACTGATCACTCGCGCGTTAAGAAGTCCAAACATAAATGCCCGCAGATGACTGTGTGTGGTGGCTGTTCACGTTCGTAATTGTAGTAAATGTCGGTGTCGGTTCCAAAATACTGTGTCAGCTCAAGAGGTGGCTGCATATTACCATACGCATCATAGTAGTAAACTTGTTTGTTTCGCTTCTTGTAGCAAACCCAGTGCGTACCAGGTCCTTGTGCACTGTCTAGATTAACAACTGCACTCTCATTCTTCCATGGCCGTGTGTGTGGTAAAGTGTTACGCATAAAAACTCCTCTGAAATAAGGTATTTTCAAAAGTTTTGCGTACACATACAAATCACTGTCAGACAATGCACGCACTGGTATGCAAATTAGTTTTTTTGTCTGTAAGGACGTAGGTATAGACCTGACGCTATTTTTTTATTGTTACGTTTATGTCTTGGGACTGTTTTGCGTTTGCAGGTCGTTTTGCGTTTGTTCACGGATTGACGTTTAATTCCTGAACCCTTCTTCTTCTTGTTTTTTCTGCAACCACTACGCGAGCTCCCTCCACCCACTGCCGATTTCGCCTTCATCGCTGCCGCTACGGCCGCCGCGTACGCTCTTTCGCTGATGCCTGAATTCAAAGCTTTCACTCGATCCCACGCCTTGCCGGCTAGCACACGATCCGCTACGCGTCTTCGTTCGTTGTCCTTGTACTTAGCGTAAGCGATATCGTGTTCGCGACAGGCTTCGTCCAACTCGTTGATTCCGCGCTCGCCACGCGCCAATCTCTCTTTGAGTTTTGTTCCAGGTCCACAGAATCGGTAGCCCGGTAGGTGTAATTCTACTGGTAATGCGTCCACCGCTCGATTAATCAAAGTAGGTACTGACGAAACGATAGCGGGCACAGTGTTTTTAAGTATTTTTCCAATTACACCACGCCCCATTCTTCTTTGTTACGAAGTACGTGCATTCTTGTAAACAGATCTCCAATCCTTGATTTCCGTTTCCGTATCGAGAACGTCTATTAAACGCCCCACCTCTTCAATATATTCAGACAGGACTGAACGCTGTGTCGTGCTGTCTTGATATTTATAGACAAACTTTATTAGATTGATTATATGAGCGTGAAATACCTGAGTGACCTTGTACAATTCGGTCTTTATATGTAATTTTAATTCGTGCATTTGTCGTACAGTGACTGCGTCTTTGTCATTGATACCGTTCGCTATATTCGTAATTTTTCTTCCGGCAGCGTAGAAAGCATCGTTTTGCAAACTGATTGTGTGTGCATGTAAAAATTCCAAATTCACTGCGTCTTTGAAGTCAACAGGCGCTTGCACACGCGTTAGTCGACAGTCATTAACGATTACGTTACCTGCACGATCTTTTTTCAAACTCTTCTCGTCTACGTATCGTTTTGTGGCTGCATCTCTTGATTTAAGTGGATCGTTTAGCCTTATTATTCGATGATCTTTTGCGTCTACGGTAGCGTTATCGTCGTTCTTGTACTGTAAGCATGTGTCCTTTACGTACTGTAAAGAAACAACATCGTGCAACTCTTCAGGATCACCCAAGTTGCATATCTTTTTGTTTTTCACATCAAAGTGACCGTCGTTAGTCACTCCTAAACCGATATCCTCACGCAGACTTCGATGAGTTTCTTTTCGCACTCTTACAGCGCTGTCGTGTCTACCGAACTTGTCTACACTCATATTTATGAAGAAGAACTGATGGTTATAGAACGGTGCGTCTGCTTTTATATGATAATGCCAGTTTCACGTAATTCTTCCAATATCGAAACGATTTCATTCCTATGACCAGTATGGCCGCTATTTTGAGACGCCATTAACAGTCTCAATCTATTAACCAACTCGTTAGGATCATCCCAATGCACGTAATCGATTGCAGTGTTCGGTTTCATCTCCATATAGCCACTCCCTGTACGTTTTCGTGCAAACAATTTAGATATTACTAGTCGGTACTTGACGCCACTGTTACTGTTTATTCGCGTATTGTGTTTATATTTTTGTTTGTGTCCGTTGGTTGCTAGTAGTATAGACTTATATTTCCTCATATCATCCTTGTTGTATTTTTTCGGTAGTTTCATAAACAAAAGTTCATACAGACCAGGTGTACCCTCGTAAATTTTTCCTTTGACATGAAAGTTGTTGTTATCATCGATTTTTACATTTGAATCACCTATCATAAATTTACCACCTTCGTATCGAACACCATACATGCGATCTATAATCCGTTTACAGTCCGCAGATTCACACAAACGCATATATTTGTTTGCTAATGAATCCTCGCTGAAATGTGAAGCGTTAGGGTTCCAGGCGTCCTCTTCACCGAAATGAGAAGCGTTATGACTCTGCATACCACTTTCGTTTTCTGTTATTACGTGTTGTGTAGGCTCTTCTTGTTTTATCTGCTCCTCCTCCTCCTCCTCCTCCTCCTCCTCCTCCTCCTCCTCCTCCTCCTCCATCATGTCACCACTTAACTTTCGTGAAATAGCTTCTAACGGTTCCAGAATCGGTCTGTAATTTTTTCTAAACGCCTCGTCGCTTTCTCTGATACCGTGTTGTAATGCATGATATTTTTTCCTTATGTTGTCGCTTATCGTGTCTATATCATACGCGAGTTGTTCCTCCTTATTCATTGCCATCGTGTGTTAGCAAGAGGACTGATTACATTACTACAGTGCAACCACTTTTATACTTCGTCGGAAACAATTATGAATCGATCAAAGCCGATTCTATATCTACCTTCATTTATTGACGAGTCTTTGTCTATGACTAGAAATCCATAACGATCCTTCCACGCTTCCATGCAGACGTCTTTGAAAGCATCATATTTCATATCTATGTTAACGTGATCATTGTATGCATGTCGTAAATTTAGATCGTCTTGTTTGAACAATATCAACAAGTTAGCGTTGTCACGTACCAATTGTTTCGGTATCTGGCTATATGTCTGGCATAGATAGAATGTGTCCACACCGCTATGTCTCCCCATAGCAAAATACTTTCGAATATTGTTTTGTCTTTCACACGATACGTCATCGAATACGATAACAGAGTCGAGACCAGTGATTTCACTCGGTAGCGGGACTTCTTCGTTCTCGCTGTATGCATGATAACCTAAACCTTCATCAGCGAGTGATTTCATCACTGTTTCTAGCATTCTGTATTTTGGTTGAAATAATGATTTTGAAAACACGTATACGTTGCGGAAACGTAGTCCGTTGGCATCAAACAGTAGGTTGAATAGCACATTTGATTTCCCACAGGAACTTGGGCCTGTAACGATACAGCGAATACTGTTCGGTAATAGCGGGCCATGTTTACGCTTAGCACTACCTTCGTCACCAGCCAAAAAGTCCATATCCTTTATTGGTAATTTGTTTGCTTGCTGTACAATCTTCATCTTTGTGAATACCGAAAGCATACTGTTTTCAGCACGTGCTGTCACCTTTTTTATATTAGATCTTTCTTATGTATCCATGCATCGTGTTTACCATCGAAACCAAGCCAACGAACACGCACTCTGTCACCTTTGCGTTGTAACACCTTTTCCACAGGTATACGTCACCGACTTTGGACTTACTAATCTCGTGCTCGTAAAAACCACCTTTCAACACTTTGTTTAGATGATCTTTTAGCAGATAAGTGACGGGGATAGTAGTGGATTGTACTTTATCCACAGTGAATATTTCGTTAGTCCAATTCGGCGTATAACCTTTGGCGAACGTCATTTTGTGCTTACTTATACGAACACGGTCACCGACTTTAAATTTGGGTGGTTTCGTTGGACTGATTTTAGGCGCTGTGTTCTTCCTTATTCGTTCCAACACTATATGTTCGTTGGCGTCATTCACTTCACTCGGTTTCATGCCAATGGTTCTGTGTGTTGTATTGTTGTACGATTTCAGTAATGTAGGTAGTAGATCCAACCAGCGGTAGTGTCCTTGTTCACTGAAAGCTTGATACATGTGTGTCTTCAGTGTGCGATTAAAACGTTCCACTATGGAAGCTTTTTTCTCACTGTAGGTTGAGTAATGTTTCACATTATACTTTTTTAGCAACGCTTGTACTGTGCTGTTGTAATACTCCTTCCCGTTGTCTGTCTGTAAATATTTCATTCGATTAGCAGTTAGTATAGGCTCTAGTGCATGCTTTACTTCTTTTCCTGTCTTTGTTTTCAATGGTACAGCGTACGCGTACTTGCTAAACGCATTGATCACTGTCATCATGTACTTGTACCCTTTGTTCACTCGAGCGTATGGTATCATCTCCACAAGATCTGCCTGGTACAAGTCGTGTAGACCCTTCAATTCAACCGCGCGCCTAACGAAATTCCTTCTCGCTGCTCTGTGTAGCTCTAGAGCTATAGTCTTGCGTGCGTTGTTCATGGTTTAAGATACACTAACATAATACCGGCGCTAAAAATACTATATATATCTATAACAGTTTCTTTGTTTTTCAGTATTCATTCACACATCTGAATATCACCATGGCTGACCTTCAACAGAATCCAGAACAACATCAGCAGGAACAGGGACATCCTCAACAAGGTAAAAATTTTTTTTTAAAATACCAATTGTCTCTCTCTATAATTATGCAACAAACCAAATTTGTTTGATATGAATTAACTCTGTCTAATCTGTACAAGATAGTCTCTTGACGTTGTTTAGAAATTGATATGACGGAGAAAATTTTTTATGTTCTGACATAGGTTTGTCACCTTCTCCCCAATGTATTGTCTCTTGACATCGTTTAGAAATTGACATGACGGAGAAAATTTTTCATGTTCCAGCATAGGTATGTCACCTTCTCTCCAATGAACTAATTCAATTCCGCAACAAAAGCATTTAACTCTATCGTCTATGAATGACATACTATGTCCACAAACATCATAATTTAGCGGATAGTAGTAAAACCCAGCAAACGCTAACTCATCGGGGCTGACAAAAGTCACTTCCCAATACTTGAACGATTTTCTTCTTTCACTTTCAATGCTAAAATCAGGAGTAGCTGCCATCTTCACAGTTTGCAATAAACTAACGTATTACTAACGTGTACTATCTATTTATTTACCACAAACATGAATTTGTGTGTGTTATTCATCATTCCTATTAGCTAATACATGTGTTTCTATTGTTTCAGATATGACACGATTTTATATTGTGCGAAACAGTAGTATTAGAGGATGTCTCACAACTTTTAATTACCTGCCTGTGTACACAGAAGAAGAAGATCAAGATATAGTACCGATAATGACCGAGGTGCGACCTTTATTGTACAAGGATATTCTGGCAGAACAAGCACGTTTACGTAGTATCAAATGGCATATTGCGTGCAGGATACGTTTCACTAAAACTGTGTTAGATGGTGACAGCGGCGAAGAAAAAGAGGTAACCAAAGACGCCGTCTTCCACGGACGTTGTCGTACGTTGCTCACGGACGACAACGACGAGTTGAACTGTCTACTCGATGAATCCTACGATAAAATCATGAATAGCATATCCAATTTTACCCTTGACGGGAGCGGATGGTCGGTGGATGCTGTACTGAAGCTGGAACTAGTTGTTGGACGGTACCGACCTCTAGCAGCATCCTCCTACCTTCCAACCCCGCGAAAACTTGCAGTCACCAGGGCAGTAGTCAACATCAAGAACTCCCAAGATGAAATGTGTTTTCTATGGTCTGTTCTAGCTCACATACACCCTCAACAAAAGCATAAAGAATTTGTTTCAAACTACATCTTATTCAAAAACACAATAAATATGTCCGGTATCGAGTACCCTGTTTCTATAAACTCACTTTCTAAATTTGAAACACAGAATCCCAACATTTCTATAAACGTTTTCGGCTATGATATAGAAGACAATATCAGAAACGAATAAAAAAATGAGGTTTATCCGTTAAGAATTACCCCCAATAAGGACAGATTACATCATGTTAATCTTTTACTTCTGTCCGATACAAATAGCCGAAAAC
Source organism: Magicicada septendecula (assembly GCA_034769895.1). Lineage (NCBI taxonomy): Eukaryota > Metazoa > Arthropoda > Insecta > Hemiptera > Cicadidae > Magicicada > Magicicada septendecula. The sequence continues at coordinate 158,386,261 of CM068372.1, forward strand.
ACTACTGTCTTATCAGTAGCATTAATAGATTGTTATCATCCCTTACAAAATGTAGCAATAAATCATTTTACTGCGACTACTGCCTGCATCGTTTCACCACAGAACATGGTCTGTCCGATCATCTCCCCTACTGCACACCTTACGGCGAGCAGAAAACCAAAATGCCCACAGAGGAGGAGAAGTTTATGTCATTTAAAAATTACGCGCACTGTCTCAAAGTTCCCTTTACTGTCTACGCCGACTTCGAGTCCCTCATCACTCCGCTTCAATCGTGTTCACCTGGTAACAACGTCCCGACGACAGTGCACGAGTTAGGTGAATTCTACTCAGTTGATAGCAACGGTGCCCGTCAGAAAATAACTTCTCCTCCTGTATCGTCCACATCATACGAAGCGATGCATATTCCGTCAGGTTTCTCCTATGCTATCGTCGATCATACACACAGACTCTGGAGAGAGGCTAAAGTTTATCGAGGTGAAAACGTCGTAGACACTTTCTTCTCGTGGTTGATGAAAGACGCCGAGGATATGATGAAGGTAGTACGACATAACGTGCAAATAATTATGTCCGATGATGACAATGTTGCGTTCACTAACGCCACCGTTGTCATTTGTGTGAGCGCCCTTTGACAGACGATGACAAGGTACGCAATCATTGTCATCTTACGGGGAAATTCTTGGGAGCAGCCCACAATAGCTGTAATCTAAGCTACAAGATGCCTCGTCATATCCCCGTCTTCTTTCACAACCTTCGTGGCTACGACTGTCACCATTTAATGCAGGGTTTAGGAAAATATAAGGACCAACACGTATCCTGCATTGCAACATCCAGTGAGCGTTACGTGTCGTTCTCCCTGGGTCCCTTGCGTTTCGTAGACTCTTTTCAATTTCTTAATCGCTCTCTGGACACACTCGTTACCAATCTGTCCACGTCCGGGAGCCAATTTCCTTTGCTCAGAGAGGAAATGCTTAGACGGGGTTTCGACGAACAGACCAATCTGCTCGTACGCAAGGGAGTATACCCTTACGAGTACGTTGACAGCATTGATCGGTTCAACGAAACAAGTCTACCCGCTCGTGAACACTTTGATAACCGGTTGTTGGAATCGGCTATTTCGGACGCAGATTACGAGCACGCACAAAACGTGTGGAGTGCATTCAATCTGCTTACGTTTGGCGATTACCACGATTTGTATTTGTTGACAGACGTAATGCTGCTGGCCGATGTCTTTGAAAGTTTCCGAGACATGGCCTTACGCGATTACTGTTTGGACCCGTGTCATTTTTACTCGCTTCCCGGACTCGCTTGGAACGCGATGCTAAAAATGACAGGGGTCGAATTAGAGCTGTTAACAGAGATAAATCTGCATCTGTTCCTTGAGTCTGGGGTCCGCGAAGGCTGCGCGATGATATCCAACCGTCACGCAGTCGCTAACAATCCTCTGATTCCAGATCAGTACGATGTATCGAAACCGACCTCCTTCATTCTGTATACAGACTGTAATAATTTATACGGTGCAGCCATGTCGCAACCACTCCCTTACGCAGACTTCCGATGGCTCGATCGTAACGAAATCGAGTCCTTGGACGTACGTAATGTGAGTGATGATTCCGACATCGGGTACATCCTCGAAGTCGACCTACACTATCCCGATACCTTACACGACCTGCATTCCGACTACCCACTTGCACCTGTGCGCCAGCGCGTAACACCCGATATCCTTTCTCCCTTTTCCAAACGTTTACACGAGAGTATATACAGATCATCGTATAACGAATCAGGGTCATCCGTAGAGAAGTTGTTAACAACTTTGGAGGACAAACAAAATTACGTTCTCCATTATCGAAATTTGAAATTGTATTTAAGTCTTGGCTTAGAGCTGAAAGCGACTCATAGGGTGTTGTGTTTTAAGCAAAGCGCTTGGTTGAAACCGTTTATCGATTTCAACACCCGCAAGAGGCAAACAGCCGTCAACAGCTTTGAAAAAGACCTTTTCAAACTGATGAACAACGCCGTATACGGTAAGTCGCTGGAGAACGTACGGAAACATATAGACTTTGAACTAGTCTCGGATGAACGACGGCTTCAAAAACTAGTTTCCACACCTAGGCTAAAACGTATGATTCGTTATACGAACGATCTGGTGGGGCTCTCACTCCGTAAAAAATCCCTTGTTCTTTCCCGTCCCGTGTATGTCGGCTTCACGGTGCTTGACGTTAGCAAAACGATAATGTACGACTTTCATTATCGTTATGCTGTCGCCAAGTACGGTTGCAACGTTAAATTATTAATGACAGATACAGACAGTCTGATGTATAGCATTCAAACATCAGACTTGTATGCAGACATGAAGAAGGACCTACACGTTTTTGACACATCGGATTACCCTACGTCTCATCCTTGTTATAGCCTTAAGAACAAAAAGGTTGTCGGTCTGTTCAAGGATGAAACGTGTGGTCGTCCTATTAGAGAATTCGTGGGTCTCCGTGCGAAATGTTATTCGTTCCTTGTGGCCCACGAAGATCCCACCCAAGAGTGTCAAAAACGTGTATGTAAAGGTGTGCCTCGAGTTGCGATTAAGAGGAGTCTGCGACACGATATGTATCGCAAGTGTCTCACTGATCATTGTCAGTTTTCTACCAGTGCGCTTTGTTTACGTAGCGATCATCATACGCTGTACACGATGCGTGTAAATAAGCAAGCGTTGTCACCGTATGATGATAAGCGTTATATATTAGACAATGGTCATGATACGCTTGCATACGGTCATTATCGGATACGACAACGCATCAACATGGAGAACGACGACGAGGACACCTCCCCACCTACTAAAAAAATTTGTCTCCATGTATAGTAACCCTCCTCAACACTTGTTTCTTTCGTCAGTTGATGTCTCTCGGTGCTTCAGTCCAGACGTCTGTAAACGTAAGTTCACATATTAATATCACAACGATATTTGTATGTTTAAACATAATATATATATATAGAGTTTGTAATGTGTGGTTTCTTTGTCTTACAGTATTATGGATAACACTGCAGTTATAATCGACTTCCAGTGCTTTTTCGATGACAACGGAAAATATATTGTGAAGGAACTGTCAATCATGGACGTTCTGAGATTTGCTGGTAGACATTGGATTTTGACACCGCCTGCTACATCCGTTACGAATCCCAAATACGTTAGGACAAACCACTGGTTAACAACAAATTATCATAGACTTAGATGGAGCGAAGGAGAGACACCATACGACAATCTTGTTTCATTGTTAACATCACATACACGTATATATAAATATGTGTTTGTGAAGGGTTTTGAGAAAAAACGTTTTTTGCAATCAAAGATAATACACAATAATATCATCAATCTCGATGACTTTGGTTGTCCTAAAAACATACCGTATATAATTCATGGAACAGAATGTCTTAGACATTTCAATTCTTCTGACCGTTGTGCCAACTATAAGGTGCATGCTATTCGCGAATGGATGATTCATGATTTTTGCTTTAAACAAACATTTTTAATGTAACAAATTTAGAAAGTAGGTCACCGCGAATGATGACATTTATATCTCTCTCTCATTCTGTTGTGGACATGTACATACATGCATAGCTGTAAGCAGTGACTATTTTCTTATGAAAATGGACTTTCCTAATGACATTGTTATATTCTGGTGTCTCTAATTTCGTCTGTGGGACATGTTCATACATGCAAAGTGGGACACCGACGTTACCACCACCACTATCATATTGTACTGTCCTTTTTTGTTGAATATTCTGTCATTGTTTGGTTCTCTCTGGTTTGATACAGACGTGTTCACTAGTGTCTTCTAATAATGTCGTTTCTTGTAAAGTTTAATGCTGTAAGTGCTATCGAGTACAAACGATGTTCAGAATTGACAGTGAATAAAAAATATCCCATCATGGTCTTAACAAATGTGGACACAAAATATGGGAACTCTGTGCTTGCTACGTTGGAGGATGGCGACCGTCAGTATCGTGTCTATCTTCCCAAGAGGTATGCAGGTGTCTTCACGAATGAGGAGCTCAGACATATCAAACCTAAAGAACTACATTTAGTGTATCGAGGGGCGAGAAATCAAACAACACAAGTAGAGATTGAGTCCTAACGTCGTAAGTAGCAATCGTGTTAACAAACAATTTATTGATGTGTGTGTGTGTGTGTGTGTGTGTGTGTGTGTGTAGTTTCAACTCACTGTACTTAACACTTTAATAATTGAATTTGTATGTACATGATAAATGTATTATTGATTCTATTTAGTTTCGTTGAATAATAGTTGGTTCGATTAGAAATTATTTGAAAGTACATTACCTTTATGCGATAAATGTATCATTGATTCTAAGTAGTATTTACAAATTTCCAGTGAATAATATTTGGTTTGGTTTGATTAGAAATTATTTGAAAGTACATTAACTTATGAAAAATGACATATACTTGAAAAAGTTTACTTACTTAACACATTTGATTCTTTCCACTAACTGTGTGTGTGTGTGTGTGCATGTGATAATTGAATATTATCGTATCAGTGATTCTAATATCGACTGTATTGTTATGTTACAGATAAACTTCCTTGTAAACTGTATCTACAGCCGTGAAATTATTATTTTAAAATCTTACAATGTCAAAAATTATTATTAATATTTATTTTGTATATAACAATGTTTGTTTGTGATATATGTATATTTAATCAATGTAAAATGTATTTTGAATAATTGTATTATAACGGTTTGTAAACTATATTTTAAGTTTGTGTACAGTGCTGTAAATATATATTTAATCATTTAAAACAATATTATTATTAATATTTTATATATATATAACAATGTTTGTGATATATATATATTTAATCAATAATTGTATTATAGCGGTTTGTAAACTATATATTTTATGTTTGTGTACAGTGTTGTAAATATATATATTTAATTATTTAAAACAAATTATGGTTTATTTTAATTTATTTCGTTATAAACCTTCGAATATGCATCCAATTATTTGTATAGTAATCAGAAATGTGTTAGAGAGACATTTTAATAATTTGCAGGTTGTATCTTACAATTACGAAAATTATTATACAATGTGTGTGTACACAAAACTTTTGAAAATACCTTATTTCAAGGAGATTTTTTTATGCGTAACACTTTACCACACACACACACACACAGACTTAGCAGTATATTAATTTCTAAATCGTAGTCAATGACTGTCATGTGTCAAAAAAGGACGCCACGAGATAGGTGATAAATATATATTTCCTGGTGATTACATTTTAGTATCGCTAATTACAATAATCCATAAGTAGCACGACGCTTATGTAAAACTGATGACAACTGTGTCTAGAGACAAAGAGAGAGGAGGGGAGAGAGAGTTGATATCGAAGTCGTCGTCAACAATTTACTATAATAATATAGTTTGAATTTCCCACCGAAGAAAAATGTTGACAGATCTGTTCTATACACACACACACAATAATGCAGGATTGGTAACCCTGATCATATATTTTAATATACACTATAATACACACACATATCAAGTTTGAACCCATACATAGGTTGGTAAACCTGATCATATAGATTTAATATACATTGCGGATGCTGTGGTCCAGATACGCGAAAAAGTCGCGGATCTTGACACAGATCAGCGAAAAAGTCGCGGATGCTGTGGTCCAGTAGAAAGTGAAAGTGATCTAGGCTCGCGAAAGGCGGCATATATTCACGGATATGCAAATCAATTTAATTAAAAAAAATAAAAATATCAAATAAAAAAAAATAAAAAAATTGGGAACGGCGGCATCTCTTTGATCTAGGCTCGCGAAAGGCTGCATATATTTGAATTTGGCGCGCGAAAGGCGGCATGAAATTTTATTGGTGGAAATTCGCGGATGCTGCAGGTCCAGCGGTGGTGGGGAGAGCGTGGGAAAAAATCTTGGACCGTGGGAAAGGCGGCATCCTTTGTTGGTTAGAACCCTTATTTTCCCTCTACTACTGTTAATACCAAGTCGTCTGATTTGACAAGTATAATTGAATTACCCAAATTTCAGGAATAAACTCATTTTAAATATTTCTCACAGTAAATTGAACTCTCACTATAAACCGTATATTCTCTTTCAAAAATTAATTAAGAAAAATAAAACACTAAAAATTTGTTAACTTAGAATATAACCTGTTGATCGAATACGAACTTTAGAAACACACTTAACTACACTACAGAACAAATTATAACCAAACACATTATTATTTAAGTACAAATAATGTAAGGTAATGTACTTTTTATTGTAATCATAATTAATATTTTTCTTGTAATCAAAAGAACTCCAGATTTTGAACGAGTACAATTGTAAACTAACAAAACAGCAGCCATGCTGGACTCAATATCTCGTTACAAAATCGATTTCGTCAACCTGAGAGAAATTGTTTCATAACTAATGTCGGTGCAAATTTATTAATAAACAAGTATAATTTTCTTGTCAGACTGAAACATTACAAATCAATAATTAAAGTAACTAGTAGAGAGTGTAACCATTGTTTTTATTTCATAGGGAGTGTATTGTATAATTTGTGCTTGTTAACGAACAACTAGATTTGACGGCCAGCGCTCACGCTGCAATTCGACAAACTACCTGCTCGATTCAGGAGGTCGAACAGGCGGGAATAAATTTGAATGCCCCGGCCGTCATCGCTGAGAACACCTTTTTAACACATTATTTAATAAGTTTAATTGTTTTCAATAAACAACTTGGCGCCACCCGGGATTTACACAACCCTATTTAATAACAGGTAAGGTTACTACTGCGGTGTACTGGTAATTAAAACATCGCTACGGACTTCGTTAGCGCAAGGATTGAAGTAACGACACCAGTGTGAGGCGAACACACTACCTATACACGTCTAACAGAGACGACTATAACTACAACGTTACAATATTCAAGTTGTTTTAAATATTAATACAGCCTAAAATATGGTATTTTATAATTTATATATATCATTTCAATTGTACAAAAAGGGGCGTAAGGAAATTATTTTGTAATTTTGTGGGACTGGCGTACTTTACGAAACTGTCTGTGAGCACATTGGGCTATATGCCGCATGCCTGTTCGAGTTTGTTAATTTATATTGAAATTGTATATTAAGATGCATAATTAGTTTGAAGAACAGTTTGTGAATAATAATTTATTTATTTTATATTAATTTATATTGAAATTGTAGATTATGAAGCATTGAGGCCTTGAGGGTGTTATAGTAGTTTAAAAGAAAAACTTAAAGTGAAAACTGTTAAAACGGGTTATGATGAGCAGAGTGAGTTTTTTTATGCTGTGAGATGTGGGTGTTGTGAATTATGGGACACTGAAGTAATTATCATTATGAATGTTTAGGGTTCCCGATTTAGTCGAAAATCTGACTTACTCCACGTGTGGTTAACCATCTGCCACAATGCTATAGACATATCTATACTCCATCTTGGCCGCCACGGGAGAAACGACTGGACGCCACGCCACAATACCCACGAGACATGTTCTGGATTATACTCAGGAGACATTTATGCTTTAAATATACTCTAGGCCGCGAATACCATATGTTGTGACATTATTCTCAGAATAACTCCAGTTCGATTCTCAATTGTGCTCACGTCCAGCTGGACATAATGGTTACAAACTTTATCTGTATTACTCTCTGAATGTAATTACGGCCCAGAATAAGTGTAGACCCGGTCGGGGCCATGTGTCCGGCGATCTTTAATTTTATACTCTTTTTTAACGGTAAAGTTGTGGGGAATCAGAATTTTAGTGATTTATGTGGGTGCTGTTCATATATGCTGGGGGGCTTAACCGGCTGGTCGGGTCCCTATTACAAGTGGGTATTTTATTGATATATATATTTTTATAATTTAAAAAGGGATTGGGGTTTTTTAAGGGGTTTTAAGGGTTTTTGTTGTTCTTTACCCTGAGCCCGTCACCTGTTGGTGCAGTTGTCTGCAGGAACCTGACATGTTATTTTATGTTGAATCTGGTACGGGCACATGTCTGCGGCCGGGTCAATTCGGCTCTCTGTGAATTGTTTTATATATTTTTATAAAAGCTTAAACTATAGATTGTACAATTTTATAAAATTATTTCGGCTCTTTAATAATTCTTTAATAATTAAATTCATCATCGTTTTTTTTTACTGCCATAGTCAGTTCAGGATCTCTTAAGTTTTTTACATATATTTATAATATTAGTTTCTCACTATTTCATTTTATAATTGTAAAGTTATAAAATCCGCCTCAAGTTATACTTTATTTTCTGGTGGTTATGTTCCACTTGGATTTTCTTTAAAATTTTTAATTCTTATAAAAGCATAAAAGAAAGAGAAAACTTACAATTATAAACCAATACAGACACGTTAACCTAGTGATGGTACTTTACTATCAGGGGGACAAACCCAAAATTTTTTATTTATAAATTGTAACTTGAGTGTTTGTACAGGCTGCTAGGCCATATTGGTAAATTCTAGTCCTTATAATTAATTCAGTTTTTTTGAATTCTGTTATACTCTTATGAGTTAATGGGTTTTGTTTTTTTTTTATGAAAATTTATATAAGGCTGTGCCGGTCACTTAAACTGATAACTGTAGTTTTGGGTCATGATGACTATTCCAGATGTTCTCCACATTCATGTTTGGGTATGATAGGAATATACAGGCTGTCTGCCAGGTTGAACATGTGTCTGTGATATATGTATATATTTATATGTGTATTTATGTGAATTATGTATTCTTTATGTCAGTGTGTTATAAACAGGGAATATTTATACAACTATATGATTATCAATATTAAGAGATATTAAAGGAATTTTGAATTGTGATATTAGATATTGAATTATGAGGGTAATTTTAAATTGCAAATTTGGGGAGTTTTGGGATACTAAAGAATTGTGCAGAATGATATATTAAATGTGAATTGTGATAGTACCTTTTCAAAAATTGCAATTAATATGTATAAATACAAAAGGGTTTTCTGATATAATAAAAGTTGTTATTGTTTGTTAATAGCGAGTTTTAATTGCAAATCCCGTCTCACTGGATCCAGCGCATTTTATGCTTCTCCTAGGCCTTCTGCCTAGTTTTAAATAACTAGTAGCCTCTCCTTAAAAAAAAAAATTTATATAACACTAAATAAAAAAAATAAGGAGGGGTTACAAATGGAGAACAATTTGTAATGTGTTGGTGGAGAACACAAGAAACTGTAAGGGAAACTGAATATTCTGGAAGTAATGGAGGCTACAAGGGGGTGGCAAGCGAGAAGACGGTAACAACGGTTACAGTAGAGAAAACAAATAAGTATGAAATCAACAGGAGAAGAAGTTATATTAGTAAACCAACATCGGCAAGTAGGGATCCTGTAGCAGGGATTCCTATTTGGAGAGAAAAGAAACTTTAAACGTTCCAGATGAATTACCAGTGCCTAATAGAGTAGTGGATGAAGAAGGTGAAGAGGAATAAGAAGAGGGGAGTTGCTTCGGTGGATCAACACGAAACAACAAGAACACGTCTGTTAATACTGAATTAGAGGACTCAGATGTGACGTCGCAGTTGAATCCAGATGCCGCAGAATTTGGTCTGGTATCTCCATCTCGGTTCATGATGGATCCTGATTCTGTAATATCATCATCGCCTATGCATGGATATGAGAAGTCACTCGATAATGTACCTTTGCCATCGCAAGTAGAATTTAATTTAGACATTGCACGTAGACCTGGACAGCTGGATTCCATGGTGGGAAGTGTCGATGACGCTATAGTTGCTGAAAGTGGTGAAGGAGAGGAGTCTAAGGAAGAGGCAGAAGAGCGGTCTGCAGATGCTGCACAAGGAAGTATAGTTATAGGTGTTAGGGAGACTGAAGAGTATGAGTTTGCGGATGGATACGGGGATGTCCATGCTGCAAGTGTGGTTGAAGGAGATGAGGTAGAAGTTGAGGAGGAATTTGGTGTCAGTGTTATGGAGTGTGCGAGTGAGAATGATGTAGTGTGTGAAGATGTGCAGACGCCTTCTGTTAGTAGTGCGGAGGATTCCCAAGAACGGAAAGAAGTTTCATGTGGACCAGATGAGCAACTAGAGGATGAAGATGTGCAGTATTATGATGGTGGTAGTGGACGTGATGGCGATGATGAAGAAAATTTAAATTATGATGATGAACGTGTTGATGAAAAGGAGGATGAAAATGAGATTGGAGAGGTTGGTGAAGAAGTTTGTGAAGGAGCTGGTGACGAGGGCGGTGAAGAAATTGGTGAGGAGCCGAGCGAAGATGCTTTTGAAGATGGATCAGACGTGCAACTGGAAGGTGGTGAGGAGGTGCAGTGTCATGATGTTGATTTGGATTATGGGAACGAAGAAGGGGAAATTGTAGAAGAGGAGGAAGAGGATAAGGAGGAAGGAATAAAGAAAGAAGAAAAGGAAGGGTTGGAAGAAAGAGAAGCAGAGGAATTAGATGATGAGGATAATCCAAAGCGGAGTGAAAGTAGTGATGTAAGTTGCCTTGATCCTGATTCCGAAGAAACAAATCAGTACAGCTCAACACGAGATAATTTCTCAGAGAGTGATGTTCGGAAGGAACGAGTACCGAAAGTCCGTCATAGGAATATGAGAAGAAGCGGGTAACGGGTAGCGGGTAGATGTTCCCCACAGTCCCAGGGGTGTTCGTCTACTTCAGGGATGCGCCCCTGCCTACGCGATCCTTGGTTTTCTCCACTCATCCTTATTCTCGGAGGGAACCATGTCCTTACCCTTAGTCCTCGCTCTTGACCTTCAATGATCCTTGCCCCCTTCCATCTTCCTGATTTTCCTACCCGTCCCCTTTGAAAAACATAAAATTAAATTTAAAAAAAATTAGAAAAGAAAAAAAGAGATATCAAAAGGAGTTAGAGAGTTTGCCGAGAGTGTACCCTTAGATTGTGGTCTCTGGAGATCATCAGTTTCCCCGTTTTGAGAGGTTATGATGGAGTGATAGTGTGGTGTTGTTTCGTCGTTCATTGTTGTAGATTGATTGTTGGTTATTGTAGGGTCCGAGCTATGCCGCATTCCCCGGTTGATTTCCCTGTTCTTTTCTGTTGAGAGAGAGAGAGTTGTGTAGACGGTGCAGTAGAGAAGTAACCCCCCTCAAGTTATGGTGTATTCGAACGAGTAAATGATGGGATTGATGTTCGCGTGCCCTCGATGCGGTCTTCTCTGTCTGGCTAAGCGGGGCCGTCCGCCCTAGTGTACGGATGTGGGCCAGTCATATGGCAAGGATTGTGAGGCCTTGTGTTGGTGCATATGGCTGGTCGGTCCAAGAGGTGGACGACAGTAGGATGGTGACTCACATACCAAGGTTCGTGACACCTTGTTTGGTCCTAGGGACGCGTATGTGAGTGGCACCAGTAGAGGTAGGTGGTGGTCACCAGAGAGGATGACGTGTTGAGGCGGTCCCGTGGGGTCGGCATGGCGCAGAGGGTTCGCGTGGGGATGGTCGCAGCGATGTTGAGTTTTTCAGTCCTGAGAGCCATGACTAATGAGATTCACCGGGGTAACTCGTGTTTTAAAGACTATAAGGGGTACACTGCAGGGTACCCCTTAGTTCAAGTGTGGAGCAACCAGGTTGCCCTTTTGGGGTGGGGGTGTGCCGTGTTTTGAGTACACGGCGCTTCTTAAAACCCGAATTATATTAATATAATGGACGGCCGAGTTGAGGCATTACGGTAATTGAGTGCAGCGCACTGTATGACTGTATGTCATTTCGGAACGCCCACGCACTCTGTGGTCAGAGCGGTGTGATTAGGGTTTCCGACGCGAGTTTGATTCAGTCCGTACCTGGCAACAGTGTCAACAGCAACTTCCTGACGGAGCAAGTTTCTTATTTGTTGTAAATTACTATCTTCCATGGTTAAATAAACGCTAAGTGATCTCCGGTAAGAGTGTTAAATATATTTTTGTTCATTTTATCATGAAAAGATTAACTTTTAGCTTAAAATTAACGTGGATGCGAGTCGATAACGTTCAAAGTTGCCACGTGGCGGGCAGGTTCATTGTTGAATATTCAAGTTGTTTTAAATATTAATACAGCCTAAAATATGGTATTTTATAATTTATATATATCATTTCAATTGTACAAAAAGGGGCGTAAGGAAATTATTTTGTAATTTTGTGGGACTGGCGTATTTTACGAAACTGTCTGTGAGCACATTGGGCTATATGCCGCATGCCTGTTCGAGTTTGTTAATTTATATTGAAATTGTATATTAAGATGCATAATTAGTTTGAAGAACAGTTTGTGAATAATAATTTATTTTATATTAATTTATATTGAAATTGTAGATTATGAAGCATTGAGGCCTTGAGGGTGTTATAGTAGTTTAAAAGAAAAACTTAAAGTGAAAACTGTTAAAACGGGTTATGATGAGCAGAGTGAGTTTTTTTATGCTGTGAGATGTGGGTGTTGTGAATTATGGGACACTGAAGTAATTATCATTATGAATGTTTAGGGTTCCCGATTTAGTCGAAAATCTGACTTACTCCACGTGTGGTTAACCATCTGCCACAATGCTATAGACATATCTATACTCCATCTTGGCCGCCACGGGAGAAACGACTGGACGCCACGCCACAATACCCACGAGACATGTTCTGGATTATACTCAGGAGACATTTATGCTTTAAATATACTCTAGGCCGCGAATACCATATGTTGTGACATTATTCTCAGAATAACTCCAGTTCGATTCTCAATTGTGCTCACGTCCAGCTGGACATAATGGTTACAAACTTTATCTGTATTACTCTCTGAATGTAATTACGGCCCAGAATAAGTGTAGACCCGGTCGGGGCCATGTGTCCGGCGATCTTTAATTTTATACTCTTTTTTAACGGTAAAGTTGTGGGGAATCAGAATTTTAGTGATTTATGTGGGTGCTGTTCATATATGCTGGGGGGCTTAACCGGCTGGTCGGGTCCCTATTACAAGTGGGTATTTTATTGATATATATATTTTTATAATTTAAAAAGGGATTGGGGTTTTTTAAGGGGTTTTAAGGGTTTTTGTTGTTCTTTACCCTGAGCCCGTCACCTGTTGGTGCAGTTGTCTGCAGGAACCTGACATGTTATTTTATGTTGAATCTGGTACGGGCACATGTCTGCGGCCGGGTCAATTCGGCTCTCTGTGAATTGTTTTATATATTTTTATAAAAGCTTAAACTATAGATTGTACAATTTTATAAAATTATTTCGGCTCTTTAATAATTCTTTAATAATTAAATTCATCATCGTTTTTTTTTACTGCCATAGTCAGTTCAGGATCTCTTAAGTTTTTTACATATATTTATAATATTAGTTTCTCACTATTTCATTTTATAATTGTAAAGTTATAAAATCCGCCTCAAGTTATACTTTATTTTCTGGTGGTTATGTTCCACTTGGATTTTCTTTAAAATTTTTAATTCTTATAAAAGCATAAAAGAAAGAGAAAACTTACAATTATAAACCAATACAGACACGTTAACCTAGTGATGGTACTTTACTATCAGGGGGACAAACCCAAAATTTTTTATTTATAAATTGTAACTTGAGTGTTTGTACAGGCTGCTAGGCCATATTGGTAAATTCTAGTCCTTATAATTAATTCAGTTTTTTTGAATTCTGTTATACTCTTATGAGTTAATGGGTTTTGTTTTTTTTTTATGAAAATTTATATAAGGCTGTGCCGGTCACTTAAACTGATAACTGTAGTTTTGGGTCATGATGACTATTCCAGATGTTCTCCACATTCATGTTTGGGTATGATAGGAATATACAGGCTGTCTGCCAGGTTGAACATGTGTCTGTGATATATGTATATATTTATATGTGTATTTATGTGAATTATGTATTCTTTATGTCAGTGTGTTATAAACAGGGAATATTTATACAACTATATGATTATCAATATTAAGAGATATTAAAGGAATTTTGAATTGTGATATTAGATATTGAATTATGAGGGTAATTTTAAATTGCAAATTTGGGGAGTTTTGGGATACTAAAGAATTGTGCAGAATGATATATTAAATGTGAATTGTAATAGTACCTTTTCAAAAATTGCAATTAATATGTATAAATACAAAAGGGTTTTCTGATATAATAAAAGTTGTTATTGTTTGTTAATAGCGAGTTTTAATTGCAAGTCCCGTCTCACTGGACCCAGCGCATTTGTGACGATTTAAAGGCAATTTAAATAGCACAAATAAATTTGTTGTTCTTATAACAAGTGAGAGTATAATCCACCCTCCCTCTGTACCTAGATACATGTATCAACTTGTAAAAAGGCTAGTACGAACATGCAAAGTACACTGTTATTAAGCGAAAACTAATAATCTTTCTATTTAAATAAAAGACGTAATAATAATAAATGAAATACCTAACTCCTAACTAAGAAAAGGTAGGATAATTTATAGTAGTTAATTAATGGACAATTAATAATAATAAAAGTACGAACTACTTTTCTCTCGGCGTGTAAACTGCGCCCGCTTCCCTACTCTCTGCCGCTAAACAAACCCCAGTCGACCGAGAATCTCTGACATGTAAGCAGCTTGAAAATGTGTCGTGAAGTTAAACTTACGTTTATGTTGCTAAAACGATGTAACAAGAAGTTAGTGTTTCTCATTTACATAATCCACATGTAGCTAAAACGAAATGAAACTTAAAACTAGTAATGTAGTTCAGATGTTGAGAAAGTATTATTAATAAAAAAAAACTTAACCGACACATCTCTTTATGAAAAGTAAGTGGTAAGATATGTTCCATACCATGTAAAAGGTAACATAAGTGCTGTTAAAAAATTAAATGTGAAAAGTGAACACCAACGTCAGGAGTGAAGTTACGACAACTGTACGAGCTCCAAGTAGCAGAATCCCAGCGACATGACCTAGATCACAATTCTGAAACAACAAACTAAATGGAGGAACCAGAAGGACAACGAACTACATCCAGGAAAACCTACTAAAGAGGATCATCAAGACGACCAGCCGCAGATTCACGTTATACTCAGGTGACACTAAACCGTAACTTCTGTGTATATATTGTTTTTAACAACCTCAACAAAAAGAACAGTAAAGTTTCTTGTAAAGACTCATTTAAATCACATAAATATTAGCATATTAATGTTTGTAGTTTCTGTAATGAGATAGTGGACAACGAACTACATCCAGGAAAACCTACTAAAGAGGATCATCAAGACGACCAGCCGCAGATTCACGTTATACTCAGGTGACACTAAACCGTAACTTCTGTGTATATATTGTTTTTAACAACCTCAACAAAAAGAACAGTAAAGTTTCTTGTAAAGACTCATTTAAATCACATAAATATTAGCATATTAATGTTTGTAGTTTCTGTAATGAGACAGTAGTAATCTGATGATGGTTAAAGGTAAAAGTTAATGTGAAATTACATCAGACTATTCTTCAAATAGTTTGGATGATGTTGAAGTATGTTAGAATATTATAAAGTTAGAACCCGGATCCGTGGTAATCAAAGTAATAAACAGCTGTATGATTTTGAGATAATAAAAGTAACAATTTAAAGAGTATTTGATGCAGAATCTATAAGAATTTTCTTTTAAAGTAAAGTAAAAACAAAAAGATGACCACTAAAGGTATTATGTTTAAATCTGTAGTTAAGATACAATAATAAAGAGATGTTTTCGCTAATATCCAGAGAGTGAATAAATTTATGTAACCTTGGACAAATTCCTGATATATACATTGTCTTAATTTGTTGGTAAGTAATTTTTACTAACTACGGCAGCTAGTTTAATTAACAGCAACCAATTAAACTGGTTCCCTATGTTATAATGTCTTAACAGGAGAGACGTTATACATTTTATGCTTCTCCTAGGCCTTCTGCCTAGTTTTAAAGAACTAGTAGCCTCTCCTTAACAAAAAAAAAAAAAGGAGGGGTAACAAATTTTCTTGTTGCATGCCCTACCTCAATAGAACATGTGCCAATCCCATACCCGTACCCGCAAGATATAGCATTGTGGCCACGACATCTAACTCAAGATATGGTTGAATATTACCTTATAAACAAACCGAAAAGTGTTGGGAATTTAAAAAATGTAAAAAAACAATACATGGATTAAAAAAAACAATATTATAGAAATTTAAATTAGAGCCATTTTTATCGGGTGAAAGAAATGGAGCTAAAGAACGAAGAGAATGGTTAATATTCTCTGAAACCTCAAAATGTGCGTATTGTTATGTGTGCAAGTTATTTCCAGACCCAAAAAAAGATAAAAATTCCTTTGTTGACGGTTTTTCAAACTGGGCATGTGCTAGCAGGCTACTGGAAGAACATGAATGTTCCAAAATGCATGCTACGGTAATGTTTACTTTTATTAAGAGGAGTAATTCAAAGAACAGAATTGATACTAACCTGGCGACACAAATTGATAAAGAGTGCATGTATTGGAGACAAATATTGCACAGAGTAGTAGCAACTGTTACGCTATTAGCAATGTTAGGCCTCCCGTTTAGACGGCATAAAGAATCTGAGTTATCAAAAAGACAGGGTAATTTTTTTGCGTGCTTAGAATACTTAGCAGAATTTGATGAATTTCTTAAAAATCACTTAGATAAGTATCAGCACTGTGGTTCAGGCAGAACTAATTACTTATCCCACCAAACCTATGACGAATTTTTAGTTTCTTATGGCAAACCAAGTTCAGAACAGCTTTGTTAACGAAATAAAATACAGTATTTATTTCTCTATTGTAGTAGATTCGACACCAGACGTAAGTCACACAGGTCAACTTACAGTCATTTTAAGATATGTAAACAATAAAGGCGAGAGAGTTGAGCGTTTTATATGCTTCACACCAATAAAATGTCACAAATCTGACCATCTAGAACGAACCGTTTTACAGAAAATTGAAGATTTGGGATTAGAAATAAAAAATTGCCGTGGGCAGAGCTTTGATACAACAGCTAACATGGCTGGCCAATACACTGGCTTGCAAGCAAGGATAAAGGAACATAGCCCTACAGCTCTTTATGTTTCGTGCTCCAGCTATTCGCTAAATTTAGTCGGGAACAGTGCTGCAGAATGTTGTCAAGGTGCAATACAGTATTTTGATTTTGTTCAGAAGATCTACACATTTTTTTCAGGATCAACACACAGATGGCACGTCCTTACGCAGCTTCTAGAAAGTAAAAGTGAGGGTATTAAGAAACAAAAAAAAGTTAAAAAAATCTGTGATACTCGATGGTCCGCTCGAGCGGACGCAGTTGTTGCTTTAAAAGAGAGTTACAATGACATAAAGAATGCTCTTCTTAAAATTTCTGAAGATTCGGGTGAAAAACCAGCTACGAGACATGAAGCAAAATCACTAGCTAATCACTTTGAAAAATACGTTAATGCAGTTTTAACCATTTTTTGGAATCGCTTGCTGCAACGAATTAATAGAGTAAGCAAATCTCTGCTAGCCGAACATAGAACTGTAGTGTCAGCTATAAACCAATTAAAGTGCTCTCACACCATTTATTGTTAAGGTCAGAAACGACTTTAAAAATGTAGAAAACAGGCTTTACTTTTAACTGACGGAGCAGTCAATGAAGATGAAGAGATCAACAAAAATATCGGTATGGAGAACCATACATGACTTCCATGTTCTAAAATTTATATTTAAAATCATATTCGAAATGAAATATTTCCATAGAAACTACTTCTTTCTACTTATTGCTTCAACCTTAACCACAGTACTATGGTCACTAACGTATACCACCTCACGTTTTCGCACTCGTTTTCACTGATGATGGCAGTCGATGGCACTGCCGGAAAGTCTGGTTTTTCAGAAAACATTGGACTAAAGCTAAACAGCCCGGGAAGGAATTTTAACAAAGAATTACTTCTTTGTTGCCGATAACGTAGTACACATATACAAAATTCTCCCCTCTCCCTTCAACTATAATTTTCATTTATAGAAAATTACCCCCACTTCGTTCACCTAACTCCTCATTTATAGATATTTCATCTACGTTTCTAAAGTGGATTATTATGAGCTTCTTATCAGGATACTTTATTTATCAAAATTAAGTACTTTACTCTTGTTAAAACATAAAACGTTGCAGGTAAAGTACCCCTATCTCTTAACCGATCTTCACCAAAATCAATAGACCTTCAGTCCTCTACAATGCAGGGATGCATGCAAAAAAATATTTGATTCTGTTTGAATGTGCGGCAGTTATCGTTCGTCATGGAAACATTTCTCTTGTTACAACATAAAATGTTTCAGGTAAACGACCCCTTTCCTTAACCGATCTTCACCAAAATCAATAGGCTTTGAGTTCTCTACAATTCAGGAACGTATGCAAAAAATTATTTGATTCTCTTTGAATTTACGGCAGTTATCTTTCGTCAAAAAAAATTACACTCTTTAAAACATAAAATGTTGCTGGTAAACTACCCCTTTCCCTTAACCGATCTTCAACAAAATCAACAAACCTTGAGTTCTCTTTAATTCAAAAAGGTATGCAAAAATGTAGTTGATTCTGTTTGAATTTACGGCAGTTATCGTTCGTCATATAAAAAATTACCCTTGTTAAAACATAAAATGCTGCTGGTAAACTACCCCTTTCCCTTAACCGATCTTCAACAAAATCAACAGACCTTGAGTTCTCTTTAATTCAAAAAGGCATGCAAAACATTATTTGATTCTGTTTGAATTTGCGGCTGTTATCGTTTGCCATAGAAACAAATTACCCTTGATAAAAAAACGTTGCAGGTAAACTACCCCTTTCCCTTAACCGATCTACACCAAAACCAACAAGTCTTGAGAACTCTACTACTCCGGGCTGTATGCAAAACATTATTTGATTCTGTTTGAATTTGCGGCTGTTATCGTTTGCCATAGAAAAAAATTACCCCTGATAAATAAACGTTGCAGGTAAACTACTCCTTTCCCTTAACCGATCTTCACCAAAAACAATAGGTCTTGAGTACTCTACAGTTCAGGGCTGTATGCAAAAAATTATTTGATTCTGTTTGAATTTGCGGCTCTTATCGTTTGCCATAGAAAATACCCTAGTTAAAATATAAAACGTTGCAGGTAAACTACCCCATTCCCTTAACCGATCTTCAACAAAATCAACTGACCTTGAGTTCTGTATAATTCAAAAAGGTATGCAAAAGAGTAGTTGATTCTGTTTTAATTTACGGCAGTTATCGTTCGTCATAGAAAAAATTACCCTTGTTAAAACATAAAATGTTGCAGGTAAACTACCCTATTCCCTTAACCGATCTTCACCAAAACCAAAAGGTCTTGAGAACTCTACAATTCAGGCCTATGTGCAAATAATCATTTGATTCTGTTTGAATTTGTGGCTGTTATCGTTTGCCACAGAAAATACCCTTGTTAAAACAAAAAACATTGCAGGTAAACTACCCCTTTCCCTTAACCGATCTTCACCAAAAAAATAGGTCTTGAGTACTCTACAAATCAGGGCTGCATGCAAAAAATTATTTGATTTTGTCTGAATTTGCGGCTGTTATCGTTTGCCATAGAAAATAATTACCCTTGATTATAAAAAAAACGTTGCAGGTAAACTACTCCTTTCCCTTAACCGATCTTCACCAAAAACAATAGGTCTTGAGTACTCTACAAATCAGGGCTGCATGCAAAAAATTATTTGATTTTGTTTAAATTTGCGGCTGTTATCGTTTGCCATAGAAAAAAATCTACAGACAGACACACACACAGACACTTTTCGAAAAATGACTTTTTTTCATGTTTTGAGTGTAGTACAATCAGAATCTGCAATAATCACGAACACGATTTTTTTTGCCATCACCATACTGTACTTCCATTTCCTTAAGGAACATGGAAGTAAAACGAGTCTCAAAAAGAAAATCATTTTTTGATGAAGACACCAGCAATGACACAGTGTTGGAAGGCTCTCAGAAGTTTATTGTTGAAACTTATAACAGTATATGCGACCAGCTTGTTGTCCAACTTCAGAGGAGATCAGAAACCTTAAAAAACATATTTGATTTATTTAAATGTATCTTACCTGACTCTGATGAATATAGTGATACTGACCCCAGCATCTACTGATATTGAGAAACTAACTGAAACGTACTCTGATGATATAGACGCAAACTATTTTGAAGACGAACTTCGTCACTTTTTGTATTTAGTGAAAGAAGATGATAAGTCAAAGTCAAAGTGTGATATGAAGGAAAAGAACCAACAGGAAGAAAAAAAAGAAACAAACACCAAGAAAAAGTCCTTATCAAGTGATAGTAAGGAAGAAGAAGAGACTGAAATTAAACCAAAATTGTTTAAATCACCTGTAGATTTATATAGAATTATAAATAATGGTTTAAGTGCAACGTTTCCTAATGTCAAAACTATTCTACAGATCTTCATGGCACTTCTGATTTCAAATGCGTCAGGAGAACGTTTCTTCAGTGCTTTGAAAAGAGTAAAAACATTTTTTAGATCATCTTTAAGCCAAGAACACTTAAGTAGCTTAGCAATTTTATATATAGAAAATGAGGCTTTGAAAGAAATAAATTATGACAAATTGATAGACAATTTTGTAAGAAATAAAGCTAGAAAAAAGTTCATTTAACTTAGGGTAAAAACCAAATAAAACATACTTGTTTACAATTGTTAAAGTTTGAGATTTGTGTTTTAGAATAAACAATTTGATAATTCGGTAAACTGTGTGTCTAAAGCCTTGTGTATTATTTGAATCTATTACTTCGATTTAAATTAAGTGCCTTAGATCCTTTTTTTACAATCTTTAATTATTTTTGTACTTTCTTATATATAGGCCAAGAAAATACTTTTATTTTTCTACAGTTCTTATTTTCACAGACTATAAATAAAACTCAACAATTGTACTGTAAATTTGTTGTGACATATTTAGTTTTTCGTTTTTGACTAGGGGGCCCCCAAAATGCTCAGCGCACAGGGCCCCTCACAATGTAAATCCGCCTCTGCAACTTAGCCTACACCCGTCGCTGTGTCCACGTGTTGTTGTAATTCCTCAAAACTTCAACTCGAATATACATTTAAATCTAGCTGCGTACAGCAACGTGAAACGGCCACAATTTATAAGACGGTGTACAGGTTAAATCAATCTTGTTAAACCACTGGTAACGGATGCTAACAACAGCGTCCATGAGGGCAGCATTCTTGCTGAATGAAATAAACCACCCACACCGTTACATAATATCAACAGGTGATGCAATCGTTCAGTTCTCAGTATAAACAACGCACAATCGATACTAATTACTGTTTCACTCCTCTAAAACTACAGAATCACAATTGACGACTATTAATTAATCGAAGCCACCTCCGCACTCACGAATCCGGAATTCCAACACTAAACATATTCAGTACGTTTCTAAACGTTCTACAAATGTTTAATACTACCATCAAAACATGGGGCATATTTACGGGTTGGCGAACGGGACCGGACCCTTCCCTCCAGAGGGTCGAAAAATGTTGACAAATTCTGTTGGTTTTTCTTTTCTATGAAGCCGGCTCGACCGGACCACCTAGACCAAATTCTTGATGTGCCACTAATCAAAATAGATGATTTCCTAAATAACCATCACAACAACTGAAATGTTTAAATCGAAATACAAAACCGATTACTCGTTTATATTATAAACATTTGATGTTTCTGTTTATGTGAAACGTGCGGCTTAAGATCTTAAGGAATGGTGAAAAGGAAAGGAAAATACAGTCGCTGAAGAAGACTACCGCGGATGTATTACAAACGCCTGGCTCCAGGTGACAGCATAAAAAAAGGTTACGGCCTTCTCACACGGAAAACCAAAATAAAAGGGGCGTTCTGAATTAATTGTTT
This sequence comes from Magicicada septendecula, assembly GCA_034769895.1. Lineage (NCBI taxonomy): Eukaryota > Metazoa > Arthropoda > Insecta > Hemiptera > Cicadidae > Magicicada > Magicicada septendecula. The sequence goes on from CM068372.1 coordinate 158,408,136, forward strand.
TTCGTTTTCAGAATACTTGAATTTGATTCCGTTCTAGTTGATTTCTTTTCTGCAGAAAAACTGCGATGGCACTACTTTAATTATACGATACTACACTATACTATACACTACACTACTCGTATATACGGATTAAAACATCAAAATAGTTAAATAACACAGTCGTTAGGCTGTTTACAAATTATATTACAATAAAATAAAGTAATATACTATGATAATAACACAGATTTCAAACGGTCAACATTGTAAGCTTGTACCTGCTTCTCTCAAGTACAAAATTTCCGTATGGTTTCGAAGATTATGTAGATTATTACGGAGATGGAGGGGTTGCTGGAATAACGAAGTTAGTTGTGAACAGGAGCGTCTTCTAAATGGAAAGGGCACAGCAACAGAACAAGAAGAAGAATACTGCAGTCAGACAGGACCTGAAAATGGTAAATACATCAAACGCTTTGTTCAGTACGACCTAATACAGATTAGCCACGTACAGTAGTAAAGTAGAATCAGCAAATTTTCAAGAAAAAATAACTTCTCTAAGCTCCCACTTGGATACTGGGACTCCACCAGATAAATTCGAGTTAGAAGAATTTATAAAATTTAAATTTACGTAAGCAGTCTGAGGGGAATTCTAGTTGGCCAGGACACGTAAAATATTTATTTAAAGCGAATCTTAACAAAAAATGTTTTCGATTATTATAAACTGTTTCCTTATAGTGAAGCGAAACTGTACGACTGATTCGCTAGTACAACGAACTAGTACAGTCCGACGTTTCTCGTATCCGATCTTGCATGTCTGCTTATCCTTCTCTCTTCTCTTCTTCGGCTTGAAGGCGCATCATAGCTTCAGACACTCCGGCTGTTGGCTGGCAATTCCATACTTGGAGGGGAGGGGACCACGTTTTTCCTGATCATCTTCTGCTATCTGCGTTTAAGGTGAGAGTTCGTAACGTAAAGATAAGCTTATCCTTAAGTTACAGTTAATAGAATATATCGGCTACTCATTTCTTGTGTTCCTTTACGTCGCGTTCATCCAAATAAAGTCTTCCTCGCCTTTCCTTGTTGGTTATGAAAAAAGTATCATGGCCATATATATAATTATATATGTGTGTGGAGGGGTGATGTTAGTATCACCCCTAATTATTCGTCACACTTATTTGCCGTACATTCAGACTGATCACCATTAAATAGTGATTATCTAATTGTCTACTGCCTTTTATGAAATTAAAAATCTCGTCGATTTATCAGTTTCTTAATTTAGCTGAAACCCATTAACCGTAAGTTCTCGACAAACAGTTGGTAGAAGTCAAATATTTAAAAATCCCATATTTTAACAATCTGTTAACTTAATAGTGTGCTACGGTGCTAACACGAAGGCGCAATAAGAGTTATAATGCAAATTTCAGTAAAAGCCACAACTTCATTTGCGAAAGTCACTGAAGTAAGAATTTATAAATTTACAGCTCAGAATCGTACGCGAACTGTATTTCGAAAAAGTAATACCAACAGGTTACGAATAGGTTAATAAATATTTGGCTTATGCTATTTTTTTTTTCTGAAAAAGAACTCACACAAGGAATGATCACCACTAAAATGTAATTCCGTGTTAACTAACTAAACGAGCGAAGCGAGTTTTCAGTTTTGGCTCAACCGTTTGGAATTTCTCTCTCTGTTGATTTGGAATCTGTTTCACGATAACTTTTGAACGCATCAATCGATTATCGTAAAACTTGACATGGGTGTCCAAATTTTACTCCACAGAACCCTATTGTTTTTGAGAATGATCCCTCCAAAAACAGAGAACAAAACTTGTGAAAAAATCGCAAAACCCCATGTGGTTTATCATATTAAAGAGAATTTAAACCACAGTCTAAACACAGTGTTCATTTCAGAAAATTTCAAAAAATTTTGGACGTCACGGTTCAAAAAGTAGGCAAAAATTTTGATAAAATCTAAAAAATGAATGCGGGGTATCAAATTAAAGGGAATTTTAACTAACATCTGAATAGGCCTATAGTGTTAAGTTTTAGAAATTTGAAAATTTTGGGATCCCAGGGGCCAAAAAAGATAAAAATTTTTTTAATTTTGAAAATCCAGCAGGGCGTCAAACTAAAATTAAACTGTAACCCAAATCCGAATGTTTTGAATTTTTTATTGTTTATTGTATGATTATCTGCTGTATAACTGTTATATTACTACGGAAATAGCAGAGAAATCGGAATTTTTGTAATTTTTCCCATAACTGAAAAATTATCTAATATGAAAATTTATGTAATAATAAATGTAGTTCGTTCAAAATGGTGAGCGAATTCTGCAGCTCAGTGAGTGTAGCCTACTAGTATTATTTGAAAGGTACATTTTCTGCACTTTTAATGTACAGTTAATGTACAAATAAAAGTTAAGGGAAAAATATCTTAATATACTTCACGCTTTATGTTCTTTTTTCAGCTAGCGACAAAATGCGATTTCCTAACAGAGAATTTTGGTTTTGTAATTAGAAACTGAATGCACCTAAGACAGTGAGAACTTTCTGCTCGTTAATGTTTGCTAAATATATATTAACAATTGAAATTATCTATCAAGCGAGTTTGCACCTAAGCTGGAGTGAGACAAGTGGATATTCTTTCACCCTACCTTTTTGTTGTATTGATGGATGCTATTATCAAGGAGAGTCGACAAAGAAGTAGGAAGTTTAAGGTACCCAACTGGAGGCTGCAATCAGTGTATTTCACAGACCTTGCTTATGCCAACACAGAACAGAATCTGCAGCATAACATAAACGATGACGAGGAAGAATACGATTATTATTAGCCCCCCCAAGACAAAGACAATGATAATTAGTAGGCAAGGAAGACAACACAGAATAGTAATCAACAATCAGGAAATTGAACAAGTGGCGACATTCAAACATTTAGGTGCAGTTTTCAGTGAGAATGGCAGAATTGAGTCAGAGTTAGACATGAGGATCTCGGCTGAAAGCAAGCTTTACGGTGCTATCAACAGAAAGTTTCTGGGAAAAAGCGAAGTGTCACAGAAAACCAAACTGGCAGTATACAAATCTGTACATGCTCCAACATTGACGTACAGTTGCGACTCATGAACTCTGAATGACAGTCATAAAAAGAAAATACAAGCAATGGAGATGAGATTCCTGAGGGGAATTGAGAAGAAAAATCGTAGAAACAGTGTGAGAAACGTTAACATCCGGAAGAATTTGAAGATATTCTCTTTAAATTATAAAACTGAAAGCTTCCAACTGCGTTGGTTTGGCCACGTCTGTAGGATGAATGAGGAAAGGTACCCGAGACGAACATGGGAGGCAAAACCAGAAGGCACAAGAGGACGAGGACGGCCCAGAACGAAATGGGAGGATAACATCAAGAAAAGTGTAGAAGGCAGAGGCGTAGTTTGGGCCCGTGCTAGAATTTTGGTACTGGACAGGACGAGATGGAAAGCTCTCTCGAAAACCTCGAGAAGAAGAAGAGGAAGAAGAAAAAGAAATTATCTTTACACAGTATCACTGCATGTTGTGAGTCGTACTATATAGAAAACAGAAAGTATTGTGCTTCTTGTTGACATTAAGGCAAAACAAATTATAGGCCTACCCGGAAATAACAGTATTTGGGAATACTCTCGACATTTGTCTTCTTTCACGCGATCACTCAGGCAATAAACGCACTGTTATCAACGATAAATTTACTAACACTGTTATTCCATTGTGACCTTGAAAAATATAAACAAGCTTCCAAAATAACATTTATTACCACGCATTGTCCAACGACCATAGCTGGTCTTCCGCATGCTCACTGACTGTTCTCAGTTCTTTGGGATTCAGTTTAATGCTATTTCTATCAATTTGTCACACTGCTGAAGGTTCTGAAATTTCTGCTGTTTTCCTAGTATTCTGAGCATTAGCTGTTCGGACAAAAACAGTTTAACATATAAAATACGCTCATAAATAAGCGACAGAAAATAAAAGAAAAAAAACCTCTACATTGTGGTGTTCGTCAGTGTTTCCGTAGGCGATTTTACTATCGAATTTCGTGTCACTAACTGGAGTGAGACGTTTAGTTTCAACCTCCAACTTCTTGTTATTATAAACCTACGAAGACGAAGTTTTTAACCTCTTCAGAGTTTTTAGTCTCCTTTATACGTAATAAATTTTTATCACTTCTTATAATATATTACTTAGCAGAATTTATCATCATAGATTGATTTTTCACTCACTGAAAACGGCCAAAGCTGAAAATACTGTCTGACTGTTAATAAATCACGAAAACCATACCAAGCGCTTGTGGCTTTTTAGTATACTTACGGTTCGTCACCGGATTAATTAATTTAACACGATTAAAGTTCAATAGATACAGTATAAGAGTCTCCAGTTCGCAATACATTTATTAGTTACCTCAATATAATCCGCCTTGTGACTTTGTAGTTTCAGTAACACAATATGTTTCGAGAACAAGTTGCTATCATCCAGGACTAAAGAAGCTACGGAAAATTGCTCAGGTGTATTCAAGTCAGCTTGCAATGCAACGATTGTGATATGTTCTACATTTGGCAAACTGGCAGAAAATTCATACATAGATTTAAAAAACATCTGTCTAAAAATAATATTAGTTCAATCAAGTTCAATTCTGCACTGCACTTGATAAATGAAAATCATAAGTACACCGGGTTTGCGGAGAAAGTGAAGCCTGCGTACTTCCGCGGTAAAGGTCGATACATGGATATGCCTAAGAGCAATGGTTCCCAAAGTGGGGTCCGCGAACACTTTTAAGAAAAAATAGAATATACTGTACTTTTCTCCGATTTTTTGTAGTCTAAAATCTAAATTTTAAAATCTTAAAACAATTAATAGAAGATTCCAGTATTTTTTGTGTAAACTAATTGTAATTGTAAAAGTAATTTCAAACTAATTGCTTTAATCAATGTCTTTAAATCATGTCGTGTAGCAGATCTGTTTGTCAGCCGAACTGACTAGAGCGCCGCATCAACGCAGAACTGATCGCGCTGTTTCAGTCCAGGTATAAGCACTGTATTTCACGTATAAGCACTGTATCTAAGCAAAAGGTTTTTCCATGTAGCTGGTTTTACGCCTAAGTAGCTGGATTTTGACACGTGTGGGTGGAAAGATAAAGCCGAGGTTGGCAAAGTTAAGAAATAAACTTTATGTCTAGAGTGACTTAATATTGAAATTGTCGGACATTAAACCTAATATTGCGGAGCTAACTGTTCAAAAACAGCTTCATTGTTCACATTAAACTATGTTTGATATCATTAATCAATTTTGCAAGTTATAAGAATTTTTATTTTAATACACTTTAATTAAAATATAAGAATTTGTATTGTTTCATAACTCAGACGGGGCCGTGAAATTTTAAATTTTTTGGAGGGGGTCCGCGGACTGAAAAATTTGGGAACCACTGCCTTAGAGGACTTTCGAAATATACAGTGAAACCAAACTACATAAAGAACAACTACTTAGCGATCAGATATCGTTTCGTTCAAATATTCTGTATGCCGCTGCATTACGTAAGAACAAGAACGATGCAAAACAGACCGACACATCAATCAGACAAGTGGACACTAAACGATTCGACAGCTGACGTTGTTACTGACACCGTGCGCTCTCGTTCCTAGTGTCGTGTGTACTTATTCAATAATTTATATACTGACTGTTCTGAATTTCACCGAAGCGTCCTCATGACAGGATAAGGATATTTAGCACCTGATGATGGGAACTTGTTGTGTTAAGGAAACTACTAAGTCACCAGACGGATTATACTGAGCTAACCAATTAGCATCAACAGAGTTAGTTTCTGAAACAAGATAATTTCCTCCCGTGGACGAAGGCATCACCAGCAATCCTCGTACTGATGTTCCTGAAATACTGTATATTGACACATCTGAAAACTGAGTGAAGATCATGGAGCATTATACCAATCACATTATACCATGTTATTCCGATATGAATACCTGATGAGATACAATACTCTAGTTTCGTCCGAAGGTTCAGTTTTCTAATCCAGTTCATTGCCAAATTCAGAGACAGCGAGACGGAGGCTTCCGAAACACACCGTTCCAACTGTGACGATCTAGCTCAATACTTTTGGGGTTATTTATCCATCTAAGAATTAAATAAACCACAGCAAAGTTTGTTCCGACCCCGTGCTAGTAATACTCATTGGGGACACACAAACTGATCACTGCATAGCTTTCCCGTAGACCGAGACTTCGTCTTCCTCTTGGTCTCTATTTGAGAATTTGATTTTGGAGACGTCCAAAATGGTTGATTCTCCACCCCATTAATTTCTGAAATGTCCGTTAATAACTGAACGAGAGACACAAGTTCTCAGTTTTAACTCGACTGTTTGGCAATTGTCTGTTTGTCTATTTGGGGTGTGTCTATGATAACATTTGAACGCGTCAACCGATTTTCATAAAACGTGGCAAACGTGTACATACTTTCACCCTACAGTTTTTGAAACATCCCCAAAAATAGAGGGAAAGAAACAAAAGTGTGGGGGATGAAAATTGTGAAAAAAATCGCAAAATTCTTTGTGGGATAACAAGTTGACGAGAATTTCATCCACAATCTAAATTTAGTGTTCGTATTTTAAAATTTCAAAATTTTCGGCCTCAGGCCCCAAAAAAGAAACCAAAACTTAAAAAAAAAATTGTGAAAATTCAGCAGGGCGTCAGACTAAAAGGAATTGTAACCCTAATCCGAATGTTTCGAATTTTTATTGTTTAAAGTACGAATGTGTGGCCTCCAACTGTTAAATTACTAAAGAAATAGTTGAGAAATCGGTATGATTGTAATTTATCCTATAATTGAAAAATTACCTAATATGGGCATTTATATAATAATAAATGCACTTCATTCAAAATACTGAGCCAGTTCTGCAGCTCAGGGAGCTTACTAGTGATAAATGCCGACATTAGTTCAACGACAGAACCACTTTATCGACACCTGATGATTTTCTAAATAAACGGACTAGGTACTAAGCGGTTGGTATTAAGAGATAGAATATCCGGAATGCGGATCTGCGAAGTAGAGCCACTGGAGTCTATAACAGAATATATGGGCGCACTTAAATGGAATTTGATCAGGACAGTGGCTGGACTCGTAAGTTACTGAAATGAAGCCGAGAGCTGAGAATCGCAAATACAGGAAAGCCACTGCACCGGATGCACTGAGATGACACTAAAGGTTCCAAACGGCACATAGACGAGGCCTATTTCAAGGAGTGAACACAAAAATTGAATGATGATGTTTCGAGACAGTAAAATAAGAATAAGCACCTACAATGGGTACATGCCACACTTAATTACCGCTTATCGGCAAAAACGTGATTTAAATGGCAGCCACGTGCTCAAAGTGGTGGTTTAATGGGCTCACTTATATAGGACTTAACGGATTAACAAAACAGAAGTCGAAGAATCGCATGCTAAATGCCGAGACCAGTTTTCGTTCAACGACACAAACCACTTTAGCCAGATATATAATGCTTCAGAAACAAGCAGGTGGATACCTTCCTCTTCTCTCTCTCTCTCTCTCTCTCTCTCTCTCTCTCTCTCTCTCTCTCTCTCTCTCTCTCTCTCTCTCTCTCTCTCTCTCTCTCTCTCTCTCTCTCTCTCTCTCCTTGCTTTCAGAGAGCGTGGTCAGTTTAGCACACGCACCTTAGTATCTTTAGTTGAAATTCAAAGTATGTATGAACATTAGACCGCGGAGAAGGGGGGAGAACACGTTCTGTCCACTGTTAGTGTACTCCAGTTGAACCAAATAACATGTGAGGCGTATGGAGGAGCAGAAACGTGCAAGTATCTTGATGTTATATTCAACAAAAATACGGAAATCAGAGAATTAACCGGCGTAAGAAAGAAAATCGTTTCGGCTAAAGCGACGAAATGAGGATGTACAGCGTCGAAAGCGTGGTGCTGCATGGATGCACGATGTTTTGGACATCGATAAAGTAAATCGGAATAAGTTATTGTCTTCGGAAATGGACTTCTGGCGAAGGCGTTTGGGAGTCTCGTTCTACTAAGGTAAAGAAGAAAGCTGACACAATCGAGATAAGACATAACTGAAGAAAATTAAAGGCGGCAGCTTGGTGTGGTTTTGTCACGAATGCTAGTATGATTTTGTCTAGTTAACTAAACGCCCGATGTGACATCAACGTAAAGGAACAAAGCGAAATCTTATGTTGAACGTCGCTGAAAACCGGAAATTAAGGTAGCGGATGGAGTGGATGACGCTGTGGAAACCAGAAAGTTACATTTGAATACTGTATATACGAAGACAGAACTGGGCAGGGTGAGGCGACGTCAGACACACGTGCCTCAATCGGCTAATAGTATTTCAGGCTAGATGATGAACACTGATGGAAGACTGCATTGAAAACAGTGAATTCCCCTTTGAGCAGACCAACTGTCTACATTATGATGGTCATTATATGATAGTTGCAGCGGATCCCTGTGTATTCTTGCCCGTCTTTACGACAAAATAACATTAACAAGTTTCTATTTAAACAAAAGCATATGTGGGGAAACTCTAGCCCCCCCCCCCAAAGAGTAGCAAGAGTTTAGTCTGTCTACTGCGGGAACGGGGCTTGTGTGCTCGCAGGCTGTTCACAAGCTCTCTAGTGGCCGGCCTCTTGCAACCAGCGTCACAGATTCAGATGATCGAAACTATCACATCTCGCCAGCTTGTTACCCGTTAAAGGGTTGGTTACCCAACTTTTGACTAGAACGCTCCACTTTCGAAGTCCACCATGGCGTGACATGTGAAACTGGAACAGATGTTTGATGATGATCATCACACGTCATCACGGCGATGCAAAAAAAAGTAACAAAATAATTAACATCGACTCTTTTGTTAGGCCTATATAACGTCATAATTTATAAAATGATAATGTGATGCAGTAATGTAATGATAAAAACTCCTTACAAAAAGGGACCAGGCAGTTATGTCACGTGTGATTTTGACTGCAACCTATTGAAAATGACACGTCCTGTCAGCAGTTAGTCGGGCGCCTTCTTAAGGCAGATGCTCGCCATCCTTAAATAATTTACTATTACAGACGTAAGTTGAAAACCACGTATGTTTATGAATGTTCTAGAACACTGTCTTCCAACTTAAAAGCGCCTGAAGGCCACAATTTAACTCAGGAACCTACCGGTGGACCGCATCATGAGAGATCAGTTTTTACACGATCGATTTTTGAAAAACAAAAAAACGCAATATTCAATTGTCAATAAATTAAGAAAGACGTTTAATATATTTTATTACATGCAATACTTTTTATATCAGCGTAATCTTCTGCTTCTGATAGCTCCTATCCGTTTCGAATGTTGGATATCATACAGACTATTTTAACTTTCTGTACTGCTGCACGGAATAAGTCAGTTGTATTCATGCCAAACCAGGTCCTTAAATTTCTCAGCCATCAGATTCTGTCGCCCAACTCCTCTCTTTCCAAGTACTTTCTCTGTAGTATGGACTGCAATAAGTAAAATCTCTGTTCATTTCTCATGAGATGTCCCAGATACTGAAGCTTTCTTATCTTCACTGCGTTAATAACATCCCTTTCTTTCTTCATCTTTCTAAGAACTTCAACATTAGTTATATTGGATCTAACTAATGCTCAGTATTCTACGGTAAAGTCACATTTCGAAAGATTCCGATTTTTTAGTTGTGGCTTCAGTCAAAGTCCAAGATTCTACATCGTAGAAGAGGGCCGAGAATACGTAGCAGCGTAAAAGTCTCATCTTTGTGTTTATTGTTAAATCGTGACTTTTGAATAAACTGCTCACTCTAGCGTACACTGCTCTTGCCTTTTCAATTCGGCTCTTTATATCAGCGTAATAATAAAGATAAAAGGAAGATATTAAGCATTGTACGTTCACATAAATTCTTCAATGTGTACAATGAGGTCGATATGCTGCAGGCACTAAAACACGGGTCTTTCTATGCGCCGAGTTGTCGTTCGAAAACGCTTAACATCATTTTGAATAACAGATGCAACTGATAAGCCTACAAATGAAAGACGAAACGTCGGACAAGCGCGTCTGTTTTGCCTAGCCGAGGAATGGAATAAAAGAGAGTGGGTCTCTCAATTTGATGAAAACAAATGAGGACTGGAACAAATACACATGCCATTAAACAGATATAAAGTGAAATCTACAGTACGTTTATTAGGGAATCAGTGGCACATTGTTAGGCTTCTCCTTCAAGACCGTTTTCAGTTAAAATGACTGCATTATTTATTTACTTATTAAAATAAATAGATCAATTACTAAATTGGTTTTCCAAGATCAGTGGCGTATGTAGAACAGTGGCCTTGGGGGAGGGGGTCCGGAGTTGCGTCGGCTTCGTACAAAAGAAAAAAACAAGTTAAGACTAATCAATATTACTATCTTTAAACTGGCTGAAATCAGTCCCATTAAAGAAAACGGTAAGGACACAATAAAAATACGCGTTTTTGAAACATTGTTTACAGGATACTTGACTGAATTGATTTTCCTATATTTTATATTTCAAACGTATACGCTAATGCTGTGTAATAAAGCTGTTTGTAAATTAAATAAAGAGTTATTAGGCCTACTATATTAGCGTACACAGCTGAAAAATTAATAAAACAGCCTAAAAATTAAGAGATTAACAAAATTCTCAACTTTTTGGACCCTCTGGGGAGAGGGTCCGGTCAAGTTTGTCCCCCTCCCGTAAATATGTCCCTGCCCAAGATTAGGTCTTGAGCCACACAAAAAAGTATCGCGGCCCGCCAGTTGAAAATCGCTGTTTTCACGTCACACAGTGAACGAACAAACAAACAAACGTAGGTTGTGTGTCCTATGAGGTAGTGCTGTCTGGTCTTACTGCTTCCACACGGATGTTCCAGAATGCCGACGGCGTCTCTAAAATAGAAATTCAAACATTTGACGTTCACTGCTCTGAAAATTTTGTAGATGCAGGATCCGGAACGTACGCACACAGTATCGAACGCTGTGGACGTCCCCGGAACGAAGGAATCCAAAATATGACAGCAGACGAGACTTGCTAGAACTGTACCTATGCTAATTCATGTTGAAGCGCAGGAACGCTGATACAGCCCTTTTAGAGTAAATCTGGACATTAACGTGTACTGGTCCCTACACAACATATATACACGTTGTAGCGCTATGACTGTACAGGTTAGGTTTTGTGTTGTTTTTTTTTTATTAGCATTTTGTTTTTAATTCACTTGTATTAACGGTTGATTTTAATTGTTTTTACCTATACTGTTACGCTATTTAATTACCGAGAGGTGATAACAACTGGTGATACAGCATGACTTAGTAAACATAGCGATTTTGGATTTTGCTGTTCATTAATGTAAGCGTGAGTAGCACGAGCGTATTTAAGGAGAGGGGCGAACGGGACCGGACCCCCCCCCCCCCCAGAGGGTCGAAAAAGTTGACGAATTTTGTTAATCTCTTAATTTTTAGGCTGTTTTATTAATTTTCAGCTGTGTACGGTAATATAGTAATAACTCTTTTTTAAATATACAAACAGGTTTATTACACAGCATTAGCGTAGCCTATACGTTTGAAATATAAAATATAGGAAAATCAATTCAGTCAATAAGTATGTTGTTGTAAACAATATTTCAGTAACGCGTATTTTTATTGTGTTATTGTTGTTTCCTTTAATAGGACTGATTTCAGCCACTTTAAAGATTCGTCTTAACTTGTTTTTTCTTTTGTGCGAAACCGACCCGGCCACGGACCCCCTCCTCAAGGCCAAATTCCAGATACGCCACTGAGTGAATAGTGCACTGTATTGAGTACACTATTTCCGTTCTTAGTTCAAACAAAGTTCCGTTAGTTCAAACACTATTTCCGTTCCTGATGTAAACAAATCAACGTGTCAAATCTAAAACGCTATTGGTCAGGGGCGTTGACACTATTCACACAGTAATGTACGTATTACGCGCGTGTGCATAATGTCTGTATAGTCATGTGAGAGTTATCTTACCGCTTAAATCGGGGCACGTCGTTCTAAGACTTCGTTTTTATCTCTGAATTCTGAGCCGTATTAAATTAATATGGAGCCAGTTGAAAGGATATGTTGCCCGTCACAACCCAACATATATAAGCTGTCTGATATAAAACAAGTGATAGAGATGGAGGTAAATGAAACAACGGTGGTAAATAAAGCAACTGATAACATACAGTACACTGGTAATTATCACAGCTTCTACTTTCGTTTTAAATTACCTTATTTTTTTGTTTTGTTGCGATTTTTAAACTGTGAATAAAAGAGTCATTTAATGGCGATATAAAATATTTCACTGTCGGTTTGACACAGTCACACAAATTTTACTTTGGTCAAGACAAAATATTACAATTTACGTGTGATTATACAGTACCGTATCAATATTATATGTACCCTGTCTGTACTCCTTCTGTCAGAGTGACACACCTCTAATTCAAGCAGCAAATAGTGTTTCAGATGTGCCACGCCTGTTTGTTTACATCAGGATTAAACTAAGAACGGAAATACTGTAGTATACAATACACAGATTGTCGAATTAAGGATGATATAGACAATAGCGTTTAATAAAACACTTTACCGTCCCTGGTGTTGTTTCCTCTACTCCCTCGTTCGAAACGTTAACGTCGGTAATCAAACCAACTTTTACCAGTGGTAATTTTTATCTCGCATCACTGTAGTTAATAACGCCTCGGCCAAATGAATGACAGTCGGAAACCTTCGATAAAATAACGTGTTCATAATTGGGCGCCACTTCCCTACACTGTCTGCGCACCAATCAGATTTCACCGTTAGTAATATAATTATAATGTGTTGAGTCTACGTTGCCGTTGCGTTGCCACATTTAGTATTCCACGGAGCAAACACGTCGTGTCGTCGTCATTCTACTGTCGGTACAGCCGTTGTTTAAAGATGTGCAGAAGCATATCGACAACGTAACTACACTGGTGTGAAACAAAAAATTAATTAGCACTGAGAACAGCTGCTTTGGTACCAACTGTCATCCTTCTGGACAAGGCAGTATAATGTGCTGTTAACACGTTTCTATACAACATTAAACAACGGTTATACCTGACGACGACCCGAAGGGTAATAAGCTGTGGATTGGTGGATTGGTGACGCAGAATCCACGTGGACTTAAAACGGTAGTCATTTTAGTAACGGATCAATCTGATTGGTGTCGGGACAATCCCAAGAACATATTATTCCATCAAAGGCTTTCGACTGTCATCCTTTTAACCGACACAGTATTACCGTAAAAGTTAAATTTCAATACCCACGCAATGATATATATAATTTAGTGGGAGGTTGTGAAATCTAGTGCAATTTGTAACTTATTTAGAGTTTATTCTTTACGGCAAAAATATCGTTATTTGATGGCCGATCTCAGCCTTCTGTAAAGGCAACAATGAGCTCCGTGTTGCCAGCCATAAAAAGCGACGACGAAACAATGAAGTAATTTACACGGCGTTTTGTCCTACATACACACGTTCGGTTTAACATTACAATATTGTTGAATACATTACCAATAATGAATTCATCGACAAAACACAGACGCCAATAAAACGTAACGACATTAATAACTTCCGACAGTAGGCCTCGTTCTCGATTTTTACACACATTTCGCGTTTCGGAACTAATTAGTCGTTACCACACAACTGGGACACGGGGTATGTCCGTCTACGCGATGATCCGTTTGTATTCGTCGACTTCGGCATAGTTCGCGTTTACGACAAAAACGACTGTCAAAAAAGGGTGAACAAAGAAAACAAGAACAAGACGATGTGAAAACAAAAGAATCGTGGAGAGAGAGAGAGTGAGAGAGAGAGAGAGAGAGAGAGAGAGAGAGAGAGAGAGAGAGAGAGAGAGAGAGAGAGAGGGGGGGGGGGAGGCACAGCGAGTGAGAGATGAGAATGAAAGCCGCGTCAGTGGTGGTGGCGGCGAGGGACAAACAAACGCACCGCTTTCCCCGGATCTCTTCTTATCCTCGATAAACTAAATGGAACAGTGTCGCATTTCACACACCGTAACCGGGCCATATTCTGTCATTGAGGAGAGTCGAACTCGCGCGCTGGCGTGGCGGATACGGCTTAACACGCGCTACCAACATTGACCTCCTTAATGTCCCCACTCGCCTCTTCGTACATCGACTCACGGTGGGGGATCTGTTATCTGCATGTATCTACACGCGATTCCGCGAATACGTAATTCTATAAATAATATTCCAAATATACAACGGATCGATCAAACAATCATCTCGACCACCGCAGTGCCGCCTAACCTGCACCAGATTCGCTCAGTTGAATCCACTGAGCAAAAAGTGAAGACTGCTTCCGGTCTTGTTTACAAAAAATTAATTTTTTTGTCCATTTATTTTTTTCAAGTACACGTTTCACTGACTTGTTACAAATATTTAAAAAAAATACCTGGATTTGTATTTCTGCATTAGTAATGTGGACGGAAGTATAATCCCCGGTAAGAAACGTTTTCGTTACGTTGTTTCACATTCGCTAAAACATCGAAAAACTGAATTTAACCGATGAACGTGCAACCCCTCGTACGTGTTACCCTCGCTTTCGGATATCTAACATCACAGCGACACCAGCCCGTTGTGACTGGTATGTGTCGGCAAGCTATGTACAACGCACCCGTAGTTCAAGGGCCGATCCAGGAAGCGATTGGGGGGGGGGGGGATTATGGAAAGTTGTACCCATAGAGCACACGTACATATAGTTGGATCATTCTTGAAAGGTGTAAAGTATAAACGATAGGAATGAGCGAAGATGCAAATACAGTTTGTTAACATCAACACAAGTTTACTGACGAACAAGTATAAAATCGTATCCGTTCTGTCAGTTCACTGTTCTTTAATAACATTAACTTACAGTTTAAAATACATACTACTATGGTGCACACACTAGTGATCCTATCATATGTACCAAACAAAACTTATGTATTATCGTATGTGTAATACGCTGGAAATACACAGTAACAATTTAAAGTAATTTTAGAGTAAAATCATGGACCTACATAATGTTCCGTGGACCCGCCCCTGCCACAGTTAATAATTGAAAACCTATTGACCTATAAACAAACACGAGTGCAAAAATGAGTAAACACTTGCTGCCCTATTTGACTCGTCGTTTTACTTCCATATTCCTTAAGGAATGGAAGTATGGTGATGGCAAAAAAAATCGTGTTCGAGATTATTGCAGATTCTGATTGTACTACACTCAAAACATGAAAAAAAGTCGTTTTCCGAAAAGTGTCTGTGTGTCTGTGTAGATTTTTTTTCTATGGCAAACGATAACTGCCGCAAATTCCAACAGAATCAAATAATTTTTTGCATACAGCCCTGATTTGTAGAGTACTCACGACCTATTGTTTTTGGTGAAGATCGGTTGAGGGAAAGGGGTAGTTTACCTGCAACGGTTTTTTTTATCAAGGGAAATTTTTTTTGGGGGGAAACGATAACAGCCGCAAATTCAAACAGAATTAAATAATGTTTCATATACAGCCCTGAATTGTAGAGTTCTCAAGACCTATTGTTTTTGGTGAAGATCGGTTAAGGGAAAGGGGTAGTTTACCTGTAACGTTTTATGTTTTAACAAGGGTATTTCCTATGGCAAACGATAACAGCCGCAAATTCAAACAGAATCAAAAGATTATTTGCATACAGCCCTAAATTGTAGAGTTCTCAAGACCTATTGTTTTTGGTGAAGATCGGTTGAGGGAAAGGGGTAGTTTACCTGCAACGTTTTTTTAACAAGGGTATTTTATATGGCTAACGATAACAGCCGCAAATTCAAACAGAATGAAATAATGTTTTGCATACAGCCCTAATTTGTAGAGTACTCAAGATCTATTGTTTTTGGTGAAGATCGGTTAAGGGGAAGGGGTAGTTTACCTGCAACGTTTTTTTGTCAAGCGTATTTTCTATGGCAAACGATAACAGCCGCAAATTCAAACAGAATCAAATAATTTTTTGCATACGTCCCTGAGTTGTAGAGGTCTCAAGGACTTTCGATTTTGGTGAAGATCGGTTAAGGGGAAGGGGTAGTTTACCTGCAACCTTTTACGTTTTAACAAGAGTAAAGTACTTGAAAATTTATTTAAACTTTTTGAAACAATGGTAATTGTTAAAACTAAAATAATTTTGTTGCCAGGCAATAAAATTATAATTTTTTCATTTTAATGTAATATAATATTTTTCATTTAATACAGCAATAAAAAGGCAGGTAAGACACACACACACACACACAATTCACGTTATTTCTGGCCTCACTCATGTTTATTTTCTTACATTTGCACGCTTTTTAAATGGAAACTGCCGAAACCCACACCAACATAACGCGTGCAAGCCGAAAAAATGGACATCAATTTGCTTACTGGCGAAGCTAGTAGTTAATGAATGGGTAGGCAAAAATCTTATCTTAAATTTTTTTTAAGGAATCACTAAAAGGACGGTGGTTCAAATCGGACGTTGAGGTAGAGTTTGCTGTAACCGAATGGTTCCACAAACAGCCGTAAGAATTTTACTAGCAGGGAATCTACAGGTTAGCGCAACAGTGGAACTCGTGTCTTAATGTTATTGGAGACTTCTTTTAAAATCGTTGAATAAAAAATGCTATACGTGTTTCTATTGAACAATTGTTGTATTAGTCATACACAATAATACAACTGATTGAACTTCAAATTTTTAAACTTGATTAGTTTCTATATATATGTTTAATGTTACAAATAATTCAAATAACAATCTTGATCATCTGTTAGTTCAGCGGAATAACAGTGACACTTTTAATAACCGTATAAAATAAACACTTAGAAACAACACAGGCGCTTTAACTTAACTGTTTGGACCACAGAAGTGAGGCATGCCTCAACGCTCTATGTGTACAGCGCGGGACAATCCCCCCTCCCTACACTTCCCTATCACACCACTACATTGCTTACATACGATGTATACAAAAAACGCTGAGGCAAGTTCAGGTTGCTTCATTCGCTTTAAACGAACTATGCCGAATCTCACCTGTCACCATCTAGCGGTCGCTCAATAAAGCACGTTTCGGTTTAATAAATTTGACAGTCGCAGTAACAATGTATAAATCTTTACGTTATGTAGTTCATACGTATTTATAATTTTTATTCTACAGAATTTTTTAGGGTAGGCATTGCCTCAATTGCCTCCATGTAACTTCGCCACTGATATATATGTGTACAACGTTATCGGCAACAAAAAAGTAGTTTTTGTTAAAATTCCTTCCCGGGATATTTGGCCGTAGTCCAATGTTTTCTACAAAACCAGACATTTCGGCAATGCCATCGACTTCCATCATCAGTGAAAATCGAGTGCGATAACGTGAGGTGGTATACGTTAGTGACCACAGTACTGTGGTTAAGGCTGAAGCAGTAAGTAGAAAGAAGTAGTTTCTATGGTAATATTTCATTTCGAAAATGATTTTAAATATAAATCTTAGAATATGGAAGTCATGTATGGTTCTCCATACCGATATTTTTAAATTAAATTCCGATGAACTGGACAATGGAGCAGATTAGGTCTTTCGGAATGTCAATGTTCGTAGTCTAGTGTTTTCAGTTTCCTCGTTATAAAAAAAAATTATAACTGAAATTAAAAAATACCGTTACGACATTACAGAACAATCTACGTGTTTCTCGAATGTTCCAGTGGAATCCGGCTGTAATCTGTGAGCGTACGTGATTCTCAACGCGTTAGCTAGACTGTGACAGAAGTCCCACGGCCGCGCGCACTGTGTCAAGGTTGCAATAAATTACGTTCTGGTGTTTTTTTAGTAGCGTTCTTGACGCCCAGTATGGATGTTTCTGGATTTTCGGTGGGGTATAAATACAAGTACTCAGCGACGCTCAGTTTCAGTTTGAGTTGCGATTTATTGGAGTGCGGTTCAGTACTGTGGCGAAGTGTTATGTGTTTTATACTTGTGCGGGGACAATTGTAATACAACTGTGTTTTATATTAGTTGAGATTTTTATTGCGTGTGAACAATTTTTATTTGATTTGTTGTAAGAGACTATCTTGTTGGTTACAAACTGTTTAATTGCGATAATTAAAGCTGGTGACCACAAACCTTCTCGTCCAACACGATCACTACCATTCATTTCTGTCGTTACAGCATTTTTCTCTCCATTTTCTGCCACGCATTCTCATCCACTTTCTGCAACCATCTCTTCTCTTCTGGATCCGTGTACTATCTCTTCTTTTCTCAGTATACAGATAACTCCCGAACAGCCGAATGCGGGAGTTTAATCTACGGATGTATTTACGGATGTATTAAGATAAAGTTAACGAATACGGGAACATTTTATCTCCGCATCGACTTCTGATGAAACCAGGGCCCGTCACTTCTTCTTCTTCTTCTGATAGTTCCTATCCGTTTCGGATGTTGTATATCATACAGGCTATTTTAACTTTCTGTACTGCTGCACGGAATAACTCAGTTGTATTCATGCCAAACCTGGTCATTCAATTTCTCACCCATGATGTTCTCGGTCGCCCAACTCCTCTCTTTCCAAGTACTTTTCCCTGTCGTCACTTCTTAGTACCCATAAATCCACTTTAACCATGTTGTTTCCAGTATATCAGAGAATTCACTACGTTGAGTCGTAACTTCTACTCAGAGGTCATTCAACGATTAAAACTCCCTACATCTTGCCTCGGAAACTTAACAGCATCGGAATCAAGGAGAACTGAAACTGGCCGGGGGAAGCCAAAAATTTCCATTCAAAAAACCTACAAAACAAAAAAAAACTTGAGAGAACGAAGTACTACATTACACTTTCGAGTTAATCCGGTAAAGCGGTAACCTCAACTTATCCTCTGCTGTTGTAAATTCCTCCCCACAACTATTTTATATAAAACAATAGATTTTCTTAACCGCCACTTTCACTAGTAGAAGGCTGCATTACTCAAAGGAATCCAAACTGTTCATTCGCTTAAGGTCAATCCAATCCAACCTCATCTACCTACTGTTGGGGCAATATAACAGTCTGACCGAGATAAGCTCACTTAGTCAATAACAAAGCGACATCTACACACACAACAACGACTCTCAAATACGTGCAGTTCGTTTAAATGCAGACTGTTTCTCTCTGCTGGTGGTGTCTTGTGAGTTGCACCGCGGTCAAAGGGCGTAAGAAGTCACGGGTCTAAGGCTTGAGGAAACATGATGATTATCCAAATATTGTTACATGATACGCAAGATGGAGCAAACAGAGCAGTTAACATCGAAACAGAGTAGCAAGGGTGTTCAAACAGAGGAGGTGGGCCTCTACCTGAACATCCACCAAGGAGCCATGAACTAATTCTTCGTCGAGAGACTTGTAATCCCCAAACTGTCCAAAAGTAACCTTAAAAGCACATTAACACAAAAACACGGGCACAACAGTTAATCCTCAGAATTTCTTACAACCTATTAGTACGTTACTGTCCATTTTGACGAGATTTGTTTATTCTTAAAAACAAACAAAACACGAACTGTTCCAATATCCGTACCAGCACAACATTTTCGATGTTTTGAATATGCGATTGTATCGATATACTACAATATTGAGAAGAAGAAGAAGAAGAAATATACAATTGCAAATTATTCTATTTCTTAATGTAAAGCGAAAATACGTGTTGTTTTCATTTGTGAGGTTACGTAATAATGGTTTTTGGTTTTGTAGCTTACTGTTTAAAGAAATAAAAGCTACTAAAATCTCGAAAACTTAACTGGAAGCAAATTTTGTACGAAATAAAAAAAAATGGAAGCACAGACTCGGAAGCCTTACTCCGAGTTATTTTTTTTACGTGGATTTGACAAAAAGCGAGTACGACTGTAAAGGCATATTGGTTTCTATGTGTAATTTTAGTTTCCATGTTAACCTAACAATGCCAACTTTTGGCGTCACAGGCACACATTGGAGTTATATTATTGCTAGAAACACTTTTCGTAAAAAAAAAAAATATATGAAATGAAACACGACTCCAATTGTCAACAAACTATTTTATAACATACACGAATAAATTTTCACGATTTCTATTAGGCTATCCAACTAAAATGACATGCGATATTCACTACATATCGATGCCAATAGTCGTATAATCGAAATATCGAAAACGAGTGCGGGTACGGTTATTGGGACAGTACCAAAAAACACGTCCGTTCACGTCTGTGACAGAGAAATGTGGGGGTAGATTACCGACACTCCTACTACATATTACGTTGACGGAAAAAGCGAAAACGTTACACGGGGAATGCTGGTGATTGGGATGCACAGTCTTCGTACACAACACCGGATTAACTAGCACGTAAACTCTCGCCTCTCGTCTTCCCAGAACCGGAACAATGCACTACAACAATACATCTGATCAGTCAGCCTTGTCCAGGTCACTAAGATAACCCTTGATTTCACCTCAACGGACATTTGCCATCGCTGTACAGCGACGTTTCGTCTGCGAAAATTCTGCAGACGTCATCGGGCACATTACGAATTTATAAAAACATAAAAGACAAGTAACTGTCATCACTATATTAAAATAACAAATATAGTACTCCAATCGAAGCGGCGTTAGTGCTGCCATTCCTTCGAGTAAAGTGTTTATGTATCTACAGGGCCGGCCCCAGCGCTTCTGCCGCCCTATGACGTATTTATGAGTACCGCCCCCTCCCTTATTTAACTCTGAACACATTCACGCATAGACTAGGGTGACCAAATCATTTTCGGAGAAAACCGGGACACAACCAGCCGGGCTCAAATGGACCCCCCCCCAAATGTACCTTGGTTTTTTAATTTTTAATATTAATGTTTTGTTAATACATTTTGTTAACCCGATGATAGCCTATTTACTATTTATTTAACTCTGAACACATTCACGCATAGACTAGGGTGACCAAATCATTTTCGGAGAAAACCGGGACACAACCAGCCGGGCTCAAATGGACCCCCCCCCCCCCAATGTACCTTGGTTTTTTAATTTTTAATATTAATGTTTTGTTAATACATTTTGTTAACCCGATGATAGCCTATTTACTATTAGTAAAAAGGATAAAAACAAATTTACTCTGATTTATTTCTACAATATCTGTTTAATTAATGATATTTAATATACATAATAAAAAACAAATTTATTATGATTTTTCAAAATATTATAGCCATGAAATTTTTAATAAAGTAAAATTAACATATGCTTTAACTATTGCTGAGCGCTTGTAGATGGGGTTGATTGTCCTTGGAGAAACGGGTATTTTTCACTGCTTCCAGCCTTCTTGATCATGTCTTTGTTCTTTGAGACGTAGTTGCAGGCACGTTTCGGCATTGCGTTTTGCAACTCAATGGCAACAATACGAATAATACGAGAAGCCACCGGTACAGCTTGTATGACATAACATCAACAACTACACTATTCTGACAATGACAGTGGCAAGTAGCGCGACAATCGGACAGTTTTCATAACTCTTCTCAAGTTGCAACGCCTGGAACTGTTTTAACAATACAACTACTCTCCAGCCACAGTACCGCTCAAAATAAATTATTGTTTCAGTGTATCAATATTGATACTGTGATTACTGTGGGACTATGGAGGTTAGAGAAATAAGCTAAAATGTATTAATTTATCGTGTCGTATTCCGTTTAATCGAGCGAAATCTCTAAAAACTTATGAGCGTCCCGAAACAATTTTTCGGGACACCGTATGTTATGATGAAAAACCGGGACGTTTGGTCACCCTACACTAGACCTACTCTTAAGATACGGCGATTTCCTTCAAATGACGACTAGGAATGTTTGCATTGTTGTGTTTACCAAATAACTAGAACCTTTTCGCGTTTACGATGCGGCGAACGGCTACAATAAAAACTGTAGAGACAATATAAAGAATCGTGAGACGATAAGAATGTATGCTTATGTGAAGACTTAAAATTAAACTATTAACAAAAATATTAACTGAAATATAATAAAAGTACTGTATCATATACCTTAGTTAAAAAATACTCGTCTAGCTTTTGCACTGGCAAACTCCCTTTATGACTTCGTTGTAATCGAGTGATTCAGCTATCTGACGTTCTATAGACATAGTCGCCACACCACTCAGGCGAGTCTCTAATATACTCGTTCTGAGATTAGTTTTAATAAGTTTGAGCTTCGAAAAAGTCCTTGAGAGAGAGAGAGAGAGAGAGAGAGAGAGAGAGAGATCATTCTACCAATTATGAATGGTGGCTACCACTACTCTGTTACACCAGACTTGGCTTATACAAAGCACAAGATGTAACATTATGAAGAAATTTCACTTTTTACATGGTATAAAAAAACTAATAGTATTTACTATAACACATATAATAATTAAGCAACAAACTGTTCAGAAATACTGTCAGTCCAAGGTAAATTGTGACAAATTCAAATAATTCAGACCTGAAAAATAACCCACACATGACATAACCCACAATCACTATTTTACAGAATAAATACTTTAGTTATTGAATAATTTGAAATCCGAACAATATTAGTAAGGAAATTTGAACGAAATCATAGCATTGCTTTAGTACTGCTGGGCTCAGACATCGGCCCAGATGTCTGGCCTTGTGTTGCTGGGTCAGACATTAGCAATGTTTAACTATGTACGGTCACTGACCTCACAGTTGTCACTGTACAAACTGTCGAGGGGAGGACACATTTGTCCACCCAATGTGTTGTCGCTGTATAAACCGGCAAAACACTCAGGTACCAGCTATGTTCGTTTTCGGAACTGATGTGCAGCAGATACTACGTACCTATTTGTTTTGTTTCTTTAGTCATGTGTTTCTCTGTTTGTCTTTATTATTTTTAATTCGATTATTTGTGTTCTGATTTAGTCTGTGTAAGTCAGATCCTGTTGAACTGGGACCCTCTTCCTCTCCCAGCGAATGATAGAAAATGCTCTAAAATGAACACTTGGTACAAGAAAAAATTCAAATTAATTTTTAGGTTAACTTTTAGGCCTACCACAACCGGCAACAAGTATTATGTACCCATGCCATGCCACTGAGTGAAAGTAAACATGGGCTTGATTTTCTACCCTTAGTTTGGGTCTGTAGAAATGAGTAGCTACATAGCCTGTGTTTATGGACTGCGTTAAATTGTATTCAACATTCTTGATTTCTGATCACAGGTGTAGTCTTCTTTGTGATATGTGATACTGGGTTGACCACAACCCAGAAGGGTCAGATAGCCAGGCTGTATGGTATCTGCAAATTGAGTGGCCATACAAGCTTGAGAAAGTAATTCTCATTATCTATAAAATATTCCGAAAATATATTTTAAATGCATTTATTTGTCAACAATCTATTTAACAAATATGTAAAAACATCACTTTTTTAAGATATTGAGTTTTGCGATTTTTCTGATCAAGAGTAATAAACAATATCTATGAAATACACAGTGCAATCAACGAATAAAATAATCACAATCATTTTTTGTTTTAAATTTTTTGTGACTTAAAGCTTCTAAAGGGAAAGGAAGCTCCTAATAATTTTCCATGTCCTATCCAGTATTCAGGAAACAGATAATCACAATGCAAAACAAACTGTAAAAAGAAAAATTACAATCACCTATTCAAGTTTCATTTCAAATCATTTTATTTTCCAATCTCTCTCTCTCTCTCTCTCTCTCTCTCTCTCTCTCTCTCTCTCACACACACACACACACACACACACACACACACACACACACACATCTCACAAGTAGATGTCAAGACACTTGGGGTGTCATTTAACACTAATCCTGTATAGTATTTTTGAAAAAAAAAAATTAAAGTGTTCAAAACCATTCTTGATACAAAAAATTATTTATAAATTCATGTTATGGTTATTTGGTTAACAAAATGACACGGAATAAGAACTGACAGTTTCAGAACTGTGAACACTAAAGATACTGTGATAAATTTCTCACATGAATTCATTCTAAACTTAAATTTAAGTATAATATGCAAGAAAACAAAGCTGCAATCCATAGACCACACAACACACATGTATAATTACAATAAGTTACATTGATACTTTATAATTCAATTTTCATAATACAAAATACACAATGCAAAATGTAGCAAAAAATAACATGAACTCTACAGTTCAAATATGAGACTTCTCAAATGTCATATAAGCCTAATATCTATGTTTCAAACAGTTTGAGGGAGAGGATTTGTTTCTCCTTCTGTTGTAATTGTCAGAATCCAACTCAAAACTGATGGCCAATATGGGAAATGACCAATAAAAATCAGTTATATTACATAAACATAAGCACATTTAATCATGGATTTACTTATACACACATCTGAATGTGCACGCGCACACATACAGAGCTAATGTGTGCTCCTGAAAAATATAGATAGTAGTTCAACTGTAAATATGCTAATCTATATATATAAAAGAGAAATACCACTGACTCACTCACTGACTCATCACGAAATCTCCGAAACTATAACACCTAGAAACTTGAAATTTGGCATGTAGGTTCCTTATGTGATGTAGGTATCCGCTAAGAAGGGATTTTTGGAAATTCGACCTTTAAATGGGGAAAAAGGGGGGGGGGAAGTTTGCCTGACTGACTGACATAGAATCAACGTAGAGCAAAACTACTGAATGGATATCAATGAAACTTTGAACATAGCTTCATCATAGGTCTTAGGTGCTCACTAAGAAACGGTTTTAAAAACTTTCACTCCTAAGGGGCAAACCCCCCCCCCCATTGTATCTATGTATGTATGTTCCACATCTCCTCCTAAACCACTGGACCGATTTCAACCAAACTTGGCACAAATATTTTACGCGACGGGAGAACCAACATAGGATAGGTGTTTTTTTCTATGGTGTCCTTTGGGGGTTTCTTTGGGGTTTTTCACATCTCCTCCTAAACCACTGGACCGATTTCAACCAAACTTGGGACAAATATTTTACGCAGCGGGAGAATCAACATAGGATATGTGTTTTCTTCGATGGGGTCCTTTGGGGGTTCTTTGGGGTCTTCCACATCTCCTCCTAAACCACTGGACCGACTTCAACCAAACTTGGCACAAATATTTTACGCAACGGAAGAACCAACATAAGATAGGTGTTTTTTCGATACGATCCTTCGGGGGGTCCTTTGGGGTCTTCCACATCTTCTCCTAAACCACTGGACCTATTTCAACCAAACTTGGCACAAATATTTTACGCAACGGGAGAACCAACATAGGACAAGTGTTTTTTTGATACGATCCTTTGGGGTCTTCCACATCTCCTCCTAAACCAGTGGACCGATTTCAACCAAACTTGGCACAAATATTTTACGCAACGGGAGAACCAACATAGGACAGGTGTTTTTTTTTTTTCGATACGATCCTCTGGGGGGTCCTTTGGGTCTTAAACAACTATTAGATCTGGTTACTATGGCAACCCAATAGAATAGATTCTTGTTACCATAGCATCGGTGGAAGTCTCCCGCGTAGGAAATAGCGCGGGAGTCGTCCGACGGGCCTTCCCCGGAGTTCATCCACGGAACCCGGGGAGTCTTAGGTCGGATCCCGCGAAAGACGGCGGGGCCAGAGTCCACGGTTCTTATAAATAAAGATATAGGTTATGATATCAAAGGTGGTGTATGCATCTTAAGAAACGTCTTAATAGTGTGTGAATTCAGAGTTGTTTCAGTTTGAATTTAAAAGTGTTAAAAAGTGTGTAAAGTGTTTAAGAGTTAAGATCGAAGTAAGTTATAAGCGAGTACAAAAAACAAAGTTTTGATAGCGAATGTATTCAGACCATAGAGCTCAGACAATATAAATGCACTTGCTTCAGTTTGAATTTAAAAATTGATAAGCTGAAATCTATAGAGGTATTGTATTGTTAGAATAAGTTTAGGAGACACTAATTTAACAAATGCCTTATTTCAACATTAACACAATGAATTATAAAACGACAGTTAAATACGCAGCGCGTGCAAGTACTGTAGACATTTTATTAAAAACTAATTTAGCTGTTCGCCCTCTCCCAGAGTTAGAAATCGAGCAGGAGCATCACGCGCAACAGAATTCTTCTCCAGATATAAGAATACAGTTTATGACATGTTCTTAAACAGGTGCGCTACAGAGTATTCCTCCAGTGAGAATGCGAACGTAACAATATAAGGAGTATTATACAGTATACAAGTAATATAACGTTAGAACAAGAATAGGTGCCTATGAGCCTATGAATAAATTATGAACCCGAGCAACGCTGGGTAAATCGGCTAGATATAGATATCTATATAAGCCAAATACCACTGACTGACTCACTGATCACGATATCTCTGAAACCACTGAATGGATATCAGTGAAACTTTGAACATAGCTTCATCATAGGTCTTAGGTGCTCACTAAGAAACGGTTTTAAAAACTTTCACTCCTAAGGGGCAAAAAACCAAATACTGAAATTTATAGCGGGAAATGCATACTTGGTAAATGAAGTGGTTGACATCTCAGTTTACTGGAAACCCCGAATACATTTAGTCCTGAGTTTTTAATCATTGTTTTAAATTGAAAAAACTTCGTTGTTTGCAGGTTCTTATAGTCGAGAAAATTTCGAAGTTCAATTAACTAATAAATGTATGTCCTTTTTGTTCTCGGAAATGGCTCTAACGATTTTCTCGAAATAAATAATAAATAGCTGTTGCTATGAATGTAAATAGACAAACTAAGAGTTGAGAATTAGTACAATCTATCTAATCCTATACTATTAAGCGAGCAATAATTGTACAATTACGTACAACGTGAAACTCCGTAGCGAAGCACGGGTATTTTGCTAGTATTAATTATGAACTAGAAATATCAGTTTAAAATCAACTAACAAAAAACTTATCATATTGCAAAGCAATAACATGTTCTCAATGTATGAAAACACTAAATATACTGTACTCTCAACTAAAACATCTTTATTACACCTCCTGCTAACTTAAAAGTATTCACTAACAAAACCTAACTCATTTATTTAAAAAGTCAGCGATTCATAAAACTTGAAACAAGGAAAGTGTTCTAAATGACTGTTAATAAGCTGTTATCAGTATGGCATATAAACACCCTTTGTAAAACATAGTAACTGATAAGATTTTAACAGAAGTGATCACTTAATGAAACCTTATCATTTTCAAACAATGACTCACAGTTAGCAAAGGCTATGACTTAAGGTATTCAGTTCTCAGTAAGTATTTGGTGTTTCCAAACCTAAAATTCAGTGTTTGTGCAATATGAGGAAATAAAAACAAAGACTAAACAATGTATATTGTTAAATCTGTATTATTATTAAAACAATAAAACTTAAACTACTATTTAAACCTATTACAAATTCGGTGCAATGTTTAATATGCCAAAAGACTTTCTAATAAAACTTTTTTTAGCAAAGGAAAACTCAATTAGGCTACAAGCTTAAATTCACTTTCACTTCTTTTAGAATACCTTACTTTTGTCAATATTTGTATATTTACTTTTTACTTTTTGTATATTTGTCAATAATATTTTTTACTTTTTAGATGGTATAAAAAAACTAATAGTATTTACTATAACACTTATAATAATTAAGCAACAAACTGTTCAGAAATACTGTCAGTCCAAGGTAAATTGTGACAAATTCAAATAATTCAGACCTGAAAAATAACCCACACATGACATAACCCACAATCACTATTTTACAGAATAAATACTTTAGTTATTGAATAATTTGAAATCCGAACAATATTAGTAAGGAAATTTGAACGAAATCATAGCATTGCTTTAGTACTGCTGGGCTCAGACATCGGCCCAGATGTCTGGCCTTGTGTTGCTGGGTCAGACATTAGCAATGTTTAACTATGTACGGTCACTGACCTCACAGTTGTCACTGTACAAACTGTCGAGGGGAGGACACATTTGTCCACCCAATGTGTTGTCGCTGTATAAACCGGCAAAACACTCAGGTACCAGCTATGTTCGTTTTCGGAACTGATGTGCAGCAGATACTACGTACCTATTTGTTTTGTTTCTTTAGTCATGTGTTTCTCTGTTTGTCTTTATTATTTTTAATTCGATTATTTGTGTTCTGATTTAGTCTGTGTAAGTCAGATCCTGTTGAACTGGGACCCTCTTCCTCTCCCAGCGAATGATAGAAAATGCTCTAAAATGAACACTTGGTACAAGAAAAAATTCAAATTAATTTTTAGGTTAACTTTTAGGCCTACCACAACCGGCAACAGGTATTATGTACCCATGCCATGCCACTGAGTGAAAGTAAACATGGGCTTGATTTTCTACCCTTAGTTTGGGTCTGTAGAAATGAGTAGCTACATAGCCTGTGTTTATGGACTGCGTTAAATTGTATTCAACATTCTTGATTTCTGATCACAGGTGTAGTCTTCTTTGTGATATGTGATACTGGGTTGACCACAACCCAGAAGGGTCAGATAGCCAGGCTGTATGGTATCTGCAAATTGAGTGGCCATACAAGCTTGAGAAAGTAATTCTCATTATCTATAAAATATTCCGAAAATATATTTTAAATGCATTTATTTGTCAACAATCTATTTAACAAATATGTAAAAACATCACTTTTTTAAGATATTGAGTTTTGCGATTTTTCTGATCAAGAGTAATAAACAATATCTATGAAATACACAGTGCAATCAACGAATAAAATAATCACAATCATTTTTTGTTTTAAATTTTTTGTGACTTAAAGCTTCTAAAGGGAAAGGAAGCTCCTAATAATTTTCCATGTCCTATCCAGTATTCAGGAAACAGATAATCACAATGCAAAACAAACTGTAAAAAGAAAAATTACAATCACCTATTCAAGTTTCATTTCAAATCATTTTATTTTCCAATCTCTCTCTCTCTCTCTCTCTCTCTCTCTCTCTCTCTCTCTCTCTCTCTCTCTCTCTCTCTCTCTCTCTCACACACACACACACACACACACACACACACACACACACACACACACACACACACACACACATCTCACAAGTAGATGTCAAGACACTTGGGGTGTCATTTAACACTAATCCTGTATAGTATTTTTGAAAAAAAAAAATTAAAGTGTTCAAAACCATTCTTGATACAAAAAATTATTTATAAATTCATGTTATGGTTATTTGGTTAACAAAATGACACGGAATAAGAACTGACAGTTTCAGAACTGTGAACACTAAAGATACTGTGATAAATTTCTCACATGAATTCATTCTAAACTTAAATTTAAGTATAATATGCAAGAAAACAAAGCTGCAATCCATAAACCACACAACACACATGTATAATTACAATAAGTTACATTGATACTTTATAATTCAATTTTCATAATACAAAATACACAATGCAAAATGTAGCAAAAAATAACATGAACTCTACAGTTCAAATA